>CM060905.1:1010514209-1013014209 GCA_030737815.1 Allium fistulosum
ATCCACTTTGAGTTTTGATCTTTATTTCTTTCAAAAGTAGTTGAATACAGATACAATCCATATATTAATGACTTGAATACAAGTTTGAACCGAAAATAGTAAGTGTTGAAAGTGGCAGAGTCTCCCCATTGTTCTCCCAAAAAAGGTCCATTTCACTGTGCCCCTGCCCCTTTATTTATAGACAAAGGTGGGTTGGACTTCTTTGGCGGGCCTGGTAGCTGAATAACTCGGTCCAGATAGGCTGGTCCATGTGTGCCGAACCAATCAGGCCGAACAGTTGGGTGCCGAACCACTCTCCTTCTGCCGAACGAGGCACTTGCTGTGTGGGAAGAGTAGGCCGAATAGCCATCGAAGCCGAACGTGTCTCCTGGCCGAGCGAAGTATCTGGCCGAACGTGTCTTCTGGCTGAACGAAGCCCCTTAGTTGAACGTGCCTTTAGGCTGAATGAAGCCCTTAGACGAACGATGTCCTTAGGCCAAACAAAGCCCTTGGCCGGACGATGTCTCTGGCCGAACGTGTCTTCTGGCCGAACGAAACCCCTTAGCCGAACGTGCCTTTAGGCCGAACGAAGCCCTTAGCCGAACGATGTTCTTAGGCCAAACAAAGCCCTTGGCCGGACGATGTCTCTGGCCGAACGTTGCCTGATGCCGAGCGCTCCTGGATGCCGAGTACTCCTGGGTGCCGAGTACTCCAAGATGCCGAGTACTCCTAGATGTCGAGTACTTAGTCGCCTGGCCAAATCTCCAGGAAACACTTGCCCCCCAAAGTGTGTTATGTGACTGCACGTAATACGCTTTGAACTATGTATCCTCCATGTCTCTTTTCAAATCCATGACTAAATTCTAATGGAGATGCCTTCTTGAGAATATTAGTGGTCATCTGTGTCTGATTCTGCAGAGCTAATAGGCTTCGGCTATCTGATCTAGTCTTTTCTTAATAACCCTTAGTGAGAATTCAATTTCTGTTGATTTCAAGAAGTCGAACTTTTTCGGATGTACACATGCACGTTCGGGTGCATGTTCTTGCCATTGGCTCTCGGATGCGTTTTATATGCTCATAAGTCATCACCCACTCCGTCTAGTTTAATTGCAATTCAATCGCAATTCCTTGTTTGTATTTTCTGTGAAATAAGGGCTGCAATCAGCCACTTGAGGAGTTTTCCAAACCTCTCTTCAGTACAGACTCTATGATTTTGTTCACAGCTCCAACCTATCCATTTGCAGTTATAATGGATCATGGAAGGTCATGAGGACAGATGATGTTACGGATAAAGAAGTTGATTATTTTCTTCATCTTGGTCGTGGTTAAGAGTTCTTCATCTGCCCATTTGGTGATGTAATCAACTGCTATGATGGTGTATTTCGCACCACCTTTAGGATCGACAAGAAGATGATTTCAGTGCCCCCAAGTGGAAAACGGCTATGAACTAGCCATTTGAATAATTTCCATCGGCGGGGTTCCCGAATTTTTTGCAAACATCTTGCACTCGTCACATTGTCTAGCATGATCAACCGCTTCTGGGTTGATAGTTGGCCAGTAATACCTGTAGCAGAGTATCTTCTTTATCATGGTTTTCCCCCTGATATTATTACCGCATTCTTTTTTATAGACTTTGCTTAAGATATCACCATGGGTGATATGCCGAAGAATGGGGATGGGTAAACTCCTTTTGACACACGACTTATTCTTAGATGATTTGGCGTGAAGCTTTGAGGAGGATCTGTCGTTTTCCATTCCTCCGTTCAGTAAGAATTCCTCATTGTAGATAGTCTTTGATAGGAGACCTTTTCATTTTGTCCGTTGAGTACGTGTGTAATGATGTAATACGTGAAGTCGGTTAGTAGCTCTTGGACTTGGCCGAGATAAGGAGCAAGATAATGCCCCCTAGCAAGATCAACTTCCTTAAATTTGTATACTACCAATCAAGAATCACAAAAGATATGTAAAGTTATCACTTCAGATCCTCTAGCAAGTTTGAGGCTGGCAGTCAAGGCTTCATACTAAGCATCGTTGTTTGTTACAGGTAAATCGAGTTTTAGGACGTAGCAGATTGATCGTTCCTCATGAGTCATTATCATGACTCCTATGCCATAACACTGATCATTGGATGCTCCATCTGCGTACATTGGTTCTCTGCTACTCTTCGAGTAGTCATCCGAGGTAGTGAATTTGGGTGTGAGGTCTGCTAATTTCCGTCCTTGGATAGCCCTTCGTGGGAAATAAGTGATACCGAATTAGCTTAGTTCGATGTTCTATTTAAGTAGTCTTTCAGACGTCTCAGGTCATTGTATGCCCTGTCGCAACGGCTGGTAGGCATAGATGTTGATGGGGTGAGCCTAAAAGTAAGGGTGGAGCTTTCATGATGAAATCAATAAAGATTGTGCTTGCTTTTGTAGCTTCGAGTTGATATCCAATGCATGGCTCGCGATAGTTAATGAAATTACATATGCATGTCAGAATGGGTCCAAGGGAACATATCATCATTTATTCAGAAAAATCCAACTAATTCTTTTATCATCATTGCACTGAGCTGTGATCCGATATTCAGCACCCGGAAAGGGTCGCCATGGCTGGCTGTAATGTCGACCGTCAGCTTAGCAGGTGCCATCCCAGATTCTTTGAGTAAAGATGTAACTATTTTGCATAACATTCAATGTGAAATATGGTTGGGATGGGCAATGTTGATGGTTACTCTAATCGAATCCTAAAGTCTTGTCATGAGTTATTGAGTCTAATAGCGAAGGGCTCTGAATGCTCTAATAGATTATCAGCAAATGGCCAAAAATCTGGCTTAAAAGTGCATTAAAGGAAATGTCGAGTGGGGGTCAGCCTCGAGTGGCATGCAACTGTATAGCTGGATCTTGCTATGAGTTTGAATTTGCTTGTGCATTCGAGTAACGCACTTTCTATTTAATGCGTTCATGATTCTTTACTCGTCCTTCGGGTTGGAGTGAAAGTCGATTGCCCATGAGCTAAGGTATCGATTCAACGATTATATCTCTAGGAATCCTTTCGGTCGTTGCCTTGAGTAGCTGTAAGCACTATATATAATTTTTAATACTGAGCTATCGTAGCCAGTTTTTGGATGACCATGCATCTTCTCCCAGTCTCGGGTTGTTAAATGTACTGCATGGACGGTTGAGTCTCGTCTTAGCTATGTTTATGTTTTCACCTAAACTCCAAAGACATAGAGGTGATTGGTGAATAGTCGGTTCACATTCGTCTTGCTTCTCGCTCGTGCCCTCAGGTCTGGGGCATATATCGATAAGTAGGAAGACCAGCCATGCCCACTTTAGCTTTACTCTCTTTCCCGTTGAATCGTGGGATCATGTCAGTTGATGGGAGACTAGGTCTCGCCTATCTTGGATTTTATCATGGTTTTTCATTCCAAGAGGAATACTTCGATGCCACGTAAGTTTCAGGGCGTAATTTGGACAGTGGATGGTCATCCACGTCCACTTTGGTTCATGCTCTGTAATCAGATCTCGGGGTAAAGTTGTATACAAATGCAGTCGGGTTTTGCTCATCCAGTTTCATACTCCTCCTGATGAATCGAACGAGGGTGCTGGAGAACTTTTGACCAAGTATTCGTGGTTTACCCTCCTTTCCATACTCTGGGGGTCATAGTTTTTCAAAAAACATCCGAGTCACATTCGTATGTGCTTGGTGCGGATCGGCATTGACCCTTGGTCTGAGGTATGATATAGTAGGTTGCTCGTAGCTTTGGATGCCATTTCGATTGGTTCTATATTGAGGCCTCCCTATAGTCGCTGCCTCAAGTTATAAAGAACGCCACGCTAGAGCTATAGTAAGCTGTCGTATTCGGCTTTTTAGTGTTTTGTACCCCTGCCCCCAGCATTGATTTGGCCAGGTTACTAGTTGGATGGTCGAACTCCATCCTCAGCGGGTTAGTAATCCTCTTGTCGATTCCAGGCCGAAGTTTGTGGAATAGAAAATGGTCGGAATCCACTCGTCTATTTATCGATGTTTATACACCACTTTGCATTCTGGTGACTTAGTGTTATTCTCCCCCCGGTTGACTCACGCCCAATTTGTGTTCATGCTTCGGTCCACGCTCCGGGGACTTAGAGATTTGTCGAACGGTTTATGCTTTAGTCCACAGTTCGAGACACAGAGATTTTCGTCAACTCGTTTATACTCTAGTTCGCACTCTGGGAACTTAGAGTAATCTGGTCCGCTTCTGGGATTTGGGATTTTTCTGAAGTCGTCTATAATCTAGTCCATGCTCTGGGGACTGAGAGTGTTGTAGTCCGCACTCTGGGGACGTAGAGGTTTTTGAGTCATTTATAATCTAGTCCATACTCAGGGACTTAGAGTACTTTAGTCCGCATTCTGTCTTCCATTCCAGAGGGTGAGACCCCCCGGATGGCTGAGAGTTTGCCTGAACCTGGCAGATAATCCTTCTCTTTAAGATTCTCTTTAAGATTTCGAAAGTCATTATTCTTTATGCAGGACTATTACATTCTAATGCTTGTTTTCCACGATTTTGTGCAGGCCGTTCTGACCCCGAGCCCACTCCGAGGAGCGATGTCGCCAAGGAAGTGGGGGAGAAAACAAGTGAAGCCACTCACGTAGGGGAGGCTCCTAGTCCAGACGCTCAGGTGATCGGAGCGCTTGATGAAGAGAAGTATGAAACCTCCTCTACTACCGATGGGGGTTATGAAGTAGAAATTACAGGTGCCTCTGAGCACACATCCGAATTGAGCATGGAGGAGCGGCTCGAGAAAGAGAAGGAGGAGACGGTCATAGTAGAGCCCCGAGTTGTGGACTTGGACGATCCTTTGAACAAGCCGTTGAAGGTCATCCTTCCTGGCGGGTCCAAGCCCATGGAAGGCCCCCGTACTCCTTCAGTTGCTATCCTTCTATCAAAGAAGAGTACCAAGGGTAAATGCTCTGGAGAGGAGCCGTCTAGAAAGAAGTTGAAGAAGCACAAGAAGTGATTACTATCCTCGTTCAACGAGAGTTAGTTTAAGTCATGTAATTATTTTCATCTATTTCCTTAGTCCTTGTAAATAGAATGTCGACTCCGAACTTTGGAGGGGTTGTAATAGAAACTCATTTCTGAATAAGGTTTAGTTCCTTTTTCTGTCTTGCAAAAGACTCTTATTGTTCAGTTTTCTTTGTGATTGTGATTTTAATCCAAGCAGTTGTGAGTAACATAGACTTCTCAGTCCATCTTCATATAACTCGGAAACTCTTCGGGAGTCGTTGAACTTCCATTCTGTGCTTCGAGAACTTAGAATACTTTCTAGCCCGTATGTCAGGGATTTGACAAATTCAAGTCATTTGTGTCATAGTTCATATTCAGGGAACTTGGAGATCCGATTCGCTTATATTCGAGTCTGCACTCTAGGGAGTTAGAGTACTCTAGTCCGCACTCTGGGGACTTGGAGGTTTAAGTCATTTATACTCTAGTCCGCGCTCTGGGGACTTAGAGTACTCCAGTCCGCAATCTGGGGACTTGGAGGTTTAAGTCGTTTATACTCTAGTCCGCGCTATGGGGACTTAGAGTACTCCAGTCCGCACTCTGGGGACTTGGATGTTTTAGTCATTTATACTTAGTCCACGCTCTGGGGACTTAGAGTACTCCAGTCCGCACTCTGGGGACTTGGAGGTTTAAGTCGTTTATACTCTAGTCCGCGCTCTGGGGACTTAGAGTACTCCAGTCCGCACTCTGGGGACTTGGAGGTTTTAGTCATTTATACTCTAGTCCGCGCTCTGGGGAATTAGAGTACTCCAGTCCGCACTCTGGGGACTTGGAGGTTTAAGTCGTTTATACTCTAGTCCGCGCTCTGGGGACTTAGAGTACTCCAGTCCGCACTCTGGGGACTTGGAGGTTTTAGTCATTTATACTCTAGTCCGCGCTCTGCGGACTTAGAGTACTCCAGTCCGCACTCTGGGGACTTGGAGGTTTAAGTCGTTTATACTTTAGTCCGTGCTCTGGGGACTTAGAGTACTCCAGTCCGCAATCTGGGGACTTGGAGGTTTAAGTCGTTTATACTCTAGTCCGTGCTCTGGGGACTTAGAGTACTCCAGTCTGCACTCTGGGGACTTGGATGTTTTAGTCATTTATACTTAGTCCGCGCTCTGGGAACTTAGAGTACTCCAGTCCGCACTCTGGGAACTTAGAGTACTCCAGTCCGCACTCTGGGGACTTGGAGGTTTAAGTCGTTTATACTCTAGTCCGCGCTCTGGGGACTTAGAGTACTCCAGTCCGCACTCTGGGGACTTGGAGGTTTTAGTCATTTATACTCTAGTCCGCGCTCTGGGGAATTAGAGTACTCCAGTCCGCACTCTGGGGACTTGGAGGTTTAAGTCGTTTATACTCTAGTCCGCGCTCTGGGGACTTAGAGTACTCCAGTCCGCACTCTGGGGACTTGGAGGTTTTAGTCATTTATACTCTAGTCCGCGCTCTGGGGACTTAGAGTACTCCAGTCCGCACTCTGGGGACTTGGAGGTTTAAGTCGTTTATACTCTAGTCCATGCTCTGGGGACTTAGAGTACTCCAGTCCGCACTCTGGGGACTTGGAGGCTTAAGTCGTTTATACTCTAGTCCACGCTCTGGGGACTTAGAGTACTCCAGTCCGCACTCTGGGGACTTGGAGGTTTTAGTCATTTATACTCTAGTCCACGCTCTAGGGACTTAGAGTACTCCAGTCCGCACTCTGGGGACTTGGAGGTTTAAGTCGTTTATACTCTAGTCCGCACTCTGGGGACTTAGAGTACTCCAGTCCGCACTCTAGGGACTTGGAGGTTTAAGTCGTTTATACTCTAGTCCGCGCTCTGAGGACTTAGAGTACTCCAGTCCACACTCTGGGGACTTGGAGGTTTAAGTTGAGAGCAGTCGTATTTCCACACTTTAATTTGTATTCATCTACTGTATCGAGGCTAATGTCGTCGAATGAACAATCGAACCATGTTTGTTCACGGAATGGGATTCTGGCCCCCAGGATGAGGGACGGAATTTGAAAAATGGATAATCGATTCTCGTCCGCTTGGTGATTATAGCTCTTCCAATCAAGTCAAGGAAGGAGGTATATGACAGATGGTTGAATCACATCCATGTTGGGTTAGATAGCCAAATCTCTTACAATTTGCTCCGTATCTCCTTCTAGAAAATAAGGATAATAGATTGTTGAGTAGACAAAGTAAGTTGCATATGTTCCAAGGTGCAGTCGTGTCCATATATTGATAGCGATGGTTAGCGAGTACGCAGTCTACCATAGCTACTTCAAGTTGGGCTTTCGAACAACCTTTCGTGTTCAGGGTAGGATTTGATGTGTAGATGATCAAATCACGTCCACTTTAGATGGATCCCGGCGTCACTGAGCTTCATGAGGGGTATCTGTATTTTGTCGAACTTTGTTCTATGACTCGATTGGAGTGGATGATCGGGCCATATTCATTCCAAGCAGTTTAGGTCTCCAAGTCAAATGTGGAGGTTGATGGATGGATGGTCGGTTGTTCGAATCGATCATAAGTTGAGCATACGAACTCGGATCGTCTTGAAACTTGGAACATTGGCTTCCCTGGCTTTGATTGTTATGTCTTGTTAATCGTGGCTCGATCCAGACTCGGACAAAATCCATCGATATCCATAGCGAGCCTTTGTGTAATCGATCTCCAAGACGAACTGTCACTGGTTTCTAATCAAGTTCTTGGTGTCACGGCCTTGCCAAAAGGCGGGATAACATTTGCCCCCCAAAGGGGGTCTTGTGTAAACATGACGTGCTTTGAAAAACCGCAGTCTTTCATGCTTAATATTTCCGTTCAGTTGATTGCTTGACAGTCGTCTTTTAATCGTTTCGTTGCAATCTTCTTTTAGACAAATGTTCAACTAGCATGCTTTGCTTTGGTTCTGCCCTGAGTACCTGGACACCTGCATCGTTTTGAAAGTAGTTTAGTTCAAGCTAGTCTTAGTTCATAGAACAATTGAAATAGAGATGGAAATGGAAATAATTCAAAGAAGATTATGATAAATCTCATTGATATGTGAAGCAACATCGTGTGCTCGCTATTCGACTCCGCCCCTGGCTCCTTTCAAAGGGATGTTGGCCGTCAACCGTCCAATTGATAATCACAGCCCTTTATTAATAGGCGTCGGATATTCGCTGCCCGCCATTCTGCAAGACTTGTACATACTATTGAAGCTTTCCTTTCCAGGTCATCTTTTCGATCACACCTCGGAGGTGTTTGTAATCGCCCGTGTTAGGATCAGCAAGCATCCGGGAATATACAACATTCCCCTGATTTTCTTTAGACTTTGGTGTACTCTCTCGAGGTTGGTTTCCAGTACCACTCCGAGTCGTGAGTCTTCAAGTAGAGGTTGTCAATTGAATCTTTCAAAGAGCATATGAGCTGAATTCTGAAGTCTTGTTTCGGCTACTGGGATCTACATCCTTAGCCAACGGGCCTTCATTGTTATTTTTCTTAGTCTGCTCCACTCCTCCTCACTTCAGTTCTGATTCATTTTGTAAAAGAAACGATCCATAGTCGTAGGAGGCTCTTTAGCTAACTAGCTGCCAAAATATATCTGGAGGTCGACTTTCCTCAAACGCGATCAGTATGATACCCTTGTTAGTATTTGGAATAAATTGCTTAGAGCATTGGTTTGCTTGGAGTCATCTTGGCGTTTGCTTGAGTCATATCATCTATGTTCTCCAACCTTTGGGAGTACCGCTTGAATAGCGGTTGCTTTTCCGTTCCCTTGATGTCGTTCATAAGCTGCCGCTAGATCCTCTATGCCCTGGTCGATCATGGGATGTCAAGGAAATGGATAGAATGTTCCTTTATTAAGTTGAGTTTTGAATTCACTATCCGGAGGCACTGCGCTGCGGCTAGGGTTCTTTTTTGAAAATTTGGGTCGTACCCGGTTTTTTTTTTAAATAGGGGTCGTATAAGGGACCGGTGTAACTTAATTCCAGAGGTGTTCGGCATTCGTTCTCGTTCGACACAACCGAGTCGTTCGGCATACAATACCGTTCGGCATTAAAGAGGTGGTCGACATTCATTCTTGTTCGGCACAACCGAGTCGTTCGGCATACAATATCGTTCGGCATTACAGAGGTGTTCGGCATAGAGGTATGGTTCGGCCTGGAAGAGCGTTCGGCCTAGAGGTATGGTCGGCCTGGAAGGGCGTTCGGCCTAGAGGTATGTTCGGCCAAAGCTGTTCGGCCAAGGCTGTTCGGTAGAATGGATCGGCGTGGAGTGGTTCGGCCAAAGCTGTTCGGCCAAGGCTGTTCGGCCAAAGTGGATCGGCCTGGAGTGGTTCGGCCAAAGCTGTTCGGCCAAAGTGGATCGGTCTGGAGTGGTTCGGCCAAAGCTGTTCGGCCAAGGCTGTTCGGTATGGGAATTCTGTTCGGCATGGGAGCTCTGCTCGGCCTGGATGCTGCTCGGCATGGGAATTCTGTTTGGCATGGGAGCTCTGCTCGGCCTGGATGCTGCTCGGCATGGGAATTCTCTGGAGCGATGGGCATACACCTTTTCTGGAGCGGTCGGCATACTCCTTTTCTGTTGCGATCGGCTAAGTTGGCTTCAGAGGGGGGGTCGACCTCTATTCAACATGACTGCAAACTTCAACGCCCAGTCCCCATATCTTACATAGACTTGGTTTATATGAATACGGCTATCAGCTTCCTTTAGATTTCTTTCAAATCTGAGTAGAATAGGAAGTTTCCTAGTAAACAACTGGATCTATCTCGCGAATATGAAAATCCACTAGTAGACGATGAGATCCGATCAGGCTGAGAATTCAATTCTCAGTGAAAGCACCAAAGTGTTAGCGCCAAAATTGGTCACTAACCTCGTAGAAAAAGATTGTGTAGAGAAATAAGTGATGAAGGTAAATTAAACAGAGAAGACAATGCTAATTTAAATGCAGAAAGTAAGAACACCGGATTTATAGTGGTTCAGCGTAACTGCCTACATCCACTTTGAGTTTTGATCTTTATTTCTTTCAAAAGTAGTTGAATACAGATACAATCCATATATTAATGACTTGCATACAAGTTTGAACCGAAAATAGTAAGTGTTGAAAGTGGCAGAGTCTCCCCATTGTTCTCCCAAAAAAGGTCCATTTCACTGTGCCCCTGCCCCTCTATTTATAGACAAAGGTGGGTTGGACTTCTCTGGCGGGCCTGGTAGCTGAATAACTCGGTCCAGATAGGCTGGTCCATGTGTGCCGAACCAATCAGGCCGAACAGTTGGGTGCCGAACCACTCTCCTTCTGCCGAACGAGGCACTTGCTGTGTGGGAAGAGTAGGCCGAATAGCCATCGAAGCCGAACGTGTCTCCTGGCCGAGCGAAGTATCTGGCCGAACGTGTCATCTGGCCGAACGAAGCCCCTTAGTCAAACGTGCCTTTAGGCCGAATGAAGCCCCTAGCCGAACGATGTCCTTAGGCCAAACAAAGCCCTTGGCCGGACGATGTCTCTGGCCGAACGTGTCTTCTGGCCGAACGAAACCCCTTAGCCGAACGTGCCTTTAGGCCGAACGAAGCCCTTAGCCGAACGATGTTCTTAGGCCAAACAAAGCCCTTGGTCGGACGATGTCTCTGGCCGAACGTTGCCTGATGCCGAGCGCTCCTGGATGCCGAGTACTCCTGGGTGCCGAGTACTCCAAGATGCCGAGTACTCCTAGATGTCGAGTACTCAGTCGCCTGGCCAAATCTCCAGGAAACAGAGATGTAAAACCCGTAAACATTTCTGAAGCTATTACACTTATATTTACATGTTATTGATTAAACTTACATAAGAACTTTTAGTTTTGACTCGAGTGTTTTGTCTTTTCATTACGCTCGGGTCAGCCTGAGCTTTTCAGTGTCTGAAGACTTTATTTCTGGAGGACGAAGACGGAGTTTGGTATATTATATTATTAGAAATTTTCCGCTGCATCATTATTGGTATGTTGTTGATTGTACTCTGATGTAAAAATTGTGTAGTCAAATGTATATTGTAAAACAGCTTCATGAACTGTTTATTTGATTATTATATTTTGTCAATTCTGCTGCGAGATTCTAAGTTTTGTTTTTTCTTCTTTTCTCTTATTTTCTTATTTACCCTATTGACAATCCTCCTTTTGATTGGTTTGAGTTAGACATATGTGGTTTATTGTCGATTTAAACTATCCAAAAAGGTGGGTCGTCACAAAAGGTAAAACATACCATCAAACTAATCAGGATAAGCGTCTCTAATTCTGCTCTCAGTCTCCCAAATACAGTCCTTATCATCGTCACTCCACTAGACCTTCACTAATCTGATTGTCTTATTCCTCAACTTCTTCTCATCACTCGTGATTATCCGGACAGGCTTTCTAACTATAGTCATGTCTGGTTCAACTACTAAATCTTCTAACACAGTCGGTGCTATAATAGTGTCTGGATCCCCAACACACTTCCTCAGATGAGATACATGGAAAACATCATGGACTTCTACCAAACTACTCGGTAACTCTACTCTATACGCGAGTTTCTCGATCCTTTCTAAAATAGGAAACGGTCCTACGAATCTCGGTGCTAACTTTCTTGTCTTCCCGAACCTGATAACACCTTTCATCAGCGATACTTTGATGAAAACATGATCACCAACAGAGAACTCTAAATCTTTCTGTCTTCTATCTGCATAGCTCTTCTGCCTAGACTGAGTTTCTTTCATTCTCGTCCTTACCAGCTCAATCTTCTATGCCGCTTCTCTTACCAATTCGAGACCAAGGACTAATCTATCTCTGGTCTCTAACCACCATGTTGGGGATTTGCGTGGCCTTCCATACAAAACTTCAAAAGGCGCCATTCCTATGCTAGCCTGATAACTATTATTATAGGAAAACTCGACCAAATGCAGATGATCTTCCTAAGATCCACCAAAGCCCAACACACGAGCTCTTAGTAAATCCTCGAGTACCTTATTGACTCTCTCCGTCTGGCCATCTGTCTGAGGGTGATATGCAGTACTCATCTTGAGCTTAGTGCCTAATATATCCTGTAGAATCTTCCAGAATTCTCTAGTGAACAAAGCATCTCTGTCATTAACTATGCTACTAGGAACTCCATGTAGTCTAACTATGTTCTTCAAAAACAACTTGGCTAAAACAGGTGCCATCCTAGTTGACTTAACTGGAATGAAATGGGCACTCTTGGTCAGTCTGTCCACTATGGCCCATATACTCTCATTTCCACTATTAGATCTCGGCAACCCGTCTATGAAATCCATAGAAATAGAGTACCACTTCGATACCGGAATATCCAATGGCTGAAGCAACCCACTTGGCTTTTGATGCTCGGCTTTCACCTGTTGACAGTTCAAACACTATGTCACCCATAAGCCAACATCCCTTTTCATTCCTTCCCAGAAGAAACTTCTCTTCGTATCCTGATACATCTTCGTTCCTCCTTGATGAATAATGAACTTCGAACGATGGCATTCCTCCAAAACTTCCTTCCTTATGTCTCCCACATCTAGGACACATAATCTACCCTTCTTTCTCAACCACCCACTTTGGTCAAGGCTAAAATCCTTCAAGTCATCGCCCTCCGTTCCATTCCTTTACTTCTTGATCCTTTCAGGCAATAATGGATCCTTTTCCTGGTTAGAAGCAATCTTCTCAATCAATATCGGTCGGACTTTTAAACATGATAACATAGCAGATCCTTCACTAGACCCTGCCTTGGATCTCCACTGCACTTTGCAAGTCGACAACACTGTATTCTGATGCTTCCTACTAAGCGCATCTCCAACCTTGTTGCCTTTCCCTGGTGTGTACTCAATTCCAAAATCATAAGCAGCTAAAAACTCTGACCACTTCTACTGTATCATATTTAGCTCTTTCTGAGAGAACAAATACTTCAATGACTTATGATCCGTAGAAAGCTCGAACCTCTCTCCCAAAAGGTAATGCCTCCACACCTTCAATGCAAATATCACTGCAGCTAACTCCAAGTCATGCGTTGGATATCTTACCTCATGCGGTCTAAGCTGTCTAGAAGCGTAGGCAATCACTTTACCTCTCTGCATCAACACAGCTCTTAATCCAGTTCCACATGCATTTGTATAAACTACCAAGTCTTGATTCCCTTCCGGGACCACTAACATAGGTGCATGGGTCAGCAAGTGTTTCAAGCTCTGGAACGCTTCATCACACTCATCGGTCCACACAAACTTCACATCCTTTCGCGTTAGCTTGGTCATTGGTGCTGCTATCCTCGAGAAATCCTTAATAAATCTCCGGTAATATCTAGCCAATCCGAGAAAACTCTTTATTTCGGTTACTGTCTCGGGTCTCTTCCAATTATTCACCGCTTCAATCTTAGTCGGATCTACAGACAACCCTTTCTCTGAGACTACATGACCTAGAAATTTCACTTCCTTCTTCTAAAAATGGCACTTCGAAAACTTTGCCTTTAGCCGATGCTGCCTCAGTGTCTCAAGCACAACTCTAAGATGAACTTCATGCTCCTTCTCATCCTTAGAGTATATCAGAATATAATCAATGAAAACCAACACGAACCTATCCAAGTGCTCTCGGAAAATTCGATTCATCAAATCCACAAAGAACGCCGGCGCATTAGTGAGTCCGAACGGCATAACTAACTATTCATATAACCCATACCTTGTTCTAAACGCCGCCAAAGGTATACTATCTTCTGCTACTCTAAGCTGATGGAAACCTGTTGCTAAGTCTAACTGAGAAAATACCTTGGCTCCACCTAGCTGATCGAACAAATCGTTAATCCTAGGCAATAGATATCGATTCTTTATCATTCTCTCATTCAACTTCCGATAATCGATACATAGCCTTAACGATCCGTCCAGCTTCTTAGCAAATACTGCGGTTGCTCCCCAAGGTGAACTACTCGGTTTAATAAATCTCTTGCCTTCCAAATCCACCAACCGAGCCTTCAGCTCCCTCATTTCTGTCGGCGTCATCCTACTTGGTGGTCTACTCACTAGTTCTGTTCCAGGGACAAAATCAATCCGAAACTCAATGGCTCGTTTTGGTGGCAGTCCTACTATCAGCTCAAAGACATCTATGAATTCTCTAACCACGAAAACGCAATTCAACTCATCTTCCAACTCCACAGCACCCAACAAAGCATTCACCTCACGGCTAGGGTTTTCTACGGTATATACAATCTGATCACTACAATCAGGGTGTCTAAGTGATATTTTCCTATCGTGGAAAAATATCTTAGCATCGTATTTACTTAACCAATCCATGCCCAATATAATTCTGAACCCTACAAAGTCAAATATATGCAAACTGCAAACAAAGGTGTAACCTAGCAAGTCAAATTCTAAGTGGTCACAATTCATCCTAAGTGTCGCATACCCTCCTATCGGATTTGCAACTCTTCAGGAAGTAACTAAATATATAGGTTCTAGGTTAAGCTTATCTACCAAACATCGAGATATAAAAGAATGCGATGCACCCATATGAGACAAAACGCTAACAGACATATCATGGATCTGAAGCGTACCTCCCAAGATTGCCTTTCCTTTCTCCTGCACCGTTGGCTTCGACGTAGCAGGTTCCAATGCATACACCTTGCCCTTCCCATCCTTAGCAGGCTCTTTGCATTAATTCTTATAGTGGCTAATCTGATCATAATTGAAGCACCTGATATTCTTCTTCCCGATCACTTCCTTAGCCTTTCCTGTACGACACTCATTAGCAAAATGCCTCTTCTTGTCGCACTTAAAACAAACCAATTCAGACTTCCCTTTCTTCGTTGCTCCACCTTTCTGACCACCCTTCTTATGAAAGAACTTCCTCTTCTGACCTTTCCCAACCTGGACCTCCTTCTCCTTCTTCTTCTCCAAACAGGCAAGCATCTCTTCATGTCTTAATGCCATCTCCACTACCACATCGCAGGGATCTCTGATATGCGGTAAGGTAGCCCTTGCCAACTCAGGCTTCAACCCCCTTATGAACTTCCCATTCCTCTTCATCATTGTATCAAATGTGGCATAACCATATCTAGCCAACTCTTCAAACCTACTAGCATACTCCAAAACAGACATCTCTCCTTGTTCTAAATTAGCAAACTTTTGGATCAAAACAGACCGCGCCACCGACATGAACCTCTCCTAGAACCTTCTCCTAAACTCAGCCCATGTCATCTCCTCTTCATTTACTCCAGCCGTCACACTATTCCACCAAAATAAAGCTGCTCCTTGAAGCTGTCTCGAAGCAAGCCTCCTCTTCCGCTCGTCATTGAGCCCTAAGTCAGCAAATATCCTTTCATAGTGCAGTAACCAATTCTCCACTTCTATAGAATCTTCAATTCGATAAACGACTTCCCTCTAAGCCTAGCAAGCCTAGAATAGTCTCTACTCAAGTTAGCATAATGGTTGACAACCGGAGCTTCCTGAACTCACCCCGCAGCATTTCCTCCAACCACTCCACCAGCAATTCCAGCTTGCATCATATTTATGAAAAATTGATACATAGCTCCCATATTAACTTGTGGCACACCAGCACTAACATTCTCAGTTTAAGCCCGACCTTGAGTCCTCCTTGTATTGGGTCGGGCATTTCCATTGGTGGTGGTGGTGTCCCCTCCTAGGTTAACTCTGCCTCTTCGAGCGTCCATATCTGTATTCAAGCCTCGTGAGATACAGAAAAGTAGCCTAATAGAGATAGGAGAATAGAGATATAGTGTATACTTATATATAGCAAATACAAGTACGTTACTATAGCATTATCACATACCTCGATCTTACTCTAATTCCTAAGGATTATGTTTTTAAAAACCATTTTAGTTAAAGTATTTCATAAACCTATGCTCTAATACCAAGTTGTAACATCCCCTACCTAGAGGCACAAAGCTAAACGCTACAGATGTTGCAGTAATCAATAGTATTAACTTTCGGCGACTAAATACGGCTAATGTTAATGGTATCCATAATATCAGAAGCATTTGAATATGAAAAAAAATCATAGATTTCAAAAACATCTTTTCACATTACATTTCCATAACACATGCTTCACATTCAAATTACATAATCCCGTAATCGTTTCCCAAGTTCAGATAAAATATACTTATTACATAAATACGCCAAGAGCGACAAATGATGACGCCCACTTGGTTGACCAGAGTATTATATCGACATTACTATCTTAAATACAACACATCGGAATAAAACAAAACAAAATAGCAACTCCTAAATAGCTATCCGTCAGCCACCTGCTCGTCTCCGGAAGTTTTATTCATCAAACTACTAAAACCTGTAAAACCTCAACCCTCAGCCTACTTAAATCAATTTTGAGAACCTGAGAGTTTAAGAGGAAAAACATAAACTTCGAGTCAGACATAAAGCCTGGTGTGAATATTACTATACATCTCAGATATACGATATTAAGTGAGACCACGCCGCTTAGCGAAACGGGTTTCCCCTAACTAATATCCTTTTAAAATGTGTCTTTTGCAAATCATAATCCTGCAACCAAAACTGGTTAAAACTGTAAAGCATTTTATGTAAACTTACATATCAGGTAACAAATGGACTATTTGTCCGAACACTATAGTTTTGTTTGGCAAACTACTAATCTTTGGCTGACTCGGGCCTACCAGGCAATATAACCAAAATAATCTAACATCTGTTAGACACACCTCTTCCAGCTAGTCTGTCCTTAACTATCTGTTAAATACTTCTCTTCTGGACGGTCTGTCCCTAACTTAACATCTACCAGGGTCACCTGATCCTAATGGTTTTGCGGGCTCACTAATAACCTATCTGTATACAAACATATATTCGCTTTTGTGTGTAATCATAATTTTAGCCTTACCCGTGACAAAGCCCTACATACTGGAATTTTCGACTTAATTAGCTGGGGCTAATAGCTAATGTATAGGGCGCCACCCTATAGCATTCCCATCTGGTATTCTAATATCTGAGTCATTTTACTTAGGGAAACCTTCCCAAAATTTTCCTTGAAAACCTTTCCAAACTGATTTAAAACCTTTAAATCTAACTCATAGAAGGAATATACATATACTCTATGCTTTACTCAAAATCACCTTGCCATGTTATATATACTTTACCCAAATCTTCGTTGACGAAAACATATAAACCTTTGAAATACCCCTTTTGAAACCAAGTAAATTTTTTTATTCAACTAGGCCGAAAGGCCAATACCTTCCTTTCGAAACGGTTTACAGAAACCTTTCGAAACCATTGAAAAACCTTCCTTTCGAAAGCTTTAAAACCTTAGACATTTTTTTAAACACTTTACAACTGCCTTTCGAAAACATTGGAAGAACCTTTCCTCTTAGACATTTCGAAACCATTGGAAAACCTTCCTTCAATACCTTTCGAAATCATTAGAGAACCACCCCTTCGAAACCTTCATTTAAAACCCTTTCGAAAGCAATAAAACATTAAACCTTTCAAAAGCCTTTGGGTTCAATTAAACTTGTGGAAACCTTTCGAAACCATTCAAAATTTACTCATTCGAAAACTTTGAAAAACGTTTCGGTCGAAACCATTTGGATTATGCCTTCAAGTAGAGCAGAATGAGCTGAAACCCATTAAAGTCGAAAGCATTCCTTTCGAAAGCTATTCTTATGTAAAGAAGTGATGGTGTCAAAACCAACCTTCCGAAAGCATTGGAGAAGTGGCCAAGTTTTTAAAACAAAAGTATACCTTCCAAAACCATCGACTTCGAAAGGTAAGAAAAGCGGCAACTAGGGGTTTCGACCCCTTCAAAAGCATTACTTAAGACAAAAGAGCGCAACCCATTCGAAACCATTTCTTTAAGACAATTTGACCTGGTCGTTAGCTAACCAAGTCGAAAGCAGAGCAGGCGTAACTTCATTTTAAAAAAAGGCATGCTTCAAACCTATCGGAACCATACGTTTCGACCCTATACCTTCCGCCTTCATCCTATTCGCTACATACCAAGTATATTAATACCATGCGCATTGGTTTTGAAAGCAATGATGGCAAAACATCTAGGTCGGAACCCCTGGTGCTGAAAGTGGCGAAATATGCTAAAAACAAGTAAAATTTATCTTTAACTTAAAAGTGAAATACTTTTTGACTAACATGCTATGTTTGTCAAATTTTCATTGATTACTAAATTTCTTTTTTTCAAAACTGCTGCCAAGATTTTAGAAATAAACAATAATTTTATTTTATAAAATACCCCTTCTCCTTTTATAAATATATAAAACATTTAAGTCTCATACCTCAAATAATTTTATATATTCATTAAAATACTTAGGAAAATTCTAGAAAAATTCCATAAAATCATTTTCAGTATGTTTTCTAACATATATAAATTTTAGACCCAAATAAATAATTATTTAGCCGTAAATAATTTATAACCCAAATAAATATTTTCCATACTAGAAAATTTATATAAAATCCATAATAATTCAGAAAATTATGAAAATTGAAACCCATCTCTAAAATATCATTTTTGATCTAAATCTAAAATCGCAAGTCATTTAGATGTCATTCAATAGAGTTTTATTATCAAAACATATCATAAAATCTATATGAACAAGCATAAATCATCAACAAGCATATATACACATTTAATCATTTAAAAACATGGCATAAACTTGCAAAACACTTCGGATTTAACTTAAAACCGAAAAAATCTAAGAGAATGAGATGTAATCATTATTCACCTTAGCTTGAGATTAAGGATTTGAGATTTGAATAGCTTTTGATTTGATTAACCTTCTTCCTTAGCTATTTCTTCCTCTAGTTCTCTAAAATGGTGGTTGGCCTCTATGTTTTTAATTTGCAAATGAGAATGAATAAGAGAATACACAGATAAGGGGTTTAAGGTTTAGGGTATAAGGATTTTCCTTGTTCCCATTTTGCCTCTGCCTATTTCCTAACCCTTTACCTATTTTATTTCATGTTATCTCATTTTGATTTACTCATTAACATGGCACGGCTACCCCTATTAATCACAAATCTCAATCCATTAACCACGTTACATTATTTTATTTTATTTAGCCAATTAAATATCCTAAATAATGTTACTAAAAATATGGGGTATTACAATCTCCCCTCCTTAAAGAATTTCGTCCTCGAAATTACGATAAGGTACACAACAAAATAATCAAAGGTAAAACATACCATCAAAGAAATCAGGATAAGCGTCTCTAATCCTACTCTCAGTCTCCCAAGTACAGTCCTTATCATTGTCACTCCACTAGACCTTCACCAACCTGACTGTCTTGTTCCTCAACTTCTTCTCATCTCTCGCGACTATCCGGACAGGCTTCCTAACTATAGTCATGTTTGGTTCCACTACTAAATCTTCTAATACGGTTGGTGCTATAGTAGTGTCTGGATCCCTAACACACTTCCTCAGATGAGAAACATGGAAAGCATCGTGGACTCCTGCCAAACTAGTCGGTAACTATATTTTATACATGAGTTTCCCGATCCTTTTTAAAATAGGAAACAGTCCTACGAATCTCGGTGCAAACTTCGCTGTCATCCCGAACCTGATAACACCTTTCATCGATGATACTTTGATGCAAACATGATCTCCAGCAGAGAACTCTAAATCTTTCCATCTTCTATCTACATAGCTCTTCTGCCTAGACTGAGTTTCCTTCATTCTTTCCCTTATCAGCTCAACCTTCTATGCTGCTTCTCTTACCAATTCAGGACCAAGGACTAATCTATCTCCGGTCTCTAACCAACATGCTGTGGATTTTCATGGCCTTCCATACAAAGCTTCAAAAGGCGCCATTCCTATGCTAGCCTAATAACTATTATTATAGGAAAACTCAACCAAATGCAGATGATCTTCCCAAGATCCACAAAAGTCCAACATACAAGCTCTTAGTAAATCCTCGAGTGATTGAGTTTGATATTGTTGTCCCCTAACATGGGTAGTGTATCACGTTAAAAAATGATTTGGTAAAATTTAATATGGAGGGTGTAGTGTATTAGGTAAATACTACTTCAACGGGATGAAGGCACTCTACACGAGGAATGATAAAGTGTGCCAAAAAGATGATCCACCCCAAAGAATGAAATATGTTAACCGTTCTCTACTAATGCTCCTTAGTAAGTCTCAATTCCATTATTGTAGCACTTTTTGTTCACTACTTTTAGCTATTTGCCTATGTCGTAATATTCATATTCGCTTTATGGTACCTACTCATATAGCCAGCTTCCAATTTATACCTATTCTATATCGTTTATAGAAATCCAAAATATTAAGCATGAAGTCGTGCAAACTAAGTTTGGAACAAGTCTACAGGAATGTTAGAAATAGTAAAATGATGAATGCACTGTTTTTATCATCTTTTTTATTTGTTGTATAATAGCTATAGTATCAAGTTTCTTAAGTTTAAGCAATATTTGCTTGATGTTTTTAACTTTATTATGTATTAGTAACTCATTTTTACAAATAGAAACATATGAAATTGATTGTTTTGTTATAGAATTTCTAACCAGGATATATCAATTTTCTTATTTTTTGTTTACCAATTAAGTTTAAACTTCATGGGTTCTGATACTTTTATGTATTATAGCTTATTTACAACTAGATGTAAATGATCTGACCATTGTAAATCGTGCAGATATATCACTTCAAGGTGCGGTTGAATCGCTCTCTTTCAAGAATGTTTTCGCCCATCTCAGATCATAGAGGTTTCTTAGAAATGTTCTTTCAGAATACAGTGGAGTGGGTTTGTGAAAGTAGTGATTACTTGCACAAATCAGAAGAACACTCAAAATAGAGTGATGATGCATGTATGATTTTGTTGACTCAGAAAGCAACAAAGAAGTTATATCTAGACGATGAAGCAACAAAGAAGTTGATTTAAAAATCAACTTGAAATAACCACATTGTAACGTCCTGCCTTTTCGACACTCGAATGTCGGCACTTAGTACATCCACGGTATTCAAATGTCGAGCATCCAAGTGCCGGAAAGGCATATTGTTAGGGTAAAAAGAAAAAGAAAAAGAAAAAGAGGAAACAGAATCTTACAGCGGAACGACAACATATAATATAACAAACACAGTAAAAGCTGTCACTTTAAACAAATGGTATATCAGAGTTAAAAACTAACATCATCAGGCTGTATAGTTATAACTTCCTGAACTTACAATTGTTGAAGTGTATATATAATAATACAGCGGAAATAAAAATACTACGACAGTTGAATATCTAACTCTACTCCATGAGCTCCATGTCCTACAAACGACAACCTAAAAAAATACTCGGGCTGATCTGAGCATTATAATAAAATAACACCCAAATCAGTCTAGAAAACCAGCATGAGAAAATTCAAGTAATATGTCGAGCATATAACAATTCTGTGTGACCACTCCGCTAAACACAGAACGAGTTTTTATCTCACAAGAACAACATCCATAGATGAAAGAATGGAAACAATTCGGAACAAAATTACACTTGAAAGAATAAAAACAAATAATTAAACATCGAGAAGAGCTCCATGAACTTCTCGATGCAATTAAGAAAATGATTCAAAGATTTGAATCAAAAAAGGAAAAAGAATTTTCCAACGATGACTAGGAGGATGCGCCCCTTTACCGAAAGTATACCTTTAGAAATATACCTGAGAACTACGATGGCTCTCGGTAACCCCTAAGCCGGACCCCATCAACCTTATCGAGAATCCGAGTATTTCACATCTTAGTGCGCATATAACAAAAAACCAATCTAGATTAGAAGTGAGAATACCTTAATGGGAGCAACCTTATATAGCTTGGTCCTCACTCGCTCTTTTGTTTTACTCATTTTCGACAAAGGATATCAATGCTCAAAAGGGTAACAAATCGTCTTGAATAGACGAAACACAAAGTAGATAGCAGAATCAAAATTGATAGTCAATAAATCAACTATCGGGAATAACAAAATGATTGTATATGAAAATTTAATCGCATACACTTACCATGAATAAGTGAATCAAGCTTTTAAAACATTTAACTCACACTTGTACTTAAAAAAATTCTCATGAATAACTTGTAACAAACAAATATTCATCGATAAAAATTGATTAAATTAGTTCTTTTTTTACCGTGTCAGCAACAATCTCATTTTTTCAATGAAGAGGGGGTCCCTCTTCTTTTATTTTTACATCTAGGATTTGAAATGTATTGTGACGCCCCACCTCTGTACTCACACTAGCCAAGGACACTACGGAGTAATGCCATCGACTAGCACGAAGAATAAGGACGTTGAGGAGCGACCATCTGTGTAATTGCTTTGTGCGAGTACCGATATGTCAGATAATATAACTTACATTTCATTTCAAGAGGAAATCCGACATATCAAATACAAACTCAAAGCTACGACACAGTGGCTATGTGGACTTCGAAAACAAATATAGAAATAAACATAACACAAATCAGCCACAGATATTCATATCACAAAGGCGGAAACATATATGAATATATCACATAAAAGTGTACATCAAAGTAGTGGTCAAACTAGATCCACTACATCACAAAAGAATAGATAAAAGTGCTAGACAAAAGAATAAGTATACATCAAGGAGTCTCTATCTCAAATGTACACTAACAAAAAAACTACTATGCTAAAGTAGTTAGCCAAAAGTCAGGTAACAGACCCTGATAAGAAGTCAAGCAGGAGCACCTGAAATATCTCGGTCTGACCCGAGTATTATTTAAGAAGAAAATAATAAACGGATCAGACCGAGATATTTCAGGTGCTCCTGCTTGACTTCTTATCAGGGTCTGTCACCTGACTTTTGGCTAACTACTTTAGAATAGTAGTTTTTTTGTTAGTGTACATTTGAGATAGAGACTCCTTGATGTATACTTATTCTTTTGTATAGCACTTGTATCTATTCTTTTGTGATGTAGTGAATCTAGTTTGACCACTACTTTGATGTACACTTTTATGTGATATATTCATATCTGTTTCCGCCTTTGTGATATGAATATCTGTGACTGATTTGTGTTATGTTTATTTCTATATTTGTTTCCGAAGTCGACATAGCCACTGTGTGGTAGCTTTGAGTTTGTATTTGATATATTGGATTTCCTCTTGAAATGAAATGTAAGTGATATTATCTGACATATCGGTACTCGCACAAAGCAGTTACACAGATGGTCGCTCCTCAATTGCCTTATTCTTCATGCTAGTCGACGACATTACTCCATAGTGTCCTTGGCTAGTGTGAGTACAGAGGTGGGGCGTCACAGCTTGGTATCAGAGCCAAACTTCGGAATAATGTAGAATAATCTAGCAAGGATCATTGTCCTAAGTCTTTCTTAGGAATCGTGCCATAGGATTTAATTCTAGTCTTCGTACCGTTCTATCCTATTTTCTTTTGTGATCCCTTGTTTTATCAATCAAGTTTGTTTGATATTCATTCTGAGAATAACCTTTTTCCTCTTCTTTCTTTCTTTCTTAGAGAAGAGAAATGGTTAGACCAGGCCATCCCAGCGCCGGTCAATCTAGTGCTACTCCTCAGGATGGAGTATTTATGTCTGCTCAACAACTTTTAGATCTTGTGAACATTGCCCAAGCTGCCGGACCCATTCCAGTGCCTACTCACCCTAAGTCCGGGTTTGCACGCTTGTGCAGAGATTATACCGCTTTAGGGAGGAAGGCCATTCAAGGGTTCCGAAAACGTTATAGAAATCCAAGCTTGGCTTAGATCATGCAATCACATCTTTTCCCGCATGAATCTTATTGATCGACATCGAGTCCAAGTGGCTTCTAGCATGCTCCAAGAAAGAGCATTAGATTGGTATGAGCTTTTGATTTCGGAAATTATTGAAGCGGATCTTACTTGGGAGCAATTCCGGGAAAGGTTCGAATTGAAGTTTGTGCCGGAAGTTGAAAAAGTAACTTTAGCGTGGCGCTTTATTGACCTTGTTCAAGGTGAATCTTCTGTGACCGACTACGTCTCATCTTTTGAATCTCTCTCTAAATATGGGGTCGAATATATTAATACCCCATTGAAGAAAAATCAGAGGTTTGTTTATGGGTTGAACAAGAACCTCAAAAAGCCCTTACTTCTGAAACTAGAAGTTTCTTTCGATCAGCTTGTAGATATCGCTCTTCGGCTTGAAGAGGCCGATAGAGAAAGTGATGTTGAAGTTGTGCGTGCCAAACAGAACTTCAACAACAACATGAAGAGGCCTATTAAGTTCAAAGGCCCCAATCCCAACAAGAAAGGGAAGCAAGAAACTTCGGTAGCAAAGACTCCTACCTTTATTCATGGAGGATGCTACAATTGTGGGTCTACGGACCACTATGCAAATGAGTGCCCAAAACCATTTTTTTATCGTTATTGCAAAAGTTCGGGCCATCTTATATCTACATGTCCCATACTCCAAAGTAGGAGAGAGGGAGAGTTGAATGTTGTGCAAGCTCCTTATGACACTTCTCTTGGTCAAGGTATTTTTCATTCTACCCTTGATGACATTAATTTGTTTTGTGATTATGCTATTTGAGTTCTTTTGATACGGGTTCATATCATTATTTTATATCAAAAGAACTTGTTGATTCTTTTTCTTTAAATATTATAGACTTGATGACTTCATTGAGAATTGCGAATCCGATTGGTGGATCCGCAACACTCAGTTTACTTTGTAAAAATGTCGAGATTATTTTATGTGATTATTCTTTTCGAGCCGATTTGCATGTTATGCGTTACTTAGGCTTCGAAATTGATTTTTGGGAAAGGATTGGCTTGATCATTATGAAGCCCACATCCTATGTCCTGAGAGGACTATCATCTTTGACATTCTCAATCTGTTAAGCAGATTTCTATTGTTTTTAAAGACTTTGATTTCCAAGTTTGGTGGCAACATTTTATTCTTTAAACCCACTTGATAAGGAAGATGTTATTTCCCTCACTCAAGTAGTTTGTGAATTTTCCGGTATTTTTGAGTTTGTCTTAGGATTATCACCTAAGAAATCTAATGAGTGGTGCTAAGGTCTTTTCAGCTCGACCTTGCCACCGGTTTTCATCAGCTACGAGTTGCGGAAGGTAGCATTCCACTTACCGTATTCCGCACTCGTTAGGATTCTTGTGAGTGGTTGGTCTCCCTCTTCGACTCATCCTTAATATCTATAAAAAGGAATGATTAGCACACCTTGAGAAACAACTGCATAAAGGACTCAAACTCTACTAGGCTACTATATTATATATAGTAATCATCCATCAAAATACAATTACGTCTCTCATACGTAGTTACATCAGCGAGCGTTGGGTAAAATCGATTAACCAATGCTCTGATACCAAATGTGACAACCGCCCATGACCCCCGCACTGAACCTAGAGATAGTGCGCTGTAAAGTGTGCCAGGCAGCCATGGACGATTGTCTGGGTAAATTAAAACAGCAGAATCTATCGTATTACTCACAGCGCATGGATAAAATACAATAGAGAACATATATAGTAAAGCTTCACAAATGAATCTCATCAATTAAGCTTCATAATAGTTGAATACAAACATCTGAATAGTCAATACAACAAGCCTCACTACATATCACTCAGAGAATATACAAGCAGCGGAACATCCAGTACATATAGTAAGAAATAATATGCAATCCTTCAGCTCGTCTTCGTCATCAGCATCGTGGAAAACAAGAACAACACCTGTCACCTGCTTACCTAGTTTGCCCGTCCCAAAATGGCCGAACAGCCCAAGGCAATAAGATTTAAAACATAAAGCCTTGAGTCAGACAACAGTCTTAGTGAGCGGTAAATTAATTAACAACATACCAAAAGAGCATAAAGGAAAAAGGAATAGGAATCCAACCCTCCCACTCCACCTCTTTCTACAGTGATAGCCCCCAGACACACACTAAGCAGAAGCAAACATAGCAAAGCATACAATTTAAAGTAAAGCAATTATCACTCGAGTCAAGGGCGATGCTTTCCAAGTACAAACCCCCAAGGCCTAAACCAAGATCAGATAAGCACCTAGAAAATACCGCTCTTGAGACTGAATGACGATACAACCAAACATCCATGACTCTGGCTATCACTGTTATCGTTGCTTCGATATCATCGTTAATTGAATGACCGGCTCATTCTTTCATCCGTCCGTCAAGGGCTAATGGAAACCTCGGTTCTAGACATAACTCCGCACGTCGTCGTGACCCGTGCCTAGGACTATCGAATCTGCCCAGAGTACTCGACTACAATCATAGTCTTTAGGGACTATTTAATCTGCCCAACGTACTCTTGCTTTGAGCATGCTAGAACATTCAACAACGATGAGATCTCAGCCTTCTAGTCATCCTCCTCGACGACTATTTCCATACTAGCTCAAGCGCCTCTCGAGCAAACCATTATCCTCAAACTCGAACCATTTCACCGAGTTATCAACATGCTTGGAATGATCCCGTCTGGATTAGACCAAGACTATCTCATATCATGCCTCGCTTCATCACATCCTAGCAAAGCCTCATCTTAACATCATCATCATCAAATCTATCCATATGAGCTTCATCATCCGCTACATATGCCACGAGCAGCTTTCCCAATTCAAGAGCCTTTCACTTAGCTTTTGAATCATCTTCGACCATCTTGTCTAAATCAAATCATCAATCATCTAATTCATAGCAATCAATCAAGTCAAACAGTAATCCAAGTAATCAAGCATTCAAATATGATCTAATGAACAATTATAACAATAATGGCAATTTCGTATATAAAGAGTCTAAAGTCTAACAAGCATGAAAACATGAGCAATATCTCTATAATCTTGATGAATGAACTTGCATAGGTTAACATGTAGTAAAATGGATGTCAAATCATCATGAGCAATGGATCTATACTTAGGTCTACAAAAAATGCATGAAAATCACTACTTTACACAAAATCAAGCCAACGATCCGATATACTCCTTTGGATCTGTGTGAGAGATAATCACCACTCACCAAATCACCTAAACACCTCAAAAGTTACACACTTCAGATCTGGACAGCGATGGATCTAACTCGATCTATCACAAATCCGCTTCAAACGATGAAATCTCTCTTTGATGGATGTAGATCTTCAATCTAAGCTCTTGAATCTTCAATAAGATCTTCGATTTGGATGGAAGGAATCACAAGATTAGAGTGGAGAAAAGAAGTGAAGAAGTGTAGAACTCGAGCTCTCAAAATGGCAGCACTTCGTCGCTTCAAAATCCGGATCCCAAAAATGAAGAGGAACCCTCCTATTTATAGGCTGAATCCTCCTTAGGTCGTTCGCTCGGAATTAGGTCGTCCACGACCTAAGAACCTACGACCTAAAAACCCACGACCTAACAAATGCGCTTCTACGACCTACGACCTAACGACTAAGCAGATCAGCGCATCCATACGACCTACGACCTAACGACTTAGCAGATCAACGCATCCATACGACCTACGACCTAACGAATGATGCAGCCTAGCGACCTAACACAGATCGCTTCTACGACCTAACACACCTACGACCTAACACACACACGACCTAACTAACTTAGCTAGGATACGACCTAACACCTTAGGTCGCTCACGACCTAACTACGCTAACTCGCTAACTCTTATACCGTTAGCTCTTAGGTCGCTAACTACTGTAGGTTACTAACCCTTAGGTCGCCAACTCTTAGGTCGTTAACTCGCTAACTTCCTTAGGTCGCTCCAAACTCTCATACGACCTAAACCACTACGACCTAAACCAAAATCCTTAGGTCGCCAAATTCTATAGGTCGCTCCTATCTCTTAGGTCGTTCACTCGACCTAACCTACCCCACAACCTAAACCATCACACGACTTACCCTCCAGACAACCTAAGCTCTAGTCGACCTAAACTCTGGATGACTTAACAATACTAACAGTCTGATAATAACTGTTTTACGATGTTTCAATCCGTAAAAATACGGGTCGTTACATTCTCTCCCCCTTAGGAATTTTGCCCTCGAAATTCCAAACAACCAGAGCAATCAAAGACTATCCTGCATGCCTACCATCCATAGCAATCAACAAACCATGCATCCAATTCTAACTTAGCATGCAGAATTCTAAAACTAGAACAAGTTACAATGTCGTTAGATGACACGACACCTTAGGGCCATACCTTGAAGAGTTCAGGATGAGCTGCCTTCATCCTCTCTTCCACCTCCCATGTACAGTCGTTATCATCATCACTCCATTGTATCTTGAGCAACTTAACTACCTTCCTCCTAAGCTGTTTCGTGTCGGTTTCCACAACACGAAGCGGCTTACGAGGTCTCTTATTGACTGGATCAACTCCGAAATCTTCACAACTATCAGCAGAAACCACTGTATTCGAGTCGTGCACATACTTCCGTAGATATGATATATGAAAAACATTGTGCACACTCGACATCTTTTCTGGTAACTCCAATCTGTAGGCGAGCTTCCCAATTCGCTCGATGATCGGGAATGGTCCAACAAATCTCGGAGTCAATTTCCCTTTCTTCCCGAATCGAATAACATTCTTCAGTGGAGAAATCTTCACAAAAACCATATCACCTACGTCGAATTCCAAATCCTTACGACGCTTATCGGCATAACTTTTCTGTCGGTCTTGGGCTGCCTTCATTCGTTGCCGAATGATCTCTATGCAATCCGAAGTCTGTCGAATCATCTCTGGCCCAAGCATCAGTTTTTCTCCGGTCTCTAACCAACATGTCGGAGAGTTACACGGTCTTCCATACAATGCCTCATACGGTGCCATACCAATGCTTGACTGGTAACTGTTATTATACGAAAATTCTACCAAATGAAGGTGATCTTCCCATGATCCTCCGAAATCTAAAACACAAGCTCTAAGGAGATCTTACAAAACTCGGTTGACTCTCTCGGTCTGACCATCTGTTTGGGGGTGATAAGCTGTACTTAAACACAACTCGGTTCCCAAAACCTCCTGGAAGCTCTTCCAAAATCCACTAGTGAACAATGGGTCTCGATCGCTCACTATACTCTTCGGAATACCATGGAATCGAACTATCCACTTAACATACAACTCAGCCAACTTTGATGCAGTCCTAGTCGATCGAACATGAAAGAATCTTGCACTCTTAGTCAGACGATCTACGATGACCCAAATCCCTTCATTTCCCGTTCTTGTTCTAGGTAACCCATCAATAAAATCCATCGATATTTTCTCCCACTTCCATGTAGGAACTTCTAATGGCTGAAGCAATCCACTTGGCTTCTTCTGCTCGGCTTTTACCAACTGGCAGTTCATACACTTGGAAATAAAATTTCCAACATCCTTCTTCATACCTTCCCAGTAATAGGTTCTCTTCATATCCCGATACATCTTATTTCCACATGGATGAATTGTCAGCTTTGAGTGATGACTTTCCTTCAGAACTTCACTTCTCAATTCATCTATATCGGGAACAACTAGTCGTCCTTGCTTCCGAAGCCAACCCTCTCGATCGACCTCGAATCCTTTATCCTTTTCTGGATCCAATCCAGATTCCAAATCACGGATACTCTTGACAAGCTTATCATCTCGCTTTTGGCTCTCGCCAATTCTTTCCACAAGAGTCGGTCTTATCGATAAGTTTGCCAACATCTCAGGTTCCAATTCACATCTGGGCCTGAAGTCAAATCCAGCTAAATACTCGAGATTCTTCCATTCTGAAAACATGACCCCCAATCCTGCATGTCTTCGACTTAACACGTCTGCCACTGCGTTACCCTTTCCCGGAGTATAGGCTATACCAAAATCATATGATGCTAAAAACTCTAGCCATCGTTGCTGCCGAAGATTTAAATCCTTTTGGGAGAAAAGATACTTCAACGACTTATGATCTGTAAACAACTCAAATCGAACTCCCAATAGATAATGTCTCCACATCTTCAGAGCAAAAACAATCGCCGCCAACTCCAAATCATGAGTCGGATAATTCCTTTCATGCGGCTTCAGTTGTCGACTTGCATACGCAACAACTTTATCCCTCTACATTAGCACTGCTCCAAGTCCTGTACCACATGCGTCGGTGTAAACCACCATCTCATCATTCCCACTTGGAATAGTCAAAACAGGAGCACTTGTCAGTCGCTCTTTCAAGATTCCGAAAGCTTGCTCACACTTATCATCCCATCTGAACACTTGGTTCTTTTTCGTCAATCATGTCAATGGTGCAGCCACCTAGGAGAAGTCTTTGATAAATCGACGATAATATCCTACTAATCCAAGAAAACTTCTCACATCCGATGCATTCTTAGGTCTGACCCAATCCTGGATTGCTGCCACCTTGGCGGGATCAACCGCTATTCCATTTCCAGAGATAACATGGCCTAGGAACCTCACTTCACTCTTCCAGAAGTGACACTTCGAAAACTTAGCCTTCAGCTGATGTTTCCGCAAGATTTCCAAAACAATACGCAAGTGCGTCTTGTGCTCTTCTTCAGTTCTGGAATAAATCAGAATATCATCCACTAACACTAGTACGAACTTGCTCAACTGATCTCTGAACACTCTATTCATAAGATCCACAAAATATGCTGGCGCATTAGTCAATCCAAACGGCATTACCAGCCACTCAAAGAAACCGGATGGTGTCCTGAAAGCAGTCTTCGGCACACTATCCTTAGCCACTCTTAACTGGTGAAATCCCGTTGCTAAATCCATCTGAGAAAACACCTTAGCTTCGTGAAGCTGATCAAACAAGTCATCGATTCTCGGCAATGGATACTTGTTCTTCTTAGTCACCTTATTCAGCTCACGATAATCCACGCACAACCTCAATGATCCATCTGCTTTGGTTGCGAACACAACTGGTGCACCCCATTCGGACACACTACGCCAAATGAATCATTTCTATAAAAGATCATCAACCTGCACCTTCAACTCCTGCTGTTCCCTAGGCGCCATCCGCCTAAGAGACATCACAACAGGTCTGGCTCCTTCAACTAGATCTATACAAAACTCGATCTCTCTATGCGGCGGTAACCCTTTGACCTCGTCAAAGACATCCTCTAATCTATTAGCGATTGGCACAGATGACAGTCCATCCCGTGGAACAACCAGCGAATACATGAAGCTCATGAAGACACCTTCTTCATGCTTACATCGTATCACAATCTTTCGCCCCTCCACATTCTCGACTGTCACCTCCAACCTATCACAATCAACCTTTGCCGCATACTTCCTAAGCCAGTCCATACCCAAAATAATTCCGAACCACGCAAAGTTCAGAACAAAACAATCACAAACAAAAGAGCAATCATGACTCGATACAATCAGACCACGGCATAGCATACACAAACAAGACGAACCCCCAACTGGATTAGTCACAACCAATGGCCTATCAACGATATCTGGTTCTAAACCCAACCGGCCTACAAGTTCACTACAAACAAAAGAATGCGACGCCCCAGTATCAAATAGAACTCTAACTGGAACACCACATATGGAAAGAGTACCTTGAACCACCACACTCTTTCCTTTCTCTTCAATGGTCGGAGCTTTTGAAGATGATGGAACAGCTCCCAAAGCATAAGCTTGCACAATCTGCTTGTCCTTCCGCGATTCTGGACAATTCCTCTTAACATGCCCCAGCTTGTCACAGTTGTGACACTTCACCGGCACCTTCGGATTCTTGCAATCCCTGGAGAAATGGCCCTTCTGCTGACAATTGTAGCAGGTCACTTCGCCCTTACGCTTCTTCTGGCCATCCTTACCCTTTTGTTGCAGCTGCTTCCTCTTCTTGTTTCCACCCTGCTGTGGTTTAGATTCGTCCTTGGTCACAGCAACAACAGACCTTTTCTTAGGAAACAGATTCTCGTGCCTGAGAGTTTTCTCTACAAGCTTCTCAAATGGATCATCCAAATGATCCACCAACTGCCTCCCAAGATAACTGTCCAAGCCTGTCACAAACTTCTCATTCTTCTGGTACGCAGATTCAATATACGACCGGGCATACTTGGACAAAGCTTCAAACTCAGAAACATACTCAAGAACTGGTCTTCCACCTTGCTTGAGTTCCACAAACTTCTTAAACAGAACAGACGTCTGAGCCGTAGAAATGAACTTAGCTTCAAATCTGTCTTGGAATTGCTCCCAAGTAATCTCTTCCTCCGGAGTATCAATGGTGATAGAGTTCCACCAATCAGAAGCTCTCCCTTGAAGCTGTCTTGATGCTAACTTCCTCTTAGTCGCATCCTCAATTCCCAAATCACTAAAGATCCTTCTACAAGCATCTATCCACCTCTGGACTTCAATGGTTGATTCTGTCCCCAAGAAAACCTTTCCTCCAAGAGCAGTATAATCTTTACACAACTTAGCAAAATCCACTGGTTTTGGAGTTTGGACTTGAACTTTAACATCAACTGCTGTCCCCGGAACTGGTATCCTTCTCATGATCGAAGTCATCATAGCTTCGAACATAGCTGCATAATCAGCAGTCCCCTCAGCAGCACGGCCTTCCCTAGCAGCTGGTCTCCCTCTTCGACTCATCCTTAACATCTATAAAAAGGAATGATTAGCACACCTTGAGAAACAACTGCATAAAGGACTCAAACTCTACTAGGCTACTATATTATATATAGTAATCATCCATCAAAATACAATTACGTCTCTCATACGTAGTTACGTCAGCGAGCGTTGGGTAAAATCGATTAACCAATGCTATGATACCAAATGTGACGACCGCCCATGACCCCCGCACTGAACCTAGAGATAGTGCGCTGTAAAGTGTGCCAGGCAGCCATGGACGATTGTCAGGGTAAATTAAAACAGCATAATCTATCGTATTACTCACATCGCATGGATAAAATACAATAGAGAACATATATAGTAAAGCTTCACAAATTAATCTCATCAATTAAGCTTCATAATAGTTGAATACAAACATCTGAATAGTCAATACAACAAGCCTCACTACATATCACTCAGAGAATATACAAGCAGCGGAACATCCAGTACATATAGTAAGAAATAATATGCAATCCTTCAGCTCGTCTTCGTCATCAGCATCGTGGAAAACAAGAACAACACCTGTCACCTGCTTACCTAGTTTGCCCGTCCCAAAATGGACGAAAAGCCCAAGGCAATAAGAGTTAAAACATAAAGCCTTGAGTCAGACAACAGTCTTAGTGAGCGGTAAATTAATTAACAACATACCAAAAGAGCATAAAGGAAAAAGGAATAGGAATCCAACCCTCCCACTCCACCTCTTTCTACAGTGATAGCCCCCAGACACACACTAAGCAGAAGCAAACATAGCAAAGCATACAATTTAAAGTAAAGCAATTATCACTCGAGTCAAGGGCGATGCTTTCCAAGTACAAACCCCCAAGGCCTAAACCAAGATCAGATAAGCACCTAGAAAATACCGCTCTTGAGACCGAATGACGATACAACCAAACATCCATGACTATGGCTATCACTGTTATCGTTGCTTCGATATCATCGTTAATTGAATGACCGACTCATTCTTTCATCCGCCCGTCAAGGGCTAATGGAAACCCCGGTTCTAGACATAACTCTGCACGTCGTCGTGACCCGTGCCTAGGACTATCGAATCTGCCCAGAGTACTCGACTACAATCATAGTCTTTAGGGACTATCGAATCTGCCCAACGTACTCTTGCTTTGAGCATGCTAGAACCTTCAACAACGATGAGATCTCAGCCTTCTAGTCATCCTCCTCGACGACTATTTCCATACTAGCTCAAGCGCCTCTCGAGCAAACCATTATCCTCAAACTCGAACCATTTCACCGAGTTATCAACATGCTTGGAATGATCCCGTCTGGATTAGACCAAGACTATCTCATATCATGCCTCGCTTCATCACATCCTAGCAAAGCCTCATCTTAACATCATCATCATCAAATCTATCCATATGAGCTTCATCATCCGCTACATATGCCACGAGCAGCTTTCCCAATTCAAGAGCCTTTCACTTAGCTTTTGAATCATCTTCGACCATCTTGTCTAAATCAAATCATCAATCATCTAATTCATAGCAATCAATCAAGTCAAACATTAATCCAAGTAATCAAGCATTCAAATATGATCTAATGAACAATTATAACAATAATGGCAATTTCGTAAATAAAGAGTCTAAAGTCTAACAAGCATGAAAACATGAGCAATATCTCTATAATCTTGATGAATGAACTTGCATAGGTTACCATGTAGTAAAATGGATGTCAAATCATCATGAGCAATGGATCTATACTTAGGTCTACAAAAAATGCATGAAAATCACTACTTTACACAAAATCAAGCCAACGATCCGATATACTTCTTTGGATCCGTGTGAGAGATAATCACCACTCACCAAATCACCTAAACACCTCAAAAGCTACACACTTCAGATCTAGACAGCGAAGGATCTAACTCGATCTATCACAAATCCGCTTCAAACGATGAAATCTCTCTTTGATGGATGTAGATCTTCAATCTAAGCTCTTGAATCTTCAATAAGATCTTCGATTTGGATGGAAGGAATCACAAGATTAGAGTGGAGAAAAGAAGTGAAGAAGTGTAGAACTCGAGCTCTCAAAATGGCAGCACTTCGTCGCTTTAAAATCCGAATCCCAAAAATGAAGAGGAACCCTCCTATTTATAGGCTGAATCCTCCTTAGGTCGTTCGCTCGGAATTAGGTCGTCCACGACCTAAGAACCTACGACCTAAAAACCCACGACCTAACAGATGCGCTTCTACGACCTACGACCTAACGACTAAGCAGATCAGCGCATCCATACGACCTACGACCTAACGACTTAGCAGATCAACGCATCCATACGACCTAACGAATGATGCAGCCTAGCGACCTAACACATATCGCTTCTACGACCTAACACACCTGCGACCTAACACACACATGACCTAACTAACTTAGCTAGGATACGACCTAACACCTTAGGTCGCTCACGACCTAACTACGCTAACTCGCTAACTCTTATACCGTTAGCTCTTAGGTCGCTAACTACTGTAGGTTACTAACCCTTAGGTCGCCAACTCTTAGGTCGTTGACTCGCTAACTTCCTTAGGTCGCTCCAAACTCTCATACGACCTAAACCACTACGACCTAAACCAAAATCCTTAGGTCGCCAAATTCTATAGGTCGCTCCTATCTCTTAGGTCGTTCACTCGACCTAACCTACCCCACAACCTAAACCATTACACGACTTACCCTCCAGACAACCTATGCTCTAGTCGACCTAAACTCTGGATGACTTAACAATACTAACAGTCTGATAATAACTGTTTTATGATGTTTCGATCCGTAAAAATACGGGTCGTTACATCTTTCGTGCATGTGTTCTTGATTTTGGTGGAAGTTGGGAAGATCATATTCTTGTTGAGTTTTCTTCCTATAATAGCTTCCAATCTAGTATTGGTATGGCATCTTTTGAGGCACTCTACAGAAGGCCGTGCTGATTTCCTTCGTGTTGGCTTGAAGCCGGTGTGAAGCTAGTTTTAGGTCCAAATTTTGTTGGTGTTCATTTGTGTTTCGCCTATGAGGGGTGTTGAGCATTTCAGTCGATCGGGAAAGTTAACACCTCGATATGTTGGTCCATTTCCCATCACCGAACGTATTGGTTCCATGGCTTATCGCCTTTTATTACCGGCTCAGTTTTCTGTTATTCATGACGTATTCCACGTCTCTCAACTACGGAAATGCCTTCGTGATTCCGATTCTATTCTTGAGCCCAGTGTAATTGAAGAAATTGAAGTTTCACCAAATTTGACTTATGAGAAAACACATCCGGACTTACTCTTTTGTGCTCTTTATGGTGAACTTCTCATTTCAAAATTTCTTCTTTTGTGTTGATATGCTTTTATGGTTGTTACTTTTTATTTTCCTCTTAATTATTGCGAGGACGCAATTTCTTTAAGAAGGGGAGTCTGTAACAACCTGCATATTTTACGATTGTATATTTAAATGTTTTATTTAAATACAGCATCGTTAATCGGATTAAAGTCCGAAAAGATACTTTTTGTAAACAGTTGAATTGGGACTCGAGACCACTTCATTGAGTCCAAAATGACGTTTACAACTTTTTTGAGTATAAACATCGATATGTTTGGAGTTGAGTGAAATTTTGATATTTTCGTTTAGGGCTTTGGGTTTGGGTTTCAGCCCAATAACCTAACACCCAAGCCATCTAATACCCTAACTCCCACTCCATTCCTCTTCATTCCTTCATAACATTTCCTAACACACTAGCTCAAGAGAAAATGGGGGAAAAGAATAGGAAATAGAAATTCCAAACCCTAGTTTGATTTGCAAACTCAAGTTCTTGCTCCAAAATCAAAGAGAAGCTTAGGTAAGCATCCTCTTCATCTTCTCCATCTTAATCCCTCTTCTATTTTCACAATTTCCTATAACCTAACTTAGGAAATATTCTTCTTATGAGCTTAGATTGAAGCTTCTTGAGTTGTTGTTGAAGAGGAATTGATCTTAGCTTGTTTGAGAGCTTCTCACTTGAGTTTTTGAGTTAAAGGTGAGTTTTTGAACTCACATCTATGTCTATATCTTTGATAGTTGTTAGGTAGTAATTCCTAACATCTATTCCTTGTTCATTTGCTTTTGAATTGAATTGGTTTGATGAATATTCCAATTTTTGGTGTTTTGAAGTCAAATCTTTAAAAACCCTATCTTTGATGTTTGAACACGTTGTTGGGGTGTATCAAAGAGCCTATAAGGTCGGGTTGTCACTTGGCATAAATCCCTAGTCTCCGATGCTCGTCTGATCGCTCCCGTTTGGATTTTTGCCCCTTTTGGGGGCTAGGCTGAGAATACTGGAAACCACAATTTAGTCGACAGAACTGCAGTGTCAGTCGACTGAATCTGGGACCAGAAAAGTCTCTGGCCCTGTGTCAGTCGACTGACCATGCAGTTCAGTCGACTGAACTGGGGACATAAATGTTTCTGTCCCTATATCAGTCGACTGAACCTGAAACCCGAGAGTTTCTAGGCTTGTTTCAGTCGACTGACCCTACAGAACAGTCGACCGAATCTGTGAAGTTTGCTTTTTGCCTATTTTAGGCTGTTTTGTGTAGGTTTTCCGGTTTTTTAATCGATTTTTGATGATCCGAATTGTTGTTATCATTTATCGACTTTGATGACTTCATTTTCAGAATTTTTGGGATATCCATTTTGATGGATTCGGTATCGATTTTTATGGTTTTAATTCACGTCATCGAATGTGGAATTTGGTGATTGATTGTTTTTATAATCATTTTTGTGATTTGTCACTTCAAAATACAAAGGTTTCTATACTAGTAGTAAATACTCAAACTCTTTCACCAAAACAATTTCAACACTACTTTTAAATACAAAGCTCGTTTTTAAAACCGTTTTCCAATCTATTAGTATCTACAAACCTTTACCTCATTCGTATGAGAAATCTAATTAAACGCCTTAGCAAAAAAAGTGGTATGAAACTCTTGTGTTTACTTTCTCGATTAATTCTTACACTTGTTCGATTAAAATCTTGTGACAATTTTTGAGTGGAAATCTACAATTTGTTCGTAAATATTTAAGTTAAGCCAGTGGTTATGGGACATGAAGCTAAACTCATATATTTACTAGCTTAGTGTAATCGATACTTCTTGATGATCGAAGATGATCATTTTATGTTTTAGACTAGCGATATGCGATGTCTCTTTGTCCATGTGGGGGACTGTACCCCGATTTATGGAGCTTTGTCTCATTTTTATAGGCTAGCGACCTATGGTTTTATGGAGTTCGGTTCATCGGGCGTAACGCTGTATTACGTCGTTGTTCCGGCTTATTGGAGTTCGGTTCATCAGGCGTTCGCTATACTACGTCGTTGTTCCGTATTATTTGAGTTTGGTTCATCGGGAGTTCGCTGTACTACGTCGATGTTCTGGATTATTTGTGTTCGGGTTCATCGGGCATTTGCTGTACTACGTCGTTGTGCCTGATTATTTGAGTTTGGTTCATCGGGCGTAACGTTGTACTATGTCGATGTTCTGGATTATTTGAGTTTCTGGTTCCTCGGGCGTTCGCTGTACTACGTCGTGGCACCGGCTCTATGGTTAGCGACCATGGGATAGCGACCCATTTGTGATACACATGTTGGTGAGTTTTCATGCTCCGGTTTGTGATAGGTCTTCCCCTTTTTATGATTTCTGGATTTCTAGTTGATGATTTCTAGAATTTGTGTTTCACCGACTTTTGCAATTGGCATTGATATGTTTTGTCAATATTTGTGTTTTGGTGAATAATTTAAAGAATGCGATTCTTTTTGGATGTTTGAGAGGATTTGAGATATTGTATGATTTTTGTTGTTACCTTATGCATACTTGTCACAGTATGGCATTTTTGTTATCATATATTTTTGTCGTATCTCTTATCCTACCTCATTTTATATGATATCTATAGCTTGATTGATCCATTTATTATTTTCTTCTTAAATAATACTCGGGTCAGACCGAGATATTTCAGGTGCTCCTGCTTGACTTCTTATCAGGGTCCGTCACCTGACTTTTGGCTAACTACTTTAGCATAGTAGTTTTTTTGTTAGTGTACATTTGAGATAGAGACTCCTTGATGTATACTTATTCTTTTGGCTAGCACTTGTATCTATTCTTTTGTGATGTAGTGGATCTAGTTTGACCACTACTTTGATGTACACTTTTATGTGATATATTCATATCTGTTTTCGCCTTTGTGATATGAATATCTGTGACTGATTTGTGTTATGTTTATTTCTATATTTGTTTCCAAAGTCCACATAGCCACTGTGTGGTAGCTTTGAGTTTGTATTTGATATGTCAGATTTCCTCTTGAAATGAAATGTAAGTTATATTATCTGACATATCGGTACTCGCACAAAGCAATTACACAGATGGTCGCTCCTCAATAGCCTTATTCTTCGTGCTAGTCGACGGCATTACTCCGTAGTGTCCTTGGCTAGTGTGAGTATAAAGGTGGGGCGTCACATGTATTATTGATAATAATAAACTAAACATTATAGCAAGAAAATGTTTGATTCAGAGGGAGAAGAAACGACAGAAATTAAAGAGAAAACATAGAACACATACGCGCATGAAGAAAAGACAGACAAACAAATTTAGGTGACACTATAAAAAATGCATTTATTCCATCACAGCGATGAGGGCATTGGGAAATAATTCCCCAATGCTCTATCAGTGCCAATAATTCGATGGAAAAAAAGAATCGTGAAAGTTTTCCTGACACCTTCCTTACGTGGTCCGTAGGCTTACGAGGCTCATAGGCTATTGCTCGACAGTTTTCCTACAAGAATATGTCAACGGATTACCTATGACACGACCACGAAATTCCTAATGCTTTCCATACGCTTTGGAGTTAAATTACCTATGAATTTTAAATGCTTTACCCATTATTTTATGTCAATTTCTTAGTTATCAAAACAGATTTCTCTGGAGCTTTCCCGACGCCAACCCATTGCATTTTTTAGCAAAATTCTACTGCAACAACTTCCATCCAATTCACAATGTACTCCAATATCAAAAATATAGTCACACAAAATTTTCCAAACAGGCAATATTAATAATAAGTATCATCATAGGCACTTATGCATCATTAAAACAACTATTTACTGCATAAATATATATAAATCAACACAAAGTACATGTTACAAACATATAAATATCAAATGTCAAATGTCAAACAACACATAATGTCATTAATCATATAATAAAAAACTATCACCATCGTACATGTCCAACTTATACAACATATATACAATATGCACATAATATACCACGAATGAAATATATAAAATGCAACGACCCGGTATTTCGAACCAGTCGCATCCACACATGTCGGACTTGAATTGCTCAAAATAACAGATTGTTAATTTATATTTGGCAAAACTCAGCATATACAGTAAATAAATCAATCACAGAATCACAGACACAAAGTATTACAACAATAAGCAGCGGAATAGATAAATAGTAGTTCATGAAGCTGCTATATAAACATCAGAGTTTGAAATAAAATACAACAGAATATCTCAAATACAATGTAGTCTCGAGTACAAACAGATGACAAGTCTGAACAAAACCACTGGATAGCTGAAAGCTGAATAGATATAGATGGATCTTCAAGTGAAGCTCCAACTCCAAAGGTGAGTCTCAAATGCTGTGACACTCAGTCTGACTCGAGCATAAAGCAAAACACAAAACACTCGAGTCGGGATTAACATTCTTATATAGTAAATTCAACTCAAGTGAAATGTCAACTGAAATACAAGTAACTTAAAGGATAGGGATTTCCATCCTCTAAGGATCCGTGGAACTATCTACTATGTAGTAATATACGCTATTATAATATGTCTATAGTAAAGTAAAAGTATTAAAATAGCGTTAAGGCATTACCCATATCCTCCTTAGCACATTTTATATATTCTCGTAGTCTATACAATGACGTAAGCTCCACCAAACCGGTGGTTTACCCAGAGGACACCACATAGGTACGGTACAAAACAAACTCGTAGAAGGCGCTCTAGGGCATGTGAACACGGCACTCGAGGCAATCCAGGGTAGATTTACCAATTGTTGAACCGGGCTGGTGGTAACGCATAGCAGCTACTACTGCCCACCTCGGAACACACTCCCAAATCAAAGGTGCACCCAATCAAATCACAAAGTAATAGAATGGTATCGAAGAAGCATATCCGATCGGAGGAATGACCTAACTTGGCCCAGGTGTAGCTCCTGTTTTAGTCACATCTAAGCTGACTCACAGGAGCCAGGGTCACATCAATACCTTATACAAAAATCGTTTGCCAAACCATCCTACTTCATTTCTGGAATCTCCACCACGTACACAGTTTTTAAAGTGGTTTTCGGTATTGGCAGAGAGTATGACAATATCCGATCCCGGTCTCTTTAACAACCAAACGCTTATTTCACACCGTGATCATTTCATTTAAAATAGTTCATACTTCATATCAAAATATTATATTCATTTCAAAATCATATCAATTCAATATCATTATCCACTTTAAATAATTTTCATTTCCAGAATCGTAACACTTTCAAAATATAACACTTTTGAAATCATAGCTATGACGCCCCACCTCTATACTCACACTAGCCAAGGACACTACGGGGTAATGCCGTCGACTAGCACGAAGAATAAGGTTGTTGAGGAGCGCCATTTGTGTAATTGCTTTGTGCAAGTACCGATATGTCAGATAATATAACTTACATTTCATTTCAAGAGGAAATCCGACATATCGAATACAAACACAAAGCTACCACACAGTGGTTATGTGGACTTCGGAAACAATTATAGAAATAAACATAACACAAATCAATCACAGATATTCATATCACAAAGGCGAAAACATATATGAATATAACACATAGAAGTGTACATCAAAGTAGTGGTCAAACTAGATCCACTACATCACAAAAGAATAGATACAAGTGCTAGACAAAAGAATAAGTATACATCAAGGAGTCTCTATCTCAAATGTATACTAACAAAAACTACTATGCTAAAGTAGTTAGCCAAAAGTCAGGTGAAGAACCCTGATAAGAAGTCAAGCAGGAGCACCTGAAATACCTCGGTCTGACCCGAGTATCATTTAAGAAGAAAATAATAAACGAATCAGTCTAGCTATAAATATCAGATAAAATGAGATAGGATAAGAGATATGACAAAAACGTATGATAACAATAATTCCATACTGCGACAAGTATACATCAAATAACAACAAAAATCATACAATATCCCAAATCATCTCAAACATCCAAAAAGAATCGCATTCTTTAAATTATTCACCAAAAACACAAATAATTGATAGAGCTCATCAATTCCTATCATCAAAATTGGCGAAACACAAATTCTAGAAATCATCAACTAGAAATCCAAAAATCACAAAGGGGGGAAGGCCTATCACAAACGGGAGCATGAAAACTCACCAACACGCCTATCACAAACAGTCAAACATCGACGTACCTAAAAAGATACGCCCCATGCATAATCAAACATCGACACACCTAAAAAGATACTCCCTATGTATAGTCGAACATCGACGTACCTAAAAAGATACGCCCCATGCCTAATCGAACATCGACGTACCTAAAAAGATACGCCCCATGCCTAGTCAAACATCGACGTACCTAAAAAGATACGCCCCATGCCTAGTTGAACATCGATGCACCTAAAAAGATACACCCCATGCACTGACTTATCGAGCCGAATGCTCCACAAACGGTCCAAAGACCATGGGTCGCTAGCCCATAAAAATGAGACGAAGCTCAACAGAACGGGGTATAGTCCCCCACGCGGACAAAGAGACATCGCATATCGCTAGTCTAAACCACAAAATGATCATCATCGATAATCAAGAAGTGTCAAATACACTAAACTAGTAAATAAATGAGTTTAGCTTCATGTCCCATAACCACTGGCTTAACTTAAATATTTACAAACAGATTGTATATTTCCACTCGAAAATTGTCATAAGATTTCAATCGAACAAGTCTAAGAATTAACCGACGAAGTAAATGCAAGCGTTTCATACCACTTATTTGGCTAAGCCGTTTAATTAGATTTCTTATACGAATGAGGTAAAGGTTTGTATATACTAATAGATTGGAAAACGGTTTTAAAAACAAGCTTGGTATTAAAAGTAGTGTTGAAATCGTTTTTGTGAAAGAGTTTAAGTATTTACTACTAGTACAGAAACCTTTGTATTTTAAAGTGACAAACCACAGAAATGATTGTAGAAACAATCAATCACCAAAAATTCACATACGAAAATATGAATTAAATCCATAAAAATCGATACCAAATCCATCAATTGGATATTCCCAAAAATCCAAAGAAAGAAGTCATCAAAGTCGATAAATGAAAACAACAAATCGGATCATCAAGAATCGATTATGTAACGACCCAAAATTTTAGTGATTTTATTTATTTAATTTATTTGAAATTTTGTGAAATTTTAAACAATAACATTTGAAATTAAAAATTTATTATTTGGCATACATCTATTTAAACATAGCAACTGGCTAATTTTCATCTGATAATATTGAAGTTTATGTTCTTGTGAAATTTTATTTCAATTTAAATCAGTTAATAACAGTTGAATTTAAAAGTTTTCGAAAACCTAAATATGTCAACATGAGAAAATTTATTTAGAACACTCTGAATCAGACTGCGAAATCCGTTTCGCGAAATTCGGACGTTTCTAGCTCCGTTTGGATTTTTCCGTACGGAATAGCAGCATTTTGGTACCGATTATCGACTTTTGATCGGATAATCATACCACTGATATTTGTATACCGTTTTGATCGTCTCGTCGTGCTGATCTCTGCGGTATATTTATTTTTGTATTTTGAGGTCCGGTATGCAACAGAAACGATAAACTGTTCGTTGTAATGGTACCATAAATGGTGACTTTATTTCTTCCTTCATTTTTTTTAATTTGAAACGTGATGTACAATGAAGCAATTAATTGCTTTAAATATTTCAGCTGAATCAATGCTAGATTATTCCATTTCCTTTCCTTTTCCGTTGCTTTTATTTATTTCTTGCGTTTTACTCTTCCCAATATATTTTCAGAAGCTTACTTTTAGATCTGCATTTCACTCTTCCTAAAATTTCTTCTCCTTTTTCCTCGTGCAACCACCACCAGATCCCGCAACAACACCCAGATCTTGTTCCTCCTCCGTCCTCATTTGCCTCGGCCTCCACCTAGCTTTCCAGTTCGCCAACGCCATGCAACTTTCCCTTTCCCTTTACAGCCGATCCACACAACCAATTCCTCCCCTCAACAGCAAACAAACCCAACTCGCCTCCCACCTCTGCACACGTACAAAAGCGCCACACTAGCATCTGCCCTGTTTCCCACTCGAATAGGCTCTACCGCCTCGTCATTTACACAGCATCGCCACCAACTCATCCCGCTCTCTTCTCTTCCCACTTCAGCCAGGCAAGTCACGCCATTCCCGACAGCCTCCATAGCCGAGCACGACCTTGGGCCTCTCCACCAGTGGCCGCATCACCTCCCACGTCTCCGCTGCCGAGACTCTACCTGCGTTTGTATATATGTAAGTTTTATATATATATGTATTTATATAGTTAAATGTTATATACTACATTTAATCTGCGGTAAGGTTTTATATTAGTTTATCTATTTAGTTTAAATATTGATTTAGCTTGCTTTCATATTGCTGTTCTTCTCTGTTTTGGGAAATGTTCATTTTTTCCTGGTTATATATGCATATGTATTGGGTTGCCGTTATATGTATATAAAAGTTTTTCAAATCTCATTATATGTTGATTTATATATAAGTTTATTTACATATGAAAATTTATAAAGTTTTATAACCTGTTTCTATACATAAAGGTTACAAATATATATTTTGCTTATATGAAAGTATACACTATAGAATGTTTTACTGTGAAGGTATATAAACAGTGAGATTGTATGTTATATAATATATATATTATCTGTTGGTAAGCGTACATGAATCTATATATATTTGTTTATATTAGTATGTTTAACTATTATATGAAAGCAAGAATCGTTGTCCTTGTCAAAAAAAACTATATACATTTGTTAAAATATATGGACTGCATATGTTTCCATAGTCTGGTTTTATATTTGACTTATAATTTATGTATGTCCAAGTTTACATGAGATTTTATATAATAAATTATGAAAAGATAGTTTTATGTTTACATTAGTCATGTAATATGTTAGTTGTATATTAGATTTTATATATAGAAGTATATTATATTACGTGTGTTTATAGTTCACACGTTTATACCTGGTTATTATAAGATTTGTATAAGGTATAAGTTTATATTAACATTCATATTAAGTTGTATTATATGTATATCTTGTACCTTGATTACTGTTTTCGTGTTTATAGTAATAATTTTTTTTTAATGACAAGCTATATATATACAATAAGTTTATAGGTAAGTATTATTCCTCTGTTATCTGTTTTACAAACTTTTTGGTATGAGTTTATACGTGACCTGTATATTTTATACAAAGTTATGCTGGGTCGTGTTTACTTATGTGTTTTAACTTAAAAACGATGGATTTTGAAATACATATATATTTAATTTAATATATTTTTGAATTTCATATACATATATATATATATAGTTATATATAGTTGCATATATAAATTCACTTATACCATCTATCTGCATCAATCCATTTCTGATTTGACTTCGTCAACTTCTATATATCAGCTTTGTTCGTCGAAATCGTGTCAATCCTGCTTTTGCTTTGAAATTCGTGCTTGGATTCGTAACCCATTTCTGTGCCAAATCTCTCTAGCCTCGAAAGGTGAGCAATCACTCACGATTTACGTTCTTGTATTTATTAAATTGGATTTCAATTGAAACGACAATTGAAATGTGCTGCTGTAGTTATTTAAATTATTATATATGCTATTATCTGGAACTGTTCACCTGTGGGATATGACACCATATCCTATTGTTATATTATATTGTTATTGGTGATATATGCCTGTTGTTATATTTTTATTATCTGTTATCACTCTGCAAGTTCCCTGTTAGTATATAATTCACTATGGGTTGAAATGATACATACCCGAACGGACTTTAGAATAGGAGAAAATCGTTATGGGTTGAAATGATAGACCCAAGCGATTTTCATTTGAATTGAATTTGGGATTACGGGTCGAAATGATATCTACCCGTATGTATTTAAATTACGGATTGAAATGATAAATATCCGTATCACTTGACCATAGGATAGGAAATTATATACAGACATCGTTGGTCCATATATAAATATTTTGGAAATAAATTCTATGGTTTTGGAAAGAAATATATGGTTTTAATAAAGGTTGATTCTTAAATTATTATATATAAATGGTAATGATATATATAGATTTAATAATGATATTTAATTTAATTAAGATGGATTTAATACATATAATATGTTTAAGTATAAAATTTATATTTCAAAATAGATTTTGGTAATAATTTGAATAAGTTAAGGTTGGGAAGATAATTTGAATTTAGTTGAAATTATATTCATTAAAGAATTTTATTTAATTAAACCGATTTGAAACTTATTGAAATTGAGATTTAAGATATGATTTATAACTTGGGTTTGATTTAAATAATTTAATGAATATTTCTTGTTTAAATAAATTTAAGGAAATATTTAGTAAAAATGAAATTTAAGGCTAGTTAAATGATATTGAATTTATTAAGTGAATATTCCCTGATTAAATAATAATAAAGTTAAATCAAGAGCTATATGAAACTGTTAAATTTAACTTTGAAAATGTTGAATATTAAAGCTTTGAAATATATTGAAATTTAAATGGTCTACTGAGAACTGAATTGAATTGATGAAATGAGCTTTGAATAAATTTGAATTTGGAGTTTGAGTTGATTAGAATCGATTTGTGAGACTTGAGGAAATTATAAATACCTTACTTTATAAATTATTTAGGAAAATAGATATGTTTGAAATGAAATGATATTTGGGTTTGAAGAATAAATCAACTTGAAATGACCACGGTGTTATAGTGTATATTTCTACCTTGTAGATAGTTCCGCAGATCCTTAGAGGATGGTTATCCCAAACATCCTTTAAGTTACTTGTATTTCAGTTGATATTTCACTTGAGTTGGATTTATTGATATAAGAATGCTAATCCTGACTCGAGTGTTTTGTGTTTTGCTTTACGCTCGGGTCAGACCGAGTGATACAGCATTTGAGACCCACCTTTGGAGTTTGGAGCTTCGTTTTGGAGATCCAACTATCGCCTCAGCTTTCAGCTTTTCTAGTTGATTTATTCAGAGATGTCATCTATTGTATTGGAGACTTCACTGCATTTGAGATATTCTGTTGTATTTTATTTCTAACTCTGATGTTTATTTACTTCATGAACTACTATTTATCTATTCCGCTGCATTTATATTATTTACTCTGTGTCTGTGATTCTGTGATTGATTTATTTACTGCGTATGATGAGTTTGCCAAATTTAAATTAATAATCTATTGTTTTGAATTATTCAAGTCCGACATGTATGGATTTATTGTCGATTTGAATGGTCCAAAATAGTGGGTCGTTACAGTTGGTATCAGAGCCAGGTTCTAGGCAAACTTAGCATATATAGTAAATTTATTTGCAGAATCACTTTCGTTCGAGCTTGAATTTCTTCCTCTTTGATTTGGTTTTTCCTTTAGACTTTGGAACATTCCCGGCGGTTCCAAAATCCATTATCTTCTCTCCCTATTCGTGTTTCTTGATTCTAGAGTATTTCATAACTCCACTTCGAATGATCTCTATAAGAATAGGCGATCCCGCCAATCTTTGAATGATTTGTAAAGGGGTGAAACTCCTTTACAATTGGCATTGATTCACCGAAGATTTATATATCCCTCGGTTTAGATGCTGGTATCTCTTGTTATGCTGAATTCTATCTCTGGCGATCGAATGTCGATTTGCCTCAGAATTCTGCACCGATCTTATTTTGAAGTCACGGTTGACCCGGTTAAGGTCACCCGCGATTTATGTAAGTATTTCCATCTTATTTTTGTAATTTAGTTATCTCATCTTCGTTCGAGCCTATCTTCAAGTCAGAATTCTATCCGATTGGAGTCCCTCTAATTGGAATCTCTATCTTTGTTTTGAAATCCATTGAAAATCGGGTTTGTTTGTATTTTTAGAAAGTGTTTTATATATCGAAATTATTATTTTGATAAGTATGATTATATTCTATATATAAAAGTGAAATGTTTTCGATAAAGATTATATACCCTTTTTAAAATGAGAATTTGAGGTTTAGAAAGGATTTGTAATTTTGAAAAAAATTATATAAGAAATTTGATTTATCTAAAAATGATTTATAACTGAAGGATTTTAAATTTGAAATTCGAGAATTGAACTCTGGTATTTTGAAATTGGTTTTAAGATTTTGAAATATATAATAATAATATGATTTAAAAGTATTTTCCGAATAAGAAATGTTTCAAATGATTTTAATGAGTTTCGAATGATTTCGAAGAAATTTCAAAAGAAGTTTGAGAAAATAGAAGTCTAGAACTCACTTATGTCGTTGGAAAATAATTTCTTTGATGAGTGCACGCATCATCGACATTGATTTTCGAGTTTCAGAGTGGGGGATAGGCCACTTCAGTAGCTTTGCTATGTGAGTGATTTTGTGAAACCATTTTGATTTCAAATTCTGAAGTAAGATTTGATATTCGAAAGATATATGTATATATATATTTAAAATGATTTGAAGTAAGCCGGTGTTCAGTCCTTGAGTTTTGGATCTGATTTGATATAACCCTATCTTTTGGAATTGATTTACGGATTTGTTGGTGATTTCCAACTCTTGGATTGAAATGTGATTTCTTCGACTATTTTGAAGGTTCGAGCACTTCCAAATCAAGGTTAACTTTTCAAAGCTAAGTAATTTTGAAAAGTATAAAGTATATAAGTTTGGCATGTATGTTTAAAGTATGTAGTAATATGATTTAAATTAGTTGAAACTGTTTTGTTAAGTAAATGAATAAGGCTATTTTGAATTTTTTCTAATATGAAATTTAGATTTGAAATGTTTTGAAAAGAATTTGGTCTTTAAAATATTCTGAATAAAATTTAGTTTAAATGTTTTAACTTAGTAACAGCTTTATGAAACTATATATTTAACAAGTTGGAATAAATACATAAGTTGTACGTATGTTGTTTTATTCGCATAATTAATTTGATCCAGGTTTGAGTACACAAGTTCGAGGTGAATTACACCATTTCGTGTTAGGATTTTTCATTTAATTCTTGATGGCGAATATTTGATATGGATTTCGGGCTCGATTCTTGAATTCTCTATCATAGTATATGGCTATGCAAGGAGACTGATGGCTTCTAGTCAAGAAACCATATCGAAATCCGCATTAGGGAAGTGGAATGGACAGTACTAGTTTGAAAGCGAACTTGTGTGATCGAGCGAGCGATCAAATGTGATTTTGCGAAATGATGACGTATGTACATCTTATGTTCTAATATCATTGATATACTTTGACGCTAAAATTGCAAGTTGTTGGGTTGTATATCTTTGTAATTTAATTGGAATTTTTCTTTTATGAAAAACAACTATCAATTTAAAACCAATTTTCAAAACTATTTTTCTTTTATTTTCTTAAACAAATTGTTTTATTCTATTTTACATACAAAACTATTTTACAAAACTATTTTACAAAATTATTTTATATACAAATCTATTTTTCAAAACTATTTTATTTACAAAACTATTCTAAATTCAAAACCTTTTATAAAGCAAAGATGTTCAATCCCATATGGCTCTCTATGCAGCGAAATATATTTTTGAAATTTTTGATCCTGATATAAGATGGACCTTATGTAGGTATAAGATTGATTTTGAAAACCATTGATTTTGGAAATGAATTGGTTGACTTAAATGATACTAATTTAGAAACTTGGATTATTTTCTAAATTTATTATGTTGGAAACTTTGAAACTAAAGATATTTAAATTGAGAAGAAATAATTTGGTGGGATTGTATATGATTTTGAAACTGAACTAATATTGAAACAAATTGAAATTTGAGAACCTTATTTTTACTAAATACCTGATTTAGGAGTTATCGAACTTATATAAAAATTTGGTTTGTATAAGTATGATGTTGATTCGAAAACTATGGATTTGAAAAGGTACTCAATTTGAAAAGTGAAATCTTATATAATTGAAGTCTATATAATTGTGATTTGATATACTTTTGATTTTGGAAAGGTATTTGATTTGAAAATTAAATCTTATATATAATGGACTTTATATAAGTACGACATTTGAAAGTGATTTGAAAAGGTACCATATGATACATATTTTCGAAGTAAAGATATGGAAAGTGCCTTCTGCTTGATATCCGCTTTGTGGCCACATTGTGGATTCATTCTATCGATATTCTCTGATTTTTGATTTTCTGGATATGATACTCGAGTTTCCATCGAATTCCATGGCGTTACCCATGGTCTTACGAGCGCGACTGCATAGCGCAACTGCCTGGCTGAGATGGCCTAGGGGTATGGATTGTTTCCTGGGGGATCCAGGCGTAACCATTGTGTATCCTGCATCTATGTAGGTCGCATTAGTAGCAAAACCGCCTGGCTGAGATGGCCTAGGGGTATGGATTGTTTCCTGGGGAATCCAGGCGTAACCATTGTGTATCCTGCATTCTAGTAGTCATCATGGCGTAACTCGTAGGGCTGAGAAAGCTTACGGATATGGATTGTTTCCTGGGGGATCCAGGCGTAACCATTGTGTATCTGCGAACCATGGTTAGACAAAGGTTTTGGTTGTTTTGTTTGGATTGTACTTTCCGTATCTGTTTTAAAAGTTTTTCCAGTATTTTCACTGGGTGTTGAAACAAGTCTACTAAGTACCTGGAGAATTCTAGCTTTGCGCCTGATCAACGCACTGCCAGAGTCTGCAGGAACGAGGATAAACTTGTTGAAACATCGAGTTATAAAAAGTATTTTATTATAAAGGTATTTATTATAAAAATATTTCCGACAAAGAAATTCTGCATTAATATTCGAAATTGAAATTCTTATGGTTCTAAATTAACTATTTGTGCCCGATACTATTCTTTTGAATCTACCTTATCTGCTCTGCTTTATTTATTCACCTATATTCTGTTTTTCCGAATCCACCTTCTTTTCCTTGTTGACTATATCCTTTTAAATATTGTTTATTAAATATAACAATATACTACATGGTTTAATAGTAAATTATGAGTGTTATAATATTTTAGGGGTTATTAATTAAATAAAGCAGATTTAAAGTAAATGATTATTGATTTATTAATAATATTTGAAAAGTATTTTAGATAAAATTACTAAATTTATGAACTATGGATTTAATGTTTCAATAACCTCTTTGTAAATATAACTAATGATGTAAATAATTATTTCAAAGAGTTTTCATATTATAAACAGATGAATGGAAGTATTTTGATTTGCAAAGTATAAATGACTATTTATGGATATAATAAATGGGTTTAACCAAATTATTGAATATTAATTAATTATTTTAAGTTAATTTATTGTATTTGGTATTTCAACCTACCTTTTTTTTTCTGGTTGTTCTATTCTCCTACCTCCGTCCTTTTCGAGGACGAAAAGTTTTGAGTGGGGGAGAGTGTAACGACCCAAAATTTTAGTGATTTTATTTATTTAATTTATTTGAAATTTTGTGAAATTTTAAACAATAACATTTGAAATTAAAAATTTATTATTTGGCATATGTCTATTTAAACATAGCCGCTGGCAAATTTTCATCTGATAATATTGAAGTTTATTTTCTTCTGAAATTTTATTTCAATTTAAATCAGTTAATAACAGTTGAATTTAAAAGTTTTCGAAAACCTAAATATGTCAACATGAGAAAATTTATTTAGAACACTCTGAATCAGGCTACGAAATCCGTTTCGCGAAATTCGGACGTTTCTAGCTCCGTTTGGATTTTTCCGTACGGAATAGCAGCATTTTGGTACCGATTATCGACTTTTGATCGGATAATCGTACCACCGATATCTGTATACCATTTTGATCGTCTCGTCGTGCTGATCTCTGCGGTATATTTATGTTTGTATTTTGAGGTCCGGTATGCAACAGAAACGATAAACTGTTCGTTGTAATGGTACCATAAACGGTGACTTTATTTCTTCCTTCGTTTTTTTTAATTTGAAACGTGCTGTACAATGAAGCAATTAATTGCTTTAAATATTACAACTGAATCAATGCTAGACTATTCCATTTCCTTTCCTTTTCCGTTGCTTTTATTTATTTCTTGCGTTTTACTCTTCCCAATATATTTCAGAAGCTTACTTTTAGATCTGCATTTCAGTCTTCCTAAAATCTCTTCCCTTTTTTCCTCGTGCAACCACCACCAGATCCCGCAACAACACCCAGATCTCGTTCCGCCTCCGTCCTCATTTTCCTCGGCCTCCACCTAGCTTTCCAGTTCGCCAATGCCATGCAGCTTTCCCTTTCCCTTTATAGCCGATCCACACAACCAATTCCTCCCCTCAACAGCAAACAAACCCAACTCACCTCCCACCTCTGCACACGTACAAAAGCGCCACACTAGCATCTGCCCTGTTTCCCACTCGAATAGGCTCTGCCGCCTTGTCACCTACACAGCATCGCCACCAACTCGTCCCGCTCTCTTCTCTTCCCACTTCAGCCAAGCAAGTCACGCCATTCCCGACAGCCTCCATAGCCGAGCACGACCTTGGGCCTCTCCACCAGTGGTCGCATCACCTCCCACGTCTCCCCTGCTGAGACTCTACCTGCGCTTGTATATATGTAAGTTTTATATATATGTATTTATATAGTTAAATGTTATATACTACGTTTAATCTACGGTAAGGTTTTATATTAGTTTATCTATTTAGTTTAAATATTGATTTAGCTTGCTTTCATATTGTTGTTCTTCTCTGTTTTGGGAAATGTTCATTTTTTCTGGTTATATATGCGTATGTATTGGGTTGCCGTTATATGCATATAAAAGTTTTTCAAATCTCATTATATGTTGATTTATATATAAGTTTATTTACGTATGAAAATTTATAAAGTTTTATAACCTGTTTCTATACATAAAGGTTACAAATATATATTTTGCTTATATGAAAGTATACACTATAGAATGTTTTACTGTGAAGGTATATAAACATTGAGATTGTATGTTATATAATATATATATTATCTGTTGGTAGGCATACGTGAATCTATATATATTTGTTTATATTAGTATGTTTAACTATTATATGACAGCAAGAATCGTTGTCCTTGTCAAAAAAACTATATACATTTGTTAAAATATATAGACTGCATATGTTTCCATAGTCTGGTTTTATATTTGACTTATAATTTATGTATGTCCAAGTTTACATGAGATTTTATATAATAAATTATGAAAAGATAGTTTTATGTTTACATTAGTCATGTAATATGTTAGTTGTATATTAGATTTTATATATAGAAGTATATTATATTACGTGTGTTTATAGTTCACACGTTTATACCTGGTTATTATAAGATTTGTATAAGGTATAAGTTTATATTAACATTCATATTAAGGTGTATTATATGTATATCTTGTACCTTGATTTCTGTTTTCGTGCTTATAGTAAAAAAAAAATTAATGACAAGCTATATATGTACAATCAGTTTATAGGTAAGTATTATTCTTCTGTTATCTGTTTTACAAACCTTTTGGTATGAGTTTATACGTGACCTGTATATTTTATACAAAGTTATGCTGGGCTGTGTTTACTTATGTGTTTTAACTTAAAAACGATGGATTTTTAAATACATATATATTTAATTTAATATATGTTTGAATTTCATATATATATATATATATAGTTATATATAGTTGCATATATAAATTCACTTATACCATCTATCTGCATCAATCCATTTCTGATTTGACTTCGTCAACTTCTATATATCAGCTTTGTTCATCGAAATCGTGTCAATCCTGCTTTTGCTTTGAAATTCGTGCTTGGATTCGTAACCCATTTCTATAACAAATCTCTCTAGCCTCGAAAGGTGAGCAATCACTCACGATTTACGTTCTTGTATTTATTAAATTTGATTTCAATTGAAACGACAATTGAAATGTGCTGCTGTAGTTATTTAAATTATTATATATGCTATTATCTGGAACTGTTCACCTGTGGGATATGGCAACATATCCTATTGTTATATTATATTGTTATTAGTGATATATGCATGTTGTTATATTTTTATTATCTGTTATCACTCTGCAAGTTCCCTGTTAGTATAGAATTCACTATGGGTTGAAATGATATATAACCGAACGGACTTTAGAATAGGAGAAAATCGTTATGGGTTGAAATGATAGACCCAAGCGATTTTCATTTGAATTGAATTTGGGATTACGGGTCGAAATGATATCTACCCGTATGTATTTAAATTACGGATTGAAATGATAAATATCCGTATCACTTGACCATAGGATAGGAAATTATATACAGACACCGTTGGTCCATATATAAATATTTTGGAAATAAATTCTATGGTTTTGGAAAGAAATATATGGTTTTAATAAAGGTTGATTCTTAAATTATTATATATAAATGGTAATGATATATATAGATTTAATAATGATATTTAATTTAATTAAGATGGATTTAATACATATAATATGTTTAAGTATAAAATTTATATTTCAAAATAGATTTTGGTAATAATTTGAATAAGTTAAGGTTGGGAAGATAATTTGAATTTAGTTGAAATTATATTCATTAAAGAATTTTATTTAATTAAACCGATTTGAAACTTATTGAAATTGAGATTTAAGATATGATTTATAACTTGGGTTTGATTTAAATAATTTAATGAATATTTCTTGTTTAAATAAATTTAAGGAAATATTTAGTAAAAATGAAATTTAAGGCTAGTTAAATGATATTGAATTTATTAAGTGAATATTCCCTGATTAAATAATAATAAAGTTAAATCAAGAGCTATATGAAACTGTTAAATTTAACTTTGAAAATGTTGAATATTAAAGCTTTGAAATATATTGAAATTTAAATGGTCTACTGAGAACTGAATTGAATTGATGAAATGAGCTTTGAATAAATTTGAATTTGGAGTTTGAGTTGATTAGAATCGATTTGTGAGACTTGAGGAAATTATAAATACCTTACTTTATAAATTATTTAGGAAAATAGATATGTTTGAAATGAAATGATATTTGGGTTTGAAGAATAAATCAACTTGAAATGACCACGGTGTTATAGTGTATATTTCTACCTTGTAGATAGTTCCGCAGATCCTTAGAGGATGGTTATCCCAAACATCCTTTAAGTTACTTGTATTTCAGTTGATATTTCACTTGAGTTGGATTTATTGATATAAGAATGCTAATCCTGACTCGAGTGTTTTGTGTTTTGCTTTACGCTCGGGTCAGACCGAGTGATACAACATTTGAGACCCACCTTTGGAGTTTGGAGCTTCATTTGGAGATCCAACTATCGCCTCAGCTTTCAGCTTTTCTAGTTGATTTATTCAGAGAGGTCATCTATTATACTGGAGACTTCACTGCATTTGAGATATTCTGTTGTATTTTATTTCTAACTCTGATGTTTTTTTTACTTCATGAACTACTATTTATCTATTCCGCTGCATTTATATTATTTAATCTGTGTCTGTGATTCTGTGATTGATTTATTTACTGTGTATGATGAGTTTGCCAAATTTAAATTAACAATCTATTGTTTTGAATTATTTAAGTCTGACATGTGTGGATTTATTGTCGATTTGAATGGTCCAAAATAGTGGGTCGTTACAGATTAAAAATCGGAAACCCATACAAAACTGCCCAAAATAGGCAAAAAGCACATCTCCCAGATTCAATCGACTGGACCAGAAGGTCAGTCGACTGATACAAGGCCAGAAACTCTCGGGTTCCTGGTTCAGTCGACCGACCTTCTGGTTCAGTCGACTGATACAAGGCCAGGAACAATTAGTTCCCATTTTCAGTTGACTGAACCAGGAGGTCAGTCGACTGATACAGGCCAAAGAATATTCTAGTCCTAGATTCAGTCGACTGACCTTCTGGTTCAGTCGATTGAACTGCCAGATGCAGTATTTTTAGTCTAGCCCCATGAAGGGCAAAAATCCAACGGAAATGATCGGACGAGCAACGGAGACTAGAGATTTATGCCAAGTGACAACCCAGCCTTATAGGCTCTTCGATACAACCCAACAACATGTTCAAACATCAAAGATAGGAGTTTTAAAGATTTGACTTCAAAACACCAAAAATTGGAATATTCATCAAACCAATTCAATTCAAAAGCAAATGAACAAGGAATAGATGTTAGGAATGACTACCTAACAACTATCAAAGATATAGACATAGATGTGAGTTCAAAAACTCACCTTTAACTCAAAAACTCAAGTGAGAAGCTCTAAAACAAGCTAAGATCAATTCCTCTTCAACAACAACTCAAGAAGCTTCAATCTAAGCTCATAAGAAGAATATTTCCTAAGTCAGGGTTTAGGAATTTTTTGAAATTTGAAGAGGGATTGAGATGGAGAAGATGAAGAGGATGCTTACCTAAGCTTCTCTTTGATTTCTAGCTTAAAGTTGATCCTTCCTAAGAGAATTAGGGCTTAGGAATTTCAAATTTCCCATTCCTTTCCCCATTTTTACTTTGAGCTTGAGTGTTAGGAAATAGAATGAGCGAATGGATGAAGAGGAGTGGAGTTGGGTTATTTGTTAGGTTGGTGGGCTGAAACCCAAACCCAAAGCCCTAAATGAAAATATCAAAATTTTACTCAACTCCAAACATATCGATGTTTATACTCAAAAAGGTCGCAAACGCCATTTTGGACTCAATGGAAGTGGTCTCGAGTCCTAATTCGACTGTTTGCAAAAAGTGACATTTCGGACTTAAATCCGACTAACGATGCTATATTTAAATAAAACATTTAAATATACAATCGTAAAATATGCAGGTTGTTACAATAACACATTGAAATCATAACACTTTGAAATCATAACTCTTTTGAAAACATAACACTTTGGAAATCATAACACTTCCGAATTAAACAGTTTAGATATTGAAAATAGTATATATAACAAATAGTTATAAATTAAAATATTTATATATTAAAATAATTTATATTAAAATAGTTTATATATTAAAAATACTTTATATAATAAAATATAGTTTCCTCCAATTTCGCAAATCGATTCAAATCATCTTAAATTCCAAAAATTCAATTTGAATCAATTCCAATTTAACCATTTCAATTTAAAGTTCAAAGATTCAAGTTTAAATATTCAAATACAATATAAATTTCATTTATATTTCAACATTTAACTTTAAATTTTATTCAAATTGGAAATTATTCCCTTAACCATTTTTATAACAATTTATTTAAATCCTAATTTATATATTTAAATCAATGTTAAATATTCAATCTCAAACTTATTCACAATTGAGAATATTCATTTAATCACTTTTTATCAAATCAAGTTATAAATCAATTTATAATCATATCTTTTCAAAATCTCAAAACTAATACGTTTAAATCAATTCTTTCTTAAATTCAATTATTAACCAATTTAGAATTCCAAGTCATCATTAATTTATCTTCCCAACCTTTATTATTAAAGTTATAAATCTATTTTAAATTATTATTATAAATTTTAAAATAAATATTTTAAACATATTATATACTAATTAAATTAGATTTTTATTAAATTAAATCTTATTATTAATTGTATTTTGTATTAAATCTTATTTTATATATGTTTGTACCAAAAATGGGCACAATACTCTTCGGAAGTTTTTGAAGAGATAAAATGAAGAAATTAAATGGAAAACGAGGATTATCTAACAAAAACTCCAAAAACAGATAATGAAAGTAATAAGAACGCACAGAAGCACAAGAATTTAGAGTGGTTCGGCGTGTTGCCTACGTCCACTATGAAGTTGATTGCTTTATTAATGTTTCTTTGATGATTACAGTTGATTTCAACGAGTTACAACAGATAATAATGAATTACAGCAGTGAAATTCGTTTGTAGCAGCAGCAATGGAGTTTGGATCTAGAACCGACAGAGTCTGGGCGTTGGAGAATTCAAAGACGAAGAAGCCCCTTTTCTGTTGGCTTTAGGGGTCTATTTATAGGTGCAGGAGGCTGATATTTCGCTCAGATCTCGGGAGGCTCCCTCTGGCACGTGACTAGGCCCGCGCCCCCAAGCCCGCGAAGTTTCAGTCCTATCCGTGATCGATACGAACGGATTTCGTATTGATCAAGATTGAGTCCGATGGAGTCGAAATTTGGTGTGGACATTCCATAGCATGCACGTAAGCTTCTGTGAAAATTTCATAGCATTTGGACTTGTGGATCATAAGATATGATCGATACGAAATGGGGACTTTCGGCAGTTCATTCCTTTCGACTCGATCATTTCGACTCGATCGTTTTGATTCGATCACTTCGAATCGATGGGCGCGTGTGATTTGGAGGTGACGTGGCGAGCCTTCCCTGTATCGATCCACTTTCTTCGCCGAGTTGGCCGAGTCAGCGTTGATCTTCGCCTTGTTCGCATCGAGGTCAGTTGCCCACTTCGAATCGATCAGATGTAGTCCCCTTCGTATCGAGGCACTTGTCTTGTTCGAATCGATGGGAGGTGGCCTATTTCGTATCGATAAGAGTGACCCACCTAGATGGATTCGAACAAAGGCTCTGTGATGGAGTCGAACTCGATCGATTCCAACAGCGGCTCTGTGATGGAGTCGAACTAGATGGATTCGAATAAAGGCTCTGTGATGAAGTCGAACCCGATTGATTCAAACAGCGGCTAGGCGATGGACTCAAAATCGATCGATTCGAACATCGTCTTTGTGATGGAGTCGATCTAGATGGATTCGAACAACGGCCAGGCGATGGACTCGAACTCGATCGAGTCGAATAGTGGCCAGTCGAAGTAGGCCATGGCGATCGATTCGAATAGTGGCTGGTTTTTATCCAATCTTGCATCGATCGTAACTTGAGCATACGAACTCGGATTGACTTGAAATTTGGAACGTTGACTTTTATAGCTTCCCTCGTCATGTCTTGCGATTGTAGCTCAATCCGGACTCGGACAAAATTCTTCGATATCCATAGTGAGCCCGTGTATAACCAATCTCTAAGACGAACCGTCATTGGTTACAAGTCAGTTCCTTGGTATCACAGCCTTGCCAAAAGGCGGGATAACATTTGCCCCCCAAAGTACGTCTTGTGGAAACATGATGTGCTTTGAATTGCTGCAATCTTCATTCTGAATAGTTATCGTCTTTTCGATGAAAGCTGTAATCTTCGACAATTTTTCTTGATAATGTAAACTGTTGACTGTCAACTGCTGTACCCTGTATTGTTGCAACCGATTGCTGTACACTAGTGATTAGCCGTTTATTGTTGTAATCGTTATCAAACGAGTCTCCAATTCCTGTAAATCTAGAATATTGAATATTAGTCCGACATATATGCATATATGTTAATCTGACTCTCGCTGACGTTCACGAGTCGTTGTCAGTTTATCTTATATTGAATTTCGTATCGATCCTCTCCTGAACCGACATGAAATTCGTTGTAACAACGCTCGATGGTTGTTTTTGAATGTTCCTTCGTAACGATCCTCTCCTAAATCGATGCGAATAGTCGAAATATTGTCTTTGCACCGGTATTCATTGATGGATACGAAATGAGCATTCCGAATCGATGGATGTGGGGTTTGATAGATACGAAGCGATCGTTCGTCGTATCGGTGGATCTAAGATTCGATGGATACGAAATTAACTTTCGTATCGATGGTTACGAACTTTGGTGGAACTCGTTTTTGAATTGGCGCGAGCCACTAAAATGGATACGAAACGTGCCTTCGTATCGATGATTATTGACCTCTGGATGCCGTGGTTCGATGGATTCGAACTGCACACTTCATGTCGCTAAACTGGGGATGAAGTCGAAGATGATCGATACGAACAATGGTTTCGTATCGATGGATTTGGTGAAGACTTCGTATCGATACAGACTCGATTTCATGGATTCGAACAGCGCAATGCTCAATGGATTCAAACAGAAGTCCCACGATCGATATGAAATAGTAGTCATTTGAGGGTTGATGGATTCAAAGGGCTTGTTCGAATCGATCCTGTGGTGATGTTTTGCAACCGGTCGAATCTACAGGGATGCGAATCGTTTTTTGCCTTTATGCTCAAGTCCATATAAATACTGTGGACTTAGCCACTTTTCACTTTTTACTTTTCTATTCTTGCGCTTTGCTTTCGTATCGCTCAGAGACTTGGGAAAAGAAAAAATTGCTCTTGCCTTCGAATCGACTCAGATTTTCAATTACTCGAACTAACTACCAGACTTAGGTAATCCACAAAGCGAGTCCAATGCGTAAACGATGAGACTCGATCTTTAACATCAAATCGCCCAGAGCCGTGGTCGATCGAAGATTCTTCGGCCTTTGCTTCGTGTTGATCTGGAGTAGGGGTTTCGAGATGATGAGATGGAGGCCTTCGTATCGATCGATGGCTGAGCTTTTGCATCGAATCGAGTGCTTCGAATATGTGGATCGATACGAAGGGGTTGCGTCCGATCGATTCGAAGTCCAGAATTTCCGATCGATACGAACCATGCGCCGGGGGATCGATATGATGATGGCCCAATTGATCGATATGAAAGGGTGGCCTTGGATCGATTCGAAATGGTGGCCTTGGATCGATTCGAAGTCCTTAACCTTAACCGATTCGAACTCCTACATGGATGAATATGAATTGTCGCTACGAACTGGACTTTCGTGATCGACACAAACTGAACCTTAAAGGACTTGTAATCTCCTGCACACTTGAACAACTGACTCCGACGAGCTTCAAACTTGCATAATTGGACTTAATCGTTTCACCGCATATCTGATTGCCTATCGAAGCTCGTCGATGGAACTACAACCTTAACATAACTTTAACAAACTTTAACTTTGATCGATCGCTAATAACTGGATGGCACGGTTGTGACGGTCAGCGATGACGGTCATTCCAACTGAAATTTGAAGTCTCATCGTTCACATGCTTTCTTCAATCCTGTTGAATTTCTCAAGTGATATACAGTACTGCACTGCACAACACACTCACACACTTTACACTGGGGGATGCACGAGCGTTATTGTCTGTTTAATGATGATTTTTCATAAGCTAGTTAGTCATGGAACCTTCAAGTTCACAGCAGGAACTTCCGAGTTCAATTCCTTCAACCATCGAGATACCGGTCATTGAAGCCGAAGTTATAGACCCAGCTCCGGACGAGCTTCCAGGTGCCCGGTTCATTTGTCGTCCACAAGATTATGTGCCGTCCGGTATCTCCAAAGATATGCTAGGACAGATTTTTTTAAGGCACGGCTTGTCGCTCGACGACGTGCTACTGCCTGGGCCAAATGATAGGCCACATGATCCCCCGGAAGGGTTCACTGCTTTCAATCATCACGCTTGCACAGCGGGGACACTCCCTCCTTTCAATCAATATATAAGGGAGATGCTATCATTCCTTGGAATAGCTCCATCCCAGGTACACCCCAACGGGTACGCTTTGTTGAACAACACCTTCATTCTATTTATGGAGATTCTCTTTCGACCACCAAAGCCGATCGAGATCATATATCTATTTAACATTAAGAGTCATGGAGACAGCCCTTCTTTCACCTTCTTGGAAGCGGTCAGGAATTGCCAAATTGTAACGGGATCCTGGGGAAGGCTAAGCTACTTTAAAACTGAATGGTTCTACGTTCGGTGCCCCCTGGGTTTGCTAGGCGATGGTTGGATAGACGTAACTGTTGCAATTTTTCCCTTGAATTATCGAGATAATTATGACCGACCTCAACACTGACATACTTTTCTTCTTTCACAGCCGCAATCTCCCGACTAGATGGTGGATACTTCAGAGAGCTAGTTCGGATCCTCCAAACGGTTCCGGGCAAAGAGAGGCATACCAACTTGGTTCTGACCGACAGAAACTTGAGGACTATCGGGCTGATTGAGCGGAGGCAGAGCATGAGGCTGGAAGGGACACTTAGAGTGGTCTCGAAGAAACGGGTGAAGCGCAAAGCGCCCGGAGTCGTAATAGCCGAAGAAGTTGATCCAGAGAGAACGCCTACTGACACCGAGCTCCAAGCTGGGCCTTCTTCCGATGTCCAGGATTCAGGAGGAAGGAGAAAAGGCAAGGCTGTTGCTCACAAGCATTATAAATCTGAGAGATTAAAATCCGTGGTTGTGTCCTTGCCTGTCCCGGGGATTAGAATTTCGGAGGCTCCTCCCCCGCCAGTAGAGAATCCTTTTGAAGGGCTTGCTGATATTCCGATTCCGGATTATGTGTCGTCTCAACACGACACCGGGATGGAGGAGCTTGACAATGCTCTTGAACTGAGCGGGTTGCTTGCTATGAGTGCGTCCGACATTTCCGGTTGGTCGGCGGGTTGTACATGCATACACTTCACTGCACTACATGATTCCTAACTGTAAATCGTCCAACTTAAGAAATCACTAACTTTTCCTTCATCTCTCATTTTCAGGTACGATGTCCGGAAGAGGATCAATGCTCGGGAATCTTTGCTCGGTCCGAAAGTCTTCTACCTATTATGATTCCCGCAGGAGGGACTCAAATAGAGACCGCGATCGCGAGTACTCTAACCAAGATAGGTATGGGCGTGACAGGGACAGAGAATACAGACATCGGTCTAGATCACGCTCTCCTCCTCTTAGACTTCCATCTCCACCTCCTGTTCTTGTTCCACATCCACCAGAGCCTCCACGTCACAGGCCATCTTCTCACACTTCTAGATCCAAGACTCATCTCCAGAGAGTCGAGACCACGGCCTCCATAATTACAAAGCAGGTCCCGGCTGAGCCCACAGGAGAAGGGGCCCTTAAATTGGCTCAGATGAGGAAGGATTTTCCGAACATATGCTTCGATGGCTACGTCTTTCCACCTCACTTAAAGAGAATCCCATCTGGAGTGGAAAACACGATGCATGACTATGTTCATGACATCTACACCCAATATAGAGAGTGGGTAAAGGCTGCAGAGAAAGCTTCTAAGGTGGCCTTTGAGCGAGCCAAAGCGCTTGAGAAAATGGAGACTGAACTCGCTCAAAGGGACCGAATCATTCAAATGCTCACTGCTGAGGCCGAGTCTTCTCGAAAATCTGAAATTGAGGCCACCAAAAAAGCTGACGAAGCGAATGTGGCAATGGAGAAGTTGAGGCAGACACATGTTGCCTTGGTGGAGGAGATGGGCCATCGGAATACTACTGTTACCGCCGAACGGGATGCGGCGATCAAGGAACTCAATGAACTTAAGGCTAAATTCTCCGATATGGCCAAGGAAAAGGATGATGCGAATAACGCAGCCCAGGAGGCGTGCCAGCAGGCTATTCTGCTTAGGGGTGAACGGGATGCGGCTGTGGCTAATGTCTACAAGGTGTAGACTGAGGTCGAGGAGAAAGTGAAGTCGGCCGAGTCCAGGCTAGAGGCTGATATCGAAGACCTTCTCGTTGTTTACAACGCTAATGTGCTGAGGCACAAGGGTCTAGCCTGGGTCGATGATTATCCGGCGCATCTGTACAACGCCTGGGGCCGACTAGTTGAAGAAGAGAAGGAGGCGCATCTGGGCGAGTCTGTAGATGAATTTGAACTCGAGAATCGCATTCTGACTGAAGATGAAAGGTAGATTCTCCACGAGTCAATGATTCTGCATGAGAAGGAAAGACTCGGCGCCAAGCACCTCGAAGTAGGAGAGGGTTCAGGGGTTGACCATCATGAGGCGAGTCTTGAAGTTCCAGCACCAACCCAGCCCGAATCCTCGTCTGCGGTCGATCCCCAAGCTGTTCCTGCCTACAACCCTGATCAGCCGCAGATGTCTCCGGCTGCAGCGCAAGTTACTGAAGCCGTTCTGCTGCCTACAAGTCAAACTAAGGAAGGTATTCTAAACATTCCGTACATCTGCCTTAAGTTGGAATCTTTATTTGAATTAAATTCTGATAGTTCTCTTATTTTGTCCAGTGATCGATGCTGCACCGGCCATGCCTCCTGCTAATCAAGAATCATATCAGATGCAGGGGGCTATCGTGACCTAAGCGATCAGAGTAACTACAATTGCCCCACTTGACGATACGCAGGGGAGTACGATTGTGTTTGATGAGCAGCTGATGGAAGAACTCTTTCGCCGTCATGGCGATCCTCTTGCCGACTTGTCATTTGTCATGGGTGGAGGCGCTCCTGCTACAAGTTCTTCAATGCCGACTACTGATGCCCCCAGCGGGGCTCGAGCAGTTACTGAAGAGGAGATGTTCGCCCAAATCGACGCTGAAATGGCAGCAACGGCTCATGGTGGCAGTTTTGGAGGTGGGATGGCAGCACCGGGACCAGCTCTCCTGGTGGTACTATTTTCCTCACCAGCGTGCCCATTCCACCTTCTGTACTTGATCCTGTTCCTCCGACTCCGCCCGTAGTAACCATCCCTATTCACTCGAGCTCGGAGGAGGATGTCGAGATTATGCCATCGCCTGGTGACCGACCACCAAAAGGCAAAGGCTCAAAGAGGAAAAATAGTGGCGGCTCCAGCGGGTCTACACCGAGAAGGAAGCCAAGGAAGAAGAAAGATTAGACATGCTTCCCCGGTTTATTTTGACTTGCATTTTGTTGGCCATGTATAGATGCAGGTTCGGCCCCTGCTAGTAGGAATTTTTTGGAACAAACTTGTACACGAATTTCTTTTACAAATAGTAGAAATGAAACTTTTCTTTTTCAGCTTCTTGTGTATTTGCTTAAGCGTTTCAATATCTGAAGTGCACTTGTGAAGTTTCATGTTTCGAGTAAAGTTTGTTTTTCGCTTGCCAGGTCTGGAAACTGTGGACATGGTTTATGACCAGGGAGTGAGTTGAAATTTTGACGTCGCACCGCTTCAATCAATGGTAGATGCGTAAGTCCTGCTCCAGTCTTGGGGGTGAGTCGTTGAACATCACCAGCGACTGCTTCTTACTTATAACATGTCGAGTCTAGTGCCACCGAACGGATGTTTGGGACAAGTGGAGATTGAGTGGTTCATCCATGCTTGCTCGACTATCGGTGATCATATCCGCACTCTGGGGATTCTCGTTTGTTTACTGGCGGTTGGTCACGCCGGCTCAAGTTTAAATCATACGTCCGCGCTCTGGGGATTCGGAATCGACATTTATGCTCCGACTCGCACTCTGGGAGTTTGGAGTTGATATTTATACTTCAATTCATGCTCTGGGAACTTGAAGTTGATGTTTATGCTCCGTTTCGCACTCTGGGAACCCGGAGTTGATATTTATACTCCGTCTCGCACTTTGGGAATTTGGAGTTGAAGTTTATACTCCGATTCACACTTTGGGAATTCAGAGTTGAAGTTTATACTCCGTTTCGCACTCTGGGAATTCATAGTTGATGTTTATACTCCAATTCGCACTCTGGGAATTTGGAGTTGATGTTTATACTCTGACTCGCACTCTGAGAGTTCGGAGTTGTTGTTTATACTCCGTTTCGCACTCTGAGAATCCGGAGTTGATGTTTATACTCCGACTCGCACTCTGGGAGTTTGGAGTTGGTAAGTAGACGGTCAGTCACATCTGCTGTATGTTTTGGATTTCGCTCGCACTCTGGGAACGAAAGGTGTATCAGGATCGTGGATTGTCGGATCACATCCACCCTGAGTTAACAAGTGAGGTCGTTAGATGGACGGGTCCATCCTCCTCAAACTTGGTGCAGATACGGACGATGTCGTTAGGCAGACGGATCCACCCTTCTCGTAGACGTATTTTAACACTCCAGTTCGCACTTTGGGAACCGGGAGTTAAGTGAGGGATTGTCGTGTATCAATCTGTTTTTGACTTTGATGTGATGGCTTGTCCCCGAGCTCGGGTTTCACTTAGCGAGTGACCGGTTGCATCACAGTCACTCCCTATTTGAATAAATTCCACCGTATGGTGAAACTTAGCTCTCCGTGCATAGTGATGATCATATGAAGCATTTCAAGTAAATCACAGCTCTGGTTCGAAGAGATTGCATTTTATTGCTGAAATAAGAAAATATGGCAAAGTCAGTTGCCTTATTACAAATTCTAATTTCGAAATGCAGAAACAAATTGCAAAATGGAAAATAAACTAAACGAGATAACATAGCCTGTTAAGTGTAATAGCGATGGAGACTTTCGCTGTTCCAGGCTCTTGGCAGAGTAAGACCATCAACGGTCGATAATTTGAATGTGCCATCTCCGAGCCTTCGTTCAATAATATACGGTCCTTCCCATGTTGGCTTCATGTGCGAAGGAACTTGATAGATTCTTTTCAAGACGAGATCGCCTAGTTCAAAGGTTCGCAGACGGACCTTGGCGTTGTACAATTGGACGACTCGACTTCGATGCGCGGCTGCCCTCAAATCAGCCTCTTCACGCTTCTCATCTAGTAGATCGAGAGACTCAGCAAGCAATATAGCGTTTGTCTTTGGATCATAGTATGTCACACGATGAGAAGGTACTTCTAGCTCAATTGGAATAACGGATTCTGAACCATAAGAGAGAGAGAACGGAGTGTGACCGGTTGCGGTCTTGTGGGTTGTTCGGTAAGCCCATAAAGCCATAGGAAGTTCATCGACCCACTTGCCCCCGACCTTTTCTAGTCATTTTTTCAGGATGGACTTTATAACTTTATTAACTGCTTCGACCTGTCCGTTCTCCTGAGGGTGTGCAACTGCCGAGAACTTCTTTTGGATGTGAAATCGTTTGCAGAAATCTTTAAATTCAGCACTGTCGAATTGGGTTCCGTTGTCTGTAATAATGGTGTGTGGGAGACCGAATCGACAGATGATGTTGCGAACTACAAAGTTGATTACTTTCTTCGTCGTTATGGTAGCAAGAGCTTCAGCTTCAGCCCACTTTGTAAAGTAATCAACTGCGACGATGGCGTATTTCGTACCACCTTTTTCCAGGGGTAGAGTACCAATGATGTCGATGCCCCACAATGCAAATGGCCATGGGCTAACCATTTGCGTTATCTCGGTAGGAGGGGCTCTAGGAATTCGAGCATACTTTTGACACCTATCACATTTCTTTGCGTAATCCGACGCGTCGCGATTCACAGTAGGCCAGTAATATCTGTATCGAAGTATTTTCTTGGCAAGTGCTTGCCCCACGGTGTGATCGCCACATTCTCCCTCGTACACGTCGTGTAATACTCGTTTAACTTCATCGTTAGCGATACACCAGAGTAAAGGAACAGAATAGCCTCTCCTATACATGATTCCGTTCTGGATGGTGAATCGCGAGGCCTTCCGAAGGACTTGTCTCTTTTCACTCCTACGCTCTGGCAGGGTTCCGTGCTCAATATAATTTCTGAGTGGAGTCATCCATGAGTCTTTTTCGGGGATGGTTTCGCATACCCAGTCTATTTCTGCCCGGTCAATGCTTGGGGAGGATAACGTCTCTACGGGAACGAGTCCCATTTGCTGAGCTTCACCTGTGCTGGCTAACTTTGCCAATGAATCGGCTTTCTGGTTGCATTCTCGAGGTATACAATAAATGGCATAGTAATCAAACTGATTCAGTACTTCTTGAACTCGAGCTAAGTAAGAAGCCAACCTTCGATCTCTCGCTTGATACTCTCCCCGTACTTGACACGCAACTAACTGTGAATCACAATAAATTTCCACAGCGATTATTCTCAAATCTTTAGCAAGTTTCAAGCCAGCTAAGAGGGCTTCATATTCAGCTTCATTATTGGTTGCATGAAAATAGAACTTCAGAGCGTAACATATAGATCAGCCTTCGGGAGTTTCAAGTACAACACCAGTGCTCGAACACCGGTCGTTTGATGCGCCGTCGGTATAAAGCTTCCAGACATATTCGGGAGATTCACTAGTTTCGGGCAAGTCCTCTAAAATGGTAAATTCAGCTATAAAATCGGTGAGGACTTGTCCTTGAATGGCTCGTCTTGGAGTGTAAGTGATATCAAACTGGCTCAGTTCGATGTTCCACTTGAGTAACCTACCAGATGTCTGAGGCCGCGAAAGGACCTGTCGTAACAGCTGGTCGGTGTAAACAAATATGGGATGTGCCTGGAAATACGGTCGGAGTTTCCTTGATGCAATAACAAGGCAATAAGCCAACTTCTCCAATTTCGGATAATTCCTTTCAGCCCCGGTCAATCGCTTGCTGACGTAGTATACTGGCTTCTGTATCCTGTCTTCTTCTCGAACTAAGGCAGCGCTGATAGCGTTTTCTGATACCGCCAAGTATATGTACAATTTCTCATGATCAACAGGCTTTGACAGGATAGGTGGTGTGGATAGATGCTGAACTAGTGCTTGGAAAGTGCCTTCACACTCCGTGGTCCATTCAAAGTTTCGTCTTCCTTTTCGGATCAGATCGAAGAAGGGAATGCATTTATCAGTGGACTTTGAAATGAACCTGCTCAATGCTAATACTTTCCCATTGAGACTCTGAACTTGCTTTATAGTTTTCGGGGTTTCAAGATTTCTGATTTCCTAGATCTTTTTGGGATTAGCTTCGATCCCTCTAGCATTGACGATAAACCCAAGGAATTTTCCGGATGCAACTCCAAAATGACATTTCAGTGGGTTGAGTTTCATTCTGTATTCTCGAAGTATGTTGAACATAGTTTCCAGGTCTTTAACATGGTCAGTGGAAAATCGTGACTTCACAAGCATATCGTCTACATATACTTCCATTGTTTTCCCGATTTGATTGGCAAACATCCGATTGACCAATCGTTGATAAGTAGCCCCGGCATTCTTGATTCCGAACGGCATAACTTTGTAGCAATAAAGTCCCAGATTGGTTACGAAACTGGTATGTTCTTGATCAGGTAAATGCATCGGTATCTGATTGTAGCCAGAATACGCATCCATGAAGGATAAGAGCTCATGCCCAGCTGTTGAATCTACTAGCTGATCAATTCTGGGAAGCGGAAAACTGTCTTTGGGACAAGCTTTATTCAGGTAGGAGTAATCGACACATGTTCTCCATTTTCCGTTCGGCTTTCGGACGAGCACGGGATTTGACACCCATTCAGGATATAGTGCATCCCGAATGAACCCATTTTCTTTAAGCTTTTCTACTTCTTCTTTAAGGGCGGCAGATCTCTTTGGATCCATACCATGCCTTTTCTGTTTGACCGGGACATGCCGCGGGTCAATATTCAGAGTGTGGCTCGCGATGTCCGGCGAGATCCCACACATGTCAGAATGCGTCCAGGCAAATACGTCAAGATTCGTCCGTAGAAATTCAACCAATTCCTCTTGAGTTTGCTGGCTTTGCTGAGACCCAACCTTTATCATTTTCGAATCATCGTCATTGTCAATTGGGACATCGATCGTCAGTTTGGCTGGGGATGCTTGACTTTCTTTAGATTCTCCTTCGTCTTCGGTTTCTCTTGGATCAAGATCCCTTAGGAATTGGCTGGGGTGCCCGGGCCTAGGCCCGGGCGTTAATTGTCAATTATCGGCAAAGCGGACGTAGAGAGATTCCTCTACGCCCTTTCCTTTCTCCTTTCGCTGCGCCTCCCGCAGCTCTGCGACATAACAGGCTCTTCCTGCAGCCTGATCCCCCTGAATGATTCCCACTCCATGATCAGTGGGAAACTTTAAAGTCAAACACCAAGGGGCAATGGCTGCCCTGAATTCAGTGAGGGCCGGTCGGCCCAGTAAAGCATTATAAGGAGAGTCTATGTCCAAAACAATAAACTGTAACATCCGTACTCTCCGACGTTCTCCAACTCCCAACTCTACTGGCAGTTCCACCATTCTAGTGGGTATAGTAGCACTTCCGTTGAAACCATGAATTCGGGACTGACAAGGTTTCAAGTCCGTGGCTTCCATTCTCATTTGATCATAAGCTCGCTTAAACAAAATATTCACAGAGCTTCCACCGTCAACTAAGATCCTCTTTATCTAAGCAGGACCTACTTGAGCTGAGATGACCTATGGATCAATGGTGGGGGCTTCAACTTTATCAACGTCTCTGTTTCTGAACACAATGTCATCGTCTTCTGTTGCTTGGCCGGAGCCCCTTCATCAAAACTACTATAACACTCGAAGTCCGCATGCCTGATAGAACTGGCATACGACTCCATTTCCTTCCAACTTCTGTATGCTGGATGAGGACCACCACTTATTGTATTAATAACCAATCTCCCGCCAGTACGAGCGGGTTCCTCCTTCCTTTCTGAATTTAGCGCACGATTCTGATTCGATGGGCCCGCACCTCCTGCCTGCGGCGCCCGCACATACTGATCCAACTTTCGCTCACGTTTCAACTTCTCAATGAGATCTTGCAAATGACGACACTCATTTGTATTATGGCTATAACTTTCGTGGAATCTACAAAACTTCCCTGTTTGGACCTGTCTTTCAGTTGACGGCTTCGGGGCAGGTTTCTTATATTGCATGGTGTTACAAGTCTGCAAGTATACATTTTTCAACGACGTGTTCAATGGAGTGTAATTATCGTACATGGGAGCTCTACGTCGTGGACCACGATTCTGATCTTGTTTTATGCTTTGATTTCCATTATCCCTCTGCTGATTCTGTTTATTTTGTACGTTCAACTGAACTTTTCCAGAACTCTCTCCGGACTATTTAACATCGATGTTACTTTGGATTCCTTCGATGTTGGGCCCTGTGTCATCCTGCTTCCTAGACTGTTTCCCATCCTCCCTTCTCAAGAATTGGGCTGCCTTGGAATAGAAACGGTCCAATGACGCAGGTGGCTTCCCAGTTAACCAATTTCTGAACTCGAAATCATCATCAATCTCCTTAGTCAATGCCATCAGGATAGAGTTATCATTGGCATTGCTTATTTCTGCACATGCTACATGGAATCGCTCCAAGTAACGTCTAAGTGTTTCTCCGGGAGCTTGTGTAACACTAGACAGAGTGTTAACGTCTTTAGGCCTCGCCACGTGCATACGGAATTGTTCAACAAACTTGGTGGCCATCTGGTCAAAGTTAGAGATGGATCGTGGTGGCAAACGAGTAAACCACATGGTAGCAATGCCTCCTAGGGAAATAGGGAAACTACGGCATTTTACCGCATCATCGGCTCTCGCAGCATTCATTAGCCATTCATACTTCTGGATGTGTTGGTTGGGATCAGAACTTCCTTCATAGACTGGTAAAGTTGGCATCCTGAAGTGCTGAGGTGGTTCAGCATACAATATTTCATCGGTGAAAGGGGTATGACTCCGGGAGATTCCCCAGTCGTCATTAGTGAGACCCTGACTTTCACGGATCATCTGACGAATCATTGTCGATATATCTGACATACGGACACTTGGAGCATGTTGCGCCAAGGTGTGGTCGGGTTCCACAGCGCGAGTCTGGACCGGACGTGGTCGACGGTCCCTGTCTCGCCTCCTTGGTTAAACATTTTCTGGGACGTAAGGCTCTAGAGTCTGCTCTCGTTGGCTACAATGAGGATCAGCTTGATTTCTAGCATAGCCTTCTTGTTCGGTAGTGGTGGTGGTAGCGAGGTTGCCTGTGACATGATAAGGAGCCGTACCTCCCTGGGATGAAGGTCCTGTACGATGACTAGTGGATGGTCCAGTTCTGGGTTGTCCAAGATTCGAAACAGGTGGGTGTCCTGTGGCCTGGGTGTAGCTTACATCCAGCCGCGGGTGTGTGGATCGATGATGACCATCAGATGAGGCGGAGCTCTCTGTGGAAGAATAAGAACCTTGATCTCTTCTGAATCTTCTACGCCTTTGGCGATTCAACTGGTTAGTCAACTCCGTGTTAGCGCGCAGTTGTTCAGTTAGTTGTTGCCGACTCTGGGTCAACTCTTGAAGCAGTGTCTGAAACTCTTGTCTGGTAACCGGGCCTGGTGGATCTGAAGGTCCGGTGGCATCTTGGTTTGATGGAGGCAATTGCGCAGGATTCTGCCTATCCCGTCCTCCCTGATCAGCAGCTGTAGAGGTAGTTCGTATACTTACCATGGTGAATTGATGAAGTCCTCTCCTAGATCTGATGCAAATTTGAATAGAATGGAAGGGCTTCAAAGTTCTAGATCTGGATCTTCTTCTTGGATTTATGCAATCCGGTATCGATAGGAGATCCAAAGAGCAGGAGAAAAATTGGGTTTGTTCTCAGTGAAAGCACCAAAGTGTTTGTACCAAAAATGGGCACAACACTCTTCGGAAGTTTTTAAAGAGATAAATGAAGAAATTAAATGGAAAAAGAGGATTATCTAACAAAAACTCCAAAAACAGATAATGGAAGTAATAAGAACACACAGAAACACAAGAATTTAGAGTGGTTCGGCGTGTTGCCTACGTCCACTATGAAGTTGATTGCTTTATTGATGTTTCTTTGATGATTACAGTTGATTTCAGCGAGTTACAGCAGATAATAATGAATTACAGCAGTGAAATTCGTTTGTAGCAGCAGCAATGGAGTTTGGATCTGGATCCGACAGAGTCTGGGCATTGGAGAATTCAAAGATGCAGAAGCCCCTTTTATGTTGGCTTTGGGGGTCTATTTATAGGTGCAGGAGGCTGATATTTCGCTCAGATCTCAGGAGGCTCCCTCTGGCACGTGACTAGGCCCGCGCGCCCAAGCCCGCGAAGTTTTAGTCCGATCCGTGATCGATACGAACGGATTTCGTATCGATCAAGATTGCATCCGATGGAGTCGAAATTTGGTGTGGACATTCCTTAGCATGCACGTAAGCTTCTATGAAAATTTCATAGCATTTGGACTTATGGATCTCAAGATATGATCGATACGAAATGGGGACTTTCGGAAGTTCATTCCGTTCGACTCGATCATTTCGACTCGATCGTTTTGATTCGATCACTTCGAATCGATGGGCGCGTGTGATTTGGAGGTGACGTGGCGAGCCTTCCCTGTATCGATCCACTTTCTTCGCCGAGTTGGCCGAGTCAGCGTTGATCTTCGCCTTGTTCGCATCGAGGTCAGTTGCCCACTTCGAATCGATCAGATGCAGTCCCCTTCGTATCGAGGCACTTGTCTTGTTCGAATCGATGGGAGGTGGCATGTTTCGTATCGATAAGAGTGACCCACCTAGATGGATTCGAACAAAGGCTCTGTGATGGAGTCGAACTCGATCGATTCCAACAGCGGCTCTGTGATGTAGTCGAACTAGATGGATTCGAATAAAGGCTCTGTGATGAAGTCGAACCCGATTGATTCAAACAGCGGCTAGGCGATGGACTCAAAATCGATCGATTCGAACATCGTCTTTGTGATGGAGTCGATCTAGATGGATTCGAACAACGGCCAGGCGATGGACTCGAACTCGATCGAGTCGAATAGTGGCCAGTCGAAGTAGGCCATGGCGATCGATTCGAATAGTGGCTGGTTTTTATCCAATCTTGCATCGATCGTAACTTGAGCATACAAACTCGGATTGACTTGAAATTTGGAACGTTGACTTTTATGGCTTCCCTCGTCATGTCTTGTCGATTGTAGCTCAATCCGGACTCGGAAAAAATTCGTCGATATCCATAGTGAGCCCGTGTATAACCAATCTCTAAGACGAACCGTCATTGGTTACAAGTCCGTTCCTTGGTATCACAGCCTTGCCAAAAGGCGGGATAACAATATATTTTTAAAATAATAAAACTATAAGAAAATCTTAAAATTCATATTTTTCAAAACTAACTTATAAATTAAAATTTTGCCAAACATATTAATTTAAAATCTAAATTTTTATACATATATAGAAATTACATTTATAAATATTATATAAAACAATATTTATTAAAACCCATATATTTCCTTTTAAACTTTGGAAATCATTTTTCAAAATATAGACCAACGGCGTCCGTATATAATTTTATATCCTATGGTCAACTGATACGGTTATTTATCATTTCAATCCACAATTTAAATATCTACGGGTATATATTATTTCAACCCGCGATCCCAAATTCAAATCAATGAAAATCGCTTGGGTTTATCATTTCAACCTATAACGATTTTCCCTTATTCTACAAAATCGTTCGGGTATGTATCATTTCAACCTATAGGGAATTCTAAACTAACACGGAACTTGCAGAGTGAGAACAAATATGATAAAATAAAATATATCAACACCAAGCATATATCATCAATGATAAATTAAATAAACTATACACAACAGGATATGGTGTCATATATCACAGGTGAACGATTGCAGATAATGGCGTATCATATTTAACAATAAAATACTAGCAATTCAAATTTAACAACATATTTCAATTGTCGTTTCAAGTGATGTCAAATTTAATAACTATAAGAATGTTAATCGTGAGTGATTGCTCACCTTTCGAGGCTAGAGAACGATGGAAATGGGAAGCAACTGATACAGATACACACACGGATATGAGCACGACACGGGACATGACAAGCTAGCAATTTCTACGATAAATCGATATTGAGATGGTATGTCAAGGTGGGCAAGAGATCGATTGAAACAAGATATATGCTATATATATACATATATTCTAAAAATCAATTTAAAACATATAATTTCAAATCGATAACTAATTTAAACACAAATAAAATTCCCATATATATATAATTGAAACCAAACTTATATACTCATTTACATAAACACATATATAAATAAAATCACTATATACCTATATTTTAAAACCATCATCAAAATAAATCTTTATAAATATAATTTTTTTAAAATCAATATTAAGACATATCAACCTGAAATCTATATATATTATATAACAAAAATCATTTACTTGATGTAAACACATATATTTAAGATCAAAACATATATATTACAATTTAAAACAATATATATAAAAATCAATATATATAAACACAGCCATGCTCACTGTTTTGCCAGGGACATTACACCCATGCGCATGGAACAACAAGAAGTCAACTTAACTCGTTTAGATAGTTTTGCACAAGTAAGACACAACAAATATATATATATATATATATATATATATATAAACACTAAACTTACACATATTATTTAAGGTAAATATTTGTAAAAACACAATTTAGACTTACTTTATAAATACAATTATATACGGACTTATAATATAATGCATAAACTTATGTATACAACAAAACTGCAGATAATATATAAGAAAAATATACTTTAAAATTATACTTTAAAAATGTATATCTATTACAGTTATTACAAATCTATATTAAGTTATTTAAAAAGTTTAAGTAAATCCTATAGTATATTATATCTATACCAGTAAACATACAATATAGAAATCTGAACACATAACATTATTTACATAAATAAATATATATATATATACACACATTGAAAATATAAATCAATAGAATGAGCGAAAATATATACCAAGAGAATGTGATAGGTGGCCGAAGCCGTTGTGGCCATATATGGAAGAGAAGATCATAAAAGGGAAGAGATGGAGGAGCACGACGTGCCAGTAGAGGGGCGAACAACTACGGGATGGCTGTTGGGTTCGACACTAGCGGCGATGAGGGCTGGGAATCTTTGGCAGCTGGAGGAACATGGTGATGCGGTGGCGGCGAAAGTGGGAAAGGATGAGGGTTGCTTGGTGGTGCGTGCACTGATAATGGTGGAGGAGGCTGCGTTTGGATTGGGGTGGCGGAAAAAGGGTGGGTTGAGGAAGGAGGCGTGGAGATGAGGCTCGGTGGTGGCTTCGAGGTGAAAGAGAGAGGCTCGGCTGTTGAGGCAATGCAGGTGGGAAGGCGGAGGCACATGAGGAGAGGGAGAGGCCGGGGAAGCTGATGTCAGGAGCAGGTGTTGGTGGGGTGTGGAGATTGTCAGACGTGGAGGGTAGGGAGATGATGCGGCAGGCGGAGGTTGGATGTACGGCATGGTGATGGAATCTGGGTTGCGAGTATTTGAAGAGGGGAGATGCGATGTAGTTCAGCAGGCAGTAGGAAGAAAAATAAATGGAGGAGGGAGATCGAACAGTAAGAAGGTAATAGGAATCGAAATAAATAATAGCCTATATTTTATTATATATATATATATCTCAAGAAATAAACAGACTGAAATGAAGAGAGGAGTTTGCAAATGGACAAAAAAATAATAACCATTGGGAATAGAGAAAGCCATGCATGTTAATTCAGAAAATAATAAAAGCAGACGTCACATTGATTTCATCCAGTGGTTAACCAAATAGACACAACAAAGCCCAAAGGGCCCAAATACGGAATCGACACAGCTGATCGTTACGTAGATCTCACCGCGTATCAGATGCCCAAATTTACAAATGAATATACTGCAAAGATCAGCATGACAAGACGGACAGAACGGTACACAGATATCAATGATGCGACCATCCTATCAAAAGTTGATTTTCGATGCCAAACTGCTGCAAATTCGTTGAAAATAAGAAAAACGAAGATACATAAGTATAAATTTGATGAAACGAAAGACGACGTCTCACTCATGAAATATTAAACATTTTTATTGTATAAAAATATTCAGATTTTGAAAATATTTTATTTTTATCAAATTAACTGATTATAAATTTGAAATTGAAAATTACACAACAGAACTAACATTCATATTTACCAGTGAAAATCTATCATTTGCTATATTTAAATAGATGCATTCCAAATATTAAATTTTTATTTCCAAATTCAATTATTTAAAATTTCACAAAATTCAGTTAATTACGTTATAAAAACCATTAAAATTTTACGGATCATTACATAAAACCTCACGCATCATGCCATGAACCACTGTCGTCCATACATTGGTGCATCTTGCGCATCTCGACGAAGAAAATTGTCTACAACCACAACTGGTTCTTAATGCCGCTCATCTCGCTCCTCGAGCCTTAGATCTCAATATCTCATGTATGGATTTCGATCTCATATCTTCTTCTCTCGTCAGAAGCGGCATGAACACTATAGGTGTTATCTCTACGAGGTTGTATATATAACAATTAACATAATATTTAATTACTTATATTGTTAATTTAAAGGGTAATTAGCTGATATGACATGTGCGATTAAGTTTAACTTTGTTTAGAATATTAGTGTAAAGGAATTGCTAAATCTCGACATGCGTGTCCATCTCGAACTTTTGATAGTCTCTCTAACCGATATGACATCTCTAAATATGCAGTTTGCATCCTCAATATACACCTTTTGCCTACTATTTTGTAGTTCGAAGATGCAGACTTCATACTTCTCTAACTATATGTTTTACATATATTTCATGTCATATTTGATAGAGTTACGGTATGCTCTAGGGAAATTATATAATTTGTTACATATATCTAAATCAATAACCAATCTTGTTCATAATAAAGGTATTGATCTCTATAATAAACTTTATTATATAATGATACAATCAATTAAGTAATTAATTTAAAGTATATTAAATAGAAATTCCTTATGTTTAGTTATATGATAATGATTACAATGTGTTGTAATCATGAGAAATTTATCACATTAAAATAACATATTATTTTAAATATTCCTAGTCAAATTATTTCGAGAAAGGATACCGATTCAACTGTTGAGACTAGAGTGCGTAATGCTCTCCATATGTTGAGCATGGTATTATTCATGGCTGATAGGAGCACAAAGAGGTTATGTATTCATAGTTATTGGATAACCATGGAATGACTTGGTCGAGAGTTTCCTACTGGTTAATTTTAACTAAGTCCAAATAGGAGGTTTCGAAGTGATGATGTAACATAGTTCCCTCAACTAGAGAATACTGTGGAAATTCAATGTGCATACTCCACTTTATTATAGTTAAATCATGGCATGACGATCCATCGAGCAACCATAGTTGGGTTTGAGTTGAATCCTTGGAAGTGAAACACTATTCAATAGAGAATTCATCTCCTCGGTTATAAAAGGTTGATATCACAGTCAATTATAGTCAACTCAAAACCAAAGACTCTAGGCAGAGTAGTATGGTTAATCATAAATGTTATTACTGTTTTGTGTTTGAATTAACCAAGTTGAATGTGGATGATATTGAAATTTTGACCAAAACCTAATTCCATAAGTCCTAAAGTAATATAGTTTTGACCAAAAGAATTAGTATAAATAATCGTTAAATCCTAAAATGATATAGTTTTGATAAAGAGAATTAGTGTAAATTATCGTTACCACGGAGTACTGCTTAAAATAGTAAAATTGGATTTTACCAAAAAGATGTGTAAACGATAAATTCAGCCAAACTATCATGCCGCTAGCTAAGGTGACGTATGAGAATTAATTTTCGAATTTTTCAACATTAATCACTGACTAAAGTTTCACTTTTGAGTTGCATAATCATAATGATGAATTCTTTAAAAACCATTCGATTTATTTAATTTATAAAAATTGTAAACTAGTCAAAATAATTAATATTATTTAATTTATTTGATATTTTGAAGTTGTTTGTAATTATTTGAATGCATTTATAAAAGTTATATTTGCGCGCATTGATATACAATATTCGTATAATTTTAAATTAATTTAAATAAAAGTTGCATGAAGTGATTTATGGAAATTTAATGCCATTTAATGGTAAGCAATTTCGGGCATACCATGTGAAGAGAGAGAACTGGAGAGAGTGAGAAAATTAAGGGAATTGTTTATGGAAGTTTTAATTAAAGGAATGGGACAATTTTCATTCATTTAATTAAAACAAATCCACTAATTCATTTCTGATAGACATTAGTTTTATATTCGCATTTTTGTTCTCTTCTCCCTTCCTTCCATGGTCGAAAAACACAAAATGAAGACTTCCAAAAAATTTCAACTCTAAGTCAAATGCAAACATCAAATAAAAATGAAACATAAGTGGTTCATCCATCTTTTATAAGAATTGAGTGTGGATCTTGGAGATTTGAGGATAGTTCTTTATTCAAGGCATGAATTTTAGGCTACATCATAAGATAATTATCTAATCTCATTTTGATTATAAATTACATCATGGTTAGTATAGTTTAGATCCCATATCTTGAAGGAATCGGGTCAGTCGGAAGTAGGTTAAATGGATGAATTTCAAAATAAATTCCATTTTCAATCATTATCGGGCCTATGAAGTCTAATTGATTTTAGATCCAATCTAAAATTTATTTCAAATAAAATCATATTTTACTTAATTTGTATTGTCTTATTTAATTAATCTCATTAATCAAATTCATTTAATATAGACCTAATTCAATTAAATGAATGAGGGGTGTTTTACTTTATTTAAAGAAAGAAACCTTTCGTTTCTTTCTTTTAAACTTTCTCATTAATTGGATGAATACTTTGTTTTATTTAGAGAGAGAAACCTTTCATTCCACTCTATTAATTAAATTAATTGATTGATTTGTTTAAATGATAGTTTTACCAAATTTATACTTGGTATATTTTGTGAGTATATCTAAATATACTCAAGTGTATGTAGTGCAAGGGAAACTTTTCATATTGTGTACATAGTTAATGTGTATGTGTATAAGTGTTAGGATTTACATCGAACCAGGTGCACTCACCCTCTATATACGCATTAGTTGTCCAAAAAATGTTTGCAAATATATGTATATGTATATTTCAAAAGTTTCTTTAATCAAATCTCCTAATAAATCTAAGTTGACTTTGAACAAATCAACAAATCTGAATTCAAAATCTTATTTCTAAAATATGAATTTACCCGATTTGGTAATACAACATGAAAACAGATCTAGATCTACATATTCAAAATAAATTATATATTAATAATTTAAAATAAAAAATGAAAATAAATGTATTTTTTAAATAATATTTATTTGCCAAAACCATAACCATACATTTTTAATCCAAAAGAAAAGTTTTATCAAACCAGATTAGGATGATTGTTTATGTATATTTATACATTAAGATGAATCTCCTTTAGTTTTTATATATATATATATATTCTCAAACTAATTATTATAAATTAATTTACATATATAGATATGTATGCATGTATTTATACATATACGTGTGTTTTGAGACAGAAAATCATTTATGAATCAGTGGAAATTACCACTAATATTTAATAAATAAATACACTTAAAATAATAAAACTATTAGATTTAAATTTAAATCAACACTAACATTAGCAAAAACTAATAATGAAATTATCGATAGAAACCTTCATTATTAATTTCAAACCCAAATCAAATATTGATAAACTATAAAATTTGCTGATTTACACACACACACACACATATATATATATATATATATATATAAAGGTGACAATGAATGCATATATAAATTTGTCAAAGTAAATAAAATGATAAATCCTAGATCTGATCTCTGAGCTCCTAGCTTTGCAATGGCTTGGAGCATTATATTTTTTATTTGATTGATCTAATTGGATGCCATTAAAACATTCTCTTTATTATTTTTCTTTGAATTTTTGGTCATCAAAGTGGAAAAAAGATGGAGGTTTGGGTTTTGAAAGAGAATGATTAAGTGAGGCAATGAATGAAAGGCAAGGTATTCATAGAGGGAACCTTCCTTAACCTCCTCCCTTCATTTTCTTGATCCAACCATTAGATATCAAGTCTTACTTTTCTTCATATGGTATTCCATGAATAAGACTACATGGCTCTTTAATTTGTCCAATGATACTAGCAAATAGTTATATTTAAATCAATTTTAAATGTTCATTGATGTCTCATATCGATTTGTGCATATAGAACTATTATATATGCACCTAATTAAATACTAATGGCATCCAATACATTGAATAAATAAATAAATAATATTTTAAAAAAATACTAATTAATTTATAAGAATCTGTAAATCGATTAAATCATGTGGTATACCGAAGAATCTATCAATACGGCTGTGCGACTCGTAGGTGTAAATTCAGTCAGTGATTAATATTGAACAACTTGAATACTAATATCATACTTTACCTTAGCTATGGCGTGATAATTTGGCCAAATTTATCACTTACACATCTTTTCGATAAAATCCAATTTTACTATCTTAAGCGATACCTTTTAGTAATGATTGTTTACACCAATTCTCTCATCAAAACCGTATCACTTTAGGACCTGTGGAATTTGATTTTTGGTCAAAATTTCAATACCTTCTACATTCAATTTGGTTATTCCAAACACAAATATTAACCATACTTCTTTGGCCAGAAACTTTGACTTTGAGTTAACTACAGTTGACAGTGATATTAACATCTTATAACCGAGGAGACAAATTCTATATTAGATAGAACTTCCAATGTTTCAATTCAGACTTAACTATAGCCGCTCAATGAGTCGCAATGCCATTATTTAACTATAACCAAAGTGTAGTATCCAAATTGAAGCTCCATTGTATTCTAAATTCAAGGGAACTGTGTAACATCATCACTTCGAGATCTTATATTTGACCTTAGTAATAAATAACTAATTGTAATCTCTTGAGAGAGTCATTCCATAGTTATCCAATAACTATTAGTACGTAACCTCTTGTTTCCTCCAGTAGCTATGAATAATACACAACCCAATATTTAGAGAGCGTTACGTACTCTAGTCTCAACGATGAATCGATATCTTTCTCGAAACATTTTAACAAGGAATATTTAAACCAATATATTATTTTCCAATGTGATAAAATTCTCATGATTACAGCAATTGTAATTATTACGACATAAAATATTATTTAAGGGTTTCTTTTTATACTTAATTACTTTATTAATTATATCATAATATAGCAGAGTATATTATAAAAATCATAAACCTTTTGCTATGAACAAGATTGATTATCGAGTTAGATATATGTAACATGTAACGACCTACCTTTTCAACCATCAAAAGTCGGCACCAAATACATCCATAATATTCCAATGTCGAACATCCAATCGTCGGAAAGGCAGATTGTGAGGGTAAAAAATGAAAAAGAAATAGAACGCGAGAAATAGAATCTCACAGCGGAATGATCGCATATAATATAACAAAGACAGTAAAAGTTGTCACTCTAAAATACATAATATATCAAAGTTAAAAACAAACCTCATCAGTCTAGACAGTTATAACTTCCCGACCTTACAATTGCTGATGGGTAAATATACTAATACAAAGGAAATAAAATACTATGACAAGTGAACATCCAGCTCTACTACATGAGATCCATGTCCCACCAACGATAACCTGAAAAAATACTCGATCTGACCCAAGCATTATAATAAAATAACACCCATATCAGTTTGGAGATACCGGCATAAGAATACTCAAGTAATATGATGAGCATATAATAATTCTATGAGACCATGCGGCTAAACGTGGAATGGGTTTTTACCTCATAAGAACAACATCCATGCACGAAAGAATGGAAACACAATTAAACAAAACTCAAACTTGATAGAATGGGTGTAAACAAGGTAAATCCAAACTTAAAGAATGGACACAAACAATTAAACATCGAGAAGAACTCTAGTCACTTCTCGATGCAATTAAGGAAACAAAATCAAAGATTTGAATCAACAACAAAAAAGGAATTTTCCAACAATGACTAGGAGGGTGCATCCCCGTTCACCGAAATTATACCTCTAGAAAATATACTTGAGAGGGTCATTTTCTCTATGACTCTCTCACAAATGTACTAGCCAGACCCCGCCAACCTTATCGAGAATCCAAGTATTTCACACATCCACGCGCATACCACCGAATCCAATCTAGAGTAGATGTGAGTATACCCTAATGGGAGCAACCCCACATAGCTAGACGTCCACTTGCTCTTGAGTTTTAGTCATTTTCATCAAAGGATATTAACGCTCAAATGAGCAATAAATCGTCTTAAATGATGAAATTCAAAGAAGAAAGCTGAATCGATAGTCAATAAATCAACTACCGGGAATAATTAAAATGATCGAATATGGAAAACAAATATCTTATTCTTGCCACTACTCATCGATTTTAAAATTGTACTATTTCTTGGTTAAAAATGAAGTTGGAAAAGTGAAGGTAGTGTTACCTTTAGGCATTGCCTTGATGACATTTTTAACTTTCGAGATAGGGACGCGTTTCGATACCTCGACGTTTAGTGTTAAGAGTATGACTAAATACTTTCCATATAAGTGATATCGGATTATGGAAAATTAAATTTCTTATCCTTTCCATAACTGAATCAAACTTTTTAAACTTTTAAAAGCAAACTTGTGTTTGGGTTTCATATCACAAATATTTATAAAACACTTTAATATTCCTATTTAAAGATTTTCTCATTAATAAACTATCGTTTATAAATTTCAAATAGCATTTATTATCCTAGACAATGATAAATCAATTAAAATACCTTTAAAAATTAAAAACCACATTAATTATCCTGAAAAGAGAATTAATCAACTTTATAACTTCTTCAAAAAATAAATCAATTATCTTTAAACACCTTTATCAAATCAGGTAATTAATTTTAAGCACATTTATTTAAACCAATAAATTAACTTTAAACATCATTTATTAAAATGATTAATTAATCTTAAACATCATTATTAAAAATGATTAATTAACTTTAAAACATCCATTATTAAAATGATTAGTTAACGTTAAATACCTTTATTAAATCAATTAATTAACTTTAATATGTTTTATTAAATCAGTTAATTAACTTTAAACATAACTAATAAATTTATTATTGAAGTTTATTACAATTAAATAATAATTAAAATATATTTCACCCCTCAAATTCTTTTCAAATACTTATACAATTCCTTATGACCCATTTGAAAAGAATTAATAAAATATTTAAGGTAAATAACTTTTATAAATTTAAACAACGTTAATTTCCCAAAAGATAATTAAATCCAATTTATATTTTTTTTATAAATTTAAAACGACATTAATTATCTCGAAAAAATAAATTAATCAAATTTATAATCTCTTTATCAATTTAAAATAGTGTTAATTATCTTAAAGATAATTAATTAAATTTATAACTTCATTTATAAATTTTAATCAACACTTATCATTTATTTTCCAAAATTCTCAAAATATTTGAAAATATAGTTTTAACAACATTCAAAGTGCAAAACACGGCTAAACATTTATTTTGTAAAAATACAAGCTCAAATTCAACACACAACAAGGGTTTAAGGGGATGATATTCATAAGTGACGGTACAACGGTAATCATTATAACAACACTTTCACAATAAAACAATATGTCATAAATATTTTCAATCAAACAACAATATAAGCGACATAAGAATATCAATAAATTGATAAATATTGACGAGAAACCCCTTATGGTCTCTCTACAAAATACCCTGTAAATTACACATGTGAATGTATATTTCAAAGTGTTCCGTAGCGACCTATTCGCTACGTACATTCCAACTTTCCTTTATTTTTGTTCCCTACAACAAAATGGTTATTTATGACATCTGCTTTTTCGAGCAGGAATTTAAATCCAAACAAACAATCGAACAACAATATAAATTATCAACCAAGCATTCAACAATAAACTATAGCAACATAGATATTATAAAATATATTCAGAGGTGAGTAAACTCACCAAAATTCCAATTTATGCCGAAGCGTTTCGGTTTGAACTAAAATCGAACGACGTTCGATTTTAGCTTAAAATTTCACCTGCTCTAAATTCAACCAAACTAATTCCATCATGTAGCCTTCGCCATTACGAGTGCAACGCAAAAAGTTTCACCTTGATTGAACCTTGTATGAAAGAGTTACACATTTTATAAGTTTTCTTAGAATTAATTAATTTTTAAATCAACTAATTACAAAATTAAACCTTAATCCTCCTCCAAACTCTTTATTCCCCAATCGTTAACTACCCTTCTTCCTGTACAAGACAATGTTACACTTCCATGTACACGCACGCCAATCCTCTCCCAATGCTCCATGATTTCCAAAATCGACACTACCAATGAACTCTCCTTCCCAAACTCCATCACCTCGACCCCTCCACCTACAATCCGATCCCATTTCCGCAAATGCGTTGCCACCTCCTATATGTGACCACCCTAAGGACGCATGACAAAAATCTCGTCGTTCATCGCCAAAATCGGCCATGAGGTGCTATATGCCATGCTAAACCCAAACCCAACATCCTTTTTGCAAATTAGTTACAACTACTTCCTAAATCTCAAACCCTAGGTGAAATAATCCCATGACTTTACTGTTTCTTCACCCAAAATAGTAGCCGCATCTTCCCATACCCCCTAGGCTTGGAGATCTCCTTCATCGAACTCAAAGATCTAGCCTTTTTATTTTTTTTTATTTTTATTTGAATTGTTTTTTATTTTTCAAAGAAGTGGATATATTTTTCTTTGCTTAAAAAGTAAATGAATGGAATAGTGAAGAGAAAGAAAGGTGAAGTGGTGTGTGGAATTATCTCTAAGTGTCAGGGTATATTAGATTGCAAATTCTGGCATTTCGCCGTATAGATTTTTGTTTACGTACGAATCCCAAACGATAAAACAAAAATATGGTCGTGCTCAGAACAGCATTGTGACCTCAAAACAATAATAATATACACCGGTTAATTGATTTTGTAAAATCACAAAAACACCGTCGTTTGCCAAAAAATCGTCAAATGGTAATTTAAATATTTTTCAAATTAAAAATTATTGTTTAAATTTGGCATTTAGGGTAAATTATTATTATTGAGATTTATTATTTTAAAATGAGAATTTGCAGTTAATAGTTTATTTTATTTTATAAAAAAATAAGAATAACTTTTATTTTTATAAGTTATGTTTAATTGTATAAAATATTTCAATATTAATAAAATGGGAATTATAACTTATTGATTTGTTTTGGTAAAATTGAGAAATCAGTCTATGATTTTATAAAATATTATTTACAGTAAAAGATAGTGTTTTAAAAGGGAAAACAAAAGAGATTAGTAACATTCCTCTTATTGGGTCTATAAAGCACAAGCCCATTTAACTAAGAAGAAATCCCACTTCTCATTTCATTGTTCATTCATTTTCATTTACAGTAAACTGTAAATTAGAAAAACCAAATATCCTCTTCCAATTGCAAACCGTAGAAATTAAAATAAATCCCCAAATCAAGTCCTTTATTCTATGGCTTCTTCAAATAGGAATCAAGTTGGATCTGGATGCAAATTACCGAGCTAAACATAGAAGTTTAAACGTGAGTTAATCACTTACACATCTGTAACGACCCCGAATTTTTATATATTTAAATTGATAATTAAATTGATTTTTGAATAAAAATTGTAAAATTTATCGATCAAAGTGATGCGAGTTTCCCCGAATCCAAATAAAAATATATTAAATCATTTTAAAATTTAGAAATTGTAGATATATGTGAATTTATATAGTTGTGCCTATATAATAGATTTGAAAAGATATATATTGATAATTGGATTTAAATCTCAATATAAATGGATTAGAAATAAATGGTTTAATAATAAATGATAATAATAAATATTAGAATAAATCCTAACATCGAATTTAAAATAGGAATTTATTTATATTACAAAACAATAAGATTTAAAGAAAATAAAATACATTCACTACACCAAAAACCATTTATAGTAGCAAAACTTTGTGGCGTTTCAAAGTAAATGCAACTAATAATATTTCACAAATAATATAAACGTGACCAAAAAAATTCACGTTCCGCCTTTGTAAAAAAATTCACGTTCCCACCTTTGTAAAAAAATTCCGCTTAGCCAAAACAAACGTAACCCAAACTTTACCGCTCTATTCCTTTCGTACATAGAAAAATTTCTAATGCTCGTTTTCACTTTTGCCCTTTTCACTTTCATTGTCCTAAAGAAAAATTTTCCCCTTTTTAATCGTCCTCGGTTTTGATTCATCCATTCCTCCATTTTCATCGTCGACTCCGTCATTGTACTCCACTCCACGTCGTCGTGGAAACCAGCAAGAATATCTCCCCATGGTACCCTGAATAGATATATTTACGTATGAATTTTATAAATCGATTTTGTGATTCTATTTGGATTATTATATGAATTTTAATGCATCCTATTTTCGGATTTCTGCCTAAACAAGAAGACCATACCCATAGATTCAGCATATGTCGGTTTAGCTTTACTAGGAGAATCTGGATCATGGCAGAGAGAATCTAAGGTAAATAAGATAGTGACACTAAATATTATAGAGTCAACATCGTTAAGCCTTTAATCTTGACTTATATTACATGTTTAGGGGTACTAATTTTGGGTGAAGACCGATGAACATGGATGTTTTACAATTAGTAATGTTCGAACGGGAGAATATAATCTTTATGCATATGTGCCAGGATTTATTGGAGATTATAAAATAGATGCAAACATAACTATTACCGAGGGTTAAGTATAAATTGCTTGTAACATCTTATTGAGTATATATGGAGTCCACTAGACATGATAGTGTCCAGCTGATGATTTAGTGCTCTTTTAGTATTGTCTCCCATGATGTACGTACTCTTGTAATCCCATATTAGGAGAGCGATGAAATTCTAAGTTGTTGAAGTGATAATTTTTTTAACATTCTTACATCTTTTTTTTTGGAATAAAACAGAACTTGTCTTGTAACACTAGGCTGAGGTGGTTTATGTAACATGCTAAAACGATAATGTGCCTGAATTGTTAAAATGAATGAAATCTCGCAGTTTATATGAAACTTACTGTTAAGTTGTACTAAGTAATATTATTAGTGTGATTCATATGTTATTAGACTAGTGACCTTGTTTTCATTGCAGATATAGGCAGTATGGTTTATGAGAGAGGTACACAAAATTATATCCTTGGAATGATCTAGTTTACAATCTTGGGGAAAGTAACTATCCTGAAGGATGGTTCTTCACTCAGGTTACCAAGTACATATTAAAGTTAAATTTTCAGGCCATGCTAAAGCTTAAAACAAATGCTTGTGTAGTGTGAATTAGTTATATTATATGTACCCCGTAGAAAGTGCAATAATGGATATGTTATTGAAACGTTACAGAAGTGTTACAAATCTGATATTAGTAACAGTACAAAAGCGTTTCAAAAATAGTGCTATAAAAGCGTTGCAAATCTGTGTTACAAAAGCGTTGCTAATCTGTAGCAAATGCGTTGCTAAACTGTTGCAACTGAATTAAATATTAGAATATAATCAATAAATAGATTACCAATATGTTTGTCCGAGTGCAGCGGTGGCTGTTTCCTTGAAACAATATTGCTCCCTATATGCACCAAAGGATATGAGCAATTTGATTTCCCAGGATGAAACGGACGAACTCCGCGGTGCGGTGCTTGCAGGCGGAGCGACGGCGAACCAAAGAGAATACAGTAAAAGAACAGAGATGTTGGGGAAGAAGTTTGACAGAAAAGTAAGTACATACTTCGTTTTCTGTCTGCCTATTTATAGGCTCGGGAAGATGCTTGAAACGGATGTGACTGTTGGAAAGGTTGCGACCCTTTACCAACAGACGCGACCGTTTTATAGCCGTTATATTTTGAACGGACAAAAATAAAACTGCTCTGATCGGAACAACCAACCAAGCCAAGCCAACCGCCAATTGCAAAGTGCTAAGTGCCTCTAATACGCCTCAAACGCCCATTCGCCCACGCCGCGGATGCGGGTGCGGGTGCGGGTTCGGGTTCGGGCTCGGGCTCGGGCACGGGCTCGGGCACGGGCACGGGCGCGGGCGCGCGCGTGCGGGGTGGTGCGTTGCACCACCCGCTAAGATGGCTAAGCTTTCAAGTCTTTCTTGTCTCATTGTAACTATAATAGTGTCCACATCTTAGTATATAAACACCAAATGTTTATTATATTTTAAGATGTGGGACTATTCATAGTCACACTTCCCAATGCATAATAATTGCATTTCTCTTTCTTCAATAAATGCCTCTTTCTCATTCATTATTTCAACAATCCCCCACATGAATGAGTACTTGTTCTTAATTTCACGAAACAATTTATCGTATCGGTAAAAGTAGCACATAGGCCTTGAACTTTCCTAGTGGTTACCTATTTAAATTACTAGCGAATCAGTGGATTAAGATTGTCCTTGAACTGTAAGCCATTTGTGTAATTCTAAAATAGATAGCACACAATAAATGTTTCTTATATTCCTTTGTTCTCTGTTTGTGTTCGTTTTTGCCATGAACACCTGCCTGGTCTCATGAGTGCTTAGAGAATTTGGCCTTATAATTCTCCTTGAAGCGGCGCCTTCACACTCACGTAGGTGATTCTATGAAGAGTAATTCATATTACCCCACTTTGGTCCTTTTATATTACCAAGTATAGACATCATTAAAAGTTTCAAAAAAAACTTATCCTATTCTCCGACGAGTAATGCACTGACTTATCTTAGGAATGGTTTGAATATATACCAGTGCCAGCAAGTTTATTTAAACTTAGTTGTCCCTTTGAACCTAGATCTTGGGATCTCCAGTCAACTAGGTGGGGTTTCCATTTAAAGAAACCTTTTAGTTTATGGGCCGTAACCCCATTCCCATCGATAAGATATTAGCCTTCTCTTTAGGTAAACCTTTTGTTAGTGGATCCGCAATGTTATCATTTGATCTTACATATTCAATTGTGATAACCCCATTGGAGAGAAGCTGTCTTACTGTTTTATGTCTTCGACGTATATGTCTAGACTTGCCATTGTAAAGCTTACTATTGGCCCTTCCAATAGCTGATTGGCTGTCGCAATGTATGCTTATTGGAGGTACAGGTTTTTCCCAATTAGGAATACCTTCTAAGAAACCTCGAAGCCAATCTGCTTCTTCTGCGGCTTTGTCTAAGGCAATGAATTCTGATTCCATGGTAGATCTTGCTATACAAGTTTGTTTAGAAGATCTCCAAGATATTGCCCCATTTGCTAAGGTAAACACATATCCACTGGTGGATTTTGTATCTGATGATCCAGTTATCCAGTTTGCATCACAATACCCTTCTATTACAGATGGGTACCTACCATAGTGTAGTCCATGACCTTGTGTATACCTTAGGTATCCTAGTACTCGAATTATTGCTTTCCAATGATTCTTTCCTGGATTACTCGTATATCTACTGAGTTTACTCACAACATATGCTATATCAGGTCTAGTGCAGTTCATTACGTACATAATGCTGCCTAGTATGCGAGAATACTCAAGTTGATAAATACTATCACCGGTATTTTTAACCCAATTTTGGTTCATATCAACGGGTGATTTTGCTGATATTATGTTGTGTTGTTTAAATTTTTCAAGTATTTTTCCAATATAGTGTGATTGGGACAACACATATCCTTGGTCAGTTTTATGTATTTTTACACCAAGTATTACATCAGCAATTCCTAGATCTTTCATGTCAAATCTGGCGGAGAGCATATCTTTTGTAGATTTTATTATCTCCTTGTTACTACCAAATATTAGTAAATCATCTACATATAGGCATATAATGACATATCCCATATTCGTAAGTTTAGAATAGACACATTTGTCACATTCATTTATATGAAATCCATTCGATATCATATTTTCATCAAATTTTTCATGCCATTGTTTAGGCGCTTGTTTAAGCCCGTACAATGATTTTCGTAATCTACAAACCTTACTTTCATTCCCTGATTTTAGGAAACCTTCAGGTTGTTTCATGTATATTTCTTCTTCTAGTTCACCATTCAAAAATGCTGTCTTTACATCCATTTGATGTATTTCTAAATCAAGTGTGGATGCAATTGCTATTAGCATTCTAATTGACGTTATCCTAGTTACAGGAGAATATGTGTCAAAATAGTCCAAGTCTTGTTTTTGTCTGAATCCTTGAACCACAAGTCGAGCTTTATACTTGTCTATTGAACCATCAGGTTTCAGTTTTTTCTTAAATATCCATTTATTACCTAAGGTCTTACATCCCTTTGGTAAATCGACCAATTCCCATGTATGGTTTGACATGATGGATTCAATCTCATTGTAAATGGCCTCCTTCCAATAAGGGGCATCTGCAGAGGACATAGCTTGTTTGTATGTTAATGGATCGTCTTCTAACATAAATGTAAAGAAATCTGGTCCAAAGGTTTTAGAGATCCTTGATCTTTTGCTTCTCCTTGGTTCTTCCTCTACTTGTTGATCAATATCAGTTTGCTGAATATTGTCAATGCTTTGTTCAGTATCCTCAAGTGAGTTAGGGACTTCGGTTTCCCTTGGTCTCTTTTGAGCATAAGTTTCAATATCCTGTTTTAAAGGATATATATGTTCGAAAAATCTAGCATTTCTCGACTCAATGATGGTATTTGTGTGGATATCATCAATTTCGGATTTGTGTACCAAGAAACGATAAGCAGCACTATTATGTGCATATCCAATGAATACACAGTCAACTGTTTTTGGTCCTATTTTGACTTTCTTTGGTTTAGGTACCTCCACTTTCGCAAGACACCCCCACACTTTCAAGTATTTGTAGGATGGTGGTCTATTTTTCCATAGTTCGTGGGGAGTTTTAGACGTCTTCTTTCGTGGTATCTTATTTAAAATGTGATTTGCAGAAAGAATAGCTTCTCCCCAGAAGTTATCTGGCAAGCCAGAACTGATCAGTAGGGCATTCATCATTTCTTTTAGAGTTCTATTTTTCCTTTCGGCTATGCCGTTGGATTGAGGTGAATATGGAGCCGTAGTTTGGTGTATAATACCATGTTCGGCGCAGAACTCCTCGAAGGGGAATTCATATTCTCCTCCTCTATCACTTCGTAAAGCTTTTATTTTCTTGTTGAGTTGGTTCTCAACTTCTGCTTTATACTGTTTAAACATGTCGAATGCCTCGTCCTTGCTTCTAAGGAGATACACATAACAGTACCTTGTACAATCATCAATAAAGGTAATAAAATACCTTTTTCCACCTCTAGTTTGACACATTTTTAAGTCGCATACATCTGTGTGTATTAGATCTAGAGGTTCAGTTTCTCTTTCAACATGGTGAAACGAGGTTCTTGTCAATTTTGTTTCTGTACAAATTTGACATTTATAATTGGAGTCTATTTTACATTTTGGTATAAATTCTAGATTGATCAATTTCCGTAATGAATCAAAATTTACATGACCTAATCTAGAATGCCATAAGTTAGAAGAGTCAACCAAATAAACAGAAGATTCAGTTTTATTCATATCATTGTTTGGTACAATAGTGGTTACATTTGCTTTAAATAAACCATCACACACATAACCTCTTCCCACATACACTCCATTCTTTGATAACACAAATTTATCAGCCACAAAGGTTAGTTTGAAGCCATGCTTGCTAAGCAACGACCCTGAAATTAGGTTCTTGCGGATTTCTGGAACGTGGAGAACATCACTCAAGGTAAGTTCTTTTCCAGAAGTCAATTTTAGTACAACTTTTCCTTTGCCTTCAACCTTTGATGAGGATGAATTGCCCATGAATAGTTGTTCATCATCAGTAGCGGTTTTGTAGGTTGTAAACATCCACTTATTAGCACATATGTGACGAGTGGCTCCGGTGTCTACAAACCATTCCTTTGAGTTACCAACAAGATTGCATTCCGATATTACTGCACATAAATCCATATCAGAAACACCGTCTGAGATTTCAGCCAAGTTTGCTTCTGATTTCTTCTTCTTAGGTGCGCGACATTCGGCTGCTTTGTGGCCTTTCTTTCCGCAGTTATGGCATGAACCCTGGAATTTCTTTGAATTCTTTGGGTTATGTTCACGTTTCCTCTTGTTGGGTTTCTCTGACTCGACTACATTTGCCTTGGCAACCAAGGTGTTCGAAGTCTTCTTCTCGGAGTTTCTGTTGTCTTCCTCGATCCTTAATCGAACTATAAGTTCTTCCATTGTCATCTCCTTACGCTTATGCTTAAGGTAGTTCTTGAAGTCTTTCCACGAAGGAGGAAGCTTTTCTATTGCTGCGGCAACTTGAAATGATTCACTTAGGATCATTCGTTCATCATGCAATGCGTGAATGATGACTTGAAGTTCTTGAATCTGACTAATTACGGTCTTCGCATCTACCATTTTAAAGTCCAGAACCTTTCCTGCGATGAACTTCTTCATACCCGCATCTTCGGTTTTATACTTCTTGTCCAATGTCGTCCATAATTCTTTGGAAGTTTGAGCAGTACAATATACATTGTAAAGGCTGTTATCGAGTCCATTTAAAATGTAATTCTTGCACATGAAATCTGCACTTTTCCAAATATTCACGGCCTCCACTTTAGTGGCATCAGTTTCCAGTTCTTCCACTTTAGGAACATCTTCGGCAAGATACTTTGCAAGACCCTATGTTGTTAAATAAAACAACATCTTTTGCTGCCAACGTTTGAAATCTGCCCCATTGAACTTTTCTGGCCTTTCTCCATGAGATAGTGCCATCGTTGGAACCACTGGCGGAGGCAGGGTGTTGGTCACCGTTTGTGTTGGCGCTGAGTTATTGTTGTTGCTATTTTCAGACATCGCCGTCTACAAAGATAGCCAACAATCAATATTGTTTCAAGATTGTTATTGAAACGTTACAGAAGTGTTACAAATCTGATATTAGTAACAGTACAAAAGCGTTTCAAAAATAGTGCTATAAAAGCGTTGCAAATCTGTGTTACAAAAGCGTTGCTAATCTGTAGCAAATGCGTTGCTAAACTGTTGCAACTGAATTAAATATTAGAATATAATCAATAAATAGATTACCAATATGTTTGTCCGAGTGCAGCGGTGGCTGTTTCCTTGAAACAATATTGCTCCCTATATGCACCAAAGGATATGAGCAATTTGATTTCCCAGGATGAAACGGACGAACTCCGCGGTGCGGTGCTTGCAGGCGGAGCGACGGCGAACCAAAGAGAATACAGTAAAAGAACAGAGATGTTGGGGAAGAAGTTTGACAGAAAAGTAAGTACATACTTCGTTTTCTGTCTGCCTATTTATAGGCTCGGGAAGATGCTTGAAACGGATGTGACTGTTGGAAAGGTTGCGACCCTTTACCAACAGACGCGACCGTTTTATAGCCGTTATATTTTGAACGAACAAAAATAAAACTGCTCTGATCGGAACAACCAACCAAGCCAAGCCAACCGCCAATTGCAAAGTGCCTCTAATACGCCTCAAACGCCCACGCCGCGGGTGCGGGCTCGGGCTCGGGCTCGGGCACGGGCGCGGACGCGCGCGTGCGGGGTGGTGCGTTGCACCACCCGCTAAGATGGCTAAGCTTTCAAGTCTTTCTTGTCTCATTGTAACTATAATAGTGTCCACATCTTAGTATATAAACACCAAATGTTTATTATATTTTAAGATGTGGGACTATTCATAGTCACACTTCCCAATGCATAATAATTGCATTTCTCTTTCTTCAATAAATGCCTCTTTCTCATTCATTATTTCAACAGGATATTTAGGCACAACATGGGAAGAATGGTTTCAACTCAAAAATGTTAACATAACTAGAGCTTACATGCTGCGAGTGGCACTTGCGTCAGCCTCGCGTGCTGAGTTACAAGTACATATCTCCTTTTCTGTTTACAGTTTTGTAGCACTTACTGTGTTTTTTGAGCAAACGAAAATAGAACAAAGGGAAATATTTATTAGATGCTTCACTAATGATTCCTTTTTTGCTTTCTTTGGAAAGGTTCGTGTTATCTATAAAATAGCAGTCATAGGCCCATTATTTTTTCTTTCTTTTTAAACAATGTTATGACAAAGCAAAACATATATATTTTTGATTTTTGCTAGGTTATCATTGCTGAGTAAATTATATATAAAATTTGGGAGCGGAGCCTTAAAAAATTTGAAATATTGTCCTTGTATAAGCACCTATATATAAAATCAAGATTTGAATTAGCACAAAGTAAAATGCATCCTTATGGCTGAAAAGAAAGATAAAAATGGCCATCAGGATAAATTTCCACTTATAATTATGTGAACTTAATTGGCACTAACAACCTGTCATGTATAATCGGATAGTATAATGTCACTGTTAATGCAGCCTTGCTGGTACCATATAGCATTATTATGGATATGCTCTTTTATGTTATGGATATTATAACATGTAGTTCATATAGATGTTAATATTACTACATATGTTATGTTTTGTGAGCTTACTTTCATTTTTCTCATATGTTTCCATGCAAGTCTGGAGATAGGGAATATGAGCCCCTACCATTATATGGAGTGAAATCATATGGAGGAAGGTATGTTGTTATTATCTATGTAGAAAATTACTACTCTGTGTTTTAATCTTTGTTTTTTTTAGGAAATACAAGTTTGATCTGTTAAATTGCTGTTTAGTTTCCATTGAAATAAAATTCCGCTTCTTGGTTTGTTCAGTTTAGTAAAGACACTTGGTACTGAAAATGATTGCACTACTTTCAGGGTTCCTTCATTCTCAGAATTGGCTATCCCTTCACATGCTCTGAGCAAAGTGTTGGGCAAAAGTGGATCCAACCTTACTACTATCAGTAATGTAAGTTCTCTAGTTTATAATGATTTCAGTCATGTTATAGAGTGTATATGTTTGTAAGCACCTGTATCAATCCTTTTAAAAAAAAAATCTTTCCAACTAAATTGCATTATTCAAATCAAATAAACTATTCAACTTTGGATCATTTACAGACGTCGCAAAAATATTAATGGGCACACACAATCATCTTGTTTTCTTACTGTAGATTTATCAGCCACTCCATAGTGTGGTTTGTGATAGGTTTCACATACTCTAATAGGCTGTGTCGATTAACTTCCACTTTTGTTTAACAAGATTTTAAGATAACCCTTCTCCGTATGATTTGTTGTTTTTTCCTTGTATCTTTCAAAGTATAAGATGCACAACTATTTCTACTAGAGCACCTAGATGCAACTTAACCAAATCTCATGGAATCTATTATATTTTGTTATGTTTCTTTTACTATTAATCTGGACCATATCTCAGAACACTGAACCACTCCCAAATTGGATTTCGTCAACTAGGGTCTTTTGAATACCCTGAATTAGGGTACTTTTTATTTTTTTGAAAGCAAAAGTTAAAAAGTCAATTTGGATATAGGAAAAATCGTTGGCTTTCAAAAGTTATTTTCTGAGTTAATTGATATTCTTTCTATTGTTAGCTTGCTTTTGATTGTCAAAGAGGTCTCTCTAGTGCTAGTACTAGTCTACTGTTTTGACTTATGATTATAGAGAACAACGCACCTACCCAAAGCTCGTTATTCATAGTTCTGCATTGCCGAGTTTAGTGCAAAGCAGCATATTAAACAAACAACTTGTCATTTTTGTGGAAAGTTATCTTGACCTAGATTCAACATTGTAACTTCTGCAGTTATCTGGAGCCGACATTGAAATTGTCGACTCACCATCATCAAGGTATGAGTGCATTGCCAAGATTTCTGGTACCTCTGAACAGAGACGTGCAGCTGAAAATATGATCCAGGCGTTTATCCTTTCAACTTAAACAGAAGCCATGAATCAAGCAGACATGTGGTACCCTTTGTTCCTAACCATAGTTAAGCCTATTATCTCTGGAGAACAACTCTACTGAATCTATGATATTATGTCTTAGAAGTTTACGCTATTTCTTACTTTTCCCTTGTCGACCTAAAGCCTAGACTACCCTATGTAGGTTGCTTTAGCATCAATGGCCAGTTTGGAGGTGGGATTTTCTCATGATATATTTGTAGATTGGGCAACATAGTCAAAGCATATGGTTTTATTTATAGAAAAGGGCCAGGTTCATATTTAGAACATATTGCTGAGTTTGTTTTTATATATTCATATTTATATCTTTGCATGTGTGTATATAATAGTTATTCATGTTGAACATTTATTAATCATTTTGTCAGCTACTCCACTTGTTTAAGTACATAGTATATTGGTGCCACAAAGTGACTGACCTATGTACCTACAAAATATTGTGCACACAACACAAACAGGTATGATATTAATTTCAAAATACTGATTATGTTGAAGTTTGAAAAAAAGTTGAGATGATGTCTTTTATGTTCATGGAGTGGGTAAAACAAAGGGTGAGAACCATAGGGCAAGATATAATACAACACCGATGATGTTAGACTAGATATGTGTTTGTAACTTTGTATCATTTTGTTTGTTTCCTAAAAAAGTGATAAAGGCATATCATTCCTTCGTTATGCTGCCACACCTATTATCCCATTGTCACTTTAAGCCTTAATAGCAGTGAAAATAGAAATCAAACCAATTTCCTAGCTGCCATAGGTGTGACTGAATTACTAACAACATGCTGGCTATTATCTTATATTTGTAAATAGATCTTTTATTTAGCCAAAGTTTGTTGATCTTTTATTTAGCCAATGCCAAGAATAGATTACTCTCTGAAAGCTGTAGGTGGAAGTCTGACTGCTATCCCCGGTCTTTCGGATATGATAGATGTAAGTTATAATGTTATCTTAGTTTCAGTATATAGAATACTTCATAGTTTCCGTATACGAGTTAACGTAATTGTTTGACTATCTGTTGTGCTTTCACTTGTGTAGACATCGGACTTTTGAAAAGAGCAAATTTGGACTTGATGATGCTAGCTTTCACTTGTGTATGCAACAAAGAATTATGAGTAATCAAACGTTTTGTTAGCATTGGTTAGATATAACATTTATTAGTACCCGATGTGTAAATTTGTATACAAATGGTTATTGTATGTGAGTTAGGTCATTTTGTCGAAAAACTATTGTATTGGAATGGTTATGGATATTTTATTTGATTATATGGTTAATGTGTTTTTTAACTTATTTGAATATGATGATTATGTGAGTGATTGTTGATTGATATAACAGAACCAAAATAGACCATTAACATGAAATAATAGCATGAAAAAATGGTGTAAAATAATAAACAATTTTTAGTAGCGTTTCAAAATGCTACCGAAATATATATAGTGCCGTTGAGTAAATGCAACCGTAAAACAGGGATAAAGTTGGAAATTCTATTAGTAGCGCTAAAAAACCTTTTGGTGGCGTTTTTTAAACGCTACAAAAAGATTTATGGTGGCGTTTGTAAAACGCTGACAAAAATGCATTTATAGTGGCGTTAAAATAAATGCAACAAAAAATCATGGATTTTTAGTCGCATGTTTTCTCGCGGCGTTTATCAAAACGCCATCAAAAGTTTTTGTAGCGTTTTTTGAGCGCCACAAAAATAAATTTTCTTGTAGTGATTTAAATATGAATAAATGTAGACGAAAATGAAACAAATAATACAAATATATATGATAAATATATATATACATAGTTCATACAATATAGAGTAAATCTTGATATTTTTAAGTCAATACAAAATAATACCAAGTAATAAAACAAACAAAAATAATAAAAGAAGACAGTCAAATACAAAGGATAAAAATATAAACAAGTAACATACATATAGGAAAGCCTGTATGAGAAGACAACATGATGTATTTGAGTTGAACAAACAAATTAAAAGGACAAATATGTTTAAGTATTCAAACAAGAGAGGTCAGAGGACACTCAAATTTATCTTCATATGTGTACAGCCGATATATATTTGTACAAAGAATAAGTATAATGTACAAAGCAATTAATGATAGCACAATATATCATCTCAGCCGAAATGAAGAGAAATTATGTAAAAATGGTACCAAAGCAAGTAAGGCCATCATCTTTAGTACACAAGATACTAGTATTATATGTAAAGTTGTACAACATAATTAATGCAGCCCTAAAATGGTGCATATCAGCCACGAGACAAGGAAAATATCACTGATCTCATTTGTACAAATAATATTTCCTGTACAATATTTTATCACCCAGTACATAACAAAAATACATCACACTGTAAACTACTTTCATATATTATCTTCTCTATTCCAGTTCGTTCAAAAAGAAAAAAAAACCTGAAAGTAAAATACCATTCAAAACTTAAACAAGAATTCAACTTGAACAACAACTCAAAACAACTTCAAATGGATCAAGGTTCCAATCTGAAGCTAGCAAATCAATCTGGAAGAATCAAATTCCAGATTTAAAATCTGTTCCAGGTTTTCAAAACATAGCCTTTGTTCTTCTCTGTTTCAATCTCTGGTGAGCAACTTTCCACCCATGATCTACTTCTATATCTTGATATTGTGGTAGATACTTGAATGCATTATGAAATGTTGTTAGTTGTTAAATATGTCTGTATGTTTAGACATATATATGTAGATATGGTGAGCATGTTTGAAACATATTTTTGTTACAGGCAACAGGTTTCAATCCTGTTTAAAGTAAAATCAATATAATGCTATTTTTAAACTATGACATTTGAAAGGAAAGTAATTACAACAATACAATGCTATTTTTTTTAAAATGGTTTCAAGTAAATTATAAACATACAGGTTGGAGAAAAACTTGATTTTACAGAACAAACTCAAAGTGTGATATACTCGAACATGACTATTTGTGAATTCAGTTATATGATGTGAATTGTTATTCGAAATCTAGACTTTTAAAACAAAAATTTTGATTTTTTATCAAGTATGTTAAGAGCAGTGCCCAGTTGAACTAAAAATGCTTTTAACAAATTTCCAGTGATCGAACCATTTTAAAATGCTGAGGTTTGGTCTGAAGCTTGCTTGATCTTCGTAGAATTCAGGAAAAATGTTTACAAAAATTTCTATTGCATGGGATGTTCGATCGAGGCAAGACTAGGGTTTTGTGAGTGAATTTTGTCGTGGTCAGAAACAAGGTGATTTTGTCACCTCTGTTAGACCGAGTCGTACAAAACTTGGGGAAGAGAAGCGTCGATGGTCAGGGAACGCGTGGTCGAAGTTGCGTGACTTCAGGTGGTCGAGGCGTCGCACACGAGGTGTTGACACGTTCGGTCGCTGATGGGTTTCGTTACTTCCAGGTTGGGAATGAAGGTCTCGAATTCGAATTCGAGATGTGGGGGACGATCTGATGATCGTTTTGGGTTGCTGCATGGTTAGGTAATGTAACGGAGTGATCATCGATGATCAGAGTGGCGCCGCGATGATGTACACGTGCACGTGTTTTTGTGTCAGTGTTGGTCTGGGTGCTTCGTGACGACTCGAAGCAATACGCGAGGAAGTTGGAGGGAAACTCGAAGACAGGCTCGGGTTGTTTTAGCATGGTATCGGGTTAGCTTTAATAAACAAAATTTGAAAAAATTTACTCACACGGGTCGATTTGAGTGGAAACTCGAAGCAGGAAGGCATGGTTCTCGGGGGCGACTCGAGGAAGGTCTCGGGTCAGGCCTAAAAACAGTAAAAGTTTAAGTTTTGAAAATTTTGAAAACAAGATTTAAAATTTGTTTTTGACATAGATTATCCGGGATAAATGAAGTGTTTTCAAAACTTAGATTTTAAAAATAAAATTGTTGGAAATTTAACTTGATATAATATTTGAGGAGTAAATCAAATATTTAAATTCTTAACTTTAACAGATTCCTTTATAATGAGTTAATAAGATTTTAAACAATTAAAAATTTGCAATTACTTTGTAATTAAAAGTTGATTAATTAAAGAACGATCAATAAATGAAAGTAATTAAGATTTAATTAATAAAGTGATTAAAAGATTAATTACTTAATATAATAATTAAAAAGGGGTTTATTTATTTAAAGGAGATAAATTAATTAAAGATAATTACTTAACTAAAAGTAATTAATTTATGATCAAAGTGACTTATTTAAAGCCTAATTAATTTATAGGGTTAATTAATTAAAGAGATTTATTTGAGGTTAAATAATTAATTAAGATAAATTAATTAAGGAAAGTAATTAAAGTTAATTAATTAAGGACAATTAAATTAAGATAATTAATTGCTTAAATTTAATTGAGAATAAGTGATTACTTAATTAATTAAGGGTAATTACCAAATGAATGTAATTGAAAGTAAAATTACTTAAGGGAAGTAATAAAAAAAATTCATTTCTTAGGGTAATTAATCAAATGATTAATAAATTTTAATTGTGAATGTTTGGACTTGACTGAATAATTGAATTGTTTGATATCTCTAGATTGTGATGCTTTGTGATATATTACGATTATGTGTATGATCTGTAATGTAGCTGATTATCTGTAATATAATTTATTACCTATGATATATATCTGTGATCTGTACGATAAGCGTTATAATTTGTATCGCTTATCAACTATATTTCTGTGTTTTAATCTATGATGATTGAATGATGTTGCACTATTGTGTTGAACCCCTGGACTACACCTTTACACACACAAATATGGATTTCACGTGGAAATCGGTTAAGTCACAGATAATTTAAATTTGATGTTTTCGAAATTGAAATTTTAATTTCAATTGATTTTGAAATTGGAAATTTGGGTTTAAAGTGAAGCTTTTGAAATGGAATTTCAAAGATAAAAGTTATTTTGAATAACTTAATCAAGTTTTGAAAAATTAAATAATTTGATTTAAATTTGAATTCAAGTTTGAAATTGAATCCTATGATTTGAAAATAGGGATTAAAGATGATATAAATGTGTTTGTATGAATCTAAACCATTTAAAAGCATAATTTTGAGAATTTGGATTTAACCCAAAGACCTTAACTCGTATAAATGAATCAGATTTCCAAAATGAAAACTGTTTGTTTTCAAATGATAAAAGCTTTCCAATAAGAAAAGAAATTCCAGTTTAATTAAAGGAATTTCAAGTTTGAATTGAAAAAATGGTTTTTCAAGTTATGAATGAAATTCTTTTTGAAAGCTATGAATTGAATCTATTTATTTTTAACAGATTTAAAAATGATGATTTGTGTAAACCATTTGAAATGGAATTGTTTTGAAAACTATGAGTTAAATCTTTGATTTAAAGATTTAACGAGTTAATCAAATTGAAAGGGAAATTAATTTGGAAAATCTGTGAATGAATCTTTTGTTTAAAAGATTAAAGTGTGGAAAATTGTTAAACCGTTGAAGGTTGTTAAAATGAATCTTTTTGTTTAAAGATTTGAAAATGGTAATCTGTTAAACCATTTAAAGAAAAGTTTTGGGTAATAAGTTGTGACTTAATTGAAATCCCAATATCCATATGTTTTTAAAGATTGCGCTCGTTATTCGGTTTAGCCGGGAGAGGACCTTTGTGTCATATAACCCGTTCTGAATACTGATACGTCGTATATGGATAGCATTTGAAGACCGATGGTGAAGACCGGATATTTTCAAAAACGAAAGGACAACTCGTCGAATGTCTCTGCATCGACTAGTCCCCGATATAAAGATTTTAGCACCCTTTGTGATGGGAAGTCCGGACGTAATTAGAAAATTATCCGGATTTGCAAGGGCTTCTTCGGAAGTGCCTTCGGTTCTGTTCTAACCCGGAACAGACTTGTACGGTTACATGTCTGACATTACACTTTGAGATATAAAGCAGATTTCTTTCAAATACATTTCTGTTGGTGGCGGAGAATTTATTCTCTTAGCTTAACACCCTTCTCTGAGACGTACGAGCTCAGAGGTTATGTAGTTGAAGGTTATCAGCGATATACTCCCAATTTGGTAATGTGACATGCTGAGTGTTGCTGTGTGATGATCATTATTTGATCATTTATGATATGATCATTTGTTTGATCATTTATCTTTGTGATCATTACTTTGATCATCTGTTGACCCAAAGCATGGCTTTGTGACAAAGCGTAGCTTTGTGGACGAGACTTCGTCATACCTCACAACCCGGAAATGGTCGAAACAGGAATATGCGGCAAGGTTATGAGGGTCGCGCCCTTTAGGGTATGTCATTTCCTTCTAGAAAAGGGTGGTATCATGGTATGGAGCCCAGATACTTACTCATGTGGACACACTTTATTTATTATGTGTGATGTTGGTTACCGAGGCCTCGGATAAAGGTCCCAAAGGACTGGGAGGTGGCATATTCGTGAGTTACGTGTTATAGGGGTAACCCGACCTTGTGTTGGCAGAGAGCAGTTTGTCTCTCGGGACGTCCAGCCAGAGGCGATCCCATTCGGCAGTAGGAAAGGAAGTTCCTTAGCCTGACCATTTATTGGAAATCCATTTCCCAATACGGAACTTGTACGGTTTTAGTTGTAGAACATGCCATTTACTTATGGTGGTCACCACTGTTTAGATGGTAGCTATAGTAGGCATACGATACTGGTCGTATGTTGGCTAAGATTAATATTATACTTTCGAAATGTTTTCTTCACTATGCACTAGTAATAATATTCAATGATTTGTTTGCGTAGTAAGCATGTTTGACTATCATAAGGAGAAATCTCCTCCGATTCTGCGTTTGCATTGTGTGTGTGTGTGGGAGGCCTTATGGTAGTTTCATTTTCCAAAAGCATTGCGAAATTCAATCTTACTTTGTTTTAAAGATAAACTGTGTTTTTGTTGCTCACACTAGTCCCACGACTGACTCGGAGTTTATTGTTCCTTTCCTAAACTCCGGGTGCTCATAATTTTCTACACGAGTAGTCTAGAGTTGGGGTTTTCAGATATTCAGGTTTAGTAGATTATCTGGAGCTAGTTCAGTTCTTGGAGTTCATGGACTGACGTTGCTTATCTTGGAGCATTCTATTGGAGACATTCTATTTCTGTTGGTGTTATCTATTTTCTTTCCGCTGCTATTTCTTGTATCATTATTTATCTCTGATATTGTTGTATCATATTGATATCATTGTTGTATATCATATTGGATATTGTATTCATTGGAGTTGTATATGATATCATTGTTCCTTTATTCCGCTGTGTTGTTATATTTAATGGTGTTATAAGCTCCGACGAATCGGATTTGAACGGTCGAATCTAGGACATTCGAATACGATATGAAGTCTGGATGTCGATTTTCGAGCGGGCAAAATCCGACTCGTTACACAACCTATCTCTAATTATCGAATTGTATGCTTGTTGAAATCGTCTTTGTGGCTACAAACTTGTGTTATATCTCTTGTTGAATTCATTTATTGAATATCAGTTTCAACTCCTTTCTAGGTTTAGATTGCTTTAATCACTTGACACTATGAATGTATGTTAGTTTCTGAGACCATAAGCAGATATAAATATTCGGGATGAACTAGAGTCGTGCCGAAACTATTGATTGTCATCGAAAGGCGGAAACGGCACTTAGAACTCATTTTCTAGGACCGTAACCGGAGGATCGGTCGTGTATGACTAGTGCAACAGTCGTCGACTGGAACATGAGTTCTAAGTGACCGCAGCCCCTCTCCGACCTATCACTTGAACCGTGTTTTGCTTGCTTTGTTAATACTGTCGTCTTGTGTTTTGTGTGGTTATTTGTGGCCCTTTTGATGTCCATTTCCCTCGATTTGCTAATTTATGAAATAAAATTGGAAATGATTTAGAGTAGAAACTATATGAACCAATTTGTTGTTATAATCGTGTGATGACCTAGTATTTTGTTGTAGTGAATTCTCTTGTGCTCTATGGACTTTGATTCAAAGGTTTGGAATTTCATAAACTTATATCTATCCATTTTATTTATATAAATAATTTTATAAAAGAGAGTTTAATTTAAGTTTACAAATATCAAACTTGTTTCTAAGTTAATATAGTGCTTTTTATAAATGATTTTTGTAAATAGTTATATATAGTATTGGTATTATAAATGGTTATGGATTATGGAAACATGGTATTGGAAATATAAACCTAATTTATTTCCAAGTAAAATGGTTTTATATATGTCTCAAAATGGATTTGGAAGAATAATAAATATGTCTTTATAAGATAAATGGACTTATATATATATATATATATATATATGGGTTTCTAAAAAACATGGTTTGTTAACTAAGTACTTGTACCGAAATTTGAGACAACCATGTATATATAAGTGCAATTTTAGAACAATTTGGATTCCTGGAATATTTTATCAAATAGTGAATATTTATATAAGGTTAAATAATAAAGGAACTTGTGGAAAATCATAATATTTTCTAAAATATAAACTCAAAATAAAAAAAGATTTTTGAGAGCCTTAGTTATATAAATGGGGAGTACTAATAATCGATTTATTATTATGGATTGGTATAAATGCTCTCAAGTAACGCTTCATCGAAAATTGTACAACTTATTAAATAGAATGTTTGAGTGGTAATTACTAGCCCAATAGCAAATACTTGAATTTCACCAGGTAGAATGGGATTTCTTGGTTAAGTTCTTGTGATTACTTTTAGGAAGAATTTAACACTTTAGGGTTGTATACTCTTTTGGTGTTCGGTGGGACCGATAGATCCTTAAGAGAATATAGTTCAGGTTTTTCGGTGGTATCCGTAACAAGTGAGATTTACTAGCTTCTAATAAATACTTGAATTTCACCAAGCGGTATGGGACGTTTTGGTTAATATCTATTGATTATTGAAAGTGATAGTATTTAGCACTTTAGAGTATATTTTCTTTTGGTGTTCGGTGGGACCGATTGATCCTTAAGAGGTATACTTATGGATTTCTTCATAATCATAAATATTTAATAGTAATGAATAACCTAGAATCTTCGAGTCATGGTTGTTACGATCCTTGTGATCGATTGCGATTCTGTTTCACAGTATGGATGATATTTGGTATCAGAACGGTGCGAGTAATACGACATTTGTTTGCCACGGTATGGACAATCATTAAGATTGGTATGGATGATCCGGGTGATAGGTATGGAATTGGTTTCTTTATGATAAGAATATTGTGCTTTATTCTGTAATTCTGCGTTTAGTGACTAATATGTGTTTATGACCTAAATATATCCTTGTGCCTGGAGATAAATTCCAAGTTAAATCAATTCCATGACTTGTTATATCTTAGACATCTGGATTTACTTATATGTCATATATCATTATGTTATATCTTGTTCTCACCTTTTGTATATTTAGAGATAGTCTGACCTAGGTGTGATTTTAATGCTCGGGTAAGGCCGAGACTTTTCAGGTTATAGGACAAGCTGGCCTTTAGATTGTTGTGCTAGCAAGGAGACAAACATTTTTGACTTTTAGTTTACCTCATTTAGGATTCGTGTTTGTTTATTAGATATATATTTAAGATAAAGATTTGTATCAGATGTATATTATGTGAGTCTAGTGTTATATTTGATAGACTCTCTCTTCCTTATACTTATATGGTGTTTATTATTCTGCTATGATCTGTGACTATTGTTTATATGATATACTATTCTTATCCTGAGAAACATGTGTGATTATTACTATAAAGGCTTGGAAATCTGCCCAGTTCAAGCTGACAATAAACTGCACATGTCCAACCCAAACTGAATGGAAAACCAGATCATTATGGGAAAGAAAGAAGAGAAGAAGAGAAAGAGGAAGAAGGGAGAAAGAGAAGAAGAAAGAGAAGAAAGAAGAAAACGAAAGAGAAGTAACTAAAACAATTTCATAATCTCACAATTGCAGCGAAAAAACATATAATATCATATCAATGATCTTTACAAAACAAAAACTATAATATGATATACATACGTCAATCAATGTATAACAATCAAATCACAATCATCAGCCTGAATAGTTATAATAACTTGTCCTCACAAATGCTGATAATCCAAACAATAATGCAGTGGAAAATAAACATATACGTGGAATACGGGCCGAAGACTTCCAGCTCGTCTGCTGAAGCTCCTAAGCATCCAAATCTGAATCTATAAATATACTCGGTCTGACCCGAGCACTGAAAGGGAAGAACGCCCGGATCAGTCTGGTAAACCAGCATGAGAAAACACATCTCAACTGAATTTACTTTAGAGTTATCAAAGCGTTCCTTTTTATAAAAAACAAAGGTAACTCATTTATAAAATTCATTTATAATTCCATTTACCGAACAACTTCAAAACCATTTATAAATTCCAATTATAAATCCATCTTATTATAAAACTAATTTACTAATAAAATCCATTTACCAATTCAACCTCAAAACCTTTTACCAACATTTATAAATCTCAATTTTTTTATCAACTTCCATATATATATATATAAATCACCTTTATAAATCTTTTATATAAACCTATTCAAAAAACTATTTTCAAAGCCTTTCATAAAACCATATTTTTAAATCATAAAAAATTATAACTTTTTATTTCTTTAAAAAAAAATTCCTTCTTTTTAATAAATTGAAAATCATTAAAACCTATAAACTTCCAAAATCACTTCAAAATCCTTTTCAAATCAAAATCACTATTCTATAGTATTTCAAAATATCAAAAATAAGGTCCAGTGCTACCATAGCACTAAATAAGTCAAATCACATCAAAAACATCATCATGGCATCCATAACATCATATATCATCATATATATGAAAATAAAATCAACGGTGGTGAGGAATCCCGTTGGATCCCTCCAACCTGTAACCTGCAACAAATACAACATATGAGAAAAATGTACAATGTCTACTTCGAGGTAGACGCACGTACAAAGGGTCATCCGCTCATACACGGGAACGTATAGGGTCTCGTCCGCTAAAATATGCGGGAATATATCCAACCAACCAACACACATATATATATATATATAATATACATCCAAACAGTCATCAAAACAGCATAATAAAAATATTCCCACTTATATAAAATATAAGCGGGCCAGAGAGAGTGAGTTTTACTCACATTGGTTGCAGTCGTCGTTGTAGCATTTTATTTTGATTAAAACAAACAGACGTTCGAATTTAACCAAAATTCCTACATGCTTCAAATCAGTCCAATCAACTTCTATGCATAGTATTCGACAATACGAATCCAACGCCGCTTGTTTCGTGCAAAATGGACCTCGTATGAAGAAGTTACGAATTTTTAAACATTACACGAATTAAAATATAATTAACGATGTCATTAACTAAATTAATTGATTAACCTACTCTAATCCATCCCCTTTATTTCGTCACTCCCAGTAAACATGAACCCATACGCACACACTTCTTAAATCGATCGATGCTTCTCCTACGTGCCACCAAAAGAAGATCGGACACCATCACTAGGAAGCTGCAACCATGCCCCTCCTTCCGCCGTGAACCCACCTAGCTCGGTGCCTCCATGGCTAAGAAAAACGGAGATGAAGGATGCACAAATGCAAGCAGATCTCTCCCTCCATCGACAACGATAACATGATCCATCCGTAGGGATTTGAAGATCTCGTTACGCTCTTTGATTTTGTAGTTGAAAGTTTTGGATAATAACTGATGGATTGGAAGAAATCGAGGAGAGAAGGCTAGAAGTTTCTGGCCGTTAATAACTAAGTGGCGGCTGGGTGAAGAAATGGGGCTAGGGTTAGAGAAATGGGGTCCATATATAGCCACTTAAACGACACTATTCATGCCTAATATTTCCGAACTCCAAACGAAGCATGCCGCCTGGCATTTCATATGTTTTAACCCTATTCCGAACACAATGGTATATATATCGGGAGCCAATTCCATCGTATTTGGAATATATCGTTCAAAAATCAAATTATATTAATTTAAATTAGTTAAATAAATTTCTTGGCGGTTTGAAATAAATTTCATTTTATTATTTGTGTTGAAAAAATTCCTAACAGTTATCTGGTTGGAACGAAATGCGGTTGTTTTTACTGGAAAAAGAAGAAATATGAATCAGCTGAGGCAATTTCTGATGCAGGAGGTTAAAGAGGGTTTAACAAATTCAGGAATTTTGATTGGGCTGCTTCATCCTGGCCCATCTTTCAGACATGGATCCTCTTTCACTTGTTAATCTCTTTTTTTCTCTTTTTTGTTTTGTTGTGTCTTCCTGTGTTTGATATGCAGTGTTGCTATGTTTGCTTTCTTTTTTTCTTTCCCTTTTCTCCTCCTCAGCCTGTTGAGGTGGTAGTCCCTTCTATGTTCTTCCTTTGCATATCAATAAATTGGTAGGGGCCCAGTCAACCCCGTAGGCTTTGCCAAAAAAAAAAATCTAGGCGTTTTAGCTTCGCACGACCAAACCGTAAGTCCGATCGCCACGAAATTTGGAATCCTATAATAATATACTATTAAGGATCCAATGAAACAGTTTCGTCCAATTCTGAGACTGTGTCCCAAATGTCTATTTTTACACATCTAATTAAATATTAAAATTTTCAATTTCTATTTATTAACTTTCATTCAACCTTAAAAGTTTACTATCTCTATTCTAATTCAAATAGGATTTAAATCAACTTTATAAATCATTTTCATTCATTTTAAATTCAAGATTCAATTATTTCAACAATTTTATTTATTAAATTAAACAATTTAATTATCACAAATTAAATTTGGAATATAAGTTTTTAACTTACAAAATTAACTTTTGAATATTCCAAATTCGAATGACAAAAATTCTAGGTCGTTACAATTACTTTGAACTGAGACAGTACACGTTGTATTTTATTCTAAAGATTTAATAGACCGTGGGTATGATGTGCCAATGTTAGTTTAAATATATATTCACATTCAGTCGCCCTTATCAAGCCGCATTCTCCTTATTATTAAACGACATTATTTATAATGTTCTTTAATAATATGGGTATCGCGGTGGGGTCCTTACAGTTTGGTATCAGAGCTGAGTCAAAACATTATAATGTATAATATTATAGTTTTAGACCTAGTGAGACTTAAAGTCCTGTCCCCTGGTGTGTATGGTAGATAGTTATATTAATTATCTATATAGGGTTAGGAATATAAATTGATTATTAGGATAATCAATTAGGACGTATTTTGTGAGGACCCGTTTCTTCGACTCCCAAAAATCAACACTAATTCCTTCTTCGGTATTCACATGCCATAGATCCAAGTGCTGGAGAAGCGGATCATTAAGGGTAAGAAAGAAAATAAAGACAGAATAGAATCTCACATATATTATTTCAACAAATAATATTTACAGCGGAAATTAAAATACATCTATCAGAGTTAAAAACATGGATAGTTATAAATCCTGTCCTTATAATTTTACGGAATACTATAGTAAAGAATGTGGTGGAAATAGACAACAAATCATCGGAAAATCTTCTAACTCCATGCTTCGAGCTCCATCCAGCTTTCTTCTAAACTAAACCTGACTATTAGGCTGCCCGGGGAAATTTAGGGCACCCAGAGTTTAAGGAAAGGGAAAATAAACTCTGGGTAATTCATGGGACTGGTGTGAGAACTCAAAATACGCGTTTTGAAAACAAAATGGTATCTCATAAGACCACGCCGCACATAAACACGGAACGGGTTTTTACCTTATGATAACCAAAACATTTTACGTCAAAATACTGGATATTATTTTTAATGACATATCTTTGAAAACTTTTGCAAATGAACTTATCAATCTTTGCCGAAATTGTTACATTATTAAATTCTAGCAATACTAGCCACAAACGTGGGTTCTACAAACAAACTAGCAGGTACTTATTGGAGAATGGATTCCATACAAATAACCAGGTGAAGGGACTACCTTCCGGAAGTACATCTCTAGAGGAATGTGCCGAGGTCCAACAGATGGTCCTCTACCAACACAAGACTGGCCTATCTCTTCCTAGATAGTACCGAATATGTCATCACCCCGGTCGTTACCGACCTATCCGAGGGCCGTCATAGCATACATCCACAATAATTTACATCCCGAACGTCATAGCGAAAAGAAATATATCTAGAAGGGCATGATCATACCCTAATGGTTGCGAACCACATAGCCTTGCCACATCAAACCCTGTTTCGGTCATTTCCAGGTGTGAGGCTAGAGGTAACGATTACCTTTTCACTTAGCCCATCATCTTCTTTTGAATGCCACAATACCATTTTATCGATCACTTGTTGACTAACAAAAACATACAACCTCCGAGCTCATACGTCTCAGAGAAGGGTGTTAAGCTAAGAGAAGTTGCCTTCTCTGCTACCAAACAGATGTACGTTTATAAAAGTCAATGATGTAAATCTCAAGAATGCAATGTCAGACATCCATCCATACAAGTTCATTCTGGGATTGAACGAAACTGAAGGTACTCTCCTACTACATCCTATCGGGAATTAACCCTAGGATTAGTAGCGAGATGTCCTTGCAACCCAAAGAATTTCAGAAATGAAAAGACCACTGCTACTTTATTATTTGGGAGCTAACTAGAATTATCAACAAGCCGTCTTTTCAACCCGAAAATCTCTGGTCTTCGTTCTTCATTCTATCTACCAGGTCTTCATTTTTCGAACGCATACATTGGTTCGAAGTGGTCTTCGGATAGGGATTTCTCCAGATCTGACCTCGGTTCCTTCGATCCAATCATCGATAAAAAGAGGTTTTGTGAATAGGGAATCATTCTTTAATTGATTATGTTCTTTTTATGAAAAATCTCCCTCGGAGATATATATTTCTAAAAGCATTCTTTCCGGTATATACGGAATTATCAAACCTCTCTTATCAAATCTTTGATTACTTAAAACATTTGATTCACACTTGTGCTTGATTTTCACTTTTCAAATATTTATAAAACACATTAAAAACAGTCATTGAAATATTATTTTAAAAACGGCAAATTATTATATAAGAGTATTAAAACAAGGGTCAAAGGCAAATGTCATTAAAACATTGTTTACTATAAACCCAAAACAATTTACACTTAGCTTTATTTTTAAACCATTCGTTTTAAAGGATTTTTTTATTTATAAACTATCGTTTATAAATTTTAAAAACAACATTTATTATCCCAAAAGGTAATAAATCAATATAAGTACCTTTATAAATTTAAAATAATGTTAATCATCCTAAAGGATCATTAATCAAACTTTAAAATCTTTTTAATAAATCAATCGGTTATCTTTAAACACTTTTGTCAAATTAATCAATTGACTTTAAAACACTTTTATTAAATCAGTTAATTAACCTTAGAAAACTTTATTAAGTCATCTAATTAAATTTAAAATAGTTTTATTTAATCAGTTGATTAACTTTAAAACACTTTTATTTAACCAATTAATTGACTTTAAAACATCATTAGCTAAAATGATTAATTAATTTCAAATATCATTTACTAAAATGATTAATTAATTTTAAATATCATTAATTAAAATTATTAATTAAATTCAAACATCATTAATTGAAATGATTAATTACATTCAAATATCATTAATTAAAATTATTAATTAATTTTAAACATCATTAGTTGAAATGATTAATTAACTTAAAACATCATTAATTAAAATGAGTAATTAATATTTAAACCTCATTAAATAAATTGATTAATTAACTTCAAACATTTATTTTGTTAAAATTCAAGCTTAAGTTCGATACATACAAAGGTTTAGGGCATGATATTCAATAAGTGATGGTATAGTGAAATTCGCTACTATGACACTTAAACAATTCAAATAGAAGATCATAAGTATTTTCATCTAAACATCAATATAAGCAACATAAGGAGATAAATAAATAAATATTAACGAGAAATCTCTTAGGGTCTCTCTACAATGTTCCTTACAAAACAATAGTTACGGATAATATACATGGTCATATGGGTTCCCTGCAAATTAGATAATGTCATTCGTTTTCCAAAACGAGAATCCAATCCAAACTGCCAATCAAACAACAATATAAACTATCATCTTTATTAAATTGATTAATTAATCTTAACTATCATAAATAAGAATGATTAATTATCTTTAAACTTCATTAATTCATTTTATTAATTAACTTTAAATACCTTTAATTAAAAAGGGTTAATCACATTTAGAAACATCATTAATTAAATTAATTAATAAATTTTAAACATCATTAATTAATTTAATTAATAAAAATTAAACCTCATTAATTAAAAATGATTTAATTAATTTAAAACATCATTAAAGAAAGAGAGTAATGAATTTAAACTATATAATAAACTTTAGAAGTCATTAATTAAAAAGGATTGATTAATTTTAAACACCATTGATTAAAATGATTAATTAACTTTGATCCATCATTATTAAATGATTAATTAACCTTAAACATCATTAGATAAAATGACTAATAAATTTTAAATATCATTAACAAAGTAATTTATTAATTTTAAACACGTCACTATTAAGTTAATTAATTAACCTTAATCCTCATTAATTAAAATGATTAATTAAATTTAAAAATCATTATTAAAATAATTAATTAATTATAAAATCATTATTATTCAAAAAATTAACTAACTTTATAAAACAGAACTCAAGCACGAAGTTAAATCAAAAAGTTTTGAAGAGAAAGTATTTTCCAAAAGTAACAATATAGCAATAGTCGTTATACGGACACTCATAACCACTAACATATGTCACTTTTTAAGGCGGGAAACAAGCACACAATCATCACTTTACAATGCATATAACACAAGAAATTAGCAACCCTATTATGAACTATATTAAATCTTAGAACACTAGTTATAAAGGGTGAGATTTTACTCACCGGTACTTGCTCAAACTCGAATCAAACTACCGCAACACGTCAATCGGCGAATGGGCCTAGCTTCCTTCTACAAAATCAAACTTTTTGGACCTATGGAGTCCTAACAACTCATGGCCAAGATGCAAGGGAGGCTCGACCAAGGGTTTTGAGGTGGGTCTTGGGTCTTATTTTGAAGCTAAGTGAACAGCTAAGTGATGATAGAAGAGAGTAGAAGTCTTAAACATGGGATTCCACAGGATGACCGTAGAGACACTCCAATCTATTTGCCTTAAACATGGGATTCCTCGGAATGAGGTTCTTCTACCAATGCTTGACCAGTGAGTTCATCTTCTACCTCCAAGATATACAGTATGCAATAGGTACATGCAAGCCATGTCACCATTCAATGACTTCCTCGAGTTCTTTCTACATAAGATTGGGCCGGCTCCACACACAAGTACATCCTAAGGCTATGAGCCGCTCAATTATTTATACATTCTCTTTATGATGCTATTAAATTTCCTTGCAAGATTTGGGGAGATCACCTACCTTTTGAGCTTCAAGGAGACACAAGACAGCCTTCTTTGTTGATAGTTGGGGCCTTCAACTGTTGCAAGGTCGTCAGGCGCTTCATAACAAGTGCAACTACTTCAAGTGTGAGTATTTTTTTCGTTCTCTGTCCTTATGGCTTCAATCACTTCTGGTTGACTAGATATAAGTCTTCTCATCCAATTTCCTTTCCACACTTATGTTTTCTCCACCCACTCGCCTAAATTCCTTTCCATATCCTTCATAGATCTCCCTGAATGAGAAGTCAATGGTGAACATGCTCAAACTTTAGAGTTCTTGAAGGCAGTTGCTTACAAGTTTTGCACAATTTCCTATCTTCTTACGAACCCATCTTCGTCGATATCACCTTCTATATAATGATGAGAGCGCCACTCCAGAAAAAACTCCCACTAAACGATTTTGAGCCGCCATTGGTCCCTTTGCCCCGCTCATAGTTCTGATAACAATGATCAAGGGGATAAAGAGAGCCAAGACAAAGAGGCAAACGTATGCGAGGAAGAGAGGAGATGAAGAGAATGTTGTAGAAGAAGGAGATGAAGGAAGAGAAGGGAACGACAAGGGGAAAGAAAAGATAAAGAAGACGAGGAGGATGACGACGATTGTAACGACCCGTATTTTTACGGATCGAAAAGTTCGTTCAAATCTGGAATTTTTTTTAGCGTTGTTAAGTCATTTCAGATTTTGGGTAGAATTTGGTTAAGTCTTAAGTCGTGACCGACTTATAGTTGTAGACGACCTTAGGAGTTAGATCGTGGAGAAGTTAGGTCGGTTAGACAACTTAAGAAAACTGACCGAGTTAGGGATTAGGTCGGTTGGATGAGTTAGCGACTTAAGGATTTTAGGTCGAATGGTGAGATAGGTCGGTCAAGTGACCTAAGGGTTGACGACTTATAGTTGATAGTAGGTTAGCGACCTAGTGGTAGCGAAGTTAGGTCGTAGCCTAGTTGGGTTGTGGCCTTGTAGTTAGGTCGTAAGTTGAATACTCAGTTAGGTCGTAACCGACTTAGGGGTTAGCTGCTAAGTCATAAGTCGCAGGATCTCTAAGTCGTGGTCTGTTAAGTCGGAATTGTTGGCTAAGTCTTAGGTCGCGTGTTGACTTAAGGTTAGGTCGTAACTCGGTTGAGCTGTTAAGTCGTAGGATGGATTATCTCGCTAAGTCGTCTAACCAGTTCAGGCGCGTGCGCATTAGTCGTAGACAGGGGGTCCGGTAAGTCGTATAGGCGCGTGTGTTGAGTCGGAGGTTGCTAGGTCGGAAGAGGTTAGGTCGGAAGGTTATAAGTCGGAGACGACTTATGGAGATGGCCGAGTTAAGGAGAAATCCGCCTATAAATACTCGTCCATTTCTTCATTTTTGGGATCCGGATTTCGAAGCGACGAAGTGCTGCCATTTTGAGAGCTCGACTTCTACACTTCTTCACTTCTTTTCTCCACTCTAATCTAGTGATTCCATCCATCCAAGTTGAAGATCAAATTGAAGATTCAAGAACTTAGATTGAAGATCTTCATCCTTTGAAGTGAGATTTCTTCGTTTGAAGCGGATTCGCGATAGATCAAGCTAGATCCTTCGCTGTCCAGATCTGAAGCATTTTGATTTGGGGTTGTTTAGGTGATTTGGTGAGTGGTGATTATCTCTCACACGGATCCAAAGGAGTGTATCGGATTGTTGGCTCGATTTGGTGTTAAAATAGTGATTTCCATACATTTTCTTCATCCTAAGGGTAGATCCCTATAGATCTATTGTTCATGATGATGTTACATCCATTTTACTACATGTTAACCTATGCAAGTTCATTCATCAAGATTATAGAGATATTGTTCATGTTTTCATGCTTATTAGACTTTCAACTCTTTAATTACGAAATTGCCATTATTGTTATAATTGTCTACTTAGATCATATTTGAATGCTTGATTACTTGGATTAATGTTTGACTTGATTGATTGCTATGAATTAGATGATTGATGATTTGATTTAGACCGAAGATGGTTCAAAAGCTAAGAGAAAGGCTCTTGAATTGGGAAAGCTGCTTGTGGCGTATGTAGCGGATGATGAAGCTCTTATGCATAGATTTGATGATGATGTTGAGATGAGACTTTGCGAGGATGTGATGAAGCGAAGTATGATATGAGATAGTCTTGGTCTAATCCAGACGGGATCATTCCAAGCGGGTTGATGATAATGGATGCTCGAGAGGCGCTTGAGCTAGTATGGAAATAGTTGTCGAGGAGGACGACTAGAAGGCTGAGATCTCATCGTTGTTGAAGGTTCTAGCATGCTCAAAGCAAGAGTACGTTGGGCAGATTCGATAGTCCCTAAAGGCTACTGATTGGGTAGTCAAGTACTCTGGGCAGATTCGATAGTCCTAGGCACGGGTCACGATGACGTGCGGGAGTTATGTCTAGAACCGAGGTTTCCATTAGCCCTTGACGGACGGCTGAAAGAATGTGCCGGTCATTCAATTAACGGTGATATCGAAGCAATGATAACAGTGATAGCCAGAGTCATGGATGTTTGGTTGTATCGTCATTCGGTCTCAAGAGCGGTATTTTCTGGGTGCTTATCTGATCTTGGTTTAGGCCTTGGGGGTTTGTACTTGGAAAACATCGTCCTTGACTCGAGTGATAATTGCTTTAGTTTACATTGTATGCTCTGCTATGTTTGCTTCTACTTAGTGTGTGTCTGGGGGCTATCACTGTAGAAAGAGGTTGGAGTGGGAGGGTTGTATTCCTATTCCTTTTCCTTTATGCTCTTTTGATATGTTGTTAGTTAATTTACCGCTCACTAAGACTGTTGTCTGACTCAAGGCTTTATGTTTTAATTCTTATTGCCTTGGGCTGTTCGTCCATTTTAGGACGGGCAGACTAGGTAGCAGGTGACAGGTGCTGTTCTCTTCTCACGATGCTGATATCGAAGACGAGCTGGAGGGTTGCATATTATCTTCATATTATATGTACTGGATGTTCCGCTGTTTGTATAATCTCTGAGTGTTATGTAGTGAGGCTTGATGTACTGACTATTTGGATGCTTGTATTCAACTATTATGGAGTTTTATATGATGGCATTTTATTCTGTAAAGCTTCACTATACATATGTTCTATTGTATTTTGTCCATGCGCTGTGAGTAATACGATAGGTTATGTTGTTTTTATCTACCTTGACAATCGTCCATGGTCGCCTGGCACACTTTACAGCGCACTTCCTCTAGTTTCGATGCAGGGGTCATGGGCGGTCGTCACAACGATGAGGAATACGACCTCGATAGGGCCGCCATAGTTACAGCACCGACCCATCTGAAATGCTTAGTCATCAAGTCATCTTAGTTTTCCTTTGGTTTAAGCATTGAACCAATTAAAGAGGCAACTCCTTCACTAGGCTCCTCTTATAGCATTTTTGATTCAATAGGAGATCTTGGAAACCTTTCAGCTTTTGGCTCTAGGAGTGAATTTCCAAGACATTCTGAATGATGGCCCGTGTGACTTCAGCTTCCCTTCTAAGAATATTCATATAGAGGGTAATGAAATTCTGTCTTTGGGACCCCTCAATCACGGTCCGTCAATTACTTAGGGAAATACCAGCACTTTACACACTTCTAGGATCACAAACACAAACACTTAGCACTCGCTATTAATCCAATGCATTCATTCTGATATATCCCTTCTTTTTTTAAATACAATGGGCAAAGAACGTTTTGTCTAGTTCTATTTGGGTGTTGATCAATATCACTCCTTAACTCCTACGGCATACATGTAGTGCTCTACCTCACATCAAGAGTCTAAATTTGAAAGAAGGAAAAGGAGGATAAGGAGCATTGAGATAAAAGGATAGGTTGTGCTACCATGAAGAGCAAGAGCATTATGATGCCAAAAGAAAACGACGCTGCTTAAATGAATAGAAGGGTCCGCATGATCACTCGAAGCATGACTCTGACCCTAATTTGCCACGTTCCTACTCTTAATCTTCTGAACAACAACCTCCACATTCTCAACCTCCTACTACTATTGTTTCTACATTCCATAAATCAAAAGGAACTTCTAGTCACACTGCTCCATCTCCACCTCTTGTAGGCCAATCCTCATCTATCACCACTAAGATGCAGGCGGTTCAGTCTGACTATTTCTTAGATGGGGAAATATTTGACTGCAATGTTATGAACATCACTTTGCAAGAAGTAAATAAAGAAATTAACAAATTCAAGGACATGGCAGATTGGTTTTTTGAATGGAATAGGGTTGCAAAAGGCCTCTTTGATGTCAATTGGGCATATCCATTAGTTATTCGTTCATTCGACTTGTATGGGCCAATCATAGTAAAATAATAGGAAGCTATAAACAAGAATTGGCTGACATTACAAAGGAAAGAGATCTGCACTAAAGTTAGCCAAGGATTCCAAAGAAAGGATAGCCAAGCTCTGTAAAGTCCACATGCAAGCCACTAATGTCATGAACAACCAGGTAAAGAAAACCCATGCTAAAAATGCTAGGCTCGATGAACAACCCAATGCCAAGGATGAACAACTGGTGGCTCTTCAAGCAGAAGTGGACCATCTTAAAGCCAGTTTAAAAGCCGAGATGAACTCAAAAGTGTAAATCCTAGTCGAGCTGGTTGGCGCTAGAGGTGAAATCGTAGAGCTCAAAGCGAAGGCCACTCAAACCAACAACGAAATGGAAGCCACTTCCTTCAATTCTTTGCCAATGTTATCAAAATAAAGAATCTGAAATGGCTTGGAGAGAGCTATCCATTCACACTGCAAGATGCTCGGGAAGAGATCCTCCGCATGGCCGATAAAGATGGTCAAGGCATCACCAAAGATTATCTGAAGTCGATCTTTCTAGATGAGGAGGATTTTGTGGCCCTGGAAAAAGGGAAAGATATCTTGGCGACACAAGATATAGCTGCAGGGAAGGCAGTTGTTTAGGCTCCCACCAGTCCCAACGCATCTGATTGGGTAGAAACATCCACTCCTACTTCAAAAGAGCCTACAACATACATTGTCACTTCCATGGTGGCTACCTTTGAGGCCACCCTTGTCGAGACTCTTGTCCCTGCTACATCAAGTGTTGAAATTCCTCATCTCCCTCACCCATCCATACAACCAACTCAATCTTCTATTGAGGAGGCTAAGATCATCAAATCCCCAACCAAAGATACTCCATCCATCTAAGGTACATATCTCGTATCTTCGATCTTCGAGACTTCAATTCCCATCAAAGGACATTTCTAATCTATACCTCTCTCTCTGTCAAGTTATTAGTCATCCATCATTACCTCCTCCATCGCTAGCCACTCAAGCCTTGTGCTTAAATGCTGATATAACCATGTCTACCTCCATCACAACAGTGTCGATTGCTCCAGTTCCTCCCTCCGGCTCTAGCCCCGGCACAGACCCAAAAAAGATAGGGGTGTTGGAAGGGTTGGATGATGTCAATCCATCTCAGGAGGAAGAGGTTACGATTACAAGCACGAAGGACCCAAATAATTCTACGATAATAGTGGAGAGGTTGTAGCATAATTTCTATAAAATCATAATGAAGATGGACTTAGGACAGACAAGCCCACAGCCAGCTTTGGAAATTTAAGTCCTATTCCTAAGATTCCCCTTTGAAGATTAAGCCCCCTCAAGGTCATGGTGTTGGCACTTCCAAAACTTCTAACCTGGTCTCCAGGAAGCTTGAATAGCCTTACAATTTGACCATCAAAGAAGAAACCACCCCCTTCGAGGAAATTTCTACAGAGAAGGAGGAGGAAAAGTAGGAGACAAAGACCATGAAGAAGTGCCTTGCTAAGTTGTCTACGGGGAGCACCAAACATGGAAGGAAGTAGCTAATCACATTGATTTTTGGAAGATAGATTCTTTTTGCCTTTCTTGTACCGTGTTCTTTTTTGCATTTCTATATATAGGGCATCTTTGTGTGGAAGTGGCCCTCGCAACACTTGTACAAAAGACTTATGATAAATAAAAGACTGTTTTCTTTTCAATCTTTTCTGTTTTTACATTTCTGCATCTTCTGTTTTACTTTCCTATATAACTGCCTGCGTATAAAATATACTCATTTGTAACAATTAAATTTACACTATCCATGCATGTGTTAGTGCAATGGCATTATTTACTGGAACTCTATACAAATAGATAAATTTATCTAATTGCTTGGTAGTATTTCTTTATTTAGATTTTTATATCATTGCCAAAATATTTCTTTCTTGGCTAAACTAAGAAATCAATTTACCGACTCTATGGCCAACCTTGTTTATCTTCGATCAGGTTCCGTTCAACCGTAAACAAGGTTGTAGTCATAGAAGCTTCCAGCATCGCACCGTCTCCTATCTCTAGGAAACGGTGTCTCGAATGTCTATCTTTGGACATCCATTTTCAATCTCGTCTATCTTTGGGAATTGATCAAAAGCACTCATTGATCGCTTATCTTTGACCGGGAGTATCTTATCAAGCTATAACCATGGTCGTACCTGCAAAAGGTTAAGTTATACAACAGATCCTATCTCCTAGAATAGGTGTCTTAGATGCCTATCTTCGAGCATCAATCTTTGACTTTACCAATCTTTGAACATTAGTCAAATATCAGATATGTAAGGGATAATCATCCGATTAACCTCAATATGATTATACTCCTTTGACCCGATCATGGATCCAAGAAGTTTATTGGTACCTATCTCCATATAGTTAGACATTTGGTTTTTTAAAACATAGAATGTGATTCTACCATTGATCATACGGCACAAAGTCAAACTTTTAAGAATATGGTTTCACTGATTCTAAAAGAAAACTTTATTTATAAATGAAAATATGGCAGATTCTACCTTATTACATTGCATCCCGTCAACTAAGATAGCTTATTTGCAAAAATAAATAAATCTTAGTGAAAGAGCATCGTAGGTGATCGTTATTTCACTCTTGTGGAATTGCGGTCATGTCAACAATCGGTAGCTTAACAGATCCATATCCAAGCTTCTATTCAACCGCATAGGGACCTTCTTAGTTTGGACCAGAGCGCCCATACTAGGGAGTACCTATTTTAAAATGATGCTGTCTGCCTTAAAGGTACGGTTTTTGACCTTGGCATTAAAATGTCTTGCTACTCCTTTCTAGTAAGCAACTACCTTAGTAAAGCCTCTTCTCGCTTTTCGTTCACCAATTCCATGGACTTAAGCAAAATTCCTTGTTCATCTTGGGACCATAATGCTTTCCTTGGTGAGAAGGGATTTCCAGTTCTATCTGAATCATGGCTTTAGCTACATAGGCCAAAGCGAATAAAGTAATCCTAGTCATGGACTTATGGGTCCTCTTATAAGCCATGGTGCTGTGGTAACTCATCAACCCAGTTTCCATTGGGTCAGTCAATTGCTTCTTTGGGATGGATTTGATGATCTTGTTCACCGCCTCAACTCGTCCATTTTCTTATTGTTGTGCTACTACCAAAAAGCTCTTCTTAATTCGATATCGATTGTAGAAGTCTTTGAACTCAACACTCTCGAATCGAGTTCCATTATTAGTGATGATTTTCTATGGAACTTCAAATCTACATGTAATGTTCTACACCACAAAGTTGATCGCTTTCTTCGTAGTGGTACTGGCTAGCGGTACTGCTTCAGCCCACTTTGTGAAGTAGTCCACAACTACAACAGTTTACTTTGCTCCGCCGTTCGACATCGAAGCACACTGATTATATCAATTTCCCAAACGCAAATGGCCATGGGCTAACCTCTTGCGTAAGCTCTATTAATGGGGCTCTTGGTATCTTTATAGACCTCTAGCATCTATCACGTCATCTGGTAAGGAGCAAGTTTCGCTTCCTTAGCCTGAAATTACTTCTTAACTTGGTAGACCACCAAATGAAAGTCATTGAATATATGCAGTGTCTTGACTCCCATTACTTTATTATGTTGAGTCCTACAACCAGTGCTTCATATTTGATATTGTTATTTGTCAGCGGGAACTCTTGCTTCAATGAGTAGCACACAATCTGTACCTTCCAATTTACGAGAATCACTCCTATCTCAAAACTTCGTTCGTTAGAAGTTTCATCTATGTATAATTTCCTCTAGGATAGTTGGACCGTATCTTCCAATTCTTCATCTTGGACGATAAATTCGGCAATGAAGTTAGCCAATCTATGTCCTCTTATTGCCCTCCTAGGATGGTATGTTATATCGTACTAGCTTAGCTCGATATTCCATTTCAGTAATCTTCTTGAAGTCTTAGGCTGATGTAGTACTTGTTATAATTGCTGATTTGTAAGCACTTTTATTGGGTGAACCTGGAAGTACAGTCACGACTTCAATGTGGAAATCAACAAGCAGTACGCTAGCTTCTCTAGCTTTGGATAATTCCTTTTCGCTCCGGTGAATCGCTTGCTAACATAACACGCTGGCCTTAGGATCCTAAACCTCTCATGTACCAAAGCTGCACTTAATGCATGAGCAGATACTGCTAGTAAATGGATAGATTTCTCCTTTTAAAGGCTTTGACAAAATTAGCAGTTTCTTCATATGCTTCAACAATTTGTGGAAAGCTTCTTCGCATTCTTTCGTCTAGAATTTTTTTTCATTTTCTTCCTTAAGGGCACCAAAGAACAATATACATTTGTTCATCGCCTTCGAAATAAATCGGCTCAGTGCAGCGACCTTCCAGTTCAAGCTCTGCATTTTCCTATTTTTTGGGCAACAACCTCTTTCAATACTTTGATATACTCTAGGTTAACTTCAATGCCCCTTGAGTCTACAATGAAACCCAAAAATTTGCTCGATGCAACTCCGAAAGAACACGTCAATGGATTAAGCTTCATCTCGTACTTCAAAGCACATCGAACGTCACTGAGAGGTCATCAATGTGATTCATCGATCACATTTACATCACAAGCATATCATCCACATAAACCTCCATTGTCCATCCAATTTGATCTTTGAACATCGCATTCACCAATTGCTGGTGAGTAGCTCCAGCATTCTTTAAACCGAACGACATCACTCGATAATAATACACCTCCAAATCAGTGATAAAACTCGTATGCTTCTGATCTGGAACGTGCATTGTTATCTGGTTATAGCTAGAGTATGCATCCATGAATGATAGTAGTTCATGTTCAGTAGTTCCATCAATAAGCCGGTCAATTCTTAGTGGCGAGAAGCTGCCATTTGTGTAAGCTTTATTCAAGTCTTAATAATCGATGCATGTCCATAATTTTCCATTTGGCTTCTTGACCATCACATGATTTGATACCTATTCAGGATATAATGCATCGTGCATCCAACCATTTTCCTTTGCCTTATCTACTTCTTCCTTTAGTGCAGTGGATCGCTCTGGATACAGGCTATATCTTCTCTCCTTCACAAGAGGGTATCTTAGGTCAACATTTAGCGTATAACATGTTACTCCGTCGATATTTGACACATATTGGAAATGTGTTCAAGAAAACACATCCAGTTTTCTTGGAGAGACCCTACCAACTACTTTCTCATCTTTATGTTGAGCTTAGATCCGACCTTGAGAACCCAAGTAGGATCATCATCATCGATCGGGATGTTGATCGTCGACTCTACGGTGCTGCCCTCGCATCCTTTGGCTCTTTCCAAGCATCCATAGGTATGTAGAACATACTATGGGACCCAAGCTAGGGCTTGGGAAGTTGTTGCAATGCATTGGCAGTCTTGATGCAGAGAGCCTTCTCTGCACCTTTTCCTTTCTCGTGCCACTTAGCCTCTCTAAGCTAAACAACATTTTATTCTCGACAAGTGCCCTGGTATCCTTGAATAGACCCAACACCACTCAGAGAAAATCATTAAACGTCATAGATCTAGCGCTATTCTAAAACTAGCAACGGCTAGTTGGTCCAAAAAAAGAATTGTAGGCTAAAATTTCGTCGATCACCACAAAAGTCTAAACCCCCACAATCTTGCGGTATCCCTCGCCAATTCCATGGACAAATCAATGCATCCAACTGTTTCTTTAGATTCTTTGGTAAATCCCTAGGTGTAGGATTTATATAGCTTAAGATCCTTTGGACTGAGCTTCATCTGATCAAAGTTTTTCTTGAATAAGATATTAACCGAGCTTCCATAGCCAAATAAAAATCGACGCACTATCGCCATCTCAACAGTGGTCGTAATCATCATGGGATCAAGCATTGGTTCTTCGATCCTATTAGAACCTCTTTTTTAGAAGATGATGTCACCATTCATTGTTTTCTACTGTTTCATCGGGGCTCCTTCTTCGATGCCGAAAAAACTATCATGTTATACATGTTTCGATAAACTACCATACCTCTCCATTTCATTCCAACTTTTCTCCACGAGATGGGGTCTTTAAGATATGATGTTTATCACAATTCTACTTTCAAGTCACCTCAATCCATCTCCATTGGACCCAAGCCGGTCCCTTTGATCATTATGCACTTAGGGTCTATCATTATGCCCACTATCTTGTGGGTTCCTCATATATTGTTGTAAATTCTTCTTTCGAATTAAATATTTAATTACATCTTGCGGATGATGACACTCGTTGGTATTATGCCCATGAGTTTTGTGGAAGCGAAAATACTTCGAGTCCTATTCAGCTTCAGTTGCCTCCCTCTGGGGCGGCTTCTTATAATTCTTTGTACCTTACGTTGAAATGTAGATGTTCTCAACAATATCATTCAAGAGAATGTAATATCCCACTCTCATATATCTCGAACGCTTCTTAGTGTCCTTCTTTCCATCGGCGCCTTGGTTTCTCCTTTTCTAATTGTTATTCCAAATTTTATGGTAATGTTTCCTACGCTCTCACTAGTTTGCTTAATAGCAAAGGTACTTTGCCCTACCCCATTCGATATTCTACCATTGATCCACCCTGCAGCCAAGTCTACCTCTTTTAAACATAGAAACTAGGATGCCTTACAATAGAATTATTCCATTGTACTGGTTGTTTTCTTTTAAGCCATCAACCAAATTCCGTATCAGGGTGAACTTCTCGGGTCAACGCCATTAAAAAATCTCTTCCAGTCAGTTTTAACCTCGGTTACAGTAGTATTGAATCGCCTTAAGAAATCTTTTAGAGTCTCTCCAAAACTCTGATGAATGCTCGACAAGGACATCATGCCTTTTGTTGAGATATGTGGAGCCTGAACTTCCCCGTGAACTTCAATGTCTGTTGATCAAAAGAAGATACAGACCTCGGCCCTAGCCAAGTGAACCATATCATGATTACCACATCTAAGAATATTGGGAAACATGTGCATCTCACTGCACCAGTAGCACATGCACCATCCATGTGTCATCATATTTTAGTAGATGTTGTTTTAGATCTGTCATTCTTATAAGATGGCAACACTGGCATAACAAATTTCTTTGTGTATTTCACTTCTAATATATTATCAGCGAATGGGGTCCTGCTGGATGCCAAACCCCATTCATTGTCCCTCCTCTGCTTATTCTCACTCAACAGTCTCTTCACCATATTAGCTATGTACTCTTGATTGGTTTAAGCAGATGGACAATGATCATCAAGGATTGCCCCGATTGTTTGTGTAACATCTCCTATTTTGAGACTCGAAAATATATACTATTGATGTTGCAGTCCCGTGATAGAATGAGATTCGTTATTGAACCATTTTCACCAAGAGCACTAGAATTTACAAAATTTTAACACAACTTTTCACTCATTAATTTGCAAATTCATTACATTTCATTTCCATTACCCCACGAATTCATCGTTTGGATAAAATATAATAATTACATATAGAATCCCAAAAGTAACATATGAAGATGCTCCTCGGATGATCAAAGGTTTAACAACCTGAACGGTTATAGTACCCATAATTACATACATTCAACCAAAATAAAAATAGTTAAACTACTACACAGTGGAAATATATAATCTTCTATATAGTAGCTTTTCTCCTGCACGTCTCTGGAAGCTTATTCGTTTAAACTTGAAAAAGTCCTATTCTCAGCCTGCTCAATTACAAATTGAGCACCCAAGAGTTTAGAGTGAAATCAAAAACTTCGCGTCAGACAAAAAATCTGGTTTAAATAATATTATACCATCTCAAACAAAAATGGATACTTAATGAGACCACGTTGCTGAGAGAAACATGTTCCCCCTCACTAATACCCTATTAAACAATATGCAATCCATACCATCTCAAACAAAAATGGATACTTAATGAGACCACATTGCTGAGAGAAACATGTTCCCCCTCACTAATACCCTATTAAACAATATGCAATCCATAACATATCGTGCATCCAAAATGATTAGCACATAATCATAATAAAATCATGCAACATTGGGTAAAATGAATAGTCTGACGGTCATTAAGGTCAAAGGGTCGCATATTTCCAAATTACCCAATCCTAAAACAGTCTATGGCATAGTTTTCTTAGGTTCACTACGAACCTATACATATCAGTTTTCTCAAGCAGACTAGAAACCTATAGTAGTTATGCAGGCAGACTAGAATCCTATAGTAGTTTTGCAGGCTTACTAAAAACTTATCGAGCTGACTCCGGCCAAAATATAACTAGATAATCCATAATCTCTCGTCCCATAAGAGGAAATAGCCTCGGCTTCTAACCTACTGAAAAATACAATGGTGAGCTTAGTTGTTATAAGTTCCTTGCTTTGCGTAATCTCAATTGCATGTCCTTCGACTAGGCCTTAGGCAATGGAATCGCGAACCTGACCAACCATGGGTTAAGCAATTAGAGGAAAGGGTGCGACCCTACCCCAATCTCCGCCCTTAATTCTTAAATCTGGTATTCAAAATGTCAATGGGTCGTATCTTTTGATCAGTTCAGGCATTCTAACACAATTTTAATCTTAACGATATCTTGGATGCTATTCTACTCACTCAGGAATATATGTCTGACTATAGCCACTATTAGAACAACCCTGATTGGTCATTTGTTCCCCAAATTCAAGGTCACAATGTTGGATGATGTTATATAATATGTAAGTGAGCATGTCAATAATTCAATATATGCTACAATAACTGATTAGGATATAAAAATGAACATACAACATATCAACAATCATTTAAATATATGTTCAATATAATAGCTAATTTATACACAAATTACTTTTCCAAAGTAATAGCTTCCTCCTTGAAAACTCTTTCAAAAATGGGCTAATACATTTTTCCTTTTTTTGAAATCTCATAGAAATACTTAACAAATTTCCATTTTTGTTTAAGTGAAATTTAGCCCCAAAATAGAGTGAAAATTTTCCAAGTGCTATGAATAAGTATCCCACACTTTTTAAAACCATAGGCTATTGTGCCTTAAAATTCACTTGTTTTCATGTTATATATATATATATATCGAAATACATGCAGTTTGATACAATCATTTAAAGACCTTCGCTATATAAATATATTGCACATGCAGTATTTATCTTTGATTCGTGTGTTTCAATATCCCAGTAGTTATCATGCTTTCGTGTTAAATTGTTTCATGCTAGTTTTCATTTGTTTCCTCTCGTGCATTATTTGGACATATCCTTCGGGGACAATGTTTATGTAATCCTATAACTATATATGTACACTATTGTGCAACTATCATGTAACTATCACGATTAATGTGCACAATATATATGTAATCATGTAGTCATCTCGAAGTATAGTCGTCATGAGCAATTACTTGTCTTCGTTTACTACCATCCTAACTTAAAGCCGTTGTGTGTAACACACACAGATATATATATATATATATATATATATGCAATGGTATCTTTCGTAATAGGTCATATATATACAATACGTGTATTTATGTACATGCAGTCATATATAACTTTCATATGCCATTGTTTATTCTATATTTTCTTATCTTGTTCCATGCGTAATATATGTCTTTGTCTATATAATACTGCCTTCATTTGAGATGTCGTTGGCATATACACACACATATACATACATACATACATACATACATACATATTTCATGTATGCATCTAAGGCCCATGTGCATTCGAGCCATCGCCAATAATACGTGCCATCGCAATATTTATACAGGGTCGTCGTGAGTTATAATTTGCCTTTGTGAATTAAAATATTGGGTCCCCATATGGTGCCCACTTTTCTATTCTTGCTTTAAGGCAAAGTTTTTTTGGCCTAATGTAAAGTTTCGCCTTGAGTGATTAGTTTTACTTGATCAAAAACGATTCAATGACATTTTTGTAATTAAATTAAAAACTGATTTTTTTAACCCCTTCAAGCAATTTCTTTTTACCAAATCCAATTTGGTGTTGATTTTCTATTGGCCAATTCTCTTATCATTTTGGTAATTTTCCAAAGAATGTTAACCCAAATAATTTAATCGGTTAATCAATCAATCAATTAATTAATTTTTCCATAATTAATTAGTGTTTTCTTTCATTAAATAATTCATACAAAATACAAAATTAATGGGAAAAATCCCAAAAATCTATTTTTATCATTTTCTACCTTCTGTAAAAATTTCAAACCAAAATAATTATTTTCATATTTTTAATCATTAATTTTCGAATTTTAACCATTTTCAAACTTAGAAAATTCATATTAATTCCAAAAATTATGAAATTGAAAATACATCTCCAAAATAGCAATTCAAACATCATATTAAAATTTTGGATCATTGGAGATTAAGAACTTAGTTTTTCACATTAAAACCCTTTATGAAAATTCCTAAAAATTAGATAATTAATATCCAATCATTCAAAAATCCATATTTGTGATTATTCAGTCCAATTGCAAGGTATAAACACCCAAAATTCGGATTGATTGTAAACCAAATTTTAAAACAGATAAAAACGAAGAGACAAATGCATATTATTTACTTTAACCTTTTTTGAAATGATGGAATTTGCCTTAAGCTTTCTTTTCTCCTTCTTTTCTTCTTGAATTCCTAATGGTGGCTTTATTTCCTTAGATTTTGTTTTGAGAATGAATTAGAAATGAATGAAGGAAAGGGGGAGTATGGTTTAATATTAGCTCTTCTTCTTTTGCCCCTTCTATACTTATGTTTATTAATTATATCTCTTAAAACCATTCTCTATATTATATTTATTAAGGCAAACTCATTTTAATAGTTAATTGTTTTAGCAAATCCCATAATTTCAAATTCTTATTTAATTATCCTATAAATTAATATTTAATTATATGCTATATAAAAATTAGGGGTGTTACAGGCTCCCCTTTAAATATTTTCATCCTCGAAATTGCGATAAGGAAAACAACTACAACAATAACAACGAGAAGCATATAAAAGTAACAATACTAGTCATATCTACTAGTCAATAGTCTATACAACAATAGATCATACAGTCAAAATAGATCGGGATACACCTTCCTAATGCTATCTTATATTTCCCAAGTACAGCCATGTCCATCGATACACCACCGAACCTTCACTAACTTGACTATCTTATTCCTTAATTGATTTGTATCCTTATCGACTATATGAATAGGCCGCCTAATGATAGTCATATTAGGCTCTACAATTAAATCTTTCAAAACCATTGGCTCTATAGTATTCTCTAGAACATGAACGTACTTTCTTAGATGAGATATGAAAAACGTTATAGGCTCCTGCCAAACTGCTCGGTAACTCGATATGATAAGCGAGTTTCTGGATTATCTCAATGATAGGAAACATACCAACATATCTAGTACCAACTTTTCCATCCTTCCAAATCGTACAACGCCCTTCATCGGTGATACCTTTGTAGGATCGTTTTCACCCAGAGGGGGGGGGTGAATATGGTCTACTGAATATTAATGCGGAATTAAAAATAAACACAGAAATAATGCAGTAAAGATCACAAACAGTCCTTTCCAGCTTTAGCAAAAACCTGCTTACGTGCTGCCCCTAAGGTTTCTACTAGAAATTAAGTAATCAGACGTTTACAAAAACACGTAAACTTGTGATACCCGCTAACTTGATTAACCTAACTCTAAGCTCAAAACCCTGCCATAACCCAGCCATTGAGTTGCGAATTCTCCGAACTACGCCACGTAGTTTGTAACCTAGTTAAAAATAGAGTTTATACAAAGTTAAGAAAAGATAAATACAAATTTAATTTAAAACCCAAAATTATAATTTAGCCAAAATCAAAACACTATCGGCCCAATTAAAAAAATAGCGCGGTCCATAAAAAATATGGTTCTTATTCTTTTTGAATATCCAGGACGATATCCTCTTTCACTTTTGCTGTCTTCGATTTAGGGTTTTGTTGATCTGGAGCCGCCTCTTGCAAATAGCACTTTGAATCGTTTGTTGTATGCTTTTGTTCCTCAATTAGCTTCGCTGGTTCTTCGATCAGTATTATTCGATTGCTCCAGATTTGAGCTCAACTTCGGTATGTATTTGTCTCTTGAATGCTTTCGTTGATTGTTTTCAAACACGTGATTTTTTGCTGATGATGAATTGGGCATTTATAGGGATCAAAACCCTATAATTTTGTTTCGTATATTTTGGTTTGAATTCTTCAATTACTTTGCTCGGCCATTCGATTCTTGCTTAAACGATTGTGATGATTCTGACTTGTTCATTAGTTGATATATTCAAATATGTTTGAATCTGTTCCGTTCTTTGCTCCTACGACTTGTTCATCGGTTGCTTACAGTTTGACATTTGAATTTGAGATAATCTTGACTTCCTGAAGTCTGAATTGTTCATCTGCGACCTTTTCTACTCCTTGACTTTGATCGAACTGCTGCTGATAGTTACCGAAATTTTGAACACTTCAATAGTATTTTTTGTTTGGCCATTTCTTTGATCTCAACTTGGAGCCTTGGATGTTAGTTTCTCGAGTTTAATCCGATGTCTCCATGTATATACATACATATATGTATGTATATATGTGTGTGATTGGTGTTGCTATGCTCTATCCACCCGAGTGCTTGCATTCATGTGTGTTCATGTGTGTATGATTGTTGCAGCTCCAATGCATTGTTGTCTTCACTATTTCATGTCTATATATGGTTCACCACTTTGTACATGTTGAAACTTAACTTGCATATGAACTTGTACATGTTTAAATGTTTGTATATGTCCATTTCTCTGTTTCATATGAAATTGACATGTCTGACACTTTGTTGCTTTGTACTTGGCCCTGTACTCTGGTTGCATATGAACTTGGCCCTAAATGTTCATCATGAACATTTTGCTTGAACATTTTGCCCTGTACTCTGGTTTTCATGCCTAAATGCCTGCATGTAGCATGCCTTTGTTGTTGTAGTCTGTTCCACTTGAAGTCTGGTTGTATGTTTTCATGTGGATCTTCATATGTACATTTTTGATCTGAATTGATATGTGTATGTATATATATGCATATATGCATACATGTGTATATGTGAGTGTACTGATCATTGCTGCATTGAAACCGAACTTGATTATTGCATGTTGGTTGGAGTCTGATCTGTGTTGCATTGTTTTCATAATGTTGTTGTAGTTTTGCCTTTGTTGCTCCTGACCATGTCTTGTGCACTTTCTGAACTGTTTTGTTCGAGTCATTTCATTGATCTGGTCTGGTTGCAGCCTTTGTGTTCATGCTTGATTGAATTCTAGTTGTACATATGAGTATGTTTACTGAATGCCTTTGTTAATGCATTCTGGTTCCATTGAACTCTGGTTTGGTTCCACATGTTGTTTTTGCATTGCACTTGAGTTGAATCCAGTCTAGGCTTGGGTTTGACCTTGTGCTCACATGTCCCTGTTATTTTAACAAGCAAGTGTATATTGGTGTGCACGACCTTGTGGCATGTACAATGATACATTGTGCATGTCACAAGTTGTTCGCATAAGATGAATTAAAAAAATGATGACGAACAACCCAAATAACCGAGGCAAATTATATTTTCAAACACACACTTCATTGTGCACTGCAAAATATTTTTTTTCAATTTTACTATGTCAGTGTTTATTTTGCAGATAGTTCAGATGCTAGATACAGGCTGAAACAGAGTTGAAGATCAAATACGAGTGATGAGTGAATATGTAGTGAGGTGTAACATGTATGTAAAATTGTATAGTGAAAATTGTGTTGTAATTGAAACTTGTACAGTGAGAGCTTAAATTTGTACTATTCGAATTTGTAATAAAATATTTGTTTGAATAAAATATTTGTTTGAATACGAATTCCGAGTTATTTATTTTAATTAACAAATATTTATTTAATTATGCGGAAAAATAAAATAGTACAATAACAAATACATTTAAACGAATATATATATGTTTATTATCATCAAACAAAAATCATATGCTATTATATTCTACAATCTTTACGAAAATAAAATCTTCAACTAATAATTCCAAATCTTTACGCCTTTTATCTGCGTAGTTTTTCTACCTTTATTGAGCTTCCTTCATCCTTGCTAAGATTAACTCAATCTTTTCAGTCACTTATTTCACCCAAGCCAGACCAAGTATCGGTCTATCACCTCTCTTCAACCAACATGCAGGTGATTTGCACGGCCTTCCGTAAAGCTCTTCGAAAGGTGCCATATCTATACACTACAAGGAAATTTGTCTTTGGTTGCATTAAGTGGTAGTGTTTGATTGCTAGGTGCAACTAATAATATTTTCCGCTGTATTATAAATGTAACCAAATATTACTCGCCCAGCGGCTTCCAAAAAAATTGTTCAGTCACGTTTTCCTCCATCGTCAATATCTAGAAAAAAATTATCATTCCCTTTATTCCTCTTCAATAGTTGAAAGATAAATTCGCCTTTTAGCTTCAGCTGTTCTACGATCCCTCCATCGTCGCGTTAGCGCTCACTGTCGTCATCGTCGCACTAGCCCTCTTCCTTATCAATTTTCAATTATCTTTGAACGTAAATCAATTGTAAATGTTTAGCCCCAAATGATTTGAAGGTTTTGGTGAACATAGCTGGAGTTAAATGCACTTGCAAGCATAGACGACGTGGACTGGATCGCAGTAGATCTGGCGGTTGGATCGGAGACGATGTCGAGCATGGATTTGATTAAGGTGGTGGACGTGAAAGGGTATGTTGATTGATTGGTATATAAGTTATAACCATACTTATCTCCATCATCACTAAAAGCTTTTGATTCCTTCCTTCCTTTTATTATCATGCAATTATTAATCAAGCAGTGAAGCTTAATTGAGCTAGTTATGATTTTGTGAATCCTTAAAATTCGCCTTTTATGGAGAATTTAGACCAAATTATTGGTTCAGTAAGATAGGTTAAACAAGCTATTGGCATGAATTCCTAAAGCTGAAAAATGAGTATATCTTAGTATTAATAAATAAATGTAACAAACAAAAATTCTTTTGTTGAACCTAGAAAATTACTTAGGTGAATGTGAGTGAAAAGGGACTGGAATCCAACTAGAACAACTTATTATCATATTGTATGTGTCTATTTTAGAATAAAGAAGGTTAGGTTGTAATACAATATATGCAACTTGATTAAACTATTTTGTATGTATTGACTCTCAATTTTTTTTGTCACTTCAATAGTTTATAGGTGTAAATTTCAAACTCCAAAAAATGAGGGATCTACCAGCAACATGATGGAGACAAATATAGGGGAAGTTGATTTGTATATAATGAGTTCGCCTTCAAGGTTATTTGGACATCATTGAGACTTATATCAGTTTTTTCAAAATGAATGTATTTCCTGGGTCATTTTTACTATTAATTTTCTAAGTGGCATCAGTTTTTAAACTAATAGCAAAAGCATAATACGGGTGGTTCTCAAATTACACTATAGTGGAAAACGGGTGGAGTTACAAGGGATGTGGTTAAGGAGATAATGATAGCATGCCTTTTTTGATATTTATGTAAACTTATTACTAATCTATTTTTTATAAAACATAAACTGGTTCCAAAAAGAAAAAATAAAATCAAAATAATATTACTGCACGATCCCATGACACACTACTGCTCTGGTTTGAGCTGTAAGATATCTCACAATATTACAGTTTGTTATGAATTTTTTTTGTTTTTATACTGAATTCACTAGTATAGACATATATTTAAAACCATTCTATTCATGCACTAAATGTACAACACATGCACTTTGTCTTACATTTTTTATTTTCGTTTTGTGGAATTATTTGCAAGACCAGAAAGCAATGTACATAACTACAGTTGAGATGGGTTATTTGGTGATACGGATGTTGTACATCCCATCCTACGTTTTACCAGTAATATTTTGTCTTATTTAAGCTTTTGGCATTACTTCTTATGTTATACACTTGCCTTTCTTTACTACTTTTTAATTATGGATTTGTTTGTTCCAAGATTACATCAATTTTGATAGTAAATGATACGCTTCATTGACACGCCCTTCAATATATTCAAGATGCACTTCTTCCATTATTAATTCTATGCATTGGATGTAATAACCACCCACAACCAACAGTAATTCAGCTCATCGGGAATTGGTCCACTCAATATCGGTTCAGCTTGATGATATTTTGGGTATTCCAACATTATTCGACATGTGGATAGCTGAACTGAAGAACCCATACCGCTTGGTATGCCAATTCATCTCAATATGTTTTCAAAATTTTATTTGAATTTACTGTTGTAACACACTAAGACTCAATTAGAATATATAAACTGACATAAATGGATTATTTAGCGTCTATGTAGCAGTAATATGCTTTCTCGTTGCTGCTGTTAGCAAGTGGTATTAATCGCTGAGACATGGATACTACTCTTAGAATAATTAAACGTTTAACGGTGCTGATTTTAGATCCAAGTTACATTGATGTGAGTTCTTCATTCATTACACTATCATGTAATAGGATTTTTCCAGTCTTCTAAATTGCTAAAATTTTAGATGTAATTTTTTTTAAATTCGGTTTAATTTCAAACTATATCAACTCTAGATGTATGGGATAAAAGTGAAATTTTGGCCTAGACTCTATTTAAAAACTAATCGGATGAATTTAAAAATTAAACTAGGAAACACAGGTGCTTTTACTATTGTAGTATACATTCTTAGTATCAAATATGGATGAAAAGACTATTGCTACACTACCCTTTCTCTTTTCTGTATACAAATGCTTTTACTATTGTAGCATACATTCCTAGTTATTATGCTTCTGCAATATAAATACATATAACTGTATTCTGTCCTAATATTTTTGCTCGAGATACCATGTCTAACTGCTCGAGATTTCTGCATAAACCCTAAATAGGTATGAATTTTATATTTCAATCGACTATTTCAATCGGATCGACTATTTCTATCGGATTTTGTGATTCTACTATTTCGACTATAAATTGTATGATTCAATAGCTTTTCGGATCATATGAGTGTAATTCGTATTATTTATTTACACATGCTATTTTAGATAACTCCAATGTAATTTCAAATAAATACGTAATTTTTAGCGAGGAGGATAACCAAGTCTTGATGGGAATCTCTTCGATGCTCAGTCTCTTTATTTTTATAGTCTTTTAGGTATGAAAACTTATATAATGATGAGTCATTGCAGGTAATATCAGATAATACACAAATCATGATTTATTACCACCATCTTTGGAGATAAGTTTTTATGATAAGACATAACTTATATTTTAAAACGATCATGTAGATATGAGATTATATTATATAGGTTAGGTGGTGAATGCAATGTTGGATCCAACAAACCCATGGCTGAATGAAATGTTTGATTAAATGTGTCAATTGTTTTTAATTTGTTATTTGAATATTTAATAAGATTCAAAAAGGTAAGTGTTTGATGCTTTATGCTTGAAGTGTATAGCTGACTGAGATGCATAACTTGAGGAGTTTGGCAATGTTTTACTATTGACAAGTAAAGTAGTAGACTGAAAAACTATTAGGATTTGGATGAGTAGATTTCGTATTAGCAACTTCATATAATGCAGTAAATACAAATGGAGTTTAGAATATTACAGTGAGGAATGTTGGGTTTGATAACACCATGAATGGCTTCAGAATCAAGACATGGGCAAGACCAAGTGATGGGTTTGTAAATCAGTTGATTTCAGCATGTAGTTATGAAAAATGTGGATAATCCGGTTATGAGTTGTCTATTATTGAAATTTGAATGCCATGGGTGCACCTTGGAATGAGAAATGTTTCTCATACTATCTGGTATGAATACCAGGTTCGCTATTTCAACAAATCATATACCATGTTGTATAGTACATATAGCTTTGCACTTCATATTAAAGAAGGCATTCAAACACAGTCAAGGACGGCTTTCTTACCACAGACATCTATTGAGCTATGATAACAAGACAAAGTGATTGCAATTTGTAATCATGGCTTTGTCGTTTAATCTTATTGATATTGTATGCATCAAGATTCTAGCTGCAAAATACCTAGTCAATCGCTTTGAAATAAGTGAGAAGTTAATTGAATATTGTCATTTGTTGTTTATTGTATACAAGTGGGAGAATATCTTTTTTACAAGCCATTCAAACCCATTTGAGGTAGAAAAAGCGAAGAAAATGCTCAAAGTATGTAAACGTTTACTTCATCATTCATCACAAATATAATTATCCACCTGCATTGGTAAGTTTTTGGAAAGGTTTTCCTTTTTTTAGAAAAAATGATGCTTGGGTCACTACTTTATTGGTAAGTTTTCTTTTTTTAGAAAAATTGTTGTTTTTTTGATCATTTATCATAATTTAAGATTCTAAATTTTTTCTATTGAAATTTCAATTATACTACTCTTCAAAATCACATTCTCAATATGTACCTAATCTACCTTGTCATTCCGTTGACAATTATGCACATTATAGTCCAGTCTTGCTCCATTTTTTCACTACAAGTCTTTTACTAGATCTGTTTATGCTATGTTGGATTTTCCTTGCTCTACTTTATTGCTCTATTTCTGCTTAGTGCTGGTGCTCCTCAAATGTGTTGATCTAATATATACTCTTTCTAATCCTGTTGCACTTTATTTTACAACATCGTGTTGAATTGCTATACTTGACATGATTGCACAATGCTTATATATTTTGTACTCATCTATAATGATGTCTTTCCGGTGATCCTTACATTGTTTGGTTTGAGCAGGGCGGAAGATTCACTCTATTTGTATTTCATCCTATTTTTGTATGCTATTTATTTTTATTAATAAAATATCATGGGCGTTCTCATTTTGAGGAACGCTTTTTCCATGAAAATAAGAAGAAGAAATTCACATTCCCAATATTTATTAGTTGCAATCCAAACTGATTTGATTCATAGGTTTGCTAAATAAATAACAAAATCCTTGCAAAAACATCTATTTTAATGTAATTTACATCGGTACACAGTTCTGTTACTTTCTTGCATACACGGATTTATTTAGATGATTATAATAAAGCTATTTAGTTGAATTTTTTTCTTTGTATAATAAAGCTATTTAGTTGAAGTTTTTCTATTTGTTGTATGGTTTTATTTTCTCTATATGCTACAGGTTCCATTAGCTCGTATGAAACTTCCTTTTCTTTTACCTTAACTGCTAGAAATTATCATGTCGAGAGCTTAAAAATGAACTGCTGCTTTTGTTTTCATAAAATGTTTGTTTCTTCCAAAAAAGTCGAGTGTGGAAATGCTAAAAACACATTCAACATAGTAGGATTACAATCTGAATTGAATAACCTCATGCAATTTGAATGGTCATAAAATATTGCCTAATTGGTTTGATTTTTTATATTTTCATAATGGTTAAGTAATGATATGAGCTACCATCTATACATTTCTAATTTATTTCTTATATGAACAGTATTGGTTTTGTGATATTGCATCTGTGATTGAAAAGGGAGAAGGATACCAAGAAGGAATGAATGCCCATTACAAGCAAGTGGCAATTGACAAAATTAAAAGATGCGCTCAATTCTGATATTTCAATCAACACTTGGTCGGGATAAGGTTAACAAAATATGAACCATCACAAAGAAAATAATAGTCCAACCTAGAATGGGGTCATCTTTGCTCAGTTTCCTTATTAAATCTATTGTTCTAGACTTCGAAGGAACGTCTTTTCCATTTTACGGAAATGAAATTAGGCATGGTCTCTCAATATTTTTTTTTGTACGCATAGCATAGGAATGTCCGTTAAATCGAAGTTCATAATGAATGCATGGCTGAGGTTAGTTGGGACGCTTATCGGTGAAGCTATGAAAAAAACTAGTTTAATGTACGAAACAGTTAATAAAACGTGCAACTGATAATAGAGAACCGAGATTATTTTTGATAAACCAGTGTTAGATTGAGGACTAACCTGCTAGGAAACTAGCCCATTTGCAGTGAAATGAAAAATTATACGTCATTCAGTTTCTGCTTTAGTCTGGTTGCATTTCATAACATAACAATTATCGTATTGTTGTTGCCAATTAAAAGTATTTGGGATTTTATGAATGGGTGGGAGCAGGCTTAATTAATGTCAAAATATCTGGCCTAAAAAATGGAACAGTCGACTTACCTTCAAATAGTTGGGCATGCATGGTAACTGAATGCATTTCTTTTGAATATAGCGTGTTGTTTCAAAAACTTCACGTGGCTGTGTAGATTTGGTTTTGCAAACTAAATTGTTTTAAGTTGCTGCTATAATTTGTCATGCCTAATTTCTTCCTAATTAGATTAGCCAGTGTCGAGTTCAAAATATGAAAAATGCACGCCTGTTTGTGAATGTCGATGTAAGTTTTTTCCAGGCAAATGTCTTACTGGATGCGGAAAACCTTTGATTAAGTCGGGGACTGCAGCAGTTATTTCTTACTACAGAAAAGCTTGAAATCTAATTGAAGTCTGAACATTTAGGTATGCTCAGAGAGCATGAACTAGAGCTGAAGTATAAGATTTGGGATTTTGGACTTTCTCATCAGCAAACTAGCTAGTTTGAGCATCAAATTAATGCACATAATGTGCATTCAATCTTGTAGCATCAGGTTGATAAGCAGAAGCATGGGGAGGGGTCATATCCACATTAAAGAGAGCATTTGATTACTGATGCATGGGCAGAAGTATGCAGAGCAATTCAAAGGACATTCTCACTTTTTAGGTAAATATTTTATCGTGTATTTTGCTTAACTATTAGTCTATCAATTTTTAGTTCGTCCTAACAATGTAAGTTTTGTCTTGGCTACATTTTAACTAAAGTATGCTGAATCTTCTCTGGTACTTCCTTTTGCTGTAGAGGTATGTGTTTGTGTTTTGTGCGTATTGTGGATATGTTGTGCATATGTGTTTGTGTTGTGTGTATGCTGTGTTAATACGAGTGTTGTGTGTGTGTTTGTGAATCCCTGTGTATAGGTAGATAAGCTTCAGTAAATGATATATATTCAATCTTATTGGTTACTCTGATCAGCTTTAGTAAATGATGGCGTCTCATTATTGTTTATTACTTGGATCTCATTATTGATTAATACTTGTCTATAAGTAGGCCACAGTTGAAAATTGCTTTTGATTCTAAGATTATTTGCTACCATAATTTCCACTATCATCTTCTTGAATGTCAGTCGGCAGTGCATCATTTAATAATCTAACATGTCATTTCATCTTGGTCATTATTGTACTCACAATTATTATTTTGTTGTGCAAAGAAAGTTGAAGGTACTGAATTCTCAATCCGAAGAAATGATCGGCTGTGCAGAGGACGTTGAAGGTAATTCAGTTGTTAATGGTACTTGCTTAGTCATCTATATTATAACATTTTGTTTATGGTAGTTTAGTTGTGTAAACTTCTATATGTATGGATTTTATGTTAATTTCTTATTTTGAAACTACTTTATTTATGTACGATTATGTACTAGTTGTGTATCTATATACGGTTATGAACTAGTGATGTTTATAGTAGTTCAGTTGTTTATGTATTTTTTTGGTTATATGAATGTGGTAACCATATAACTGTTTATTAGTTTCATATTGAACGGTTTACTATTACTGTATAATATATGCTATGAACAAAGTGAATTTGAGAGTGAATGAGCTAGCGGAGCTAGGGAAATACACACATAACATAAAAAAAATGAGCAGCGTTTAGCAAATGCTACAGAAATATCATGCAGCAAAAAAAAACGCTACCAAACAAATATGATGGTGGAGAAAAGCTACAAAATATATCGATGAAATGCTACAAAATATATATGGTGACATTTAATAAATGTAGCTGTAAGTTTTGGGTTTAAGCTGACCCCTCTATACCATCGTTTAAAAATGCTCTTAAAATATTTTGTGTTAGCATCAAACAATACCTTTTGGTGGCATTTCGAAATGCTACAATAAAGATTTGTGGTTGCGTTCCTAAAACACTGCAATAAGATACTTTATAGTGGGATTTATTAAAACGCAAAGTCTTGGATTTTTAGTTGTGTGTTTTTTAGAAGCATTCTCTAAAACGCTACAATAAGTTATGGTAGCGTTTTTTGGGCACCATTAAAAAATTCTTTTTGTAGTGATATTAATTCGATAACTATTATTATAGGAAAACTCAACTACGTGCAAATGGTCCTTCCATGAATCTTCGAAATTTAATACACAAGCTCTTAATTAATCTTCGAATACCTTATTAGCTCTTTCCGTTTGCTCATCGGTTTATGGATGGTAAGCAGTACTCATATTCAGCTTGGTACCCAGTTCGTTATGCAAATTCCTCCAAACTCACTCATGAAGAAAGGATCTCTGTCATTTACAATGCTACTTTGTATTCCATGAAGTCTCACAACGTTCTTTATGAATAACTTCAGTAAACTAGGTGTCGTCCTTGTCGACTTAACAAAGGTAAAATGTGCACTCTTGGTCAGTCTACCCATCATGATCCAAATGCATTCTTCCCCCCTATTTGACCTTGGCAACCCATCTACAAAATTCATAGATATAGAATACCGTTTCCACAGTCATACTTCCAAGAGTTGGAGTAGTCCACTAAGGTTTTGATGCTCAGCTTTTACTTGTTGGCAATTCATACGTTGCTTCACCCATAAGTCTACATCTCTTTTTATTCTTTCCAGAAAAAACTCTTTATATCCTGGTACATCTTCGTACCTCCGAGATGAATGGTAAACTTTAATCGTTCTCAAGGAACTTCCTTTCTCAAATTATCTACGTCTAGAACACATAATCATCCCTTCTTTCTCAATCATCCTCTTTGGTCAAATATGAAATATTTCAAATCATCAATCTCACTTCCCGCTTCTAGTCTCTTTATCCGATTGGCTAATATTGGATCATCTTTTTGCCTCGTCGTAATTCTTTCGATCAATATCGGTTAAATTTCTAGACATGAATACCTTGACTAGAACTGGCCATCAACCTCATTCTAACTCCATACGAAGACAACGCCTCTAAGTTGTTCCATTCAGATAACATTGCTAACACCACTTTCTGATGTTTTCTACTAAGTGCATCCGCTACTTTATTTCCTTTTCCTAACCTATACTCAATCCCAAAGTCATATGCTGCTAAAAACTCCAGCCAATCTTTGTTGTTTCATGTTCATCTCCCTCCGAGAGAATAAATACTTCAAGGACTTATGATCCATAAACAACTCAAATTATTCTCCCAAAAAATTGTGTCTCCACACCTTTAGTGCAAAGATCACCGCTACCAACTCCAAATCATGTGTAGGATAACAAACTTCATGCGAAAGAAGCCATTGAGAAGCAAAGGCAATCACTTTATCTCTCTACATCAGTACAGCTTCTAACCCCAATCCACAAGCATCAGTATACACCACCAGATCTTGATTCCCAACTGGAACCACTAACATGGGAGGATTGGTCAACAAATGCTTTAGCTTCTACAATGCTTCTTCACATTTAGCTGTCCAAACAAATTTTACGTCCTTCCTTGTTAGCTAAATTATCAGTGCTGTTATACGAGATGATCATTAATAAATCTCTGATAGTAGCTAGCCAATCCAAGAAACTTCGTTTTTAGCTGATGCTACCTCAACATTTTAGCACTATTCTGAGATGAACTTCATGGTCACGTTTACTCTTTGAATATATTAAAACATCATCTATAAATACCAACACAAATCCATCCAAATGCTCTCGGAAGATTCGATTCATCAACTCCACAAAGAAAGCAGACACATTGGTTAGTCCGTAGGGCATGACTAACTATTCATATGAACCATATCTTGTTCAAAACGCCGTTAACGGTATACTTTCCTCCACCACTCTCAATTAATGGAAGATCGTAGGTAAGTCCAACTGTGAGAACACCTTGGCTCCACTCAATTGATCGAACAAATCATCTATTCTAGGCAAAGGATACCGATTCTTTATCGTCTTCTCATTCAACTTTCTATAGTCGATACACAACCTCAATGATCTATCTGGTTTCTTCACAAACGCCACTGTAGATCCCCAAGGTGAACCGCTTCATCTAATAAAAATTAGTCCCTTCTAGATCCACTAGCTGCACCTTTAACTTCTTCTTCTCGGTAGGTTTCATCCTGCTAGGTGGTCTAATAATAGGTTCGGCTCCAGTACAAGATATGTTCGAAACTCTATGGAATGTTTTGGCGATAGTCTCGTAACAAGTTCTGAAATATCGGCATACTCTCTTAGTATGGAAACCTGACTAATTTCATCCTCCACACCTTCCATGGCACTCAACATTGCATAGGTGTCAAAACTAGGCTCTTCAAATGAGTATACAATTTGATCGCAGTAATTAGGATGCTTTAAGGATATTACTCAACCTCGAACAAATACCCTAGCATCATATCGACTCACCCAATCCATACCAAGAATTATCCCAAAACACATAAAATCAAATACATACAAATTGCAGGCAAATATATGACCTAAAAAGTCAATCTCTATATGGTCACATCTCAATCCAAGAGTTGCATAGCCGCCTATCGGATTTGCAACCCTTAGAGAAGTAATAAGATATGTCGGTTCTAGGTTTAACTTACCCACTACACATCTAGAGACAAAAGAATATAATGCTCCGGTATCAAACAACACATTAATAGGAATGCTACGAATAAGAAGTCTACTTGCCAATACAGCCATTCCCTTCTCCTCTGCAGATGGTTCAGAAGCTGTAGCTTCCAAAGAAAACACTTTTCCCTTTGGAGCTTTGACTGGTTTAGGACAATCCCACTTGAAATGCATCATCTTGTCACAGTTAAAGCACTTTACTCCCTTCTTATTGATAGCCTTCTTGTTGTCTCCACAATGACACTCACTGACATCGTGCTCTTTCTTGTCACACTTATAGCAAGTCACCCCAACTTTTTCCTTTTTTAAAACTCCTTTCTTCTGAGCTCCCTTCTTGCCAAAGAACTTTTGCTTCTTACCTTGGAAACCTTTAGTCTCCTAAGGTTTGTTTTTCTCCAAAGATAAAAGAAACTCCTAATTTCTCAGAGCCATGTCCACAACAACATTAAATGGATCTCTGAGATGTGACATAGTTGCCCTAGCAATCTCTGGCTTTAGTCCCTTGAGAAACTTCTCGTTTTTATTAAGCAGTGAATTAATGATGGCATGCCCATGCCTAGACAGCTCATCAAACTTCATAGCATACTCCAACACAGACATCTCACCCTACTCTAACTTAGAGAACTTTCTAAACAACGTTGACTTGGTCGCTACAGACAAAAATTTCTCTTCAAATCTTTCCTTAAAGTCAGCGTAAGTTAACTCCTCTTCCTGAACTCCCACAGTAACATTGTTCCACCAATATAAAGCAGCTCCTTGCAATTGTGTCGATGTTAATCTCCTTTTATGATCGTCGTTCAATACCAAAGCAACAAAAATCCTCCCACAATGAAGAAGCCAATCCTCCACTTTGATGGCATTCTCTGTTCTCAAGAATGGATTTCCTCCCAACCAAGTGTATCTCGGCTTAACGGGGCATAATTATTGTGAGTAGCCACTTCAGACATAGCAGCTCCCACATTGCAGCATTTCCTTCAGTTAATCCAGCTGCCACTCCGAGTTGCATCATATTGCCAAAGAACTGATACATCATCCCCATATCCACTGCTGCAGCTCCAGTAGCCACATTAGCATTAGCATTTGCGTTGGTGGTTCGGCTAGTGTTCCTAGCATTGGCCCGAACGTTTTCATTAGTTGTAGTGCTTTCATCTCCCAAGTTCAGTCTTCCAGTCATGGTATCCATTTCTCGTAATCTACATATGATTCTTCATATGATATAAAAGAATTGTGTAAGACAGTGGCAAGAGTATAGATAGAGATACACACTGATATATATAGAAAATAACAAGTACGTTAATATATCGCTATCCTAAGCCTCGATTTATTCTTTTCTATTTCATTTAGGTTATGTATTTTTTTAAATCCTATTAACTTTTATGTAATCATGTGCTCTGAAACCAAGTTGTAACATCCCTCGTTCTAAGGCTTGGAAATAGATACTATTATTACTGTAGTCATTTTTAGCATCATTTCCCAATGACATAATGAGATCTGTTATTGAATCATTTACACCAAGAACGCTAGGGTTTACAAAAATTTTAAAAAATAATTCATTCATTAATTTGCAAATTTATTACATTTCCTTTCCATAACCCCATGAACACATCGTTAAGATAAAAATATAATAATTACATATATAATCCTAAGAGCAACATATGAAGATACCTCCTTGAATGATCAGAGTTTTAACTACCTAGATGGTTATAATACCTGTCATTACATACTTCAACCAAAATAAAACGTAGTTAAACTACTGCATGGAAGAAATATACAATCTTCTATATAGTAGCTTGCCTCCTGCGTGTCTCCGGAAGCTTATTCATCTAAAAAAATCCCTACATGTAGCTTACTCAATTACAAATTGAGTACCCAAGAGTTTAGGGGCAAATCAAAAACTTTGGCTTAGACAAAAAGTCTAGTGTGGATAATATCATACCATCTCGAACTAAAATGGGTACTTAGTGAGATCACACCACTAAGCAGAATGGGTCTACCCTCACTAATACCTTATCAAACAATATGCAATCCATAACATATCTTACATCCAAAATGATTAGCATATAATCATAATATAATCATGAAATAATGGGTAAAATGAATAGTCCGGTATTCATTAAGGTCAAAGGGTTACATAATCCCAAAATTACCCAATCCAATACCATAATGACATAGTTTTCTCAGGGTCATGACGAACCTATAATAGGCTGAATAGAAACCTATAGTAGTTTTGCAGGCTGACTAGAAAACCTATTGGGCTAACTTGGGCTAAAATTATAACTAGATAATTCATAATCTCTCATCCTACAAGAGAAAATAACCATGGTTTCTATCCTATAAAAATACAACGATGAGCTTAGTCGCTAAGAGTTCCTTGCTTTGTGTAATCTCAATTTCAACTATCCATTAGCTAGGCCCTACACAATGGAATCGTGGACCTAACCATCCATGGGCTAAGCAGTTGGAGGATAGGGCGCGACCCTACCCCAGTCTCTACCCTTTATTCTTAAATCTTAAATTTGGTTTTCAAAATGTCAATGAGCAGTGTCTTTTGATCAGTTCAGGCATCCTAACACAATTTTGATCTTCAGGATCTCCTAAATGCAATTCTACTCACTTGGGAATTCTGACCCTACCCATTATTGGAACAGCCCTAACTGTTCATCTGTTCCCCAAATTCCTAAGGTCACATTGTTGGGTGATATTATATACATATAAGTGAGCATGTGAATAATTCAATATATGCAATAATAACAGATCAAGATATAAAGATGAACATACAACATATCAACAATCATTTAAATATACATTCAATAGGATAGCCAATTTATACACAAATTACTTTTTCAAAGTAATAGCTTATTCCTTAAAAACTCTTTCAAAAATGAGCTAATAAAATTTTCATTTATTTTGAAATCTCATATAAATACTTAACGAAATTCATCTTTTTGTTTAAGTAAAATTTAGCCCCAAAATAGAGTGAAAAATTTCCAAGTGTTATAAAATAGCTACCCCTCACTTGTTTTTATGTGTTAATATATATATATATATATATATATGTGTGTGTGTGTGTGTGTGTGTGTGTGTATATGTATGTATGTATGTATATAGCCTTCGTAGTGAATGTATTTTGATTTGAATATATATTTTAGAAACTTGTTCATTAGCTGTTGTGTTGCATCTTTCATGAATTATATGCTTCGATATTGTTGCTATATGTGTGTGTATGTATATATATAGATGTGTACATTTTCCTTGATGTGCTAGCTATTCATTATTTAGTGTGTTGTCGCATGTGTCCTCGAGTGCAAAATGCTTTACCTTACAATCATTTAAAGGCCTTCGCTATATAAATATATTTCACATGTAGTATTTTTCTTTGTTTCGTGTGTTTCAATATCCAATAATTATCATGCTTTCGTGATAACTTTTTGCATGGTATTTTTTATTTCTTTCCTCTCGTGCACTATTTGGACATAGCCTTCAGGGACAATGTGTATGCAGAGACACAACACACACTCTCTATTGCGCAACTATCCTATAACTATCACAATTAATGTGCACAATATATATGTAATCCTATAGTCATCGCGAAGTATAGCCATCATGAGCAATTACTTGTCTTCGTGTACTGCATCCTAACATAAAGCCGTCGAATGTCATATACACACATACATACATATACATAAACATACATATGCATACACATATACATATATCCAACTATGCAATGATATCTTCCGTAGCAGGTCATATATATACAATATGTGAAATTATGCACATGCAGTCAAATATAAATTTCATATGCCTTTATTTATTCTATATTTTCTCATCTTGTTCGATGCGTTATATATGTCTTCATGATATATAATAATGCCTTCATTTGAATTGTTGCTAGCATATATATGTAATTCATGTATGCATGTATGGCCCAGGTGCACTTGAGGCATCGCCAATAATATGTGCCAGTGCAATATAATATATGCCATCGTAATATACTATACAGGATTGTTGTGATTTATAATTTGCCTTTATGAATTAAAATACTAGGCCCCCATGTGTTGCCCGCTTTTCTATTCCAGCTTTCAAGCATAGTTTTTCTGGACCTAATGTAAAGTTTAGCCTTGGGTGATTAGTTTTATTTGGTCAAAAATGGTTCAATGGCAGTTGTGTAATTAAATTAAAAACTGATTTATTATCCCGTTAAGCAATTTTTTTCACCAAATCCAATTTGGTGTTGATTTTTATTGGCCTTGGGTGATAGTGTTTTCTTTCACTAAGTAGTTGATATAAAATAGAAAATAATAGGAAATATCTCATAAATTCACCAGAAATCTATTTTATCATTTTATACTCTTGTAAAATTCGAACCAAAATAATTTTTCACATTTTTAATATTTAATTTTTGAATTTGAACTATTCTCTCACTTAGAAAATTCATAAAATATTCATATTAACTGCAAAAATTATGAAATTTAAAACCCACCTCCAAAATAATAATTGGAACATTAAATCAAAATTTTAGATCATTTGAAGATTAAAATTTAGTATTTCATATTAAAAGCCTTTAGGAAAATACGTAAAATTAGGTAATTAATATCCAATCATTCAAAAATCCAAATCCATGATTATTCAATCCAAATGCAAGATAAAACAAAAAAAAGGATTTACAACAAAACAAATTTTAGAACACACAAATACAAAGAGATGGAGGCATATTATTTACCTTAACCCTTGTTGAAATGATGGAATTTTCCTTAATATTTCTTTTCTCCTTCTTTTCTTCTTGAATTCCTAATAGTGGCCTTATCTCCTTAGTTTTTTTGAGAAAAATGTGTGATCCTCTAGAATAAAGGAGAGCACACATATAAATATGCATATATCATAGAAGACAAGGTACTACCAACATGCTTGGCAGGTAGCTAAATATAGTACAAAACAAAGAAAAGAACTCAGATACCCCTGGAATGAGCTCCGGCAAGGCCACCGCCCATTACAACCCAATATCGAGCTCCGGCAAGGCCACCGCCCGGTATTGAGTTGTTAGAAGTACCTAAAAAATCTATGGAGAAACTCAGCACCCATGAATCTAGAAGACAGCTCCATATGAAAAGTAATCGCCATGCTGCAGACTCGGAAGAACTGGAAATGATCTAGAATGAAAAGCGCTACTCTGTAGACTCTGATGAACTAGAGAGAGCGCCTCGTTGGAAATGATCTCCTTAGTTTTTGTTTTGATAATGAATTAGAAATGAATAAGGGAAAGGGGAGAGTATGGTATAATATTAGATCTTCCTCTTTTGCCTCGTTTATACATATGTTTACTAATTCCTATCTCTTAAAACCATTCTCTATGTTATATTTATTAAGGCCAACTCATTTTAATTAGTTAATTGTTTTTAGAAAATCCCATAATTTCAACCTTTCATTTAATTATCCCATAACTAAATATTTAAATTATACGCCATATAAAAATTAGGCGTATTACTGTTTGACTTAGCAAATAGTCCCGGTTTGTCACATGATGTCTAAGCACTCCTATCTTTGGGAGATCCACTCATGCAGACCCTCTATGATGCCTTTCTGATTCTGTGGCATTCGTCTAAACGCCATCGTTCTGTGATTTAGCATTTTGCTCAACGTTGTCACCTGTATCATGCAAATCATCCATGTTGTCAGATAGATTTACTGCATCAAGTGGTTGCTCAACGGCCCCACCTTCAACATGGTCGGTACCGAGTTGATTATTATAACAACCCGAAAATTAAGCTATAATAATTAATTAACGAATTAATTAATTGATAAAATAACTTTGTGAAATTATCAGGATTGAGCTACGGGAGTTGCACCATTGTGTCAATGGTAATTTTTTGGTTAATTTCCATATATAGAATGTCAGAATCCGAGCTAGAACGAAGAAGATATGAATTAAACAAGAAATTAGAATATATATATATATATATAGGGCTAGGTCGACACCTAGGTCGACCTACCCACTGCCTAGGTCGACCGGCATGTCAACCTTTCAAGGGGGCGGTCGAACCAAGGTCGACCCGCCTTGTTGAATGAATGAATAATTTAATTCTTCATTCCTGTAAGCTTCGAACACGTCATTTTGGGTTATTTCCTCTCATTCGGTGCGTCCATGCTTTCATCCGACGGCTCTTATCCAGCCTATGACATGGTTGCACCAAATTCAATCTCCAAATCCAATGGTCAGAGATCCACAAGCACCACTATAAATAAGACCCTGGGCCTAGCTATTTTTCTCATTCTTGATTTTCTCCATTTGGGTTCACCTTCTCGGGCAGGACCCTAAATGGAATAATTTTCCAAGGAGAAGATCATTTTAAATTAAAATATTTAATACCCTCAAGTGGATCTGGGAAGACCAAGGGAAGAGTTAAGGACCACAGGTGAGTAATTAGTAATTATTTTAGATTTTTAAGTAATTTAAAATAATAGGGTTTCTAATAGTTGTAGTTTTTCTATGATTTTGGAATAACCTTTTTACCATTTTATTTTCAATTTTAGATTTATTTTTCATTCTATTTCCTTTTAGCTATTCTTTTCAGTTATTTGTAGTTAATTATTGTTAATTATAGATTTTCCATTTATTTACAGTTATTTGCAGTATTTATAATTATTTACTTTTATTTATGTTTTATTTACATCTTTTCTACGTTAGGGTTTTCTTCTGTAATTGTCAGTTTCTTTCTATTTTTCCTTTTTACGCGAATGGAATAGAATAGATTAGAACGCGAATATGGACTAAATAATAAGAACACTGAAATTATAGAAAATAAGATGTAAAATGTGAAGACTGTAATAAATTGGACTTGGACTGAATTTAAGCCTAATTATGATGTATAATTATGATTAAGAAGAGTAAAAAGAGGAAGTGGCTTATTTTTATACTTAGACCTTGGGTTAAGTTAATAAGCAATATTATAACAAAGGTTATAATTAGAAACAGAACAGAAAAAGGCTTATTTTGAGACTTAGAATAAATTAATAAGCAAAGATAGCAAGGATAACAGTAGAGGCTTATTTAAACAATTTATACTAAGTTAATAAGAAAAGGTAGGACCTGTACCAACAGCATTCCCTATTTTCTATGGACACAGGTGTCTCATAACAGCCTGAAGTGAGATGAGGGCACGCTTATGCTGTTTAGGGTAGATAAAAGGTCAACAATTAAAAGTCCAAATCATGAGGATTTGGACAAGGGGCACAACTAGATTTTGTTTGACAGGGACCAGTACTAACAACATTCCCTATTTTCTAGGGACAGAGGTATCTCACTATAGCCTGAAGTGAGATGAGGGCACACTTATGCTGTCTAGGGTAAATAAAAGGTCAAAAGAGGGAGCAACAGATAGTGTGAACCCAACTGTGGTCGAGCGTGCGGCCTCGGTGCAGGGGATATAATTCGCTATTGAGTTCCAAGCGCTTAGTAGGTGCCTTTCAAAGGCACCGCCGGTGTCTAGCTCACAGTAGACACATTAGTAGAAGGCCGATCAAAGGGTAGAATTAGGACTTCAGCCTAATTAAAGTAGGAATGGGAAATAAGCCTAATCAAAGCAGCTATCTAAGACAAGTGCAAACAATCGAATTTATCCAATCGAATTAATCTAATAGTTAAATCGTATTTATTTCTAGCTTTACCTTTCCTCCTATATCTTTATTTCCCTTTATACTAGAACTGTTGCAAAGTCTATTATCTTTACCTTTCTTATGAATACTAGTATATTATCATTCACCAGACTTTTAGTCTGACCCACTCTTCTATTTTCCCCTTTTCCCCCAAAGGCCAGCAAGGGCAAGGACGGTAGATTACGGACACTTGGAGACTTCAATGGTGGAGATTTTCTGATGTATTCCTTTTCTTCATTTTCAATTTTTAGCTTATTTGATGTACCGGTACCTTTTGAGGGATAGTTTTGTACTCTGATTTTTTTTAGACTGAGGTTATGATTTTCATAAGACATGTATTGGCATTTTGAGACATCTTATGTATTTGGTTTTATAACTCTATCTTATGAAGTTTGACTTTTGGTATATTATTGTTTTAATTGTTTCCACTGTTTTTATCTATTTTAACTTATGAATCTTTGTCTCTATAAGTTTTAGCTATACCTACAATGCAATACATCTTTTAGTGTATCCTTTTGGGTATACTAAGGGGTGTAGGGTGTTTAATTTGGTATCAGAGCATAAGGTTACAGGATTCCTAAAAATTTGTTTTAAAAGTAAAGTATTTTTCAAAATAACTTGTTTTAGAAGTATTTTTTAGATAGGAACTCTTAGAATAGTTTTCAAGTATAAAAGAGTTTTTATAAAAATCCCCTCAAAAGTCTAGTTCAATCTCCCTTCGACTCTTTCCTAAATTCTCTTTCTTTGCGTAGAATAGCAGATGCCCCTAATCTTCCTAAGGGTATTCCAGTCCTAGTGTAACAACCCGCAATTTTACGATTATATATTTAAATGTTTTATTTAAATATAGCATCGTTAGTTTAATTAAAGTCCAAAATATGACTTTTTGTAAACAGTCGAATCCGGACTCGAGACCACTTTCATTGAGTTCAAAACGACGTTTACAATTTTTTTGAGTATAAACATTGATATGTTTGGAGGTTATTAGGATTTTGGTATTTTGTTTGGGCTTTGGTTTGTGTTCTAGCCCACTAACCCAACAAGATAACCCAAACTCCTCTACCAAATACCCTAACTCCTCTCCTCTTCATTCATTCCACTCCTAATTTCCTAACACTCAAGCAAAAGAAAAAATGGGGGAAAAGAGGGGAAATCAAAATTCCTAAGCCCTAGATTCTTTGGAAATTCAAATTCAAGTTCTAAAATCATAGAGAAGCTTAGGTAAGCATCCTCTTCATCTTCTCCATCTCAACTCCTCTTCAATTCTTGATTTTTCCTATAACCTAACTTAGGAAAATCTTTGCATGAAGTAATAGGTTGAAGATCTTTGAGGTGTAGTAGAAGAGAAATCAATCCTAGCTTTTTTAGAGCTTGTCTTTTCTATTATGGGTTTAAAGGTGAATTCTTGTACTAACATCTATGTCTATACCTTTGATAGTTGTTAGGTATGAATTCCTAACAACGATTTCATGTTCATTTGCTTTTAAATTGAATTGGTTTGGTGAATTTTCCAATTTTGGTATTTTGAAGTCAAAATCTATGAAAATCCTACCATGGATGTTTGGACATGTTGTTTGGAGTGTATTGAAGAGCCTATAGGGTTGGGTTGTCTCTTGGCATAAATCTCTAGCCGTCATCGCTCATTTGATTGCTTCCGAATCCGTTTGCCCATTTTTGGGCTAGGCAAATTCTGCCCTAAGCTTCAGCTCCAATGTCTGGGAAAACCTTCAGACGTCTGGGCCTTAGGAATAAAAAATTCCAGAACCCAGGGTCAGATGTCTGAAGTTCATCCCCAGACGTCTGAGCGACCTGGAACGAATTTCCAGAACTTTTGCACAGACGTCTGGGAAAACCCTCAGATGTCTAGGACTGTCAAATTCTGCATATTTGCCTATTTTTATGTGGATTTCCGTTTTATCGATTTTTGTTGATCCGGTTAGTTGTCGTCATCTATTATCGACTTGGATGACTTCTTTTCTGGATTTTTGGGAATATCCATTTGATGAATTCGATATCGATTTTCATGGTTTACTTGACGTCGTCGAATGTGAATTTTGGTGATAGATTGTTTTTACAATCGTTTCTATGATTTGTCATTTTAAAGTATAAAGGTTTCTATACTAGTAGTAAATAGTCGAACTCTTTCACAAAAATGATTTCAACATTACTTTTAATACAAAGCTCGTTTTTAGAACCGTTTTCCAATATTAGTATATACAAACGTTTACCTCATTCGTACGAGAAATCCAATTAAACGACTTAGTAAAACAAGTGGTATGAAACGCTTGCGTTTACTTCGTCGGTTAATTCTTAGACTTGTTCGATTGAAATCTTGTGACAATTTTCGAGTGGAAATCTACAATTTGTTCGTAAATATTTTAGTTAAGCCAGTGGTTATGGGACATGAAGATTAACTCATTTATTTACTAGCTTGATGTAATTTACACTTATTGATCTATGACGATCATTTTGAGGTTTATACTAGCGATATGTGATGTCTCTTTGTCCGCGTGGGGGACTGTACCCCGTTCTGTTGAGCTTCATCTCATTTTTATAGGCTAGTGGCTTATGGGTTTATTTTAACCGTTTTATGGAGTTCGGTTCATCGGGCGTATCGTTGTACTACGTCGTTGTTCCGTCTTATTTGAGTTTCAGGTTCCTCGGGCGTACCGTTGTACTACGTCGTTACACCGGCTCTATGGGTTAGCGACCCATGAGATAGCGTCCCGTTTGTGATACACGTGTTGGTGAGTTTTCATGCTCCTGTTTTTGATAGGCCTCTCCCTTTTTTGTGACTTCTGGATTTCTAATTGATGATTTTTGGAATTTGTGTTTCACCAATATTTGTGATTTACTTAGATAAGCTTTATCAATATTTGTGACTTGGTGAATCTAATAAAGAATATGACATTCTTTTTGGATATTTGAGGAGATTTGAGATATTGTATGATTTTCATTATTATCAAATATATATTTGTCACAGTATAACATTATTGTTATCATGTATTTTTTTCACATCTCTTATCCTACCTCATCTTGTATGATATTTATAGCTAGACTGATCCGTTTATTATTATTATTTTTAACTAATACCCGGGTCAGACCGAGGTGTTTTAGGTACTTCTACTTGACTTCTTAGCAGGGACTAGCTTCTAACTTTTGGCTAACTACCTTAGCTCAGTATTTTTTGTTTTTATACATTCGAGATAGAGACTCCTTAATGTATACTTATTCTTTTGTCTAGTACTAGTACGTATTCTTTTGTGATGTAGTAGATCTATTATGACCGCTACTTTGATGTTCACTTCTATGTGTTATATTCATATCTGTTTCCGCCTTAGTGATATGAATATCTGTGACTGATTTGTGTTATGCTTATTTTATATTTGTTTCCGAAGGCCTCATAACCACTGTGTCGTAGCTTTGAGTTTGTATTGGATATGTCAGATTTCCTCTTGAAATGAAACGCATGTCATATTATCTGACATATCGGTACTCACACAAAGCAATTACACAGATGGTCGCTCCTCAAAAGCCTTATTTTTCATGCTAGTCGACAGCATTACCCCGTAGTGTCCTTAGCTAGTGCGAGTATAGAGGTGGGGCGTCACAGCTTGGTATCGAAGCCATACTTCGGAACAATGTAGAATAATCTAGCAAGGATCATTATCCTAAGTCTATCTTAGGAATCGTGCCTTAGGATTTAATTCGAGTCATAGGACCCGTTCTATCCTATTTTCTTTTATGATGCCTTGTTTTATAAATCAAGTTTATTTGATATTCATTCTAAGAATAAATTTTTCCTCTTCTTTCTTTCTTTCTTAAAGAAGAGAAATGGTTAGACCTGGTCGTCCTACCGCCGGTCAATCTAGTGCTACTCGTCAGGATGGCGTATTCATGTCTGCTCAACAGCTTTTGGATCTTGTAAAGAATGCCCAAGCTACCGGACCCATTCCTGAGCCAACTCATCCTAAATCCGGGTTTGCACGCTTGTACAGTGATTATACCAATTTGGGTGGAAGGCCATTCAAGGGTTCCGAAAGCGTTATAGAAGTCCAAGCTTGGCTTAGAACATGCAATCACATCTTTTCTCGCATGAATCTTGTGGATTTACATCGAGTCCAAGTGGCTTTTAGCATGCTCCAGGAGAGAGCATTAGATTGGTATGAGCTTTTGATTTCAAAAATTGTCGAAGCGGATCTTACTTGGGAGCAATTCCGGGAAAGATTCGAGTTAAAGTTTGTTCCGAAAGCTGAAAAAGTAACTTTAGCCCGACGCTTTATTGATCTTGTTCAAGGCGAATCTTCTGTGATAGATTATGTCGCATCTTTTGAATCCCTTTCTAAATATGGGGTCGTGTATATTACTACCCCATTGAAGAAAAATCAGAGATTTATCTATGGTTTGAATAAGAACCTCAAAAAGGCTTTACTTTTGAAACTAGAAGTTTCTTTCGATCAGCTTGTAGATATTGCTCTTCGACTTGAAGAGACCGATAAAGAAAGTGATGGTGATGTTAGGGGTGCCAAACAGAACTTCAACATTAACAAGAAGAGGCATATTAAGTTCAAACCTAATCCCAACAAGAAAGGGAAGCAAGAAACTTCGATAACAAAGACTCCTACCCCTAATCGTGGAGAGTGCTACAATTGGGGATCTAAGGACCACTATGCAAATAGGTGTCCGAAACCCCTTTATTGTCGCTATTGCAAAAGTTCGGGTCATCTTATATGTTCCTGTTCCAAACTTCAAAGTAAGAAAGAAGGAAAGCTGAATGTTGTGCAAGCCCTTAGTAACACTTCTCTTGGTCAAGGTATTTCTCATTCTGTCCTTGATGGCATTATTATGTTTCGTGATCATCCTATTCAAGTTCTTTTTGATACGAGTGCATCTCACCCTTTTATATCAAAAGAACTTGTTGATACTTTTTCTTTAAATGTTATGGGCTTGATGACTTCATTAAGAATTGTGAATCTGGTTGGTGGATCCGCAACACTCAGTTTATTTTGTAAGGATGTTGAAGTTATTCTATGTGATTATGTTTTCCGTGCCGATTTGCATGTTATGCGTTACTTAGGTTTCGGAATGATTTTGGGAATGGATTGGCTTAACCGTTATGAAGCCCACATCCTATGTCTCGAGAGGACTATCCGTCTTCGACATTCTTAATCTGTTAAGAAAATTTCTATTGTTCTTAAAGATTCAGATTCCAATTCGGCAGCATCCTTATATTCTCCAAATCCACATGATGACGATAATGATGATGAGGAAGATGTCATTTCCCTCATTCACGTTGTTTGTGAATTTCCCGACATCTTTGAGCCCGTTTTAGGATTACCACCTAAGCGAGCAATTGAGTTCAGAATTAATCTAATCCCTGGTGCTCTACCTATCACTCGTCCTCCTTATCGTATGTCCAATAAGGAAAATGAGGAGATGCGTAAACAATTATCCGAAGTGGAGGCAAAATAGTTTATTCATTCTAGTTCCTCTCATTGGGGAGCTTCAGCTATCTTTGTGAAGAAATCTGATGGTACACTTAGGCTTTGCGTTGATTACTGCAAGCTTAATGATCTTACCATTAAGAGTAAATATCCCTTACCTCGGATTGATGATCTATTCGATCAACTTAGCGGTGCTTGAGTCTTTTCACAGTTAGACTTAGCAATCGGTTTTCATCAACTTTGAATTGCAGAGGATAGTATTCCTTTGACATCGTTCCGTACTCGTTATGGATCTTATGAATGGCTTGTTATGCCATTTGGATTAACGAATGCTCCAGCTTATTTCGTTGACCTTATGAATCGAGTTTTCAAAGACTTCCTCGATCGATTTTTTCTTATCTTTATCGATGATATTCTTGTTTATTCTAAAACCGAGGAAGAGCATGAAAAACATCTTCGGATTGTGTTGGAAACTCTTAGGAGCAATCAATTGAAATCAAAAATTTCTAAGTGCCACTTTTGGCAATCCCGTGTGAAATTTTTAGGACATATTATTTCTAAATCCGAAATTTCCATGGATCCTTCAGAGATTGAGGCGATTCAAAATTGGAAGAGACCGGAGAGTGTGACGAAAATTCGTAGCTTTCTTGGATTGGCGGGCTATTACCGTCGGTTCATAAAATACTTTTCTAAAATTTCCGTACCTCTTACTAGTTTGACAAAGAAGGGATTTAAGTACAATTGGTCAGACAAATGTGAAGCTGCTTTTCAGAAATTAAAAGAACTCCTTTTCGATGATCCTATTCTTGTGATTCCCGAAGGGAACCAAGACTTGATTGTTTATACCGATGCTAGTCGTGTTGGTTTGGGAGCCGTTCTCATGCAAAGGGAACGTGTTATCGCTTATGCTTCTAGGCAATTAAAGCCTGCTGAGACTAGATATGCCATACATGATTTAGAGCTCGCGGCTATTGTTTTCGCTCTTAGAATTTGGTGTCATTATCTTTTGGGAGAGAAATTTGTTCTCTACACCGATCATAAATCTTTGAAGTACTTATTTTCTCAAAAGGAACTTAATTTGCGTCAACAACGTTGGATCGAATTCCTTACATCTTATGATCTTGATATTCTCTATACTCCCGGAAAGGGAAATCATGTTTCCAATGCCCTTAGCCGAAAGCAACAAGTATTTGTTTCCATGATGATATCTGAATGGAATGATCTCGAGACTTTGTCTACTTGTGAGATTCGAGATCGTGAATCCGATTCGTGTTCATCTCTTGTTTTGTAGCCTTGAGGCTCATCCTTCTCTTTTAGACCGCATCCTTGAAGCTCAAAAGCAAGATCTTGAATTGGCTCTTCTTAGCCAAAGTTGTAGGGATAAAAATAAGGTTAATGGTTTGAAAGACTTTGAAATCGATGCTCGTGGGGGCATTCAAAAATTTGGTAGACTTATTGTGCCAAATATTAGTGATCTCCGTAAAGACATTTTAGAAGATTCTCATCGTTCTAAATTTACAATTCATCCCGGTAGTAGTAAAATGTATGCGGACATGAAACGACTTTATTATTAAGATGGAATGAAATCTGATATTGCTAACTTTATTAAGCGTTGCATGACTTGCCAACTCATAAAGGCCGACCATCAAAGGCCCGGTGGGTAATTGCAACCTTTAGACATTCCCGTTTGGAAGTGGGATCAAATTTCCATGGACTTTATTGACGGTCTTCCCCGTTCTCGTTCGGGTCATGACAGTCTATGGGTGATTGTAGATAGACTTACAAAATCTGCCCATTTTATTTCTGTTCGGTCTAATCGGACCATACCTCTTTTGGCCAAACTCTATGTTAAAGAAATTGTTAAATTGTATGGAGTTCCTACTTCTATTGTTAGCGATTGTGATCCATTGTTTACTAGTGGATTTTGGAAGGGTCTTCAAAAAGCTTTGGAAACAAAGCTTAATTTTAGCACCACTTATCATTCTCAATCCGATGGACAAACCGAGCGTGTGAATCAAACTCTTGAAGATCTCCTTCGTGCATGTGTTCTTGATTTTGGTGGAAGTTGGGAAGATCATATTTCCCTTGTCGAGTTTTCTTATAATAATAGCTTCCAATCTAGTATTGGTATGGCACCTTTCGAGGCACTTATGGAAGGCCATGCCGATCTCCTTTGTGTTGGCTTGAAGCCAGTGAGAAGCTGGTTTTAGGTTCAGATTTTATTCGTGATGCCACAGAAAAGATTGACCTTATTCGTCATATAGGATGAAAGAAGCTCAAAGTAGACAAAAATCCTATGCCGATAACCGAAGAAGGAATTTGGAATTTTCTATGGGAGATTTGGTATTCATTCGTGTTTCACCTATGAAGGGTGTTGTGCGTTTCAATCGATCGGGAAAGTTAGCACCTCGATATATTGGCCCATTTCCCATCATCGAACGCATTGGTTCCGTGGCTTATCGCCTTTCATTACCGGCTCAATTTTCAGCTATTCATGACGTTTCCACGTTTCTCAACTATGAAAATGCCTTAGAGATTCCGATTCTATTCTTGAGCCCGGTGTTATTGAAGAAATTGAAGTTTCACCTAATTTGACTTATGAGCACCATTATATTCATATCATTGCTGCGGAGGTTAAACGCCTTCGTAATAAAGATGTTTCGCTTGTGAAAGATCAATGGTCCACAAATCCTAAGGATTGTTCTTGGGAATCCAGAGAATTAATTGAGCGAACACATCCGGACTTACTCTCTCGTGCTCCTTAAGGTGAACTTCTCACTTTAAAATTTTCTTTTGTGTTGTTATGCCTTAGAGTGGTTGTTACTCTTTATTTTCTTCTTAAGTATTGCGAGGACGAAATTTCCTTAAGGAGAGGAGTCTGTAACAACCCGCAATTTTACGATTTTATATTTAAATGTTTTATTTAAATATAGCATCGTTAGTTTAATTAAAGTCTGAAATGTGACTTTTTGTAAATAGTCGAATCCGAACTCAAGACCACTTTCATTGAGTTTAAAATGACGTTTACAACTTTTTTGAGTATAAACATTGATATGTTTGGAGTTGATTAGGATTTTGGTATTTTGTTTGGGCTTTGGTTTGTGTTTTAGCCCACTAACCCAACAAGATAACCCAAACTCCTCTAACAAATACCCTAACTCCTCTCCTCTTCATTCATTCCACTCCTAATTTCCTAACACTCAAGCAAAAGGAAAAATGGGGGAAAAGAGGGGAAATCAAAATTCCTAAGCCCTAGATTCTTAGGAAATTCAAATTCAAGTTCTAAAATCAAAGAGAAGCTTAGGTAAGCATCCTCTTCATTTTCTCCATCTCAACTCCTCTTCAATTCTTGATTTTTCCTATAACCTAACTTAGGAAAATCTTTGCATGAAGTAATATGTTGAAGATCTTTGAGGTGTAGTTGAAGAGAAATCAATCCAAGCTTGTTTTAGAGCTTGTCTTTTCTATTTTGGGTTTAAAGGCGAGTTCTTGAACTCACATCTACGTCTACACCATTGATAGTTGTTAGGTATGAATTCCTAACATCTATTTCATGTTCATTTTCTTTTAAATTGAATTGGTTTGGTGAATTTTCCAATTTTGGTATTTTGAAGTCAAAATCTATGAAAATCCTACTATCGATGTTTGGACATGTTGTTTGGAGTGTATTGAAGAGCCTATAGGGCTAGGTTGTCGCTTGGCATAAATCCCTAGCCGCCATCGCTCATTCGATTGCTTCCGAATTCGTTTGCTCATTTTTGGGCTAGGCAAATTCTGCCCTGAGCTTCAGCTCAAACGTCTGGGAAAACCTTTAGACGTTTGGGCCTTAGGAATAAAAAATTCCAGAACCCAGGGTCAGACGTTTGAAGTTCATCCCCAGACGTCCGACCGACCTGGAACGAATTTCCAGAACTTTAGCACAGACGTCTGGGAAAACCCTCAGACGTCTGGGACTGTCAAATTCTGCATATTTGCCTATTTTTATGCGGATTTCCGTTTTATCGATTTTTGTTGATCCGGTTAGTTATTGCCATCTATTATCGACTTAGATGACTTCTTTTCTGGATTTTTGGGAATATCCATTTGATGGATTCGATATCGATTTTCATGGTTTACTTCACGTCGTCGAATGTGAATTTTGGTGATATATTGTTTTTACAATCGTTTCTATGATTTGTCACTTTAAAGTACAAAGGTTTCTATACTAGTAGTAAATACTCAAACTCTTTCACAAAAATGATTTCAACATTACTTTTAATATAAAGCTCATTTTTAAAACTGTTTTCCAATCTATTAGTATATACAAACCTTTACCTCATTCGTACAAGAAACCAATTAAACAACGTAGTAAAACAAGTGGTATGAAACGCTTGCGTTTACTTCGTCGGTTAATTCTTAGACTTGTTCGATTGAAATCTTGTGACAATTTTCAAGTGGAAATCTACAATTTGTTCGTAAATATTTTAGTTAAGCCAGTGGTTATGGGACATGAAGCTAAACTCATCTATTTACTAGCTTGATGTAATTTACACTTATTGATCTATGACGATCATTTTGAGGTTTATACTAGCGATATGCGATGTCTCTTTATCCGCGTGGGGGACTGTACCCCATTCTGTTGAGCTTCGTCTCATTTTTATAGGCTAGCGGCCTATGGGTTTATTTTAACCATTTTATGGAGTTCGGTTCATCGAGTGTATCGTTGTACTACATCGTTGTTCCGGCTTATTTGAGTTTCAGGTTCCTTGGGCGTACCGTTGTACTACGTCGTTGCACCGGCTTTATGGGTTAGCGACCCATGGGATAGCGTCCCGTCTGTGATACACGTATTGGTGAGTTTTCATGCTCCCGTTTTTGATAGGCCTCTCCCTTTTTTGTGACTTCTGGATTTCTAATTGATGATTTCTGGAATTTGTGTTTCACCAATATTTGTGATTTGCTTAGATAAGCTTTATCAATATTTGTGACTTGGTGAATCTAATAAAGAATATGACATTCTTTTTGGATATTTGAGGAGATTTGAGATATTATATGATTTTCGTTGTTATCAAATATATACTTGTCATAGTATAACATTATTGTTATCATATATTTTTGTCACATCTCTTATCCTACCTCATCTTGTATGATATTTATAGCTAGACTGATCCGTTTATCATTATTCTTTTTAAATAATACTCGGGTCAGACCGAGGTGTTTCAGGTACTTCCACTTGACTTCTTAGCAGGGACTAGCTTCTGACTTTTGGCTAACTACTTTAGCTCAGTAGTTTTTGTTTTTACACATTCGAGATAGAGACTCCTTGATGTATACTTATTCTTTTGTCTAGTACTAGTACCTATTCTTTTGTGATGTAGTGGATCTATTATGACCACTACTTTGCTGTTCACTTCTATGTGTTATATTCATATCTGTTTCTACCTTAGTGATATGAATATCTGTGACTGATTTGTGTTATGCTTATTTTATATTTTTTTTCGAAGGCCTCATAGCCAGTGTGTAGTAGCTTTGAGTTTGTATTTGATATGTCAGGTTTCCTCTTAAAATGAAATGCATGTCATATTATCTGACATATCGGTACTCACACAAAGCAATTACACAGATGGTCGCTCCTCAACAGTCTTATTCTTCGTTCTAGTCGACGGCATTACCCCATAGTGTCCATGGCTAGTGTGAGTATAGAGGTGGGGTGTCACACCTAGGCTGGTTTTGTAGGTATCTACAAGCCATTACTCCAGAGGTGCATGGGAAAGCGCCTAATCCAGCACCAACGGGTGGGAATCCCATCAACCCACCTGCATTAGTCAATTTCTCTAAGCTTTGTAAGGATTTTGCGAATTTTGGAGGAAAGACTTTTTCTGGTACGGAGACTTTTGTGGAGGCACAGGCTTGGTTAAGGAACACAGAAAGGATATTTGGGCTATTGGGATTGGAAGATCAGCAACGGGTTCAACTAGCATCTTGGCAGCTGAAAGAGGAGGCTTCTTATTGGTGGGAGGTTATTAAGTTGGAAGGAAGAAACGTTAATTAGAATGGGTTCCGGGAGCTATTTGATAGGAAGTTTTTATCTCAAGCAGAAGAAAGTGTCCAGTTGGAGCGGTTTATTAGCTTGAAGCAAGGAAGTTTGTCTGTGAAGGAGTATATCAACCAATTTAATGAGTTGTCACGGTTTGGAATGTAGTTGTTGAATACACCGAACAAGAACGCTATGAAGTTCGCGAAGGGATTAAATCAGCCCCTTCAAGGGTTGTTGTTGATTCACATACCGATGGGAGCTACCTACGAGTCACTAGTGGAGATGGCGCTTATGTCTGATGCAGCTAAGGAGGGGGGAGTCTAAAGAAGTTGTTAAGTTGGAAGGTCCTAAGAAGAAATGGTGGAAGAACAATAAAGAGAAGAAGAAAGGAGAAGGCCCTCAGAAGCAAATCAAGAAAGAAGTGAAGTGCCATAGTTGTGGGATTATTGGACATATCTCCAAGTACTACAAGAAGGAGAAGATGAAGGGAAAGTGCTATAATTGTGGGCAATCCGGTCAAGTAGGAATTGTCCCCAGAAGACGGGGCAGGGAGTGAGTGCACCGGCAACACAGATTCAGGAATTAGATGCAGCACCGTCCAGCAGCGTTCCAGAGAGAGGTAGGTAAGTCACCGTGGAAGGTTTGACTTCCATTTCTGATTTTCCCATTCGAACTCTTTTCAATTCTGGAGCATCACACTCTTTAATCTCTAGTTCTTTGGTAGATTGTTTGCACTTAGACATCTCTTTAGTAGTAGACCCCATTGTTGTTTCAAATCCCATAGGAGGATCGACACACTTGTCTATGGTTTGTAGGGGTTTGAAAATTTTTATCCTAGAAGTAGAATTTGATTGTGACGCCTATGTATTGGGATTCTCGGGGTATGGGATGATTTTGGGGATGGATTGGCTATCCACATATGGAGCTATATTAGACTGCGAGAGGAGAGTCGTTAGACTAGAGACATGCAACGGTAGGACTCTCGAGGTTTCTTGCGACCCACAAGGGTCAGTTATGTTGACCTTCCTTTATTCCCTTGATTCATCATCAACATGCCCTATTTCCTATGGACACAGGTGTCTCACTATAGCCTGAAGTGAGATGAGGGCACGCTTATGCTATCTAGAGTAAATAAAAGGTCAAAAGAGGGAGCAACAGATAGTGTTAACCCAACGGTGGTCGAGCGTGCGGCCTCGGTGCAGCGGATATAATTCGCTATTGAGTTACAAGCGCTTAGTATGTGCCTTTCGTAGGCACTGGTGTCTAGCTCATAGTAGACACATTAGTAGAAGGCCGATCAAAGGGTAGAATTAGGACTTCAGCCTAATTAAAGTAGGATTGGGAATTCAGCCTAATCAAAGCAGTTATCTAAGACAAGTGCAAACAATCGAAGTTATCCAATCAAATTAATCTAATAGTTAAATCGTATTTATTTCCAGCTTTACCTTTCCTTCTATTTCTTTATTTCCTTTTATACTAGAACTGTTGCAAAGTCTATTATCTTTACCTTGCTTAAGACTAATAGTAATAACTATCATTCACCAGACTTTTAGTCCGACCCACTCCTCTCTTTTCCCTTTTTTCCCCCATAGGCTAGCAAGGGCAAGGACGGTAGATTACGGACACTTGGAGACTTCAGTGGTGGAGATTTTTCCATGTATTCCTTTTTATCATTTTCAGTTTTTAGCTTATTTGATGTACTGGTACTTTTGAGGGATAGTTTTGTACTCTGATTTTTATGAGACCGAGGTTATGATTTTCATAAGACATGTATTGGCATTTTGAGACATCTTATGTATTTGGTTTTATAACTCTATCTTATGAAGTTTGATTTTTGGTAAATTATTGGTTTAATTGTTTCCGCCGTTTTTATCTATTTTGTCTTGTGAATCTTAGTCTCTGTAAGTTTTAGCTATACCTACAACGCACCACATCTTTTAGTGTGTCCTTCTGGGTATACTAAGGGGTGTGGGGTGTTTCATTTATGGTCGGTATCGACCATGTCGACCGTGGCCAAAACAACCCCCTTTCCTCCACTTTGCTTCTTCGACGTTTCAGTAGCTTTCCTCTTCATCTTTTTCTTCCTTTCACTTCTATTATGATTCAATAAAGAAGAGCTTTCTTCCTCCAAAATTGAAGACGGTAAATCTGCACAACTTTTCTTATGCCTGTATGACTGCTAAGACGACAAAGAAAATATTTTCTCCATCTTTTTAATGGCAGCATTCTAGATATCAAGTATTTTCTGGTTCATCTTAGCCATTATCCTATCAAGTTTAATATTGGTCATATTTCTTAAGGGAAAGAAGGCCCTAGCAAAGCATGTGTTGGCTGAGTGGTTTCTTCATTGTAGTGAGAAGCTTCATCTACTCCAACAGTAGCTCTAGATCTAGTAAAAGGTTTCCTAGGTGCCATAATGCAGATTCTTCTTCTTATCTCAGTAGCTTCAGTTCTACAACAACAATCTTCTAGATCTAACTTCTGGATGCTCGAGATCCAAAGTGTCAGGCTATATGTTTGCCTGAATTCAATTCTCAATGAATGCACCAAAAATGTTGGGTCAACAAATGACGCAAGGCCTTAAGTCAAGCACAAACGAGAATAGATCAATCAAAAATGAGAATTGAATTGCAAAGACATAAGGATTTTTATTATGGATTGGCCTCAAATCCCTACCTACGTCCACTTAATTTTATTTTTTATAGATTTGCATAAATACAAGTAATTTAACAAAGTTTTAAGTCTATAAAACCATGCAATCTCGAGTTTGACTGGACGTTGTGGCGAACGTTAGATCTAGGGAGATAAGAGTGGAGATAATGAACCAAAAGTCCCCTTTATGTTGCTTTAACTCCCTTGTTTATAGTCGAAATCGTTTGCTATAGTCGCTAGATCATGAAAGAACGGGTAAAAGGTCAGATCCGCGTGAGTAGGGAGGAAGAATAAGTCAATTATGTGTACAAAAATCATGTCAATACCAACCATAATCATGTCGGTACCGACCATATTTTGGTCGGTGGAAAACCACTTTTCTCCCATACTTGCTCATATCTTCAAGTTTCCAAGATTCGCTCTAAAGTTTGCTCCATTAAATCATGTCGGTACCGACGTAATTTACCCTACGTGAGACTTTTTTTTCTGCAAAGTGTTGGAGTAGTTTATCAACTCATTCAACAGTGGACATCTTAGAAATCAACTCGGTATCAACCAAATCATGTTTGTACCAACATGATTATGGTCGTTACTGACCATAATTGAACTTCTCCAAATCACTTAAAACTTCTTGTGCTTCTTACTTCCATTATCCCAAGCGTTCCTCTAAATTCTTAATCTATTTCATCTTTGTCTCAACATCCAGATTCATTTATAAATTGCTCAGTTCAAATGCTGGATAACGCGAAGTAAATAACATAGCATGCAATAGAAAATAAAATGATTTGATCGAAAAGGTAGTATATTGGAAAGAGTTCAAAATGTACCAAAAATGAATAAGATTCTATCTCAAAATTAACTCCTCCCAATGATTCATAATGATATATTGATGAAGAGTAATCAGACTTTGTTGGAAAAATAACTATTGATGATGAGTGAAGTTGAGTTTATGTTATGTCATGTACTTAAGAGTAAGTGCATAAGGTTAAAATTAATTTTATACAAAGTATAGTTTATGAGATCAAATAAGATAAGAATTTATAAGAAAGCCCTACATATCCTAAGTCAAGGTGTTGACAGGTTTTGTGAGTCAAAAGACTGCATGTAATAATTGTTCGTAATAGATCTTGTGTTGACTACTCCAAAGGAATTTTAGATCGACCAAAATTGGTTGACTATTATGTTATGAATATAAGTTTCAGAAACTAAAAACTATATCAGTTTTATACATATATAAAGGCATTTCATAAAATGTTTATGAATACCATTTCGTTGCACTAAGAAACAATTGTTGTTTTGAGAAACACTAACTTTGTGATGAGGGGATTTATTTTAGAAATTATTGGTAGTAAAATGGATACAATCCAAGGATAAAACTGATTACGAAAGATGAAATGGAATTACCTAGCCTAAATGGATATAACTAATTAGAATATCTTATAAGAACTCTCGGACATTAAAAAGAAACCACGAGTTCCATATCAATGTCAAGAAAATAATTTCTTTAATTGTCAATTTGTCATTAAGAATATTAACTATGTCATATAGCATGATGCATAAATTGCAACGCTCCGTAAATTTAACAATAAATAATTAAAAAAGTAGTAACGTCAAAAATGAAAATTTTACAAATATCAAAAATTGGCTATGAAACTTGCACCATTGGGTTCATGGTGATTTCCTGATCAATTTTCAAATATAAAGTTTTACGATCGGAGTTCAAATGAAAAAATTATTACATTTCAAGTTATCGGATCGAAAACAATTTAAAACCAATTAAGAAAGAAAATGTTAATAACTTAACATTAAAATGACATTAGGTATAAATATTAACATTAAAGTAAATGGATATGGTGAATGTAATTAAACCAACATTAAAATGAAATTAAATAAGGATTTATGGGGGTGAAGATAATGAGTGTTAACGATTAAAAATAAAGAAGACAATAGATACTAGCAGCTTAGCATTTAAGCAATTGTTTGTTACAGATGTAAATTAATAGCATTCGATCAAATAAGCAAGCATGAAAGAAAATAAGTAAGTTGAAAAGGAAATAGATATTGTAATTAATGGTAAACAAATACTTCATCCCAAGTAATGTTAAAATTAACGATAACATTGCAATAAAAGAAAGAAACCCTAACTAACGTTAAATTAACATTAATATATTAAAAGCGGTGGTAAATGGTATAAAATAAATGTAATTAATTAAGTTTGTAAACATTAACATTGCTTAACAATTAAGGGTAATTAACGTTAGGCTAAATTGGTTAAAGATACAGAGAATAACGTATAAAAGGAATTAAACGTACGCATAACAAGAAATGCATAAATGAATGGAATTGATTTCTGCGCCTATAAATACAGACTTAACCGCTCACTTTTTTTATCATATTTTCTAAATCATGGAGCGAATCATTTTCTTTTATCCACAAACTCTAGGAAATATAGAAATTATATATTTGTAATATGTGTGTGTATCGAATAGCAAAAAATAAAAGAGAAGAAGAATAAGGGCTGGATCAATTCTACGAAGGAAAAGTAAATCTAAATCTAAATTCAATTCAAATATCTTCTCAGATCAAAATTTCTTAAATGTATGTATATGCTTCCGGCACATATTCCATTAGGGAGAAAAAGAGAGTCAAACAAAAATAACAGGGTTTAGATCTGGAGATTTGAAAAGGTAAAAAGGTAAGTGGAAAATTATATATTTTTATATAATATTGTATTTATATCATTGTAAATCTATTCCTGTATGTTTGAAATGTAAATTGGAGTTATAAGCTAAATTTGTATACGTGAAATAAAATTATAAACCCTACCTACATATCCTGTTATTGATAATTTGAATTGTATATTACATGTATGTAAATCTGGAAAATATTGGGTATCAATTGTCTCTGAATTTAGTATATAGTAGTAGTAGTTTCTAAAACTTATAATATATGTGATGATTCCAAATTTGTAAATTTAAAATGACTTATGCAAGTAAAAATGTAAATTGAGTTATCACAGTAAATTATAGGGATTTAAGTAGTATTTTAATTTATTTGAATATAGCATGTTCTAATGTGAATTCTATAGATTACCAAGTTTCAAATAAAAATGTAGCGTGTTAAATAACAAGGAATACACCTAAAAAGAAATAGTTGTATAAAATAGAGATATTTAACGTATTTTGTATTGTCTATTTCAATAACTATGAAAAGATAGTGCCTTGTAATTCTAAAGCTAACACAAATTCCCCTTTTATGTAAGATATATAAATTTATAATGTTAACCTTTCCATTTGGGAGAAATGTAAATCCAATAAATTATAAAGCAGAAATCCCTAAGGATTGATTTAAAGAGTATAAATGTGATAATAAAATTGTCAAAGAATATGCGCAATGTAAATAAGATGGAAATGAAATAAAAGAAGCGAAAAATTAGACAAGTCGTAATTAAAATAAAAAAGGGAATGGATAGTCTTCTAAAACAAGGTAGGGAATTAAAGGTTAAAAAGGAATAGAAATAGAAAGTAAAATAGTGAGGGAAAAGGGAAAGTAAATGAGGAAATGTACTTAAATCTTTTAAAAACAGCACACTCCCCTTCCTCATCATGTTGTTTCCCCTAACAACTCTTTCTTTTCCTCTTCTCTTCCCCCTATTTAACCTACCCCTACCCACTCCTTTCCACACCAAAAAAACAGCCCACCCCTTCCTCATTGTCTATAACACAGCTCGAGTATCTTTTTAGGTATTTTTCCTGTTATTGTGTTTATTTGGTTTAAATCTATAACACATATTTTTCTACGAATGTTTTAATATATTCTGTAATTTTCAGCATTTAGCATGTCGTGCGGTTCTGCTGCTTCCACCTAGACTATTACTTTATGAATGCCCAAAAGGGAGGGAGTATTCATATATTTGTGTGTGGATTTTTGTAACATCCCTTATTTTGAGACCTGAAGCTAAGCGCTACAAATACTGTAGTCATCTATAGTATTAACTTGATGACAAAATACGTAATGTTAATGACATCCTTAATATCAGAAGCACATGAATATGAAATAAAATCAACATAGATTTCAAAAACAGCTTTTCTGATTACATTTCAAATCACTATTTCATATGCAATTACATAATCCCAAAACGATTCCTAGGTTTTGATCAAATATAATTATTACAAAATATGCCAACAGCGACATATGAAGATGCATCATTGGATGATTAGAGTATTAGATAGATAGACATATTACTCATAAATACATCACAGTGGAAATACTACTAAATAACTACTACATAGCTAGCTTTGCCTCCCGTACGTCTTCAGAAGCTTATTCATCTAACCTTCTAAACTTGAAAAGTCCTTAACTCTCAATCTACTCAAATTTATTTTTGAGCAACCGAGAGTTTAAGGGGAAAACATAAACTTCGAGTCAGACATAAAACCTGGTGTGAATAATTCTATTACATCTTGCTTTACTGATATTAAGTGAGACCACATCGCTTAGCAAAACGGGTTTCCCCTCACTAATATCCTTTTAAAATCATATCTTTTGCAAATCAAAATCCTGTAATCAAACTGATTATAGAAACAATAGCAATAACATATATGCATATAAATCAGGTAATCAATGGACTATCCGTCTAAACATTATATTTTTATCTGGCTAACTATTAACCACTGGCAGACTCGGGCCTACCAGACATAATAAATATTCTAACTTCTGTTACATACAATACTGGACGATCTGTCCTTAACTTACTTCTCCAAGGGTCAACTGATCCTAATGGTTTTGCAGGCTCATCAATTACTTACCTATATTCTGTGTACTTCTTTCTATGTGTAACAGCATTTTAGTCTTACCTGTGATAAAGCCCCACACACTAGAATTTTGAACTTATATTAGCTAAGGGCTACTAGCTAAAGTATAAGGTGCGACCCCACACCAGTCCCATCTGGTCTTCTAATATCTAAGTCATATACTTAGGGTTAACTAGCCTATTCAATTTTCCTTGAAAATATTTTTTTCAAATTGATTTAACCCTTTTAAATCATACTCAAACAAGGAAAATATGTTTTACTCAAAATGCCTGTGCCATGATATATGCTTTTTACATAAAACAATGTTGATGGAAACTTAAAATCAATAGGGTTATCTATCCCTTCGAAAGAAGATAAATACCTTAACCTTGAAAACATTAGGCTGAAAGGCTAAAACCTTCATTTCGAATGTATTGGAAATAGACCTTTCGAAATTATTACTTAAAATCTTAGATATCCTCTTTCGAAGCCAATAAACATATCTTTCGAAATACTTGGAAACATTCCTTTTGAAACACTTAAAACATACCTTTCAAAACACTTAAAACATACCTTTCGAAAGTTTTGGGTTCAAGTAAGTATTTATGGAAACATTGCTTCGAAACCATTTAAAAGTATTTCATTCGAAATCATTGGGTTCAACATTAATATAACTATAGGGTCAAAGAGAAGAAAACCGAAAGTATCACTTTCGAAGGCATTGATCTCAATTAAAAGAATTGGGTAAGTGAGCACTTCGAAACTACCCTTTTGAAACCATTGCCTCCGAAACTATTAGTAAAAGCGGCTAAGACACCACTTTCGAGAGCATTAGGAAGGCAGCTTCAATATTAAGAAGACGAAAACCTTCCTTTCGAATACATTATTTTAAGGTTATAAAGAAAAGCGGCTTCTAATTAATGCGAAAGGTATAAATGCGGTAGCTAGGTCATCGAAGGGGTACAAAAGCGGCAACCCTTTCGAAAGCATCTTTTAAAAATAAAGGCAAGTTAATGGATTCGAAAGCTTTTTAAAGTGGTTTCAACCCTTTCGAAAGAATACTTTCGACACTGACCTTTCCTTCCGCCTTTCTCCAATACACTACTTACCAATTGCTTGATACCATGTGCATTGGTTTCGAATGGGTGCAAAAGGTTTACTGGGTATGGTGACGGAAGCAAGCAATGGAAGTAGCGAAGTTGTAATTCGAAATAAAACTGATCTTATGCTTTTTAAAGTAATTCCTTTTCGCCTAACTTGCATAATTTGCCAAAATATGATTGGTTGCCAATTCTTTACCAAAATTCTTTTCATAAAAGGCTGCTAGATTCAGCATATAACGATTGAAACATTAAAAAAAAAGCCCTTCTCCTTAATAAAACATGCAAAACATTTAAGTCCTCTAACTTAAATAATTTAATAACCCTAGTAAAACATTTTGGAAAAATCCTCAAAAATCACAATAATTCGCTTTAAATATGTTTTCAAACATATATAAATTTCAGACCCAAAAATATTTAATTGCCTTAAATAATTTAAATCCGATATTAAATATTTTCTCCATAGAAAATTCCTAATAAATCCACAATCACTTAGAAAATTGTGAAACTTGAAATCCACTTCTAAAATAATATTTTTGACCATATATCAAAAACGGAACTCATTTGAATGTCATTTGTTAGGTTTTCTAATCCAAACATATCATAAAATCTGTATTAAACCATATAAATTATCAGCAAGTATATATATACATACATACATACATATATACATATATATATATATATATATCCATTTTAACAAACATAACATGACATATTATTTGCAAACATAGTTCACATCTAACTTGAAACCAAAATCATTATCAAAAGTGAGATGTAAATTAATAATTCACCTTGGCTTTGTATTAAGAAGGTTGAGATTTGCCCTTAGATTGATTCTTCAAGCTTTCTACTTGAATCCTAGCTTATCTTCCCTTTAGATCTTCTTAATGGTGGCCGGCCAAGTTCCTTTAGGGTTTTAGTTTTGTTTGTGATAGTTAAAATGAATGAGGAATGAAGAATGGAAGGGCTTAGGGTATTGGAATAAAGGTTATCCCCATTTTACATTTACCATATTCCTCCTACTTACTTATTTTTAGTTCTCTTTTGCTAATACATTCATTAAGGCGCAACTACTTCTTAATCAACAAATCTCAATCTCTTAACTATCTATTTTATTTATCCAATTAAATATTCTAAATAATGTTAGTCAAAATTAGGGTCATTACAGACTCCCCTCCTTAAAGAATTTCATCCTCGAAATTACGATAAGGTACTCACAGCAACCAAACATAAAGGTAAAACATATCATCAAACATGTTAGGATAAGTATCTCTAATCCTGCTATCGGTTTCCGAAGTATAGTCTCTCTCATCGTTACTCCACTTGACTTTGACTAATTTGACCGTCTTGTTCCTTAACCTCTTCTCATCTCTTGCAACTATACAAACTAGTTTTCTAACAATAGTCATATCTGGTTCCACTACTAGATCCTTTAATGCAGTTGGTGTGATAGTAGCCTCTGGATCTCAAATACACTTCCTTAGATGAGAAATATGAAAAACATCGTGGACCCCTGCCAAATTATTCAGTAATTCTACCATATACGCGAGTTTCTCGATCCTTTATATAATAGGAAATGATCCAATGAATCTTGGTGCCAATTTTCCTGATCTTTCAAATCTGATCACACCTTTCATCGGTGACCCTTCTATGAAAACATGATCTCCTACTGTGAACTCTAAGTCTTTACGTCTCTTATAAGCATAATTTTTCTGCCTAGAGTGAGCTTCCTTTATTCTAGCTCGAATTAACTCATCCGAACCAAGAATTAATCTATCCCCGGTCTCTAACCAACAAATGGGAGATTTGCGTGGCCTTTCATACAAAGCTTCAAACGATGCCATCCCTATACTAGTCTAATAACAGTTGTTATACGAAAACTCGACTAAGTGTAGATGGTCTTCCCATGATCCTTCGAAATCTAGCACGCATGCTCTTAACAAATCCTCTAAATCTTTGTTTGACTCTCTCTGTTTGCCCATCTATCTACGAATGGTATCGGTACTCATCTTGAGCTTGGTACCTAAAGTCTCATGTAGACTCTTTCAAAACTCACTAGTGAATAAGGAATCTCTGTCACTTACTATACTACTAGGAATTCCATGCAGTCTAACTATATTCTTCATGAATAACTTAGCTAAATCTGGTGCTGTTCTGATCGACTTAACGGGTATAAAGTGTGCACTCTTAGTTAACCTTTCCACTATAACCAAGATACACTCATTTCCTCTATTCGACCTTAGCAACCTGTCTATGAAATCCATTGAGATGGAATCCCATTTCCAGACTGGAACATTCAAAGGCTTAAGTAACCCACTCGGTTTTTGATGTTCGGCTTTTACTTGTTGATAGTTCAAACACTGCCTCACCCATAAGCCTACATCTCTCTTCATACCTTCCCAGAAGAAACTCCTTTTCATATCCTGATACATCTTAGTTCCTCCCAGTTGAATAATGAACTTCAAACGATGGCATTCTCTAAGGACCTTCTTCCTTAGGTATTCTACATTGGGGACACACAATTGTCCCTTCTTTCTCAACCACTCTCTCTGGTCAAGACTAAAATCCTTCGGATAATCAATCTCGATTCTGGCCTCTAGCCTTCTAATCTTCTCAGCTAACACTGGGTCATCTTTCTCTTAGATGAAATCCCTTCGATCATCATCGGTCGAACTTCTAAATATGATAATAAGGCGGTTTCTCAACTAGAGCTAGCCTCATGTCTCCATTATACTCTGCATGTAGTTAATGCTTCTAATCTTTCCACTCAGCTATCATTGCCAATACTGCATTCTGATGTTTTTTGCTAAGTGCATCTGCAACTTTATTTCTTTTTTCTAGTGTGTACTCAATACCAAAGTCGTATGCAACTATGAAATCTAACCACCTCTGCTGTCTCATATTCAACTCCTTCTGAGAGAATAAATATTTTAGTGATTTATGATCTGTAAACAACGCGAATCTTTCTCCCAAAAGGTAATGTCTCCATACCTTCAGTGCGAAAATTACTGCTTCTAATTCCAAATCATGAGTTGGATATCTAACTTCATGCGGTCTGAGCTGTCGAGAATCATATGCAATCACTTTACCCGTCTGCATTAGCACATCTCCTAATCATTTTCCACATGAGTCCAGGTATGCCACTAGGTCCTAATTCCTATAACATCCCCAATCTAAAGGCCCGAAGCTAAGCACTACAGATGCTGCAGTCATCCATAGTATTAACTTCCGGTGACCAAATAGAGTAATGTTAATAGTATCCATAATATCAGAAGCACATGAATATGAAACAAAATAACAGATTTCACAAAAACAACTTTTCTGATTACATTTCACAAAACATGTTTCATATTCCGTTACATAATCTCAATCGTTTCCCAGGTTCAGATCAAATATAATTATTACAAAATACACCAAGAGCAACATATGAAGATGCCCCCTTGGTTGACCAGAGTACTTTATAACCATAACTGATATAATACAACATAGCGGAATCAAACAAAATAAAATAGCAACTCCTAAATAGCAACCCGTCAGCCACCCACTCATCTTCGGAAGCTTTTTTTGCCAATCTACTAAAAGCCTAAAAATCCTCAACCCTCAGCCTACTCAAATCAATTTTGAGCACCCGAGAGTTTAAGGGGAAAAACATAAACTTCGAGTCAGACATAAAGCCTGGGGTGAATAATACTATACATCTCGGTTATTTGATATTAAGTGAAACAACGCCGCTAAGCGGAACGGGTTTCCCCTCACTAATATCATTTTAATACATATCTTTTGCAAATCATTTCCTGCAACCAAAATTGGTTAAAACTGTAAAGCAATATCATGTAAACATACATGTCAGGTAACAAATGAACTATCTGTCCAAACACTATAGTTTTGTTTGGCTAACCACTAACCTTTGGCTGACTCGGGCCTACCAAACAATATGAACAAATAATCTAACACCTTTTAGACACTCCACTTCTGGACGATCTATCCCAAACTTTTTTTCTCCAGGTCAACTGATCCTAATGGTTTTGCGGGCTCACCAATAACCTACCTCTATACAAATATATTCCTTTCTGTGTGTAACATCATTTTAGTCGTACCTGTGACAAAGTCCTATACACGGGAATTTTGGACTAAATTAGCTAGTGGCTAATAGCTAATGTATAGAGTGCGACCCTATACCAGTCCCATCTGGTATATAAATATCCGAGTCATTTTACTTAGGGTAATCTTCCCTTAAATTTTTCTTGAAAACCTTTTCATCTCAAATTGATTAAAAACCTTTAAATCAAACTTAAACAAGGAAATATATACTCTATGCTTTACTCAAAATCACCTTGCCATGTTATATATACTTTACACAAATCTTTGTTGATGAAAACATTTAAACATTTGAAAGTACCCCTTTCGATCCCATTGAAAGTATCCCTTTAGAAACAAATAAACCCCTTTCTTTCACCTAGGCCGAAAGGCCAAAACATTCCTTCTGAAACCATTCATATAAACCTTTCGAAGCCATTGAAAAACCTTTTCTTCGAAAGCTATAAAACCTTAAACATCCTATCTTTAAAACACTTAAACATTGCCTTTTGAAAACATTGGAAAACCTTTCCTTTCAAACCTTTCAAAACCATTGGGGAACCACCACTTCGAAACCTTCATTAAAACCTTTCGAAAACATTAAAACATCAAACCTTTCGAAAGCCTTTGGGTTCAAGTAAAACATGTGAAATAACCTTTCGAAACCATTTAAAACTGAACCATTCGAAACCTTTAGGTTTTACCTTCAACGGAGCAAAAGGGTCATAAAACATTTAAGTCGTAAGCACTCTTTCGAAATCATTTCCAAGGTAAAGAAGTGATGGTGTCGAAACCAACCCTTCGAGAACATTGGAGAAGCTACTTGGGTTTTGTTAGCACCAAAATTGGTCACTAACCTCATAGAGAAAGATTGTGTAGAGATATAAGTGATGAAGATAAATTAAACAGAGAAGACAATGCTAATTTAAATGCAGAAAGTAAGAACACCAAATTTATAGTGGTTCAGCGTAATTGCCTACGTCCACTTTGAGATTAAACTTTATTCATCTTTCTTCTTGTTGATTACAAATACAATTCGTGAATCAAATGCTTGAATGAAGTTGTTAAGTAGAGAAGATGAGTCTTAAAAATGGCAGAGTCTCCCCGGTGTTCTCTCCCGAAAAAAGGATCCTCTTCACTGTGACCCTGCCCCTCTATTTATAGACAAAGATGGGCTGGACTTCCCAAGTGGGCTTGGTAGCCGATCGCTCTAGCCCAGGTGTAGTGTTCGCTGCTTGCCGAACCAGGCATGCCGAACGTCATAATGCCGAACGGTCCTCCCTATGCCGAACGGTCCTTTCTATGCCGAATGGTATGTCTGATGTGTGGAGAGTGCAAGGTGGTTGCAGTTGGAGCTGAACGTAACTCTGTTTGAAGCTCTTGACCGAACAATGCTCCCTGACCGAACGATAGTGTCATGTTGAATGATTAGGTACACCGAGCGTCTCCCGGATGCCGAGTACTTCCGTTGCCGAGTACTCCTGTTGGATGCCGGGTGCTTTCGTTTCTCGGATGCCGAGTACTCCTGTTGCCGAGTACTCCTGTTACGCCGAACACTCCCGTTGCCGAGTTCTATTGATGCCGAGCGCTTGCTGACGCCGAGCAGTCTTGTATGCCGAGCAGTCTTGTATGCCGAGTACTATCTGACGCCGAACAATATGGATGCTGAGTACTTCGCCGAGTACTCCTAGATGCCGGACATTCTATGACGATGAGTTCCACTAGGAAGCCGGGTACTTCGCCGAACACTCCTAGATGCCGAGCACTTTCTGACGCCAAGTGCTACCTGATGCCGAGCACTAGTTGCCTGGCCAAATCTCCAGGAAACACTTGCCCCCCAAAGTGTATCTCGTAGCCGAACGTGATGCGCTTTGAATCTAGTTCAACTTTCCTTGGTAATGCCTTCTCGAGAATGCCTGTGACGGAGGTGTGTGACGAGCGTGGCCTGGATGCCGAACTATACGTTCGAAGCCGAACAATCCACATGTGCTGAATGTCACTTTGCTCTGATGCCGAACACTCTGGCATTGACCGGTTCTACCGGGTATAGCCCCTTCGACTTCCACCTCCCTTCTCTATAAAACCAGGCCTTTTCCTTCTTCTCCTCTTTACTTTTTTACTTCTGCCATTCCTCGAAGATTTTCAATTCTATTCAGTCGTCCGGATTTAAAGCTTAACTATTCCATCCCAATCTCCATTCTACAAACTAGGTACCTTTTCTCGTACGATAGTAGTAGATTTCAAACGAGGTGGCCGAGTGTGTCACGTAGAAGGCCTTTGAGTAGGTTGTCTCTATCGCGTCTTTATTGTCGAACGATGAGGCGAGGGGGAGTGATTAGGAGTATGTCCACCTATGGTCTTAGTTTCTTCGTGTCGAACTGTGGCTAAAGGGAAGAGGAAAGAATGAAGGTGATGGAGGAGGTAAGGGTGTTGTTTGGCGTAGCGCTGCTCCGGCGTATGTCGTCATGCGCCGGATGGAGGAATGGAAGGCTACCGAATACTCCCTTGGCCGAACAATGACTTCAGCCAAACGAAGCTTTTAGCCGAACAATGACTTAGATGAACATAGTTTCTAACTGGACAATGTCTTAGCCGAACAATGCCTTTAGCCGAACAATGACTTAGCGGAACAAAGCTTTTAACTGGACAATGACTTAGCCGAACAATGCCTTTAGCCGAACAATGACTTAGCCGAACAAAGCTTTTAACTGGACAATGACTTAGCCGAACAATGCCTTTAGCCGAACAATGACTTAGCCGAACAAAGTTTCTAACTGGACAATGACTTAGCCGAACGAGGCTTTTAGCCGAACACTTGACATGCCGAACAAACATACATGTTGACCTGTACTTAGTCCGAACAATACAATTGCCGAACAAAGCTTAAATGCCGAACAGTATAAATGTCAAACTACACTTAGGCCGGTCACTTTATAAATTATTTGTTTTCTGAATCTGGAACTATAATCACCACCAGGCGGGCTCTTTGAGACGGTCAACAATGACGGTCTTCGAAGGCGATGATTCGAAGCTCATTCTTATATCTTTGAAATCTTTAGATTCTTATTGCTTGTACACAATTGCTTGCACTAGTTCACACACCACATAGGGGGGGAAACTCGTGTTGTTAATTCTAACGTCCAATGTTTTTTAAGTATAGTTTTCTCAAGCACTTAGCCAGGTTTGTTATTTATTGAGGATGTCAAGAAAGTCTAGCTCCGCTACTATATCCGACAGGCCTGGGCCGTCATCAAGGCCAGAAGATGCTGATACTTCTAATCCGTCGACTTCTCCTGCTTACAACTTAGCACCTGATGCCTTGGAGGCAGCAATTCTTCTAGACAATCCGATCGATTCACAAGCTTCGAAGATCAACGAAGCCGCTCTTCGACGGATATGCTCCATTCATGGGATCCCTTTCGCCGATGTGTTGGTCCCTTCGCGTCACGATCGCCCTCATCTGCCCCCAGTCGGGTATACCGCCTGTAACAAGTTCATGTGTTGGATGGGCAGCGTGCCTCCGTTCAATTTATTTCTCCGGGATGTATTGCAGTATGTTGACATAGCTCCGTCGCAGCTGCACCCGAATGGCCATGCGTTTCTATACGAGACCTACTTACTTTTCATGGCCGTCTTCTCCAGACCTCCAACCGCTGGCGATATCAGATACATCTATATGATCAAGAGACGGAAAGACAGTCCTTCCTTTATGTTCCTCGAGCCGTACCACAAATGCCAAATCTTGACAGGGGCATGCAGTAAATTCACCCTGTACAAACAGGAATGGTTCTATGTGCGCTGCCCTCCTGGCTTCGCGAGGAGATGGGTTGAAGGCAGTAAGTCTCTCTGCCGAGTCACTATTCGCATTTAACCGGAGTCATGCTTTTCCTAACTCTTCGTTTCGTCTTTTCAGGTATCAACCCGCGTCCGGAAGGCCGAGGATATTCTGAGTCTGTTGAAGCCATTAGAGCTCTTCCTGCCGAGGAACGAGACATCCGGACTATCATTTCAAATGAATCACTGTCGGGGTTTGGCTTGCTAGCCCCTGGTCGCCGGATCAGCCTTCCAGAAGGTGCCACCATTCCCAAACCTCCGTCCGGTAAAGGGAAAAAACAGGCCGGATCGTCGTCGCGCCGCACTCCCGGTACACATGAAGAGGGTGAGCGCAAAGAAGACGAAGCTCTTGAGACTCAAGGCGAGAATGTGGGTCCCGCTTGGAATCCGGCAGTCGAAGTCCAAGACATTGAAACATCATCCTCCCCTTCGAAGGGAAAGAAGAAGTTAAAATATAAAGTTCAGAAGGAGAAAGTTGGTGGCACTTCAAAAGTCATTCCTATCCCGCCTGAGAAAGAGGCTTCCTCGCAGCACCTGGAAAGTTCCCTGAGGGGCCTGTCGAACCTGTCTATTCCCGATGATATTCTTAATCACGGGTTTGACGATCCTGAAGTCCTCAAGTTTTCTTCGCCTGCTAAAGGCAACGCGGGAGTTCAACTCCCGACTCAAGGAGACAATACTCCAATTAGCAAAGACAAAAGAACTGGTCTGTCGGGGGAAACACTGGGACACACACACACATACGCATTCCATCATACACTTCAAGTTTTTTTTTCTTATCTCATGGATTTTTCTTAACTCGTTGTTATCTCCATTCTTTGCAGGTGATATGGGGCGTTCTCACGGACTCGATCGCCTTCATGGATCTTCCATACTTCATCACTCTGGTTAGGACTCTGGTTCAGGCAGACGCAGGGGCAGAGACGATTATGAAGATAGAGACAATCGTCCCCGTGAGTCGTCTCACCGCAAGAAGGCATATTCTCAATCTTCGCAGTCCCGTGATCCTCTTCCTCCAACTGTGCCGGATAAAGAGAAAACTTCACAGAAGGGTTACCACTCTGATGCTCCTCGAGAACAACACTCCGGTTCATCGAGTACGAGGCAAGTTCGGGAACAACGAAAAAGAGCGGAACTTTCAAAGCCTCCTCCTCCTACTCCTGCGGTGGACCCAACTGTTGCGGAAAAAATGGTCGATCTTAAGGCCAAGTTTCCAAAAATTTGCTTCGACGGTCTGAAGTTCCTCCCGGCCATTCATCATATTCCCGGGCATGTGAAGCAGAGTGCCATTGCCTGCAATAACGACGTCTATGTTCAACATGATGCGTTTGTGCACTTGGTGGAGAAGATCTCAGAGGTATCCGTTGAGCGTCAACATGAGATTGATCGCCTGAAACTGGAGGCTGGCTGCGACAAAAACATCATCGAGCACCAAGACGTAGAGCTCGCTTCGTATAAGTCGAAGCTGGAAGCCGCTGAACAAAGCGCAAAAGATACTGCTGAGGCAGTTACTCGTTTAGAGGCGGCTCACAAAAAAGAGCTTGACGAAGCAGTCCAGCGCAGCGGTGCCCTTGCCCTAGAGAAAGACTCTGTCCAAAAAGAGAGGGATGCGCTCGTCGTGCAAGTCAGAGAGCTGAAAGAATTACTCTCCAAGGAGGAGGACAAGGTAGTTGCTCAAGAAGAATCGCAGCGATACTGTGATGAAATCGTCGCTACTCGTCTTCTGAAAACGAAGCTCGATGACGAACTTGCCGGGGTTGAGAAAATGAAGGATGAGGCCCGTGAGGAGGGCAAAAGAGTGGCTGTGGAGGAGATTGATTCTCGCCTCGAGGCGGCCGCAGAAGCCGGCAGGGAAGAGGTCAAATGCATGTTTGACCCGTTGATTGCTGAATACGGAGCCCGCGTCCTCATGCATCACGACTTAACGTTCTTGGGCGACGGCTATCTCGAATCCCTAGCTGAGGCCTGGGAAACTTTGATAAGGATCAGGAAGATCGAGTCGGGCTCCGAAGAGGTCGATGAGGAGGCCTTGGTGAAGGAGTTCCTTAGGGGGAATGAGCCATCGGATTTATCCGCAACATTGGCACTTTACAGCAAAGGCTCTCCCCTTCCAAAAGAGAAAAATGATGAAGCCGGCCGGTCCGGGGTCAATACTTCTGCTCCTCATATTGCTGCTCCTCCCGCTGCTCAATCGGTCGGTCGGCCGACACTTGATCCATTCGAGCAGCATGTTGGTTATGACCCCGAAGATCCCGGGCTTGGTGCTCATGTGCTATCCCCTATCCTGGAGGGTGAAACCCCACGCGCCACCGATAGCCAACCGGAACCTGGTAGGAAATTCTCCTTTCACTAAAAGTTGAAAGATCCCGTCATTTTTCAGTGGTGGTTACTCGTTCTAACGCCCATCCTTTATGTTTTCATGTAGGTTGTTCTGACGCCGAGCCAACTCCGAGGAGCGATGATGCCAAGGAGGAGGCAGAGAAAACTAGCGATGCTGTCCATGCGGGAGTGGTTCCTGGTCCCGATGCTCAAGTGATTGGGGCGCTAGATGACGATAAGCTTGACACTTCATCTCCTGCCGAAGGTAGTGATGAAATTGAAATCACTGGCGCCTCGGAGCATACTTCACATATGAGCATGAAGGACCGCCTCGCCGCAGAGGAGAAGAAAAAGGCTGAGGTCAAGGTTGAACCTGGAATCCTGGAACTTACCGACCCATGGAACAGACCTTTGAAAATCATTCTCCCGGGCAGGTCCAAACCACTAGATGTTCCGTCTCCTACTCCTGACTCCGCTTCTTTACCAAACAAGAAATCCAAGAAAAAGCGTGAGGGAGAGGAGTCATCGGACAAGACAAAGGAAGACAAGAAGAAGAAATCGAAGAAATAATCGATACACTCGTTCAACGAGCTTCTTGTTTAAGTCTTGTAGCTGCTTTTATCTTTCGTAGCTTGTAGTTTGTATAGTCAGGTCTGAGTTTTGTAGGAGTGATCATGTAATCCCATTTTGAACTTATCGAATAAAGTTTAGTTTCTTTTTGTTTGAATGATTCTCTTGTCTTTCTTTGGTTTGCTGACTAATTGTAGCCATAACTCAAGTTCTTATGAGTTGCATTATCTCCCGGTCCATTCTCGTGTTGTTCAAACATTTCTGGACATGGTGTACCTCTCGTCCCACATCTCTCGAGTACTTGGACTTTTTGCTGACTCTGTGCTCCGGGGACTTGGAGACTTGAAACCATTTATACCCTAGTCCGCGCTCCAGGGACTCAGAGTACTCCGCTCCGCACTCTGGGGATTCGGAGATTCGTATTCGTATTCGTTTATACTCTAGTCCGCGCTCCGGGGACTTAGAGTACTCCGCACTATGGGGATTCAGAGGTTCGTATTCGTTTATACTCTAGTCCGCGCTCCGGGGACTTAGAGTACTCCGATCCGCACTCTGGGGATTCGGAGATCTGAAATCGTTTATACTCTAGTCCGCGCTCTGGGGACTTAGAGTACTCCGCTCCGCACTCTGGGGATTCGGAGATTTGAAATCGTTTATACTCTAGTCCGCGCTCTGGGGACTTAGAGTACTCCGCTCCGCACTCTGGGGATTCGGAGATTTGAAATCGTTTATACTCTAGTCCGCGCTTTGGGGACTTAGAGTACTCCGCTCCGCACTCTGGGGATTTAGAGATTTGAAATCATTTATACTCTAGTCCACGCTCTGGGGACTTAGAGTACTCCGCTCCGCACTCTGGGGATTCGGAGATTTGAAATCGTTTATACTCTAGTCCGCGCTCTGGGGACTTAGAGTACTCCGCTCCACACTCTGGGGATTCGAAGATTTGAAATCGTTTATACTCTAGTCCGCGCTCTGGAGACTTAAAGTACTCCGCTCCGCACTCTGGGGATTCGGAGATTTGAAATCGTTTATACTCTAGTCCACGCTCTGGGGACTTAGAGTACTCCGCTCCGCACTCTGGGGATTCAGAGATTTGAAATCGTTTATACGAGTCCGTACGTCGTACAAGATAATGTAGTTCGTCATTCAATTACGAGATATAGAAACGTTAGTGATTCATGGAAGGTACGGCTTCAAGCCTTTATTAATGAAAATCAACTAAACTGCTCGATTACAACTTTTAAAAAGAAACTAAGTTATTACTGAATGGAAAGATGTAGGAAATAACAGTGCCTAAAACAAGAAAGGAAACATGCTAAATGTGATAGTGCCGCAGATGTTCACTGTTCCATGCTCGGGAGAGTGTCGTGCCATCAACGGTCGCTAGCTTGAATGTTCCCTCTCCAAGCTTTCGTTCAATGGCGTACGGACCTTCCCAGCTGGGATTCATACGTGATGGTACCGGGAAAACTCGTTTCAGAATGAGATCACCCACATCAAAGATCCTTGGGCGGACTCTGCCGTCGTAGTAGCGCTTGACTCGGTGCCTATGCGCTGCCGCCCTTAATTCGGCTTCTTCATGCTTTTCATCGATGCAGTCCAGTGATTCCAACAAGAGATTCTGGTTCATCTTGGGATCATAGTATGTCACTCGGTGTGATGGAACTTCAAGTTCCACGGGTATAACGGCTTCGGAGCCGTATGCCAAGGCGAATGGAGTGTGGCCGGTCGCGGACTTGTGGGTAGTTCTATATGCCCATAATGATGTCGGGAGTTCATCTACCCACTTGCCTCCAACCTTCTCCAGACTTTTCTTCAGTATGGACTTGATTATTTTGTTGACTGCCTCGACTTGCCCGTTAGCTTTCGGGTGTGCCACGGCGGCGAACTTCTTCTCGATGCCATACTTTAAACAGAACTCTTTGAACTCTCTGCTTTCAAATTGCGTCCCGTTGTCCGTAATGATGGTGCGTGGAAGGCCAAAGCGGCATATAATGTTTCGTACAACGAAGTTAATGACCTTCTTAGAGGTGATTGTGGCCAAAGGTTCTACCTCAGCCCATTTTGTGAAATAGTCGACTGCAACTATCGCATATTTCGCACCACCTTTGGATATAGGCAAAGAGCCGATTATGTCGATTCCTCAGATCGCAAATAGCCAGGGACTAATCATTTGTGTGAGTTCCGTTGATGGAGCCCTCGGGATTTTCGCATATCTTTGACACTTGTCGCATTTTCTTGCGTAGTCCGCGGCGTCCCGGTTTACGGTGGGCCAGTAATATCCATAGCAGAGGATCTTCTTTGCTAGCATTTGCCCCCCAGTATGGTCGCCACATTCCCCTTCGTGAACCTCTCTTAAGACCCGCTTTGTCTCATCATGAGCGATGCATCACAATAATGGGACTGAGAATCCTTTTCGATACATTGACCCATCCTGCATTACGTATCGCGCGGCCTTTCGAAAGAGCTGCCGTCTTTCGCTCCTTTTTTCTGATAAAGCCCCGGTCGTCAGGTACAGTTTGAATGGGGTTATCCACGATTCCTTCTCGATCTCCGTTTCCAACACATGATCGACTTTTATCTCGTCTATGCTCGGGGCATGCAAGGCTTCAACGGGATACAATCCCATTTGCTGCGCATCGCCGGTACTCGCAAACTTAGCCAACAAGTCGGCTTCTTTGTTCTGTTCGCGCGGGACATGTGAAATGTCATAACGTTCAAGATTCGAGAGTAGTTCTTGGACCTGAACAAGGTACGAAGCGAGCTTTCGTCCCTTTGCTTGGTAGTCTCCCCGTACTTGGTAAACCACCAACTGTGAGTCACAAAAGATTTCGATTGATTTAATCCCGAGTTCCCTGATGAGCTTTAAGCCAGCGATCAGTGCCTCATATTCTGCTTCGTTATTTGTAGCCGGGAAATCAAGCTTCAGGGCATAACAGATTGATCGGTTTTCCGGAGTTATAAGAACTATGCCCGCGCTGGAGCAACGGTCGTTTGATGCACCGTCAGTGTATAATTTCCATCGAACGGGGGGAATGATGTCGTGATCATCCGGTTTGACGGGTATGGTAAACTCAGCGATGAAATCTGCTAACGCTTGCCCTCGGATGGCTCTCCGTGGTAGGTAGGCGATATCGAATTAGCTCAACTCGATGTTCCATTTTAGCAACCTTCCAGAAGTTTCCGGCCGTTGGAGTACTTGCCTCAGGGGTTGATCGGTATAAACACCGATTGAATGTGCTTGAAAGTATGGGCGCAGCTTACGTGATGCAATCACCAAGCAATAAGCCAATTTCTCGATCTTAGGGTAATTCCTCTCTGCCCCCGTTAAATGCTTGCTAACATAATACACCGGCTTCTGGACTCGATCCTCCTCACGAACCAAAGCCGCACTTATCGCATGTGGGGATACAGCCAAGTATACATATAACATTTCGTGGTCAACTGGTTTTGACAGCATTGGTGGACTCTCCAGATGCCTCACCAGATTCTGGAATGCTTCCTCACAACTAGCCATCCATTCAAAATTTCTCTTCCCTTTCTTTATTATATCAAAGAATGGGATGCACTTGTCAGTTGCCCTGGATATAAATCGACTTAGTGCAGCTACTTTTCCATTCAAGCTCTGTACTTGTTTTATAGTCCTGGGCGCTTGCACATCTCGAATAGCTTGGATCTTTTTTGGGTTGGCTTCAATTCCCCTAGCATTGACGATGAATCCCAAAAACTTCCCCGATGCAACACCAAAGGAACACTTCAGAGGGTTGATCTTCATCCCGTAATACCTGAGTATGTCGAACATTTCAGCCAAGTCTCGAATGTGGTCGTTTGACTGTCGTGACTTCACGAGCATGTCATCCACATAGACTTCCATCGTTCTACCCAGCTGGTTCTTGAACATTCGATTCACTAAACGCTGGTAAGTTGCTCCTGCATTCTTCAATCCAAAGGGCATCACTACATAGCAATACAGTCCGACATTTGTAACGAAGCTGGTGTGTTCTTGGTCCGGAATATGCATCGGGATTTGGTTGTACCCCGAGTACGCATCCATGAATGACGGCAGCTCGTGTCCCGCGGTGGATTCGACCAACTGATCGATCCTAGGCAACGGGAAACTGTCCTTAGGGCATGCTTTGTTCAAGTCGGAATAATCTACGCAAGTCCTCCATTTCCCATTCGCCTTTTTTACCAGCACGGGGTTGGATACCCATTCAGGGTAGAGGGCGTCGCGGACGAACCCATTTGCTTTGAGTTTGTCCACCTCCTCTCCGAGAGCGGCGGACCTCTCCGGATCCATTCCTCTCCTTTTTTGTTTAACTGGAACGTATTTCGGGTCTATGTTCAACATATGACTCGTGATGGCGGGGGAAATCCCACACATATCAGAATGCGTCTAGTCGAAAACATCAAGATTCGCCCGGAGGAAGTCGCTAAGGTCTTCAGTCATCTCGGGGCCAAGCTGTGATCCGATCTTTAGTATTCGCGAAGGGTCGTCACGGCTAACTGAAATGTCAATTGTTAATTCAGCCGGTGCCGCCTTCTCTTCCCTGGGTTACTCATCGTCGTCTCTCGGATCTATATCTCCGAAGATCCGAGAACTATGCCCGAGCCAGGGCTTGGGCACTACTTGTCAATTATCCGCATTAAGGATGCAGACGGGACTGTCCGCAACCTTTCCCTTCTCCCTCCGATGGGCCTCTCGGAGCTCAGCCACATAATAGGAACGACCAGCTGCTTGGTCGCCATGAACAATACCTACTCCTTTGTCCGTTGGGAACTTCAAAGTTAAACACCACAGGGCTAATGCTGCCCTAAACTCAGCCAGGGCCGGCCGGCCCAAGAAAACGTTATATGGAGAATCCACATCCAGAACTACGAAGGGTAGAATTCGCACCCTCCGACGCTCGCCTTGTCCCAGTTAGACTGGTAACTCAACATACCCTACGGCATCGGTTGCTGCGCCGTTAAAGCCGTGTATACGAGCCTTGGACGGTTTCAGGTCCTTTGTTTCCAGTTTCATCTGGTCATAAGCCTTCTTGAAGATGATATTGACTGAACTTCCGCAATCAATCAGAATTCTTTTTACATATGCTGGTCCGATCGTCGCAGATATGACCATTGGGTCGGTGGTCGGAGCCTCCACCTGATCAGCGTCTCTGTTTCTGAACACTATATCGTCTGTCATTACGCGCTGCTGCTTAGCAGGGGTCCCGTCCTCCACGTTCGAACAGCACTCAAAATCTGTATGCTTCAGGGAGCTTGCATATTGCTCCATCTCTTGCCAATTCTTATCTGCGGGGTGAGGTCCGCCGATAATTGTATTTATAACTAGTCTACCTACGGTTCGGGCAGGCTCCTCGGGATGACGCAGAGCTGGTGCACGACCTGGGTTGGACGTTCCCTGTCCTCCTTCCTGTGGATCCTTCACAAATTCTTGCAACTTCTTTTGCCTGATCAACTTCTCGATAGCGTCGTGCAGGTGTCTGCACTCTTCCGTATTGTGCCCATAAGTCTCATGGAAGCGACAATATTTCCCGGTCCGCTTCTGTGCCTCGGTTGATTCTTTTGGACGTGGCTTTCTGTATTGAAAAGTATTGTAGGTGGATAGGTAAATGTTCTCAAGTGGTGCATTCAGCGGAGTATATTCGCTGTAGCTTGGAATTCTCGACTTCCACTTCCCCGCTTCTCTCTTCTTCCCTTGATTCCTTCCTCCGGACTCCTTAGACTGCCCAGGCTTATTCTGGACATTGACTTGGACCTTTCCCGAGCTGTCTCCGGACTGCTTCACAGCAATGTTGCTCTTCATAGATTCTTGGACAGGTCCTGGTGCCTTATCTCGTCGTACCCACCTAGCTTCCTCTCTTCTTATGAACTGGTGTGCCTTTGAGTAGAAACGCTCTAGCGTAGTCGGGGGTTTTCCTACCAACCAGTCTCCAAACTCAGAATCTGGATCCACACCTCTCATTACAGCCATCAGAATTGCATGGTCATTGGGATTACTGACTTCAGTTGCCGCAACATGGAATCTCTGTAAATATTCCTTCAACGACTCCCCGGGATTTTGGATTACACTCGACAGAGACATTACGTCTTTTGGGCGTGTAGTGTGTATTCTGAACTGCTCAATAAACTTCCTTGCCAACTCTTCGAAATTCAATACGGACCGCGGAGGAAGTCGGGTGAACCACATAGTAGCGATCCCAGAGAGAGTAATCGGAAAGCATCTACATTTGGTGGCATCATTTGCTCTAGCTGAATCCATCATCCATTCGTACCTCATGACATGCTGTCTGGGGTCAGTCTTCCCTTCATACGCAGGGATAGTAGGCATACTAAACTTCCTGGGGTACGCCGCCTGCAACACAACATCCGTGAATGGAGTATGACTTCTTAACACTCCCCAGTCATCATTCGATAAGCCCTGATTTTCTTTCATCAATTGCCTGATCATGGCTGTCAGATCTGGTGTCTGTATGGAAGGCGGGAGGTTAAGGTCTATTCTACGTGCCTGTCCATGCTGATGCCTTCTCTCCTGGTGATCTGACAGTCGCGCGTCTTGGGGTTCGACATCGTTAGCGTTTTGATGGCCTGGGCCTCCATCCTCCGTTTGCACTCCGGTCCTGAAGTTTCCAGCTCTTGCTTGGTTACGGTCTCCAGCTGTTTGAACATCAGCTTCTGCTCGTGCAGCTTCAGTCTTACGTCGTCTGCGCCTGGGAGGTTCATCAGAGGAAGTTGAGCTGTCAGATGAAGAGTAAGGAGCGGGATTGCCCCCAGCATTCTGTTGCTATTGTTGAGTGAGTTGTGCCATCAGGTTGGCGTTAGCTTGCATCTGCTCTCCTAGCTGTCTCCTGCTTTCCCTGAGTTCTCTCATCAAGTCATTGAACTCTATTCTGGTGACAACTGGAGTCTGTTCTTGAGCGGCAATTCCTGCACTCGGAATCGCTGGTTGATTGCTAGGTCTTACTTGTTGCACGCTAGCAGTCTCGTGGGCATCCGCATTATGAGAAGCTGACCTGGTACGTGGTCTTGCCATTGTAGAGTTATCGGTATGAACTCTGAGTAGAATCAACGGATGTCCTATCAGTGAGTCGGATCTTCTTTGGGGGATTTGTTTAATCCAGTAGCTTCAAAGCAGATCCTTGAGGTCTGAGAATTCAATTCTCAGTGAAAGCACCAAAGTGTTAGCACCAAAATTGGTCACTAACCTCGTAGAGAAAGATTGTGTAGAGATATAAGTGATGAAGATAAATTAAACAGAGAAGACAATGCTAATTTAAATGCAGAAAGTAAGAACACCAAATTTATAGTGGTTCAGCGTAATTGCCTACGTCCACTTTGAGATTAAACTTTATTCATCTTTCTTCTTGTTGACTACAAATACAATTCATGAATCAAATGCTTGAATGAAGTTGTTAAGTAGAGAAGATGAGTCTCAAAAATGGCAGAGTCTCCCCGGTGTTCTCTCCCGAAAAAAGGATCCTCTTCACTGTGACCCTGCCCCTCTATTTATAGACAAAGATGGGCTGGACTTCCCAAGTGGGCTTGGTAGCCGATCGCTCTAGCCCAGGTGTAGTGTTCGCTGCTTGCCGAACCAGGCATGCCGAATGTCATAATGCCGAACGGTCCTCCCTATGCCGAACGGTCCTTTCTATGCCGAATGGTATGTCTGATGTGTGGAGAGTGCAAGGTGGTTGCAGTTGGAGCCGAACGTAACTCTGTTTGAAGCTCTTGACCGAACAATGCTCCCTGACCGAACGATAGTGTCATGTTGAATGATTAGGTACACCGAGCGTCTCCCGGATGCCGAGTACTTCCGTTGCCGAGTACTCCTGTAGGATGCCGGGTGCTCTCGTTTCTCGGATGCTGAGTACTCCCGTTGCCGAGTACTCCTGTTACGCCGAACACTCCCGTTGCCGAGTTCTATTGATGCCGAGCGCTTGCTGACGCCGAGCAGTCTTGTATGCCGAGTACTATCTGACGCCGAACAATATGGATGCTGAGTACTTCGTCGAGTACTCCTAGATGCCGGACATTCTATGACGCTGAGTTCCACTAGGAAGCCGGGTACTTCGCCGAACACTCCTAGATGCCGAGCACTTTCTGACGCCGAGTGCTACCTGATGTCGAGCACTAGTTACCTGGCCAAATCTCCAGGAAATAGGTTTTATAAAACAAAATAACCGTTTCGAAGGCAACGCTTCGAAAGGTATAAAGCGCCAGCAAAAGGGTTTCGACCCCGACGATAGCATTTACTTATAACAAAGGCGCAACCCTATTCTAAACCATTCCTTAAATCAATTTGACCCAGTCGGAAGCCAACTAAGCAGAAAGCATTACTTTCGAAAGAAAACCAGGTGCGTTTTTATTTAAAAGTATAGTAGCGCTTCGACCCCTTCGGAACCTCTGGTTTCGACCCAATACCTTTCGCCTATATCCAATTCGCTATGCACCAAGTCTTTGCTGCCATGCGCATTAGTTTCGATGGTGATGGTGGTGGAGCCACTAAGTCGGAACCTAGGTGCCGAAAGTGGCGAAACATGATAAAAGCATGTAAAAATTGATTTTAACTTTTAAAAAAATTCTTTCAACTAACCTGCCTTGTTTGTTTAAATATTATTGGTTCCCAATTCTCTTTTCTAAAAGTGCTACTAAAATTTCAGAATTAAACAATGTAAATAATTTACAAAATACACCTTCTCCATTTATAAATATATAAAACATTTAAGTCGTACGGCTTAAATAATTTTATATATCTATTAAAACACTTAGGAAAATTCTACAAAAATTCCAGAAAATCATTTTTAATATGTTTTCTAACATATATTAATTTCAGACCCAAAACATAAATAGTTTAGCCGTAAATTATTTTAAACCCAAACAAACATTTTCTTCACTAGAAAATTAATAAAAAGTCCACATTAATTCAGAAAATTATGAAAATTGAAACTCATCCTAAAATATCATTTCTGATCTAAATCTAAAATCGCAAGGCATTTGGATGTCATTTAATAGAATTTTCACATCAAAACATATCATAAAACCTATATGAATTATCATAAATCATCAACAAGCATATATAAACATTTAATCCTTCAAAATTGTGGCATAACATTGCAAAATAAATCGGATTAACCTTAAAACCGAAAACACTTAAGAAATATGAGATGTAGTCATTATTCACCTTAGCTTTAAGATTAAGGAGTTTGAGATTTGAATGAATTTGATTTTGATTGCTCTTCTTCCTTTGCTCTTTCTCTTTCTCTAGCTTGTCTAATGGTGGCCGGCCTCTACTTTGTCTTTGATTTTGAAATGAACGTGTAAATGAATTTCTAAGGGCTTAGGGTATAAGAATACTCTTTTTCCTATTTTACCCCTTCTCTATTTCATTCTAACTCATCTTTAGTTCATTGTTTACATGGCACGCTACCCCTTAGTTTAATCACAAATCTTAATCCCCTAATCATCCCATTATTTTATTTAATTTATCTAATTAAATATCCTAAATAATGTTACTAAAAATTAGGGCCATTACAGACTCTCTTCCTTAAAGAATTTCGTCCTCGAAATTACGATAAGGTACACAACAAATCAAACATAAAGGTAAAACATATCATCAAACAAATCAGGATAAGCGTCTCTAATCCTGCTCTCAGTCTCCCAAGTACAGTCTCTCTCATAGTTGCTCCACTAGACTTTAACTAATCTGACTTTCTTGTTCCTTGGCCTCTTCTCATCTCTCGCGACTATACCAATCGGCTTTCTAACTATAGTCATGTCTGGTTCTACTACTAAGTCATCTAACACAGCCGGTGCTATAGTAGACTCCGGATCTCTAACACACTTCCTTAGATGAGAAACATGAAAAACATCATGGACTCCTGCCAAACTATTCGGTAACTCTACTCTATATGTGAGTTTCCCGATACTCTCTACAATACGAAAAGGTCCAACGAATCTCGGTGCCAACTTTCCAAATTTCCCAAATCTAACAGCACCCTTCATCAGTGACACCTTAATGAAAACATGATCTCCAACAGAGAACTCTTAGTCTTTCCGTCTTCTATCTGCATAACCCTTCTACCTAAAATGAGCTTCCTTCATCCTAGCCCGAATCAACTTAATCTTTTATGCAGCTTCTCCAACCAAACCTGAACCAAGAACCAACATATCCTCGGTCACTAACCAACAAACTAGTGATTTGCATGGCCTTCCATACAAAGCTTCAAACGGTGCCATCCCTATACTAGTATGATAACTGTTGTTATACGAAAACTCGACTAAGTGTAGATGGTCTTCCCATGATCCTCCAAAATCTAACACTCAAGCTCTTAACAAATCCTCTCTAAGACTTTGTTAACTTTTTCCGTTTGCCCATCAATCTATGGGTGGTAAGCGATACTCATCTTGATCTTGGCACCTAAGGTATGCTGTAGACTCTTCCAGAACTCGCTAGCGAATAAGGAATCTCTATCACTTACTATACTACTAGGAATTCCATGCAGTTTAACTACATTCTTCATAAATAACTTAGCCAGAACAGGTGCCACCCTAGTTGACTTAACTGGAATGAAATGGGCACTCTTGGTTAATCTGTCCACTATGATCCATATACTTTAATTTCCTCTATTTGACCTTGGCAACTCCTCTATGAAATCCATAGAAATAGAAACCCACTTCCATACCAGAATATCAATGGCTGGAGCAACCCACTTGGCTTCTGATGTTCAGCTTTTACCTGTTGGCAGTTTAGACAGTGCTTCACCCATAAGCCTACATCCCTCGTCATACCTTCCCAGAAGAAACTCTGCTTCATGTCCTGATACATCTTAGTTCCTCCCAGATGAATAGTGAACTTCGAATGATGGCATTCCTCCAAAACATCCTTCCTTATGTCTCCCGTATTCGGAACACATAACTTTCTTTCTCAACCACCCATTCTTGTCAAGACTAAAATCCTTTAAGTCATAGCTCTCTGTTCCATCCCTTAACTTCTTGATTTGTTCAACCAATATTGGATCCTCCATCTGTTTAGAAGCAATCTTTTCAATCATAACTGGTTGAACTTCTAAACATGACAACACAACTGATCCTCTACTAGATCTAGCTTCAGATCTCCACTGCACTCTGCAAGTCGACAATGCTTCCAAATATTTCCACTCTGCTATCATTGCAAACACTGCATTTTGATGCTTTCTGCTAAGCGCATCTGCAATCTTATTACCTTTCCCTGGTGTGTACTCAATTCCAAAATCATAAGCAGCAATAAACTCTAACCATCTATGTTGTCTCATGTTCAGCTCTTTCTGAGAGAACAAATGCTTCAATGACTTATGATCCGTATATAACTCAAATCACTCTCCTAAAAGGTAATGTCTCCACACCTTCAATGCAAAAAATACTGCAGCCAATTCCAAATCATGCGTAGGATATCTAACCTCATGCGGTTTAAGCTGTCGAGAAGTATAGGCAATCACTTTACCTCTCTACATTAACACAGCTCCTAATCCAGTTCCACATGCATCTGTATATACTACCAAATCCTGATTCCCCTCTATAACAACTAATACAGGTGCATGAGTCAATAAGCGTTTCAAGCTCTGGAATGCCTCCTCACACTTATCGGTCCAAGAAAACTTCACATCCTTCGCGTTAGCTTGGTCATCGGTGCTGCTATCCGCGAAAAATCCTTTATGAACCTCCGATTATATCCAGCCAATCCAAGAAAACTCTTTATCTCAGTCACTGCCTCGGGTCTCTTCCAATTATTCACCGCTTCAATCTTAGTCGGATCTACAGACAACCCTTTCACTGAGACTACATGACCAAGAAACTTCACTTCCTTCTTTCAGAAATGACACTTCGAAAACTTCGCCTTCAACTGATGCTGCCTCAGCGTCTCAATCACAATTCTAAGATGAACTTCATGTTCCCTTGCATCCTTAGATATCAAAATATCATCTATGAACACCAATACGAACATATCCAAGTGCTCCTGGAAAATTCGGTTCATCAAATCCACAAAGAATGCTGGCGCATTAGTTAGTCCGAACGGCATCACTAACCATTCGTACGATCCATATCTAGTTATAAATGTCGTCAAAGGAATACTATCCTCTAGTACTCTAAGCTGATGGAAACCTGTTGCTAAATCCAATTGAGAAAATACCTTGGCTCCATTCAATTGATCGAACAAATCGTCAATTCTAGGCAATGGATATCGATTCTTTATCGTCCTCTTATTCAACTTATGATAATCGATACATAACCTCAACGATCCATCCAGCTTCTTGGCAAACACTACGGCTGCTCCCCAAGCTGAACTACTTGGCCTAATAAAATTATTGCTTTCCAAATCCACCAACAGCACCTTCAACCCCTTCATCTTGGTAGGTGTCATTCTGCTTGGCGGCCAACTCACTGTTTCTGGTCCAAGCACCAAATCTATCCAAAACTCAATGGCTCGTTTTGGTGGCATTCCTACTACAGGCTCAAAACATCTGCGAATTCTCTAACCACGAAAACTCGATTCAACTCGTCTTTCAACTCCACAACACCCAACAAAGCATTCACCTTACAACTAGGGCTTTCTACGGTATATACAATCCGATCACTATAGTCATGGTGTCTAAGCGATATTTTCCTACCATGGAAAAATATCCTAGCATCATACTTACTTACCCAATCCATACCCAAAGTAATTCTAAACCTCACAAAGTCAAACACATGCAAACTGTAAACAAAGGTATGATCTAACAAATCAAACTCTAGGTGGTCACACTACATCCCAAGTGTCGCATACCCTCCTATTGGATTTGCAACCCTTAAGGAAGTAACTTAATATGAGGGTTCTAGGTTAAGCTTATCTACCAAACAATGAGATATTAAAGAATGTGATGCACCAATATCAAACAAAACACTAACAGCCATACCATGAATCTAAAGCGTACCTCCTAACACTACCTTTCCATTCTCCTCTGCTGTTGGCCTCGAGGTGACTGGTTCCAATGCAAACACCTTTCCCTTTCTGTCCTTAGCAGGCTCTTTGCACTAGTTCTTATAATGGCCAATTTGATCGCAGTTGAAACATCTGATATTTTTCTTCCCGACCATTTCCTTCGCCTTCCCAGCACGGCACTCATTAGCGAAATGTCCTTTCTTATCGCACTTCAAACAACCTTCGACTTTCCTTTCTATGCGACTCCACCATTCTGAGCACCCTTCTTATGAAATAACTTTCTCTTTTAGCTCTGCACTACTTGGACCCCCTTTGCCTTATTCTTCTCCAGATAAGCAAGCATCTCCTCGTGACTTAAAGCCATCTCCACCACAACATCACAAGGATCCCTAATTTGAGGTAATGTAGCTCTGGCCAACTCAAGCTTCAACCCCCTGATGAACTTCTCATTCCTCTACATCATGGTATCCACAGTAGCATACCCATACCTTGCCAAATCCTCGAACCTTCTAGAATATTCCAACACAGACATCTCCCCCTGCTTCAACTTAGCAAACTTTCTGAGCAAAGTAGATTGCGCCATCACAGACATGAACCTCTCCTAGAACCTTCTCTTAAACTGATCCCATGTCATTGTCTCTTCATTCACTCCATCCATCACACCATTCCATCAGAATTAAGCCGCACCCTGAAGTTGTCTCGAAGCAAGCCTTCTCTTCTGCTCAACATTGAGCCCCAAGTCAGCAAAGATTCTCTTACAATATAACAACCAGCTCTCCACCTTAATAGCATCTTCAGTTCCAGTAAATGGCTTCCCTCCAAGCCTAACATAATCTCTGCTCAAGATAGCATAATTGTTGACCACCAGAGCTTCCTGAAATCCTACTCCAGCATTTCCTCCAACCACTCCAGCAGCAATTCCAGCTTGCATCAATTCACGAAAAGCTGATACATAGCTCCCATATCCACTTGTGGAACCCCAGCACCAACATTCCCAGCTTGTGCCTGACCTTGGTTCCTTCTAGTATTCGGTCTGGTATTTCCATTTGTGGTGGTGGTTCCTCCAAGATTCACTCTTCCACTTCTAGCATCCATATCTGTATTCAAGCCTCTTAAGATATAGAAGAATAGCCTAAGAGAGATAGGAGAATAGAGATGTAGCGTATACTTATATATAGCAAATACAAGTATGTTACTATAGCGTTATCGCATACCCCAACCTTATCTCTAATTCCTTAGGATTATGTTTTCAAAAATCATTTTTAGTTAAAGTTTTTCATAAACCTATGCTCTGATACCAAGTTGTAACATCCCCTATCTGGAGGCCTGAAGCTAAGCGCTACAGATGTCGCAGTCATCCATAGTATTAACTTCCGGTGACCAAATACGGTAATGTTAATGGTATCCAAAATATTAGAAGCACATGAGTACGAAACAAAACCACAGATTTCACAAAAACAACTTTTCTGATTACATTTCAAAAACCATGTTTCATATTCCATTACATAATCCCAATCGTTTCCCAGGTTCAGATCAAATATAATTATTACAAAATACGCCAAGATCTACATATGAAGATGCCCCTTTGGTTGACCAGAGTACTATATAGCCATAACTGACATAATACAACACAGCAGAATCAAACAAAATTAAACAGCAACTCCTAAATAGCTATCTGTCAACCACCTGCTCGTTTCCGGAAGCTTTATTCACCAACCTACTAAAAACCTAAAAATTCTCAACCCTCAGCCTACTCAAATCAATTTTGAGCACCCGAGAATTTAAGGAGAAAAACATAAACTTTGAGTCAGATATAAAGCCTGGTGTGAATAATACTACACATCTCAGTTATTTGATATTAAGTGAGACCACGCCGCTTAGTAGAACAGGTTCCCCTCACTAATATCCTTTTAAAACATCTTTCGCAAATCAATTCCTACAACCAAAACTAGTTAAAACTGTAAAGCAATATCATGTAAACATACATGTCAGGTAATGTTATCCCACCTTTTGGTAAAGATCGGGATATCAACAAATTAGCTGGAAATGATGGATGTCAGGATCAGAGATCGATTGAAAACAAGGCTATGATCGATGTCGTCAAAATTTGGCCGGGCTCCAATTAAGACAGGATCAATTGGGAATGATGACCAAGGCTGGGAGAGGCTACGTTTCAAATTTTAGGTCAATCGGAGTTCGTATGCTCAAGATATGATCGATGCAATTCAAGCAACCAACTGTTTGTATCCATCAATCCTCTACTGTTTGTATCCATCAATCCTCCACTGTTCGTATCCATCATTCTTCTGTTGTTCATATCCATCAAGTGCAACAGCAATCGATACGAACAGTGCAACATCGATCGAGTATGAACAGTGCAACATCGATCGAGTACGAACAATGCAACATCGATCGAGTACGAACAATGCAACAGCGATCGACACGAACAGTGCATCAGCAATCGAGTACGAACAATGCAACATTGATCGAGTACGAACAGTGCAACATCGATCGATACGAAGGAGACAGCCTTTGAAAAATAAAAACTTGCATCGATCATATCTCACAATCTACAAGTCCAAATGCCACCAAATTTTCACAAGGGCTTGCGTACAACCTAAAGAATGTCCATGATCGATCTCGACTCGATCGGGCAAGGTCTTGATTGATATGAAATTCATTCGTATCGATCACGGATCGAGTCAAAATCGCATGGGATCGATCGCGTGGGCCCGTGCACGTGCCAGAAGAGGTCGCCCGAGATCTGAGCGAGATATTTGCATCCTACGCCTATAAATAGCATCCTAAAGCCTACTGAAAAGGGACTTTTGGCTCTTCTATGTCCAGACTCAGCCGGATTCATCATTGTATTCGGATTTTTCTGTTGTAATCAGTTGTAACTTGTTGTAATCAGCAAGCAAACTTCAATAAAATTATCAACTTCAAAGGGACGTAGGCCGGATTGCCGAACCACTATAAACCTTGTGTTCTTTACTGCTTTCATCTAAATTTTCTGAGTGTTCTTCATTTTTAATTCTCTACATACTTGTTATCTGTGATTGTGAACTGGTGCTTTCATCGACAATTGGGTGTTTGTGACCAATTTTGGAGCAAACATTTTGGTGCTTTCAATGAGAACGCTATCACTCAGGAATTCTGCAACTTGGACTTTGGATTTGAAAGCTTAAAGATTTGGATCTGGAAAGCCATGGCAAGGCAATCAACAAGAAGACAAAGAACTGAAAGGAGTCAACATGAAGGGAGTCAGGAGGCTTCCTCTAGAGCAAATCATACCTCAATCTTCATCACCCAGGACGAGATGGAGATGATGATGGAAGCTATGCAAGAGGGAATGCTGAAAAGACAGGAAGAGATGATGCAGAACTTACTCCAACAAGCTGGACAAACCATAATGCAGAATCAGGGGAACGCTACTGCAAGAGATGCTGGAAATAGAGATCAAGAGCTTGGAGAAACCAAAGTCCAGAATAGAGCAGGACCGTCAAGAGCAACATCAAAACTTGGGGGCACTCATCTGGAGGACATTGATCCAACCTCAGGCAGGATACCAGGTGGAGCTGTTCAACATGGCTTTGGTAGAGGAATGGATGCTCGTCCAGGAGACCAGATTCCAGGATTCCCTCACGAACTCAGGGGGCAGGTCGGAGGCAACAGACAAGGGCTACAGCTTGACGACAGTGACAAATTAGGAGAGATGGTCAGACGAGCCATGAGAGGAGGACTAGTGAATGGAGATCTGGAAGATGTGAATAGGAGTCCTTTTGCTCCTACGATCAGGCAAGCTAGGAATCCACCAGAATTCAAGCTACCAACATTAGAGATGTATGATGGAAGGACAGATCCTGCTGTTCATTTGACGAGATACATGAGTCATATGAAGTACTGGGGGGCATTGGAGGAGGTCATGGCGCGATGCTTCCCTTTGTATTTGACACATATAGTAGCATTATGGTTTAGACAGCTGGAGAGTGGCTCTATTGGCACATGGACGGAGCTGGTTGAAAGGTTTATGAGACACTTTCGGGTCCACATAGCCAGACTCAAGAATGTGATGACTTTAACATCAATGAAACAATGGAAAGGAGAATCGCTTAGAGATTTCTTGACCAGATTCAATGCGGCAGTGGCTTCGGTGGATCGACCTGATCCGTCGATGGTTTTGATGGCAGCAGTTTCAGGAATTGCAAACAATTCAGATTTCAAGATATCATTAGAATGAGACCCACCGAGGGATCTTGGGGAGTTCTATCATGAGGAAAAAAGATTTCTAAGGCAGGAAGATGCGCAGACTGAGAGAGAAGGGAGAGAGGTTGAAGCTTATGCGGTAAGGGATGGAGGTCCACCCAGAGAAAACCCAAACCAAGACGACAAAGGCAAAAGGAAAATGAATGACAACGGTAGCACTTCAAAAAGGCCACGGAGGGAGTCAAAGTTTTCTTCTTACACGGATCTGACTGAAACTCTGGAAAGGATTTATTTGGACACTCGAGGGTGCCTCCAGTATCGAAGGCCAATAAGAAGGGAACCTTCTGATTACGAATGGGCATCAGGAAGGCATTGCCTATTCCATGAGCTGGATGGGCACAACATGAACGACTGCAGGTATTTGAGGGATATCATTAAGGTGCATGTAAGGAATGGTCATCTACAGTAGTATGTAAGGGATCGAGCTGTGGCAGTGGAACAGGAACGACCACCGCCTACCTCGAACGAAGATGGCACTGGACCTAGGCAATGTAAACTTGTTATCAACTAAATTGATTTATGGCTTGGAATAAGTAATAGAACTTGAAGTAATGTGACTAAATCACTTACACATGTACGGGATCGAGGACGGTCCCTAGGCATGCTCTGAGACGATGGTAAACCGTGTTGCTCGAGTCTGTGAAATCCTGTTTTTCTTTTTCATTTTCCTAAAAACTTTGGTTTCGTTCTTGGATGTACAAACACTTATTTAGTTTTCCTTGGCTATAAAAACTCTTACTTTGGATAATTGGATTTGGATTAATGTAATAAATTATGCAGGTCTTGCGATTACGATCTCGACCGAAGAAACGGGACAGTAATGCAAATTACGAGTCCCTTCGCCGGAGAGCGATGGAATGGACTCAAAGCACAATATAAAAGTCCATGGCCGGAGAGCCGAGGCCGGAGAATATCGAAGTCCTCGGCCGGAGAGCCGAGGCCGGTGAATATCAAAGTCCTCGGCCAGAGAGCCGAGGCCGGTGAATATCAAAGTCCTCGGACGGAGAGCCGAGGCCGGTGAATATCAAAATCCTCGGCTGGAGAGCCGAGGCCGGAGAATATCAAAATCCTTGGCCGAAGAGCCGAGGCCAGTGAATATCAAAGTCCTTAGCCGGAGAGCCGAGGCCAGAGAATATCGAAGTCCTTGGCCGGAGAGCCGAGGCCGGTGAATATCAAAGTCCTTGGCCGGAGAGTCGAGGCCGGAGAATATTGAAGTCCTTGGCCGGAGAGCCGAGGCCGGAGAATATTGAAGTCCTTGGCCGGAGAGCCAAGGCCGGAGAGCATAAAAGCCCTTGACCAGAGAGTCGGGGTCAGAGCAGGATAACGCGACCCAGCGAGGTCTATGGATTTAAAGTCAAACCCGGAGAGGTCTTGGATTCGGAATTGGACATCGACTTGGAGTAGTCGCGGATTTGGATCAAGTTATGGCCGTGGCACTCGGATAGAATGGCTTGGTAGTGGATTGGATTGCTAACTGGATGATATGGCTATGGATGAAAGATGCACTTCAGATGTCGGATTTGAAGCTTTTCAAAATACACCTTCTTACCACAAGGCATGTTTTGGGGAGCAAATGTTATCCCGCCTTTTGGTCAAGACCGGGATATCAACAAATTAGCTTGGAAGGATGGATGTCAGGATCAGAGGTCGATTGAAAACAAGGCTATGATCGATATCATAAAAATTTGACCGGGCTCCCATCAAGACGGGATCGATTGGGAATGATGACCAAGGCTGGGAGAGGCTACGTTTCAAATTTTAGGTCAATCAGAGTTCGTATGCTCAAGATATGATCGATACAATTCAAGCAACCAATTGTTCGTATCCATCAATCCCCTAGTGTTCGTATCCATCAATCCTCTACTGTTCGTATCCATCAATCCTCTACTGTTTGTATCCATCATTCCTCTACTGTTCATATCCATCAATCCTCTACTATTCGTATCCGTCATTCTTCTGTTGTTCATATCCATCAAGTGCAACAGCGATCGATACGAACAGTGCAACATCGATCGAGTACGAACAGTGCAACATCGATCGACTACGAACAATGCAACATCGATCGAGTACGAACAGTGCAACAACGATCGATACGAATAGTGCATCGACGATCGAGTACGAACAGTGCAACATCGATCGATACGAACACTGCATCAGCGATCGAGTACGAACAATGCAACATCGATCGAGTATGAACAGTGCAACAGCGATCGATACGAAGGAGACAGCCTTCAAAAAATACAAACTTGCATCGATCATATCTCACAATATACAAGTCCAAATGCCACCAAATTTTCACAAGAGCTTGCGTACAACCTAAAGAATGTCCATGATCGATCTCGACTCAATCGGGCATGATCTTGATCCATACGAAATTCATTCGTATCGATCACGGATCGAGTCAAAATCGCATGGGATCGATCGCATGGGCCCGTGCACGTGCTTGAAGAGGTCTCTCGAGATCTGAGCGAGATATTTGCATCATACGCCTATAAATAGCATCCTAAAGCCTACAGAAAAGGGACTTTTGGCTCTTCTACGTCCAGACTCTGTCAGATTCATCATTATATTCGGATTTTGCTGTTGTAATCAGTTGTAACTCGTTGTAATCAGCAAGCAAACTTCAATAAAATTATCAACTTCAAAATGGACGTAGGCCGGATTGCCGAACCACTATAAACCCTGTGTTCTTTACTGCTTTCATCTAAATTTTCTGAGTGTTCTTCATTTTTAATTCTCTACATACTTGTTATCTGTGATTGTGAACTGGTGCTTTCATCGACAATTGGGTGTTTGTGACCAATTTTGGCGCAAACAGGTAACAAATGAACTATCTGTCCGAACACTATAGTTTTGTTCGGCTAACCACTAACCTTTGGCTGACTCGGGCCTACCATACAATATGAACAAATAATCTAACACCTGTTAGACACTCCTCATCTGGATGGTCTATCCCTAACTTACTTTCTCCAGGTCAACTAATCCTAATGGTTTTGCGGGCTCACCAATAACCTACCTCTATACAAATATATTCCCTTCTGTGTGTAACATCATTTTAGTCGTACCTGTGACAAATCCCTATACACTGGAATTTTGGACTAAATTAGTTAGGGGCGAATAGCTAATGTATAGAGTGCGACCCTATATGAGTATCATCTGGTATACAAATATCCGAGTCATTTTACTTAGGGTAATCTTCCCTTAAATTTTCCTTGAAAACCTTTTCATCTCAAATTGATTTAAAACCTTTAAATCAAACTTAAACAAGGAAAATATATACTCTATGCTTTACTCAATATCACCTTGCCATGTTATATATACTTTACACAAATCTTTATTGATGAAAACATTTAAACTTTTGAAAGTACCCCTTTCGATCCCCTTGAAAGTATCCCTTTCATAACAAAGTAAACCCCTTTCTTTCACCTAGGCCAAAAGGCCAAAACATTCCCGCCGAAACCATTCATATAAACCTTTCAAAACCATTGAAAAACCTTTCCTTCGAAAGCTATAAAACCTTAGACATCCTATCTTTAAAACACTTAAACATTTCCTTTTGAAAACATTGGAAAACCTTTCCTTTCAAACCTTTCGAAACCATTCGGGAACCACCCCTTCAAAACCTTCATTAAAACCTTTCGAAAGCATTAAAACATCAAACCTTTTGAAAGTCTTTGGGTTCAAGTAAAACATGTGAAATAACCTTTCGAAACCATTTAAAACTAAACCATTCGAAAACTTGGGGTTTTACCTTCAACGGAGCAAAAGGGTCATGAAACATTTAAGTCGTAAGCACTCTTTCAAAAGCATTTCCTAAGTAAAGAAGTGATGTGTCGAAACCAACCCTTCGAAAACATTGGAGAAGCTACTTGGGTTTTATAAAACAAAATAACCTTTTCGGAGGCAACGCTTTGAAAGGTAGAAAGCGGCAGCAAAAGGGTTTCGACCCCAACGAAAGCATTTACTTAAAATAAAGGTGAAATCCCATTCGTAACCATTCCTTAAATCAATTTGACCCAATCGGAAGCCAACCAAGTCGAAAGCGTTACTTTCGAAAGCAAAGCAGGCCCGTTTTCATTCGAAAGTACTGTAGCGCTACGACCAATTCGAAACCCCTGGTTTCGACCAAATACCTTTCGCCTATATCCAATTCGCTGCGCACCAAGTCTTTGAAGCCATGCGCATTGGTTTCGATGGTGATGGTGGCGGAGCTACTAAGTCGGCACCTAGGTGCCGAAAATGGCGAAACATGCTAAAAGCATTTAAAAACTGGTTTTAACTTTAAAAAGAAATTCTTTTCAACTAACCCGCATTGTTTGTTAAAATATTATTAGTTGCCAATTCTCTTTTCTAAAAGTGCTGCCAAAATTTCAGAATTAAACAATTTAAATAATTTTCAAAATACCCCTTCTCCTTTTATAAATATATAAAACATTTAAGTCCCATACCTTAAATAATTTTATATATCTATTAAAACACTTGGGAAAATTTTACAAAAATTTCAAAAAATCATTTTTAATATGTTTTCTAACATATATTAATTTCAGACCCAAAACATAAATAGTTTAGCCATAAATTATTTTAAACCCAAATAAACATTTTCTTCTCTAGAAAATTAATATAAAATCCACATTAATTCATAAAATTATGAAAATTGAAACCCATCTCTAAAATATCATTTCCGATCTAAATCTAAAATCGCAAGGCATTTTGGATGTCTTTTAATAGGGTTTTCACATCAAAACATATCATAAAACCTATATGAATTATCATAAATCATCAACAAGCATATATAAACATTTAGTCCTTCAAAATCATGGCATAACATTGCAAAATAAATCGGATTAACCATAAACCGAAAACACTTAAGAAATATGAGATGTAGTCATTATTCACCTTAGCTTTGAGATTAAGGATTTTGAGATTTGAATAAATTTGATTTTGATTACTCTTCTTCCTTTGATTGTTTTCTCTTTCTCTAGCTTGTCTAATGGTGGCCGGCATCTACTTTGTCTTTGATTTTGAAATGAACGTGCAAATGAATTCCTAAGGGTCTAGGGTATAAGAATACTATTTTTCCTATTTTACCCCTTCTCTATTTCATTCTAACTCATCTTTAGTTCATTGTTTACATGGCACGGCTACCCCTTAGTTTAATCACAAATATCTATCCCCTAATCATCCCATTATTTTATTTTATTTAGCTAATTAAATATCCTAAATAATGTTACTAAAAATTAGGGTCATTACAATTCCCCTTGGAACAACTAACACGGGTGCATTAGTCAATAAATGTTTCAATTTCTGGAATGCCTCCTCACACTTATCAGTCCAAATAAACTTCACGTCCTTTTGAGTTAGCTTAGTTTTTGATGCAGCTATCCGCGAGAAATCTTTAATGAATCTCCGGTAGTAGCCAGCTGACCCAAAAAAACTCTTTATTTCAGTCACAATCTCGGGTCTCTTCCAATTATTCACTGCTTTGATTTTAGCCGGATCTACTGACAACCCTTTCTCTAAGACTACATGACCAAGAAACTTCACTTCCTTCTTTCAAAAGTGACACTTCGAAAACTTTGCCTTCAACTGATGCTGTCTCAGTGTCTCAAGCACTATCCTAAGATGAACTTCATGATCTCTTTCAACCTTGGAATATATCAATATGTCGTCTATGAATACTAATACAAATATATTCAGATGCTCTCGGAAGATTATGTTCATTAAGTCCATGAAGAAAGCTGGCGCATTTGTTAGCCCGAATGGCATCACTAACCATTCGTATGATCCATATCTGGTCCTAAACGCCGTCAAAGGAATGTATCCTATGCTACTCTAAGTAGATTGAACCCCCGTTGACAAGTCCAATTGATAAAATACTTTGGCTCCACTCAACTGGTCGAACAAATCATCAATCCTAGATAACGGATATCGGTTCTTTATCTTCTTCTCATTCAGCTTATGATAATCAATACATAACCACAACGATCCGTCCGGTTTCTTAACAAATACTACGGCTGCTCCCCAAGGCAAACTGCTTGGTCTGATAAAGTTCTTACCTTCTAAATCCACCAACAGCACCTTTAACTGCTTCATCTCAGTAAGTGTCATTCTACTTAGCGGTCTACTCACAGGTTTAGCTCCTACTACTAAATCTATCTGAAATTTGATAGCTCGTTTCAGTGGTAGTCCTATTACGGTCTCAAAGACATCTGCGAATCTCTAACAACAAAGACTTGATTCAACTCGTCTTCTTCGTCCATAACACCCAACAAAGCATTAACGTCAAAACTATGGTTTTCTATGGAGTATATTATCTGATCACTAGAACTAAGGTGTCTAAGTGATATTTTCCTATCATGGAAAAATATCCTAGCATCGTACTTAGCTAACCAATCCATACCCAAAATAATTCTGAACCCTACGAAATCAAATACATGCAAACTGCAAGCAAATATATAACCTAGCAATTCAAACTCTAATTGGTCACATCTCATCTCAAGCGTTGGGTACCCTCCTATCAGATTTGCAACCCTTAAGGATGTAACTAGGTATGAAGGTTCTAGGTTAAGCTTATCTATAAAATAATGAGATATAAAAGAATGCGATGCACCAATATCAAATAAACTCTAACTGATACACCATGAATCAAAAGCATACCTCCCAACACAGCTTTTCCTTTTACCTCTGTTGTTGGTCTTGAGGTATCTGGTTCCAATGCAAACACTTTTCCCTTTCCATCCTTGGCCGGTTCTTTGCACTGATTCTTAAAATGTCCAATCTGATCATAGTTGAAGCATTTCACTCCTTGTCAGCAACCTTCTTTGCTTTGCCCGTCAGACACTCGTGAGCAAAATGTCCCTTCTTGTCGCACTTGTAGCAAACTACATCGGCCTTCCCTTTCTTGGCTGCTCCTCCTTTCTGAGCTCCTTTCTTATGGTAAAACTCTCTTCTGATTCTGCCCATCTTGAGTTTCCACTGCTTTAATACCATTAAAGAAAGCGAGCATCTCCTCATTCCTCAAAGCCATCTCTACAACTACATCGCACGGATCCCTAATATGTGGTAAAGTTACTTTAGCAAGTTCGGGTCTTAATCGGCGGATGAACTTCTCATTTCTTTTGATAACCATATCAACAGTAGCATATCCGTATCTCGATAATTCCTCAAAATCTGGTGGCATACTCAAGCACTGTCATGTCTCCCTGCACCAACTCAGCAAACTTCCTGGGCATAGTTGACTTGACAATCTCTGACAAGAATCTTTCCTCAAACATCCTTCTGAATTCTGCCTAAGTCATGGTCTCTTCATCTACTCCTACAATAACACTGTTCCATCAGTACAGTGCTGCTCCTAGCAACTGTCTGGAGGCCAATCTCCTTTTCTGCTTATCGTTAAGTCCTAAATCAGCAAAGATCCTTTCGAAATGAAGCAACCAATTCTCTACTTTAATTGCATCCTTAGTGCCGATAAACGGCTTTCCTCCAAGCCTAGCATGGTCTCTGCTCAATACTGCATAGTTATTGACCACTTGAGCTTCCTGGTTTTCTCTTCAAACATTTCCTTCGTCTAATCCTGCAGCAACTCCAACTTGCATCATGTTGATGAAAAACCGATACATAGCTCCCATATCAACTTGCGGTGCTCCAACACCACACTAGCAGCTTGTGCCCGACCTAGATTCCTTCTAGTGTTTGGTCTGGCATTTCCATTAACTGTGGTGCTTCCTCCACCAAGGTTAACTCTTCCATTCCTAGCATCATATCTTACTTCCTTAAAATCTACATTCGAGTCTTTGTAAGATACAGAAGAATAGCCTAAGAGAGATGGAAGAATAGAGATAAAGCGTATACTTATTTATGGCAAATACAAGTACCTATGGTCCGATACCAAGTTGTAACATCCCATATTTTGAGACCCAAAGCTAAGCACTATAAGTGTCGTAGTCATCTATAGTATTAACTTCTAATGACAAAATATAGTAATGTTAATGATATCCATAATATCAGAGGCACATGAAAATGAAATAAAATCAACAAAGATTTCAAAAACAGCTTTTCTAATTACATTTTAAATCAATATTTCATATGCAATTACATAATCCCAAAATGATTCCCAAGTTTTGATCAAATATAATTATTACAAAATACGCCAAGAGAGACATATGAAGATGCCCCCTTGGATGATCGGAGTACTAGATAGATAAACATATCAGTCATAAATACATCATAGTGGAAATACTACTAAATAACTCCTACATAGCTAGCTTTGCCTCCTGCACGTCTTTGGAAGCTTATTCGTCCAACCTACTAAACCTGAAAAGTCCTTAACTCTCAATCTACTCAAATTTAATTTTGAACACCCGAGAGTTTAAGGAGAAAACATAATATTCGAGTCAGACATAAAGCTTGGTGTGAATAATTCCATTACATCCCGGTTTACTGATATTAAATGAGACCACGCCGCTTAGCGGAACGGGTTTCCCCTCACTAATATCCATTTAAAATCATATCTTTTGCAAATCAAAATCCTGTAATCAAACTAATTATAGCAACAATAGCAATAACATATATGCATATAAATCAGGTAATCAGTGGACTATCTGTCCGAATATTATAGTTTTATCTGGCTAACTATTAACCACTGGCTGATTCGGGCCTACCAGACATAATAAATATTCTAACTTTTGTTAGATACAATACTGGATGATCTATCCTTAACTTACTTCTCCAAGGTCAACTAATCGTAATGGTTTTGTGGGCTCACCAATAACCTACCTCTACTCTGTGTATTCCTTTATATATGTAACATCTTTTTTGTCTTACCTGTGACAAAGCCCTACACACCGGAATTTTGGACTTATATTAGCTAGGGGCTACTGGCTAAAGTATAGGGTGCAACCCCACACCAGTCCCATCCGGTCTTCTAATATCTGAGTCATATACTTAGGGTTACTATCCTATTCAATTTTCCTTGAAAATGTTTCTTTCAAATTGATTTAACCCTTTTAAATCATACTTAAACAAGGAAAATATACTATTTGCTTTACTCAAAATACGTATGCCATGATATATGCTTTTTACTTAAAACAATGTTGATGAAAACTTAAAATTAATAGGGTTATTTATGCCTTTGAAACAAGATAAATACTTGAACTTTGAAAACATTAGGCGGAAAGACCAAAAACTTCCTTTAGAATGCATTGGAAATAAACCTTTCGAAATCATTACTTAAAATCTTTGACATCCTCTTTCGAAGCCGTTAAACATATCTTTCGAAATACTTGGAAACATTCCTTTCAAAACACTTAAAACATACCCTTCGAAACACTTAAAACATACCTTTTGAAAGCTTTGGGTTCAAGTAAGAATTTGCGGAAACATTGCTTAGAAATCATTTAAAAGTATTTCTTTCAAAATCATTGGGTTCAACATTTAATATAACTATAAGGTCAAAGAGAACATAAGCGAAAGCATCACTTTCGAAAGCATTGTCAAGCAAAAGAAATGGGGGAGAGAGCACTTCGAAACTACCCTTTCGAAACCATTGCCTCCAAAACTATTAGTAAAAGCAGCTAAGACACCCCTTTTGAAGCATTGGAAAGGCAGCTTCAATATTAAGAAGACGAAAGCCTTCCTTTCGAATACATTGTTTTAAGATTATAAAGAAAAGCGACCTCTAACTAACGTGAAAGGTATAAATGCAACAGCTACGGTATCGACGGGGTTCAAAAGCGGCAACCCTTTTGAAAGCTTCTTTTAAAAACAAAGGCAAGTTAATGGATTTGAAAACTAATAAAAGTGGCTTCAACCCTTTTGAAAGCATACTTTCGACACCGTCCTTTCCTTACGCCTTTCTCCAATACACTACGTAATAATTGCTTGATACCATGTGCATTGGTTTCGAATAGGTGCAAAAGGTTTATTGGGTATTGTGACGGAAGCAAGCAATGGAAGTGGCGAAGTTGTAATTCGAAATAAAACTGATTTTATACTTTTTAAAGTAATTCCTTTTCACCTAACTTTCATAATTTGCCAAAATATGATTGGTTGCTAATTTTTTACCAGAATTCTTTTCAAAAAATGCTGTCGAATCAGCATTTAACAATTGAAACATTTTAAACAAATAAGCCTTTTCTTTAATAAAACATTTTAGTCCACTAACTTAAATAATTTAATAACCCTAGTAAAACACTTAGGAAAAATCCCCAAAAATCACCAAAAATCACAATAATTTTCTTTAAATATATTTTCTAAAATATATAAATTTCAAACCCGAAAACATTATTTAATTGCCTTAAATAATTTAAACCCGAAATTAACTATTTTCTCTCATTGAAAATTCTTAATAAATCCACAATCACTTAGAAAATTATGAAACTTGAAACCCATTTTCTAAAATAACGTTTTTGACCATATATCAAAAACGAAACTCATTTAGATGTCATTTTATAGGTTTTCTAGTTCAAACATATCATAAAATCTATATTAAACTATATAAATCATCAACAAGCATATATATATATATATATATCCATTTTAACTAACATAACATGGCATATTATTTGCAAACATAGTTCGGATCTAACTTGAAATTGAAATCATTATCAAAAGTGAGATGTAAATTCATTATTCACTTTAGCTTTGTGTTAAGAAGGTTGAGATTTTCCCTTAGATTGATTTCTTCAAGCTTTCTACTTAAATCCTAGCTTATCTTCCCTTTAGATCTTCTTAATGGTGGCTGGCCAAGTTCCTTTAGGGTTTAATTTTGTTTGTGATAGTTAAAATGAATGAGGAATGAAGAATGGAAGGGCTTAGAGTATTGGAATAAAGGCTATCTCTATTTTACCCTTACCATATTCCTCCCACTAACTTATTTTTAGTTCTCTTTTCCTAATACATTCATTAAGGCACGACTACTTCTTAATTAACAAATCTCAATCTCTTAACTATCTATATTATTTTATTTATCCAATTAAATATTCTAAATAATGTTAGTCAAAATTAGTGTCATTACAATTTTCTGTTGTACATTCTGTCAGTTCGTTTTATGTGTCGGTGGCAAGCACATTTAATGGTAGATTTAACCTTGACGGATCCCATACACAAATGAGACAGTCTATAGCGTGCTTGGGGTTATTGGGACAGACTACTGCAGTCAGACGGAGGGAACCGGGATCAAGAGAACGATTACTTGGACGGTCCCGATGAGTGATGGAATACCATTGCACAAAGATATAAGAAATTCAGAAGAGATATCCCCTTTAAATTCAGTGAGTTGGATCAGTTTTATGAAGGCTGCATAAGAAATGGCACTTGCAGATATCTGATACCTCCTACTCCACCCGCTCAGACTTTCACTGCTATTGATACGAATTATTACTTCGATTGGGTAGCCTGTGAAACTACACCTATTCACCCTAGACGCATTAGACATACCGAGCAGGGCAGCTCGAGCAGGCTTGATTTTGGAAGGTCGATCATTCATACGGATCATTTCAAAAATGTCGTGCAGCGTTATTATGCTATATTATCTCCTAGTATAATTGTTCTTCGATGGGAGCTTATGTTAATTTTTTCACGATGAATCCAAAAACTTGGATATTGTGGAAACATTGACTGATGAAGAAATAGCAGGATTTATGATGTACCAATTGGATTTATTGCGCCATCGTCATCAGTAGTTTCAATTTGTTTTTTTGAATGTATTTAAATTTAAAAATGTATTAGTTTGTTTTAATGAAATGCCATTATTTAATTTTTATTATTTGCAGTTATGAAACGCATATTACACAATAAAAATAATTAATTAATTAACTATAAATCTATTAAATTAAAAATTACAATTTAAATACTCCGCTTAAATACTCAATTCGCATCGACAAACGCATTCCCCATTTAGCTAACTTCCCCCCTCAAATACCGCACTCAAATTTTCCGTTCAAATGCTCTGTACCATTCGTCGATAAGGCACCCTTAAAGTAGATACAATATTGATTGAAAATTATTTACCGAGATTTGAAAGCCTAAAAGAGAGTGGAATGAAAACTCAGTGTGGACAACGTAAAATATGTAGTGCCAGTAATAAAATTCAAGCAAATCTTAGCAGCTCGGTACTATATTAACACTAACTATTATAAGAGTTCAATACTCGTTTGGCATAAAACCGTAGACAAAGGAAAGATTTCCCAAGCTGCTATAAAACATTGCAGTCGATAAGATTGAAAGTAATCCAATAGGATAGTTAATTTTGAAAGAGGTATGCCACTCATTGTATTCAATATACAACTCAATGAAAAGATACAATAAGTGTCAACACTTACGTAAAATAAAAATTTAGAAAATAATGAATTCTATTTCTTTCTTCCAAGAAAATACACCGTGAGATATGATTACATGTGGTAAATTACTAATTACAAAATAAATGTAATGCATGCTCATACATAAGAAACAGTTTCACTTGTTCATGCAAAAACAAATATTTGTATAAGAGATAACATCAAAATATACAGAATCTTTGGTTAGATATGAACATGCATCACTAAACTACAATATTTCTTTGGTATTTTCGCTTAAATAATATTTTTTTCCCTGTTCATTTTAAAGAATTATCTTAATGAAGAGATATTAAGCAAAAAGTTAGGACATATGACAAATCTTAAAATATCATCATGTAAATATTACCTTTTGTCCCGAGATGGATTCAGAAAATATAAAATCAGATCATCTATTTAATAAAGGTGATAATTTTTTTACAATAAATGGTGAATTTCACTCATAACTAACTAAAACATTCTAATTAACCAATTAGTTTTTAAGCTTACGAGAATGCATAAATATGAAGTAAGGATAGAAACTACAAGATACACTGCATTTAGCAACTTAAGAGGGCGACGGCTGTCGACGACCCGTCGTATATATTGCGACGGCTAGCCATTTTATTATTTAGCAAATTAAATAATTAATTTATTTAATTCCCATTACGTTTTAAAAAACATATTTAAAATACTAATTTAATCCCTAGAAAATAAATAAGATATTTTAGCATAACCATTCAACGTAACAACTACTTTGATCGTTCAAATTAGCATTTTCGATGATCCTTCTTCGCATAATTCGAATATTTAACGTTATTGAAAATCTAACTCTCATGATCAATTTATGCGACTTTTAGTCGGTCCATTAAGCAAATTCGATAAATTTGATTTAGTGTAACATTTTTACAAATTAAATATTTTTTTAAACCGTTGGATAATTAATTATGAATTTTCAACTGTATTTAGCATTATAAAATTATATAAAATTAAATAATCTGCAAAAAATTAAATTTATTGAATTTTATGTCGATATAAAGTATAGTTGACATATTTTCAGAAGATGATGAAAAAATAAATAACTGTAGGCCGCCGATATCGGATTCTAAATTTATAGTTGTTCGTCGATATTCGGACTAAAAACCCTTCGTTCGAAGGCCAGACGATCTTGGAATGAGACCAAATTCGAACCACTGATACTTGGTAACGTGATAATCCAATCTGTATGGTTAAAAAATGGGCAAAAAAATTAAACCTCGAAACATGTCAGTTCGTCGAGAATTTTTATAATACAGATCAAAAAACGCGCGATTTTCTCATTATTTTCAACCTTCCCAAAAAAAAGCATGCACGCGAAAAAAAAGAGGAAGCCCTTGTCAACTACTGATGCCCTCCCTCGACTGCCACTGCCTCCCATCGACTTCGCCTAAGGCATCCAAAGCTCGCTAGAATCATCATTCTCTCCAATTTCATCTTAATTGAGATAAGATTAAAACCCTAATTTCAGATTTAGGGCTAATTGGTATGATTGTGGTTTGAAATTGATGGTTATTGCGTATTAGTTGAAGATAAAAGTTCATTAGTTGATTTGGGGATATTAATTAGTATTGTGATTGTTTAATCTGTAATTAAAAATTAGGGTTGATTTAAAATCCAAAAATTAGTATATAATTATTGATTAATATGCTTATTGATTTGTTTAAATGAATGTTTGTAATAGTTTAGTACAATGTTTGTTATAATCTACACAAAAATTAGTGTATAATTGTTGATTAATATGCTCATTGATTGGTACGGTTAAACATAATTAATTTATTTTAATTAATTAGTGTGTGTTAATTATAAGTGTTAGTGGTTAGTATATAATAAAGTTATTTCAATTTATTATAAACGCAAACTTCAAATTTTAGTTTACAAAATAGTTAAATTAAAATTTCAAATAGTTAAATGAATTTTAAAATATGTTTTAAAATTTAAAATTCAGTTAATAAAATATTTATATAGTTCAATGAATTATAAAATATGGTTTAAAATTTAATTTATAGTTATTAAAATAGTAATTTGTGTATTTTTGGAAGTAATTTGAAATAATAAATTTCTTTTGAAACAAATATTATACTAAAATCTATTTTCTAAAAAATTAAGAAATGAATATAATGCTTATTTGAAAATAAGCGTTAAGTATTACTTTAACAAATACAACAACAAATTAAAGCTTTTAGTCCCAAAAGGCTTTAATTTATTTTAGAAAATACAACAACAACAACAACACACCCCTTAGATGCAAAGTTATGCATACAAGAAAAAGAAGTGAAGTGCTGTCAAATTAAAGCTTTAGTCCAAAAGGCTTTAATTTGTTTTAGAAAAAAGTGAAGTGCTGTCGAAATTCCTAACATATATTTTTAAATTAGGAAAAATGTTCGATTATTCTCTCGACCATACTTGGATGTATGAAGTCAGAACTGGATGAAAGGTTCAGTGAAGGCACATTTCTACAATGGTGTACACGAATTTATTAGATTCGCTAAATCTAATATCGAAATAATGAAGAAATTCATTGCTCTTGTAGTAAGTGCAAACATTTAAGCATTGGAAACGGTTATAGTTAAAGTACATTTGTATAAAGCTGGTTTTGTGCCAAATTATTACTTGTGGGATCGTCATGGAGAACTTGTTGCACCTACATCTAATCCCGTAGTGTCAAAGGACGATTATGTTATGGAAAATCCAATAGAAGATAAGGTGGAAGATGCAGCACGATCAATATTTCCTACCATTCAAGTTGACGATGAAGACGTAAATGTTGAAGAAGAACCGACTGTGGGGGGCAAAAAGAATCTATGATTTATTGGATGCTGCTAAGAGGCCATTGTGGGATGGTTGTAAAAGCGAAACCAAATAATCAATAACTGCTGAATACATTACTATGAAATCAAAATTCAACTTTACAGAAGCTGGATTTACAGCAGTTATACAAGCCGCAAAATGACATATGCCATCCAATAGTCAGATATGCGATAGTCAGTATGAAGTGAAAAAACTTATGCCTGCTTTCGGTCTACCGTACCAAAGATAGATACATGTATAAAAGATTGCATGTTGTATTGGAAAGATCATATTAACCTTAAAAAATGCAAAATATGTAATGAGGAAAGATACAAACCAAGGAAAAAGAAAAGAAAAAAAGTTCCATACAAGAGAATCCATTATTTACCCATCACTCCTAGACTTCAAAGATTATATGCATCTTCTGCTATGACATGCTATATGCGATGGCACAGTGTGAGAACATGGGAATAGGGAATTTTGACACATCCATCTGATGGAGAAGCATGGAAACATTTCGATAAGACCTATCTCGCGTTTGCTGCAGAGAGCTGTAATGTCAAACTTGGTTTACGTACGGATGGATTTTCACCATTTTCTCAATTTGGTAGTAAATGTTCATCTTGGCTTATTATCGTTACATCTTATAATTTACCTTTACGAATGTGTATGAAAACTCCATATATGTTTCTCACTATTATCATCCCTGGTCCTGATGATCCGAAATAAGGAATCAATGTTTATTTACAACCATTGATTGAAGAGTTCAAAACACTCTGACATGAAAGAGTTGAAACATACGACATTTCAAAAAAAAGAATTTTCATATGTTCGCTTCATTGTTATGGACTATTAGTGATTTTCTTGCATATGCAATGCTTTCAGGTTGGAGTACGGCAGGTCGTCTACCTTGTCCTTAATGCATGGAAGATACACGAGCTTTTTCTTTACTGTATGGGAAGAAAATTTCATGGTTTAATTATCATCGGTGTTTTCTCTATATTAAGCATCCTTTTAGAAGAAATAATTTTTTTTACAGCTAATAGAGCAGAGAATTTGCGACTACCAACGATTTGGTCAAGTGAAGAAATATGTGAAATTGTAAATGATTATCCAAAGATACAAGAAACTGGAGTACAGACTGAAATTTCAGGTAAATCGATAATTCATAATTTGTGCAAACAAAGTGTATTACGGGAGTTACCTTATTGGAAAGATCTCTTACTTCGACATAATATTGACGTGATGCAGAACAAAAAATGTGTTTGATAACATGTTTAATAAAATTTTGAATGTTAAGGGAAAAACTAAGGATGATTTGAATTCAAGACGTGATATAGAACACTTTTGTAAACATCTCGAACCTCATATGAAGCCCACTGACAGTAAAAAAACCCAAAGCATGCTATGAGCTAGACAGCAAGCAAGTAAAACTCATGCTAAAGTGGGTGAAAGGACTAAGATATCCTGATGTGATTTCTTCTAATCTCCATAGATGTGTTGACTTTAAAAATAATAAATCGAGTGGGATGAAAAGTCACGATTGTCGTATCATGATGGAAAATTTATTACTCGTGGTTTTCAAAGAACTATTGCCCATAAATGTATGAAGTGTTATAACAGAATTAAGTTTGTTTATAAACAGCTTTGTTCGACGACGTTAAAAGTCAACAATATACATAAACTTGAAAATAATATCCCTATACTACTTTGCAAACTAGAGAAAATATTTCCTCCAGGATTCTTTAATGTAATGGAGCATTTAAGTATTCATCTTCCATCCGAAGCACTTCTTCGAGGCACTGTGCAATATGGATGTATGTATCCATTGGAGAGGTAATATTGAATATCCATAATATTAATTTTAATTTAAAATTCAGATTTACATAAGTAAATTTAAATTGAATTAATTTTGTAAAAGATACTTGAATCATCTGAAAAAATGGTTAGACAAAAAGCACGAGTTAAAGGTTCGATTTACAAATCATATCTTGAAGAAGAAGCTTCACTTGTTTTCTCTCATTACTGCTATGACCATGTGAACTTATCATTTGTAAGCGTTCCTCGTAAAGATGAAGCTGTTGAACAAGATTCTTTTTAAACAATGTTGTCTATTTTTAGACAACATAGCCAACCTGTTGAAAAATGTGTGGAAATATGGTTAGACGATAGAGATTACCATGTAGCACATACATATATTCTTCTTAATTGTGTTGAAGTTGCACCATTTGTTGGGTAATATTAAATTAATATTTATTTCAATTATACTTACATATTAATTATAATGGAATATATTACATATATTTTCAGTATTAACGAATCACAACATCTACTTGCCGATCTCAGTAAAGAATTTGCTAATTGGTTTTTGAACTACATTTATGATCCAAGAAATTGTGTCGTTGATGAACGATTGCAACATCTTGCGCTAGGACCAAAAAGAAATGTCATGACTTATCTAACATTCTTCATCAATGGATTTAAATTCAACACCAAGGAATATGGTGCTGAAAAATTAACATATAACGGCAATGTATTTATCAAACGTAGTGGTGATCCAGGTGAGCATATAAAAGATTTTTACGACGTCTTAACACAGGTTTTAGAAGTAACATATTTTATACGACCTGCAGAAAAAGTTTTTTTATTCAAATGCAATTGGTTCAGCAATGTTCCTGGTTCTTAAATTAACGTGCACAAAGATTATAAGCTTATTAAAATAAAGCATACCTCGCATTACTATAAGTTTCATTCTTTCGTATTAGCCAAGCAAGCATTACAAGTTTATTTTGCTCTGTATCCATCCCTAAAAAGACCTAAAACGGATTGGTCGGTTGTTTATAAAACAAAGGCAAGATCTACGTTTGACGAAAATAATATTCCAGACAAAGTAGCTTATCAAGCGAATCATGAGCCAAATAATGAAATAATAATAACCAATGATCATGCTGATTTAGGGTCTTTGAATAATGAACCAAATGTTTTAATAGAAGCATTTGAGATTAATGAGGGGACGATATAGAGTACGAGACCGAGTCTGAATCAGAAAATGATGAAGATTGATTATTCTAAATATTTGTATCGCTTGTTGTATAATTTATATTTTTCGTTTCCGCTGCTATTAATGATGATGACTAAATTGTGAGCTATGTATTATTCTGTTTTATTAATTCTATATATGTATTCAAAAGATCTTGTTTAATTTTTGTAATTTTAGTGGAAATTTTATGTGATTATTAATCAAACATGTTTTCTAATAATAAAATGATATGTTTTTTCATTATATGACATGATATGTTTGTGGCAGATATGTCTCACAGAAGATCTTCAAGAACTCAGGCTTCTCATTCTCCTACCGCTGGCGAGGGTGCCAGTGGCACAGGGGATTTACGCCCAAGGGCGAACATTATTCCAAAGAGTAGACGATAAGTATCAAATTTATTGCAACATCATTAATATTTAGTGCATGCATATTATTTAAAATTTATTAAATGTCTACATCAAAATTAATACAGGGGTTTCGAGCTAGACCATTCCGACTATATTCTATCCGTCTCTTGGAAGGCGTTCATGAGTCGGATGTCAGGATGTTGGCCTCATTGGGATAATATTCTGGTGTACATTAAGAATGCTATATGGGCCGACATAATGGTAAGTATAAAATTATAATTCATTTGAAAATCAATATACCGTATATAATTCAATTTAATTTCAATGTGTAGGCTGTAGCAGCTGTTAAAGAGGTAGGTAAATATATTTTTAGGAATAACTGGAACCAAAAGCTGAGAAAAGTTTACAGGGACACCCACTCAGGCGCAAAAAAAGAGAATAAAAAATCCGATTGGATGAGCGCTGATATTTGGACTGAATTTCTGCAGCTCTAGGATACTCCTTCCGCGAAAGTAAGTTATCTAATTTCATATTGTTATTATAATTTGTTTAAAGTTTGTATAATAATTGAATTAATTTAGCCATTTATATATTTAAATTTACAGAAAATTCCCATGCGGAAGTCGGCAAACGAATTAAAATCCCATTGTACACCGTGGCGGCTCAAAATCCTTCCAACAATATCGGAAGGAATTGGTAAATTTACATATTACGATTATAAAATAGTTATAACATTTTTAATCATATATATACATTGTGTATTCATGTATAATTTCAGGCTAAGGAGAAGCAATGTGAGCCTACGTATGTGGAGGTCTACACATGTATGCATGCCGTCGAGCACACAAATGATGATGGCTCGGTTTCGTATACTTGGATGGACCCTAAATTCCAAGCCGTAGTGGTAAACATGCTAAAAAAAATTCTTTTATATCAGATTACATAAGTTGTAAATTGAATATTTATCATGGCAAAATTCTGTTCCTAATCGCAGGAAAGATCTGAAACGGAGCGAGCTCGAGTGATGCAATTCACCGGCTAGAGGAGTTAACCACGGAGGAGGAGGATAGGATTTTCGATGCTGTGATCGACCCGCCCACACGAAATAGGCAATACAGTTACGGTAATCAGGAGGTAATGTTTATTGAGTTCAACTGGTTCATTAACTAATATAAATTTTTTTATTTAATATTAAACATAAATTATAACTAGCTACTAACTAAATTACAGACGAGGATGTCCCAGGCGAATTATAGAAAATCACAAGTTGAAGAGGAGATAGCTCATCTCAAACAGTAGATAGCATAGTTGAACGATCGGATTCCTGTTGGAGGATCGACTATGCTGCTAAATGAGCGGATAACGGCTATTTTGTAGAGCACGGGAAATTTCTTGGGGGTGGGTGAGGAAATAATGATGATGAGTAGATATGGTTGTGTTTGTGATGGATTTTGATTATTTTGTTTTGTAATTATTTGACATGTGTTGATGGATTTGATACTTGTTTGATGGTTGTGTTGTTTGTGGATGTTTGATGATTGTTTTGTTTGATGGACATGAGGATTTGTAGGTATGGTTGTGTTGTTTGATGGAATATTGATTTTTGCGATATAAAATTTCTTATGTGTGATATGTATAAGATTATGCGATGCATGCGATGGTTGTAATTGTGAAGTTGGGTTTATATGTGTTGCATGAGGTGGATGGAGAGATGAATATATATGTGCGGTTGAATGGTCTAAATAGTAGTTGTTTTGTAATACAGGATACCAAGGTTAGCGTCGGCTAGCGACGGCCAATTGACATAGGCTAGCGATGGTCTATTGGCATAGGTTAGCAATGGCTAGCCCTGTAACTGGCTCCTGGTATAAGTACTATTCGAAACTCAATAGCTCATTTTGATGGTAGCCCGGAAAACGGCTTAAAAACATCCACAAATTTTCTTATAGTTAAAACCCGATTCAATTCGTTTTCCACTTCTATGGCACCCAATAAAGCACAAATTTCTGGACTCGAACTCTCAACTGAGTATACTATTCGGTCACTACTTTTAGGGCGTCTCAATGATATTTTTATATCTTGGCAAAATATACTAGCATCATATTTGCTTAACCAATCCATACCCAAAATAATCCCAAAACTCATGAAATCAAATACATACAAACTGCAGGCAAAAGTATAACCTAGCAACTCAAACTCTAGATGATCACATCTCATCCCCAGAGTTGCGTACCCTCCTACTGGATTAGCTATCCTTAAGGAAGTAACAATGTATAATGGAATTAAACATAACTTATCTACCAAACACGTAGAGATAAATGAATGCGATGCACCAGTATCAAACAATACTCTAACTGGTATGCTATGAATCAAAAGCGTATCTTCCATCACAGACTTTCCTTTCTCAATAGCAGTTGGTCTGGAAGATGATGGCTCTAAAGCAAAAAAAATTCCTTTGTCTACTCTGACTGGCTCTGGACACTGATTCTTGTAGTGCCATATCTGGTCACAGTTGAAGCACTTCACACTTTTCTTTTCTGCATCCTTCTTCCCTTTACCCATCCGACATTCATGAGCATAATGCCCTTTCTTGTCGCATTTGAAGCAGAAAACATCAGCTTTCCCTTTCTTGGCAGCTCCGCCCTTCTGAGCTCCCTTCTTCTTGAAGAACTTCCTCTTCTTTCCCTGGAAATCTTGAGACTCTACTGACTTCTCCTTTCTAAAAGTAGAAAGCATTTCTTCATTCTGGATAGCCATTTCCACTACTACGTTCGATGGATCTCCGAGACGCGGCATTGTCATCCTGGCAATCTCCGGCCTCAACCCTCGAATAAACTTCTCATTTCTCTTAATCATGGTGTCAATAATAGCGTATCCATATCTAGATGGCTCATCAAACTTAGTAGAATATTCCAACATCGTCATATCCACTTGCTCCAATTCCATAAACCTTCTAAGCAAACAGACCTAGCTACTTCAAACAAAAATCTTTCCACGAATCTTCTTCGAAAATCCGCCCCAAGTCAACTCCTTCTAAAGCTCTCTACAGTAACTCCATTCCATCAGAATAAATGGGCTCCCTGTAACTATCTAGAAATCAATCTTCTTTTATGCTCATCATTCAATCCAAAATCAGCGAAAATTCCCTCGCGGTGCAAAAGCCAGTTTTCTACTTCAATTGCATCTTTAGTGCCTAGAAAAGGCTTTGCACCCAGACTGGTGTAATCTCGGCTCGACTTGGTATAGTTATTACCAACTAGTGCTATGGGACTGATTCCTTTCGCTTTAGCAGCATTTCCTCCAGCTACTCCTGCAGCTGCTCCAGCTTGCATTAGATCGATGAAGAACTGATACATAGTCCCCATAGCCACTGGTGGGGTCACAATACCTACATTGGTATTTGCATTTTGATTAGCATTTGCCTGTCGACCTTGGTTCCTCCTGGTATTGGGCCGAGCATTTCCATTAGTTGTGATGCTTCCTCCACCTAGATTTACTCTTCGGTTTTCTGCTTCCATATCTTTCTTTCTCGTAAATCTACATACGAGCCTTAGTAAGATACAAAAGAACGGTCTAAGAGAGTGGGGAGAATAGAGATGGAATACATATTTATATATAAAAAATATAAGTACGTATTATAGCACTATCTCATATTGCAATCTTATTCTTTGATTCATTAGGATTATGTTTCAAAAACTCTTCAGGTTTAAATTTCTTTTAATCATAAACCTATGCTCTGATACCAACTTGTAAAATCCCTCATTTTGAGGTCCAAAACTAACTGCCACGGATGTTGTAGTCATCCATAGTTATTAATCTTCAACCACCAAATTCGGCTATGTTAATCATATCAATAATCAGAAGCACATAAATATGAAAAAATTTCAACATAGTTTAATAATAAATTTTCACATCTCATTTCGCAAATCATATTTCACATTCATTACATAATCTCATTCGTAAACTCACGTTCGGAGAAATTATAATTATTACAAAATACTCGAAGAGCGACATATGAAGATACCCACTTTGTTGATTAGAGTTAAATAATTGGCAAATATACAACTTTGTTCATTACAGCCAAATAGACAAACCAAACTACACATCGGAAGTAGATAAAGCTTCTAATAGCTAGATTGCCTCTTACACATCTTCAGCAGCTTATTCGTCTAACTGGAAACCTAAAAAACCCCTACTCTTAACCTACTCAAATTTATTTTTCGCACTCGAGAGTTTATGGGAAAAGATAAAAACTTCAGGTCAGACAAAAAGTCTGGTGTGAATAATAATCTACCATCTCGAACCAAATAGATATTTAGTGAGACCACGCCGCTAAGTGAAACGGGTTTCCTCCACTAGTATCTTAATCAAAATACATTAACTATATACTATGCTCCTGCATCCACAATGGTTAAAACATAATAATATTTGATGATATGCCGTCGCTAAAACAGTATGCGCTTGTAGTGTACATTGGCATGATGAACAAATGATAATCATAAAGCTTATATCCTTATCGTGATCTATGAGTTTCCTATAAAATTAAAAAGGGATAATATAAAATTGTTTAATAAACAAATGACACTGAAATTTTTCCAAAACAAAAAAGAAATATAGAGAAAAAGGTGTGAATGATATAGTTGGTATTCTTATCTTGCTATATTAGTTTGTATTAAAAAAAGAGGATAATAGTAGTGATTGAATTCAATGCACAACCAAGCAAATATATTGCAATGTTAATTATAGCAACATAACAATGAACATGAGATACCATGTTCCATGTTCCAATATCCAATATGTTTTCGTTATAACTCATCATAGAAACCTCCAAGTCCAATATGACCAAGTGTTTTAATATTTTATAGTTAGTCATGAAATTCCATCATAAACTCCTCTTTTACCAACTTTGGTCATGAAATTCAGTTCCAAGATCAAAAAATAACCTTAGGTACATGCATGAAACATATAATAGAAGCATGATTATATAGCACTTACAGGTATAGATATTTGACCAATACCATATGAAACATACGTCATGCATCAATTAGCAAATATATACACACCACACATCAGACTTAAATATTTGGGCAAAAGTGAGAAAATACAGCACGACATATGGTGATCAAGCGAATCGGACAAAATTATAATGATGGAAGTGTTGATCTCATGTGATATGATTATATTAACCTCGGTATTAAAATTTCTTATAAATGACTATAGTGTATGGTCTCTGCTCTATTAAAAGCCTTACGTTAATTAAATTTTTGTCACCTAAGCATGAGTCATTTGGATACTATTGTAGCATAGTTAATATGAATGATGAATTGACATAAAAATAGTAAATTGATTACTGTGTAAGTTAGGCATTAGACTGTAATAACATAACATGAGTTGTACACAAATAAAAAAATATATATGAACATAATAAAATGTCATTGTCATCATCATTATCAGAAACACACATAGCCATATAAAAAAACATTATTAACACAAACCACTAATTATCAATACTATGAAAAGGCTATAAATAAGAACAAATAATATAACCTTGATTCGGGGTTATCAGTCATAAGCTTGATCCCCTCCACCATGGCTGTTGCTAGGATCCTCTAACACCTTCTATTCCTTTGCCACTTCAAAACCAACATAACTAAGCACCTCGACCAAAATCATTTTCTGCAATTATATATCCAGAATTAAATGACCTATGTTGGATATAGAATCCAGAAGGAACGACACTGGTTTTGATTGTCTGAATGAGATCTAACCATTCTTTTTTCCTTCTAAATATTTTAGTTGGAAAAAATTGAGTTATTTAGTTTAAATACAGAGATCTGATTTATACTAATAAATTGGACAATAATTTGTACTGTAGAAAGTAATACAAGGTGTTGACAATATAAAGATTCGAAGGTTGCTGATGGGGACAAGACCTAAGTTATTACAAATCTGCACAACAGATAAGAATAGAGAGGATTTTTTAAGAGGAAGAAAGCATAGAAAATTGAAGAAATAGTTTAACCAGCCATTGCTCTCATTTCTCATTCATAGCTTATATAACAATGTACATCCTTTCTTGCGTAACAAACTTATACAGCTGGCAGCCCATCATTTGCTAAGCGTTCATTACCACACATTTTATAACAGAATTTGTAATATAAAAAGTTAAAGTTGATGTGCCCACTTGCTCTGCATATTCTGCCTTTAGTCCTTGTAACGGCTAGGCAGGCTTGTGGTCCTCTTAGCTCTTGCATTTGCAATATTTGTGCAGCTGGGTGCGTGTGCTGCTGATGAGAATGGATCTGCAATGGTTGGAGGCATATCAATATCCCCCTTTGAAGACTAACCTTGTCCTCAAGGTTTGCAAAGTCTAGCGGTAAAGGGGTTGGTAAGGTATGTTGTGGGTTGGGACATAGCTTGAGCATTGAAATGTGGAAAACCGAATGAATGCGAGCATCGGGAGGTAAAAGTAGCTAGCTTGTAGGCTACTGGACCAATACGCTCCACAATTATTTTTTGGATAATTTGTGTTGGTTGTGGCGGATGGAAAGTTGACGATATGGCTGAAGCTTCACGAAAACCCATGAACCGACGGAAAACTCTTTGCCTTGCCGATGTTGATCCGCTTGGCTCTTCATTCTAGCTTGGGCGCGTTGCAAGTTTAATTTAAGTGTTTGAAGATGTTCATCTCTTCCTAGTGCCCAATTTTCCGCTTCTTGGAGGTGGAAGTTTCCGAGAAGGTAATCGGAGATAATTGGGGGAGTGCGTCCATAAACGGCTTGGTATAGTGACATGCCGATGGAGGAGTGTGCAAGTATTATACCAATATTCGACCCAAGGAAGGAATTTAGCCCATTTTGAAGGTAGGTCGCCACATATAGTTCTTAAGTAAGTTTCCAAGCAACGATTCACGATTTTCGTTTGACCGTCACTTTGAGGATGATAAGCACTACTCATTTTGAGGGCCGTACCATGAAGACGGAAAATCTCTCTCCGAAATTGACTCATGAAGACCCGATCTCTATCGGATACTATCGACTTAGGAAAGCCATGCAAGCGGACATATTCTTGCACAAAATAAGAGGCTAGTTGTGTGGCATTTATAGAAGTCGGAAGTGCGCAAAAATGAGCATATTTGGAGAGACGATCGACGATAACCCATATGCAAGTTTTACCGGATGACGGTGGGAGGTGTGTGATGAAATCCATCGATATGTCTTCCAATATACGATGAGGAATGGGCAAGGGTTGGAGCAGTCCTATTGCCGGTGTATTCTCGGGTTTAGCTTGAAGGAAAATGGAGCATTGAAGCACATAGTCACGGACGGACTGAAACAGTTTAAGCCAATAAAAGTTGCTAGAAATCCTCGCCATAGTTGCTTTAATTCCCGAGTGCCCACCGGTTGGCGAAGAGTGGAATGCTTCGATGATATCGTGCTGCAGTGCTGGGTCATGGGGAATGAACATCTGATTTCCCTTGAATAGCAACCCATCACGCAACCTGAACCCAGCTGAAGTATTGTTTGCTGTTTGAATATCAGCTAGAAGGTGTTGGGTGATAGGGTCATTTTGCATAGCACTTTGTATACGTGATGTATAGTCCATCGTCGGAACGGAAATTGCTGCCATTGAAGCCTCCGACGACCAACGAGATAGTCCATCTGCCACACTATTTTCCCATCCCGGCTGAAATCGTATAACAAAGTCAAAGCCAAGAAGTTTCGATAGCCATGTTTGTTGTTCCGGTGTTTGGATTGTTTGGGTAAGAAGTTGCCGCAAGCTCTGATGATCAGTGGTGATAGTGAATTGACGACCCAATAGATAGTGGCGCCATTTGTGGACAGCGGAGGAAACCGCATACATTTCCCTTGCATATGCTGATGCGGTTTTGAGGCGCGGAGGAAGTCGTTGGCTATGGAAAGCTATCGGATGGCGTGCTTGGGAGAGGACTGTAGGATCGATTTCACCCTAGAGGGGGGGGGAATAGGGTGATACTATCAATTATAAAAATTATTGCGGAAGTTTATAAAATAATTTCAATACAGATCACAGAATAATAGCAGCACAGATAATAGCATAATAAAAACAGAACACACAGATTTACCCAGCTTCGGAAAAACCCTGCCTACGTGCTGCCCCCAAGGTTTCTACTAGAAATTAGATAGTCAGACGCTTACACACGTAAACTCGCGACACCCGCTATCGACTAACCTAACTCTACGCTCAAAACCCTGCCACAACTCAGCCACTGAGTTGCGAATTCTCAAACTACGCCACGTAGTTTGTCCCCTAGTCACACGACTAGAAATTACACAGAAGTTTAAAAATAAAAATACAATTTAAAACTCAAAACCCTAATTAAAATAAACTAAAGCTCGGCCCACTTAAAAAATTAAATAGAAATCTCCTTTTCCCTTTTCTTTTAATCTTTCGGTCGGCTTTCTTTGAGATGAAAACAATGGCTGCCTTGTTCCTCTTTATTCAAAACTAGGGCTTTGAAATAATCGAAGTCGCCGTATGATTGTAAGTCGATTACAATTGCTATTTCTCTAACTTGCTTTGGCAATCGACTGCTTCTTCAATTTGAACTCCGGCTCCTTCGATTTGATCGAGTTCAACTATGAGGTCGGTAAGTAATTTGTTGCTTTTGCTTTACTGTATTGCTTGCTTGAACTCGATCGATGATTCGAATTGAATGATTATTGTTCTCTGTTTAGCTCGAACTCGAATACCTTTACGGCCGATGATGTTACTTGTTTATATAGGATTTGATTTCCTATTTTTCGTTCATTTGATAATTGTTTGAATTTGTCAATAAATTTGCTCGGCCGTTCGATGTTGCTTAGAAGTTTATGATGATTTCTGACCTTTTCAATTCCTATATTTTCGTTGCTTTATTACTTGATACTCACGGCTTCGATTTGATTCTGGTTTGATTCGTTCTTTTTGCCTTGGTCATCACGGCGTTGATTTGTTGGTGACTCCGGTTTGGTTTCTGACTTGGTTAAACTTGACTTGTTCATTACCACGGCTTGACATTTGCTGGTACGTAGTTGATTTTGGTCACTTGCTGTTTGAACTGATTTCTACTGTGACTTTGTTTGATGTTGATCTTTACTGCTCGTTGTTTGCGATTTGGTCTCACTGCATATTGATGTTGATCTGCATTCCTTGATTCGAAGTCTGGTTCATGATATTTGTTGCCAGACTTGTTTATTTGTTGTCACATTGTTTTAAACTTGTTCATCACCATATATGTACATATATTTGTGCATTTTGTTGTTCATTCTGTATTTTTGCTTGAACTTGAATTTGTTGTACACTTTTGGCTGTTGCATTGTGGTCCACTGGTCTTTGTTTTACTGGTGCATGTGCTTATGCCTTCGAACTTGACTTCGTTAAAATTTGAGTTTGCATTTGCTTTGAGAAGACTTCGACCTGTAACTTGATTTGGTTGAACTTCTTGCTTGACTCTGGTTCTTTGATTTATTTGTTGCCAGTTGCCATTTCACTAGCATGTGTTCGTGTTGCTGTAGCCACGAGCTACTATCTTCACTGCAACCATATTCTCACTGTATATGTAAGCTGTATTCATGTATGACATGTTCATTGAGATCTTGAGTCTGGTTCATATATATGTTTGTCATTGCTACATGTGTGTATGCTGTGACATTTGTTCTGGTTTGAGCTTCTGTTTCACTAGTCTTAGTGATGTTGTATCTAGTTTGATCCTGATTTTGTTTTAGCATACTTGGTGGTCTGTTGTAGTGCTGTACTTCTATCCTGATTTGGTTTGAATACTCTTTCCACTGGGCTGGTTTGATGTGTGGTCAGTTGCACTTGAGTTGAATCCAGTTTCAAAACTCGGGTTTGAACTTGTGCTCGTGTCGTGATTTTATTTGTATTGCACTTGAGTTGAACCCGGCTTTTCATTTGGGTTTGACCTGTGCTCACATGTCCGTGTAATTTTATCAAGTGTATATTGGTGTGCACGGCCTTGTGGCATGTACAATGATACACTGTGCATGTCACAAGCTGTTCGTGTATGATGAATTCAAAATTAAATGATGACGAACAACCCAAATAACTGAGGCAAATAATATTTTCAAAATCACTTTTATTTTATACTGCAAAATATTTTCTTTTCAATTTTACTACGTTAGTGTTTATTTTGCAGATCGCTCAGATGCTGGACTCAATCTGGAATAGAGTTGAACATTGATACGAGTGAATGAGTGAAATGTAGTGAGGTGCAAATGTAAATGGAAAATTGTGATGTAATCAAAATTGTATTGTAATTGAAATTGTATATATATAATGAGAGCTTGAATTTTTACTATTCAAAATTGTAATAAATATTTGTTTGAATAAAATATCCGTTAGAATTTAAATTCTGTGTTATTTATTTTATTCAGCAAATATTTATTAATTATGTGAAAAATAAAATAGTACATTAACAAATACATTTAAATGAATATATATATATGTTTATTATCATCAAACAAAAATCATATAGTCGCGTATTCAACAATCTCCCCCTTTTGATGATAACAAACATATATTTAAGATTTTGATTTTATTAAATGTATTTGATCATTCAATTTGCTCCCCCTATTTGAATGCTCCCTCTCTACACAAAGCTCCCCCTTCATATATGCATGTAAAAATGAATTAATGAACCTAGATGCATATAGAAAATACAAAATAAAATATTTGACCTTTATTTGCCAAAATCTTAACCTTTCTCTCCCCCTTTTGTTATCAGCAAAAGAGTAATAGTGTTAGAAAAATAGAGATAAAGTGGTAGACATTAATATAATATTAATTCCCAATCGAGTATAAATATTAAATTTCAATAAAAAATCAAACAAAAATCATAAATACTCTGTTTGATGCATATTCCACTTTAGAATGATATGGATAATGTCATCATATAAAACCATATAGTTGTGTCTATTTGTGGTATATTTATATCAGGAATTTGAATATCTATTAACCATGCATAACCGTTAGGACTTTTAAATGAGATTAGTAGTATTCCAAAATTTAAAAAAATAAATGAATTCAAGTATCTTCTAACCACGCATAACCGTGATGACTTTTAAATGGGATTAGAATCAACTTGTCTATTTAATTAATCAATTTTGATATGCGTTCCATACATGCATAACCGTGAGGACTTTTAAATGAGCATGGAAGCACATAATCAAAAATCCAAGTAATTCACCCATGCATAACCGTGAGGACTTTTAAATGAGAGTGAATACTTTGGATGTTTTTATTTGCTAAAAATATAATAAAATAAAAAAACGAATGATTCCTGTTCAAAATACCACATATTGACATACTATATTGGATTTTGATGAGTGATAGTTGATAGAAATATGATAGAACTAGAGATGGTCATGGAATTTTTACCAACAAAAAGTTTTTATAACTCTTGTTTAAATTTCTAAAGAAATTTGCTAATTATACTGTCTCAAGTTATAATATATGATTAATATCAACACTCATCACTTTTTCAATCACTATTTATCTTTTTGATAATCAGTAGGGAGTCAGATTAGTTAATGTAGTCATTTAAGATCAAATTCAAAAATAATTATAAAATCAAATTTTCAAAAATAACTAATCTGAAACAAGGTCAACAAAAATTATTTTCTTGAAGGGGTTTTATAAAAGAAAAATGTCCGCTGTTTGAAAATTATTTCAAGTGAAAAATATGCAGATATTTTCTTTGAAAAAACGATGCAATTACTGATTGTTTCAACATAAGTCACATTCCACTAGAAAATTTTCTATCAACTAGATTACCAGTGTAATCTGCATCTGAATTTTTCTTTCACTCGGGATTATCATTAGTTTGATTGTTATAGACCAGACTGTTATGTAGCAACAAATACCTTGAAATCATTTTTAACAGCTTTTAAATGGAATTATATAGAATTTGAATTTTAAGCTGTGCAAATAAACAAATCAGTGAACATAATCACCAAATGTAACATGAGCAATCGGAAGTCAATAAAACACCGTCATTTGACCAAACAAATTTATATGAATTAGTTCAAAGATGTAGTGTTCTTGGCATAAAAAATATAAATGGCCAAACAATTTTGAATAAGTCAGAATCAAAATCAGCAATTATTTGTTTATCAATAACTGGCTGAATTAAATTATGGTGCAGATTATCACATTTAATAAACCGTTCAAGATAAATATTCCGTTACCTGTTTTACCTTTATCGATAATATTTCGTTGTTGCCCATTGTGATTATGTCACCTTTTTACTAGGCTAAGGAACTTTGATTTGTCGTCCGTTATGTTTTTGGAACAGCCAGAATCTAGATAACACTGTTGGTTCTCCTTAGCCTGCCACCATATCTACACGATGAAAGAATTTTATGACCTATTTGTTTTTATAGGTCCATGATTGTTAGTGGCTACAGATTTTGAAAAATAACTTTGTGGAGACCCAAAACTATTTATATATGTTCCTTTTGGCACCCAGATTTGTTTTACTTTGAGGGATTTTATATTCATGCCTTTCGGAACCCAGATTGGAATAGTTTTCACATTTTTGGGTCTATACCAGCAAATATTTTGATTGTGTCCAATTTTTCTACAAATAGTGCACTCGGATTTGATTTCGTTTCTAACATTTTTAGATTGATTATATCCAAGTCCTTGTCTAACTGTATTAACAGTTTGTTTCCCTAATAGCATATTCAACGACCTTTCACTTTTGGAAAATTTTCCTAAAGTCGTTGACAATTGTTGGACTTGTGTTTTGAGAGATTCATTTTCATTTAATAATTATGTGCACTTTTTAATAGAATTTTCTCTCCTCGTATTTTCACTTTATTTCAATATCAAAATTTCATTTTCAAGCGTTTTAATTTTAATTTCTGATTTTTTAATCTCTTCTTTGAATTTTGGACACTTATCACACTTAGGGCTTTTGCTTTGATAGTTTTTAACTAATTGATCAAGCTGTTTATTTATATCTATCAAAGTATCTCTTTGTGATTCAATTTTGGCGTATCTCTCCCTAAGTCGTTCAAAACAGCCATTTACTTCATGGAAATATATAAGTAATTCAGAGTGAGTGCGTTTTGATACCTTGTTTGGCTCGTCATCATCGCTATCAGTTATATCACCTCAAAGGCACAGATCTCCTTTCTCGCTCTCACTGCTAGTGCTTTTACTATCATCATCACTTTTATTCCATGTGGCTGCAAAACTTCTCCTTTTCGATTTCTTTTCTTGGCCATGTCGATTCTTAGGACAATTGGGCTTAATGTGGCCAGGTTTATTGCACTTGTGACAGATGATCTCCCGCTCTTCTAGGCTGTCTAGTGCTTTGATTATTCTGCTTTTCAATTGTTGAGTTAGAGCTGGATTTTCGTATTTGTGATTCCACCTTTTGAATTTCTTCATTAATAGTGCCAGCTCAGCTACTCCATTATCATCATCCCCGTCACTGCTGCCTTTTACCAATCCTGTTAGGGACGTTTCTTTAACTGAGTCGATTGTGGAGGATTTTTCGTTGCTGTTGACTTTTGCACCATATATTGCATCAAAAGTATTCCAAATATCCTGTGCATTTTCATAATGAGAGATGAAGTTAAAATTATCTTGGTTAATATGAGAATATAGTATATGCATAGTAAGAGCATTAATCGAAGTAATTCTCTCATCTGTTATATCACACCCATTTTCAATAATATCCCAACATTTAATATTAACAGATTTTAAATAAAATTCCATTTTTAATTTCCAATTCAAAAAATCTGTTCCATCAAAAACAGGAGGAATAATATTGAACTGACCCTCAGCAAAAGTATTATTAAAAGAAGCCATTTGAAAAATTCAAATTTTTAAACAAAAATTGCTTTTTGAAAAATCAAATTTTTAAAACAAAAATGGCTTTTGTTCCTAGCTTCGATACCACTTGTAGGATCGATTTCAGCCTAGAGGGGGGGTGAATACGGTGATATTATCAATTATAAAAATTATTGCAGAAGTTTATAAAATAATTTCAACACAAATCACAGAATAATAGCAGCACGGATAATAGCAGAATAAAAACAGAACACATAGATTTACCCAGCTTCGGCAAAACCCTGCCTACGTGCTGCCCCCAAGATTTCTACTAGAAATTAGATAGTCAGACGCTTACACACATAAACTCGCGACACCCGCTATCGACTAACCTAACTCTACGCTCAAAACTCTGCCACAACTCAGCCACTGAGTTGCGAATTCTCAAACTACGCCACGTAGTTTGTCCCCTAGTCACACGACTAGAAATTACACAGAAGTTTAAAAAGAAAAATACAATTTAAAACTCAAAACCCTAATTAAAATAAACTAAAGCTCGGCCCACTTAAAAAATTAAATAGAAATCTCCTTTTCCCTTTTCTTTTAATCTTTCGGTCGGCTTTCTTTGAGATGAAAACAATGGCTGCCTTGTTCCTCTTCGTCCAAAACTAGGGCTTTGAAATAATCGAAGTCGCCGTCTGATTGTAAGTCGATTACAATTGCTATTTCTCTGACTTGCTTTGGCAATCGACTGCTTCTTCAATTTGAACTCCGGCTCCTTCGATTTGATCGAGTTCAACTATGAGGTCGGTAAGTAATTTGTTGCTTTTTGCTTTATTGTATTGCTTGCTTGAACTCGATCGATGATTCGAATTGAATGATTATTGTTCTCTGTTTAGCTCGAACTCGAATACCTTTACGGCCGATTATGTTACTTGTTTATATAGGATTCGATTTCCTATTTTTTCGTTCATTTGATAATTGTTTGAATTTGTCAATAAATTTGCTCGGCCGTTCGATGTTGCTTAGATGTTTATGATAATTTCTGGCCTTTTCAATTCCTATATTTTCGTTGCTTTATTACTTGATACTCACGGCTTCGATTTGATTCTGGTTTGATTCGTTCTTTTTTCCTTGGTCATCACGGCGTTGATTTGCTGGTGACTCCGGTTTGATTTCTGACTTGGTTAAACTTGACTTGTTCATTACCACGGCTTGACATTTGCTGGTACGTAGTTGATTTTGGTCACTTGATGTTTGAACTGATTTCTACTGTGACTTTGTTTGCTTTTGATCTTTACTACTCGTTGTTTATGATTTGGTCTCACTGCATATTGCTGTTGATCTGCATTCCTTGATTCGAAGTCTGGTTCATGATATTTGTTGCTAGACTTGTTTATTTGCTGTCACATTGTTTTAAACTTGTTCATCACCATATATGTACATATATTTGTGCATTTTGTTGTTCATTCTGTATTTTTGCTTGAACTTGAATTTGTTGTACACTTTTGGCTATTGCATTATGGTCCACTGGTCTTTGTTTAACTGGTGCATGTGCCTTCGAACTTGACTTCGTTAAAATTTGAGTTTGCATTTGCTTTGAGAAGACTTCGACATGTAACTTGACTTGGTTGAACTTCTAGCTTGACTCTGGTTCTTTGATTTATTTGTTGCCAGTTGCCATTTCACTGGCATGTGTTCGTGTTGCTGTAGCCACGAGCTACTGTCTTCACTGCAACCATATTGTCACTGTATATGTATGTTGTATTCATGTATGACCTGTTCATTGATATCTTGAGTCTGGTTCATATATATGTTGGTCATTGCTACATGTGTGTATGCTGTGACATTTGTTCTGGTTTGAGCTTCTGTTTCACAAGTCTTAGTGATGTTGTAATTGGTTTGATCCTGATTTTGTTTTAGCATACTTGGTGGTCTGTTGTAGTGTTGTACTTCTGTCCTGATTTGGTTTGAATACTCTTTCCAATGGCCTGGTTTTGATGTGTGGTCAGTTGCACTTGATTTGAATCCATTTTCAAAACTCGGGTTTAACCTTGTGCTCGTGTCGTGATTTTATTTGTATTACACTTGAGTTGAACCCGGCTTTTCATTTGGGTTTGACCTGTGCTCACCTGTCCCTGTAATTTTATCAAGTGTATATTGGTGTGCATGGCCTTGTGGCATGTACAGTGATACACTGTGCATGTCACAAGCTATTCGTGTATGATGAATTCAAAATTAAATGATGACGAACAACCCAAATAACTGAGGCAAATAATATTTTGAAAATCACTTTTTATTTTGTACTGCAAAATATTTTCTTTTCAATTTTACTGCGTTAGTGTTTATTTTGCAGATCGCTCAGATGCTGGACTCAATCTGGAATAGAGTTGAACATTAATACGAGTGAATGAGTGAAATGTAGTGAGGTGCAAATGTAAATGGAAAATTGTAATGTAATCAAAATTGTATTGTAATTGAAATTGTATATATATAATGAGAGCTTGAATTTGTACTATTCAAAATTGTAATAAATATTTGTTTGAATAAAATATCCATTTGAATTTAAATTCTGTGTTATTTATTTTATTCAGCAAATATTTATTAATTATGTGAAAATAAAATAGTACATTAACAAATACATTTAAATGAATATATATATATATGTTTATTATCATCAAACAAAAATCATATAGTCGCATATTCAATAATCTCCCTTTTTTTATGATAACAAACATATATTTAAGATTTTGATTTTATTAAATGTATTTGATCATTCAATTTGCTCCCCGTATTTGAATGCTCCCTCTCTACATAAAGCTCCCCCTTCATATATGCATGTAAAAATGAATAAATGAACCTAGATGCATATAGAAAATACAAAATAAAATATTTGACCTTTATTTGCCAAAATCTTAACCTTTCTCTCCCCCTTTTGTTATCAGCAAAAGAGTAATAGTGTTAGAAAAATAGAGATAAAGTGGTAGACATTAATATAATATTAATTCCCAACCGAGTATATATATTAAATTTTAATAAAAAATCAAACAAAAATCATAAATACTCTGTTTGACGCATATTCCACTTTAGAATGATATGGATAATGTCATCATATAAAATCATATAGTTGTGTCTATTTGTGGTATATTTATATCAGGAATTTGAATATCTACTAACCATGCATAACCGTTAGGACTTTTAAATGAGATTAGTAGTATTCCAAAATTTAAAAAAATAAATGAATTCAAGTATCTTCTAACCACGCATAACCGTGAGGACTTTTAAATAGGATTAGAATCAACTTGTCTATTTAATTAATCAATTTTGATATGCGTTCCATACATGCATAACCGTGAGGACTTTTAAATGAGCATGGAAGCACATAATCAAAAATTCACCCATGCATAACCGTGAGGACTTTTAAATGAGAGTGAATACTTTGGATGTTTTTATTTGCTAAAAATATAATAAAATAAAAAACGAATGATTCCTGTTTAAAATACCACATATTGACATACTATATTGGATTTTGATGAGTGATGGTTGATAGAAATATGATAGAACTAGAGATGGTCATGGAATTTTTACCAACAAAAAGTTTTTATAACTCTTGTTTAAATTTCTAAAGAAATTTGCTAATTATACTGTCTCAAGTTATAAAATATGATTAATATCAACACTCATCACTTTTTCAATCACTATTTATCTTTTTGATAATCAGTAGGGAGTCAGATTAGTTAATGTAGTCATTTAAGGTCAAATTCAAAAATAATTATAAATTCAAATTTTCAAAAATAACTAATCTGAAACAAGGTCAACAAAAATTATTTTCTTGAAGGGGTTTTATAAAAGAAAAATGTCCGCTGTTTGAAAATTATTTCAAGTGAAAAATATGCATATATTTTCTTTCAAAAAACGATGCAATTACTGAATGTCTCAACATAAGTCACATTCCACTAGAAATTTTTCTATCAACTAGATTACCAGAGTAATCTGCATCTGAATTTTTCTTTCACTCGGGATATCATTAGTTTGATTGTTAAAGACCAGACTGTTATGTAGCAACAAATACCTTGAAATCATTTTTAACAGCTTTTATATGGAATTCTATTGAATTTGAATTTGAAGCTGTGCAAATAAATAAATCAGTGAACATAATCACCAAATGTAACATGAGCAATCGGAAGTCAATAAAACACCATCATTTGACCAAACAAATTTATATGAATTAGTTCAAAGATGTAGTGTTCTTGGCATAAAAAATATAATTGGCCAAACAATTTTGAATAAGTCAGAATCAAAATCAGCAATTATTTGTTTATCAATAACTTGCTGAATTAAATTATGGTGCAGATTATCACATTTAATAAACCGTTCAAGATAAATATTCCGTTACCTGTTTTACCTTTATCGATAATATTTCGTTGTTACCCATTGTGATTCTGTCACCTTTGTACTAGGCTAAGGAACTTTGATTTGTCGTCCGTTGTGTTTCTGGAACTGCCAGAATCCAGATAACACTATTGTTGCTCCTTAGCCTGCCACCACATCTACACGATGAAAGAATTTTGTGACCTATTTGTTTTTATAGGTCCATGATTGTTAGTGGCAACAGGTTTTGAAAAATAAGTTTGTGGAGACCCAAAACTATTTATATATGTTCCTTTTGGCACCCATATTTGTTTTACTTTGAGGGATTTTATATTCGTGCCTTTTGGAACCCAGATTGGAATAGTTTTCACATTTTTGGGTCTATACCAGCAAATATTTTGATTGTGTCCAATTTTTCTACAAATAGTGCACTCGGATTTGATTTCGTTTCTAACATTTTTAGATTGATTATATCCAAGTCCTTGTCTAACTGTATTAACAGTTTGTTTCCCTAATAGCATATTCAACGACCTTTCACTTTTGGAAAATTTTCCTAAAGTCGTTGACAATTGTTGGACTTGTGTTTTGAGAGATTCATTTTCATTTAATAATTGTGTGCACTTTTTAATAGAATTTTCTCTCCTCGTATTTTCACTTTCTTTCAAAATCAGAATTTCATTTTCAAGCGTTTTAATTTTAATTTCTGATTTTTTAATCTCTTCTTTGAATTTTGGACACTTATCACACTTAGGGCTTTTGCTTTGATAGTTTTTAACTAATTGATCAAGCTGTTTATTTATATCTATCAAAGTATCTCTTTGTGATTCAATTTTGGCGTATCTCTCCCTAAGTCGTTCAAAACAGCCATTTACTTCATGGAAATATATAAGTAATTCAGAGTGAGTGCGTTTTGATACCTTGTTTGGCTCGTCATCATCGCTATCAGTTATATCACCTCAAAGGCACAGATCTCCTTTCTCGCTCTCACTGCTAGTGCTTTTACTATCATCATCACTTTTATTCCATGTGGCTGCAAAACTTCTCCTTTTCGATTTCTTTTCTTGGCCATGTCGATTCTTAGGACAATTGGGCTTAATGTGGCCAGGTTTATTGCACTTGTGACAGATGATCTCCCGCTCTTTTGGGCTGTCTAGTGCTTTGATTATTCTACTTTTCAATTGTTAATTTAGAGCTGGATTTCCGTATTTGTGAATCCACCTTTTGAATTTCTTCATTAATAGTGCCAGCTCAGCTGCTCAATTATCATCATCCCCATCACTGCTGCCTTTTACCAATCTTGTTAGGCACGTTTCTTTAACTGAGTCGATTGTGGAGGATTTTTCGTTGCTGTTGACTTTTGCACCATATATTGCATCAAAAGTATTCCAAATATCCTGTGCATTTTCACATTGAGAGATGAAGTTAAAATTATCTTGGTTAATATGAGAATATAGTATATGCATAGTAAGAGCATTAATCGAAGAAATTCTCTCATCTGTTATATCACACCCATTTTCAATAATATCCCAACATTTAATATTAACAGATTTTAAATAAAATTCCATTTTTAATTTCAAATTCAAAAAGTCCGTTCCATCAAAAACAGGAGGAATAATATTGAACTGACCCTCAGCAAAAGTATTATTAAAAGAAGCCATTTTAAAATTTTAAAATTTAAACAAAAATTAGTTTTTGAAAAATCAAATTTTTAAAACAAAAATGGCTTTTGTTCCTAGCTTCGATACCACTTGTAGGATCGATTTCACCCTAGAGGGGGGGTGAATAGGGTGATACTATCAATTATAAAAATTATTGCGGAAGTTTATAAAATAATTTCAACACAGATCACAGAATAATAGCAGCACAGATAATAGCATAATAAAAATAGAACACATAGATTTACCCAGCTTCGGCAAAACCCTGCCTACGTGCTGCCCCCAAGGTTTCTATTAGAAATTAGATAGTCAGACACTTACACACGTAAACTCGCGACACCCACTATCGACTAACCTAACTCTACGCTCAAAACCCTACCACAACTCAGCCACTGAGTTGCGAATTCTCAAACTACGCCACGTAGTTTGTCCTCTAGTCACACGACTAGAAATTACACAGAAGTTTAAAAAGAAAAATACAATTTAAAACTCAAAACCCTAATTAAAATAAACTAAAGCTCGGCCCACTTAAAAAATTAAATAGAAATCTCCTTTTCCCTTTTCTTTTAATCTTTCGGTCGGCTTTCTTTCAGATGAAAACAATGGCTGCCTTGTTCCTTTTCGTCCAAAACTAGGGCTTTGAAATAATCGAAGTCGCTGTCTGATTGTAAGTCAATTACAATTGCTATTTCTCTGACTTGCTTTGGCAATCGACTACTTCTTCAATTTGAACTCCGGCTCCTTCGATTTGATAGAGTTCAACTATGAGGTCGGTAAGTAATTTGTTGCTTTTTGCTTTACTGTATTGCTTGCTTGAACTCGATCGATGATTCGAATTGAATGATTATTGTTCTCTGTTTAGCTCGAACTCGAATACCTTTACGGCCGATGATGTTACTTGTTTATATAGGATTTGATTTCCTATTTTTTCATTCATTTGATAATTGTTTGAATTTGTCAATAAATTTGCTCGGCTGTTCGATGTTGCTTGGATGTTTATGATGATTTCTGACCTTTTCAATTCCTATATTTTCGTTGCTTTATTACTTGATACTCACGGCTTCGATTTGATTCTGGTTTGATTCGTTCTTTTTGCCTTGGTCATCACGGCGTTGATTTGCTGGTGACTCCAATTTGATTTCTGACTTGGTTAAACTTGACTTGTTCATTACCACGGCTTGACATTTGCTGGTACGTAGTTGATTTTGGTCACTTGATGTTTGAACTGATTTCTACTGTGACTTTGTTTGCTGTTGATCATTACTGCTTGTTGTTTACGATTTGGTCTCACTGCATATTGCTGTTGATCTGCATTCCTTGATTCGAAGTCTGGTTCATGATATTTGTTGCCAGACTTGTTTATTTGCTGCCACATTGTTTTAAACTTGTTCATCACCATATATGTACATATATTTGTGCATTTTGTTGTTCATTATGTATTTTTGCTTGAACTTGAATTTGTTGTACACTTTTGAATGTTGCATTGTGGTCCACTGGTCTTTGTTTTACTGGTGCATGTGCTTATGCCTTCGAACTTGACTTCGTTAAAATTTGAGTTTGCATTTGCTTTGAGATGACTTCGACCTGTAACTTGACTTGGTTGAACTTCTGGTTTGACTCTGGTTCTTTGATTTATTTGTTGCCAGTTGCCATTTCACTGGCATGTGTTCGTGTTGTTGTAGCCACGAGCTACTGTCTTCACTGCAACCATATTGTCACTGTATATGTATGCTGTATTCATGTATGACCTGTTCATTGAGATCTTGAGTCTGGTTCATATATATGTTTGTCATTGCTACATGTGTGTATGCTGTGACATTTGTTCTGGTTTGAGCTTCTGTTTCACTATTCTTTGTGATGTTGTAACTGGTTTGATCCTGATTTTGTTTTAGCATACTTGGTGGTCTGTTGTAGTGCTGTACTTCTGTCCTGATTTGGTTTGAATACTCTTTCCACTGGCCTGGTTTGATGTGTGGTCAGTTGCACTTGAGTTGAATCCAGTTTCAAAACTCGGGTTTGACCTTGTGCTCGTGTCGTGATTTTATTTGTATTACACTTGAGTAGAACCCTGCTTTTCATTTGGGTTTGACCTATGCTCACCTGTCCCTGTAATTTTATCAAGTGTATATTGGTGTGCACGGCCTTGTGGCATGTACAGTGATACACTGTGCATGTCACAAGCGTTCGTGTATGATGAATTCAAAATTAAATGATGACGAACAACCCAAATAACTGAGGCAAATAATATTTTCAAAATCACTTTTTATTTTATACTACAAAATATTTTCTTTTCAATTTTACTGCGTTAGTGTTTATTTTGCAGATCACTCAGATGCTGGACTCAATCTGGAATAGAGTTGAACATTAATACGAGTGAATGAGTGAAATGTAGTGAGGTGCAAATGTAAATGGAAAATTGTGATGTAATCAAAATTGTATTGTAATTGAAATTGTATATATATAATGAGAGCTTGAATTTGTACTATTCAAAATTGTAATAAATATTTGTTTGAATAAAATATCTGTTTGAATTTAAATTCTGTGTTATTTATTTTATTCAGCAAATATTTATTAATTATGTGAAAAATAAATAGTACATTAACAAATACATTTAAATGAATATACATATATGTTTATTATCATCAAACAAAAATCATATAGTGGCATATTCAACAAGGACGACACCACAGGCTATGGAGGAGGCATCAGTTGGAATGTCAAAAGGCTTGGAGAAATCTGGGAGGGCAAGTATTGGTGTGGATGTGATGATATTTTTGAGATGGAGAAATGCTTCCTGGGCTTGGGTTGGCCACTGAAATGATGTATTCTTTTTTAATAAATCTGTAATGGGACTTACAATATGAGCATACCCTTTTATGAACCGTCTGTAGTAGCCGGTGAGTCCGAGAAAACCGTGGATTGCAGTAACATTGGATGGGGTTGGCCAAGCAATGATTGCTTCAATTTTTTATGGATCCATTTGGACGCCTTGATGAGAGATTATGTGACCCAAGTAGTGTATGTCGGTTTGGCCAAAGACGCATTTCTTCTCATTTGCAAAAAATTGGTTTGTCATCAAAATGTCAAAAGTAGTTCGTAAGTGATGGAGATGAGATTCCCATGACTTACTATAAACAAGAATATCATCAAAAATACGAGTATAAACTTTCGAAGATAAGGGTGGAAAATTATTATTCATAGTAGCTTGGAATGTAGAGGGGGCGTTGGTAAGACCAAAAGGCATTATTAGAAATTCGTAGTGTCCTTCATGTGTTCTAAACGCCGTTTTTGGGATATCAGGTGGATGAACACAGATTTGAAAGTAGCCACTCCATAAGTCCAATTTAGAAAAATATGCAGAGCCATGTAATTCATCGAGTAGTTCGTCAACGGTCGGGATTGGAAAACGATCTTTGATAGTGATTGCATTTAGGGAACTATAGTCAACGAAAAAGCGTCATGAACCATCCTTCTTTTTTACGAGAAGTGTGAGGGAGGAAAATGGGCTTGTAGAGGGTTGGATTATTTTGGACGTGAGCATATCTCTGATTTGAGATTCGATCTCATTTTTTTGGAAGTACGGGTAGCGATAGGGTCGAACATTGACGGGTTGAGAATTTGTGTGGAGTGTGATATGCTGGTCGCGGTCACGGTGTGGTGGAAGAGATGTTGGCTTAAGAAAAAGTGTAGGGTAGTGATTTAAAAGTGTTTTGATTTGAGGGTGTAATGTAGGCTCGTTTAAGGTGGAATGTGGACCATTTTCGGCTACCAAATCTAAATAAAAATAAGAGTTGATAGAAGTTGTGGCTTGTAACCTTCTAATTTGCTGCAGGGAGATTTCTGATGGGCTAGAAATGGCATCCATTAAGAGAACTTCATGCCCTTTGTGAAAGAATTGCATAGTAAGCTTGATGTGATCAATAGTGACGGGGCCCAAACTTTGTAACCAATCCAGACAAAAAACTGCATCTGCCCCAGAAATCGTTAGCAAAAAGAAATCAGCACAAAATTCATGGCCCGCAATATCTAGTAACACACGACGGCAAATTCCAAGGCATCGGAGCTTCTCTCCATTGCCGACGGTGACCTGGAAGTCGGTGGTGTTCTCGATTTGGAGGCCTAAAAAGCGAGCTGCTTTCGGGTGGATGTAGTTGTGTGTGCTCCCCGAATCTACTAGGATGGAGATGGGATTATTGCTGATGAGAGCAGCTAAGCGAATGGGTCTCGGGTTTGAGGAGCCAACTAGGGCATAGAAGGAGATTGTTGGTTCGTCGGTGGGAGTGCTGTTTGATGCTTCCAGATCTGGTGGATCGGTATCATCGTCTGGTAAGAGTAATAGTGCTTGTTGTTTGGCGCATTTGTGGCTAGTGGTGTACTTCTCATCGCAGTGGTAACAAAGGCCTTGTGCTTTACGGTTTTGGAGCTCGGTTTGGGACATTCTTTTGATTGGATAGGGAACAACGGTGGGTTGTGTAGGAGTTGGTAACGGTGGAAGAGAGGGTAGTGGAGGTTGGTTTCTATAGAAGGTTGGTCTGTTGAAGAATTGTTCCGTGTCATTGTGCTTAGTCTCGATCAATTTTGCTAAAGCGATGGCATCGGTAATGGTGGTAGGTTGAAGGGGTAATACATCATTCTTGATATAGGGTTTTAGGCCGGATTGGAAACATTGTAGAATGGCATCGGGGGGAAGGTTGGTGATTCGATTAGAGAGGGTTTCGAAATGTGATTGATAGTCTTCGACGGATGTCGTTTGGAAAAGCTTGAAAAGGGTTGCTTGTGGATTAATGAAGGGTGTTGGACCGAAGCGGTTTTCTATGGCATGGGTAAGAGATGACCAAGAAGAGAGTTGATTGTTGTTATACATCCATTGAAACCAAGTTAAAGCATGGCCGAACATATAAAAACTTGCTAGTTCTATGCGATATTCATCGGGGATAGAGTGGTATTTGAAAAAATCTTTCGGTTTGGAAGAGCCAATCGAATGGATTGGATCCATCAAATTTTGTTAGTTCACATTTGGGTGAGCGAAGGTGGATAGGAGTTGGAGTGTGATGTGTGTTGATTGGAGTTGTAAACAATAGAGGGGGAGGTGGTGGTTGCCGGGTAAATTGTGGTGGATTTATTGTCGAGGCTGAAGCAGCCATGGGAGAGGGTGGTGGGGGTATTATGGGAGGTGGGGTTGTAGGGATGGAGGAGAACTTGGCAGAGAGGTCAGCCACAACCTGAGTGAGTTTTTGGATTGCAAGTTGTTGGGAGGTAAGGGAGGATTTGATATCGAGTATATCGGCAAGGGCTGCGTCTTGTTTGGAGAGGGTGGTGTTGATGGAGTCTATGGCGTTTTGTTGGGTGGTTAGTTGTGAGGCGATTTCGTCGAAGCGAGTCATGGTGATGCTTGGGAGGAGGTGAGGTGAAAGGTGAAAGCACTAAATGATGGGCACAAGACCTAAGTTATTACAAATCTGCACAACAGAGAAGAATATAGAGGATTTTTTAAGAGGAAGAAAGCATAGAAAATTGAAGAAATAGTTTAACCAGCCATTGCTCTCATTTCTTATTCATAGCTTATATAACAATGTACATCCTTTCTTGCGTAACAAACTTATACAGTTGGCAGCCCATCATTTGCTAAGCGTTCATTACCACACATTTTATAACAGAATTTGTAATATAAAAAGATAAAGTTGCTGTGCCCACTTGCTCTGCATATTCTGCCTTTAGTCCTTGTAACGGCTAGGCAGGCTTGTGGTCCTCTTAGGTCTTGCATTTGCAATATTTGTGCAGCTGGGTGCGTGTGCTGCTGATGAGGATGGATCTGCAATGGTTAGAGGCATATCAGTTGCATGATCAGTCGTTTTGAGATGTTTAAGTTAGTTCTTGAGAAATAAGTTATATGGGAAGAAGAATAAAATGGTTTCTCATTGAACGCGATAACATTGAATATGTGGGTTGACAGTTGCAGGAATGACAAAATACACTAGTACATAGTGTTGGGTACATAAAAATACAATCTTTATAATCAATATTCTCCGAAACAATTTTAAAGTAGCGTTGAAAAATACTATCTAGAGTCCAAGGCCACCTTTTTTAGGATGTTATTTCATTTCATGGAAGATGAACTTTGAAAAGAAGGTTGGCTTCAATGTTATTTGTAAAACAAACCCATTGGATTACTTCATTGTCTGCATACTTTTTCCTGTAACAAATTCAGATATCATATGACAGTCTTGTATATGCAACATGTTGTGCAAAAATTGCACAAATATGGAAAAACAATAAACATGATCTAGATTTGCCAATTTGAACATCACTTAATCTAGCAGCAATTATTCTATTACTCAAAATAAATAGCAAATAACTATAAAAAAGAAAGAGACGCACAATATTTATACTGTTTCCACTATCATCAATCAAATTACCAAGATATGATAAGAAGATAATGGAGTCAAATTACAATGGTAACAAATCATGCAAACATAGCAAGTAATTCACTCATTCCAAAGATGGAAGAAAATAATCCCAAAACAATGCGATTACGAAGAAAGAAATAATATGCATATCATTTTGCATATATATTATTCCATAACGTGCGCATGCATATATTTCCTTGCCATCTCATTCAAATGCAATCCAATAATTTATGCATTTCCGTAATGAACACATGTGATTACTTTCCTTTTTGCATATTTGTTTCCTTCTATTTGTAATTTTGTATCACCAAAATTTAATACTCTACCTTGATGCAAAATCACATATCTCCAACACTCCACCTCGAGTCAAATTCTCTTTTCAACATAAAACTCTTAAAAATGAGCTCCACCTTCAACCAAAATCTCTTAACGAGATACAAACCAAAAATGAATATTTACCCAATGGGTTCCAGCAAGGCCACCCCCCATCACACCATGCTAACGAGCTCAGACTATGACCCCGCCCGCCAACAAAATATTGCAAATATCCAAAATCAAAAGAAGGTAGATACCAAAATAATCTCAAAGCCACCAAGGCCAAAAAATCCTCTCAATCACCAATCCAAATACAGAGCCAAAAAACAAAAGCCAATGGACATAACAAGGCTAATCCAAATCTCTATATGCAAGAAAAATCTCTCTCCTCCCACATACCTCTGCAAACAACAAATTTCCCATGGAAATCAACATGATACTCTCACATCAACACTGAGCCATGAAGCAGATACAGGTTCCTAAATCCAGATGTCCCTTCAACACAGTAAACTCCTTATCACCAAATTTCCAAGACTGGAATGCTCCTCTCACTCAACATAATCTCCTCCATCTTTAACTTCCATATTGCACAAAATCTTCTTTTCCATCCAAATGAGTAATAGCATAATCACCATGGGATCTACCGCTCTTTCTAGAAGCCATTGATGCAGAAATTTAAACAAACCGCCTTGCTCTGATACCAATTTGTTGTGCAAAAATTGCACAAATGCGGAAAAACAATAAACAGGATCTAGATTTGCCAATTTGAACATCACTTAATTATTCTATTACTCCAAATAAATAGCAAATAACTATAAAGAAGAAAAGAGATGCACAATATTTATACTGGCTCCACTATCATCAAGATAGTGTACGTCCAGTCCAATGAAGAGAGATTTTATTACACATAAGAGAGTTACAAGAGATTACAAGATAAGAGTTTACATACCAAAGCCCTAAATTAGGGTTAACAAGAAGAGACACTCTATTTGGAGATCGCTGGCTGAATGCCAGGATAGATTTACAATTAAGTCTGCCCTCAATTTATAACCAATGTAAATTCATGTGAGCCATCAATCAAATTACCAAGATATGGTAAGAAGATACTGAAGGCAAATTACAATGGTAACAAATCACGCAAACATAGCAAGTAATTCACTCATTTCAAAGATGGAAGAAAATAATCCCAAAACAATGCGATTACGAAGAAAGAAATAATATGCATATCATTTTGCATATATATTATTCCATAACGTGCGCATGCATATATTTCCTTGCCATCTCATTCAAATGCAATCCATAATTTATGCATTTCCATAATGAACACATGTGGTTACTTTCCTTTTTGCATATTTGTTTCCTTCTATTTGTGATTTTGTATCACCAAAATTTAACACAACACTCATTACTAACAGCATTTAAAAAACCTATTAGTAAATATGGAAATGAGCATAACAACAGAAAGATTTAACATTTGGTTTCAATTTTACAGTGGATACTAAAAAAATCAAAAGGCTGCTACATATCAGTATTACCTTATTTTTAGAATCTTTTAAGATGTAACATTTAAGGTGGATTTGATTAATCCAATTTGGGTCGGAAACCAGACAGAAAATTATACAACTTGTAACAAATACATATGATTAAGCTAAATCATATATTATATATGTAGGGAGAAATGAAACCAAACAAAAAAAATCTAAAATCAAACATATTACCTGATTGTAGATGAAAGTTGTGGTCCAAATAGAAATGCAGCCATGACGTAACATTATAACCCAAATTCAAATAAAAGAGCCAATTTGAACACCCTTTAATGTGAAAACTGTTCAATTATTCAATTGTCAACAACATATTGTTTCAGTAATAATGCAAAAACTTTGAAATTTACAAATGGTTGTCCAAAATAATGCGCACGAACATAGCAATCTAAAAAAAGTGATCGAAAAACATATTGCAGGAGAAGCAGATAGATAAGTGAACTATATCACACAGTTGAAAGGCATACGACGGTGGGGACGTCTTCAGCATGGTGTTTCCTTTATTGCATGGATGTAACTTCAACCTCGACTTGAATATGACTGACGATGCGTCTTACGACAGTAGCTGATTAAGGTTGTACAGCTGTAACTTGTACATAGAATTGATTTTGGAAAAGAAGAACAATCTATGAAATTCTGGTTGTCAATGGTGAAGATGAAAGCAGTTATGGGAGGAGAGTCATCAATCAGTCTAAAAGAAAGTGAAAAAGAATAAATTTCGAATCTGGCTTTTCATGGTTGAAGAAGAATTGGTGTAGTTGGTTAATGGAATCAACAAAGCTACAGGGCTCGAAACAGCAGTAAGAAAAATTACCCGAATATACATGATGGCAGTTATTTAATCATGCACAAAAAATCAATGCACTCTCCTCCATTCCTCCAATTTTCGCTCAAATCTAGCCACATTATTTCGGATCTCTAGCATGTCTCTTTTGGAATGGAATGAAACGTGTTTTACAAATAACTGAATTTTCTCTGTTGTCTGCGTGTAAAAATAATAATAAAGGAAAGGCATGATGTTGTAAAATTTTGAAATACTTAAGGTCCATTAGCTTCATTTTGAGTTTTTTGTTTTGCGTCTTTAACCTTCATAACAAAATTGGAGGATAACAAGGAGAAATTTGAAATTTTAGATCATTACGACGACGATAGAGTAACGACAGAGGGGATTGAAGGATGACGGATGGGATGGATTATTTTCCATTCTTCTGTTATTTATCAAAACACAAAAAACAAAATAAATTTGTTTTCCAACGTATATGTAGCTTCATTTTCTAAATTTGTTGTTTTCTAAAAATACATGCGTCGTGTGCACAATTTTTGGACGAAAACACAAATTTAAAAATGGTAAACCAAATAGGACCTTAATTTTGGTTGTATAGGTAAGCAAACTTACTTTTTTAGTTTTTAAGTTTAAGTAATAGAATTTTTGTTTGTACATGTAAGCAAACTTACTTTGTTGTTTTTAAGTCGAAGTAATATAATAGATAAATAGATAGATTATAGAAGGTCACGTCAGCAACACCTTTCTGTTATCTACTACCCTAAGCCTTCTTCGTTGCTACTGGCCTTTACTGCCTTCTAATATGGGGCAAACTTTCTCTTCTTCTCAGCTTGGGCCTTCAGCGTGAGAAAACACACTCAATTTGAATTATTAAAGTTTTAAAAATCCTTTGAAAATCAAAGGTATCTCGTAAGACCATGCCACACATAAACACGAAGGGTTTTTACCTAACGGTAACCCAAACATTTCATATCAAATCTCTGATATTATAATAGTGTCTAAGTATAAATACTTATTCAAATAGCTGAAATTGTTACATTAATTAAATTCCAGCATACTAGGCTCTATAATCAAAATCGTAAGGGCATGTAATGGAGAATGGATTCCATACGAATGACTAGGCAGTGGGGTACCACCTGTCACGGTACACGTCTAGAAACAGCGTACCGAGGACCACACCGGAATCCCTTGCCACACAAGACCGGACTATCCCTAACCTAGATAGACCGAAGTTGCTATCACCCCTGGTGTTCCCACCCTCTCTCAAGCTTCTTCCATATACCGTAGTAATAAATAATATCTGAGGTTATCTAGAAAGGTGATAAACATACCCTAATTGGGTTCGACCCACTTAGCTTTGCTGCATCTCCCCTGATTTTCAGTCATTCTCGGTTGATAAGGCAAGAGGCTACGATTACCTTTTTAAGGAATTTTTCACCTAGAATGCTCATTGTCCTCCAATGACAATGTACTAATAGCATTCATCCATACAAGTCCGTTCTGGGTCCGAACGGAACCGAAGGCACTACTCCTACTACATAAATATTGGAAAAATCCTCAGGATTAGTAGCGATTAGCCCTTGCACTTCACTGCTCCCTCTTCGACTGCATGCTCTTGTTTTCCTTTCGAAATGTACTCGTTGGATCGAAGTGGTTTTCGGATAATTTATCCGATCCCGGTCTCTTCGAAACAACGTTCGATATTTTCCGGTAAACTCAACCCCGGTTCTTTAGGAAATAAACAGACGAAGATAAGATCGGAGATCACCTCCTAACCGTTAGTGGGCGGATTTCCTTATAAATGTCCTAGAAGAACGAAACGAGTTTATACGTACAGTATAGCACCTCGAACGGCAACTGTACCATATAATTCCCGTATTCCTCCTAAATATTTCCAAAGTTATATTTTGGGTCCAGATTTGATAGTCGGTTATTTAACTATCAAATAATCAATCATTCAACCAAATATCCCATTTTCCACTGAAAGACCCCCAAATCTCCTTTTAATTTAATTTTAGTAAATTAAATCTCTTTATCCAAAATATGTGTACTTATCTTATCGAATTCAATAAATTCACGAACTATCCTTCAAAAATATTTGAAACCCCCATTTGAAGATAATGTGGAAAGTACCACTTCGGTATCAACCATGGATTCACAGCTCAATGGTTACGTCTCTATCCTAAAGAAATCCAAGACTTAACTACAGGCACTCACTGCCTCCGATTACGCCATACGAGTATACCATTACTTCCTAAAAACTTTATTTAATTATTATCTCAAATAATGTTTATAAGTTTCTAAAATAAATTTCCAAGTTTAATCTAGGCAAATATACTTTAATAAAAGTTATAATGCAAAGCAATATTAATATTTAATAATTTATCTTTTAAAATAATAATGCTGATTAATTCTTAATAATAGTAAATATTTAACGATCTTTATAAGGTTACTAATTAATAATTAAATATGCTTTAAACAATCTAAAATAATTAAATAACTAGTTTCCATAATATTTTTAGCACTTTTAAAGTTACTTAGTTAATAATTAAAAATCTTATTTTCAAAAAAAGCCAAGTTTCTCGATTTTAATTTCATTTCGTAAATTTGGAAATCTTACTCGAATCAAGTATAACCAATTTTATACTTATTTCTAAATTCACTTCTATTCTTCCGATTTATTAAAAATCTCGATTTTAAAACCTCCTTTATATTTAAACAAGTGCCACTTAAGAATTTATTATTTAAAATTCTTTTATATATTTTATTCCAAAATCTCTATTTACAATATCCCGAAATAGTTAAGTACAATTTCAAAACAATTTATTTTATCCAATTAATTTATCCAAAATTCTATATAAATATTTTACTTCAAAAATCCCTTTAAAATTCTTTTCCAATTCAAACCATATATTATTGGTATTTTTTAAAATACCAAAATTTAGGCCAAAACTGTCATGGCATCCAATCAATTCAAATCACACAAAATCCATCACAGATTACTCCAACAAAACATATATCACTATATATGAAATTAAAATACAACATTTTTGAGGAATCTAGTTGGATCCCTCTAACCTGTTTCCCTGCATCCACAGATGTTAGCACAACATAAAAATACCAATTCTGCTTCGAGGCGGAATATCGCGGTATATAAGGTCATCCGCTATTATGCGGGGCGCACAAGGTCTCATCCGCTATATATATGCGGGAATATCAATCACTCCAATATATATATATATATACACTACTATATATAATATCCCATTCAATTAATAAAAATGTATCAATTCAACCAATCAATTATCAATTAATTTGAACTATTTAAAATTAATACCAGCAGTCCAAAATTGAGTGAGATTAACTCACCTTGAGTTTAAATTTGCCAACATTCCAATTTTAAATTAAATCGAACCCGTTCGATTTAACCTAAAATTTTAACTAGCTCCAAATGTCTACAGATCTGTTCCACTGTGTAGTGCTCGTCGCCACGATTCCATCGCCGCTTGTTTCGTCCGATTTCGACCTCGTATGACAAAGATACGAGTTTTTAAAGATTTGAATATAAATTACATAAATAATTTATTTTTTTTCTTTTTATAATAATACCAAAACAAAATCTGGCCGTATGATCTCGCCTTCCTTGCTTCGTTCGTTCCAGGCTCAAACACATGTGAGAATCCACTACAACGCCACCTCCTCTCGATGCCGCGGCCTCCACGGCCATCTCCACGACGATCGACGACCATCATTTGATACGCCAACTCGAGCTCCACCTTCGGCCACAAGCACGTGGCGCTCAGCACTATCTATAACTCGAAAAACGCACATGAACGTAGCTTAAACGCAAGCATATTTCTCCTCCCTCGCTGCAAATCAGGCGATCTCAAGCTCTACGATTGCTTTAGGAGTCGAGGCCTAATTGTTGATGGATGGAGAGAAATCGAGGGTGGAAACTTGGGTATTTTCGGCCATTGGTTGATAACAACGGCGGCTACGTGAATAAAGGGGCTAGGGTTTACTGTGCGTTGTGTTTATATAGGCTTATATATATTATTTTATTATTATTTTCAAAATTTACATGCTTTTTCAAACGAACTCCAAACGAGACGTGCCGCCTGGCGTTTATAATGTTTTACCCCTATTCCGAACACGATGGAACATGTTCGGGGCGTAATTCAATCGTATGTGGAAGATAGCTTTTCGAATCGAATTAAAATATTAAATTTTCGATATTTATTTCAATGCGTTTCTATCCCTACAACCAAACAGTAACTCCAAACGCTACGAAATTTGAAATCCGATAATAATAAACTATTATGGATCCAATGAAACTGGTTTCGCCGAATTCCGAGACTGTGCCTCGGAAGGCTATTTTAACGCGTCGATTAAATCGAGCGATTTTTAAAATTGACAAAATTTCTTGAAATTTCAATTTTAAAATCTTACCGACTCACTTATAATTCAAATATAATTTATATCCATATTAGAAATCATTCTGATTTATATTAAATCAAAATTTCAATTATTTACACTATTACTATATATTAAATTCCACTATTAAATTAATATATAAAATTTCAAACTTTAAATTTATTGACCTTTAATCCCATCCAAAAGTCCAATATCATCACTCTAATCCAAATAGAGTTTTAAATCAACTTAGAAATCATCTCTATTCACATTTAACTCCAGATTCCCATATTTGCCCAATTTCAAATATTTAATTATCATTTACTGAATCCGTTAATCGCTATATTTGAAATTTAAACTATTTTATTGATTCTTCCATATCCAAAATAAATTAACAATTCAAATTCAACATTTAAAAATAAATAAAATGTTCAAAACTAAACGACCAAAATTCCAGGTCTTTACATTCCGTCTCCCTTATAAGAATTTCGTCCCCGAAATTGCTAAGGTAGGAAAAATGCTCCCAAACCCATTTACCTATCCAAACCCACTTAATTAAAACCCTATATTCACTTTCCTAAACCCTTTTGGTTTTATCTAAAACAATTAGCTTCATTTCAATTTCCAAAAGCCTTGATTTCTAATACGATTCAAAAATCAACTCTCTAGTTAACAAACTTCCAAAAAATTTCAAAAAATTTCTAACATCCCAAATTTTCGAAATTTTTTACAGAGCCTCCTTTGTACGGAGAGCCTTTTACAATATCACAAATATGATAAAAATATATACATCGACCCACACGGTCGGAAAAAATATCTATCAATATATTATCATTTCTTTATTTTATTGCGTAGGCGTACCTTTATTTTAGCGTTTTTAAGCGAGCGGCTTATTTATATGCATTTACGCAACCCAAAATCTATCCAACAGTTTCATGTACCTGTACTTACTCAAAATAAGCATATAAGTTTCATAAACATGAAATTTTATAACATTTCATTTATTTAACTAGCTAAACATATAAACTTCATAACCAGAACATGCCAATCATATATTACAAGCAATTATAAGTTTCCAACGCTAATTTAATTTTCTTCCATGGATCCATATATCATTTCATTCAATTCAAAATGATTTACAACCAAATTTATTGCATTCAATTCATATTTACAACAAACAAACTCATATCATTCCAAATTGATTTGTATGTGCTTTACTTGCATAAATTCACTTTTATTCAATTTCAAATTGATCCACACTCAATTTATTTGCATCCCATTTATATTCATTTCCATTATATGCAAATTCATTTTATCAGCTTCAATTTAACACTTTCTAAATTGACTCTAAATCAATTTTTTCTATTTTCCATTTGATTCCCATTCAAGTTATCCACCAAACTTTGTTTGCTTTATGCTATATTAAACAACATTCCAATCCATGATAATTTATTGATGAATCCATTTCATAAATAATCACTTAAGTTAAGTTTCCAAGGCAACCCAATTTCTAATTCATTTTAAATTGAATCTCATTCAATTTATTCGTTTCCATCTATTAGTATATCCAATTTATACTATCACTTGGGGATCATTCCATGCTAATCAATTCTCGAACAATTTACTATATCATAACATGGTTCATGTACTTGCATTTCTATTAACTTTACTTCCAACTTATATTACATCCTTTCCATTCACTTTCATTTAACACACATAGATTTATTCACTTCATTTTATAGTGAATGACATTTCATTTTAAGCTAATTTCATTTATAAACCATCTCACGAAATTATCTCTAGGGTTTATTGTAAACATTCCATATCGCCACTTAAGTTCATGCCCCAACTATACTCCAAAATCATATTTCAAAAACATATTCAATTTATTTCCTCTTAAATTGGATTCATTTCTTGTTATCCATTGATTAACCATTTAACTTGGTCATACTTTCCCATTTCCTTAGTTTAATAAGTTATACAACTTATTTATTTTACAATTCCTTGAATTTCCACTTATGTTTACTCACATTCAATATTCATATCATATAGTTATATAATCACTTCACCATTCATATTTATATTCAATTTACTCCATTCTAATTCACTCTCCATTTAAAAATTCAAATTTTGAATTTCCATTCTTTACCATAATACCAAACCATTTTCATTTAGGCTTTACCATTTCATTTCTCAATTCATAAGTTCAAGAACATATTTACTTAAAATCTCAAATTTCTTACTCGAGTCTATTTACATTTTATAATCATAACTGTGGATTATATATATCACTTTATAACTTATGTTTATCCGTTCCATTCAATAATTATAACTTATAGTTACACAATCATCTTACATTTCACTTTATATCCCATTCAATTCAAATCCAATTTCTATTTTATTTAACTTATCTTAAGTTAAATTCCAACTCATAATATTCATTTCAACTTACTCAGATCAAGTTTTTATTCCAGGATTAAAAGTCACGCTTCCCTTTCTCGTCTATACCAACTCCAATTTGTAAGTTGAATTAACTAATTTCTCTGACTTTACAAGTCATTTAGATGGAAATCCCAGAATTCAATCACCTGGTTTTATTTCAAATCATTTTGAAATCATAATATACATATATCACTTTGGGTATATCAAATCATACTTTTGAAATCTCAAAACCACTTGGTTTTTCCTAAAACAGTTCCCTTTTGGAATTTCTAAAACGAACTTTCTTATCAAACAAGTCCAAATAAATAATCACAGCCAATCACTACAGTAGCAATCCATCACTTAGAAACTTGAAAATGAACATTGATGATGCGGTCGTCATCACCAGAATTATTTTCCAAGGACTGAAGTGAATTCAATGCTTCCTTACTCCCAAAATTCACTTTAAAACAATTTCCTTATTCAGGAATATCTCCAAAATAATATCACCATTCTTCCTTTCAAACACTTTGGAAATCATTTCCAAAAGGCTCCAAGATTTAAAAATTCCCAAACATTTAGTTCAAACCCAATTTAAAACATTTTCCAAAATTCCTGGGATTTTAAATTCTGGATTGAATCCAATTTTAGTTGTACTCTTTTTGTATAAATCATTCTTATACAGTTTCTATTTGGTTATATATAAACCATTTCAATTTTTTATAATCTATTCTGATTATAATATTAACAACCAAACATCCAAATATATATAATAATTTCCGAAAATTATTTTGTAACAAATTATAGTTTGGGTAAAATTATTTCATTCACCCACTTCAAAACAATACTATGTCGGTTTACCTTGTTTAAGAGTTTAGAAACCCTTATCGATACGGTTGTACTTCCCGTACCGACCAAAATTCATAAACACTCAACCGATAAGTCAACACAATATGAAAACATTTTATATTGACTAACAATTACGCGCGCATATCTATTAATACACTTAAACTCATTCTAGAGTGCTACTGACTCTATCTCTAATGAGTAATCCCTAACAAAGCCTAAGTATATCGCCAACCTAAGCTTTGATACCAACTATGACGACCCGCCCTTTCGACCCTCGAAAATCGACATAAATACGATCATTGTATAACATGTCGAACGATCGAGTGTCGGAAAGACAGATTGTTGAGGGGAAAGAAAGTAGGTAGAAGAAAGAAGAAACTAAAACAAAAACAGAATCTCAAAGCGGACTGAATAACATATAACATGAACAGTTCTTTACACAAATCAAAACTGTAATATACATATCTCACATCGGGTACATAAATCAATAATTACTAGCCTGGACAGTTATAACAACATGCCCTCGCAATTTCTGGTAAATTCAACAAACACTGCAGCGGAATAAACAGGTACGAGAATACGTCTCGGCCTCCGGCTCATCTCCTGCTCCATAGCATCCTAACCTGAACCTGTAATACTCGGTCTGACCCGAGCATTATAATAAAATAACGCCCGAGTCAGTTTGGAAAACCAGCGTGAGAAAACACGCTCAATTTGAATTATTAAAATTTTCAAAATCCTTTGAAAATCAAAGGTATCTCGTAAGACCACGCCACACATAAACACGATGGGTTTTTACCTTACGATAACCAAAACATTTCACATCAAATCCTTTGATATTATAATAGTGTCTAAGTACAAATACTTACTCAAATACCTGAAATTGTTACATTAATTAAATTCCAGCATACTAGGCTCTACAATCAAAACCGTAAGGGCACATATTGGAGAATGGATTCCATGCGAATGATTAGGCACTGGGGTACCACCTGTCATGGTACACGTCTAGAAACAGCGTACCGAGGACCACGCCGGGATCCCCTGCCACACAAGACCAGACTATCCTTAACCTGGATAGACCGAATATGCTATCACCTCGGGTGTTCCCACCCTCTCTCGAGCTCCTTCCATATACCGTAGTAGTAAATAATATCCGAGATTATCTAGAAAGTTGATAAACATACCCTAATTGGGTGCGACCCACTTAGCCTTGCTGCATCTCCCCTGATTTTCAGTCATTCCCGGTTGATGAGGCTAGAGGCTACGATTACCTTTTTAAGGAATTTTTCACTTAGAATGCTCATTGTCCTCCAATGACAATGTACTGATAGCATTCATCCATACAAGTCTGTTCTGGGTCCGAACGGAACTGAAGGAACTACTCCTACTACATCCATTTTGGAATGATCCTCGGGATTAGTAGCGATTAGCCCTTTCACTTCATTGCTCCATCTTCGACTCCATGCTCTTGTTTTCCTTTCGAAACATACTCGTTGGATCGAAGTGGTTTTCGGATAATTTATCCGATCCCGGTCTCTTCGAAACAACGTTCGATATTTTTCGGTAAACTCAACCCCGGTTCTTTAGGAAATAAACAGACGAAGATAAGATCGAAGATCACCTCCTAACCGTTAGTGGACGGATTTCCTTATAAACGTCCTAGAAGAACGAAACGAGTTTATACGTACAGTATAGCACCTCGAACGGAAACTGTACCATATAATTCCCGTATTCCTCTTAGATATTTCCAAAGTTATATTTTGGGTCTAGATTTTATAGTCGGTTATTTAACTATCAAATAAACAATCATTCAACCAAATATCCCATTTTCCACTGAAAGACCCCTAAATCTCCTTTTAATTTAATTTTAGTAAATTAAATCTCTTTATCCAAAATATGTGTACTTATCTTATCGAATTCAATGAATTCACGAACTATCCTTAAAAAATATTTGAAACCCCATTTTGAAAATAATGTGGAAAGTAGCACTTCGGTATCAACCATGGATTCACAGCTCAATGGTTACGTCTCTATCCCAGAGAAATCCAAGACTTAACTGCAGGCACTCACTACCTCCGATTACGCCATACGAATATACCATTACTTCCCAAAAACTTTATTTAATAATTATCTCAAATAATGTTTATAAGTTTCTAAAATAAATTTCCAAGTTTAATCCAGGCAAATATACTTCAATAAAAGTTATGATGCAAAGCCATATTAATATTTAATAATTTATCTTTTAAAATAATAATGCCGACTAATTCTTAATAATAGTAAATCTTTAACAATCTTTATAAGGTAACTAATTAATAATTAAATATGCTTTAAACAATCTAAAATAATTAAATAACTAGTTTCCATAATATTTTTAACACTTTTAACGTTACTTAGTTAATAATTCAAAATCTACTTTTTAAAACAAGCCAAGTTTCTCGATTTTAATTTCATTTTATAAATTTGGAAATCTTACTTGAATCCAGTATAACCAATTTTATACTTATTTCCGAATTCACTTCTATTCTTCCGATTTATTAAAAATCTCGATTTTAAAACCTCCTTTATATTTAAACAAGTGCCACTTAAGAATTTATTATTTAAAATTCTTTTATATATTTTATTCCAAAATCTCTATTTACAATATCCCGAAATAGTTAAGTACAATTTCAAAACCATTTATTTTATCCAATTAATTTATCCAAAATTCTATATAAATATTTTACTTCAAAAATCCCTTTAAAATTCTTTTCCAATTCAAACCATATATTATTGGTATTTTTTAAAATACCAAAATTTAGGCCAAAACTGTCATGGCATCCAATCAATTCAAATCACACAAAAATCCATCACAGATTACTCCAACAAAACATATATCACTATATATGAAATTAAAATACAACATTTTTGAGGAATCTAGTTGGATCCCTCTAACATGTTTCCCTGCATCCACAGATGTTAGCACAACATAAAAATACCAATTCTGCTTCGAGGTGGAATATCGCGGTATATAAGGTCATCCGCTATTATGCGGGACGCACAAGGTCTCATCCGCTATATATATGCGGGAATATCAATCACTCCAATATATATATACTACTATATATAATATCCCATTCAATTGATAAAAATGTATCAATTCAACCAATCAATCGTCAATTAATTTTAACTATTTAAAATTAATGCCAGTAGTCCGAAATTGAGTGAGATTAACTCACCTTGAGGTTAAATTTGCCAATGTTCCAATTTTAAATTAAATCGAACCCGTTCGATTTAATTTAAAATTGGAACGTTGGCAAATTTAACCTCAAGGTGAGTTAATCTCACTTGCCAACGTTCCAATTTTAAATTAAATCGAACCCGTTCGATTTAACCTAAAATTTTAACTTGCTCCAAACGTCTACAAATCTGATCCACAGCATAGTGCTCATCGCCACGATTCAGTTGCCGCTTGTTTCGTCCGATTTCGACCTCGTATGACAAAGATACGAGTTTTTAAAGATTTGAATATAAATTACACAAATAAAATTTTTTTTAATAATACCGAAACAAAATATGGTTGTACGATCTCTCCTTCCTTGCTTCGTTTGTTCCAGGCTCAAACACATGCGAGAACACACTGCAACGCCACTCCTCTCGATGCCGCGGCGTCCACGACCATCTCCACGACGATCGGCGACCATCATTTGAAACGCCAACTCGAGCTCCACCTTCGGCCACAAGCACATGGCGCTTGGCCCCATCTATAACTCGAAAAACGCACATGAACGTAGCTTAAACGCAAGCCTATTTCTCCTACCTCGCTGCAAATCAGGCGATCTCCACCGTTGATATCGTAGAGCTTGTCGAGCTCTACAATATTGCTTTAGGAGTCGAAGCTTAATTGTTGATGGATGGAGAGAAATCGAGGGTGAAAACTTGGGTATTTTTGGTCATTAGTTGATAACAATGGCGGCTACGTGAATAAAGGAGCTAGGGTTTAGTGCGTGTTGTGTTTATATAGGCTTATATATATTATGTTATTATTATTTTCAAAATTTACCTGCTTTTTCAAACGAACTCCAAACGAGACGTGCCGCCTGGCGTTTATAATGTTTTACCCCTATTTCAAACATGATGGAACATGTTTAGGGGCCTAATTCGATCGTATGTGGAAGATAGCTTTTCGAATCGAATTAAAATATTAAATTTTCACTATTTATTTCAATGCGTTTCTATCCCTACGACCAAACATTAACTCCAAACGCTAAGAAATTTGAAATCCGATAATAATAATCTATTACGGATCCAATGGAACTGGTTTCGTTGAATTCTGAGACTGAGCCTCGGAAGGCTATTTTAACGCGTCGATTAAATCGGGCGATTTTTAAAATTGACAAAATTGCTTGAAATTTCAATTTTAAAATCTTACTAACTCACTTATAATTCAAATAGAATTTATATCCATATTAGAAATCATTCCAATTTATTTTAAATCAAAATTTCAATTATTTACACTATTACTATATATATTAAATTCCATTGTTAAATTAATATATAAAATTTGAAACTTTAAATTTATCGACCTTTAATCTCATCCAAAAGTCCAATATCGTCCCTCTAATCCAAATAGTGTTTTAAATCAACTTAGAAATCATCTCTATTCACATTTAACTCTAGATTCCCATATTTTCCCAATTTCAAATATTTAATTACCATTTACTGAATCCGTTAATCGCTATATTTGAAATTTTAAACTATTCTACTGATTCTTCCATATCCAAAATCAATTAACAATTCAAATTCAACATTTACAAATAAATAAAATGTTCAAAACTAAATGACCAAAATTCCGGGTCGTTATACAGTTCCTCTACTATGATTCGCTTTTTACTTCTGAAGATCAAATGTCTATTCATAGATCCATTCGTGCTTTCTGCATGAGCAAGTGTTCATAACAAACATAAGTAAAGAGAGCGAGAGAAATAGTAGAGTGGTGGATATATCATTATATATATCTATACTAAAGTATGCAAGTATGTTATATACCCTCCCAAGGTGTCCTTTTCGACTTCTTAGATTCTACTTAGCCCTGTTTTACTTAAGTGTAGTCTAAGTTAAGCTCTGATAGCATGTTGTAATATCTCCCACTTTGAGATCTAAAAATAAATATCAATAATGTTGTAGTTGTCAGCAGAATCATTTTCAAACGACAAAGTGAGTTCGGTATTTTTTCACAACATTAACTAAATTGAACAGCTAAATAAACTTTCATTACATCAAATTGTTTATACATGATTCGTTACATTATTATTAATCCATCTCATGTCACACGTAGGGATAAATATAGCAGTAAATGAATATAATATCATGCTTGACATATGATTTTAGAATGAGTACATCAAATTCGTCTTTAGAGTCTTTGTACATCCCTCCAAAAGATACATATCTAAACCATAAACTAAGCCTATTTCAATGAGTAACCATGAGTTTATGAGAAATAATAAAAACATGAGTCGGGCATAAAGCCTAATGTGAGTAATACTTTACCCTTAGCAAACAAATACTAGTGAGACCACACCGCTAAAGCACGAAATGGGTTTACCCCTCACTATTCCAATCATCATCAATTACATCACACTACGTAAAAGTATCACATCATAACTAAACATAAATAATCAATTAGTCGTTGGTATGAGATTTCTTACACATAGGTTCGACTAATTTCTATAGCCAGCTCATTTTAAAATGCCACTTAGGCCCTACTTGTGACGACCGCTATATACCACTAACACCAATAATATACAAAAAACACGCTGAAGTCATGCCTGAATGATATAGGTCGATCATCAGGGATAAAAATGAACAAATGCAGTATGTGACCTGTCATATATCTCACAGCGCATGGATAAAATATAATATCATGGATACAACAAAAGAGACAGTAATAATAATGTGAACTAATCATTAGAGTATACTATAAATAGAGTTATACATCAAATGTCATAGAGTATACAACAGAATCAACTAAACCAAGCTGTCTCAACAAGTAGAAATAAGCAAGCACTAGCATGGGCTTTACAGTGTTGTTCAGTAGAAATGCATAGAAATCCATATATGTATATAATATGAGATAGCTCCATCTAGCTTGTCCTTCGAACAGTACTGTATCACTAAGAACCTTTATCTAGTCTACTCAATTAAGAGTATCCAAGATAATAAGAAACAAATCATAAGACCGTGGGTCAGACATCGGTTTGGTGAGAGCGGTAGATGAATCTTAAAATACTATACAGGTAAATAAGGTAAAGAACTAGAGTACACGAACCATACCTATCCTATCTCGCCAACCAAAAATTTAGCACATAACACTATAATATGCTACTCTACAATATCATAAAGGTACCATATAAAATACAATAGTGGATGTCCATATATCCCTATCTCTAGTACCTACTCCTAATGATATTCACAAGTGATAGCCCACTACAGAAAGCAACTAAAACAATCATAGCATACATCAAGCAATAATCATTATCACTCATCCTTATGCTTTGAATATATGATAACTCGTATGGCCTCCTTATTGCCAAAAACTAATGGAAATCCCGGTTTTCATTGTACTCTCGTATCATGCAGCCTAAAGCTCGATGCGTGCCTCGTAGACCAAAGCTAAACACCAGACCCTAGACCCAAAGCAACTAGTCCAAGGTATACAGATCCCTACATGATCCATGGGCATCCCCAATTACAATACCCATGCTTTGAGTACAACAGAAAACACTCCAAGTATCAACGATTCCATAGCACGTTCACATCCGAGCCCTCCTTTGCTCCTTTCAGATTCCAAGCCCCTCACTTGCTCAATACAGTTTCCATTATCTAGGAACCCGCAAGATTCCCCATTCTATGGTTTCCCGTTTATCGAGCCGCTATCTTTGATACATGTTCCCACCACGAGTCACAAACCGAAGATACAAAGCTTTTATTATGTTGTTACATCACCATCCAACCTTGATGCAAGCGAGCCAATACCTCCAGCATGATCTACAAGACCTCTAATCCATTCCCCAGGAGTTTCACATCCATAGGACTTACCAAAACAACTCGGTACCGACTTAAAAAAGTCGGCAACGACTTGTTTTCTTAGCTAACCAATGGCTAAGTTTTCTTCCTCTCCTTCCTTGCTTCTAGTACTCCATTCCTCGATGCTTTAACCTCGACCTATCCATCCAAAATAAATTAGTCCTCTCTTCAAAGCATCCACTTCAAGTTCTAGAGAACAACTCGGCATAAAATCAAACACTTAGCAAATTTCATACACCATGCCATGAGCAAGCTCCTCTAACCAAGCCCTATCAACCATGCCAACCGCCAACCCATTGAACCAACCAAGATAGTGAGAATTCATAAATCACTCACCAATTACCAAATCAACCAATTTGAGCGTAAATCCAATATGGGAAGCGATCAAAGAAATCCAAATCAACCGAATCGATGATCTCTATCTTTTAATCGATGATATATTCACTAATCTTCAATTTGGCTTGATTTAGAGAGTAATTTGGGTGATTTTGGATGAATTTAGGGATAACTGGGTTTTAGATCTAATTTGGAAGAGAGAGAAAAGTTTTATTTTGACTCTCTAGCCCTTTATTTATAGTGATTCTCGAATTAGACTAATGAGCTTGCTAATGGGCTAAATTAATTATACATTATTTCCAGTCAGCCGCTGTTAAAACATAAAACAGACATAACTTCCTAACCGTAAGTCCGTTTTTCTATTATTAGCACTCTACAAAATGGGAAACCATCATCCTGAAGCATCAGAACTAGTTTGAGGCCCTAATTCAACTACTATCAAAAGTTATAGCCCAAACAAGATTTTTAGGGTCAAAATGATCATATAGAAATTTGAGAAAAATCATAGGTGTGTAAAATGTCCCTAAGAGTCATATCTCAAAATTATAGAATCATACGACCTTATATGGATAAAATAAAAATATTTTACGACCCTCTGATACGTAAAATACGGGTCGTTACATTACTGTTTCTAGTTTGATACGGGTATTTAATGCTTAAGGATTTAACTTAGGTATTTTATCTCAATTTTATTGTAAACAGATAATTAGGTAGACGTAAAGGCCTTAAACGCTAGTTCTCATACATTGTCGTGAACATACAACTTGATGCTACAAAAGCCTTATACCATAGTTTTTATATATTGTCATGAACAGATAATTTAGCCTTATTCCATCGTTCTCATATGTTGTCATGAATAGACAATTGGATTCTATAAAATCCTTATACCATCATTCCCATATATTATCGTGAACAGACATAGGTATTCCACAAAGGCCTTCCATCAATGTTAACAAATATAATGACATGTTAAGACATTTGGTAGCCACGTAAGCCTTCCATCTAAATTACCAAAAATTATGCCGTGTTGGACATGTTATTACCATTATGGCTTTATATTCACATTTTCATTATTTCTAATGATTCAACTTATCATCACACAACTTACTTAAGCTCGGTCTCGACATTCATTCTTTAACTAAGTTTTTTCTCACTAACTTATTATTCTCTATGGTCATTTCAACTCTATGAAATTCTCATCCACCGCTTCGGAAGATGGCTTTCAATGTGCTGCAAAAGTTTGTTTATTTACTTAAAATTCATTAGATTATAAGCTATTACATATAGGCATTTCTTAGTCATCGCATGATGATCTTATAAGTTATCGTGAGTTGACAACTTTTATCTATCACATGTTGACACTTAGGTGTTATCGCTTATCGAATACCTTTCTACTATCGCATATTGATGCACTCTAGTGCAAACATAGGTTGACATTTCTATGCTATCACAAGTTGATGCTCAAAAGCCATCGTATGTTGACACCCCAAGCTGTCACAAGTTGAGTATAGTTAAGTTGTTGCAAGTTGCTGCACCCTCGGGCTATTGCACGTTGATCGTTGTTTAGCTATCGCGTGTTATCCACCTAAAGATGTCGCAAGTTGAATATACGGCTATTGTAGATTGAGGATTATAGAGGGTTTTGCATGTTGAAATAGCTATCGTAGGTTGAGTTTTCTTTAGCTATTTCAAGTTAACACTAACTTAGTTATCGCAAATTAATACCAACCTAGCTATCGCAACCAAGGCAATGGGGCTCAGACGAATGTCATTGAACCCTAGCTGAGAGATGATGATAGGACTGCTGCTCAAGAGGAACATCAAGAGCACGCTGAGCCAAGGCAACATGGTGCTGCCCGAAGGTGTGGATCAGGCCTTTCACGTAAGGTGGAACATGACCAATACCAAGCACTGGCTCTCCAGACGCTGGTCCTGATGGTTATGGTGAGACAACTGGTGAACGAAAGTCAAGGCCTGACCAACGATGATCGGGGATTCTCTAGCAGTCATACTCTATTCACTGACAACATCCTACACATAAAGTATCCGCGGAAGTTTAATATGCCTACGATGCCTGCTTATGCAGGACAAACTGACCAGGCAGCATCCCATGAAGTACGAGTGGCACATGGACTCCGCATAGCTACCGATGCAGTCAAGTGCGGATGTTTTTCCATTCTTTTGCAAGGGGTTGCGACCATGTAGTTTACCAAGCTACCACAATGGTAGATTTCTTCATTTCATGAGTTAGCAAGGAAGTTCATAGAGCAATTCCACATGCACGCGGCTCATCCCAAAGATGTAATGTCCCTCTCCAACTTGATCCAGGCATCGGGGGAGTCACTAAAAGTTTATCTGGAAAGGTTTAATACGGTTGTTACAGAAGTCAGTAATCCAAAAGATGATGCAATACTGATGGCACTGACTAAGGGAGTTGACCCTGATTTTGATTTTGGCAATTGGTTGGCGGGAAAGCCTCCATCTACGTTGGATCATTGTATGCAAAGGCATCTTAGTACCAGAGGAAGGAGGAGGTGAAGTGGACCAGGAAGAGAGATGTTGCAGGCTAGAGTGTCGAGGGAGTACAAAGTAACGTGGCAGTAAAACAGTCCGGAGATAGTTTCGGAAAAGTTGAAGCTAATATTCAAAATAAAGCAAATAAGCAAAAGAGAGGCAGTAATAGAAACCACAATCGAAGATGAGATTCTATAAGAGGGAAGCCAAGGATCCCGACATTTGACACCTATCACCGTTGAATACGTCGTTAGAGAACATCCACCTATCGACTTGTAATGCTATGCACTACAGAAAGCCACCTTCGAAAGAACCAATGGAGAAGTAGAAACAAACAGGAAAGTACTGCAGATTCCATGAAAATTATGGCCATACCACGGATGATTGTCGCCACCTCCGTGATGTCATTGAAAATTTAATCCGTGAAAGAAAATTATAGTAGTTTGTCAAAGCCCTACAAGATAGTGGGCAGGGGATGTTCGACCCCAACAAAGGACAAACTCCGCCTAGTGCCGAGGAACCTAGGTAGACAGAGGGAAGATTAGTCATTAACACAATTGTTGGAGGACCACATCCGGTCGATAAAATTTAGAACGAAATGGAATGTTACGTGAATGCTATAAGACATGTTGATATTGAGTACTACTCTAACACGAAGGACGGTACTCCGGCAAAGCAACAGAGAACCATGACTGATGATATCGTGTTTAGAAGTAGAGATGCAAACAAGGTGGATGCCCCTACTATAGACCAAATGGCGATCTCAGCCATGATCGGCCCCACCTTGGTGAGAAAGATTCTGATTGGTTGCGGAAGTTTTGTTAATATCATTTTCAAGAAGGCATACGACTAGATGTTACTGGAAGCCAAAGACTTGAAACAATGCAAAGCCCGTATTCATGGATTTAATGATATTGCTACTGAAGTGGTAGGCTACGTCGAGCTATTGGTGAAGTTAGGAGATGGAAGCAGTAGAAGAAATCAGGTGTTGCCGTTTGTTGTGATGGATGTGAACTCTCCGCACAATTTTTTTTGGGTCGACCGACCCTTGCTGAAATTCAGGGCAGCTATCGCCCCTTGGTGTTTAGCACTCAAATTCCCGATAAAAAATAGCGTAGGAATTATTCATGGAGATCAAGCGACTGGCCATGTCTGCTATGTTGCTGAGTTGAGGGATGTTCAGCGAAAGAAAAAGGGAAAGGATATGGAGATGTTTCTCTGCATCAAAACTAATAAAGCTTAGCAATTAGCATTTGAGCCATGACTTGGGCATCACAGTCAGTTCTATAAAGATATCGATCCGAGAGATGAGGAGGAGGGGCCTAAAGGACCCAAGGCTACACCTGCTGAGTTGACATTTGACATCGCGATCAGCCACGACGACCCATCCTGGGTCCTAAAGATTGGATCATAGCTCAGCGCAACAATGATGAAAGAATTAGCTGGCTTTCTCCGATCGAATCTTGATGCGTTCGCTTAGACCCATTTTGACATGTATGGGATCTCGCCAACCATCGCGAGCCATGCATTGAATATCGACCCAAGGCATGTCCCTGTGAAACAAAAACGACATATCATGGATCTAGAGAGATCTGTTGAGCTTAAGAAGCAAGTGGATAAACCCAAAAACAATGGGTTTACCCACAACGTACTCTCCCCGAAATGGCTATCTAATCCTATACTTGTGAGAAAAGTTAATAAAAAGTGGAGGACGTGCATTGGCTACTCAGATCTGAACAAAACATGCCTGAAGGACAGCTTTCCACTTTCAAGGATCGACCAGCTGGTAGACTCGGTAGTTGTACATAAACTGCTTTCATTATGGACGCGTACTCCGCATACAAGTAGATCCTGATGCACTTCCCAGACCAGGAACACACCAGCTTCATTACCGACCTGGGATTGTATTGCTACATTGTGATGCCATTCGAGCTGAAGAATGTCGGTGCAACTTATCAAAGATTGGTCAACCGAATGTTCAAAGATCAAATCGGGCGATCGATGGAAGTATATGCAGATGACATGCCCGTGAAGTCACCGCAATCAAACGACCACATCAATGATTTGGTGAAGATGTTTAGTGTTCTTCGAAAATATGGAATGAAACTCAACCCCTTGAAATGCTCTTTCGGCGCTGCATCAGGGAAGTTCTTGGGTTTCATTGTTAACTCTCATAGAATTGAGGCCAATCCCAAGAAGATTTAGGCGATAAGAGATATTCAAACACCAAAGACGATTAAGCAAGTGCAAAGCCTAAATGGAAAGGCCACCACCTTGAGTCGGTTCATTTCTAGAGCCATTGATAAGTGCATCCCCTTCTTTGACTTGATCAGAAGAGGGAAGAGGAACTTTGCATTGACGCAGGATTGCGTTGACACGTTTCAAGCTCTAGCACACCACTTAGAGAGAACCCCCATCTTATCCAAGCCACTGGATCATGAAGGCTTGTACATCTATTTAGCGGTGTCGGTACATGCCATAAGTGTTGCACTGCTATGCAAAGAGAATCGGATCCAGGGGCCAGTATACTATGTTAGCAAGCGATTGACCGGGGCTGAAAGAAATTATCCGAAATTGGAGAAGCTTGCATATTGCTTGTTGATTGCATCAAGTAAGCATCGCCCTTATTTTCAGGCTCACCCCATCAATGTCTTCACCGACCAGCCGTTACGACTAGTCCTACAGTGACCTGAGACGTCTGGAAGGTTACTGAAATGGAACATCGAATTGAGCCATTTCAGTATCACTTGTCTCCCACGGAGAGCCATCCATGGACAGGTGTTGGCGGACTTCATAGCTGCACAAGATGATTCTCCTAAGAGTAATAAAGAACCTACCATCCAGTGGAAAATATACACGGATGGAGCATCCAACAATTTAGTATTCTAGCACTGGAGTAGTGCTAGTGACTCTTAAGGAATGCTCGATCTGCTACGCCCTGAAACTCAAAGTCTCCATGACAAATAACAAAGCTAAATATGAAGCCTTGATCGCCGGGGTCAAACTTGTTAAGGAGTTGAGAGTGCAAGCTTTGAAATTTTCTGTGGTTCCCAGCTAGTCTTGTGCCAAGTCAAAGGAGAATATCAAGCCAAGGGAGCGCGACTTGCTTCTTACCTCTACCGGGTCTAAGAGCTGCTAACCGATTTTGAGCATTACACTATTACACGTATCCCTAGAGAACAGAATGAGAAAGCCGACTCACTGACCAAACTAGCCAATTCCGAGGATGCATAGCAAATAAGCCTGGTCCTAGTTGAAATACTTAATTCTCCGAGTATTGACCAGATGGAGACTGATTGGGTCTTAGAGACAGAGCCCGAGAAGGGGTCATGGATGACTTCGATCATAGATTATTTGCATAAGGGAATCCTTCCTGAACGGAGGAATGAGAAACGAATGGTCCTCCGTAAAGCTTCACGATGCGTCCTTCAAGAAGGAGTCATGTATAGAAAAGGTTTTTCCATCCCCCTTCTTTGGTGTATCGCCAACGATGAAATCAAGCGAGTATTAAGAGAAGTCCATGAAGGAGAATGTGGCGATCACACCATGGGGCAAACCTTGGCGAAGAAGATATTTTGTTATGGTTATTACTGGCCAACTGTTAATCGAGACGCGGTTGATTATGCTAGATGACGTGGCAAGTGCCAGCTATTTACATAGATTTCGAGAGCTCCACCGACAGAGATTGCTCAGATGGTCAATCCATGGTCATTTGTTATATGGGAAATCGACATCATCGGCACCTTATCGATTTCCAAAGGTGGCGCAAAGTACGCCATCGTAGTAGTCGATTACTTCACTAAATGGGCTGAAGCTCAACCTTTGGCCACAATCACTATGAAGAAAGTAACCAAATTTGTTGTTCAAAACATCATCTGTCATTTTGAACTCCTCCCAATTATCATAACTGACAATGGGACCCAATTCGATGGTGCTGAATTCAAAAAATTCTACCGCCGGCACCGTATTGAGAAAAGATTTGCTGCAGTCGCTCACCCTCAGACTAATGGACAGGTCAAAGCTGTTAATAAAATCAAAAAGCCTATTCTAAAAAAGCATTTGGAAAAAGCTATAGGCAAGTGGGTTGATGAATTCCTATCAGCATTATAAGCATACAGACCACCCATAAGTCTGTGACTAACCACACTCCATTCGCCCTTGCCTATGACTCTGTAGCCGTGATTCCCATAGAGCTTCAAGTCTCTTATCATCGAGTGACTTACTATGACCGTAGAACAAACAGAGATCTCCTTTTGGAATCCCTAGACATAGTCGATGAGAAGCACAAAGAAGCTGATTTGAGGGTAGCTACACACCGACACCAAGATGCCTAGTACTACAACGTTAAAGTCCGAGCTAGAACCTTCAAAATTGGCGATCTCATCCTAAATGGGTCTTTCCTAGCCCCATCAACATGGGTCCGAGATGGGAAGGACCGTATGTCATTAATCAGTAGCTTGGAGATGGAACTTTCAAGCTAATGACTGTCAATGACATTGCACTCCCTAGAGCATGGAATAGCGAGCATCTACGACGCTATTACACTTGATTTTGTTTCATTCATTCGTATTTCATTTAGAATTTTCCTTTGCATTTTAGAGCCATGTAATAAGACAGATTTTGTCGCTTTCTCTTTCAGTTGGCAATAAAACTTGAAGTTTCTTATATCTATGAATTGTTTATGCGTGGTATAAAAATTGTGATATGCGACTGACTTACATCTACGTACGCCTAATATAGACCAGCAAGTACCCTGAGTCTGGTGCCAACCAAGTTCTCGAGTCCACTATCGAATTGATCAAAATGAACATGACTCAATCGTTCATCCATTAAATCTCGTCCACGATCCGACGGGCCAAGTATAAAACACCGAACGGATGTGACTCGACTGTCCGTTAACTAGCTCCATCCCTCCACCAATTTGACGGGAGGGATATAAAGTAGAAGTGGATGTGATATGACCGACCACTCTTCGACTTTTGCTTCTGACTTAGGGGCAAAGGAATTAACCAAGGAAAATGTGGTTTGACCCTTTACCAAAACAACTCCAGTTTCCAAAATGTGGGCTGGAGTAACAAACATCCAATGGGTGCGATGAACCGCCAATCAATTAACTCTGGTCCCATAGTGTGGATAAGAGTATAAACAAATGAATGAGTGCGACTCGACCATTCACTCGTCAACTTTGACCTGAGTCCGACAGGAGGAGTATAAACTCATAACGAATGGGATCCGACTATCCACAAGCTGACTCCGCCAACCCGAGACTGGGGGCGGGAGTAAAATCACTAAACCATTGAATATGATAGCGTAACACTATAGCTCACACCTTGTGTTTGAAACGACTTAAGGCCACGACCGAAAGAAGGCCTTGATATGAACTTATCGGATCGACGCCCGAAGAAACGGGCGATCGAATTACATTATAACTTAAACAATGGTCGATAAATTACAAGTACATTGAATGGAAAACGTAATAGCTCGAACACTTAAACAAATTCACAGAAAAGTTAAAATGAAATGGAAAAAAAAATTATTCACAAGCAAAAAATTGGAAAGCAAAGTACAAGTTTATTCGTAGAACTAGAGACCAAAAGCGGGGGCCGTACCTGCACAATCACGGCCAACAAAAGAAACTAGATGCCTAGCTATCCATAACCCAAGCCGACTCGATGGCAATTTCTTGTCCTTCTTAGGCTTCTTCGGGGTAGACTCACTGGATATCTCACCTTTGTCTTTCCTCTTCGACCTTCCTCCACCTTGCCACCCTTAGGTGAAATACTTTTAGAGATAGAAACAAAAGCAGTCTCACTTTGGGATACGGAGGGGTCGATCTTTTCAGGGACGATACCGCCGGGTAGTATGACTTAGAGTAGAGTGACATCCACCTTAGCACGCTCCCTCTTAGCTTGCTTTTCCAGCTCTTCCTTCTCAATGCGCTCCTTCAAGTTGTGCTTATCCATGTGCTTAGAGGCATGAGTCTCCACGACATCCTCTGTTTCATCCTGGGCTTGTTGATCATCAGTCTTTTCTTCATTCAAAGCCCCTATAACTTTAGCCTTTTGGCCGAGAGTCTTAGTGGATTGGATAGCTAGAACCAGTTATGCAATGGTGACCGCTATAGACACCGTGATCTGTGCCTGCTGTCCCAGGATGGATTCACCACCAGGAGCATGTACAGGAGCAGATAGACCTACAATTCCACAAGGTTCAATGGGTAAGCCTATGACTTTTGTATGCAAGATGTAAAATTTCTCGAACGTTGGGGAGGTGAGAGATATACCTTCCCCATATTGGCCTTCGAAGAAGCTGGAGTGTCGCCTTCAAGAATCAAAGATATCCCAAAAGACTTGTGGATTTCATGATGATCTGGATCGTAGCCTATCTCCTTTTCAGGGGCATGAGAAGCTAAGGCACCAGTTGCCTAACTTGTGAGAGGGTCTTTAGAGCCAGACCCAGAGGCTTCATCGCCATCCTTCCCCTAAGTCGAGCAGCCTTGAGTTTGTCAGGCTTTTCAATGCATAAGGTTTCACCCGTAAGTTGCTCTTCATCAACCTCGGCGCCACCAAAGGATTTCTTCTTCAGCTCAACAATATAGTCGTAAGCTTCGACTAGCGACTCGAGATATCCCTCTCCAAGGAAGCAAAGGTTGCGGTTCATGAGGACATTTGCATTGTAGTATATCAATAGAGCATCAAAGTCATCCTTTACCTTTGTTTGACCAGCCTCCCTAGCTTCCTCTTTGAGGATCCCTATTTGCGCAAGTTGTTTATCAGCCTCTATCTTGGTCAGGCGAGCCTCTATGGCTTTCCTCACAATATCGTTGGGACTCCAATTGAGCCTCAAGTTTCTCTTTTTTTCCCTCCTCAAGCTATCGAATATAGAGGGTCAGGGCGTCATTATCTTTTTTCAGCACATCCTTTTCTTTTTGCAAAACGTCTTTCTCAAGGGCGAAAGTGCCACTACGGCGAACAGCGGTGTCCAGTTCAATTTGATGCACTTTCATCAAATGTTCCACTGCTTCAGAAGGTTCGCTGGCTCTTTTCTCAACATCAAACATCTTTGTATTCAGCCTCTTGACTCCTTCATCCAAGTGTTTAATGATGTCTTTATCATGAATTGCTTCGAGAGTTAAGCAATTGATCTCGTGCTTCCTTTCAATAGACACTTCGGAAATCCTATCGGCCACATGAAGAGTTTTGTCATGTTGGACATAGACATGATTAACATAAGATAACAATGTGTCCTTGGCCTCTAGAGTAATCGGATGCAAAACAGGAATAAATTTGAACTCATCAAAGCATAACTTAGGAAATGGCCTTAAGCTTGGCCATCTTTTCTGCAACAGTGGCATTGAGAGTAGTTGGAGCTAAGAGGGACCATTTTCCATGCCTAAGAGAAGATGTATTAAGACTTCCTGCACACGTCTAGTGTTCAAAAGATCGCCGAATGCAGGAAGAACCTGAATGTTACTCGGATAGTGTAGTCGAAGTAGAGGCGTGAGATAATGACTTGCTACTACTATGGATAGCGGGGTATGGATAGCCACCCTTATGATGAGAAGACTGGGACTTTGACTTGTGCATGGATGACGAATCCTTGGATTGATGACTTCTATTATAGTCCTCCCTTCCGTCATGGCCTTCTCTTTCCTGTCCAGGCCGTCGACTAGAGTCTGAACCTCGACTGGATCTGAAATAAGACGGCTGAGAATATGATAATTTCTTCAAGCGATCATAGTTGAGAAAGTGCCCTATGGAACCTGTGAATAAAACAATGGTGTATAAGAATCATCGAAATTAAAGATGGATAGGTGTCGTGCGGTGCGGTGCACGTGATCTTGAGTGTCCTACCCTCGATGGATCATGTGCTGGAGCTTTGCTAGCCGGAGTAATCTCTCCTATGCTAGTTGGAGAAATGTCAACACCAATTCAGATAGGAGAATCGGACCCCTCGAGAATCATGTTAGCAAAATCATAACTTCCGACATCCTCTGGTATTGGGATGTTCGACAATCTCTTGAATAATTTTCTAGGGGCAAGGAAGTGGATTGATCAACACAGTAGTGGCTGGCTTGGGCTGGTTGGCAGTTTGCCCTTTGTGAAGCTTGTAAACAAGCCTTTTTTCTTTTCTCTTCTTTAAATCGAGGAGTTGTGTGTCTTGAGATGATCCAACTACAGGCTCGTGGTTTGAACCTACGTCGTCACGACCAGGCTCATTAGCATCGCCCCTTATTTCGCTTTCTTCGGCAACATCCTGAGCCTCCTCGATTGGGGGCATGACAGGATTAACATTACAACCTCCCTACTGAGCAGCACCTTTTTTTCTTCTCACTTCCTCATTGGCATTCCCTGTCAACCCAATGCTACGACCCTCTTCTAACTAGCCAAAGGCAAAGAGACACTCATCGGTATTAAGGGATCTAACATCTCTATCTTCCGGAGGTATAGTCGTGAGCTCAGTGATTGCCTTTGAATAACTATCATCGATGGGATGTGGATAGCAACGTGCAAGATTCAAAGAACTACTTAGTTCAAGGTATGACTAGGATACATGCACAAAAGGTTGAGTAAAACGACACTTAAGTCCTTCCAACCATCGTCCCGTGAAGCCAGGCAAGCAACGCACATAAAACCACTCGTTCTTGAAAGCATTTAGCTTATTCCAAGCACCAGTCACGACTTGATAATTACTGATTGACTTAATAAATGTATACAAGAGGCTTCCCTTTCATTGCCTGAAATTGAAAATGAACCGTATGTCCTCCGAAGTCGGTTTATAGTATAAGAATTCAAGAAATATCATATATATGCAATGCAAGAATGCATAGCTGTTTGGATGCAGCTAGGCTAGAGCCAATCTTAAATGATGCAACATCTTTTGGATGAATGGATTAAAAGGTGGAACGCATCCTACCCAACACATATTCCCTGTTATAGGCAGTATATCCTTCCGGAGGTGAGCGAGCTCTGTCGTTATGAGACGAGACTCATACATCCTCATACAGAATCCTATATTTGATGCAAAGTCTACAGGGAAAAGCCTCATCGACTCTTGAAGCCACGGAGTCTTCTGGATCTTCTAAAAATATAGCATCTTCTAAAGTGTAAGGAGTTGGCTCATCTACTACTTCTAGATTCATAGGAATTTCAGGCACTTGTTGAGAACTTTCGGTTTGTTCTGATTGATAGTCCAGAGTGTGCCGAGCATATATTGTTGCGGAGCTTGACTCAATGTCAGAATCGTCGTGCGAAGCAATCTATTCAGTAGCCATAGCAGCTAAACGCTCTGTTAGCACCAAAATTGGTCACTAACCTCGTAGAAAAAGATTGTGAAGAGATATAAGTGATGAAATCAAATTAAACAGAGAAGACAGTGCTAATCTAAATACAGAAAGTAAGAACACCAAATTTATAGTGGTTCAGCGTAATTGCCTACGTCCACTTTGAGGTTAAACTTTATTGATCTTCTTTATAGTTGATTACAAATACAATTCGTGAATCAAATGCTTGTATGAAGTTGTTAAGTAGAGAAGATGATTCTTGAAAATGGCAGAGTCTCCCCGGTGTTTTCTCTCCAAAAAAGGATCCCTCTCACTGTGACCCTGCCCCTCTATTTATAGGCAAATATGGGCTGGACTTCCCAAATGGGCTGGATGGCCGAACGCTCAAGCCCCAGTGCAGTGGTCGCTGTATGCCGAACCAGGCGTACCGAACGCTCTGCGCCGAACCATTCCTTCTATGCCGAACGGTATGTTGGTGTCGTGGGAAGTGTAGGATGGTTGTCTGTTGAGGCCGAACGTGCCTCCATCTCAAGCTCTTGAACGAACGGTGTATGCATGCCGAACGATACTGGTATCCTGAGTAGTTGTGCATGCTGAATGTCTCCTGGATGTCGAGTATTACGCCGAACACCATGGGATGCCGAGTACTCCTGTTGCCGAGTAGTCTCGATGCCGAGTGCTCTTTATGCCGAGCAGCCTTGATGCCGAGTACTCTTGTACGCCGAGCAGTCTCGATGCCGAGTGCTCTTGTATGCCGAGCGCCCTTGTATGCCGAGCAGCCTTGATGCCGAGCGCCCTTGTATGCCGAGCAGCCTTGATGCCGAGCGCTCTTGTATGCCGCGCACTCTTGACGCCGAGTTCCACTGGATGCCGAGTGCTACGCCGAGCGTTCTTGTATGCCGCGCACTCTCTGACGCCGAGTTCCACTGGATGCCGAGTGCTACGCCGAGCGTTCTTGTATGCCGCGCACTCTCTGACGCCGAGTTCCACTGGATGCCGAGTGCTACGCCAAGCGCTCTTGTATGCCACGCACTCTCTGACGCCGAGTTCCACTGGATGCCGAGTGCTACGCCGAGCGCTCTTGTATGCCACGCACTCTCTGATGCCGAGTTCCACTTGATGCTGAGTACTAGTTACCTGGTCAAATCTCCAGGAAACACTTGCCCCCCAAAGTGTATCGCGTGGCCGAACGTGATGCGCTTTGAATCTGGTACAATTTACCTCGGAGGTACCTTCTCGAGAATGTTAGTGAAGGAGGTGCAAGACGAACGAGATTTGGATGCCGAACGATACGCTCGAAGCCGAACGTAACTCGTGTGCTGAACGATACTCTGCTATGATGCCGAACGCTTCGGTGTTGACCGGTTCTACCGGGTATAGCCTCTCCAACTTCTACCTCCCTCTATATAACTAGGTCCTTCCCGTCTCTTTTCCTTTTACGCCTTCTTTTCTGTCATTCCTAGAGACTTGCAATTCTTGCCATCTTATCAGATTTGAGACCTAATCGATCCTTCCTCAACTTCGACTTTCGAACTAGGTATCAATCCTTCTATGATTAGATTACTTCAACACAAGACTTAGGTTGTTTTCATGGGACACGTGACCTTTCTATGTTCGTATAATATGCGTCGAGCAGAAATGGCTCGCATGCTTGGAGTTGTCTAGTTAGGGCTAGCTCCTTCGTGCCGAACAAGAATGGAAGGAAAAGAAAGATGGGATGCTGAACGGCGTAGTCTTCGCCGGGCGATCTGTCCCTGACGTTCGGCGTAGATGGAGAAGGTGTAGGGTGGAGTTGAAATCGTGGTGGAGCGCCACTTTTAGCCGAACGATAACCCAAACCGAACAGTCTTGAATGCCGAACGGTATCAATGCTGGACAATTACTAAAATGTAGAGCAATAACTTAGCCGAACGATAACCCAAGCCGAACCATTGACATGCCGAACATTGAATTCAGCCGAACAATTGACATGCCGAACAATACAATTGCCGAACACTCTTTAGACCGAGCAAAACACAGCCGAACACTATACTTAGGACGAATAATCTTAAATGCCGAACAGAACTCTTAACAGGACAATGTCCTAACCGAACGAGACCTTTAGCCGAACGCTCGACATGCCGAGCAAACATACATGCTGACCTATACTTAGGACGAACAATACAATTGCCGATCATTACTTAAATGCCGAACAGTATAAATGTCAGACTACACTTAGGCCGGTCACTTTATAGAACATATGCTTTTGTGAATCTGGAACTGTAATCGCCTCAAGGCAAGCTTTTTGAGACGGTCAGCGATGACGGTCTTCGAAGGCGATGATTCGAAGCTGATTATTATATCTTTAAAAAAACCTTTAGATTCTTATCGCTTGTACACAATTGCCTGCACTAGTTTACACACCACGTGGGGGGAAAACTCGTGTTGCTAATTCTAACGTTCAACGTTTTTTAAGTATAGTTCTCTCAAGCACTTAGTTATTTATTTGGGATGTCGAGAAAATCTAGCTCTGCTACCATATTCGACAGGCCTGGGCCGTCATCGAGGCAGGGAGCCGCAGATACTTCTAACCCGTCAACCTCTCCCGCTCATAACTTGGCGCCTGATGCTCTGGAGTCAACCATCTTACTAGACAATCCGATCGATTCTCAAGCCTCGAAGATCAACGAAGCTGCTCTACGACGGATATGCTCCATTCACGGGATTCCTTTTGCCGAAGTGTTAGTTCCTTCGAGGCACGACCTCCCTCATTTGCCCCCAGTCGGGTACACTGCCTGCAACAAGTTCATGTGTTGGATGGGCAGCGTGCCTCCATTCAATTTATTTCTCCGGGATGTGCTGCAGTATATAGACATAGCTCCGTCGCAGCTCCACCCGAATGGCCATGCATTCCTATATGGGACTTATTTACTTTTCATGGCTGTCTTCTCTAGACCTCCAACCGCCGGTGATATCAGATATATTTACATGTTCAAGAGACGGAAAGACAGTCCTTCTTTTCTGTTCCTCGAGCCATACCACAAATGCCAGATCTTGACCGGGGCCTGTAGCAAATTCGCCCTGTACAAACAGGAATGGTTCTATGTGCGCTGCCCTTCCGGTTTCGCTAGGAGATGGGTTGAAGGCAGTAAGTCTCTCTGCTGAATCATTATTTGTTTTTAATCGGAGTCATGCTTTTCCTAACTCTTCATTTCATCTTTTCAGGTATCAACCCGCGTCCGGAAGGCCGAGGATATTCTGAGGCTGTTGAAGCCATTAGAGCTCTTCCTGCTGAGGATCGAGACATCCGGACTATCATTTCAAATGAATCGCTGTCGGGGTTCGGCTTGCTAGCCCCTGGTCGTCGGATCAGCCTTCCAGAAGGTGTTACAATTCCCAAACCTCCATCTGGTAAAGGGAAAAAACTTGCTGGACCGTCGTCGCGTCGCGCTCCCGACACGCACAAAGAAGGCGAGCGCAAAGAGGATGATGCCCCCGAAACTCAGGGTGAGAACGTGGGTCCCGCTTGGAATCCGGCAATCGAAGTTCAGGATATTGAGACATCATCCTCCCCTTCGAAGGGAAAGAAGAAGTTGAAATATACGGTTCAAAAGGAGAAAGTTGGTGGCACCTCAAAAGTTACGCCTATCCCTCCTGAGAAAGAGGCTTCTTCGCAGCACCTGGAAAGTTCTCTGAGGGGTCTGTCCAACCTGTCCATCCCCGATGATTTACTTAATTACGGGTTCGATGATCCTGAAGCTCTCAAATTCTCTTCGCCCGCTAGAGGCAATGTAGGAGTTCAACTCCCGGCTCAAAGAGACAACACTCCTATTAGCAAAGATAAATGAACGGGTCCGTCGGGGGGAACACTAGGACACACACGCACATGCGCATTCCATAATATACTTCAAGTCTTTTCAATTCGTGAATTCCCCTTAACTCGTTGTTATTTCCATTCTTTGCAGGTGATATGGGCCACTCTCACGGACTTGATCGCCTTCAGGGGTCTTCTATATTCCATCACTCCGGACGGGATTCCGGTTCAGGCAGACGCAGGGACCGAGGTGATTATGAAGATAGGGACAATCGTCCTCGCGAGTCGTCTCACCGTAAGAAAGCACATTCTCAATCTTCTCAGTCCCGCGATCTTCCTCCTCCAACTGAGCCGGATAAGGAGAAGTCTTCGCAGAAGGGTTATCAGTCTGATGCTGCTCGAGAACAACACTCCAGTTCATCGAGTACGAGGCAAGTTCGAGAGCAACGTAAAAGAACGGAATTCTCAAAGCCTCCTCCTCCTATTCCTGCCGTGGACCCAACTGTTGCGGAAAAGATGGTCGACCTTAAGGCCAAGTTTCCGAAAATCTGTTTTGACGGCTTGAAATTCCTCCCAGCCATCCATCACATTCCTGGGCACGTGAAGCAAAGTGCCATTGCCTGCAACAATGACGTCTATGTTCAACATGACGCATTCGTGCACTTGGTGTAGAAGATCTCGGAAGTATCTGTCGAGCGTCAACACGAGATTGACCGTCTGAATCTGGAGGCTGACAGCGATAAGAAGATCATCAAACTCCAAGACGAAGAGCTCGCTTCGTATAAGTCAAAGCTAGAAGCCGCTGAACAAGGTGCAAAAGATACTGCTGAGGCAGTTACTCGCTTAGAGGTGGCTCATAAAAAGGAGCTTGACGAAGCAGTCCAGCGCAGCGGCGCCCTTGCCCTAGAAAAGACTCTGTCCAAAAAGAAAGGGACGCGCTCGCTACTCAAGTCAAAGAGCTGAAAGAGTTACTCTCCAAGGAGAAAGAAGACAAAATAGCTGCTCAGGAAGAATCACAGCGATATTGTGATGAGATTGTTGCTACCCGACTCCTGAAGATAAAGCTCGACGATGAACTTGCCGGGGTCGAGAAAATGAAGGATGAGGCCCGTGAGGAGGGCAAAAGAATGGCTGTGGAGGAGCTTGATTCTCGCCTTGAGGCGGCCGCAGAGGCCGGCAGGGAAGAGGTCAAAAGTATGTTTGACCCGTTGATCGCCGAGTACGGAGCCCGCGTCCTTATGCACCGTGACTTAATATTCTTGGGCGACGGCTACCTCGAATCCCTGGCTGAGGCATGGGAAACTCTGATAAAGATCAGGAAAATCGAGTTAGGCTCCGAAGAGGTCGACGAGGATGCATTGGTGAAGGAGTTCCTGAGGGGGAATGAGCCATCGGATTTATCTGCAGCATTGGCTCTTTATGGCAAAGGCTCTTCCCCTTCGAAAGAGAAGAACGACGAAGCCGGCCCGTCAGAGGCCGACACTACTACTCCTCACATCACCGCTCCTTATGCTGCTCAATCGGCCGGTCGGTCGACGCTTGATCCCTTCGAGCAGTATGCCAGTTATGATCCCGAAGATCCCGGGCTTGGCGTTCATGTGCTGTCACCTATCCTGGAGGGTGAAACCCCGCGCGCCACCGATAGCCAACCGGATCCTGGTAGGAAATTCTTCTTTCTCTAGAAGTCGAAGAGATCCCGTCATTTTTCAGCAATGGTTATTCGTTCTAATGCCCATTTCTTATATTTTCATGTAGGTCGTTCTGACGCCGAGCCAACTCCGAGGAGCGATGACGCCAAGGAGGAAGCAGAGAAAACAAGCGACGTTGCTCACGCAGGAGTAACTCCCGGTCCAGACGCTCAAGTGATCGGGGCGCTTGATGATGACAAACTTGATACTTCGTCTCCTGCCGAAGGAAGCGATGGAATTAAAATCACTGGCGCCTCTGAGCATACTTCAGAGATGAGCATGAAGGACCGTCTCGCCGACGAGGAGAAGAAAAAGGTCAAAGTCAAAGTTGAATCTGAAATACTGGAACTCACTGACCCGCGTAACAGACCTTTGAAAATCATTCTCCCGGGCAGGTCCAGACCACTAGATGTTCCGTCCCCTACTCCTGACTCCGTTTCTCTAGCAAGCAAAAAGTCCAAGAGAAAGCGTGAGGGAGAGGAGTCGTCGGAAACACCAAAGGAAGACAAGAAGAAGAAGTCGAAGAAATAATCGATGCACTTGCTCAACAAGTTTCCTGCTTAGGTTTTGTAAATGTTTTTATCTTCCGCAACTCGTAGTTTATATAGGCCTGAATTTTGTAGGAGTGATCGTGTATCCCCATTTTGGACTTATCGAATAAAATTTTAGTTTCTTTTTGTTTGAATGATTCTCTTGTCTTTATTTGGTTTGCTGACACTGTGCCCCGGGGACTTGGAGACTTGAGACTGTTCATACTCCAGTCCGCGCTCTGGGGACTTAGAGTTCTCCGTTCCGCACTCTGGGGATTCGGAGATTGGAAATCGTTTATACTCTAGTCCGCGCTCTGGGGACTTAGAGTACTCCGCTCCGCACTTTGGGAATTCGGAGATTTGAAATCGTTTATACTCTAGTCCGCGCTCTGGGGACTTAGAGTACTCCGCTCCGCACTCTGGGGATTCAGAGATTTGAAATCGTTTATACTCTAGTCCGCGCTCTGGGACATAGAGTACTCCGCTCCGCACTCTGGGGATTCGGAGATTTGAAATCGTTTATACTCTAGTCCGCGCTCTGGGGACATAGAGTACTCCGCTCCGCACTCTGGGGATTCGGAGATTTGAAATCGTTTATACTCTAGTCCGCGCTCTGGGGACATAGAGTACTCCGCTCCGCACTCCGGGGATTCGGAGATTTGAAATCGTTTATACTCTAGTCCGTGCTCTGGGGACTTAGAGTACTCCGCTCCGCACTCTGGGGATTCGGAGATTTGAAATCGTTTATACTCTAGTCCACGCTCTGGGGACTTAGAGTACTCCGCTCCGCACTCTGGGGATTCGGAGATTGGAAATCGTTTATACTCTAGTCCACGCTCTGGGGACTTAGAGTACTCCGATCCACGCTCTGGGGATTCGGAGATTCGAAATCGTTTATACTCTAGTCCGCACTCTGGGGACTTAGAGTACTCCGATCCGCGCTCTGGGGATTCGGAGATGTTGAATCGTTCGTACGAGTCTGTATGTCGTGCAGGATAATGTAATTTATCATCCAATTAAGAGATATAGAAACTTCATAGAAAATATGGCTTCAAGCCTTTATTAACGAAAATCAACTAAATTCCTTGATTACAACTTTCACAAGGAAACTAAGTCATTATTGAATGGAAACATGCAGGAAATAACAGTGCCTACAACAAGAAAGGAAAACATGCTAAATGTAATAGTGCCGCAAATGTTCACCGTTCCATGCTCGGGGGAGTGTCGCGCCATCAACGGTCGCTAGCTTGAATGTTCCTTCTCCAAGCTTTCGTTCAATGGCGTATGGACCTTCCCAGCTGGGATTCATGCGTGATGGTACCGGGAAGACTCGTTTCAGAACGAGATCACCCACATCAAAGATTCTTGGGCGGACTCTGCCGTCGTAGTAACGCTTGACTCGATGTCTGTGCGCCGCCGCCCTTAATTCAGCTTCTTCACGCTTTTCTTCGATGCAGTCCAGTGATTCCAGCAAGAGGTTTTGGTTCGTCTTGGGATCATAGTATGTCACTCGGTGCGATGGAACTTCAAGTTCCACGGGTATAACGGCTTCAGAGCCGTATGCCAAGGCGAACGGAGTGTGGCCGGTCGCGGACTTGTGGGTAGTTCTATACGCCCATAATGCTGTCAGGAGTTCATCTACCCACTTGCCTCCAACCTTCTCCAGACGCTTCTTCAGTATGGACTTGATTATTTTGTTAACGGCCTCGACTTGTCCGTTAGCTTTTGGGTGTGCAACGGCGGCGAACTTTTTCTCGATACCGTACTTTAAACAGAACTCTTTGAACTCTCTACTTTCAAATTGCGTTCCGTTGTCTGTAATGATGGTGCGTGGAATGCCAAAGCGGCATATAATGTTTCGTACAACGAAGTTAATGACCTTCTTAGAGGTGATAGTGGCCAAAGGTTCTGCCTCAGCCCATTTTGTGAAATAGTCGACTGCAACTATTGCGTATGTCGCACCACCTTTGGATAGAGGCAAAGAGCCGATTATGTCGATTCCTCAGATCGCAAATGGCCAGGGACTGATCATTTGTGTGAGTTCCGTTGATGGAGCCCTCGGGATTTTCGCATATCTTTGGCACTTGTCGCATTTTCTTGCGTAGTCCGCGGCATCCCGGTTTACGGTGGGCCAGTAATATCCATAGCGGAGGATCTTCTTTGCTAGCGTTTGCCCCCCAGTATGGTCGCCACATTCCCCTTCGTGAACCTCTCTCAAGACTCGCTTTGTTTCATCATGAGCGATGCATCGTAATAACGGGACTGAGAATCCTTTTCGATACATTGATCCATCCTGCATTATGTATCACGCGGCCTTTCGAAGGACCTGCCGTCTTTCGCTTCTTTTTCCTGGTAAAGCCCCGGTCGTCAAGTACAGTTTGAATGGGGTTATCCACGATTCCTTCTCGATTTCTGTTCCCATCACGCGATCGACTTTCATTTCGTCTATGCTCGGGGCATGCAAGACTTCGACGGGATACAATCCCATTTGTTGCGCATTGTCGGTACTCGCGAACTTAGCCAATAAGTCGGCTTCTTTGTTCTGTTCGCGCGGGATATGTGAGATGTCATAACGCTCAAGATTTGATAGTAGTTCTTGGACCTGAATGAGGTATGGAGCAAGCTTTCGTCCCTTTGCTTGGTAGTCTCCCCGTACTTGGTAAACCACCAACTGCGAGTCACAAAAGATTTCGACTGATTCGATCCCGAGTTCCTTGATGAGCTTCAAGCCAGCGATCAGTGCCTCATATTCGGCTTCGTTATTTGTAGCCGGGAAATCGAGCTTCAGGGCATAACAGACCGATCGGTTTTCCGGAGTTACAAGAACTACGCCCGCGCCGGAGCAACGGTCGTTTGATGCACCGTCAGTGTATAATTTCCATCGAACGGGGGGAATGATGTCGTGATCGTCCGGTTTGATGGGTATGGTAAATTCAGCGATGAAGTCTGCTAACGCTTGCCCTCGGATGGCTCTCCGTGGTAAGTACGCGATATCGAATTGGCTCAACTCGATGTTCCATCTTAGCAATCTTCCAGAAGTTTCCGGCCGTTGGAGTACCTACCTCAGGGGTTGATCGGTATAAACACCGATTGAATGCGCTTGAAAGTATGGGCGCAGCTTGCGTGATGCAATCACCAAGCAATAAGCCAATTTCTCGATTTTAGGGTAATTCCTCTCGGCCCCTGTTAAACGTTTGCTAACATAATACACCGGCTTTTGGACTCGATCCTCCTCTCGTACCAAAGCCGCACTTATCACATGTGGGGATACAGCCAAGTATACGTACAACATCTCATGGTCAATTGGTTTTGATAGCATCGGTGGGCTCTCCAGATGCCTCACCAGATTCCGGAATGCTTCCTCACAGCTAGACGTCCATTCAAAATTTCTCTTTCCTTTCTTTATTATGTCAAAGAACGGGATGCACTTGTCAGTTGCCTTGGATATAAATCGACTTAGCGCAGCTACTTTTCCGTTCAAGCTCTGTACCTGCTTTATAGTCCTGGGCGCTTGTACATCTCGAATAGCTTGGATCTTTTCTGGGTTGGCCTCGATTCCCCTAGCGTTGACGATGAACCCCAAAAACTTCCCTGATGCAACGCCGAAAGAACACTTCAACGGGTTGATCTTCATGCCATAAAACCTGAGTATGTCGAACATTTCAGCCAAGTCTTGAATGTGGTCGTTTGACCGTCGTGACTTCACGAGCATGTCATCTACATAGACTTCCATGGTTTTACCCAGCTGGTCCTTGAACATTCGATTCATCAGACGTTGGTAAGTTGCTCCAGCATTCTTCAATCCAAAGGGCATCACTACATAGCAATACAGTCCGACATTTGTAACGAAGCTGGTGTGTTCTTGGTCCGGAATATGCATTGGGATTTGGTTGTATCCTGAGTACGCATCCATGAATGATAGTAACTCGTGTCCTACGGTGGAATCGACCAACTGATCGATCCTAGGCAACGGGAAACTGTCCTTAGGCCATGCTTTGTTCAAGTCGGAATAATCTACGCAAGTCCTCCATTTCCCATTCGCCTTCTTTACTGGCACGGGGTTGGATACCCATTCAGGGTAGAGGGCATCGCGGACGAACCCATTCGCTTTGAGTTTGTCCACCTCCTCTCCAAGAGCGGCGGATCTCTCCGGATCCATTCCTCTCCTTTTTTGCTTGACTGGGACGTATTTCGGGTCTATGTTCAACATATGACTCGTGATGGCGGGAGAAATCCCACATATATCAGAATGCGTCCAGGCGAAAACATCAAGGTTCGCCCGGAGGAAGTCGCTAAGGTCTTCAGTCATTGCGGGGCCTAGCTGTGATCCGATCTTCAGTATTCGCGAAGGGTCGTCACGGCTAACTGAAATATCAATTGTTAATTCAACCGGTGCCGCCTTCTCTTCCCTGGGTTTCTCATCGTCGTCTCTCGGATCTATATCTCCGTAGATCCGAGAACTATGCCCGAGCCAGGGCTCGGGAACTACTTGTCAATTATCCGCATTGAGGATGCGGACGGGATTGTCCGCAACCTTTCCTTTCTCCCTCCGGTGGGCCTCTCGGAGCTCGGCCACATAACAGGAACGACCAGCTGCTTGATCGCCGTGAACAACGCCTACTCCTTTGTCAGTCGGGAACTTCAAAGTTAAACACCACGGGGCTAACGCCGCCCTAAACTCCGCCAGGGCTGGCCGGCCCAAGAAAACGTTATACGGAGAGTCCACATCCAAAACTACAAAGGGTAGAATTCGCACTCTCCGACGCTCGCCTTGTCCCAGTTCAACTGGTAACTCGACATATCCCACTGCATCAGTTGAAGCGCCGTTAAAGCCGTGGATACGAGCTTTGGATGGTTTCAAGTCTTTTGTTTCTAGCTTCATTTGATCGTAGGCCTTCTTGAAGATGATGTTGACTGAACTCCCAGAATCAATCAGAATTCTTTTTACGTATGCTGGTCCGATCGTTGCAGATATGACCATAGGGTCGATGGTCGAAGCCTCTACCTGATCAGCGTCTCTGCTTTTGAACACAATATTGTCTGTCATTACGTGCTGTTGCTTAGCAGGGGCTCCGTCCTCCATGTTCGAACAACACTCAAAATCTGCATGCTTCAAGGAACTTGCATATCGCTCCATCTCCTGCCAATTCTTATCCGCGGGGTGAGGCCCGCCGATAATTGTATTTATGACCAGCCTACCAACGGTCCGGGCAGGCTCCTCGGGATGACGTGGAGCTGGTGCACGACCCGGGTTCGACGTTCCCTGTCCTCCTTCTTGTGGATCCTTCACAAATTCTTGCAATTTCTTCTGCCTGATCAACTTCTCGATAGCGTCGTGCAGGTGTCTACATTCTTCCGTATTGTGTCCATAAGTCTCATGGAAGCGACAATATTTCCCGGTCCGCTTCTGTTCTTCAGTTGATTCTTTTGGACGTGGTTTTCTGTACTGAAAAGTATTGCAGGTGGATAGGTAAATGTTTTCAAGTGGGGCGTTTAGCGGAGTGTACTCGCTGTAGCTTGGAATTCTCGACTTCCACTTTCCTGCTTCTTTCCTTTTCCCTTGGCTTCTTCCTCCGGACTCCTTGGGTTGCCCAGGCTTGTTCTGGACATTGACTTGGACCTTTCCCGAGCTATCTCCGGATTGCTTCACAGCAATGTTGCTCTTTATTGACTCTTGGACAGGTCCTGGCGCCTTATCTCGTCGTACCCACCTAGCTTCCTCTCTTCTTATGAACTGGTGTGCCTTAGAGTAGAAACGCTCTAGCGTAGCTGGAGGTTTTCCTGCCAGCCAGTCTCCAAACTCAGAGTCTGGATCCACACCTCTCATTACAGCCATCAGAATTGCATGGTCATTGGGGTTACTAACTTCAGTTGCTGCTACGTGGAATCTTTGCAAATATTCCTTCAACGACTCCCCAGGATTTTGGATTACACTTAACAGAGACATCACGTCCTTTGGGCGCGTAGTGTGTATCCTGAACTGCTCAACAAACTTCTTTGCCAACTCCTCGAAATTTGATACGGATCGCGGAGGAAGTCGGGTGAACAACATAGTAGCGATCCCAGATAGAGTAATCGGAAAGCACCTACACTTGGTGGCATCATTCGCTCTGGCTGAATCCATCATCCATTCGTACCTCATGACATGTTGTCTAGGGTCAATCTTTCCTTCATATGCAGGAATAGTAGGCATACTAAACTTCCTGGGGTACGCCGCTTGCAACACCACATCCGTGAACGGAGTATGACTTCTTGACACTCCCCAGTCATCATTTGATAAGCCCTGATTCTCTTTCATCAATTGCCTGATCATGGCTGTCAGATCGGGTGTCTGTATGGAAGGCGGAAGGTTGGAGTCTGTCCTACGCGCCTGTCCAGGTTGATGCCTTCTCTCTTGGCGATCTGCCAATCGTGCATCTTGAGGTTCAACATCGTTAGCATTGTGATGATCTGGGCCTCTATCTTCCATCTGTATCCCGGTCCTGAAGCTTCCAGCTCTTGCTTGGTCGCGGTCTCCAGCTGTTCGAACAGCAGCATCTGCTCGCGCAACATCAGTCTTACGGCGTCTGCGCCTGGGAGGTTCATCAGAGGAAGTTGAGCTGTCAGATGAGGAGTAAGCAGCGGGATTGCCCCCAGCATTCTGTTGCTGCTGTTGAGTGAGTTGTGCCATCAGGTTGGCATTAGCTTGCATCTGTTCTCCCAGTTGTCTCCTGCTTTCCCTAAGTTCTCTCATCAAGTCATTGAACTCTACTCTGGTGACAACTGGAGTCTGTTCTTGAGCGGCAATCCCTGCACTCGGGATCGCTGGTTGATTGCTAGGTCCTGCTTGTTGCACGCTAGCAGTCTCGTGGGCATCCGCATTATGAGAAGCTGACCTGGTCCGTGGTCTTACCATTGTAGAGCTATTGGTATGAACTCTGAGTAGAATAAACGGATGTCCTATCAGTGAGTCGGATCTTCCTTGGGGGATTTGTTCAATCCAGTAGCTTCAAAGCAGATCCTTGAGGTCTGAGAATTCGATTCTCAGTGAAAGCACCAAAGTGTTAGCACCAAAATTGGTCACTAACCTCGTAGAAAAAGATTGTGAAGAGATATAAGTGATGAAATCAAATTAAACAGAGAAGACAGTGCTAATCTAAATACAGAAAGTAAGAACACCAAATTTATAGTGGTTCAGCGTAATTGCCTACGTCCACTTTGAGGTTAAACTTTATTGATCTTCTTTATAGTTGATTACAAATACAATTCGTGAATCAAATGCTTTTATGAAGTTGTTAAGTAGAGAAGATGAGTCTTGAAAATGGCAGAGTCTCCCCGGTGTTTTCTCTCCAAAAAAGGATCCCTCTCACTGTGACCCTGCCCCTCTATTTATAGGCAAATATGGGCTGGACTTCCCAAATGGGCTGGATGGCCGAACGCTCAAGCCCCAGTGCAGTGGTCGCTGTATGCCGAACCAGGCGTACCGAACACTCTGCGCCGAACCATTCCTTCTATGCCGAACGGTATGTTGGTGTCGTGGGAAGTGTAGGATGGTTGTCTATTGAGGCCGAACGTGCCTCCATCTCAAGCTCTTGAACGAACGGTGTATGCATGCCGAACGATACCGGTATCCTGAGTAGTTGTGCATGCTGAATGTCTCCTAGATGTCGAGTATTACGCCGAACACCATGGGATGCCGAGTACTCCTGTTGCCGAGTAGTCTCGATGTCGAGTGCTCTTTATGCCGAGCAGCCTTGATGCCGAGTACTCTTGTACGCCGAGCAGTCTCGATGCCGAGTGCTCTTGTATGCCGAGCGCCCTTGTATGCCGAGCAGCCTTGATGCCGAGCGCCCTTGTATGCCGAGCAGCCTTGATGCCGAGCGCTCTTGTATGCCGCGCACTCTCTGACGCCGAGTTCCACTGGATGCCGAGTGCTACGCCGAGCGCTCTTGTATGCCGCGCACTCTCTGACGCCGAGTTCCACTGGATGCCGAGTGCTACGCCGAGCTCTCTTGTATGCCGCGCACTCTCTGATGCCGAGTTCCACTGGATGCCGAGTACTAGTTACCTGGTCAAATCTCCAGGAAACACGCTCCGAGCATCTAGAACCCATAGCTATCAAACTTAGTAGATAGTTGTTGTTAGAAAATTAAACCTACTCCCATTGTGTAAAGTGCAAACTAGTATGGTGTGGGGTAGTGTTTTGCATTGCAGTGATACACAATTCAGAATTAGAACGATAGCTGCGACGAGACTTTAGGATTCAATCGGGGTAACCGTCATCGTCGACCGTCCCAACCGGCTTTCACGTCGATGGTTGTGGATTTCAAATAAGCTTCGGGATCAATTATTGGCATATTGCAGTACGGTGTTCGCATTCAAGTCCATATGTTATGCTATTTAAGTTCAAGTCTCAGTTCATAGATCCAAGTATTATGGCTCATTTTATGTGTAAATTCCGATCAAATTTCAAGTTAAATGCATTTGTTCTAAAGTTCAAGTGTTTTCACTCAAGCAAAACATCACCTAAGTCCCTATAGGAAAAGGGATCATACTTGATCCCATGCCTAGGCAGCACTGCATTATGCAATTTTGAACTCCATAAGCCCATAACCGATCCCTCCATCACAACCAACAACTGATTCCTCCTTCCTCACAAAACCATCTCCATTCCTAACCTACAATTGATCCCATATCCACGTCAATCTCCTAAACTTAACCACTCCATCTCAACTTCTCCAACTTAGCACCAAACCTTCCGCTAATCCTCGCTCCATTTCACTTTTCCCTAACTCACACTGTTTCGCTCCCCTATGACCATCAGCAAAATCCCAAACATCCCATCATATCCTTGCATCTTCAATCGCATACAAGTAATTCAAAAACCCACCTGTAAAAAGACGCGACTTGATCAAAGTGGAAGAACTCGGAACTATAAGGAAAGGTTCGAGGGTTTCGAGTTTGGTCTAATTCAGGATGAGATTGAACAGAGTTGGATGCTTAGGTTCGATGGAAGGTGGTGGCAAAAGCTGTGGAGAATTAGGAAGGACTGGATTGGCAAGGAGATTGAAGGGATTGGTGAATTCCTTAACTTAAGTTTGTTAATAGCGATAACAAGGGGGAGCAAAGGTTTGGTTCGGATAAAGTAGAAAATAAAACAAGTAAAGAGAAAGAAAGCTAATTGATTAGCTTATATATTGGTGCGGACCACTCCTCTATGGACCCAAAAATTGACTAAGTCCACGTAAGTAGAGGGATCAAATTCGATCACCCACCTACAGGATTTACATCGATTCCTTACCAATTTAGAAAAAAGGAAGACAAAAAAAATGAAAAATAGAAATGCAATTGTATTTAAACAACGGAAATTGATGACGATCCATAAGCATACACACGTTTCAGGAATCGATTATCATGGTGTGTACGTGAACTTGCGAACGTGTGCACACATCCAACATCTGATTTCTTGAATCGACAAAAAATAAACTACTACCTAAGAGTTCCTTAGAGAGAAGACCAGCTCAAGTAACCGAGACCTACTAACTTGATCGACAAGCTCAACGGAACCGAGCATAGTAAAGACTGGGGATGACATTCCGAATTTATACTAACTAATATCGACCAAGCGTCGCGACAAATAGAGAGAGATATGACTCTTTAGAAGGACAACTCACTGGAAGGATAACAACTATTCAGGAAGCTGAATTGAATCCTTTTTGGCGACTCTGACTTGCTTCGATTCAAAGCACGTCATGTTTGAAATAAGACGTACTTTGGAGGGACAAGTGTTATCCAACCTTTTGACCCGACATATCCAGACTATTGGACAAGTTAAACTCGACGGTGGATAAGGCAAACAGCCCAGAGAGGTGATCATGGGGTCTAGAGATCAAGCACAGACAACAATATGAAGCAACGATAAAGCAAGACCAAGAGACAGGCTCTTCGGAATGATAAGGGAACAGATCATATCACTATGGCTATGAACAACTTGAATCCGCAGTTCAACTCAACTAGAATCGATTGATATCTCCAAAAAAATGTATGAACCTATGCAAACAACTTTGAAAACATGAAGCTAGTATGGAGGGGATTCCATAGGACGCAATGCCATGTGGCTCCTATGACCGATCGGTACCGATCGCCCAATATTGGGAATTTGGTCGTGAAACCTTTTGGGTGACCTCGTCTACATCATCTGCCATCATAATTTTAGGAAGATATTTGGTCGTCTACCTCTATAAATACAGAGTTCATTGTTCATTTGAGGGATCTCTATGCTGCTGTTTTACTTGTACTCTATTGTAATCAAGGATCGATCTGATCCGGTCCCCCTGTACTCAGAAAAAAGAAGTAATTAATAAAGCAATTTCATCAAAGTGGACATAGGTAATCAACGCCGAACCACCATAAATCTGCGTATTCTTGTTTTCTGCTTGTTTCCTCTGTTTTAATTTTAGTTCTTCACTTTATTTCTCTACATAAAATCTATTGGGTGTTTGTTCCAACTTTTGGTGCAAATTGTAGTAAATATTCAGATAAGTATTATGTCTTACGTATTTATTATATTTTCCACGTATACCTCCAACTATGGGCTAGTGGCCCTATGAGTCCTACTCTGTGACTATAAAATAGGGTGCGAGTATATCGAGTTTGGCAACCCATCTCCTGTCTAATCATATACTAACGATGCAAGAGAATGTACATAGGCTACTTAATGCCCTTAAAATAGGAAATAGGCAGACCGTCCAACAACCATTTAGTACCTAACCCCAGGCGAACCCCTCCTTGTACTACCTAACTGTCATCTTAAAAAATATCTTCTAGGCCACTTAATATTTCTTAGATAGGGAAGAGGCCGACCCTTCAACAGTCATTTAATACATCAATCCCCAAGCGGACCTCCCCAAGAGATTTTCCTTTAATGCGCTTAAAAGATAAACCCATTTATTTAATACATGCCTAAAAGATAATCCCGACCATTTAATACTTCTTAAATAGGGAAAGGAAGGCCCTAACATAGCCATTTAATACCTCAACCCTGAAGCAGGCTCATCCCGGGATATTCGTCATTATGACCCATTATCTAACGTGACATCCTATATTTACCCGACTAATTATAGGTGCTGGTAGCCAAATTAGCTGGACAGACTAATCCTACAAAATTGGGACTAACCTCACATCCACCATGAATACTTATTATAGGTGGTGTCCTACATTAGTTGCAAAAGTCACACTGCTGGTAGCCAGATTAGTTGGGCTGACATCTGTGTTCTTTCAACTGACCTCGCATCTCTATAACTTAGCCATATTTTTCACTCTCCAACATTTAATATAAAATTACATCAACACACACACACGCACACATATATATTATATATGTAGACACACACACACACATACCTCCCTTACCCGTATTTACACATTAAAGGCCTTATAATGGGAACTCCTTATTTCGCCTTTTATTTATGGATTAAATTTTATAATTGTTCTTAACTTATTTATTGATTGTTGGTTAATTTTTAATCATTATATACATTACAAGGTTACAATTATAGCTACCAATTTTAAGGTTTTAAAGGAATATGTTATTATTATACTTATACCTAATATTAAATTTTGCCTAGTTACTTTTATCCGTTGCTTATTCAAGGTATTGTATTACATTATTTTAATGTTCGCAACTATAATTACTATACAAATCCTAAATTTAATACAGTAATCACATAAATGCCAATATCATAAATAAACTAATTACATAGAAATAAAATTGTATGCATATTCAAAGATGGAATCCAAAATACAAAAATTGTTTTATGTTAATATAGTAGAATTATGGTCTTTTTTTAAGAAGTATATTTATAATACAAATCTTTTATATTACTTCAACTTTTAAACAAATAGCGTTGAAATGACAAAGAAATCATTCTTATTTTAAAATAGATAGTGCAAACTACAGATAAGAAGAAAAACCTATTTTTCCCTACTTTACACACATCTTTCCATTTCCTTGCTTTGGAATCCTGTCACTACAATCACAAATTGAAAAATGGAATCAAATAGAATACAAATTATTTATATTGTAAATATTAATTAATCTAATTCTGCTAAATTAAGATATAACAGCTAGGATTTCAAACGACTCAAGATTTACATAGGGGAGATTTTGGGGTTTTAAGTTGATAGATTTATGCATACAAAATCTCCCAAGGCACAATACAAATCCAAACATCAACTACACAATAGACTATTAAGAAAAAATTAAGATTTTTGCTCATATATAATTCCCAATGAACCACCTTGGATTTGCTTTATGCTATAACCTTTCCCTTTCTCCGAGTTATCTCTTTTTATTATATAATAAATTTGTTTACGCATATCAAATTCAGTAACTATAGAGTGGGGAAGAAGGGAGATATAAATAAATACACACACATACACATACATACATACATATATGATTACCTTTCTCTTTCGCTAGATTTCTTTAAATCTTCCTATAATCCTTGGACGTATATATTTATTTTTTAAATTTGAGTTTAAGAAGTTTTATTATGGAGAAAGAGAATGCCAGAGTGTCGTTCATGTCTTAAGATCTATATGAAAATAATAAGTGGGCTAGCCTCTTACTTATAGTAGTTTAGATGCTGGAATAGTTGGATAGAGAATGTTTTAATGATTTTAAATCTGGGCCATTCGGGCTGTTCAAATCCTAACCGAAGTTCACGACCGGTTGACCGGTCCACCATGTGGGAAACGATATTGTACTAATGTGAATGGATTTAAGGCTACTTTAACATTAGAGGGGGTGAATAATATTTTATAACTTATATAGAACTTTTCTAAATTATTTCAAGATTTAAATTGAAACATAAATAATCAACACAAATATATATATATATATATATATATGCAGTAAAAGTAAAGTAAAAGTAAGAGAGATAACACTAGGAGTTTTATACTAGTTCAGATTAATCAATCCTACATCCAATCCTATACAGTGTATGTGTAGATTTCTTTTCCAATGCCTATTTAAAAAGCTAGCAAGCAAACCAGATTGCAGTCTCAATTTCAAGGTAACGAGATACACCCTCCTGACTTTTCGAGCTCAGGGTAGACTCTCTTGATTTAATTGGGCAACAAGATCACCTACTTGATTTGAACGGAAAACTAGCACACCCATTTGATTTGAATGGGCAACAAGCACACCCACTTGATTTGAACGGGCAACAAGCTCACCCAATCAAATAATAATAGAGAGCTGTTGATTTCAAATACAAACAGTTGTACTTTGGATACAGAATGTCCTACAGTCCTTTGATAGCACTTTGATCTTCAAATTGAGGAGAGAATACTTTCAAATCAATTAATAGATTATAGAAAATAAATGTAGTAAGAAAAGATTGAATTGAGTGAATTTGAGAGTACAGAAAGTGGATTTTGTAAATTTTATAATAAGAATTTGGACTAAGAAGAAAGCAGAAAAGTAATTTTTTGAAACTTCATTTTCCAATCCTCTTTATATCGTGTTTGAAGGGACGTGTCTATTCGTGAAGAGATGTAATCAAAAATGACAACTATTCAAAATTCAAAAGATACATCTTCAACGGTGCATATGTCATCATACCTATATAGCCTATGTCAACATACCCTTGTTAAATTTGAAAAACAATAATCTGTTTAAAGTGTTTATAAAATTCTAATAATTTGTAAAACTTTTAAACATAGTTTTAAACATTTTTAATATATAAAACTCTAAAAAAATATTTGTAGAAATAAAATTAGAAAATAAATTAATATTTAGATAATAAAATAAATAACTTGATATGAGAGTATTCAAAGAAGAGAGTTGTTATTCAAGGACTTTAACAAGTTAATGTACTGTCAATTAAGTATAAATTATAGTCTTGAATTCTTCATGTCTTTGTCTCTAAACTCGTGAGTTTTCAAACTGAATCTTGATTTTTATCCTTTTTAAAGATCAGTCTTCAAAGTCGATTATCCCGGTCTTGTATAAACCTGTATAATATTTTGCAAAATACTATATACAACTTGGTAAAACATCAGTTACTATATTTATATGGTTGTTGTCATCAAAATCGAAAATCTTTGATATTAACAATCTCTCCCTTTTTGATGATGGCAACCATGTAAATATATTTATTATAAATTAATAATGTAACTCCCCCTTAGTATATGCTTATATTAAATTTTATATTTTTCTTCCCCTTTGTCATCAACAAAAATGGGTAAAGAAAAATAAACTCCCTTTAAATACTATTTAATGTGATAATGTTGTAGACAACATCAAAATCAATAATAATTGCAAAACAGTATTATAATTAACTATATATATGTACAATTATAATTACATATGTATTAACCATATATCATAATCCATACTCATTTTATATAATTAATTACATATAGATATGGCCATAATTAATTATACAAACTACAATAACATATTATAAATACAAATTTATAAATAAAAACCTAGATTTTATTGGGAATTTCGACCCATCCTTCAGGTCCAAAGATAAAATTGGTGTTGATAACTTCCCAATCTTCATTATCCATTTTTGCTTTAGAGTTTGAGCATTCGGGAGTGTTACTTTGAAATTGTTTGGCGAAAATAGAAATAAAACGTCAACACTTTTTTCCTGTTCTTTGATCATTTGCATTTGATTCAACTCCAAGTGTCGTTGATTGCGAAGAATGAAGCAAAGAGCATTTTTGAAAAACTGAAGAGTTTCATCCAGATTTTCACATAGATTTTGTTTTGAAAAATTGTTGTTTGGATTCATTTTTATGAAAGAAATATGTGTAAAGGAATAGGGTAAGAAGATGAATTGTTTTCTGAGTTTTTCTGGAAGAAAATCATTTTATAGAAGTGAAAAGTTGGATTAGTAACTAATCCCTCCAAGAAACAACTAACTTTTTAAAAGTCACAATTTTGAAAAACTACCGGTGTATGTCAACATACATAGGTGACCTTTGTCAACATATATGTAGTAATTTGTATGTTTCTTATTTTTTATTTTAATTTTTTAATTTATATTTTATATCATTTTAGTTTATGATTCCAAAGAGCAAACGAACATTATTGATAGTAGAAATATAGTCTCTAAGCAAATTTCATTAATAAACTAGAGAGATACACAAATATAATGAATAATACATGAAAATAACATAAGTAAAAGTTAGAAAACATGATAGCTAAATAGATCTAGAATGATGTTGATGAAGATGATGAATTTCTACCAAGCTTTCTAATAATCTTCCCAAAGTATTTGTCCACTTTGTTTGAGAGGCAAGTGAAGTTCTTACTAAAGGAACGTTTAAGCTTCTTTTGATTATTAAAAAGCTTATCTTGGTTTATAATAATTTCTTTATTAGAATAGCAAGATGGTTTGTCAAAGCTATCTAGGGAAGTGTCCATTTCCTCCTCTTCTTCTTGTTCTTCCTGCTCATCGATTTCCAAATCTTCACTTTCTTCTTCTTGAAGAATTTCTTGTTCTTCTTCTCTTGTCAATCTCTCTTCCTTCTCGGTAAGAGACCCATAGGGTTCAAATTCGAGAGGGATGTGCATAAGAGAGAGGTTGGTTTTGTTGAAAATTTTATGAGGTAAAATATTTTCACCTCTAGGTCAATACCAAAATAATTGAAAATTCTAGTAAGATACACACCATGGTAAAGTGTGTTTTCATGCTAGAAATTTTATTTTGGACAAAGCCATCCAAAATCACTTGAGCCTAACTTATATTATATTTTCCAAAAATAACAAAAAGAGCTTTGAAAACTTTTTGAGCGGGGTTGTTGTAATTCCCCGCCCTCGATGTAATACTTTGTTATAAAATAAGACTCATTAGTCTTGCTTTAGGCCTAAGATTCTTGCCTTTAAAACCATACTCTTCATCATTTGAAAATAAATCTTGCATAACTTCTCTATTACCCTAATCAATTTCAAAAGGGGAGAGGTTATTTCCACTACTTTTGCAATCAAAAATTTGACCAAGAATTTCACAATCTAAAACAATAGAAGTATTTATGACACTACTCCAAATTTGATCTTCTTCTTCCTGAAAAAACTTTTCATTCAAATTAGCATAAAACATTTTAACCAGACCGGGATAACAATCAAAATCATTTTGAGATAACTCGGTTAAACCAAAGATACCATTTTATAAAGCAAGATCTTGTAAACCATAAGAGTAAAATTCATTAAAATTTGTAAACCTTCCCAAAAATATTTTTCTATAAGTAGCATACTCAATATAAGCTTCAACGGACTCTTGATCAGATTCTTTAAGCTAATGGCATTGGATGAAGAGGATTAATTTGAGGAAAACATTATTAAATTTTATTGGAGGAAAGAGAATGAAAAACAAGTTTGAATTTTGAAATAAAGTTTGTGTAGAAGATGAGATAAAAAGGAGTTAATAAATAGAGATTGAATTATCATGTGACAGGTGAAAATGTGGCTTTTCAAAATTTGAAATTAATGCAAAAGAGTGGGTAGATAAAAAGTTAAAATTTTGAGTAGATTCTTTAAATTCTGCCATGTATGTTGGCATATATGCTGAAGTTTTTAAAATTCAAAATTAAAGAAATATACTTATATTATATTTATATATATATATATACTTATCATATTATATATATTTATATTCATATGCATTTACTATATATTTATTCCTATATTAAGTAATTTCCAAAAATATAAAATACTAAATGTAAAAGGTACCAATTTTGTCGTTTCTTTTGTTTCATCTGGTTAATCTTCCATCATCGTGAAACATATTTGATATTTTCAGTATTTGGTTTATTGTCGTTGGATGTTGTATCAGAATCATCCAAAGTTGCATTGTAAGCCTTTTTTCTCTTTTTGAATGAATCGGTGATTGGTGTTTTCTTTTGCTACGGCCAGTTTCTACGTAGATGGATAGATTCATCATAATCGTAACAGTTAAAAATATTTCCATTTTGGGAATTTTTTTCAATTTTACGAAAATTGTTCATCTCTATGTATTTCAAAAAATTTCTGAAATTTTGAGTCATAAGAGAAATCCCTTCATCATTATCGTCGTCATTTGGATCTTGGTTGTCAATCGTTGCATTGAATGCAATTGATTTATTTTCGGTTGTCTTGTTTTCCCTTCTACTCTGCAACCTTGCTTCATAGGGACATTAGATTATCAATTAGTTCTTCAATTTTCAATAAATTGATATAATTGGCTTCCTCTATTACTAATGTCTTTTGATCCCATTTAAAAGAGAGTGAAGGAAGAATTTTTCTAACTTAATCCTCTTCTAATAAATTTTTACCTGACGACACTAATGGATGAACTATATCTTGAAATCTAGAATACATGCCAGAAATGGACTCATTTAGTTTTAGTTTAAAAAGTTGAAAATGGTTGGTTAGCAAATAAATCTTAGTTTGTATTACTTTACTAGTACCCTCATATGTAACTTGCAATGTTCTACTAATTTCATAAATAGTCTTACAAATAGAAACTTGATTAAATTAATTTTTATCCAAAAAGCAAAATAAAATATTCATGGCCTTAGAATTATTGAGTGCTTGTGTCTTTTGGTTTGTTGTCCATGTTGAGTATTCGCTTTGGGTTCAGTATACTTAGTTTGTGTAATGCTCCAAATTTCTAAACCTTCGGATTGTAAATAAATTTTCATCCTACATGCCAGTAAGTATAATTACTACCATTAAATAGTAGAGGTCTGGTAGTTGATTATCCTTATACAAAAGTGTTAAAAAGTGTACAACCAGTGTCACTAGCCACTTATACTTTTCAAAATCAAATAATGAGTATTTGAAAACCTAATGCTCCAATACCAAATGTGGTCCTTTCATTAGTAATTTTAACTCATCCCGATGACCCACACTAGTCCCTTAGACTCGGGTTTTACGTCTAGCCTCTCAACTCGGACCAATCACTCCATGGGACGTTTAGGGGTAATAGCCAATGCTTCGCCATAGATGACACTCTAAGAGCCCTCTATCATGCTTCAACCTACTCCGATACCAAATGTGGGAAACGATGCAGTAATAATGTGAATGGATCTTAAGACTACTTTAAAATAGAGAGAGACGAATAGTGTTTTATGACTTATATGGAACTTTTCTAAATTATTTCAAGATTTAAATTCAAACACAAATATATATTAATAGGCAGTCATATATATATATATATGTATGTATGTATGTATGTATGTATGTATGTATATGCAGTAAAAGTAAGAGTGATAACACCAGGAGTTTTATACTGGTTTGGATTAACCAATCCTACATCCGATCATGTACACTGTATGTACAGTTTCCTTTCCAATGCCTACTTTAAACAGGTAGCAAACAAACCAGAATACAGTCTCCATTTCAAGGCAACGAGATACACCCTCCTAACTTTTGGAGCTCAGGGTATATTCTCTTTATTTAATAGGGAAATAAGATCACCCACTTGATTTAAACAGGCAACAAGCACACCCACTTGATTTGAACGTGCAACAAGCACACACACCTGATTTGAACAGGAAATAAGCACATCCAAACAAATAATTGTAAACAGTTGTACTTTGGATATAGAATATCCTATAGCCCTTTGATAGCACTTTGATTTTTGAATTGATAAGAGAATACTTTCAAACCAGCGAGTAGATTGTAGAGAATGAATGTACTAAGGCAGAGATTGTATTTGAAGAGAGTATAGAAAGTGGATTTAATGAAATATATAATGAAAATTTGGAGTAAGAAGAAACTAGAGAAAGTACTTTAAAAAAAGTTCTAGTCCTTTTTATATAGTATTTGAAGGGACTTGTCTATTCGTGAAGAGATGTTAACAAAACACTTATTCAAAATTCAAAAGACACCTCTTCAACGGTACATATGTCGACATTACTATGCAACATATGTTGGCATACCCTTGTTAAATTTGAAAAACAATAATCTATTTAAAGTGTTTATAAAATTCTAATAATCTGTAAAACTTTTAAACATAGTTTTTAAATACTCTTAATATATAAAACTCTTATAAAAATTTTGAAGAAATATATTTTGTAAATAACTAAATATTTTGATATTAAAATAAATAATTTGATAAGAGAGTATTCAAAGAAGAGTAAGTTGATATTCAAGGACTTTAACAAGTTAACCTATTATCTATTAACTATAACCTATAGTCTTGAACTCTTTGTGTCTTTATCTCTAAACTCACGAATCTTTAAATATCTTAATCATCTTTGAATTTTGATCTCTAGCCTTTTTACCAATCAGTCTTCAAACTCGATTATCCTGTACTTCTATAAACCTATATAATACTCTACAAAATAATCTATATAACTTGGAAAAACATCGGTAACTATATTTATATGGTTGTTGTCATCAAAATCAATATATGTGGTATTAACACACCATAGGCGGTTGACCGCTAACGGTCGATCGATCCCAATGGGTAATCAACTAGTTGTGTCTTGGCTGGGTATTATGTTAACATTTAAGTATTTATTACCTATTTTTAATTTTGATTTAGACATTAAGTTTTATACTTACCATTTGCTTTAACATCAACTTTAATAATATTTATTACCTTAATACGTTATGAATTAATTTCAATTCGAAATTTTCAAACATCGATAACTTCTTCGTTTGAACTTCAATCGCTGAGCTCTACATATGAAAATTGCATAGAAAATCACCACGAATACAATGGTGTACATTTTGTAACCAACTTCTGATGTTTACAAAATTTCCATTTTTAGCTTTATTATTAATTAACTAACTTTCCCTTAATTAATTTCCTATTAATTTTATGGGGTGTTACATTATATCTATATATATAGCGTATACCTTTCCCTAAGGTATTCATTTTGTACGATCTAGTTTCTAACTAGTTTTACTTAGCACTGTCCCAAACCTATGCTCTGATACCTAGTTGTAACATACCCTGCTTTGTGATCTGAAAACGAATGTTGATGATGTTGTAGTCTTCACTAAAATTATTTTCAAAAGACAACGTGGAATCAATTTTTTCTGATAATATTAAGTAAATAGAGTAGTTAAATAAGTCTTTTATTACACATATTGTCTTTACACATTTATTTCTCAAAGGGTAAATATAATACAACATAGATAGTAGTGACATGGCCGACATACTAAGATGCCAATATGTTAGCTTAACCAGTTATAGGTCCTAGTTTTACAACAGAATATAAATAAAATACTAATAACTACTAATTCTTTTGCTTCGTCTTTAGAGCTTTATGCATTTTCAAAAAAAAACTTGGCTAATACTATAAATTCAGCCTACTCAAATGAGTATTCATGAGTTTATGAGGAAAACAAAAGAAACACACAGGTTAGACATAAATCCTAGTATGAGTAATACTTCTTGCTAAACACAAAATATAATGAGACCATGCCGCCTAACAGAGTGATTTTCCCCGCGCTAGATCATTATTAAAGACAATTACATAATATCATGTAATGTTAAAAGCATTATAACACGAGCAAAATCACATGAGCATTCTTCAATCATAAGTATACCTATCATATTTTAAACCATGTCATACAATCATTATCCTTAAACACAAGTATCACCTATGCTTATCATCAACACAGAACGAACCTTGTCATATAATTATCTTCACATTCTCATTCTCATGCTTTTACTTTCACATCATATTTTGAACCACGTCATACAATCATTATCCTTAATGACAACCAAGCTTTTATAATTTGTTTTATTACTAGGAAATGAGAGGATGGAAAGAATGAAATTTGTTAAGAGATATAAGGGTTAACAATTCGGGTTTGAACTAAAATCCCTCCTTGCTTAATTTTATGAATTCCTTAACCCTTTATTAAAAAAAATTCTTTATCTATTAACCTTATTTATGGCTTAATTATACATCATATTTACTATAAGTTCAACCCAATTAATCTTTGATTGTCCCACGCATGACTAATTCAACTTCCCTTGGGTAATTCTCTTAGTAAATTCCTCTAATTGTTGTTTAATTAATCTTGTTATTAATTAGGTCCATATTATAATACTCCAAAATATGAGGTGTTACATTTGTTGTTTGTGTTTTTATTATATTATGAAATCAATGATGTGTTAAGCATGTATGATTAATTTGTCTATTTTATCATGTATACTTGTGTTAACCAAAAAAAATGGATCAGCACCTTGGATTTAGTATGAAAGCACCAGCCTTGTTTATCAAGGCAAATAGAATAGAGACAAGAAATAATAATTTGTAGATAAAGTAAAAAGACATGAGATTTTTATAGTGGTTCGGTTGTTAATGAAGCCTACGTCCACTCTATAACTTTTGTTATTGATTGGCTGCAATTACATGTTGAATATGATTACAATTTGATTAAATCTTGTAAGTTAAATCAAGTCACCAATGTCAGAGTTCACTAGATAATCACAATGAACCCTTTAGACGACTGTTGTGTGGAAACAGAACAGCGAAAAATAGTTTCTACAGAGTCTCAGCAGCCAGTCCAGAAGATCCTATTTATGTTGCAGATAGGATTGTATTTATAAGGGTTGGAGAGCTCTTGGGCCCAAGCCACTTCGTCGGAGACTTACATTTGAAGGTACGAAGGCGCTCCAAGTTCCAGAATGAACCGACCCAGTTTGATGGATCGCTAGCGATCCATAGGGCATGGATCGCTAGCGATCCATGGGGTTGGAGTATTATTGGCTCTTTCCCATCGGATCATGTTTCCTGCCTTATGTAGATGTTCTTCATGTAATTTCAGGACTAGATGCTTTGCTTTGATGATGATTCATGTACTGATTGCATCGAACTGTTGATGGAATCAGATGAATGCTCACTTCTCGATCTAACTAACTTGGAATTCCATCAAACTTAGTAGACATTCCTAGAATACTTATTAGATCATGGTGCAAGAGGACCAGAGGATCCACGAGCGACCCTTATGGATCGCTAGTGATCCATCTCCTTTGAGGATTTTTTACTTCTTTTTCTTGAGTCTCTCTTAGTTCCTTCTTCTATCCTTTTGGTTGATTCTTGAGTTGTTTTGACTCGAAGTAGATCTTTTGACTTCCTTTAAATTCCGGTGGGTCAAAAAGCCGGATAACATTTTCCCCCTAGAGTATGCTTTCATTGGAAACAATGCCTGCTTTGGAAGTTTTTACTTTTGAGTTCCCGTTTGGTGAGGTTCAAGTGATCGTGTTGAGGCCATCATGTGAATTTGGCTCTAGTTATTCAGCAGTTTGTTGAATTCTGATGGGAATTGATATAGCTTATAACAATGAATCAAATTCAGTCCCACAACTTTCAAGAGGCTTGCAAAAGACACTTAGATCATGCTTGGTGAATTGGGAAAAATTTGGTCACTATTGTTTGGATCGCTAGCAATCCATAGTCCATGGATCGCTAGCGATCCAAGGACTTAACGTATTTTTCTTTATGCAATGTTCTATTTAATCTATTCGAGCCGACCTATTTTCCTTCATATTTTCATTCAACAATTCGAGCCACTTTTCCTGCGACCCGACATAAATCCAACGGAACCCTAACTCTACTCACGCCACCATCGTTGCCGGCCATCCATCGCTGAAGCTTCCTGCCGCTGACTTTGCCATGCCTCGCCGCCATCTTGGGTTAGCCTTTTAGCACCTGAAACTTTGTCAATTTGGATCGCCATCGACCTACCCACCTTGGATCACTACCGACTTAAACCTTGTCCATCCTTGCCCTTTGATTTTTGACTCGAGGTGGGTGGTGTAGGATTTGGCATTCGTTTAGCAATTTGGTGATGAGGTTGGATTAGTGGTGATAGTTATGGAGAATTCAAGTTGATTGCGATTTTGTGGAATAATATAGTAAATCGAGTCTTGAGTTCTTCACAAAATGATACTCGGGCTTTAACCTAGTGCTTAACATGTTTCGCTATCTTCGTCCACAGAATTAGAATTGACTTGCATTGAGTTACATTGTTAATCCAACATGACGTCTCGCAAATTGGTTTTGGTTCTTCCGGGGGGTTATAACAGCTTAGGGTAGAGTCTCACGTGCAGTTTATGTTGTTATCGCCTTTCGAAGAGTTTGGATTGGTCCCGTTATTGCACACTTGGTGTACCTGAAATAGGAAGACTTCTTGTGTCGCTTTAGACAGCGGGTCCATTATCGATCGTTGATTGATAATAAGCAAGTGTAGGAGAAATAACTTCAATAAATGGTACGAGAAGCTCTCTTCTTTATTTATTGCGAGTGAACTATCTACACAGGATAGAGTGTTTGTAATGTTTGGGACACCAAGCCCATCTCATATAGATAACATACTGCAATTGCCCCAGTCTATACGTAAACCCAACGTGTTGGAATAAATCGATACTTCTTCGGAGTTCAAGTGTCGTAGAGGGACTTTTAGTTAAAGATAGAATTACTTGACCACGTTAGATGCAAGTTCTATTGTATAGAATAAAGCACCCGTCCTCTCATCGTAAGTCTAGTGGAGGAAGTCCAGCACTTTCAGAAGCTGAATCGTCATCAGTTGCGCCTACCTCTTTAGTCCCACGAGCTGAATATGGTCAACTGGTTCCGGTTGGTCCGGTTGTAGACCGGACTCCTCCAAATTTTAGAGTTCTACTTAATCTCCCAAAGAGAGCCACCTTCGTAATCACCGCTAAAGTTTTACATAACATTTTCTTAAAACACGACATTCCGAGTGATGATGTATGCCTTCCGTCGAAGAACGAGTTTGCACATATGCCGCCTTTGGGGTACACTGCTTGCCACTGGTATATGTGCTTAAATGGAGCAGTGACCCCCTTAAATAACTTCTTAAAAGAAACTCTTCTGAACTTGGGAATTGCTCGATTTCAAATTCATCCTAATTGGTAGGTGATCGGTGATCTTGACCTGCCTTCACGTCATGTTTATGCGGACGTTTAATCGTGTACCGAGTTTCTATGAGTTGAGATATTTTCTCTCATTCAAGAAGGGAGACGAATGTCCATCCCTTGTCATCATCAAAGCCCAAAGAAACCACAAGATTGTGCTGCAGCTCCAAAGCAATCTGTCTCAACTCAAGACCCATTATTTCTTTATTAGATGTCCTGAGGGATTTAATCGCCTTTGGACAATGGGAGGTAAGTTCTCTCTTTCACTTATTGAGTTTCGATATGTCGCTATAGGATTTCTGATAGATCGAATACTTCTTGTAGTTATTCCAAGGTCGAATAAAGATCCATCACTCGATCTGATTTTCAATACTCTGAAGGCCGTAGATGCCAAGGAGAGATGGATCAAATTTTCGCTGACGGACGAGAATTTGCTTCGGTATGGTCTGTTGCATCCTGGGAGATCCGCCGTGGCCATCGAAGTCCCGTCTCCTTCCTGTTCTAGAATATGAACATGTTCCACTTCTTCATCACACGTCTCCAAAAATGACGATCTCCTAGAAAGAGAAGGTCCATCTAGCGGGTCACCCTAAGAAATTCATGAAGGAAGGGGTGTTACGACTAAAGCCAGCTGCCCGACCAAAATGGCCCCAATTCTAGAGGAGGGGGAAGAAGAATTCAAGCAGCATAAGAGCAAGGCTGCAGTGGCAATAGAAAAGGAGGAGGGTGAAGTTAAGGGCAGCAGCAGTTATGATTCCTCCTCCAACGATGATCAATTCAATGCAAATTTTGGCGATAGAGACTTCGAATCGTGCGATGAGACTCCGGGAATGAGTCCCTTCTCCCGGATTCGCCTCCCCGAGAGATTCGCGATAAAGATGCTCCCCCAATAGTCGAATGACTTAAGGATCCCCGCTTGAAGAAACCAGTATTGACTTTGGGGATTTGAGCAATGTTTACATAGATATTGATGAACTCATAAGAGGAGATTTCAAATTTGAGGGATTGTCCCCTCGCCCTGGTCAAACTGTGTCGAGAGTCAGCCCGATTTCTACCACGGTGGCTTTTCGATCCAGTTTGTGACGTCCTTTTAGGCCGCCTAATCCATATTACACGTTTCACTAGGGTCATATTCACTTACACATGCGTTATTTAGGTCCATTTCTTGTTGCTAAAGCTCTTTATTTATTCTTCATATCAGGTACCATAAAAGGCCATGGTCTTTACAAGGATCTTAAACAATTCACTGATTCGCAATGTTGGTCAAGACGGTCTTTAAGCCGCCGCCAGCCCCATGAAACCGAAGAAGAGTAGGAAGGCGGAAAGACATGGAAGCCGAAGCACGTCCCTGGGATGACAGAGAATGGAGTAGGGTTTATAAGAGTAGTTACGAGAAGAGAAAAACTTCTGACGACCAAGAAGAGTCGCCTAAGAAGCCGAAGGTAGATCACGGTTCTCATCCCTCTGAGCATCAAAATTTTGCCCCGGCCGCCATCTCTGTCTAAGTTTCATCTTCTTCCCAAGCTCCATCAACCCACATGGTGCACGCTTCTGGTCCTTCACATTTCGCAGGAGGCCGGCTTATATTCTTCCATCTGGTGCCCCTAGACTTGAAGCTGCGCTCCTTGGGTGGTCTCTAAAAGGAGTTAAGTTTGACGTGACCTGCGCCCAATCCACAAAGATTCCTATATGCCCATCTTCAGGCGATAAAAAGTGATTTAGATCAAGCTGAGGGATGGGAAAAGTTATGCAAGTAGTTGGTAGACACGAACCGCAATAATTATCAAGAGATCCTCTCCTTTGAATCAAAGAAAGACGATTATGAGAGAGCGTTGGCGGAACGTGATGCTAGAATCGAGCGATTAACGCAAGAGAAGGATGCTGCACTTCGAGAGAGTAAGAACAGCACTGGCTAGATGAAGGAACTGGAAGTGGCCCATGCAAAAATAGAGATCGTATTCTGAGACGAAATCAAGAAGGCCCACACAGACGAAGTTAAGCTAAAAGAGGATCTTGAAGCCAATGACGTGATCATTGAAGCTCACAAGAAAAATATCGCCAATCATAAAAAAGTTGTTGAATCCTATAAAAAGACAATTGCTGATTATACCGGAATTGTGGAATCTCGCGACAAGACCATTTTTTATCAAGCTCAAATGATTGCTTCACTCTAAGAAAGGGCCGTGTAGCTTAGCGCCGAGAAGACCTGAGTTAAAGTTGAGAAAGCTGCCGTAACAGCGGATTATTTGGAGTTGCAGGATTCTTTTGAAAAGAAGATGGAGAAGATGGACGATACTATCTTAAATTTCTATGTTAACTCCTTGCTGCATCAGGGGAGCTTCAGCTATTTGGGCCCCAAATTTCCATGTACTCTTGCCATGGTTTGGGAAGAAGTTCTGGCCCGTTTTCGAGAGAACGACGATGTATATACCGAGCAAGAGCTGGAGGATGCCTATCTCAATGAGGAATCGAAGAAAGCTCTGATAGAGGAAATTAATCGAATGGAGAGGGAACAGGAGGCTGCTGATGCTGCTATGATTGCAACTTCCAACACGTTGTTAGAGCCTTTCACTTTCGGCCCCGACGAATCATTAAAACAGCCTCGCGATCAGTTAGCAAGTTTGACCGATGCTGCCTTGTCGCTTGCTCCTCTGGCAGCTGTCTTTGAAACCTCGGGTGGTCCTCGAACTTCTCCGAAGATCATGCAGCCATCCAAAGAAGGAGAAGGCGGGGAATATGAGATTGAAATTCTCGGCCATTCCTCCGATGCAGGTAACCTTCTTGTTTATGCCAAGTTTGAGAACTTTCAGCTCACGTTGCAAGAACAAGACGAACTTAACGCTTTCATTTTTGACTTATGGGTCCATCTTCTTTACCTACTGACGTGCCGATTTCTTCGATGCCTAGGCTTGCCACTATTTTAACCGCCTTGATGCTTGTTTCTGTAGCTGCTTCGATTGCTGCACTTGTGCTTGGCTCACAATTAGGGCCTTATGTAACCTATATATGTATATACATGTGTATACACACATATATGTATGTATGTGTGCATGTGTAACATATCAACTCGTGCAAGGTATAACATACCCGTGTATAGATGTAGGGATTTACATCACAACAAACACGTTAGCTCATACAATATTCAAGTATAAGTTGTCCAAATATATGTATGTATATAAGCTATTATTTTATATAAATATTGTAAATTCTATATATGTGTGTGTGTGTGTGTGTGTTTAATTAGTTTAAATAATTATATATATAATGTATTTAAAATATAATAATAAATATTTGTATATATATTATCTTATAAATAAAATATTAATATTATGTATATGTATATACATATTATTATAATATATTAATTTAAATATATATAAGTTATTTTAAATACTAAAACATAAATTTATGTTTTATAAGCCATGAATAATATGTGTATACATATATATAATAATAAAATAATTATATATATATGCACAAAAATATATTTATAATATATAGATACATATAAATATATTAATTAAAGATACATATAAATATATTAAATAACAAAATTATTTAAGATAATTTTATTTTATTTTATTTCCAGGTCATATGCATATCAAAAAAATTATTTTTAATTTTTAATTTTATAATGCATTTTAATTAAATATTCATTCAAAATTAATATAATATTAATTAAAATTTATTTTGAAACTTCTATTTCAAATTTAAAATACTAGCTGATATTTTATAGTTTAAAAAAATTTCCACATTTTTCTGGCTTAAATCTATTTTTAGTAATTAATTTATTTTCAGCCGTTTTAAACACTTGAATTTTAAAAATAGGAAAAAAAGTAATTTTTTTCTTATTTTTTGACCAAAAACTTATCTGGTGCTATTATAATTTTGTAAAATTTAAAAATAATTTTTCATGACATTTTCGAATTAATATAATTTATTAATGTAGTAAATTGAATTAAATAATATTAAATAATAATACATTTATAAAGATTATTTTTTCTACCTAAAATTAATATTATTTTAATGCATTATAAATAAAATTATATGACTAATTTTAATAATGATATAATGTTGTAACTAATTATAAGCTATATATGTAATTAAATAATATACATATCAATTTAATAAAATATAAAAATTATATTATTTTATGTGGCTGCACTGAACTGATATATATGATTAAAAAACCCTTTTTTTAAAGCGTAAATATATACATGCATATAACCAAACTAATTTGTAACAACATTGCTTGCATATTAGAATCGTCACCTAACTAGTATATAATATACATATATGATAAAACATTACACTAACAATTATTGACTATAAAATCATACTATAATCCCAAATCCTTGAAGTATACCTTAAAAAGATAAACTATCCTCTTTGAAACCTTTTCCGATTTAGAAGATTGTTAGTCTTTGAACCATTGACCTTGGGCTATCGAATAACAATCAGATCTTACTTGATTTGAGTTTATATTGATGGAATGGCTAGGATATAATGTCGACCAACAAGAAGGGAAGAGAAGGCAGTAAAAGATCATATCAAATTAGAGTCAGGGTTGCTTATATAGTGGATAAAAAAGGAGAGAAAAGTGGATCTGATCTCGTACTCTTTCTCCTTCAATTCGAGCCATCCAAAATCAAGCCTATCTAACTCTAAATGAGTCAACCCTTAGCCTATGCTATTGTCGAAATTACCGGCCCTCATGATGGGCTTAAACCCATTTAAGGCCCGAATGAATATTTTTCATTTTAAATCTAATTTAAAACGTTTATCGATATCGTATATCGATTAAATAAATACATTTAATATTCATTTATCAAATCAAAATCAAATTTATAAATAATATTATAAATGTTATTTAATTTAATTATTTTATAATAATTATAAATTAATTAAATCATTTGGTCAAAAGAGAATTTATCATTTTAGTTATGTGACTCGTTAGGTGTAAATTTGGTCAGCGATTAATATCAAAGTATTCCAATATTAATGTTCACATGTCACTTAGCAAGTAATGTGATATTTTGACCAAATTTATTGCTTACTTGGTTTCGGTAAAATCTAATTTTATTTTGCATTATTAAGTGTTACCCGGTTGTGACTTTTATTTACATCAATTCTCTTTGTCAACACTATATAACTTTAGACTTATGGAACCTGGTAATGGTCAAAATTCCTATATCATCCGTATTCAAATCTATAGTCCAAACACAAAGTTCTTGGTTCAATTATTATTAACCGAACTACTCTAGCCAAACGCTCTGACTTTGAGTTGACCGTGATACTAATCCCATATAACCGAGGAGACGAATCCTCTCTTGAATAGTGCTTCACTTCCAATACTTCCACTCGACTTAACTATAGTCACTTAATGGACGTCTGCCGTGATTTCACTGTAATCAAAGCAGAGCTTTCATATTGAAGATTTACAGTATTCTCAAGTCGAGAGAACTATGTAAATCAGTCACATCGATATTTTTTGTTTGACCATAGTTATATTAACTAACAAAAAATTATCGAGTGAGTTGTTCCATAGTTATCCAATAACAATCGGTACTTAACTCCTAGGTGCCCCGGAGTCATGAGTAATACACTGTTCAACATTTAGAGAGGGTTACGTACTCTAATCTCAACGGATACAGTGATATCCAGTCTTGATGCAACTTAACTAGTAACATTTAAAATAGTATATTTAACTTTATTGTGATAAATTACACACGTTACAACACTTTGTACCTACTATCACAAAACATTCCATTTATTAATTTTCTATTAAATATATTTTTAATTAAATTAATTAATTAGAATAACACATTATATCAAGTATATAATAGAAAAAACACCTTTATTTCGAATAAGATAGGTTCGAGTTAGATATAGGTTCGAGTTAGATATTTGTAATAAATTATATAATTTCCCTTAGGGCATACTCCTAACGCTATCAAACACCATATATCGTATCAGTGTAGAGTAGATCCTTTTACCCTATTTTCTCTTAGACATATTGAGTTTATAGGTTAATTCTCATGTGTCCAGGAGAATGGTATGAGTAGTGCAGTAGGTTTATTTCATGACCACTCTTACATGGATAAGTATGTGTTCTTATACTAGTACAATATATGTGTGTGTGTGTGTGTGTAAGGTATGTGAGCCATTCACATCAGAGTATAATCTGATCCGAAGTTATTTATCTTGTCTCTTCTCTTATAACTCTCGAATATTTTTCATGAGCATGTTGAGTTAAACGTATTAGTGTGACCATGTATGATACCTGATCAGTGACGAGCAGATGTTTATTGATTAGCTATTTTATTTGAGCTTTATTATATATATTTCCCCGTGAAGTGCTTTGAGTAGTCGAATGCTTATTTATATTATTAGAGACAACTTGTTTATTTGTAGTCATTTATGTATCATTTATTTCCTTTATGGTCCTTTGGGAGATATCCCATTGCCTGTTTTATATCTATATTCTGTTGTATTTTACCTATGCGTTTTGAAATATACGACAAGTTATTGAATTGTTAGTCAACTTTCAAAACGGATCTTTCATGGTCAGGGTGGGTAGCAATACAGGAGATCCATCTATAAACATTAGACATGGAAGCATTTCAATGGCTTTGAGTCATAACATAACCGTCAGGATAGTTAGCTACAGTGACATGACTTTGCATTACATTGAACATTTGAAAGCGATTAGTCACTCTAGTCATAATTCTCATAGCACAATTTGAACTTTGGAATGGTTAGCCTCATCAATTAATTTTCATATCACAAAATAACCTTTCAGATGGTCAACGACATTTTCGTATATATCTTTTTACTTTAAACTGATCAGTTTTTTATTTTCTAAAATATGATTGTTTCATTTAAATTTAAATTTTCATTTTTCATTTAATATCAGAAATCGTTAAATTAAAACTTAGGTATGAAAATGTTGTCACGTGTCCAAGGAGACATGTTAAGGTCGTGATGTTAACGATACCATACCCTTCTGTTATTATTACCCTTATCTATATAATAAAATCCCTTGGTAGATAAACAAGAGACAAAGGACGGATCATATTTATTTTCACAAAAAGACATCGGATGGCTATGAAGGTAATAGACGTGCAGAGTTTGGGATTGTTACGATTTTCTAAAAATCTGCGGTTCCCACTCCTTTCACACATCACATTCCAACACACGTCTACCATCTTTGTCATCTTCTATTTATCCTTTCTGCATCTTCTCAATTCACAGGCACTCATTTTTCTACTTAATTGTATGTATTTTTCTCCTTTCTGCTTTCGTTTCCCTACTTCCTCTGCGTTTTGCTTTCTTACTGCATGCTCATATGATTTTATCCAATTCACTTTTTTTCTTTCGCTGTCTTGCATATGTATTGTTTCTCAAAATGTTACCTCGATACGTAATCTTATCTTTCTTTCATGCTTTATTTTCCCTTCATCCTCCACGTTCTGCTTTTCAGCTGCATACTGATATAATTTACATTTTTTTCTTGCATACCCAATATGCATATGTCTTGCATACTAGTATGTATCGTATGATACTAACATTTTAATGTTTTATTTTCAGCTTACAACTTGGCTTTAAGGGTTATAGAGCAGCCAATATGAAACGAGTACCCTTATCTCTAAACCTTTGTGTAACCTTTCACTTAATATCATGCATTATTTTCATTGTAATTTTTTTGTTATTTACAGAAAAGAGTAGTTGTTAAAAGGGAAGAATCCACCATGTCAAAAACTACCGAATCATCAACTGCAGTCAGGCTAGAACAAATGAAGATATTCAAATTATGCAAATAAAAAAATAAGGTTGCTATTATGGAATGAAAAGCTGTAGTACCACCATTGACCACTGAAGCCAGGACATTGTTCGAGTTCCAACAACTTACTCTATGCCATCTGGAGATCTGATCAAAACTGCCATTAACTCTTTGCCATTATTGGGATTAAAATTGAACCAAATGAGAGTGCTCCATAGGATCAACAAACTACCGTTTTCTAGCTGGAATGAAACAACTGACATGAATGATTCAGTTAACATTGTTGCACAAGAGCAGCAGAACCCCATGTTTTCTCAATTGATTTCTTCTGAAGTGATCGATCCATAAGAGAAGCTGACAACCATGTTTTCTGATTGGATTGATTGAGATGATGAGTTCATTATGGAAGTGGTAATATGTATTTCTTTCCTAACTTACCGGTGTTATTGAAAAGTAGTTCCAATGGATTTCAGTTGTTTGGATTTGCAGACCGAATGGGCGGAACAAAACGAATATTGATGATGTTGATCTTCACGTGTTTTTCTTCAGAACACTATATTCTCATATTTTTTTCAAATTAGTCTCTGTTATGCTATGTTTCATTTATTTTCTTTTTACATGTGTTAACCTTTGGTTTCATGTATTCTCTTTTATGCAGTATTTGTGTTCTTTGTATGTGTTTGTCTTAATGTAGCATTTCTATTCAAAATCTATCATATCTCAATATTTGAGTGCTTTTCTATTCTATTCCCTTTTTACTACATTTGCATGTGTTATGTACTTGTCATGATGTAGTATTTCTGCTCAAAATATGTAAGTTCTCAAATTAAGTTCACTATCTGTATACATGAGGGTTTTATAAAAACCATGCAACACCATGCATCCACTGTCTGTTAATAGTTAACTGATTCTTTGTAGAAAAAAGCAATGACATTAAATATAAATGCTTGAGCAAGTATAGTTATGGGTGTCCATACATCAAGAAACGAAAAGACTACCCTGTAGGACCCATTATGCTAGACTTCTTTGTACTTGTGGTCATTGTATCATCTTTATTCAGATAATCAGGACAACAAGTGCTAGGATGGCCTAACCTACTGTTAACCATAGAATTCACTCAAGAATGTAGGTATGAAAGAAGGCCTGCAAAGGCATTGTAGAAGCTTCGCAAGAATTGAAAAAAGGGTTTTGCCATGGTTCAAAAGCGGGGTTTCGAAGGCATTAGAGTAGCTTTCAAAGAGGTTGGATTAGTATCGCAAGCACCTGATGCTTTTGCAAGTATTAAATGGAGTGTGGGCTTCCGAAGGAGTCGAAAGGGGACAAGACTACCCTTCCGCTTCAGATGATCCTTTCGAAATAGTTGATTCCACATGCATAAAGGAGTTTTGAATGTGTTAAAAATACCTTTCGTAGGTATCAAATAGCAAGCTTCCGCACATATATAAGATCCTTCGAAACCGTTGGAGAAGATCCTACCAAAACAACCCTTTCGAAAGCAAAGACTAGCCTTTCGAATTAGTTAAACCCTTCCACAAGTATTAGGGAGGTTTCGCATGTGACCAATACTGCCTCCACAAACATTAGAGTATGATAATCAAGGGGATACTTTCAAAAGCCACTTTCCGCAACCATCATCTGTCTACCAAGAAGCCTCCTCTATTACAATTGACCTTTCACAATGATCCTTCCATCACCATTTCAATCCTTTAGAAACCATCGAAATGACCTTCTTCATTATTCAAGAATCAATCCATCATGTTAACACCAGATCCTATCAACAATGAAAAGGTTTTGAGGGTTTCAAAGAGGTCAGAAGTGCTTCCGCTTATACTCAAACAACACAATGAGGTACCTTGGTTCATTCGCTACCAAAATAAGCATACCTTTCAATGGTGTCGAAAGGCTCCAAAAGTACACAAAAGCAATATTGATGAGCATCGGATCAATATCCATTATTAACATGCTTCCGATAGTAAAGAAGGGGAATATTCAAGCATAATAAAAGACCCAAATACCTACCCACAACTTCAAAACCATGAAGGCAGAAGGACGAAGGCGAAGGGAGAGGTGCAAAAGGTCGGAAAAGAGACCTTTCGACAGCTTTGAATGGATGGATGCGGAAGGGTCCAACCCTGAAATGACCCTCCTATTTCTACCCTAATTTCATAAGGATTTTTTTTACAGAGATGATATATAGATATATCATTCATTAACAAATATATTTCCCAGGGTTATTTTCTTTTTCTAATAAACAAAATATATCCAGGATCAAAATAATTAACCAATATAAATATATCAGTACATTCACAAAGATATGCACATACATGTGAGGATGTATATGCCTCTCTTGTTTGAATCAGAGTTCTGGAAAACAAGAGGATATTGGATTGATTGAATTTAATCAATCCACACATAGTTCAGTGTTATATGCAATAAAAATTCCATTCATGCATGAATACCTATATATATATTTAAACTCCTGGTTCTTTGCTAAATTCTCTAGGGAGTATAAATTCTAGAAACCAGATAATTGTGATATGATTGTCTATAAATTAATGGTTTGGTGCTTGGGTTTTGAAAAATGATAGAAGTGTTTATCATTATCCATGTTTGATTTTTCTTATAAAATCTGTTTGGAATACAGGCTCTCTTTTTTTTCCATGGAATAGTTTAAAGTGATCTAACACATTCAACATCTTGATTCTTTGATGTCAGTATGCTTTAAATTAAATGAAGTGCAAACTCGAGTGGGTTTCCTGTAACCATGGGTGTCAATCACATGGTTCAACCAGACTCTTTGTTCTGGTGTAACCCATCTGGTCTTAAAATGCATTTGATTAAAAACCTGAGTGAAATGAAATTCAGATTCCTATTAAAAATACAAAGGAAAAGGTGTGTTAATATCTGTACAAAACATGTTTATGTGTGTATATAACTGCAACTATTTTGGATCTGGCTTTCAACTCCCATATTACAGATTCTTTCTTTATTTAAAAATAAGGCATGAAACATTTGTATAAAACAAGTTGAATTATGGAAACATTACAGTCATATAAAGACATTCTCCCTATGCTTATTATCTTTTGTATACATATGTCATAAAACCATTTAATTTTTCTGAGAATCAACTATCCAGATTTCCCAAAACTTAAATCCTTTCTAAAGACTCAAGATTGACTAATACATTTATAAAATGTAATCATTCCATTTTTACATAGTGTTCTTGCTAGATCTACTTACAAGATTTTGATTAACTTCTTTAACATATCAGATATTTAACTAGATTTATAGATTCCAGATACAAGTCAATCTCTTAACAAAATACTTAACAAAATATCCATCCAATATTCAATACTTGATACAAGTAGCAATTTAAATTATCAATACATGCAGATTTCAACATTTAGGCTCTTATCTAACTAAGTTTAGCATGCTATAATCTTCTTCTCAAAGCCTTGCTCCTACTCCTACTTAGTTGCTGCAATCCCTGAAAATGCATTTGAAGCTGCCCCATATTAAATGGGACACCCCATATGCCAATAGCACACTAGGGTCATACACATGTCTGGTATGAGAAAATCCACTAAAACAATTTGAAAGTCAAGTTAAAGTTAAACATGGATAGTTGTATATAACTCAGCCTTTATAAAACAGGTAATTCATGTGTGCATGTTCTGTGTCAGTGTGAAGGTGCACACTTTAATCTGTCCTTCCAGGAACCTCAAGAAAAACATGGTACATTCATACTTTCATATAATTTAATCATGAATCAAGTAAACATCCATACAACAAGGAAATCACCCAGAATGAATTAAATCATTTATTCACAATCCAGATTTCATTCCAGGAAAACTCTAGTTCCTCTTTATATCAAATTCTCTTATCTTGATATATGTTTATCTATCTTGGTCTCATCTGCAATTAATTGAATCAATGGACACACTGTAATGGACTAATTCACTCCATTACACAAAGATCTCAGGACTTAAACAAGCCATGTGTCAACTTGTGTTACTCAAGAAAACAAGTCATTCCTGCAGTGTTCTTGACCCCCATTTCCTAAACAGGTTTTAAGTTAATAATAACTCTTTTGATATTTCAGGAATAAACCAATCAGTGATCCATTTCCCTAACTAAAACATCCATATCATGGCATCTCATAATAATCATAACCAAGCAGAGATAATTAGGCAAACAGACATTGTTATCTATTTAAATGGGATTCTACATCTGCATACATATTTTCTGGTACTTTAAAGAAGTAAAGGCAACTAACAGTGGCTTATGGCTTTTAAGAGAGTTTTTCCTTTTACAAGTATTTGTGCTTGAGTTAAACTTAGATTGACCAAGTTTCACTGAACCGCAAAATTTGTTTGCTATGTGTATGAATCTTTATACATTTTTATTAAATTAGGAGCATCAGCACATAGGCAACCCTACTGCACCCCTAATTCCTTTTTGTCTCAAGCCTCAGCACTTATACATGAGTATATTGCAGCTCAATATGTTTTCATTTCTCTGAGTTAAGCCAAAACCAATACTACTTGCCTATATTCAACATTTATTTTCCTGGGTATTTGTTTATGTTCCTAAACATTTACATATCAGAGATCTGGGTTCATAAAACATATATGTATACTAACAACACATAAAACTTTCTTATAATAAAACAAGTAGAACAACCAAAGAGAATCAAAACATTTTCAGTTTTAAAATCACAGATAAGCATTCTCATATGAAAATACACTTTTAAGAAAATTACTTATAACTGGCTGCCTACATTAGGACTTATTGCCTTAGATTTTGAGTGAGTTTTCTCACCTAGCTCTCTTTCACTTCCTAGTTGACTGGTAAGCCTCTGCCTTCAAATCTTTTCTTCACTTGTATTATATTTATATAATATCTATATATTTTTCTCAAGAGTTATCCGGGAAGAAGAAGGTTTCTCCTCTCACTGCCTATTTATGCAGGGTTTTTCTTAGGGTTTAAGGCACTAGCTAAAGACATTTTTGCCCATCAGAAATTATGCCATTTGTATTTAGTTTTCAAACCCAAAACCTTACCCTCCCCGGCTTGAGTTTGTGAAGAGAAAAGTGGTTATATCTTTTTGGTTAATTTCAGATTTTTGCTTTTCCAGAAAATACTTTTTCCTTTGTCTACTATCATGCTAAAAGTGTGACTTGATTTTATTATTTATCAAATACTCTTCCTAATTCTGCCTATACCAAGTATTTCTCTGTTTTATCTTATTTTTTTCTATTTTTAGCTTTCATGTAAATGGTATGTACTTCCTTCATTTATTTATAAGAGGATTACTCCTTTTTATATCTTCATTCTTTTTATTTCTGCCTATATTTAAAATATGTTGGTATATTTTATTTTGCTGATTTGAACTCTAGTACCTTATTAACATATCTATATATATATATATGTATATATGTATATAAAGCTTACTAAATTAATTAGTATACTCATCTGTATATATTTACACATTATTTTGTATTGACACACACATGTACATGTACACTCAAAAATACTCAGTAGCATTCATATATATATATATTACTTATGCATACAGATTAAGGATTTAATCTACATATATATATATATATATTCCCATACATATCAATATGTATTTATTCTTAGAGTTCAGGGATTTTTAGCTTTAGTTCATGTGCATTTCCTGTGCACACATGTACACACATACTGATACACTGTCAAGCTATATCAAACCCCTTTCAAAATTTATTTAAAAATTATTTTGAATTCATTTATATTTTTCAGAATAAATTCCTAAAATCTTGGGTCATTACAAACCCGCATCTATAAATACGACCCTAGAGGTCCAAGTTCGGGAGGAATTTTTATTTTCACATTTCTTTGCCAAATCAAATTCTTGTAACCCTAAATCAAATTGGAGACAAATTCCAATACTTGTAATCCATTTATGAGAAATAAAAAAAGAGGATGCATGGATCTGATATCAATTATGAATATGAGAATGATCATTTCGGCCATTAGCTTGTCTAATGACCAATTGCGCATGATACACGCTTATCTTCTTAACTCTTTATTGGCATATGCTATGCAATAGAGCTTATTTGGATATCTCGACTTTAAAGCATATTATCATCACATCCAAAGCCCATGCGACACTAAAATAACGTGGTGATGATACTTCAATATCATAAATCCATTGGACTTATGTTATTTATCCAAAATAAGGCTTTATGGCATCTTGAATCCATTTATTATTTCAATGTATACACATTGGGTTTCGAATCCTTTTGAGAGGGTACATATTGGGTTCGAATCCTTTTGAACGGGTACACATTGGGTTCTGAATCCTATCGAAGGGAATTGGACCATCGAAGGGATTTTCGTTGAAGCTATCGAATCAAACCCTTTGAAGGAATTCTATGAAAGTTGTCTAAACACTTTGGAACATATCCTTGATTTCGAAGAGATCTACCCTATGACTGTAGCATCAACACTTTCGAAAGGGTCCATTTAAAGTGGGTTCTTAATCTCATTTTGATCCCTTCGAAAAGGGATCTCCCTCTTGATTCACTTTCAATCCAATATATCTTGGATGTTAACAAGATTTCTTGTTAACATGGGTTAGAAGGAGGGCTTGAACCTCCGTCCTTGTTCTTTCCTTATAGACTAATTATGGAATGTTTGGCTTGTTTAGGAAAATGAAATCAAAAGGACTTAGTCGATTAGATTAGGAAGCAGTACACACAATAGTTCTGGAGGAAAATATTACTCCCACCTTCAACTTAGAAGGTGTTGTGCTAGGACAACCATCAGCTCCAGCACAACCTGATGACAATGCAGCTAAGATAAGACATTTGGAGCAATGATTACTGAAAATGCAAGAGCTCCTAGAAGCAGCCCAACAGGAGACGAAGTAGTCCTCCCAAGGAGGAATTTGAAGACTTGTACGCTAGAAGGCAAGAGCAAAATTGACTTAGCATCATCAAAGAAGAAGGAATGTCATGCAACTAAAGCCGATCATCAGGGTAGAATGCAAGATAGATCTTTGGAGCAATCTGGAAGCTCAACTTCAAAGGAATATAATCCAAATCGGAAAAGCTATCATAATACTAAAGCTTATTTGAAGGATGTGGTAGAGAAAGCTGTTAGAGACTTGTTGAATGCCAAAGGGAAAAGAACTTTAGATGAGCAAGTGAATGACAACGAACGAGTAGCTCCGTCCATTGACGAAATTATGTCAAAAACAATTCCATCCTATGTTAAGGTCCCAACTATGAAATACCATGGCACTAGCGATCCTGATGACCACCTAATGACTTTTGACAGCCAAATGGACCTTTATAATGCTTCTGGGCAGTGCAATGTAGATTATTTCAAATAACACTTCAAGGGGCTGCTGCAAAATGGTACCGCCAATATAGGGAGAAAACTATCTACTAATGGAAACAATTCTCTGCTCAGTTCTGCATATGCAAAGACCCAACAATTGACTACACTGTTTTAGCAAACATCAAGCAAAGGCTAGGAGAATCGTTGGGTGACTATCTTAGAAGTTTCGATACAGAGGCATTGAAGGCCAAGGACATAAAACAATAGAGATAAGCTAATTGCAGTGCATTCAAGGCTGATAGAAAACATGCCATTTGGATAAAGCTCTTCATCTATGGATGTAAAAATTTACAAGACTTTCACTTCCAAGCTAATAAATTCATTCGAATGGATGAATTATACTATGTTAAAAAGAAAGCTAACCCTAAGAAGGAGAGTGGAAGATTTGGATTTGATCGAGGACACAAAAGGTCGAGGTGGGAAGATTCCAATACTAATTCAATTGCTTTGAACAAGCCATTGTCTCATATCTTTGCCACAACTAAAGAAAAGTTAATTTCCAACTTCATTCAAGGCTAAGAGCTACCCTGAGAAAAGAAAGAGCGATGATTATTATGCTTGTCATAAGGCAAATGGACATAAGACATATGAGTGCCGAGTGCTGGTCGAAATTATTCAAAAGCTAATCCGTGAAGGACATCTGAAAGAATTCGTCCAGGATAAACAAAAAGCACCTCGAACTGGCAGAGTGCCGCAAAAATTCCCTAATAATGCTGTTAATGTCTTAGGGGATAAAGATCCATTGAACTTAAGTCCACCTTTGAATCGGGTTGATGTGATTCATGGGGGACCGCATCCAGCAGGTAATAGTAAAGGATCTAGGAACAGGTATACCAAGGAAGCTAGGAAAGGAGTGTTCTCTGTTCAGGAAGAGCTCCCGTTCAAAATCCCATGGCTTAATATACACATGCCAAACTTTTTCATCACTCCACAAGAGCTAAAGAAAGGAATTCATCATCCCCATAATGACCCCCTTATGATAACAACTCAAATCGGGCATTCAATAGTACCCAAGATTCTAGTAGACACTAGAAGTGCAGTTAACGGCATCTTTAAGCACGCCTTTGATCAAATGGGCACTCTTGAGGATAAGTTGGAGCCTAGTCTTGAACCTATCTTTGGGTTCAATAATAAGGAGTCAACTCAGGTAGGGCAAGTAAAGCTGCTGGTACAGATGGGCATACCACCATGTTGCAGTACTTTTGAGACTCTCTTCGTGATCATCAATCAGCCATCATATCACAATGCGTTCTTTGGCCGCCCTGCACTTGATGAAGTGGATGCTTTTGTCTCACCAAAATATCTAATGGTAAAATTCTTGACTAAAAGAGGTTGGAGTACTATTCGAGGATAACAATTCAGTTCCCACAAAATGTATTTTGCAACTCTTGATCAATGAAAAAGGGAGTACTCTTCTTATTATGATTCCTCGACTATTTTTCAGCCTTTGAATGATGGATTTTTACATCCAACATTTGAAGCAAAAATAAAATCTAATAAAATGAATAAACGTGTGTTTGAAAGGTACATCTCACCTGGAGGGAAGAGGAGGAGGACCGATGCTAACTCTGTAGAAGAAGGTGAGATCATCCCAGAATTGGATTGCCAAGGGGAAATGGAGAGGACAAAACCTACAGAGGATCTCGAGGAAATATATAGATCCAACTGATTCAGCCAAAATAGTCAGAGTGGGAAAAGACTTAGAGAGCAACTTGAAAGCAGACTTAATTTTATTTCTCAAAGCTAGCAAAGATGTATTTGCATGGACCTATTCGGATATGGACAGGATTGACCCACCAGTTATGTGCCACGCGCTAATATTGATCCAAACGTGACCCCTATCCGATAAAAGAAGAGATAATTTGACAAAGTTCGATCCAATGCCTTAAAAGAAGAGGTTAAAAGGCTACTTGAAAATGGATTCATTCGAGAAGTTTTTTTTATCCAAAATGGCTAGCAAACCCAGTGTTGGTAAAGAAGTCAAATGGCAAGTGGAGAACCTGCGTCGATTACACTGATCTAAACAAAGCATGTCCAAAAGACTGTTATCCACTATCCAGAATAGACCAATTAGTTGATCTAACTAGTGGACGCAAGCTATTATCTCTCATGGATGATTATTCATGGTATAATCAAATACCTATGTTTAAGCCAGACGAAGAGCATACAAGCTTCATTACCGATTAGGGAACTTTTTATTATAAAGCAATGGCTTTCGGGCTAAAGAATGCGAGAGCTACTTATCAAAGGTTGGTCAATAGAATGTTTAAGGAACGGATTGGACGAAATACGGAGGTTTATATGGATGATGTGCTAGTAAAATCCTATAAAGCTGAGAGTCGCTTTAAAGATCTTGAAGAAATGTCTAAAGTATTGCAAAAGTATCAAATGAAACTGAATCCTCATAAATGTTCTTTTGGGGTTCATTCTGAAAAGTTCTTAGGTTACATTTTTAGTGCACAAGGGATTGAAGTCAGTCTTGACCAAATCCAAGCTATCAAAGACATGGCCGAGGCTTAAACACGAAAAGACATAATGAGTTTGAACAGTAGAATTATAGCTCTGAGCAGATTCATCTCCAAGACGACCGATAAATGCATCCCATTCTTCAATGTCATCAAGAAAAGAAAGAACTTTAAGTCAGGAGAAGACTGTAAGAAAGCCTTCTAAGAATTAAAAAATCATATGGAAAAGCCACTAATATTATCCAGCCTCGAGAATGGACTTATACTTATATATGGCAGTCTCGGAACATGCGGTTAGTTTAGTTCTGATTAAAGAAGAGAACGAAACTCGGCTTCCTGTTTATTATATGAGCAGACGATTGAAGGATGTCGAGGTTCGATACCTAGTCATTGAAAAGTTAGCTTACTGTTTGATACTTGCAGCAAGAAATTCAAAGCATACTTCCAAGCACATCCGATCAAAGTATTGACTAACTTTCCACTCAAGTAGGTTTTCAGTAAACCAGAGACTTCGGGTAAACTATTAAAATGGGGAATTGAACTTAGCCAATATGACATAGAATTTCAGCCACGAGCAGCAATCAAAGGGCAAGCGTTAGCGGAATTTATCAATGAATGTACAAGCTTTGTTAAAGAACAGTTAGAGAAAGAGAAAGATCAAAAGCCTATATGGGAACTATTTGTGGATGGGGTATCAAATGAGCAGGGAGCTGGAGCAGGGTATGTCATAATCACACCAAATGGACACCGCCTGCACTATGCAATGAAGCTAGGATTCCCTGCAACAAACAACATGGCTGAATATGAGTCGATGGTGGTAGGACTAACTCTGGCCTTACAACTCAAAATCCCACGAATTCAAATCTTTAGTGACTCTCAACTAATGGTAAATCAGACAAAGCAAATGTATCAGACTAAAGACATTAGACTATCCCTATATGTTAAGAAGGTGCTAAAAATGCTTACCTAATTTGAAGATTTTTCTATACACAAATTTCCAAGGGGAGATAACTCTCAAGCAGATTCGTTAGCAAAATTGGCTAGTTCAAGAGAAGCTCCATAAACCCGTGTAGTGCCAGTAGGGTATCAAGTAAATCCCAATATTGAAGAGAAAATGCTCGAACCAGGGAAAGACCTATTGGTTTTAACTAGATCCCAAGCCATGACACAAGAAAGAGAGGAAAGAGAAATTGATGAAGAAATTTCATGTGAAGAGCCCATTCATCCAAGGGTAGATAATTACAACAATAACACTTGGATGACCCCTATTGTAGAATATCTTACTAATGGAATATTACCATCTGACAAAACAGAAGCTAGGAGAATTAAACGACGGGCTCTGACCTTTACTATGATGGATGGAATTATTTATAAGAAAGGATATGCTATTCCTTACCTATGATGTATGAATTCTGAAGATGGGTTGAAGTTACTAAAGGAAGTGCATGCACGATTTTGTGGAGACCATTCCAATGGGATAAAGTTGGCTAAGAAAATAACGAGACAATCTATAGGCCTCAAATGACTAGTCAAGCTATAGAACACATAAAGAAATGTGAAGGGTGCCAAAAATACTCAAAGATTCTCCATTTACCACCAAGTCAATTAACCCCGATCTCTAGTCTATGGCCCTTTGATACATAGAGAATCGATTTAATCGGACCATTGCCGATTTCTAAATGAGAGGCATAATATGCTACAGTTGCTATTGATTACTTTACTAAGTGGGTAGAAGCACCGCTTCCCAAAATCACTTCTGGGAAAGTACTTAGATTTGTTGTTAAGAACATCATCACTAGATTCGGTATCCCTTACAAGATTATATCTGACAATGGAACGCAATTTGAAAGTGAAGAGTTTTCTTGATTTTGCCATAAGAATGGAATTATCCAAAGATTTTCTTCCGTAGCACATCCAATGGCTAATGGAGCCGTCGAAGCAGCCAATAAGACTATTAAGACCATCTTGAAAAAATGACTAAATAAGACCAAAGGAAATTGGGTGGAAGAATTGCCACTTGTACTCTGGGCATATCGTACATCCACCAAAACTGCTACAGGTCATACCCCTTTCTCTCTAACATATGGGTGTGAAACAATGTTACCGGTCAAAATTGAAATACCTTCACATCGAAGAATCGCATATGCATTTGATCCAAACTAAGAGTTAAAGAAAGAGTCATTGGATTTGATACATGTGTTAAGAGATGAAGGAGCTATTCAAACTGTCGAATATCAAAGAAGAATATCAAAATACTACAACTTGAAAGTAAACACCAGATCATTTCAGGAAGGAGATCTAGTGCTCCAAAGAGTAATGGAAAACACTAGAAATCCTGCAGATGGACCGCTAGAGCCAAACTGGGAGGGTCCTCTAATTGTATGAAAAGTAATTCCTTCGGGAGCTTACAAGTTATGTCGTCCAGAAGGCAATATGGTTCTGAGGACATGGAACGCGGAACATTTGCGACTTTTTTTATAACATTGGATGAATAAAGTGCCTCTAATCTAAGAAAAATCTACATGGTCGGTAGTAGAATTCTCCTTAAACTTGAAAACTACCTTAAACGGTCATAAGCCTTTGTTCGTGCCAAGATGGCTAGGTCAAAGCGCCTCCTAGAGGAAGGTCGGAGTAATCCTTTATCCGCGCCACGCCATGGCCAGGTTAAAGTATCTGCAAGCCCTTGATCGTGCCGCACTATGGCCAGATCAAGTCGTCCCCTAGAGGAGGGACGGAGTAAGCCCTTGAACGCCCCACGCTATGGCCAGGTGAAGGCACCGACCAGCCTTCAGTCCCGCCTATAAGGCCTAGCTGGAGTACCTCCTTGAGGGAGGATGGAGTAAGCCCTCGATCCCGCCATGTTATGTCCTGGTCAAGGCATCAAACAAGCCTTCAGTCGCGCATATAAGGCCTGACTGGAGCGCCTTCTGGAGGGAGGTCAGGTAAGTTCTTGGGTCCTGCTTATGGATAAGCTAAACAAGCGCACCGAACAACGACGGACTAAGATACATCCAACCCCTAGAAGTGGTACACAAAATAGCAACAATACACAAAGCCTAAAGGGTAGCACATGTCGAAAGAATCAAGAAGCAGAGAGGTGACACAAAGACAAATATTCAAACAATCAAAGTCCAAAGAGTGGTGTAGAATAAAAGACTCAGATGAGAATTTCTGAACCTCCATTATTCAAATAATGTTTTTCAAACTCTCCTTCTTATTACCAGGAGCAGATTTCTAGTCTTCTTCTACTTCCGGACGGTACTTCCCGAACTACTTTCATATGAATTTATGGCCTTTGGCTAATTTATAGAAGATGATTTCTGGACTTCACTCATTAATGCTTGAATCTGGGTTTCGGGTCTCCTGTTATTGATTTCAAGTCTACTGTTATGGACATCTGGTCTTCTACTAATATTCAAATAATAATTTCTGGATCTCTCTTAATACCCGAATCTGGGTCTTGGGTCTTCAACTATTAACTTCTGGACTTCACTTACCAAATTATTACCCAAATTTGGGTTTTGGATCTTCTATCATTTTTATTTCCAGATAAGAGTTTCTGGACTCCTATTATTTATTCTCAATAAGGATTCCCGATCTTCCATGACTTATTTCCAAATGATGATTCCCGAATTTTTATTATTACCAGACAATTGTTCTTGGTCTTCTATCAATTACTCCTAGCAGACGGCTTCTAGATTTTATTATTGTTATTTCCATAAGAAGATTTTTGAACTTCTATTATTAATGCTAGATCTAAATTTTTGGTCCTCTATTATTAATTCCATAATTAGATTTCTGGTCTTCTATTAATATAACCAGAATTGAATTCCTGGACTTCTCTCGTTATTACGAAAGTTGGATATTGTGATTTCTATTATTGCCAGAAAAGAATTTCCGGTCTTCAATCATTCCCAATTGTGGATTTCTCATCACTTATTAACTCCATATGATGATCTATTAATTTCCATTGTTCTTAGATTTAGATTTAGATTTCTGGAATTCTGTTATTAGAAATTCTAATACTATCTCCACTATTATGAACAAACTACCAAACACGGTCTTACATGAATTTCAAATTAACGATAAGAAATGTTGTCTACTTTGTACTTTACAGGAAAATTAGGTTGATAAAGAGGATCATTGAGGATGAAATATTGAAAAAAGAGAATTGTTGGATTTTTGTCCTAAAGAACAAAAGCTTCTTTCATATGGGGGGGGCAAAATGTTAACCATAGAATTAATTCAAGAATATAGGTATGAAATAAGGCCCGCGAAGGCATTGTAGAAGCTTCGCAAGAATTGAAAAGAAGGGTTTTGCCATGGTTCAAAAGCGGGGTTTCAAAGGCATTGGAGTGGCGTTCGAAGAGGTTGGATTGGTGTCGCAAGCACCTGATGCTTCTACAAGTATTAAATGGAGTGTGGGCTTCCAAAGGAGTCGAAAGGGGACAAGACTACCCTTCCGCTTCAATTGATCCTTTCGAAATAGCTGGTTCCACATGCATAAAGGAGTTTTGAATATGTTAAAAATACCTTTCGAAGGTATCAAATAGCAAGCTTCAACACATATACCAGATCCTTCGAAACGATTGGAAAAGATCCTACCAAAACAACCCTTTCGAAAGCAAAGACTAGCCTTTCGAATCAGTTAAACCCTTCCATAAGTATTAGGGAGGTTTCGCACGTGACCGGTATTGCCTCCACAAACATCAGAGAATGAGCTTCCACATTAATCAAGGGGATACTTTCGAAAGCCACCTTGCGCAACTATCATCTGTCTACCAAGAAGTCTACTCCATTACAATTGACCTTTCGCAGTGATCCTTCCTTCACCATTTCAATCCTTTCAAAACCGTTGAAATGCCCTTCTTCACGTATTCAAGAAGCAATCCATCATGTTAACACCAGATCTTAACAACAATGAAAAGGTTTCGAGGGTTTCGAAGAGGTCAGAAGTTCTTCCGCTTATACTCAAACAGCACAATGAGGTACCTTGGTTTATTCGCTACCAAAAGAAGCATACCATTCGATGGTGTCGAAAGGCTCCAGAAGTACTCGAAAGCAATATTGATGAGCATCGGATCAATATCCATTATTAACATGCTTTCGATAGTAACGAAAGGGAAAATTCAAGCATAACAGAAGACCCAAATACCTACCCACAACTTCGGAACCATGAAGGCGGAAGGAAGAAGGCGAATGGATAGGTGCGAAAGGTCAGAAAAGAGACCTTCGATAGCTTCTAATGAATGGACGCGGAAGGGTCCAACCCGCATTTATAAATACGACCCTAGGGGTCCAAGTTCAGGAGGAATTTTCATTTTCACATTTCTTTACCAAATCAATTCTTGTAACCCTAAATCAAATTGGGGATAAATTCCATTACTTGTAATCCATTTATGAGAAATAAAAAGAGAGGATGCATGCATCTGATATCGATTTCGAATATGAAAATGATCATTTTGGCCATTAGCTTGTCTAATGACCAATTGCACATGATACACACTTACCTTCTTAACCCATTATTGGCATATGCTATGCAATAGAGCTTATTTGGATATCTCGACTTTAAAGCATTTTATCATTACGTCCAAAGCCCATGTGGCACCAAAATAATGTGGTGATGGTACTACAATATCATAAGTCGATTGGACTTATGTTATTTATCCAAAATAAGGCTTTATGGCATCTTGAATCCGCTTATTATTTCAATGTATACACATTAGGTTTCGAATCCTTTCGAAGGGGTACACATTGGGTTTTGAATCCTTTCAAATGGGTACACATTGAGTTTTGAATCCTTTCGAAGGGGTATACATTAGGTTCCGAATCATTTCGAAGGAAATTGGACCATCAAAGGGATTTTCATGGAAGCTATCGAATCAAACCCTTTGGAGGACTTCTTTGAAATGTGTCTGAACACTTTGGAACATATCCTTGCTTTCGAAGGGGTCTACCCTATGACAGTAGCATCAACACTTTCGACAGGGTCCACTTAAAATGGATTCTTAATCTCATTTTGATCCATTCGAAAAGGGATCTCCCTCTTGGTTCACTTTTAATCCAATATACCTTGGATGTTAACAAGATTCCTTATTAACACCTACCTTGAATTAGATATAAGGTGCAAGTATACTTATAAAATGAATTAGAACTTAAATTTGCGTAAACTATACTACCATCTATGGATGTATGTTTAAATAATTTAATATTTGTCAAAAAATAATAATTCTTGGAATAAAAATATTAACGGCAAACATTAGAAGGCAGATGTGAGTATCAGCAAGTTCCGTTTATTCGACTCTGTATATTACAATTAAGCTTTCTAGATATTTGAATCAAGTTTATAATAAACACATCTGTCAACTGCATTGTTCATACGTACATACAAGACTTTGAATCTTCGAAATCTGCAAGCAAGAAATTCCTGGACATTTCTGGTATATTGACGCATGAAAATATATCAAGACTAGCATATCAGCAGCATGGAGATTTAACGAATGAAAATTTACTTTCAGCTTTGGCATTCTTATTTGCATGTATCTTAATATGATATATTTTAACGTATCCACTACGGATTTATAACCAATATTCCAAACCAAATATTTATTCCTAAATATAACAGAACAAAAAGGACGGTACCATCCATTACTATGTATTCACCCACCTCCTCAACAATGTCCGAAAAAGACCGATTCTCAATACACTACTTTTACGGTTTTACCTTCCACCAATCCTCTTTATTTTAACTTCTCCACCATTATAATCTTCTACTTGGTTTGCCCTGCAGCAAAAATTAATTGTTTTTTCCTTAAATTCTTCCCTTACTTTTCCTACTCGGTAAGCTCGACCTTCAACTTTTAAAACCATTTTCAATTGTTGGCTATGCACGTTACGACTGGATGAATATGTCAACTACGGATGATGCACGACGAATGGTTACAAAAATATTTAATAACCTCATTATTCATGCAAAAAATTGGGCAGATAGAGATGAGATAGTTTCTAAAGTTGTGGATATTCTACATAAGCATGGGGCTAATGTCATAGTATTTGACAATTTTGTAAGTTTTTTCTTCTACTTACATTCATATATGCTTCGGTTTATTATCATCACTATTTAGTACATCCTCAAATTTTAAAAGGAACGACATGTTTATCCAGACCAACCCATTGAAAGAGCGAAAGGTGCATGCCTTATACAGAGGAACAGTGTTGGGAGTAAGGTATTGTCTTCTTATTTTAACTCATTATAGTAACATATAACTTCAATCATCGCTCCTAATACTGTTATCCTCTTTGATTCTTAGGTGTGGGATTGTGTTGTGCTGGTGCATGAAGAGTATGTGGAAAACACAAGGAGAACAACTAAATGGCCTGTTAAAAATGTTTCAGTATGCATATCATTTTTTAAATTTGAATATTTCTATATTGGTTTAACCATTTGTTTACTTAGTCAACCTTTTTTTTTTGCATTTGCTCACTGGAGTAGAGATGTGGTGATAGACAGCTACACATTTTTACTTGTACTTAACCAGATGTTAACCTCTTTGTTTCTACAAAGACTCATGTTGTCAAATATGCCTCTTTGTTTCTACAAAGACTCATGTTGTCAAATATGTCTTCTTTGTATTATATTCTCTGGAAATTTTTTTTAGGATACTGTTGTTTTATCAAGCTGCATGCCTATTTTGTGACTACTATGTGTATTAAATTGATTTACGGATACATATTGAAAGCTTTATGCATACACATTGTACTTTCATATTAAATGGATTTGTTATAATATAGCTGGAAAATCCTTTTATACTACTAACACATGCTGCACAAAATCCAACTAAAATACAAATGACCAATTCTCAAAAATTTCTACAAACAAATCAGCAGTTGCACCTCTGTTAAAAGAATCTAGAAAGCAAAACAAATGGAGAATTTATCCATACTCAACTGATCTGATCCAACTGCATGAATCATAGCTGGCATAGCCTATATACAACTGTCAAGTGAAGCACTGAAATGCAATAGTTATCAACTCTAAAGCTAAAAATTAACATGTAATATATACTGAATAACAGAGCTACTCATGCATAAGGAAAAACGTAAAACACAGCATGATGAATAACGTGTAATTATACATTTTACAATTATACATTCCATAAAATCTGTTATCCCATTACTGGTGAATTCATATATAGTCATTTATTATTATAGTTTCATGTAATATGTATTTTACCCTGAATTGTATACAAAATTCTTAACATTTAGTTATTTCTTTGTTTTTTTACTACTTATTCATGTGCTTCATTCCTTCTCTACTTATAATGTCAGTCATGGTTTTATTACTTCAACATACTTCTCTGGTTGGTTATACACAAGTTCGCTACAAAATATAGCTAAAAACTAAAATGAAGAAAATTATACAACAACAAAAATAAAACCGCATGTATTCTCATTACACAGGCAGTACACATATAGTAAAAAAGATGATTATGTAATGGTGACTTCATGTCCAAACAATTGAGCTATGCCAACAATATGTAACTAAAACCTATTTAAATTTAAAATTTGCTCATTCAACACTAGCATAAATTGTACATAATATATGTGCATGTAGCACTGTTCTTTTGAAAAGAGAAGTCGAACATGTACAGAAAATATTGAGCTTAATAGTACATGCAATGCGTTTTTCTACCCTACGTCTTACTTGCAGTTGCAAAATTTTCTCTCCATCTCAGCTATTCCTTTCTAATCTCTCCTCCACTACATTGTTAATTTTCTTTCCTACCTAACCAAATAAATTATTCATCAATCAAGGAATTATCTTCCTGTTATACAACAAGGTCACTTATTTCAAAGCATCAAAAGTTAACTATCTGTCAGTACACTACTTGAAGAGAAGAATATTAACTGTAAGTTGGTATGTTAATGACACTTCATTTCCATGCTATTACTCAACCATCACATCTATTTTAATTCAATTTGCCATAATCTAATTTTACAACTATCCTATTGTAAAAAGTATATTAAAACACCAAATACTACAAAGTACACCATTATATACATGCATGTATAAAAATATCAAACCACAATCCATATGCAGTTATATGCACGACGACAATTAATTACAAAATAATTTAAACTTATTATAATTCTACACTTCTACGCTTCAGATGCAAAACTACAGCTTACATTCATATAAGCTGACATATGGCTACATGAATGTATGCAAATTACTACATTAGTCAACAATTATACTTGATTTGCATAACTGTATGTTGGCACATCCTGACACTACAAAAGAAGCACTATTTAGCGATGGCTAATAGCCGTTGGCGACCATTGCTAGCCGTCGCTAAAAGCCGTTGCAAAATATCTCGTTGCAACTAAAGAAAGCGATGGCCTTAGCGACGGTTCCGTTGTTCTTTTTGCAATGGCTTGTAACGGTTAATTGTCCACGTGGTAGCAACCGTTGGGGTTGTTGGTTTCCCGGGTTGTTGAAGCAAACTGTTGCAAAGCGTTGCAATATTGCTGTTGCTAGCCATTGCTAGCCATCGCTAAAATTGACCAAAGGGCCGTTGCTAGCCGTCGCTAGCCGTTGCAAACCTGGAATATATTTGCTGCCACATTGCAGCACCTTCAACCCTCAATCTCATTCAATCCAAATAATATAATTCCATCATTCCACACATATAATATCATTCTATCATACCATATAATCAATATCAACACAACCAAATCATCAAATATTGCATATTCCAACATATATTAAGAAAATCATATAAGAAAATCAACATAACCAAATATGAAAATCCACCAAACCAAACCACATAACTAAATTAAAACGACCAATACATATCAAGTGCCAAAGTATCGATCACAACAACCAAAATACCAAATTCACCAAAACACTAAGTATCAATCAAAACATCCAAAGTACCAAATGTCAAACCCATCATAATATGTACATATATATATAAAGTGTACCCATCAAAACAAACCAACTAAGCATCATCATCATCAGCAGCAGCAGCATCTGCAGCTCCTTCCCCGGGCATCGACCCATGCTCCTGATAGAAGGCAGCAATACGCTCATCTATCTGCGTCGCCAACTGACTCTTCCGCCAATCATTGAGCTCATCCAATTGTGTTTGCATCCGAGCAATCTCTTCCTCATCTATGGATCTCCTATATGTCCTTTGGAAATTAAGAGCCTGTGAAATAATTCAAGTGAATAAGAAGTTCATGGCATACAATAACAATAAGAAAACTCAAGTTATTGGTAATAAACTCAAGTGAATAAGAAGTTCATGGCATTTAGGTTTCTACTGTGTAAACGTTGAGTACATACCATATTGTCGAAACTATAACGCCTGTTTCAACTTGCCGGTTCAATGATTGAATCCCATATCCGATTAGACTCATCAACCGTAAGTGAATCCCGTCCACTCGCTTGTATCGCTCGTGCATGCTCTGCTTTATATCTCTCCTACAATTACGAACAGATATTTGACACAATTGCTATACAATTTACTTATTTACTCTGAAATAAACAAATATGAAATATTTTCATTACAGAAATAAACATATTTACCATTACAGAAGCAGCCTTGTCATCCGACCAATCATATGAAACATTCTCATCCTCATCTGTATGCTCCACTGCATGTGTGACTCAGCCGCTATAGGCTCCCTTTCATACTTTGCCCACTGAATATATACAAGAATAGATTATATTGATAATTTGCATGAGTATATACAAGAATAGATTATATACAAGAATAGAATATATGGTAAAGAGACACTAGTAAATATATACATCAATAACATAAATATTGATTAATTTATTTACCAATTCCCTCCTATGTTGTTGGAAGGATTTCGAGCCACCACGATGTAAAGCGGGGTTTTTGTTCCTATTAGCCTTGTTTCTTGCCGATAATTCCTATTAATTTATACACACTATTAAGTAAAATAATTCAACACATTTAAATGTAAAAATATAGTGACAATATAACTTACTTTGAATGCTTCAGATTCCCAATATTGTTGAAATCCAGCCCAAATATTATCCCCCATCCAACTTGGCTTTTTCCCTGAACTCTTAGCCCTTGACAGAGTCTCTGTAATTTTTCCGTATCTTTTTATTCCAATGATTTATAAAAACATCCATATCCTGCGGATCCACACGTACAGCTGCCTGCATATTGAATTATCACACGTGTTATGTAAAAGAGATTATATAATTAAAAAACAATCAGCATAACAGAATACGTAAAACTGATATCATAAAGCATGATGGCATATTGTTTTTGGTTTCATATAAGGCATAATTATATATTACAAAGTTGTACTTACCATAAGATCAGTTCATATTGCGTTTTATATATGTGTTGGGATGTTATCCCACTGAGGCCAACACCCGGACATCCTACTCTTGTACGCTTCCTTCGATACTTGCAAAATGAAATTGGACGGCTCCACCACGAACCCTCTGTAGAAATGTTGATGTATATATTCAATATATTTCATATAATATAATTCAAATAAGTTTGATACATACCCAGCACTTTTCGGAACTATCTCCGCAACTCGACAGAGATCTGGCTCAGAGCTACTCGGACCTGCTCCAAGTGAAGGTGACTGAGATGTACTACGTCGATTACGTCGCCTATCATACATATTTGGCACAAACATAAATATAATATCATACACTGCTTAGAAAAGAGTACTGATAACATAATCATCACATAATCATCAATCAATATCACATAATCAATAATCATCACATAATTATTAATCAAGTGATAATCATCACATAAGCATACTCTGCACATAATCATCGAAAAAAGCGTACATGAAAAGAATAATGCATAACTCAGAATGATACAGATCATATATAGTCATCATTATTATTACATAGCTCAGAATATTACAGAACATAGTCATTATTGTTAATACATAGCTCAGAATTATACAACAAGCGATGTCATCTATGATCAGTCTTCGTCATATTCTGATTCAGACTCAGTCTCGTACTCTATATCATTTTCTTCGATACTTACAAATGCATCTATTAAAACATTCGATTCATCAGTCAATGACCCTACATCAATGTCATCGGTTATCACTATTTAGTATTTGGCTCGAGATCCGCTTGATACTCTGCTTCATCTGGAATATTATTTCCATCAAATGTATATCTTGCCTTCGTTTTAAAAACAGCCCACCAGTCTGCTTTATCTTTTTTTAAGGACGGATATGGAGCAAAATAAACTTGTAAAGCATGCTTAGCTAATACAAAAGGATCATACTTATAATAATGTGACGTATGCCTTATTTCAATTAGCTTATAATCTTTGTGCACGTTAATTCTAGAGCCAGGAACATTGCTAAACTAGTTGCATTTGAATAAAACAACTTTCACTGCAGGTTGTAAATAATATGTCAACTCTAAAACTTGTGTTAAGACACCGTAAAAATATTTTATATGCTCCTCTGGATCATCACTTCCTTTGACAAATACACCACTGTTATATGTTAATTTTTCAGCCCCGTAATCTTTAGTGTTGAATTTAAATCCATTGACGAAGAATATTGGATAAGTCTTGACATTTCATTTTGGTCCGATAGCAAGATGTCGTAATCCTTCATCAACAACGCAGTTTTCTGTATCACGAACGTAGTTTGAAAACCATCCAGCAAATTGTTTACTGAGATCGCCAGATGGATGTTGTGATTCGTATATGCTGCAAATATGTATTATATTCCTTTATAATTAATATATACATGTATAATTGAATTATATATGAATTCATAATTACCTGAAAAATGGTGCAACTTCAGCATAATTTAGAAGAACATATGTGTGTGCCACATGGTAATCTCTATCATCTAACCATATTTCCACACATTTTCCAGCAGGTCTTCCATGTTGTCTAAAAATAGATAACATTATTTGAGAAGAATCCTGCTCAATAGTTTCTTCATTACAGGGAACACTTACGAACGATAAGTTCACATCGTTACTAAAGCAATGTGAGAAAAAAATGAAGTTTCTTCTTCAAGGTACGATTTGCAAATCGAACCTTCTACTCGTGCTTTTTGTCTAATTTTTTTCTTCAAATGATTCAGGTACCTATAACAAAATTAATTAAATTTATATGGTGGTACAAAAACCGAAATTAATTAAATTACCTCTCAAATGGATACATCCATCCATATTGCACAGGACCATGAAGGAGTGCTTCAGATGGAAGATGAACAGGTAATTGCTCCATTACATTAAAAAAACCAGGCGGAAATATTTTCTCCAGTTTGCATAGAAGTATAGGGATTTCTGCTTCAAGTTTACGTATACGATCTACCTTTAACATCGTAGAACAAAGCTGTTTATAAAACATACTTAATTCTGTTATAACACTCCATATTTTTGCAGGCAGCAGTTCTTTGAAAATCACGGGGAAAAAATACTCCATCATAATGTGGCAATCGTGACTCTTCATCCCACTCAATTTGCTGTTTTTAAAGTCAACACATCTACGGAGGTTAGAAGAAATCCCATCAGGACATCTAAGTCCTTCCACCCACTTTAGAACGAGTTTTACTTGCTTGTTGTCTAGCTCATAGCATGCTTTGGGTTTCTTATTATCGTCGTATAATTGAAGTTCGGGCCGCTTACAGAAGTGTAATATATCACGTCTTGAATTCGCATCGTCCTTGGTTTTCCCCTTCACATTCAAAATTGTATTAAACACGTTGTCAAACACGTTTTTTTCATTGTGCATGACGTCAATGTTATGTCGGAGTAGGAGATTTTTCCAGTACGGTAACTCCCAGAATATACTTTGCTTGCACTAGTTATGAATGTCTTATTTACCTGGAATTTCAACCTGTACCCCAATTTCATGTATCTTTGGGTAGTCTTTTACAATTTCATAAACCTCTTCACTTGTCCAAACCTTAGGTGGTAGCATACTCTCTACTCTGTTAGCTTTAAAATTCTTTTTATTCGTTCTAAATTTATGATTGATATGTAGAAATCACCAATGACAGTCAAACCAAGAAATTTTCTTTCCATACTTTAATGAAAATGCTCGTGTTTCATCCATACAATAAGGACAAGCTAGACATCCAGATGTGCTCCAACCTGAAAGCATGCCATACGCGGGAAAATCACTAATATTCCATAATAAAGAAGCAAACATACAAAAATTCCTTTTTCTCGAAATGTCGTACGTTTCAACTCCTTCATGCCGCGGTGTTTTCAACTCGTCAATTATTGGTTGTAGATAAACATCAATTCCTTGTGTCGGATCATCGGGACCGGGAACGACAACCGTTAGAAACATATATGGAGTTTTCATACACATCCATGGAGGTAAATTATAAGGAGTAATAATAATATGCCATGATGAATATTTACTACCAAACTGAGAAAATGGCGAAAATCCATCCGTACATAAGCCAAGCCTAACATTACGGCTCTCTGCCGCAAATTCAGGATAAGTCTTATCGAAATGTTTTCATGCTTCTCCATCAGATGGATGTATCAAAGTTCCTTCTTCTGGTGTTCTCACACTGTGCCATCGCATATGACATGTTGTAGTAGAAGATGCATATAACCGTTGAAGTCTGGGAGTGATGGGTAAATAATGCATCCTCTTATATGGAACTTCTTTTCCTTTCTTTTTTCTTGGTTTGTATCTTTCCTCGTTACATATTCTGCATTTAGTAAGATGAGCGTCTTCTTTCTAATACAGCATGCAACCTTTTACACATGTATCTATCTTCTGGTACGGCAATCTAAAAGCAGACATAAGTTTTTTTACTTTATAATGACTATCACACATCAAATTATTAGGTGGCATGTGTCGTTTTGCAGTTTGTACAACTGCTGTAAATGCAGCTTCTGTAAGATTAAATTTCGATTTCATAGTGATGTATTCGGCGGTTACATATAATTCGGTTCCGCTTGTACATCCATCCCACAATGGCCTCTTAGCAGAATCCAATAAATCATAAAAAAAATTAGCTTCCGCGGTCGGCTCTTCGTCAACATTTTCGTTCCATCATCACCTTGGTCAAAGGTAGGAAACATTGATCGTGCAGCATCTTGCATCATGTTTTCTATAGGATTGGTCATAGTATTATCGTCCTCTAAAACTACAGGATTAGGTGTAGGTTGAACAAGTTCTCCATGACGATCACATAAGTAATAATTCGGCACAAAACCAAATTTGTACAAATGTACTTCTACTACATCTGGTTTCCAATGCTTCAGATGTTTGCACTTACTACATGGACAACGAATGTCTACGTTATTTCGATTATTAGATTGAGCAAATCTAATAAATACGTGTACACCGTTACAGAAACGTTCTTTTATTGATCCTTTCATACCTTTTCGAGGTTCATACATCCAACTACGATCGAGAAAATAATCTAACATATTTCCTGATTTGTAAAATGTAGGTTAGAAGATTGAATAACACACTTCATTTTAAAGTCTTGTAAAAATTCATATATAACCCTTTACTATTTTAACAAATTCAAATAAATACTGCATTCAAATTTTCAATTCTTAAGTTTATTGTTTTTTTACTTTGACGGCCGGTTATCCTACTTCCCATTACAAACACAATAACGTAATCATATTTTATAAATCATTTCAGGTTAAACGATTCTAAAAATTTTCGGCAGCACTTTCCTTTATTCCCTGTATCGTACACAAATGCGTGTACACAGGGAAAAAAGGAAGTTCCATCGAAATTTTCTGAACCGTTTAAACTGAAATGATTTATAAAATATGATTACTTTATTGTGTTTGTAACTTGTCCAAATACTAGGACAAATCCAACAAATGTTGTATCAGATGAATATAGATGTCCGTTCTGTGGAAAAACGAATATCCATATAACGATCATATACAACACTTGTCAGACAGGGCCAAAAATTCTCTAAGGGATTCACATAAATAAAGCACAAATTAAAAATATTAATATTGAAGTATTAGTGGTCTGTAGTGAAATAATGATCTTAAATTTTTTTTAGTAATGTAGACAAATAGAATTCGTTTAATTATGAATCAAAATCCATGGGAACTATTAGTAACTCGGAAAATATGCCTTATCTCACAAATGGAAACTATGAGTTACTATTTTAACAACTACAAAAACTATTTTATTAATTTAACTATTTAAATATTTATTAATTAAATCTAAAATTTTAAAACGTATTTTAACTTTTGTTTAACTACATAAATTTTAATTAACGATTTTGTGAACTAAATAAGTAGTTAGCACTTACAACAGTATAACAAACATTCTCGTAAACTTATCAATAAACATATTATTCAATAATCATGGACTATTTTTTGGATTTTAAATTAGCCATAATTTTTAACAACATAATAAACAATAAATTCACTAATTAATACCACCAAATCAACACTAATTATCATCACCTAATACGCAATAATCACCATTTTCAAATACATAATCAACTAATTTTCTAAATTAGGTTTACCATTATATATCCAATTCAAATAATAAACTATACATTATAAACTAATAACATATATTCATCAATTCCAAACCCCTAAATCATCCAATTCCAAATCCCTAAATCATCAACTAATTTAATTTAAACCTAAATTAAACAAAGATAATGGAAAATAGGAGATACCGACAAGTTTGGAGAGGTTGAAATTAGCGACGGAAGGTTGCGACGGCTCCTGGTGGCGGAGGGCGGCGGCTCGTGGCGGGGGGCAGTAGATCTGAAATGTTTGGGGAGAGGGAAAGTGAAATGTTTTGGTCTTGGGTAGCAGGTTTGTATAACGCGATAAGCGACGGCTAGCAACGGCCGCTTTTTTTAGCCGTTGCTAGCCGTCGCTAGGCTATGTCGCTTTCTGAAGCCTTTCTAGTAGTGTGATTTGCTATGCTGGAATGACTGAAAGCTGATATGGCTTGAACCTATAACATGGAAACAAAATGAGTTTAACATTCTTTATTTGTGTAATGTAACACTCAAAATGAAATGCTGCTGGCACTAAATAACTACTTAGAACTTATTATTTATTTGTTTAATAATGCCTTCAGAAGAAATTCCTATGCTTTGAGCTATACATTATTTTATTTCATGATGTATGTTTTGTTTATCTGCCAGATAAGTATATCAGACTAAGATCATCATTTCTCACTTATGACAACACACAATTATGAAGTTAATACTAAACTCGAAAATTTTAGCAAAGACGCCAATTTATGAAAGACTATTAACAACCCAACATGATTACTCACTTGAATATCATACAATAACATTTAATTTTCATCGAATGAACTCTGTTACTCCATATTATGTGAATACACAAGTGCATTCTTCATCTCTAATGCAGGACTACTAACCAAAGATTTATTTGGCCATTGATAGTAACAGCTATAGCGAACGGTGACAAATGTATTTTATCAGATATAACCAACTATTGCCCCACTTCATATGTGGAACATTCAAAGTGCCATAAGGTTTGTTAAACGTATATGTTCTATACATCTTTAATGCATACCACTAACCACTTATACTCACTTCCATAGACTGGCCATACCACTTTGGTATATGGTCGTAACTTAGAAGAGAGAGCTTTGCAAAATCATCTTAGCACCACTTAACTTAGAAGATCAAAAACGTTATTGCCTTTACTTGAAATCAACCACTTTTTTAAACAAAGATTTACAATTAGGATATACTTCATAATTAACACCCATGAGCCTTCCTATATACTAGCTAAACCAGAGTTACTTGTAACCAAACTTTATTTTTATTTTTGTTGGGACAAATAAATTTTCAGAAATTTCAATTTAATAACCAAAAACATATACTTATCCTATAGTGTTTCTTCAAAAGTAAATCAATATGCTAAAAAGAAAATTTGTTTTGGGAGACTTTTGTTTTTTTTATTATCACTCCACTAGGGCCCGACCCAATTAAAAACACTTTACTAAACAAAAGATCCCAAAGAAATCAAATTCGCACCCAAATTCACAATCAAATTCATGAATTCACAAATTCACAATCAAATCCACTAGGACCTTTCTCGAATTCAATTCCAAGTCTGCGGCGTGTTTGTGTTGGAATGGAGTGGATGGCTGGATTGGTGAATTTGGTTGCGGTAGGGTTGTTTCAGGTTTTTGGCGATTTGGGTATAAGTTGCAGATTTGTAATTGCGGATTTCAAGGAGGAGGAGGTTCGAGCGAGGGTGATTTAGGAGATTTGCGTTGATATAGGAGATTACGGTGGTCGCTGGTTGTTCGATTGGTGTTGGTTTGTTTTGGTTGGTCGAAGCATGGTAGTGTTGAAGTGAATGTGTGGTGTTGTAGCAATGTAATATGGAGGGAAAGGTAAAGGTTGAAGCAATGAGATGGCAGCAATTGTTAAGGTATGGGGATGGACAGAGGATGTTTTGTGGTGACTGAAGTAGTTTGTTGGTGTGGGTTGGTTCAGTGGTGCATTGAGAAAGCAGTATGTTGAGGATATTGTAGTATGTAGCAAGCAGTAGGGTGATAGTTGATGGCAATAGGATGGTTCGGGTTTTGATTGAAGGGTATTGTTGTTTTAGGTGGGTGGAGGAAGGCAACAGTATGTTATAGATGGATATTGATGTTTGTATAGATTGGTGGAGGTAGAGCAGTAGGAGTAACAGTTTGGGTTATGTAAGGACTAAGGAGGGAGAAGGCAGTTGCAGGCTGCTGAAGTGTTTGAGGCAGGGTGTATGAAGAAGGCAGATGGAGTTTTTGATATGCAGTGCTTGATTGAAGTTGTTTTGTGGAGTTGCTGGTGGATGGTGAGGTGGTGATGAAGTATGAGTAGGAGTATGAAGTACTGTGATGAAGGGGCGGGGTAATGGCAGAAGGAGGATATTGATGATGACTACAGTTTTGCGGTTGGTGGAGGTGGTGTGTATATTGTTTGGTTGATGATTGAAAGTGGTGAATGTAGGTTGGTTCGTAGGAAGTTGAATGGTAGTGGAAGCTGTAGGAAAATGGTTGATGAGGAAGTGCACAGTGGTGATTGTTGCTGAAGTTTGGGTGAATGTTGAAGTGAGTTTGGCTGTAGAAATTTTTCACTGTGGAGCAGGGTGGTGATGTTGATGTTTGTGGTTGATGGAGCAAGGGAGTTGGGTGGTTTGAATCAGTTGTTATGAAGTGTTGTTGGTATGGTATTGATGGAAATGTGCACAGTAAGGTGTTGTGACAGAAGTAGTTATGTTGGGCAGTGAAATGTATGTTGTGCAACGAGTGTTGTGCACAGGGGCAGTGAAATGTAAGTGGTGATTTGTTGTGATGTGCAGGGGTGTTTTGAGAAGATGGACAGTGAGATGGTGGAAGTTTGCACAGAAGTTGAAGTATTGAAGTGGGGTTGTTGAGGCTGTAGTATTGATGGTAGTGGTAGAGGGGTTGTTGTAGGAGTTGTAGTGTGAGATGGAGCAATGTAGAAGTGTGGTAATGGTTATGTAGTTATGTGGTTATGTGAAGTTTGAGTTTGTATGGAGGATGCACTGATGATAGGTGGGGCTGGAAATGTTGAATGTTGAATGTTGATGAAATGGCAAGGATGGAAGCGGTAGATGAAGTGGCAGTGGGTAGGTGATGTATGTAAGGAGATGATGTGGGATGGTTCGGGTATGAGGCAGATTGTAGGATGTAGTATGTGGAGGTGGAGCAGGAATTGCAGTGGTTGATTGATATGTGTTGTCAGGGTGATGGTTTGGTTATGATGCAGTGGCAATTGATATGTGAAGTTGAGGTAGAGGAGTTGAGATGGTACTGATGGGTAGCAGGTAGAAGTGAATGGTTTGTGGTCCGGAAGGAGTTTGTCACACTGTACACAGTGATGGTTTCAGGTGGGTGTAGTGGACTGTGAAGATGCACAGTTTTGAAGAAAGAGAATTGCAGTTAATTGAAAGTGTTGTAGAAAAAATGTAAATGTAAAATTGTAGAATCAAAACAGAAATTGTAAATGTAAATGAAAAAGAAAATTGAAATGCAATGTTTTTTTAAAATAGAAATGCAAAAGCAACTAGAAAAGCAACAAGCACACCATCAAAATGAAAAAAAAAATTACACACAAACACAAAACAATAATATATATATTTTAATTGCAACTCAACACACAAAATGAAAACACACTAAAATCAAACAAAAATAATAATCGAAGAATAGAATTAAAATAAAATTGCAATTCCCCGGCAACGACGCCAAAAATTTGTTTGACGACGAGTTTTCTATCGGTTAGAAAATCGCCGAAAAATGTAATAAAGTTAATCACAAGCGCACGACATACAATTTTAGCACGTGGCGAGTACGGGTCGATCCGCAGGGAATTGAATTAATTTTAAATTCTACTCAATCAAATTAACCCAAAGTTAGAAATTGTTTTAAGCTAAAAAATGTAAAAACTAACAAAAACAAAGTGAATAAAAATATGAGAGTAGAAGGCAATTTAGAGGTAAATCCCTTCTCATGATCACATAAATCAACACAATGAAATTATGATCTCTCTTTTTAGTTATTTGTGAATTTAGTGGATGTGTTTATCCTAAGTATGGTCTATTTATGCTATTAATTAGCCCAATATAAACCATCAAACTTTAACACACCATCCAAACCACACTACGCCATAAATGGCCTTCTGCAACATTTTAGCAAGGTGTTGCCAGCTAAAATGTTGCGGTAGATATAAAATTTTGGTCCTACTGCAACGTTGTATTTATGGTGTTACCTTAGCCATAAAAATGTGTTGCTCTAGCTAAACAAGTGTAACACGATGCAACATTTTTATATAGTGTTGCTATAGATGTATTCAAATTAAAAAATTAATAAAATTAGCAATCCGCGTGAATACGATCCAACGGTCTACATTTAATCTGATTGTTAAACTGGATCACCGTTACAATTTGCCCCAAATTTTCGTTTTCCCTCTTTACTTTTCATATCATTTTTGTTCTCACCCCCAATTTCCAAATCCCTAATTTCGTTTCGAAAGAGGCAATCTGATGCTATTACATTTCTATTCAATCTTCCACTCCAGTATTCAGAGGACACAACTTCGTTTTCTATTCAATTGGCAGTTGAAGTAGTTCGTTTAGCTCCACACCCGAAGTACAAGAGAAGAGTTCGAATCAAGAAGAGGTACCAAGCACACGATCCTGATAATAAATTTAAAGTCGGATATTACGTGGGACTTGAAAAGATTAGGCCGATAAGCAAGACCAAGACTTTTCTTGCTGTTCCTGTTGCTGCCAGGAACACACCTAAGAGCGTTGACACTGTGCCTCTTGAGTTGCTTGAGATACCACTACAGTCCAATGAAGAGAAGGCTGTCTAATTTCCGGTTTGTTTTGACCTTTTTTTTTCATTTTGTGATATTTGATACTGTGGATTTATGCATTTTCTGTATCTGAATGGTAAGTTTCAAAATTTCATCTTGCTTCATGTATTTTGAGGTCTATTGTTGAATTTGGATTGGAGTGGTCTTCCATATTTCACCTTGAAGATAGAATAGAGAATGACTGGAAGAGCTATTTTCTAATGCACTAAAAGTGTTCGATACTTTGTGTGAATGGTATTGTTTTCAAAATGTCCGGTTTCCTGTAGTTTCACATTGATATACTTCAAATTTTTCACTGCATTTTGTTCTTTCATGTTCGAAAAATGACATATCACGTATATATAAGCTTTCTACTGTTGTAAAACCACTTATCTGCACCACAAACATTTGGCGTAGTGTCTGGATGCGGTCGGTGAAGTGATGTAGCGGGCTATGGTTGTTCCAGTTTGGATGCGGTCGGTGAAGTGATGATGGGTATGAATTGTAATTGAATTGAATTGAATTTGTATGAATTTTAATGCTTGAGTAAACGAGTTTGGTTTTTCTTTTGTAGGCTAATGATGGTCCAAATCTGAAGATATATAGCTTGGTGCTTTGAACTAATGTACATGTATGAACTGACCTTTGATTCTCTTGTTGATGAAAGGCGAAGCAGTCTGCTTAGAGTTGATGGTCCAAATCTGTAGATATATAGCTTGCAGTGAGAAGCAATGTTGTTTGCTATCAGCCAAGGGTGGTGCTTGGTTTTGTTGCAAATTTGCAGTGTGAAAGTTTGATGATGCTTGGGTTGTCGGAATGGGTAATCAGCGATTGTGATTAGGCGATTTGGCAACCTGAAGTCGAATTTGGCAACTGAAATAGTTTGTTGGTGAGGCAATTAGAGGAAGGAGGCTGGTGGTTTAGAAGTATGTGTGGTGCATCATTTTACGTCGTTTCAAAGAAGGCTCGATCTTCCGAAATTGGATGAATCGGGCGGTGCCCCGGACCCCCGCCGGCGCTGCGCCCGGACCCGCTTCTCGGCTCGCCTTCGGCTCGGCACTCGGCTCGTCATATATTTGTTAGTGTCGGTGTCTGTATAAATTTAAACTGCATATGTAATGAGTGAACTGAGTGATGTAGTGAGGAATATCTGTATATGTGAATATCAGTGTTATATATCATTGAATTGTAAAATAGTGGAGTCAGGAATTTGTACTATTTCAAATGTTGAAATAAAATATTTATTTAAATAAATTACTGTTTAAATATTAAATTCTGTGCAATAGCATTTTATTAAATAAATATTTATTTTTATTAAAAAATCAAATATGCTCTACATTGTGGGCCCCACAAATTCAGAAAGTTAATATCTATAGCAACATTTTGGAATGTTGCTACAGATACCTATGGGTGTTGCCATAGACCCAAATAGGGTTCTATTGCAACAATATTACTTATGTTGCCTTAGATAGTCAAAATGTTTCCTTTGAGGTCTAAGGCAACGGCAAAAATTGCATCACCCTAAAAGTGTTGCCATAGACCTATGGCAACATTTTTCGGGCCTGAGCCAATATTTTTTTTGTGTTGCAGAAGGCCATTTATGGCGTAGTGCCACTTGTCAACTCTAATGAAAAAGATAATGAAATTAAAAATAAAATCTATTCTAAGCATGATCTATTTACTATTGATTAGTAATATAGACCATCAAATTTTGATTCTAAAATCCACTTCATTACCAAAATCATATGTAGATGAAGATGTAATTTGTGTTTACATTTGTTTAAGCATAGCCTATTTGGTGTCAACAACATAGGCCATCAAATTCAAAGTTAAACAACAAAATTTAACCACATCAAAAATTTCTATTAAGCACAAAAAGAGATCAAATGAAATCACTATGTTAACTTTAAGTGATTCATGAGAGCTTCATCACCCCTAAATTGAAGGGGCTTAGCTTCTCGTATTTGAATTCTTCATAACATAAAATGATTTCAACATGAAAGAAGAGAGCTAATTGAAATAAACTAAAGGCTAATCTACTTGCATAAAAGAAAGAGGTCTAAACTACTAGCATAAGAAAAAACAAAAAAGAAAAGAACATGAATTAAAAGTGCATGAATTAAAATTGCATGTAAAAAATTGCATTAAGAAAAGGCTAAAAAGCCAATAAAAAGAAAGAAAGTTTATGCTACATTTGTGGCTACAACTAAACTAAAGAGAAGGTGGTAAGAGCTTGCTACATAAAACATAAGGGGTTATTTATACATGCCTAAAACCCAAATCCATATTTTAGGGGACTACCCAAAATGCCCTTTAATAAGTGTGGCCTCCAAGTTATCATTAGCATGTAATTAATCCTCGATTAACATGCCTTTAAACCATCATGAACATGTGCATATGCTTTTAATCTCCATTAGCTTTTAATTGTGATCCATGGGTTAGTGGGTAGGTGGGCTCCTCCATGATGGCATGGATTCATTTATTTCCATCTTTCATTTGCCTTCCTTCTCTTGTGCATGCATACATACATGAAGCCACTTCCAATATTCACTCAAATTCCTATAAAACAACATTCAAATGTCCAAGTAAATTTTCTCAAATTAAATCATACACAAAAATGATCATTTTGCCCCCATATGAAGATGAATAAATGATGATTTGAAAATAATTTAAATTTTGGTTTAAACATGTAAAATACCCTAAAATGTTCATTTATTAAATAAAAGTAGATTAAATATCGCATTAAAAATATGCACTTTTACGTGCACATCAGATACCCCCACACTTATCTTTTTATTCGTCCTTGAATAAACTAAAACTAAGATAAATCTGTTTTCATAGAAAACACGATTGCATTGAGCGTATGCAACAAGCCATTAAACCTCTAGGTGTCCCTAGTAGGACGAGTGTTGTCTCGTGAGAGTTTTCAGTGGATACTACCCTAAAATCCAAATGCAACATGAAAAATTCCTAAATGCGAGATTTATTTACAAAGATATGAATGCAAGTTTTTAAAAATATTTACAAATGAAGAATTTACTTTTAAATTGACACAAATAAGTTAGATATATGTTTTGGTCATTATCATGAAATTTAAATCATTTTACTCGACAAAATTTCCAACAAAAATTAAGTTATCATCACAATTAGACTCTAGTTTGGCTAGTTGTTTCGGTTGATAACATAGTGCAACTATGAAATGGATCCTTCGTTGATTATCAAAGTTTTTCAAAGTGGTATTTGTATTTCTTTTAAATGACAATCGAATCAAATAAGTGAAAATAATGCTTGGATTTCAATTGCTTGTTCTCTCTATTTTTGAAAAGTATTAACATTATTATTATTTACACACCTAACTTGGATAAACTGATGCTAGATATACCGATGATGCACTGCCTTTTGAACTTATGTGAGAAGAATATAGAGCGTGGTGAGTGTACACACTTGCGCATGAACACATGACTCTAGGTGATTATTTTTATTAAATCTATTTACATACACCTAACTCAGATAAACTGAGGCCAAATATACCGATCATGCACTGCCTTTCAGGCTTATGTGAGAAGGGTACAGAGCATGCGAGTGTATACACTTGCATGGGAACACATGACTCTAGGTGTTTCTTATTTTCGCAAAAACCATTTTTTTTGTTTTTTTTGTTTTATGTTTTTTTTTGTTTTTTTATAAAGAGAGAGTTTTGCAAAATCATCTTAGCACCACTTAACTTAGAAGATAAAAAACGTTATCGCCTTTACTTTAAATCAACCACTTTTTTAAACAAAGATTTACAATTAGGATATACTTCGTAATTAACGTCCATGAGCCTTCCTATATACTAGTTAAACCAGAGTTACTTGTAATTAAACTTTATTTTTATCTTTGTTAAGACAAATAAATTTTCAGAAATTCCAATTTAATAACCAAAAACATATATTTATCCTATAGTGTTTCAGATGATCCTGGGCTGACTACAGATCCTTTCTGATCAACTCAACCTTCGCTGATGCTTCTTGAAACAAACCGGACCAAAGATAACTCAACCAATGATCCTCTCAAGATCTACCCAATAATCCAAAACACAACTCTATTTCACCAATATCCGAAGATATAATATTCCGCTGTGTTGATATCTGTGTTAGAGTCTTGTATTGTATTTGAGTTGTAATATATAGACAGATGTTTATAACTGTCTAGTATGTGTTGTATAGTTGTGTAAACTCTGATAAGTGTTGTATACTATGTAATAGTTTATGTTATTAATATAATTTATTCTTTCCGCTGTGAGATAGTTGTTGTTGTTTCTTTCTTTCTTCTCTTCTTTTCTATTTTCTACCCCTTTCTTTCTTATTAATGATGCGTCATTCTGTGGAATGAGTGGCGGGTCATTACAGTTCAAAAGTAAATCAATATGCTAAAAAGAAAATTTGTTTTGTGATTTTTTTTCTTATCACTCCACTAGGGCCCGGCCCAATTAAAAACAATTTACTAAACAAAAGATCCCAAAGAAATCAAATTCGCACCCAAATTCACAATCAAATCCACTAGGGCCTTTCTCGAATTCAGTTCCAAGTCTGCGGCGTGTTTGTGTTGGAATGGAGTGGATGGCTAGATTGGTGAATTTGGTTGCGGTAGGGTTGTTTCAGGTTTCTGGCGATATAGGTGCAGGTTGCAGATTTGTAATTGTAGATTTCAGGGAGGAGGAGGTTCGGGTGAGGGTGATTTAGGAGATTTGCGCTGGTATAGGAGATTGCGGTGGTTGTTGGTTGTTCGATTGGTGTTGGTTTGTTTTGGTTGGTCAAAGCATGGCAGTGTTGAAATTAATGTGTGGTGTTGTAGCAATGTAACAGGGAGGGAAAGGTAAAGGCAGAAGCAATGAGATGGCAGCAGTTGTTCAGGTGTGGGGATGGACAGAGGATGTTTTGTGGTGACTGGAGCATTTTTTTGGTGTGGGTTGGTTCAGTGGTGCATAGGGAAAGTAGTATGTTGAGGATGTTGTAGTATGTAGCAAGCAGCAGGGTGATAGTCAATGGCAATAGGATGGTTCAGGTTTTGGTTGAAGGGTATTGGTGTTTCAAGTGGGTGGAGGAAGGCGGCAGTATGTTATAGATTGATATTGATGTTTGTATACGTTGGTGGAGGTAGAGTAGTAGGAGTAATAGTTTGGGTTATGTAAGGAGGGAGAAGGAAGTTGTAGGTTGCTGAAGTGTTTGAGGCAGGGTGTATGACGAAGGCAGGTGGAGTTTTTGATATGCAGTGCTTGGTTGAAGTTGTTTTGTGGAGTTGCTGGTGAATGGTGAGGTGGTGCTGAAGTGTGAATAGGGGTATGAAGTATTATGATGAAGGGGAGGGGTAATGACAGAAGGAGGATATTGATGATGAATGCAGTTTTGAGGTTGGTGGAGGTGGTGTGTATATTGTTTGGTTGATGACTGAAAGTGGTGAAAGTAGGTTGGTTAGTAGGAAGTTGAATGGTAGTGGAAGTTGTAGGCAAATGGTTGATGAGGAAGTGCACAGTGGTGATTGTTGGTGAAGTTTGGGTGAACGTTGAAGTGATTTGGTCATAGAAATTTTTCACTGTGGAGAAGGGTGGTGATGTTGATGTTTGTGGTTGATGGAACAAGGCAGTTGGGCGGTTTGAATCAGTTGTTATGAAGTGTTGTTGGTATGGTATCGATGGAAATGTGCACAACAAGGTGTTGTGACAGAAGTAGTGATGTTAGGCAGTGAAATGTATGTTGTGCACGGAGGTGTTGGGCACAGGGGCAGTGAAATGTAAGTGGTGATTTGTTGTGATGTGCATGGGTGTTTTGAGAAGATGGACAGTGAGATGGTGGAAGTTTGCACAGAAGTTGAAGTATTGAAGTGGGGTTGTTGAGATTGTAGTATTAATGGTAGTGGCAGAGGGGTTGTTGTAGGAGTGTAGTGTGAGATGGAGCAATGTAGAAGTGTGGTAATGGTTATGCAGTTATGTGGTTATGTGAAGTTCGGGTTTGTATAGAGGATGTGCACTGATGATGGGTAAGGCTGGAAATGTTGAATGTTGGTGAAATGGCAAGGATGGAAGTGGTAGATGAAGTGGCAGTGGGTAGATGATGTATGTAAGGAGATGATGTGGGATGGTTCGGGTATGAGGTAGTTTGTAGGATGTAGTATGTGGAGGTGGAGCAGGAATTGCAGTGGTTGATTGATATGTGTTGTCAGGGTGATGGTTCGGTTATGATGCAGTGGCAATTAATATGAGAAGTTGAGGTAGAGGAGTTAAGATGGTACTGATGGATGGCGGGCAGAAGTGGATGGTTTGTGGTCAGGGAGGAGTTGGTTACACTGTGCATAGTGATGGTTTCAGGTGGGTGTAGTGGACTGTGAAGATGCACAATTTTGAAGAAAGAGAATTGCAGTTAACTGAAAGTGTTGTAGAAAAAATGTAAATGTAAAATTGTAGAATCAAAACAGAAATTGTAAATGTAAATGAAATAATTTTTTTTTGAAATGCAATGTTTATTTTTAAATAGAAATGCAAAAGCAATTAGAAAAGCAACAAGCACACAATCAAAATGAAAACAAAAATTACACACAAACACACAACAATAATATATATATATATATACATACATATATATATATATATTAATTGCAACTCAACACACAAAATGAAAACACACTAAAATCAAACAAAAAAATAATTCGAAGAATAGAATAAAAATAAAATTGCAATTCTCCGGCAACGGTGCCAAAAACTTGTTTGACGGCGAGTTTTCTATCGATTAGAAAATCATCAAAAAATGTAATCAATTAACCGCAAGGGCATGGCGTACAATTTTAGTACGTGGCGAGTACTGGTCGATCCGTAGGGAATTGAATTAATTTTAAATTCTACTCAATCAAATTAACCCAAAGTTTGAAATTGTTTTAAGCTAAAAAAATGTAAAAACTAACTAAAACAAAGTGAATAAAAATATGAGAGTAGAAGGCAATTTAGAGTCAAATCCCTTCTCATGATCATAGAAATCAACATAATGAAATTATGATCTCTCTTTTTAGTCATTTGTGAATTTAGTTGATGTGCTTATCATAAGTACGGTCTATTTGTGCTATTAATTAGCCCAACATAAACCATCAAACTTTAACACACCATCCAAACCACTTGTCAACTCTCATGAAAATGATAATGAAATTAAAAATAAAATTCATTCTAAGCATGATCTACTTACTATTGATTAGTAATATAGACTAACAAATTTTTATTCTAAAATCCACTTCATTACCAAAATCATATGTAGATGAAGAGGTAATTTGTGTTTACGTTTTTTTAAGCATAGCCTATTTGGTGTCAACAACATAGGCTATCAAATTCAAAATTAAACAAAAAAATTTAACCACATCAAAAAATTCCATTAAACACACAAAGAGATCAAATGAAATTCATGAGAGCTTCATCACCCCAAAATTGAAGGGGCTTAGCTTCTCATATTTGAATTCATCATAACATAAAGTGATTTCAACGTGAAAGAAGAGAGCTAATTGAAATAAACTAAAGGCTAATCTACTTGCATAAAAGAAAGAGATCTAAACTACTAACATAAGAAGAAACAAAAAAGAAAAGAACATGAATTAAAAGTGCATGAATTAAAATTGCATGTAAAAAAAATTCCATTAAGAAAAGGCTAAGAAACCATTAAAAAGAAAGAAAGTTTATGATACATTTGTGGCTACAACTAAACTAAAGAGAAGGTGGTAAGAGCTTGCTACATGAAACATAAGGGGGTATTCATACATGCCTAAAACCCTAATCCATATTTTAGGGGACTACCCAAAATGCCCTTTAGGAAGTGTGCCCTCCAAGTTATCATTAGCATGTAATTAATCCTCCATTAACATGCCTTTAAACCATTATGAACATGTGCTTGTGCTTTCAATCTCCGTTAACTTTTAATTGTGGTACATAGGTTAGTGGGTAGGTGGTCTCCTCCATGATTATATGAATTCATTTATTTTTATCTTTCATTTGCCTTTCTTCTCTTGTGCATGCATACATACATGAAGCCACTTTCAATATTCACTCAAATTCCTACAAAACAACATTAAAATGTCCAAGTAAATTTTCTCAAATTAAATCATATACAAAAATGACCATTTTGCTCCCATATGAAGATGAATAAATGATGATTTGAAAATAATTTAAATTTTGGTTTAAACATGTAAAATACCCTAATATGCTCATTTATTAAATTAAATTAAATTAAATATGACAGTAAAAATATACACTTTTATGTCCACATCAACAGACACAATTGTCTGTTCACTCCTAATCTATTCATCTCTATTAGGTTCATACAAGATGGTATGGTTACCACGTTGTCAAATCGGTCCATTGCTCAAAAGCTACGTAGGGAACAAGAAAAGATTTCAAAAGTAACACAACTGCCAAATTTCAAACCTAAAAGCGTTGACGATGATGGGCGCCTATTACTGTATATCTATCATCCACAAGTTGAAGGAGTAGACTGTGCATCCTCTTCATCGATGTATGACATAAACACCTCGTTTTGGTAGTTTTAGTTTTTACATGTAATCATTGTACTTATTCAGCTTCGTTATAATTAGAGTAAATATGAATCGAGGTTTACATATATCATCTACCTTTGAATACAGGAATATGGATGTTGATCGCAATAACGAAGTTGATATGTTGAATAACGTAGAAGATAAAGATACTTACCAACCACAACATATTGAACGTCATTTTCTTGCCTAATGAACATACCATGTCCATTTGTAAAGCGCTTCATTAAATCGATGAATGTTTAAAAGGTACTTCTCTATGTAAACCTATTTTTGGAACATGTTGCAAATATGGAAATGTAAAGCTACCTCCACTAACACATCCTCCAACGGAGTTTCAACGACTATATGATGGAAATGGTTTGTTATCTACTTCTTTTTTGCAATATATTCGAGAGTATAATGCTGCAAATGCATTCACAAGTCTTGGTTGCAAACTTGATGATAGAACCCTCAGTACACGCAGGATCAAGTCTTTTACAATACACGGAGAATTGCAACATAAAATAGGTGCATTTCTACCAGATATTAGTAGTCCACCTGTCTATTCTCAACTATATATATATATGATCCTAACACTGCCTTGACTTTTAGACATGAAAGAAATAAACAACTTAGTAGGCAGGTTTTGGAAAGAATTCAACGGGTTCTTTTAAGAGACAACGACTTCACAAAATTATATCGTCAAGCATACGATATTTTAAAAAGTTCAACCGATGCAGGCCAAGATTTACCCTTACGTCTTCAATATGATAAGACAAATGAAAAACATATTTATAATATGCCAACAACCGATGAAATAGCTATTATCTTACCTGGAGATGGATCTCAAATCAGCGCAACTAGAGATATTGTAATTCGCTTGAAAGGAGGTACACATTTGGAACGGATCAGTGAATGTCATCCTACATACCTACACCTTTACTATGTTCTTCTTTTTCCAAAAGGTGATCTTGGCTGGGATATTAATCATATGAAATGGAATCCCTCCCTAAACTTTTTGGTAGTAAAAGACTACTCAACAACCATATTACAGTTAACGGCTCTTTGAAAGAGAAGGTGAATATTCCACAATTTTGTGTGCACGTAAGCCATTTCAAGAATTTGTTGTTGATGCTTGAGTATGTACTGAACAAAATTGATTATATTAGGCTAGGACCCATCAAACCGAGCTTCGTAAGGATCTCGGACAAGATATATGTATATCGAGCATCCATCTCGGATTTACATCTCGGGTCCTAAAGTTTATCTCGGAGCTATCTCGGAATATTTGGTATTTTAATATTAAATTGCATGCAAGTAAATGTATAAATACTAATTAAAATAATAATTCAATTGATTTGATTTGTAGTAATAACACTTTCGTCATGAGTAGCTTGAAAAAACATCCACACTATATGATGTAAATAAATAATGAGGATTTATGAATTGTACATATAATATCACAACAAGATGAAGCAAACATGAAACATAAAGTCACATAGGCACCCCACTTTCATTTGTTCAAATAGTTACTTGACTTCTCTACACTATAAACAAATAATTATCAATAACATTACTAATGGTTTTCTTACATTGTATATATTTAATAGTAAAAACATAATATAGAAACATCCTACATTTACAAATAAACATATGACTAAAACTCCAAGCTCCAAACATGTAAAAGATCTTGGTAGTCATTAGTCAATACAAAAGTGACCAATTTAATCATATAAAATTTAGCTTAAACCGAAAAAAGGGATGGAAACACCATTAATTTGTGCATATGAAATGAACTATATTAAGTAGCTTAACTAGATACTATGAATTAAATTGCAACAAAATGCATTCGCGACCGAAATGAATGTAGAGGATAGAAGAATGTATTATATTAAGTAAAGAAAATAATTTTATGGAATTTGGGCCAAGCCCACTAAAAAATCAAATTTAAAAGAACATCATTTCGGCCGAGATCTCGCAAATAGATCTCGGCCGAGATTGGAATATCTCGGCCGAGATTCAAGTCAACCGAGATTAATTCGAAATTTGCAGTTTCGAATCGCTCAAGGTTGAAAACGAGATCTCGGCCGAGATTACCGAGATTTAAAACCTTGCTGTGGAATTAATGATATTGAGTGGATGTCTTACAAGCGGATCAAATTGGTAAACGATTTGTCTTACCATCCAGTTGTATTGGTACACCTAGACATATGTACGAAATATATCAAGACTCCCTAGCAATAACAAGATATAACAATCACCCAGATATCTTCTTAACAATGACTGCGAATCCAAGCTGGCCAGAAATTGAGCAATCTTTGAAACCAAAACAAAGACCCAATGATCATCCTGACATTGTTTCTTGGGTGTTTGAATTGAATGAAGAAGTTTGATGGATAATCACATTTAAATTTTTTAGAAGAAACGCTAAATATCTATATACCCTAGATGCAATAGTGTTTGACCATTCGCCTATAATAATCTTTAATTCTTAATTTTCTATAACTTGCAATGTTAGTAACGACCGAAATTTCAGACATATAAAGGAAACAGATAAAACATAGGAGAGAGAAATAAAACTGTCTAAGTTCTAAATCAATTATAAATACATGTAGTGCATTATTCTTAATCTTTTCTATGTCTAAAAGTAATCAAACTTAGAATTAAAAAACAAATACTAAAAGTAGAAATCCAGTAAACATGCCTGCTACTTTACCAAATATTTTTGTCCACTTGCATATAACAGTGATGTAAGTAGATATAATTAATGAGTAATTGAGACCCTTTTTGCAACTTAGTTGCATTTTGCAACTTAGTTGCATTTTGCAACTTAGTAGCATTTTGCAACTCAGTTTGCAAACCCAATTGCATTTGCAGCTCAGTTTTTCAAAATTGGAGTTGCAATTTGCAACTCATTTGAAAATTGGGCTGCATTAGCAATTAAGTTTCAAAACTTTTTAAATTCATAATAATAACTATATACTTCAATCGACTTATTTTCATATTATTTGACATAAAAATTTCGTTGGATTTTTGTCACACTCAAACTTCATATACAATCTTGATCCGTGTCCAATTTAGAATAGGAGAATTCAATTGTGAAAGATCCCAAACTCGAACCAATCTATTAGAAGTTTTGAATCCAGTACATAGATTTAGTTCTGGATCAGATAAGCTTCTGAAAAGGAAAAGTAGCTACAAACTAACAGAAAAAGTGACGACGAATATTAACACACCTTGCAGAGTTGAAAAAATAGCATGATCTTACATGAATAAGAGTTATACGACACTGAGATTCTGAACCGGTTATAAGATATCCAAAAAAACATAAACTTGGATACTTGGTAACTGATAACTATAAGTGCTTCCATTTTCAAAAGCATCATCATCTACTATATATCAATTAAAAAATCTATCATCTACAAAGGGTAAATAATACAAGACCAAAATATGCATTCATCCATTAAAAACAGTAAGAAAATATACACTTACGTCTGGATACTAAGTCATTCCATAAATATTTTGAATCCTTTAAGTTGACAGGTTTCGTGACTGCTACTAAGGATTCAATCTGCAAAAATAAAGGCAATCAAATAAGTAGTGTAACATAAATAAATTAAAATAAGTTTATCTGTTAGATATGACTGGAAAATATTGATAAATATTGGGTTAGAGACTATTCATCGCCTATGTCAGCAAAGATTGCATCAAAACCATGGAATTTTCAAATGCTCAGATGTTCTTTTATAGAGTCGACAAAGTTCACAACAAATTTCTTGTACATATGCAAAACTCGTATGGCATGAATTCAGTTCACAAGAAATTTCCAGTAAAGAAATTTCACAAAGTTGAACCAAGAATAAATTTCAATAAATTTCTTTATACAAATTCCTTAACTATTTCTATTTTTATTCTTTATGGATAAAGTTGAATTCAGTTTATTGATACTCTTTAAAGAGCAAAAAGAACAAAACAAACCAAATATTCAGCTAACACCAGGTAATTGTCAAAATCAACAAACTGATAGGCAGTATTTCTTGTAAAAAAGCAATTTAAAACATGTTATATATGAGTTGTAATAGATGCTAAAAGGATATAAAATGAGATAAAACGGTACTTAAGACAGAAAAATTACATGTACTTGACAGTTAGCATTTCTAAGCTCTTCCATTAGATGTGAGATGCTTGACTGAATCGTTTCAACATTTGTGGATATATGACCAGATGCGTTATTGCTGAGTAGAATTAATTTTTTGGTACCGATATACTGAGATCTGAAAGTGGAAAATGAGTAAAAAAAACACATAATTAGTTTTTCTAGGTTGTATAAATTTCATATTAAAATGGAAAAAAATTGTACCTTTCAAAATATTTGTCAATTGCTGAAATTTTGATATTTGAATACACCTTTGTTCCTTTATTCGAGTCATAAGTGAACGAACCTGCAATACAAAACATTTTGCTCTAATTTATTCAATTTGAAACGGGTTACTCGTCTGCTTACCAAAAATTGACACCGATGTCGATGTAACAATAATAGGGACAGGGTGTAGGAATGTATCAGAGTATAACTCCTACATCAATTCATGTCAAACATTCAGCTGTGGTTATGATTTCTCGTAATTGATGCAGTCAACAAATGTAAAACATTGCAAGGGAAAATAATAAAGTACCAGATAACTGACCATTCTGTTTTACTCGAGAAGGTAGCACATTACCGTCAATGAATCCAAACTTGTACTGAGGAATATCATCCACAACTTTTCAACCTTTCTAACTTGAGTATCAACCCCGAGTATGATGTTCCAAGCTTATTCAATAGATTTGGACATTGCATCTGAATTTATACTCATTGAAGGAGCTGCATTGAAATACACTAAGGTTTACTTAAGCAAATAATTTGAAGAAAAATTAAGAAGCTAGACGTGTTATTGACTCTCATTACTACCATGAGCATGCAACAGTTAGCTACTAGAGTTAATGTGCAACAACATGGATATATACGTTATTGGTGTATATCAAAGTATACGTAACTTTATATTGAAAACGGTTCACACTTTGGTTTGAACTGCTGGATTTATATTATGATTCTTTTTTCTGTTTACCCGAATTTAAGTGTTTTAAAAGGATAAAACTCATATGCAAGAATGAACCTTGTGCTGGTGAAATACAAAATGATCTTTTCTGTTATAAAACATTTCCCTCAAATATCAAATATTTTATTCCAGGTTCATTAGTTGATGACATGGAAAACTTATGGATGTCAGGTTACTGTTAACTTTTTCCAAAAAGCTCAATGTCTGTAGTTTATTTAGGAGCACACTCTTAGTGAGAATTATATTAATCCATATCCAAAAAATTAGGTTTCGTTACCATGAATCATGAGTAAGCAATAATAATGTATCATTCTGTTTATAGCTATAGTGGTGTTAATAAATAAATTCAAAAGAATATCATACATAAATTACCATTACATTAGATACAGTACGCATGACAACAAATTATAACAAAAAAGGCAACATCTAAATCACGATTCATGCGCTAACTGAAAATCATACAAATATACATAATTTCCAACTTTATCAAAACATGAATGCGTTCAGATCTACAATTATTTTTTGCAGTTTTAAGAATTTGCAGAATAAGAAAAATCACTAAACCAATATTATATTTAGTTCCATCAACAAATAAAATGAAAGAAAACCAACAAAATCATCGTTCAAAAGAAAATGATCGAATCATGCCTTAAAGTGATATATTTCTTACTAGTAGTCTGATATCTCATTAGATTTAAAATATTGGAATATTGTGGTATAATTAGTTATGCAATATGAGCCTTAATTTTTCCCATCACTTTGTATATTCTCATTGAATTGATTCTTGAGATAAGACAAAATAAGCTTGATTTAAATTGTAGTATTGATCACAATATTTGAACAGGAGCTCAAAATCTCATGTTCCCAATTCATTTTGTTTCAATTCTCCGATTCATTTTGTTCATATGTCCATCATCCGTAGAAATCAAAACGCAAAATACGGAACATTGTAGCTTCTTAAGATTTTTCTATGAACCAATTATTCTCAACTTCATAGTTGAAAGTGTTTCTATTGGACGTGTTTTGTGTTCGAATCCATGATCTTTGACAACACAGTCAAACATCATACCATTTTTACCACAAATAAAATTTTCTTTGCGTAATTTAAAACGATAACAATTAAACAACCATCAAATAATCAATCAAACAAAAATGAAGAACAATAAAATAAAATTCCTATGATTTTAATAAGGTTCAATCAATCTACTTACGCATAGGGGTGAAGCCAGTGTATGGCCAGCTAAAAACGAAAATTGAAAAATATACCTAAAGTCAAGTTCTCGAAGTTGAAATCACGCTTCAGCTTCATTGAGGAATCGAGCTTGGTTGAGGAAACGAGCTTCGTTGTGGAATCGTGCTTAAGCTACCTTGAAGAATCGCGCTTCAACTTCGTTGAGGAATCACGTGAAATCGAGCTTTGAGGAATCGAGCGGGTTGTAGAATCGAGTTTCAAAGTGAGAAGGGGTTCGTGATTGAGGAGGAGATTATTGAGTGAAGAGGTCTTGTAATTTTGGATTTGGCAGTGAAGGCGAAAAGAGGGAAAGTTTGGGGGGACAGAAATAAAGAGGAGGGAAATGTAATATTGGACCGCTAAATTTTCTTTTATTGCGTGAACACGGGCTATCTTTTTAAGCTAAATCATCACCAACTACCTAACCATAGCAAGTCAAGTTTCCTTGCAATTACCGCTTGCTATTAATAGGACATTTTCTTGTAGTGATCGTATTTTTGGTTCAGTCGCTGCACATGTGTACAATATAGAATTCCAAAAATGGGGTTTGCCACATTTGCATGCACTTTTTTTCCTACAATCCACGGAAAAAATACGAACAGTGGATCAAGTAAATAACTTGATTTCTGCAAAATTCCCTGATGAAAAGGAATGTTCATTACTTTTTGAAACCATTAATAAGTGTATGGTACATGGACCATGTAAGGGAAACAAACTCACTCCATGTATAGAAAATGAAAAAATGTTCGAAACGTTATCGAAGGGACCGAGTTGATAATACATCAATAGATAAAGATGGATATCTAATATATCGTCGACGCAATGAATGGAAAATGTTTTGAAGTGAAAGGAATGCTTATAGATAATAGAGATGTTGATCCTTATAATCCAAAACTTTTAGAGATGTTTAATTGTCATATAAATGTTGAAGGATGTGCGAGCGTACGGGCTGTAAAATACACACACAAGTATATATACAAGGGCCATGATCGAACAACAGTTGTGATAGGTGAAGAAGATGAAATAAAGTAGTAACTTGACTCGAGATACATAAGCCTTCTTCAAGCAGCCTGGCATATTTTTGGTTACCATATGCATGAAAAAAACCAGCAGCCATTTGTCTATAGCTTCATCTACCGAGAATGCTTCAAGTCACCTTTGACCCAGCAAATTCTGTGGATGCTATCAAGTTAAGGGCAGAAAGCTAAACTTCTACTTTAACTGAATTCTTCAACTTCTACAAAGCACACCCAGAAGCAAGGAAATATACATATCAACAATTTCTTGAGTATTATGCATGGAATAAAGGTACACATACGTGGTCTCCAAGAATTTCAAATTCCACTACTATTAGGAGAATGTATTTCGCAAGTTCGAACTTGGGTGAGCAGTTTTTTCTACGACTGCTACTTACCGTTACTAAAGGTCCAACATCCTTTGAGGATTTACGAATAATAAATGGCAAAGTGCATGAAACATTCAAAGATGCATGCGTTGTTAAAGGCATGCTTGAAGACGATGAAGGATGGGTCGCATATTTGAAAGAGGCATCAATTATGAACAATGGATATCAACTAAGAAGACTTTTCTCTATTATTCTCACTCAATGCTACCCTTTACAACCACATAATCTTTGGAGAAAATTCGCTACGCACATATGTGATAATCTATGTCACGTCGTTACAAATCTATTCCACATTCCTAATCCTACAGAATATGAAATCCAGGACTATGGTTTACATATTCTAAACAAACTACTCCAAAAATCAGGAAAAAGTCTACTAGATTTTCCGCCGATGCCTCTACTAACTGGAAATTAGGATGTTATTGTGCAAAACTGACTTATAAAGGAACATCGACAACTGCAGTATGAAGGACAAGATGTAAAGGCAGAAAAATATATTCTTACCTTCAACGAGTATCAACGATCGACATACGAATCAATATTTTCATCTGTTCAAAATGAAGATGGAAAAACTTTCTTTTTAAATGGAGGAGCTGGGACTGGGAAAACATACTTATACAACACAATTGCTGACAAATGTCAAAGTCTAGGACATATCGTTCTTACCATTGCTTTATCAGATATTGCTTCTTTACTACTTCTAGGGGGTAGAACGACACATTCAACATTTTGTTTTCCCCTAAATATTTTGGAAGATTCAATGTGCGGATTTACAAAACAGTCTACAACAGCCGAGCTCATAAGACAAATACGTCTCATTATATGGGATAAAGTGCCGATGCAGCATCGATTTTGTGTTGAAATGGTTGACCGATCGTTAAAAGATATTCGAGATAGCACAAAATCATTTGGTGGAGTTACAGTTGTTTTGGGAGGAGATTTTCGTCAAATTTTTCCTGTTATCCCAAAGGGAACACGTGAAGATATTGTTGCATCAACATTAAGATGATCGACATTGTGGGCTGTTATTCATGTGTTATCACTAAACAAAATCATGCGGCTAAATTCCAAAGAGGTTGAGAGTCGTGCTTTTGTTGAATATTTAAACAAGGTACTACATTTCTCATTACCTACTATTATCCTAATATTAACCTAAATGTGTTAATGTTTAATATAATCTGTTTTTTCAATTTTACTCTTATATAAATTTGATCAACGCTTGAACAAAACATTGATCTGTCAATGATGCACAAATGCAGTAGCCTTGCTAAATTAATTGACACTATTTACCCACAACTTAATGTCAAACAAGGATCTCCAATTTTTTTAAAGGACTATTCTCTCGGCCCGTAATGAAGATGTGAGCATAATAAATTATGCATGTCTACAAAAATGCCTAGGTGATGTTAACATTTTCCTTGCTGTTGACAAGTTAGTGGAAAATGAGGAAAATGATCGTTATCCAAGCGAGTTCCTAAATTCATTAGAATGTACTAGATTACCACCATTCAAACTTGAACTTAAAGTTGGATGCCCAATTATGCTACTTAGAAACCTAGCTCCAAAAGGACTCTGCAATGTAACAAGGGTAATAGCAGTCCGATGTGCAACACGGATAATTGAAGCTCAAATACTTATTGGGGATAAAGCTGGTAATTTTGTTTTCATACCTAGAATATCTCCTTAACCATCATCGTCAGAATTAACTATAAACATGTCAAGACGTCAGTTTCCTATTAAGCTTGTTTATGCATTAACTATCAATAAAGCACAAGGTCCGTGAAGTACGTCGGTATTGATTTACGTACCGAAGTGTTTAGTCATGGACAATTGTATCTATCTAGACGTACTACGTTCAGTAGAATTCAATTATGTTGCCATCAACCACAGCAACAACTGCTACAAATATCGTTTACCCAGAGGTTTTATTGTGATTCCCCACGAAAGGTTAGACTAGAAACGTACATAGATGTTTACTCAAAAGTTCACTTTTATTAACCTTTGTGCATTTTTCTGTAAAATAATATAAACATTTATTTTTTTTAGGTTTTCATTTCCAATAAAGAGGATCTGAAACAAAAATATTTCTGCTGCCCCGGACATAGTCATCAAGCTCCTTATTTTTGTTCACTCTATTTAACTACGAGTCTACAATTTCATTATTGTACATCCATTTTTATTTTAGGAGAAGTAATTTAAAGGACAAAAATTTGTATATTTTTAATTTTAAGGACACGACCTCAATATTTTAACCAAAAGGATAAAATTCTTTCAAAATTATTAATAAGGACAAACATTCTTTCAAAACTGCTATCGAACTAAAAACTGATGGCTAAATTTTTTTCCTGAATTTACTCTATTGGTACTCTGTGTTGTACAAAAATGTTAGGTACATATTATATGCGTTTTCACATTACAAAAAAATTCTTACTGGTCATGTTGTGAATAAATTCAAGTCCACTTTCATTGCACTATACAACCTTCTTCTCCATGCCATTTAATCGTTGAACCGAACTTCTCTTAAAAATCATCCATTTATATGCAAGATGACAACTTTACTCTCCACCACACCACCACCTCCCTCCGATGTCATTGACCAGCTCCTCCCTTTAGTCCTCCTCTCCTCCGTCAAATCCTTCCTCTCCCTTTGGCGCCAAATCAAGTCAAAACTCATCCAACTCCAAAACCTCCTCTCCAAATCCTCCCCCAACTCCGAATCCAGTGCACTCCTGCTTCGCCTTCTCTCGGACGTAGCCGCCACGCTCCAAACCCTATCTCTCCTTTCCTCCCGCTGCGCCGCCGACCTGTCGGCCGTTGCCGGAAAGCTTCTCCTCCGAAGCGACCTGAACATCGCCTATTCCCTCCTATGTGGCCACATTCAAGATCTAATCTTAATCACTGACTCCCAACTCTCAGATCTGCACACCGATGCAGAATCCGCCATCGTGCTGTCCTTTCCCGCCCAAAACGCGAAAGATACCGACTACGTCGCCTTCGTCCGCGACTGCTTCGCGAGAATCAAGATCGGCGGTGGCGGGGTCGAGATGAAGCAGATGGCTCTGGATTCTCTTTGCCAGCTGGTAAGTTCTAACCATCCTAACGAATCCAAAATTTGTGTCATGGTCGCAAAGGAAGGGGACATCAGGGTTTTGATTAGGCTTCTCGATCCTTCAAATCATTCTTTAATTAGGGAACTCGCACTGAATTTGGTTTCAGTTCTGTGTTGCGGCTCTGAAACGTCCAGAAAAGCAGTTTTTGAGGAAGGGGGATTAGGTCAACTGCTTAAGCTGATTGAGAGCGGATCCACATCCGTTAAGGAAAAATCCATTAAGGCAATCGAAGCAATTACTTCAGATAGAAGTAATGCATGGGCAGTTTCAGCCTACAATGGCATTGAAATTTTAATTGATGCATGTAGATGCGGTAATGGATCGCCTACTGTTAACGCTTTAGCTTGTGGTGCATTGAAAAATATTTTAGTTATAGATGATTTTAGGGTTTCAATGATTGAGGAAGGTGCATTGGTTGCTTTGATCGAACTGATTGATTCAGGTACTAATTTGGGGCAAAAGAATGCTTCCACTTGTTTGTATTTGCTAGCAGGTGATGAAAAAGCTAGGGTTATACTATTTCGAGAAAAGGGACTGGATAATCTAATGAAACTAGTGTTAGAATCTTCTGATTTGGATGTAGTAGAGCATGGATTGAGAGCAATCGAAGTTATATCATTGTTCATCCCAGCTAATAGATTGATAGCAATGTCGTATAAGTTTATAGCACATATAGCTGAACTTATCAAAATTGGAAATATATCGATCCAACTTATATTAGTTTCATTAATATCATCATTACATTTATATGATGAGTCTAAGCGAATACTAAGCATATGTATTCCTTCTGTAATATTAATGATGGGAGTTCCAAAGCCTGCTAATGTTCAAGAGGTGGCAAGTGAAGCACTGGTGAGTTTGTTGTCTGTTAAATCAAATAGGATAGAACTGAGCAAGGATGGGAAGAGCATGATGAAATTGGTGCAAATGTTGGATTTGAAAAGGGTGGAAATTTGCAAAAAATCTTTGATTAGGGTTTTGATTGCGTTAGGGGTTAGCGATGCGTGTAGAAAGAGATTGAATGAGTTGGGAGTCTGTGAAAAATTGCAGAAACTTGTTGATGCCGACGTAGAAGGAGCAAGGCATGCAATGAAGTTAATGTCGCGGAGTAAATTGAAAAAAATATTTTCACTTGGTAGATGACAGTGAATGGGTAAGAAGATGATGACGGTGAACTAACTTCTACGGCCTTAAAGGTAATTTCCATTGTTTATGCGATCCAAGAGTAATTTGAATAGGATGAAACACACTGACTGAGTGATCAAAATCTAGATTTTTGATCTGCTAGTTCAGTCATGCTTTAAATAAGTCGTTTTTTGGATTCTGAAAGCCAAAATGAATTGGTTTTAGCTTGAAAAAGAAAAAAAAAAGCAATTTATTTAAGTCGATCCAAACAGGTTATTACTTGTCAATCAAAGCCGATGAATCACCTACTAATTAACTAGGGATTGTTTAGAATGACAGCAAAATTAGCTAAGGTAGAGATATGTTTGATGAAATTCATTAAACATGCATTAGAAAGCTACAAATTTGTTTCGGATGAGTTCATAGCTTATTTTTTTGGTCTTCTTTATTATTATGCACTTAATAATCCATAGTTTATAGTATTTCAACCGTAGACTTTTCTGTTCAACTTTAATACTAAACCGTGAGTCTGATATCTATAAACAATATTAAACATCACCATCTATATATTATTCAACAAAGTTTTTTGGCTAGTTATGCTCCATGTATATGGTGGTTGGAATATAGTGGAAACGTTCAATAATATCATAGATATAATTTTGAGGCATTTAAGATCGGTTTGGTATCGTTTTGAAGTTTTAACCCATCCAAAATCGTAAATCAATGCGAGTCAATAGAAATATATAATCTTAATCGTCAATTAAAAGGTTGTTGTCGGACACTTCAACATTTGAAATTATCTAAATTTTGTTTAAATTTTTATGGTGCAAAAAAATGTAGGTGGAATTTGGAGGGTTAAATAAAAGGAAAATGTGGGTCACGTATATATGTGGTCATCAACAAACCGCTACTTTGTTTATGTGCAACATGTGATATGATTATTTAGTGTTACCATTAATGTTTTGCAGTTGGATCGTCTGCAGAAATTTATGGCGCGAAGGCAGAGTGTGTGAGTCTTCCGCTTGGTGAGCTGGCTCTTTCATAGAGATAATGAATGGAGTGGTTATATATAGCGTAAAAATAATATAAAAGAGTTGAATAGAATATGAGATAGGAGTGTGAGGTCAAAAAAGGGAGTTTTCATTAGATTTAGGTGTGACAATAGAAAAAGCATGGATGCACAGTTTTATGAAGTGCCCTCTCTTTTTTTTAAATTTTTTAATTATTTATTGCGTTTGGTTTTGGATTGCCATAGATTCTGATTGTTGTCGTGTTCATTTGTGTGTATAAAAGCTCGACGAGTGCTGTCATTAAAGTGCTTTTATTAATTTAATGTTGTTAGTTGTTGAGGTGAATTCTTATTACGTCTTTGTACAGAAGCTTGATGAATGGTCATGAAAATGTATATGTTTATTAGTTGAACATGAACTTGAGAATCACCGGAAATAATTACGTTGCAGCCTTTGATTTGTATGTATAAAGACGCGTTTGCAGTTTTCGAGTATTGACTTAAAGGAAGGAGACAAAAGAACGGTCACATTTAACCAGCTTTATGTATTAAAAAAGTGAAGTAAAAAGAGCAGAGTCTTTGTTTCTGATTGACGTATGATAACTTTATGTTCTATTCATTTATCAATTACTGGGTTGAAAGTGTGGTTAGCCATTCGGATATATAATATTTCTCAATTTACACGATTGAAAGTGAGGTTAGCAATCCAGTTGGGGTGGTTAATTAGACCCGATCCGACGGACCTTTGTTTTGAATAGGTTGGTCTTTGTTGAGTTCAAAACCTATATCCGATTTGAGTTTCGATCCGGATCCAAGTGGGTAATAACATTAAAAATGCTTATATTTTAATTTTTTTTTTGAATGGGTTTTTCTGATCGGTTTGGATTTGATCTACTTTTTATGGTAGTTTTCATCATTGAAACTCTATCCGAGGTCTATCGGATTTTGTTTGGATTTTCTTGCATTGCTTCTATTCGGATTTGCGGTTCTCGGTCCTATTTGCTAGCCCTACATTTGGGTCAATCAAAGATCTTGTAAAATAAAATAAAAGATTATCAAGGATTTGCTTATTTTCGTAAGTATATAGATTGGATTAACATGCTAATATTCATCTGTTACATAAAGAACAAAAAATATTAGACACAAAAGTTTTAATTGATTAAACATACAACTGACTATTCTACTAAAAGTGTTTACGTAAATTAAGCATTAAACTTAAGGTCATTTGTAGCAATGATCAAATTCAGCTTTGAAAAATGAAGAATGAATTTTTGAAAATATCAAAAGCTTTGAATCACTTGGAAGACATTTTGGGGTCAGAAAACTAAATCATTCACTCTCATTCAATAATCATTCAAGGTCAGACGCTTATCGAATGTACGCCTGAATATAAATGCTTATTTATTAAGTGTTCGATTCTAAAAGATTATTTTGAATAAGCATCTAAAACCTGACAGCTACCAATGATGATATTTTCCAAAATTCTCATATAACCTGAATTCAAATAACAAATTATTCACAAATTTCTCTCTTTTCAAAATAATTACATAGAATTATCTACAAACACACTCTCTATTTTCTAACTATAATAATGTTTTCACAATCCTAATTTCAAATACAAGGTTCTTATTTCAACGATTTTGAATTTGACAATAGCATACAGGAAAGCATCGCAATAATGCAACGTGTCTTCCCGATGGAGACTTTTAGCTTGCATACTGACAAGCTCACTATTTCAAAGACTTGAATGGCGACAATGACCAAAGTTAGAAGGCTTTCTGGTCGAGAGTTTAAAAAATTTACAATAAGAAGCTTCCAACATGAACGTACGCGTTCTCAGCCTTCATGGTTCAAACGATTAATCAACAAATCACCTTCCACGAATCTCATATGTACAAAATCAAGCAAGCTAATCCAAATGGCATTGAAGGGGAGATGAACTTGGTACGTTAATTACAATTTATATATTATTTACATATTACATGTAACAACCCGTACTTTGAATGACTGTATTTAAATGATTTATTTAAATATTGAAAAAATAATTTAAATCGATGACTCGAAAATGAAATTTTAGAGACGATGGAATTAGGGTCCGAGAATACTATCATGATTTTCGAAGTGCAATTTTCAAGCTTTTTGAGTATAAACATCGATACATTTGATATTGCAGATTTTGAGTTAGAGATTGGAAGTCGAATGATAAAGGACTCAAAAAACTAACTTTTACAAAAAAGTGAATTAGGTCGTGTGACCTTTTTCATTGTATCCAGAATGACACTTCTGAGTATTTTAAGTATAAGCTTCGATGTATTTGGAATTATAGATTTTAGTTCAAGATTAGGACCCGATTTATAAGTGAGCGAAAACAATTACTTTTGCACACCACGAAATTAGAGCCTGAGGCTATTACCATTGTGTTCGGAATGATGTTTTTGAGTCTTTTAAGTGTAAATTTTGATACATTTAGAGTTATGGATTTTGAGTTATAAAGGGGTTGAGTTTGTTAATGTTTAAATAGGATGGTGCTGGGCCTAAGGCCTACCAGCCTTGCATATGAGCAGCCGCCACCTCTCCCTTTCTGTTCACACTTTCATTGTTGGTTACTTTCTCTCTTGCTTTCTCTTCCAAAAACCTAAAGCTTCAAGCCCAAGATCCAACTAAAGCCCATGAAATAAATTCCCTAAAATCAAATTAAAATTCGTAAATCTTCTTTATAAACTCTATTAGTATTGAACCATTTGGAGGTGATTTGATATGCAGTCGTGAAGAGAAAGAGACGTAGAGGATGCGTTTCTTCTTGTTTTGAGGTTGCTAATGGTTTCTACGCGAGTGGATATAATACTTTTAGCTTATAGTCATATAAAGATGCATGCTTTGTTATGAAATGTTAAACAAATGCTTGAGGTTGGGTTTTCATTGAAGCAAAATTTGATTTGGTATGGTTTGCGATTACAAGAAAAAAGTGAATGAATTCTTGTTATATAAATGATAAAAACGTGGTTTTTATAGAATTTAGTAAGTTATATAGGGCTTATAACTTAATGGCTTATGGGATGGTAGTAGTTATCATGTACAAACACATAAGTAAATTTGAAATCAAGTAATATTGATAAAAGGTGAATATTTAATAAAGTTAGTAAGTGAGATGATATCCACTTGATGATTGATTTTTAGTAATTAATATTCTATTACTAGTAGTTGATAATTAAAATTATGAAGTGTATTAAGTTATAATGGGTTATATAAACCACCTAACTAATTTGAAGACATAAATAATGATGCTTCGCAAAGTTAGTATATAATGGAATGATTATCCGCTTGATGTTTGATTACTAGTAGTCAATACTGGATTACTAGTGTTTGATATATGAAGATAGTTTGAAGTGATCTATACTATACTATTAATACCAAGTTAGATTTCCTTAGCTTTGAAGCCCTCTTCAATATCTCTATCAAATTTAATTTGGTTCTTCCACATGTTATCCGGCTTTTGAACCAAGTGACATCTCGATGAATATGGACTTTAAGGTGGTGAAGAAATGGTTCGAGAAGCTTAAGAGATGTTAGGAAGGATGCAAAGATGAAGTACAAGAAGTTTGGTCAAATTTGCATAAGACGAATTTCCAACATGATCAATAATGTCGATACCGAGTTTTTTTAAGAAATTGGACCTATGGTGAACTGTAGATGAAGTTGCCTTGTACTTTGAGGGAAATGATTAAAATTCATATAGCACAAACCATGTTGGTACCGAAATGATTTGAAAGAGCAATTTTGTCAGCAAAAATTCGAAGCTTGAGAACTTGAATGAGTATGCAAAAAAGTCGAAGATGTAAGACGGCAAAACATGTCGGTACGGAGAGAAATCAAGTCGGTACCGAGTTATTTTGACTTACGAGTTTTACTCGTTCTTCGTGCTTAAAAGCATGGATCTAACTTTCTACCCGTTCTTCTGTGACCTAGCGACCTTGAGGGGTGGATTCGATTGTAGATATCCATCATTAAGCAGGGAAATGAGGAATTTTTTCCATCTCTTTGATCCTTACATCGAAGTTCTACCATTTTTTCCTATCAACTAGTGCTAGAACTATACTTGTTGCTTTAAAAGTGGTTGTAACTATAAGGATTCTTTGAAATAAGCTAATAGTGGATGTAGGCAATCGATTTGAGGTCAAACACTCTAAAATTTTCATAGACAACTGCATCTCTAGATTCTATTATTGTGTTTACCTCAATCAAATTGTTAGGTTCTATTACTAGAAACATATAACCCTTGTTGTGTTGAGCATATCCTAAGAAAATATACTCAATGCCCTTTTTCCTAATTTCCTGATTTGTAGTTCTGGCAATCGAACAATGGCTCTACAGCCCCAAACATGATAATAATCAAGATTTGGTTTGCGTTTCTTCCAAAGTTCATAAGTCATAACTATGGTCTTTTTATGAGGTATTCTATTTAAGATGTAACAGGTGGTAAGTAATGCCTCACCCCAGAAACTAGTATTAAGACGAGAATTACATAACATAACATTAACCATTTCAGTAAGGGTCCTATTTTTACGTTCTATTACTCCATTTTGTTGTGGAGTATAAGCTATAGATGTCTCATGTATAATTCCTACAAATTCACAAAATGTGGGAAAATGATATTCATCTCCCCTATCAAATCTAAGGGTCTTAATTTTAATATCACATTGGTTTTCGTCTTCAGTCTTATAGGTCATCAGTTTAATACTTCATCCTTAGTATGAATTAAATAAACATAATAATATCTTAAATAGTCATCTATAAATGTGATAAAATATTTCTTTTTTTCTCTAGTAGTATTACCATGCACATCACAAACATCACTATTAATCAATTGTAACAGATTAGTGGTACTAACAGATTTCAATGAAAACAGTTTCTAGTTATTTTGGTTAATGAGCATATCCAACACTTATCATCAAATTTATTATCATATTTAGGCATCATGTTTGATGACATCATATTATCCATACTTCTAATATTAACATATCCTAATCTACCATGTCATAATGAAAAAGAGTCAACAATATAAGCAGAAGCACCAATTTTATTGAAATTCAATTTGAACATTTCATCACACATGTACTCCTTTCCAATGAACATTCTGCCTTTGGCCAATAGATATTTACACTACAACAAAAAGACCCTATTACAACTGTATTTTTACAACTGTCACAAATTGTCAGTTGTAATAGAGGTTTTTTACAACTCTTTTTTTTAGAAAGTTGTAATAAACTTACTTTTAAATTAATTATTATTATTTAATAGTGGTCAGTTGTAATACAACCTTTTTTTTTGCCAGTTGTAATAGATGTCTATTTTAAATTAATTATTATTATTTAATAGTAATTAATATTTATTATTACTTTTTTTATTAATTATTGATTATTATATTTTTAATATCAATTATTAAATATTAATAATTAATGTTAATTATTAATATTAATAATTAATATTAATTATTAATATTAATTATTAAAAATTAATTCTAATTTAGTAATTATTATTTATTTAATAATTAGTAGTTATTATATTAATTATTAATTATATTGAATATTAATTATTAATTATATTGAATATTAATTAATTCATATTTTAAATTAATTATTATTATTTAATAGTAATTATTATTTATTATTAATTTTCTAATTAATAATTAAGATTCAATATAATTAATAATTAATATTCAATATAATTAATAATTAATATAATAACTAATAATTATTAAATAAATAATAATTAATAAATTAGAATTAATTTTTAATAATTAATAATTAACATTAAAAATTAATAATTAAAAAATATTAATTAATATTAATTATTAATATTTAATAGTTGATATTAAAAATATAATAATCAATAATTAATAAAAAGGTAATAATAAATATTGATTACTATTAAATAATATAATTAATTTGAAATATGAAAATAATTAGTATTAATAATTACTATTCAATATAATTAATAATTAATATAATAACTAATAATTAATAAATTAGAATTAATTTTTAATAATTAATATTTAATATTCAATCAAAGTTAAAAATCAATATTGAATAATAATAATAATTTAAAAAAAATTGATTGCAACTTTGCAACTTTATATGACAATTGACGCAAAGTATAACTAAGAAGTAATAATTAATAATAATTAAGTAGTAATATATAATATTTTAATAAAAATTAATTTTCAAAAACATATCATAGTTAATATAATTTTTCACCTCTTAATTCTTGCCTATAATAATTATTTTTACAAATTTTGGAGAAAAGTTGAGTATGACTTCTTAAATCTTGGCGGCAACTCCTTAAATCTTGGCCGCAAAAGGATGAAATGTAGGCGGGAAATATTGAAAATTCGGCTCCAAAAATTCATGTGATATATTCGTTGCTTGTTGATTAATCCCTCACACAGGCCAAGTATTCCTTGCCTAAATCAAAATCAATCCTAAACCTTTCTTCCCATCAATCAAACTCTTCGTCTTTACAAACCTCGATCGTACTCCTCCAAACTCCCGATCCTCGCTTAGAACCACTCGTTCCGACTCTCCTCCGATCTCAATGTCGTTATCATCTCCCCTGACTACCGCCTTGTCCCGAACACCGCCTCGCTACAACCCTCCACAACAGCGTTGCCTCCATCCAGTGGCTCTGAGCTTAGGCAATAGCAGAGGAGCCCGACCCCTGGCTTGTTGATCCAGTTGAACGATGGGTTTTTGGAGGATGTCGATACCATAAGGGGCGGATCTGGATCATTCTATAATGAACCTGTTTGGACCTGAGAGTGTGGATTTGGAGAAGGTGGAGTTTGAGAGGATGATTGTGGTTGTAGGGGAGTGCGATTCGTGAAGTGTTTTTTGATAAAATGAAGCAAGTTTCCCCTCAACCACCCTGGATTTCAGTTAGATGTAGGGTAATTTTGTTCATATTATAGAAATTAGTGCATAATACGTATAAATTCATATTCCACTATTAATATTGCATACCAAAAGAATAGTTTTATACTTTTATCATCAGCAGCAAGCATCCACTAGACCAAGTGATGCATTTTTGTTTTGGTCAGCGAAGTTTAGGCAATTGCAGTGTAATTTGCTTGTTGTGCCTGCTGTTGGACAGCTAGAAAAGGATGAATAGTATTCATCGGTATACTAGTCACTAAAGATATTTCTCAATAAAAGGCTTGATGCCTATATAGATTCATGGATTAAATCCTTCTGTGTTGACTCATTATGGTACTAAAATATTAAAGGTTTATTTTCTGTTTATATTTCTGCTGCAATAACAGTAGGAAATATATAGGTTTTGTTCATGAAGACTGCACTAGGAAAACGCGACTGGTGGCCTTGGTTGATCTCAGCTCAACTGAGTCATGTGAAATTCCATATTCCAGAATCAAGGAGCATCTTAAGGTAATTCTCTGTTCTTTGTGAACCTTTTGTATAATCTTCATGCACTGTGTGCACCATTAAGAAATAATGTACATTTTACTGAAATGATAATTAAGTAATTGTGTTTATATGCAATCATAGTTTGGTGAAACTATTTTTTGTAGCAAATAGAAGCTTGTTTATTTGTGTGTGTCTAGTGTTTTTGTATATAAGGAAGGTTAAAGCACAGGGAAACAACTAAAATAGTTGTAACCTGTAAGAATACTCATTCTTTTGCTTATATACATGCATCACATTTGTAGGATACAGAATCTTGCAAACTATCAAACTATACAAAATCTTGCAAATGGGTGTGTCCAGTGTTTTCAGGATTTCCATACATGTAAGTTCTTTTTTTTAATGTGGTTGTATTTTATAATTTTGGAAATGATATACAATGAGTGTAGATCAAGTGTGTATATATGTAAAGAGAGAGGATGTACAGCTAAGGTTTTTGCCGAATGAATCCAATTGCATACATGCTTTGATGAATCCAACAAGTTTGAATTGCATTCATGCTTGGTACTTGTTGTTTGTTAATAAACTAATTGCATTCATGCTTTGATGAAATTTAAGCAGGCATCCAAACACTTCTTAGTTGTGACTTATTGGAATTCACAAGATGAGAAAGGCAGGAGAATACTTGATGTTGCCGAACAATTTGTGACATATTATTCATCTTTAGATTACTTCCTTCAACTCCATAAGCGCAGTTAGTACCAACTTTGCATGTTTTATTCATGAAACAAGAAGGCATATCATATGGATCAAGTTTGAGATTTGCCAGTAAAATTAAGGGTAGCAGGCTTTATGGACTTGGTACCATAGCTCAAGTCATCTAAAATCTTGTGTAAATGTTAGATGAAAAATCTGAGTGTACAAAGTTGTATTCCTCTTAAAAATATTCAAGATATAAAGAAAATTTGCTTATAGTATATTGTTAATTTTAGTGTATTGTTCGTGCTTATCAACTGTTTGCCTCAGCTGCAAATTGTGTTTTGATTTCATTGTTTTAAATTTTGCATCTCTTTTAACAACGGGCTAGTACAGTTGTAATATATTTTATCACAAGTGCTCAAAGCAGTTGTAAAAATAGTCTTTTACAGCTGCCAAAAACAGTTGTAAAAGTCTTTTACAACTGACAAAAGCAGTTGTAAAATACTTTTTTACAACAGATTCTGCAACTGTCAGAGACAGTTGTAAAAAAGTCAGACTCTATTACAACTGCGGATATAACTACTGGCGTGTGTCCGTTGTAATAGACCTATTACAACTGTTTTTGGCAGTTGCGAAAGGGTATTTTTGTTGTAGTGTAATTATCTAACTCAAAGACTTGTTTGAAACCAAACTTATTTAATAGATTACCAGAAACAAGGATCTTTCTAACCTCGGGTACATAACATACATCATTTAATATTAGAACTTTCCTGGATGTGAACTCCAATCCTACCCTCCCCTTCCCCTGATCGCTGCTTTTGTTGATTTTTCCATATAGAGATAATTATCATCATCATATGGTTCAAGTTTTCGAATAAGCTCTTGTCGTTGCGGATATGCTTAGTAGCACCAGAGTCGATTCACCAAGAATCCTCTGTAACACCCCGAATTTTTTATAACATTATTCAGGAGATTTAATTAAATAAATTAAATAGAATAATGCAAATGTTAAATGATAAGGGGATTGAGATTTAATAAATACTTAAGGGGCCATGCTCAATTTATTTAATTAAATGGGCTTAAAGTTAATTAATTACATAAGGGTATATGGCGAAGCCGCACATAACCCACACTCTTATATATATTCGCATCCCTTACACTATTCACGGTTATTTCTCATTTCACAAAAACGCAAAACATAAACGTAAAGGGGAGCCGTCCATAGCTAGGAAGAAAAGAGAAGAGAATTCAAATCAAAGTAAAGCTAAGGATTAAAGCTAGGGGAATAAATCTCAATCTCAATCCAATCTCCTTATCTTAATCAAGGTGATTAATAATTTATATCATCTCTATTTTGTTTTATAATCATATGTTTTCGGATTTAAGATTAAATTCGTTTTTATGATGATTTGGATGATAATATGCTTGAATTATAATTTGTTTAATTTAAACAAGATTGTTTAAATGAGGATATATGCGGTTTTAGGGAAAAACCGATTGTAAATGATCTTTAAATGCCATGAATTTTTTTTATGTAATGTAAAACATGATTTTGGAGTTGGATTTTAATTTTGATAATTTTTCAAGTTATGGAAAGATTATAATGAATTTTCAAAGGAAAATACGGTTAATTGGGTTTAGAAATTTATTTCAAAAATTATATTGAGAGTTTGGGTCTGAAATTTTGATATGTTAGATAGCATGATGAAAGTGAATTTCTATAATTTTTGGGGATTTTTCCTAAGTGATTTGATATGGAAATTAAATTATTTTAGAAGAAGGACTTAGTTGCAATATTGGTTTTGCTTAATGAAAGGGCTTATTTGCTAAATTAACCTTAGTTTAGATCTGAAATTAAGTGGAAGTTATTTTGGTAAAGAATTTGAAAAGTTAAGGCAACCAATCATAAGTTTACAAGTGGCAGGTTCGTTAGAAAGTGTTTGCTTTAATTGGTATTAAATCAGGTTTACCTAGAAAAGAAGGTTTCGCCTCTATTAGAAGCAGCTTTCGACTCCAATGCTTCCACTCCATCTCATTCGAAACCAATACACGAGGTATCACTTAGATGATACATAGTGGATTGGAGAAATGAGGAATGCATAAAGTCGAAAGCATTGCTTTCGATGGGGTCGACACCTTTGTTTGTTTTAAAAAGTTAAGCACCTGCCTTGTTTTATTAAAGCTTTCAAGGGAGTCGAAACATATGCTTTCGAATGGGGTTTTTCTAATAGCTTTCGAAGGGGTTGCCACTTTATGTTTTAAAAGTAAGAGCTTTCGAATGAGTTCCTTTAGTTGTAAAATAATGCTTTCGAAAGTAGGGGTTCCGACCTAGTCGAAGCCTTGCTGCCGTTCTTTGCCTTTCGAGTGTATTGAAGTCATCAATGCTTTCGAAGGGTAGTTTTGTTTTAAAGATGTTCTAAGCCACTTTCTAAATGCTTTCGAAAAGGTTCAAGGGTTTCGAAGGTAACGGCTTCGAAAGGGGGTTTCGATGCTATCCTTCAGTATTTTGCTTAAATGATTTGAAGCTTTCGAAATGGATGGTGCCGACGCCATCAAGTTTTCCCCAATACTTTTATGTGATAAAGAATGGTTTCGAAAGAGATACTTTCGTTTATATTCACTTTGACCCAAATGATATTTTTAAATACAAACATAATGGTTTCAAAAGAGAGGCTTTCAATGGTTTTGAAAGGGATGCTTCCAAAGGTTTCGAAAGGGGGACTTTCAAAGGTTTCGAAAGGGATACTTTCAATGGTTTTGAAGCTATGCTTCTAAGAGTTAATAAGTAAAACTTTATCACATTCAAAAGGTTTCGATATAGAGATTTTAAAGTGTTTCGAAAGGCAGAGGCCTAATGTTTTGAAAAGAGATTTATATGGTTTCGAAGGAGGTTATCCAGTGAGGTCGAAAGCAAGGTTTTGAAGGTTTCGAAAGCCTTAGTTTTTCAAAACAAATAAGCCAATCTCATTTTGAAAGAAAACCATGGCATAAATAAAGTGTTTTAGAAAGGAGTTTTTGAAAAAGTTTTCTTTGATTTAAAAGGTTAAAGGGATTAACCAAGTTATTGTGTTTGCTTCTTCATATATGTATATATTCACATTATAATGGACCATAACTATATTTTGGGGAAGGACAGAATAACCAGCTAGGTTGACTCAGTAGTGTATATAAATTAAGTTAACTCCTGAATGAGTAGAATTGCATCCAGGAGGTTAGGAAGACCAGAATATAGGATGATAAAATATTAAAGAAAGATATTGCCAAGGGCCAATAAGTTCACAGTAAGCCCATGAAAACCGTGTATAGGAAAAGATATTTGCAGGGGCCAATAGGTTCATAGTAAGTCCATGAAAACTATGTATAAATGAAGATGTCAGAAAGACAGGTTCATAGTTAGCCCATGAAAACTATGATTTGATATTGGCAGGGGCTAATAGGTTTATAGTTAACTCATGAAAACTATATCCGGATTAAGATATTGACAGATGTCAATAGGTACCTAGTCAGCCCATGAAAACTAGGATAAGAGTAAACATATTGGAGTTACCAATAGGTTCTTAGTAATCCCATGAAAACTATGTAAATGGATAGGGAGTCCTTAAACATTTAACCGGTTATTAGTCAGCCCATGAAAACTATTAGGTTAATAGTAATCCTAGAAACTATAATTGAGACAGATAGTCAAAATGAATGGGGATGGGTAATCCAGAATCGATTCACTTGTTTTGCATGTCATCGTATCATAATAATTTGACTTGTTTTAACCATTGTGGATGCAGGAGCACAGTATATGATTTTATAAAGGTTTTAAGATACTAGTGAGGGGAAAATACGTTCCGCTAAGCGGCGTGGTCTCACTAGATATCTAAATGATTTGAGATGGTAGATTATTATTCATACGAGGCTTTATGGCTGACTCGAAATTTATGTTTTCCCCTAAAACCCTCGGGTATTCAATTGATTTTGAGTAGTCTGAGGGTTGAGGTTTTCAGGTACCTCATTTGACGAATAAGCTTCCGGAGACGTGCAGGAGGCAAGATAGATATTTCGAGTTCTCTTTCATTTTGATTCCGCCGTGTTGTTTGTAATAGCAAAGTTGTTATATTGTCTCTATATTCTCTGATCATCCAAGGAGGCATCTTGTAACGACCCAGAATTTTTAACAAATTAAATTGAGAATATTTAATTAATTTTAAATATTTGAACGATGATTTAATTTGAATCCCGAATATAACTTGGAATTTGGTGATTAAATTTTCTAATTTAATCTATTGAAACTGGATAAGAATTTGAATCTTCAATTAAAAGCTAAAGAAAAATATTTCGAATGCTTGTAAAATTTATATTGATAACACTGAAGATAACAGCAGTTTCAGGATTGAATTTTAAACCGTTTCGTTCAGTTTTGAAATTAAATCGTTCGAATCGATAATTAAAAATAGTCATTTTTCAAACAGTCTCCGAATTCGACGAAACAAGTTCCATTGGATCCGTAATATTGAATTATTATCGGATTCCAAATTTCGTATTTTTCGGTATTGATACGTGAGCACACGACACATTAACGCGTTGAAATTTTTAAACGAATTCGACTTAAATTTAAATTTTAAAATCTAGTCAACGTCAGCCCATTTTCTCCCCTTAAAACACACCCCGTTGTTTACGCCGAAGACCACGAACAAAAACGTGCAAACACGTTCCCCTCTCTTTTTAAAATGATTCACGTCCTCTCCCTCTCTCAGATTCGAAATCAAAACGAAAAAAAATATGGCAGATAAAAATGAAGTTTCTTCCTCTGCTTTTCTTCAAATCAAAATCCCGTGTACCCTTCTTCAAATCAGAGAATCACGAGTTCCATTCATTTACCCATTCGAAAACAGAAAAGAAAAATTGGGGGGGAACGAAATTGAATCGCGAGCCTCTCCAGTTAACCGAGAACGAATCGAATCGCGCAGGAGAGCGTGTCTGGGAAGCAACGTCGACGTCAATTGGGGGCTCGTTTGGGATGATATCGCGATGTCAGAGGCTTATTCGAGGAACTCGCGAGGTCGAGGCGACTCGCGTAGGGGCGGCAAGCAGTCAAATCGCGACGTGGTGGTAGTCGTGAGTTTATCGGCAACGGCGTGGGTTCGTCAAGCAACAGAGGGCAGTGAGTTATCTTGCGTGCGCGATTTCGATTGAGCTGGGGTATGAAGGCACACGATCGAGTACAGAGGTTTAAATTTTAATTATTGTTATTTTTAATTTAACTTGATTTAAATGAATATTTATATGTAGATGTGCGTGGTTAATTTGTACAGATAACTAAATTAATTTGCAACCATATGAGTAAATGCATGTAGAAAAATATTTACACTGAAATGTTGTAGGGTTTATTTAAAGGTTGGATCTTTAAATGTATATATATGGGCTACTTTGATAAAATGCGTATTTTCAAAATATGGGATTTTAAAATATTAAACAGTTTAAGATTTTAATATATATTTGTAGGAAAAGAAAAAAATGATGATGAAAATAAAAGAAGAAAAAAAAAATATACATATTTTTAATTTGCTTGATCTTAAAAACTTATTGATTAAGTTTAAATAGTTAACTAATTTATTTATTTGGTTACAAGAAAAATGAAGCTTTAAAGGAAATTGTTTGAAATAAAATTGATTTGATAAAGTAAAATTTTACTAAATGAAATTTAATTATTCGATTTATTTCGAATATTAATCGGTTGTATAAAATGTTATACAAGGTCTGAAATAGAGAAATCGAGTCAAGAATGGAAATGGAATGCAAAATAAAGCGAAGGTGAGATTTTTCTCACTCAACATATAGTTGATATTACAGTTATTGATTGATTGATGATTGCTATTGGATGTGATATTAGATATAGTAGGATATATCTATATATATATATAGCAATATATACATATTGGCATATGTATATATTGGATTGATGATTTCCCGCCTCGTATAGCGGATGGGACCCTATTGCGCCGTTAGTAAGCGGATTATTTTATAAAACCCATATACCGCGATATTCCACCTCGAAGTGGAATTGGTATTGTGCTAACGTCTGTGGATGCAGGGAAACAGGTTGGAGGGATCCAACTGGATTCCTCACCAGTATTTATTTATTTACAGATATTGATGTATATTCTGTTATCATATGTTGATATATGATGTTTGATGTTGTGATTGACTAATTGGTGCTGTTGCATCATCGGATTCAAGTTTTGAAGTTTAAAAATAACGACTTTTACTTTAAAAGGATTTTAAAGTGATTTTTGAAAATATACGTTTTATGGAATTTTTGAATTGATTTATAAACGTTAAGATTTTAAAGTTATAAAAGTTAAGATTTGTGAATTATAACCAAAAGGTAATTTCTTTTGAAATAAATAGTTAAGAAATTTATAAAATGGTTTTAAATGGGAATTTTTGAATTATTAAAAACGATGTATGTAAAAGATGTACAAGATTGATATTTTAAACTTTAAAATGTTGGTATTATAAAACAAGTTTTTATAAGCGTTAAAATGAATTTTTAAGAATTTATAAATAAATGGAATTTATAAATTGTGAACTTATAAATGGAAATGATTTTGTAAGATAAAGGAATTATAAGTATTTAACTTATAACATGGATTGTTGGTATAAGATTTGGGTTATGAATCGAATTGTTAATAAAGGAGATTTATTAAATTGAAGTTGTTAGACAATAGAAATAGAATTTATAAACGTTGTTTTATAAATTCGAAATCAATTGGATTTGATAAATTAAATATAGAAGGTTGTTAAAGGAGATATATTCGCGATTTTGGATAGCGAATTATTATTGAAATAAAATGTGTAGAAAATATTGAAATGTGGTTAGTGAAGTATATTCACGATTTTGGACAGTGAATATATTGTTAAGTAAAATGGATTTATTTTTGAAGAAGTGATATTAAAAATGAAGTTAAACATTTTAAAGATGTTTTAAAATGTGTTAAATATCGAAATCATAGATTTCAACATTTATTGTTGAAATAGACGTTTTCGAGAAATAAGGAAATGATGGACTATAACACTGTTGTTATAGTAAATGATTTCCGAAAGGAAATGTTTTATATAGTATTGGGATTTATATATCTATCTAAATTTCGAATCCCTATACTAGTGATTTTGAGTCGTCGTAACGATGTTTTACGTAACATTCGTTTTGACTCAAATAAATGTTGTTATAGTAAATGATTTCCTGAAAGAATGAATTTATACTTAAATTTGATTTAAGTATATTGAATATTTTCAAATGTTGAAAATAAATGATTTGTGAATTACTTATTTTTAAATAAGTATGGAAATGCTTTTCCAATATGAAATGAACTGTTTTGAGATTTTATCTTCAAAGATAAAATAAAATGTGGAAATTGATTTGAAAATTGTTTTCAAATGGTGAAGTGTGGAAATTTTATATCTAGTAAAGATATTTTGGAAGATAAAATAATTGGGAAAATTATTTGGAATCTGATGATGTTGCGCATCTTTATTGATAGTCAAATAACCGACTATCAATAATTACCTTGAATGGTATTTGTTGTGAATTTGATGAATTTGAATGCCACACTTATTTTTAAATAAGCGCTCACTATTCGGGTTAGCCGGGAAAGAACCATGGGGTCGTATAACCCATTCCGAATATGTGATATGTCGTTATGAATTGCATTCGAAGACCGGTGTTGAAGACCGGATATTTTTGAAAACGGAAGGATTACCGTCGAGTTACTCTACATCGGCTGATCTCCGATTTAGAGGTTTTTATCACCCTTAGTGACGGGAAGTCTGGACGTGATTAGAAAATTATCCGGATATGCAAGGGCTTCGTGAGAAGTGCCTTCGGTTCTGTTCGATCCCGGAACAGACTTGTATGGATTGTATGTCTGACGTTACAAATTGAGATATAAAGCTGATTTCTTTCAAATACATATCTGTTGGTGGCGGAGAATTTATTCTCTTAGCTTAACACCCTTCTCTGAGACGTACGAGTTCAGAGGTTATGTAGTTGAAATTTATCAGCGATATACTCCCAATTTGGTAACGTGGCATACTGAGTGTTGCTGTGAAATGATCAGTGTTTGATCATTTGCGATATGATCATTTGTTTGATCTTATATCTTTGTGATCATAGGTTGATCATTTTTGTTTGACCCGAAGCAGGGCTTTGTAGAAAGCGTAGCTTTGTGGACGAGACTTCGTCGAGCCTCACACCCCGGAAATGGTCGAAACAGGAAGGATGCAACAAGGTTCTAGGGAGTAGCGCCCCTTAGTGTATGTCATTCCTTCTGGATAGAGGTGGTATCATGGTATGGAGCCCATATACTTAACCTATGTTGATACTGCTTATTATGTGGTTTGTTGCGAATCGGGGATCCTCGGGAAGATCGGTTACGATCGGGGGATGGCATACGCGTGTCAGTAGTTACCTATTTTTGCAGAGGTAACCCGGCCTTGTGTTGGCAGAGATCCGGTTAGGTTCTCGGGTCGTCTATTCCAGGGACGTACCCATCGTGGAAAAGGAAGTTCCTTAGCCTGACCATTTGTTGGAAATCCAAAGAAACAATACGAGCCTTTACGATTTCAATTGTATAACCTGTCTCCTCAGGAGGCAGCTATAGCAGGCATAATATAATGGTACCTATGCTGGCTAAGATTTATATTATACTTTCGAAATGTTTTCCACTATGCACTAATAATAATATCAAAAAGGATTTGATTTTTGCGTAGTAAGCATCTTTGACTAACATAAGAAGAAATCTCCTCCAATTCTGCGTTTGCATTGTGTGTGTGGTGGGAGGCCTTATGGTAGTTTCATTTTCCAAAAGCATTACGAATTGACATTAAAGTTTTCCTGTTGTTTATTTTAAAGATAAAACTGTTTTACGATCTCACACCAGTCACCATGAATGACTCGGAGTTTATTGTTCCCTTCTAAACTCTGGGTGCCCACCAATTTCCACACGGGCAGCCTAGAGTTATGTTATCAGGATATTCTGGAGCTTTGGAGACAAGCTGGATGACGAGACGTAGTATTTGTATCTGATAGTATTTATTCCGCTGTGTATTCTGTATGAGGACAAGTTTATATAACTGTCCATTGTTGTATATTGACTCTGATTGATGTATGTATAAACTGATATAGTTCTTTGTTTTAAAAGACTATTGATTATCTATTATATATTGTTCCGCTGCGATGTGTAAGATTCTGATATTGTTTCTGTTCTGATGTTCTCTGTTGTTGTTCTTTTTCTTTCTGTTCCTTCTTTCTTCTTCTTCTTCTATCTTTCCTTCTATTTTCTTCTTTCTAAAACCCTCACTATTGGAGTTTCCGGCACTCGATTGCTCGGCAGTCGATAAAGTGGGTATCGATGTCGAATTTTCGAAAGTCGAAAATTTCGGTACGTGACAGCGTGGTATCAGAGCATATGTTTAAGCGACAACCCTGCTCTGTTGGGTGTTACTCATTAGAGATAGAGTCAGTAGTACTCTAGAATGAGTTGAGTGTAATAATAGATATGAGCGCGTATTTGTTATTGAATATAAAATTGTTTTGTATTGTGATGATTGGTTTATTGAGTGGCATATGAACCTTCGTCGGCACAGTCTGCAAAACTGTATCGAAGGGGTTTCTAAACACTTAAATAGAACAATTCGGCACAGTATTGTTTTTGAATAGGGTAAATGAGATAATTTTGCCCAAAACTATTTTTGTATGGAAAAGAAATGTTTTTCTATAAAGTACTATAGTATATGGTTGCATGGATGTTAGGAAGTAATAATAGTGAATTATTATCATTGAAATTAAATGAGAAATTGGAATTATAAACTCCAAAGTTAAGAAATAAAATTCACATACAAATGAAATTTGGGAATATAAATTATAAATGTGAATTGTAATTTGAAACAGAATTCTATAGAAGTATTTAGAAATGTTTTGAAAAGAATTTGAAAATTTTGAAGATTTGGAAATTTTAAATCTTTTTGATTTGAAAATGAATTTAGAAGGTTTGAAAAGTATTTTGGAGGAATGAAAAGCTCTAAACTCTTTTCGGTCGCTGGAAATTAACTTCGATGATGACCGCGGCATCATTGGTGTTCATTTTCGGGTTTCCAAAAGAGGAATTGCTGCCAAATTGTTTTAAAGGGAAGTTGTTTGAAAATTTGGGTTTGGTTTTTGAAATTCAAAGGATAATTTAAATTGTTTTCAAAAATGATTTTTGAAATGTTAGTAAGACTCTGGAATACTATATAAGAATATTTATGGAATATTAATGAGTTGATAACCTATACAAATTGAATTTTGATAGAATAAATCTAACTTAAAAGATGGAGCTAAATAAATGTAAGTACAGGTGAATCAATTAAATGAAAAATGAAATGAGACTTGAATCAAATGGAATAAAATCAAAACCTGAGAAAAATAAAATGGATTGAATCCGAATAAACTACTTTGATAATTAATTCATGAAATAGAAGTTGAATTAGTGAATTTAAAACTTGAATTGTGAACTAAATAAAAAATGGTTCGAATTTGCAAACATATTCAAGTAAGTAGAAATAAATTTCTGAATGAATGGAATTTACAGTTGCTATTAAATGAAATTAAAGCTGAATGTTAAGACTTCATTTTGAATTTGTTAGTAAATGTAATTCAAGCTGAATATTGGAAATTAAACTTTAAAATGAATTAGTGAATGATACTGATATAAAGAGTGATATGAATTAGTAAATGAAAGATAATCGATAAAAATTCCATATTCAGAATAGAAGATAGAATTGAAATTGTGAATTGAATTCAAATGAAATTTGAAATGTAAAATTGAATCATAATGGATATATAACTTCAATAACGAACTTAAAGATGATATAAGCAGTTATATTGAAAATTTTGTAATTGAATGTACAAAATGGTTTGAATGTGTAACTAGATATTATGGCTAGTAGGATATACAGGTGTTATAAATTGGATTTGATCTTCAAAAGATAAATTTGAATTGCTCGACAAAAGGTATGTATTTTAAAATTCTATATGAGATTTGATGATTTCTTCTCTAGCCGCTTGGCTTTTTCTTTTTCTTTTTGAAATCTGAGAGTCCGTAGGGACGTTTTGTAGTCGTGCCGTATTAGCCGCGCAAAGGAGACGCTGGCGAAATTTTTCGAAAATTTAGAGTGTTAGAAAAATTTTGATAAATTTTTGAAAGTAAAAATTTGAATTTAAGTTTAAATTTGAATTTTGAAGTAAAACAATGCTGTTGAAACTTATAATTGAAGTTGGAAATTTAGTTGAATTAATAACGAATCTCTAGTAGAGAGATTTGTTTTGAAAATTTGATAAAACTATTGATTGTGAAAAATGATAGACGAGTTAAGGACCATTTTTCCTAACTTGTAATTTCGAGGACGAAATTCTTTTAAGGGGGGAAGTCTGTAACGACCCAGAATTTTTAACAAATTAAATTGAGAATATTTAATTAATTTTAAATATTTGAACGATGATTTAATTTGAATCCCGAATATAACTTGGAATTTGGTGATTAAATTTTATAATTTAATCTATTGAAACTGGATAAGAATTTGAATCTTCAATTAAAAGCTAAAGAAAAATATTTCGAATGCTTGTAAAATTTATATTGATAACACTGAAGATAACAGCAGTTTCAGGATTGAATTTTAAACCGTTTCGTTCAGTTTTGAAATTAAATCGTTCGAATCGATAATTAAAAATAGTCATTTTTCAAACAGTCTCGGAATTCGACGAAACCAGTTCCATTGGATCCGTAATATTGAATTATTATCGGATTCCAAATTTCGTATTTTTCGGTATTGATACGTGAGCACACGACACATTAACGCGTTGAAATTTTTAAACGAATTCGACTTAAATTTAAATTTTAAAATCTAGTCAACGTCAGCCCATTTTCTCCCCTTAAAACACGCCCCGTTGTTTACGCCGAAGACCACGAACAAAAACGTGCAAACACGTTCCCCTCTCTTTTTAAAATGATTCACGTCCTCTCCCTCTCTCAGATTCGAAATCAAAACGAAAAAAAATATGGCAGATAAAAATGAAGTTTCTTCCTCTGCTTTTCTTCAAATCAAAATCCCGTGTACCCTTCTTCAAATCAGAGAATCACGAGTTCCATTCATTTACCCATTCGAAAACAGAAAAGAAAAATTGGGGGGGAACGAAATTGAATCGCGAGCCTCTCCAGTTAACCGAGAACGAATCGAATCGCGCAGGAGAGCGTGTCTGGGAAGCAACGTCGACGTCAATTGGGGGCTCGTTTGGGATGATATCGCGATGTCAGAGGCTTATTCGAGGAACTCGCGAGGTCGAGGCGACTCGCGTAGGGGCGGCAAGCAGTCAAATCGCGACGTGGTGGTAGTCGTGAGTTTATCGGCAACGGCGTGGGTTCGTCAAGCAACAGAGGGCAGTGAGTTATCTTGCGTGCGCGATTTCGATTGAGCTGGGGTATGAAGGCACACGATCGAGTACAGAGGTTTAAATTTTAATTATTGTTATTTTTAATTTAACTTGATTTAAATGAATATTTATATGTAGATGTGCGTGGTTAATTTGTACAGATAACTAAATTAATTTGCAACCATATGAGTAAATGCATGTAGAAAAATATTTACAGTGAAATGTTGTAGGGTTTATTTAAAGGTTGGATCTTTAAATGTATATATATATAGGCTACTTTGATAAAATGTGTATTTTCAAAATATGGGATTTTAAAATATTAAACAGTTTAAGATTTTAATATATATTTGTAGGAAAAGAAAAAAATGATGATGAAAATAAAAGAAGAAAAAAAATATATACATATTTTTAATTTTCTTGATCTTAAAAACTTATTGATTAAGTTTAAATAGTTAACTAATTTATTTATTTGGTTACAAGAAAAATGAAGCTTTAAAGGAAATTGTTTGAAATAAAATTGATTTGATAAAGTAAAATTTTACTAAATGAAATTTAATTATTCGATTTATTTCGAATATTAATCGGTTGTATAAAATGTTATACAAGGTCTGAAATAGAGAAATCGAGTCAAGAATGGAAATGGAATGCAAAATAAAGCGAAGGTGAGATTTTTCTCACTCAACATATAGTTGATATTACAGTTATTGATTGATTGATGATTGCTATTGGATGTGATATTAGATATAGTAGGATATATCTATATATATATATATATAGCAATATATACATATTGGCATATGTATATATTGGATTGATGATTTCCCGCCTCGTATAGCGGATGAGACCCTATTGCGCCGTTAGTAAGCGGATTATTTTATAAAACCCATATACCGCGATATTCCACCTCGAAGTGGAATTGGTATTGTGCTAACGTCTGTGGATGCAGGGAAACAGGTTGGAGGGATCCAACTGGATTCCTCACCAGTATTTATTTATTTACAGATATTGATGTATATTCTGTTATCATATGTTGATATATGATGTTTGATGTTGTGATTGACTAATTAGTGATGTTGCATCATCGGATTCAAGTTTTGAAGTTTAAAAATAACGACTTTTACTTTAAAAGGATTTTAAAGTGATTTTTGAAAATATACGTTTTATGGAATTTTTGAATTGATTTATAAACGTTAAGATTTTAAAGTTATAAAAGTTAAGATTTGTGAATTATAACCAAAAGGTAATTTCTTTTGAAATAAATAGTTAAGAAATTTATAAAATGGTTTTAAATGGGAATTTTTGAATTATTAAAAACGATGTATGTAAAAGATGTACAAGATTGATATTTTAAACTTTAAAATGTTGGTATTATAAAACAAGTTTTTATAAGCGTTAAAATGAATTTTTAAGAATTTATAAATAAATGGAATTTATAAATTGTGAACTTATAAATGGAAATGATTTTGTAAGATAAAGGAATTATAAGTATTTAACTTATAATATGGATTGTTGGTATAAGATTTGAGTTATGAATCGAATTGTTAATAAAGGAGATTTATTAAATTGAAGTTGTTAGACAATAGAAATAGAATTTATAAACGTTGTTTTATAAATTCGAAATCAATTGGATTTGATAAATTAAATATAGAAGGTTGTTAAAGGAGATATATTCGCAATTTTGGATAGCGAATTATTATTGAAATAAAATGTGTAGAAAATATTGAAATGTGGTTAGTGAAGTATATTCACGATTTTGGACAGTGAATATATTGTTAAGTAAAATGGATTTATTTTTGAAGAAGTGATATTAAAAATGAAGTTAAACATTTTAAAGATGTTTTAAAATGTGTTAAATATCGAAATCATAGATTTCAACATTTATTGTTGAAATAGACGTTTTCGAGAAATAAGGAAATGATGGACTATAACACTGTTGTTATAGTAAATGATTTCCGAAAGGAAATGTTTTATATAGTATTGGGATTTATATATCTATCTAAATTTCGAATCCTTATACTAGTGATTTTGAGTCGTCGTAACGATGTTTTACGTAACATTCGTTTTGACTCAAATAAATGTTGTTATAGTAAATGATTTCCTGAAAGAATGAATTTATACTTAAATTTGATTTAAGTATATTGAATATTTTCAAATGTTGAAAATAAATGATTTGTGAATTACTTATTTTTAAATAAGTATGGAAATGCTTTTCCAATATGAAATGAACTGTTTTGAGATTTTATCTTCAAAGATAAAATAAAATGTGGAAATTGATTTGAAAATTGTTTTCAAATGGTGAAGTGTGGAAATTTTATATCTAGTAAAGATATTTTGGAAGATAAAATAATTGGGAAAATTATTTGGAATCTGATGATGTTGCGCATCTTTATTGATAGTTAAATAACCGACTATCAATAATTACCTTGAATGGTATTTGTTGTGAATTTGATGAATTTGAATGCCACACTTATTTTTAAATAAGCGCTCACTATTCGGGTTAGCCGGGAAAGGACCATGGGGTCGTATAACTCATTCCGAATATGTGATACGTCGTTATGAATTGCATTCGAAGACCGGTGTTGAAGACCGGATATTTTTGAAAATGGAAGGATTACCGTCGAGTTACTCTACATCGGCTGATCTCCGATTTAGAGGTTTTTATCACCCTTAGTGACGGGAAGTCCGGACGTGATTAGAAAATTATCCGGATATGCAAGGGCTTCGTGAGAAGTGCCTTCGGTTCTGTTCGATCCCGGAACAGACTTGTATGGATTGTATGTCTGACGTTACAAATTGAGATATAAAGCTGATTTCTTTCAAATACATATCTGTTGGTGGCGGAGAATTTATTCTCTTAGCTTAACACCCTTCTCTGAGACGTACGAGCTCAGAGGTTATGTAGTTGAAATTTATCAGCGATATACTCCCAATTTGGTAACGTGGCATACTGAGTGTTGCTGTGAAATGATCAGTGTTTGATCATTTGCGATATGATCATTTGTTTGATCTTATATCTTTGTGATCATAGGTTGATCATTTTTGTTTGACCCGAAGCAGGGCTTTGTAGAAAGCGTAGCTTTGTGGACGAGACTTCGTCGAGCCTCACACCCCGGAAATGGTCGAAACAGGAAGGATGCAGCAAGGTTCTAGGGAGTAGCGCCCCTTAGTGTATGTCATTCCTTCTGGATAGAGGTGGTATCATGGTATGGAGCCCAGATACTTAACCTATGTTGATACTGCTTATTATGTGGTTTGTTGCGAATCGGGGATCCTCGGGAAGATCGGTTACGATCGGGGGATGGCATACGCGTGTCAGTAGTTACCTATTTTTGCAGAGGTAACCCGGCCTTGTGTTGGCAGAGATCCGGTTAGGTTCTCGGGTCGTCTATTCCAGGGACGTACCCCATCGTGGAAAAGGAAGTTCCTTAGCCTGACCATTTGTTGGAAATCCAAAGAAACAATACGAGCCTTTACGATTTCAATTGTATAACCTGTCTCCTCAGGAGGCAGCTATAGCAGGCATAATATAATGGTACTTATGCTGGCTAAGATTTATATTATACTTTCGAAATGTTTTCCACTATGCACTAATAATAATATCAAAAAGGATTTGATTTTTGCATAGTAAGCATCTTTGACTAACATAAGAAGAAATCTCCTCCAAGTCTGCGTTTGCATTGTGTGTGTGGTGGGAGGTCTTATGGTAGTTTCATTTTCCAAAAGCATTACGAATTGACATTAAAGTTTTCCTGTTGTTTATTTTAAAGATAAAACTGTTTTACGATCTCACACCAGTCACCATGACTGACTCGGAGTTTATTGTTCCCTTCTAAACTCTGGGTGCCCACCAATTTCCACACGGGCAGCCTAGAGTTATGTTATCAGGATATTCTGGAGCTTTGGAGACAAGCTGGATGACGAGACGTAGTATTTGTATCTGATAGTATTTATTCCGCTGTGTATTCTGTATGAAGACAAGTTTATATAACTGTCCATTGTTGTATATTGACTCTGATTGATGTATGTATAAACTGATATAGTTCTTTGTTTTAAAAGACTAGTGATTATCTATTATATATTGTTCCGCTGCGATGTGTAAGATTCTGATATTGTTTCTGTTCTGATGTTTTCTGTTGTTGTTCTTTTTCTTTCTGTTCCTTCTTTCTTCTTCTTCCTCTATCTTTCCTTCTGTTTTCTTCTTTCTAAAACCCTCATTATTGGAGTTTCCGGCACTCGATTGCTCGGCAGTCGATAAAGTGGGTATCGATGTCGAATTTTCGAAAGTCGAAAATTTCGGTACGTGACACATCTTCATATGTCGCTCTTGGCGTATGTTATAATAAATATATTTTCTCTGAACGTGGTTAACGATTGTGGGATTATGTAATGAATTTGAAATGTTTTGAAATGGAATGTGGAACTTGTTTGATGTTTTAAAATTTTCCATATTCATGTGTTTTTGTGTATCAATGTATCTAACATTGCCGTATTTGGTCGCTAAGGATTAATAAATATGGATGACTGCATCATCCGTAGCCGTTAGTTTTGGGCCTCCAAGTAGGGGGATGTTACATCCTTTCTTTCAATGATGTTAATTTCAGAGATTACGACTGCAAAGTTTTCTTTTGTCGATTGAGATTTCTTTTTAAGAAAACGACAATCTTTTTTAAAGTGACCAGATTTTCCGCAATTGTAGCACCTATTCACATTCTTGGCCTTCTTGTTTGCGAAGTATTTCTTATTTTGAAATTTCCTATTTTGATTAAAAGAGCACTCAGAGGTTTTATTTTCCTGTTTTTTCTTCGCCATGTGGATCTTAGATGATACAAGGTTGGTTCAGTGATTTCTTTTTGCCTAAGTTGTTCTTGCACTTGCAAATATTGTGCAAGATTATTCATACTCATATCCTCTTTTTTATGTTTAAGGATTTTCTTTTGATCTCAAAAGAGGGGAAGTTTGTCTATTATGGATGAGACTTTTATCTTCTCATCCATATTCATATTATGCTTGTTGAATCGGTTTAGCATATGCATAATATCTTTGAATTGCTCTACTACTAGCCTCGCGTCAGTCATTTTATACTTAAAAAATTAAGTAGTCAAAAATTTCTTACTTGTTGCGTTCTCTATTAGAAACTTGACCTCTAGTGCATCTCAGACTTTTTCTGCAGTTGATTTATTGTAGTACATATCGAACAGTGTATCCGTCATTGCATTTGATATGTGCCACTTGCATATATAATCATCTTGCTCCCACTTTAGTTTTGATTGTGCTTGCCCAATAGTCTCGTTTTCTATTTCATCTACTTTTGGCATCTTAAGAACACAAACCACTTTTAGTCCGACCAAAAGGAAATGCATCTTCTATTGCCAACGCACGAAATTAACATCATCGAACTATTCTAATTTGGTGAAATCTGAAGCGAACTCTCTCAAACTGTATGTACCATTGTCAGATAACGTCTTAAGATTGTTGGTGTGGATTTCTGGTGAAGTGGTACAACAGTGGTAAAATCAAACTTGTAGATATTGCTCCAAGGCATGTTGATGATGCTTTCCTTAAGACGTTATTTGCCTTCACCACTCGTTTAAACAAACAAATGGATGCTGTGAGTTAAGGTAAATCGTCTTTCAAAATACAATGGAGTCGAGATGATTAATCTCTTCAATCGATTGTTATAACACTGTTGAAATCGATTCAAACCATCTTCTGAATTGGCTGTAGTGACAAGAATATCGAGTCTGTGATCTGCAGTATCATAAGCCCAAAATAGTATTGAAAGAAATAAGAGAGGAGAAGAGAAGGAGATTTGAAACAAAAGAAAATTAAATTCTGAAACGTTTTTCACACGTTTCTGTTTTCGGAGAGAAGAAAATTAAAAACTGAAATGGTTTGTAAGCATTCCTGTTTATAGTTGTAAATAGGTGCATTTTCGCCGTGAGAAGACACATTCATTCGTTTCAAAACGTCGTGTCATTTGTAATGGTCATGTTTCCTGCCATTCTGTTTTCCGTTTAATTTTCAATTCTGGACTTGCTAATCAGTCAAGATCTAGCATGTTTTAATTAAAATAATTCTGTTCAAAATTATAATTTGGATCCAAACTCGATTCGTTCCGATTGGTTGGACGACGGCGTGTGTGTGAGATGGTTGTGCATGATCTGCCTTCTCACAAAAGCGCAAACATTAAGTATTCAAAGTTTCTAACCTTCTCTAGAGGAACCTATATTTAAACAAATATAGTTTCTAATATTCTAATATATAATTTTATTCTAATACCTCGTTTTTCCTTTCTTTTGTTTCTTTCCGTCTTAAAACAAAGATTTATTTACATGAATATTTTATAAAATTTACACTAACAGTAATTTAACGGTCACTCTCCACCGTTATGTGTTTGGTTTCAAAATTAAGGAATAACGATAACCGTACCATTCACACATGTGCATGACAGACCCACCAACAAACAGCATTTAACGTACGCCGAAAACTGCCCCTTCATATCTCATACCCAGATAATATATCATTAAAAAAAACCCTCAAATTGCACACAAGTTAGCAATCTCCAACCAATTCAATAGAACCAAGACATCCAGCTGCATTCCACGTGGCAGACCACCAAAACATCACGCCATAACTAAATTACAAACATCGTTTTATCCGAGTGCAATGATTGGAATGGAAGCAACCTTGTTTTTATTCTATTATTATTATTGTAACCATTGAATCAGCACGTAACGGCCCAACTCAGTTGTTTATTTCACCAACGAATAATATTATAAGTTACTGTTTTCGTCTTACGGCAAGTAGCTTCCAGTGAATGAAATTATATTTCAGAATGGAAGAAGACAGGATGAGAAGAGGAGGAGGAGGAGGATCGAGAAGCAAATGGAAGCAGATAAAAGCTGTGCTAACATTGAAATGTGGATGTAGCGCATGGCGCAGTTCAAGCCATGCTTTAATGGAGGAGGAGGAGGAAGAAGAAGAAGCAGAAGAGAGGCATTTTTCATTGTCGGGATATCCAAACCACAGCCAAATCGAGGTAGCAGATAACTTAGGGGTGGCGCTAGCAAGGGAAAGGAGGTTTAGGGAGACAAACAATAGAAAGTCGCTGATGAGACTATTGGAGGAGAAGGAGAAGGAAGAGAAGGAGAACGAATGTGAAGAGAAAATAAAGGAGAAAGTCGTTGATAATGGTGATGGAGCAACAGTGGAGGATATGGAGGAGATGGGAGGATGTTGCGTTTGCATGGAGAGGAAGAAAGGGGCGGCCTTCATTCCATGTGGACATACATTTTGTAGGCTTTGTGCAAGGGAGTTGTGGGTTGATAGAGGAGCTTGTCCCGTTTGTAATCGCTTTGTCCTTGACATTCTTCATCTATTTTGAACTTGTTCTGTTTTGTAGGGTTGTTTTGTATGCTGTTAAGCTAGGATTTTTTATGTTTATCTTCTTCGTCTATTGTGTAATGCAGAGTTTGTTTCTTTTGAAATTTTTAATCAGTTGGTGGTGTCTGGTTTCGGACATGAGTAGCAGCTTTTCCTCTCTCTCATTCTTCTCTCTTTCCCAATATTTCGTGGTATATGTTATGGTTGATTGCATGCAACCTTACTTTTTTATTCTCTTCTTTTAACAAAAGTAATGGGGACCTTTTAACTCAATCAAATCAAATGGGAACTGTATTGTGTCTATATTCACGATTCAACAGGTATTATAGTTTCAACAAGTATTTGTAAATTTGTTATCCCTATTTACATTCAAAAAATATATTTGTTTAAAAAATATTAGTTAAAAAAATAATTATTCTGCCGACTTTGGCCTTGAAAGTAATTTCTTTGAATGTGTGTCCTAGAAACTAATTGGACTGCAAAGTTTGTCCTTCCGGTGAAATGCCCCTAAAAAATATTTGTCAAACATGTACATTAAATTCGAAAATATTAGTCATTTCAATATACATACCCTAAGAAGAATGATAAACTTCAAATATAAATACATAGGTCACATAAAAAAATTATATAGGTGAACAACAATAATAAGTGAAATTTGTAGATCATTTAGTTTTAACAAATTTACTAATTTTAATAGATTTACAACTTATTGCATTACAAATTTTAATTCCAACAACATTTAAAATGCAAATATTATAATTCTATATATAGTATCATGTGTAAACCACGAATTATACATTAGAATAAAATATTATCCTAATAAAACATGAAATACTAATCGTTCCACGTATTGAAATACACATACTATAAACCGTTGTCTTGACAAAAACTATATAAAACAATTTCCAAATATAGATACTTTCGTATCCACGTTTCATTTTCTAGAATAGCAAAATACAATTTTTCATTAACTGCATTTCAATTCAGACAAACTTCAAACTTTTTAGATACCTATTAGAAAACTTACATTCAATTAGCCATGAAAATATATTGCGCTAGTAAAATATAAACCATCTCCACCAAAGGCTACGATTGCGTATCATAATTTTATACCTTGTAATAGATTTTTCTCCCACTAAAATAAAACAGAACGCATGTTCAACGTGCACCTACATATAGTAGGGCACCTACTAAGCATAAATCTTATATGTATATTTTAGTTTTAACTTTAAATTAGTTTATGATTTCAAATAGACTTTTTATAAACGAAGTTGTTAAAAACCAAACAAACACATAATCAACACAATGCCATGATCAAATAAGTTAATTAGAAAAATTGTATTGTTTCTACATACAACATCCCATAAAAATATTAACAAAACAAAAGATACTGATAATCAAATAGCAATGACAAACAAGATATCTTCATGATGAGTCCATTCATAATCCATGAAACCCTTTTAAAGTCTTTGATTTATGGTGCGTTGCTTTACGCCATTCAATATGAAAACGAAAGTCAACTGTAAGTAGCGTGCCTTGAAGGAAAAAGTCTGGCAAAGTGGAAGCTCGTTCATACTCAAAACCTTGTTCTATGTCTCTTCCATTTTTTGATCATGTTGTGCAAGATTGCACAAGTACATATGATCTTAGGTATTTTCCTTGTTGACCATAACTGTTGGAAACAATGGCTATCTTCGGCTGAGTCGTGGACAAGTCACTCTCTTGAAGACGTTTCGGCGATCTGCTCATAGGTGCAAGCAGTTCGTCTCTATCACCGCCGCCTCTAGGATAAAACAGCCTCTCGAAAGTTTTGTGGTATCGGTTCGTTTGCACGGACGAAACGATTCTGGTTGCACTCAAAAACTCGTTGCTCGATTATGATTTTTTTTTAAAAAAAAGGAAAAATGTTGTTCTTTTTAGTTTCGTCTTCGTATCTGTTAAGAAGACGGAAGAGCAAAAGAACGTTGCTGAATGGGGGGATACGTGGTCTTGAAAAACGGATCTGAGAAATACCGTGTCAAAAAATAAATAAACGTTGCGTAACGTTCTTCAATACGGGCTTCTTACCGTTCCAGCCCGGTCAGAAAACGGTAAATAAATTTATACCAAAAATATAAGTATTACACCACTACAAGCCCGAACCCGAGCCCGGCCCGGGTCGAGTCGGTCGGTCGCGCGCGCGCGCGTGTGTGGTGGTCAAGCATGGTCTCCCTCCTCACAAAAGAGCATCATTGGGTGCCCAAAGGGCCCAACTTAGCTTCAAAGAATCAAGTATAAATACTTGATTCTTCTATATAATCCCACAATGTGGGACTATTCATATTCCCATAGGAGCCATATCATACTTAGTCAAATTTTTAAGAATTCATTCATAAGTAAAAACATTTCCAACAATCCCCCACTTGAATTTTTAAAACTTATTTCGAGCAATTTCTGAAAACCATAAGATTGTGCATAAACAAAGGTGTCTTTCGACTTGAACCTTTGCATAGTGGATAAGATTCAGTTTTTACTAGAGTGACACGTGGTCTTGAACTCTATTCCTGACATCAGACCACACACAATTTTTCTAGAGTGCAATCAAGTAAGCCCGTGCATTTATGGCCATGCACGTCCATCCCAGTTTAGTGAATGCTCTAGGAGTTCTGCCCAAAACTCCATAGGAAACGGCCAAATTTCCACATTCACACAGGTGAGTCTATCAAGAGTGCTCCTGAAGGTAGGTACTCCACTCCAAATGGAGTATAGATCTCATTAAGAGTTTCTATTAACTCAACCTTTAATCACTTCAGGAATATATGCTTTTATATACATGAAAAATAGCATATTCAACTCATATCACTACACAACTTGTTCTTACCCATTGAACCTAGTTCTTGGGATCTCCAGTCAGTAGGTCGGGTTACTATTGTGCGTGACTCAACAATCTAAGGGCAATAGTCCCATTTTTCTAGAAGTTGTAAAGACTTTCTCTCTGGCCAGTCCTTTCGTCAAAGGATCTGCCAAATTCTCCTCACTGCGTATATGATCCACTCTAACAGCTCCTGAAGAGAGTAGCTCTCTAACAGTGCTGTGCTTACGACGTATCTGTCGTCTCTTACCATTATAATAATGGTTCTGTACTTTTGCAATAGCCGCGGTACTATCGCAATGAATCAACACAGCTGGTATCGGTTTTTCCCATAAGGGAATCTCAGCTAGCAGATTTCTTAAATACTCTGCTTCTTCACTAGCTGTAGCTAGTGCTATCATCTCAGACTCCATAGTAGACTGAGCCAAAATTGTCTGTTTCTTGGATTTCCAAGAAACAGCTCCTCCAGCAATGCTAAATATATAGCCACTAGTTGCTTTTGAATCATTAGATAAAGTATTCCAGTCTGCATCGGTGTAACCTTCAAGCACAGCTGGAAACTTTTCATAATGTAACCCTAGGTTCATGGTTCGTTTTAGGTATCTCATGACCCTCTCAATAGCATGTCAATGCTCTATACCAGGTCTACTAGTAAACCTGCATAATAATCCCACGACATAGGCAATGTCGGGTCTAGTACAATCAGTGGCATACCTAAGGCTGCCAATGATGCTCGCATAATCAGACTGTCTTACACCTTCATCAGTGTTCTTGAATAGCTTTACACTAGGATCATATGGTGTACATGCAGGTTTACAGTCAAAGTAATTGTATTTCTTTAAGATCTTCTCAATATAATGAGATTGATCCAAAGAAAGTCCCTTATCAGACCTAGTAATCTTAATACCAAGGATTACACTTGCTTCACCTAGATCTTTCATATCAAAGTTGGCACTTAACAAAGATTTAACAGTGTTTATGGCATGAATGTTTGATCCAAAAATAAGTAGATCATCTACATACAAACATATTATAGTGCAAATGTCATTTTCAGATTTATAATAAATGCATTTGTCACTTTCATTAACTTTGAAACCATTTGAGATTATTAAGTTATCAAATTTTTCATGCCATTGTTTAGGTGTTTGTTTTAAACCATATAAAGATTTATCTAATTTGCAAACTTTATGTTCTTGACCATGAATTACAAAACCTTCCAGTTGGTCCATATAAATTTCCTCTTCTAATTCACCATTTAAAAAAGCAGTTTTAACATCCATTTGGTGTATAATTAAATTATGAATAGATGCTAATGAAATTAGTACTCGAATGGATGTGATTCTAGTTACGGGTGAAAAAGTATCAAAAAAGTCTACATTTTCTCTTTGCCTAAAACCTTTAGCTACCAAACGGGCTTTATATTTATCAACTGTGCCATCAGGTTTTAGTTTCTTTTTAAGTACCCATTTACAGCCTATAGACTTCCAACCAGGTGGTAAATCTACTAAGTGCCAAGTCTTATTGGATTCCAAGGAATCCATCTCATCATTTATAGTCTCTTGCCAAAAATCGGCATCTAATGAAGATAAGGCTTCTTGGAGGTTTATGGGATCCTCCTCTATAGAAAAAATGCAAAAGTCTGAGCCAAAGTCTTTATCAACTCTTGCTCTTTTACTTCTTCTAGGTTCAATTTCAGAAGATTCATTAAGTTCTGTTCTAATAGGCACGATGTTATTTGACGTGCCCCCACTATTCCTTAATTTAAAAGGAAACTTAGTTTCATAAAAATCAGCATCATTAGATTCTACTATATTATGTGTATTCAGGTTATAAAATCTATATGCTTTGCTGTTAACACATAGCCAATAAATACACATTCATATGCTCTACTAGCTAATTTTATTCTCTTAGGGTCAGGTATACGAACATATGCCAAACACCCCCAAGTTCTAAAGTAAGATACATTTGGTTTATAATTTCTTAAAATTTCAAAAGGTGAAATCTTACTTTTTGATTTAGGGATTCTATTCAATACATAGCATACAGTCAATAAAATATCTCCCCACCAATGTTTTGCTGCACCCGAATTTAATAAAATAGCTACAACTAATTCAGTAAAGGTCCTATTTTTTCTTTCAGCTTTACCGTTCATTTCAGGTGAATAAGGTGCAGTTCTCTCATGAATTATACCATGCAATTTATAAAAATCAAGAAAAGGACTAGACTCATATTCAGTTCCTCTATCACTACGAAGTCTCTTAATTTTCTTATTAGATTGATTCTCGAGTTCAGTTTTAAATAATTTGAACATATCAAATGCATCACTTTTATTTTTCATAAGATATACATAAGTGAAATCAGAGCCATCATCAATGAAAGTGATAAAGTAACGGTGTCCGTGTCTAGTCAAAGTGCCATCAAGCTCACATATGTCAGAATGAATTAAATCTAAAGGTTCAGAGTTTCTATCAACTGATTTATGAGGTTTCTTAGTGATTTTTGCTTGACTACAGAATTCACACTTATCAAATTCAGATTGTGACATTTTAGGAATCAAATCTAAGATGCTCATATTATGAATAATGCGTTTGTTAACATGACATAATCGAGAGTGCCAGATATTAAAATCACATAACATATAAGCAGATCTGGTTACTTTATTAGATTCAACATTCAGTTTAAACATACCCTCACAAGCATAACCCTTCCCTACAAACATCCCCTTATGAGTCAAAGTGTACAAATCAGCCCCTATAACTTGAGTAAAACCAGCCTTATTAAGGAGAAAACCAGAAACCAAGTTCTTTCTCATCTCTGGAGTATGCATTACATCTTTCAAAATAACTGTCTTTCCAGAGGTAAACTTTATTTCCACATTTCCAATGCCAGCAACAGTAGTGGTGTGAGAATCTCCCAGTAGCACTTTCTGATCATTAGCAGCCGTGTATGTGCTAAACATAGCACGATCATAGCAGACATGGCGGGATGCACCAGTATCTACCCACCAACCCTCTGATCCACCAACTAGGTGAATCTCAGAAATCATAGCCGTAAGAGGCTCTTCAGTCAGGTTAGCCTGCGGTGCAGGGCCTGGTCTGTTCCTACACTTGCGTGCCATATGACCTGGTTTTCCACAGTTGTAACACAGAAACAACTGTCCAGAATCATTCTTTTGGGTCGGTTTTTGCTGTCCCTTTTGGTTCCCTTGCGGGTTCCAATTCTGTTTGTTGCGGTTGCGGTTCTGATTCTTAAAGTTTTTCGGATTCGGTTTCAGAACCGCGGGCTTGGACCTTTTAGTGTTGTTGTTTGTGACAACAAGCACTTCCTCTTTCTGGTCCTGCTTACGAGCCTCCTCCTCAATACGGAGGCGAGTAATCAAGCTCTCTAAGAAAAATTCCTTAGTTTTGTGCCTAAGCACATTCTTAAAATCTTTCCAACCTGGGGGCAATTTATCAATAATAACAGCAATCTGAAACTGTTCATCCAAAGTCATACCTTCGGAGATGATCTCATGAGCAATTTTCTATAGCTCATGAGATTGCATCTCTACTGACCTGTCATCTGTCATCTGGTATTTGAGGTAGCGACTGACTGCATACTTCTTTGCTCCAGCCTCCTCAGTGTCATACTTCTTTTGTAGCGCTTCCCAGATCTCTTTGGCTGACTTGTCAGAGTTGTAGTAGTCGTAGAGGTCATCACTGAGGCCGTTGAGTATGTAGTTTCGGCACATGTAATCTTGTTCTGTCCAGGTGTGCAACTCCTTTGATTTTTCTGTCCAGGCTCGCATCTGATCAGTGTCTGCTTCGTCTGGTCTATCGGGTAAGTGCGGTTTGTCGGTTGTTAGCACATCCACCACTTTTCTGGTTGTTAGGAAGAACTCCATCTTCTGTCTCCAGCGTTTGAAGTGGAGGCCCTCGAATCTGAATGGAGCAGCAGAGATCATGGGGACCTGGAAGAACGAAGCGGGAGCAGTAGGATCTAGATCTGCAGCGGAAGCCATTGGTGTCGGCTCGTCTTCAAATTGTTGGAAACAATGGCTATCTTCGGCTGAGTCGTGGACAAGTCACTCTCTTGAAGACGTTTCGGCGATCTGCTCAAAGGTGCAAGCAGTTCGTCTCTATCACCGCCGCCTCTAGGATAAAACAGCCTCTCGAAAGTTTTGTGGTATCGGTTCGTTTGCACGGACGAAACGATTCTGGTTGCACTCAAAAACTCGTTGCTCGATTATGATTTTTTTTTTAAAAAGGAAAAATGTTGTTCTTTTTAGTTTCGTCTTCGTATCTGTTAAGAAGACGGAAGAGCAAAAGAACGTTGCTGAATGGGGGGATACGTGGTCTTGAAAAACGGATCTGAGAAATACCGTGTCAAAAAATAAATAAACGTTGTGTAACGTTCTTCAATACGGGCTTCTTACCGTTCCAGCCCGGTCAGAAAACGGTAAATAAATTTATACCAAAAATATAAGTATTACACCACTACAAGCCCGAACCCGAGCCCGGCCCGGGTCGAGTCGGTCGGTCGCGCGCGCGCGCGTGTGTGGTGGTCAAGCATGGTCTCCCTCCTCACAAAAGAGCATCATTGGATGCCCAAAAGGCCCAACTTAGCTTCAAAGAATCAAGTATAAATACTTGATTCTTCTATATAATCCCACAATGTGGGACTATTTATATTCCCATAGGAGCCATATCATACTTAGTCAAATTTTTAAGAATTCATTCATAAGTAAAAACATTTCCAACAATTATGGATTACTTATTATAACAAATCTAAATCGAAAAACCTCTAATATTCTTTTTACATTCTTTCGTTGTCCTTCTCAACAAATACTTATTGCTTCTAGTAATAAATTGTGAATTGTTCTAACAATGGTACTCCGTTTGAGATAAATTCCATCACTAAAATAGCATCCATAGTCATGTGTTTAAATGGAATAGGAGTTATTTTGCCAAACACTAAATCATTAAATAAAGTAGCTCTCTCAACCCATATTGAAATCATCGGTAGATCGGAGCATTCAAAAAAAGCATGTTAAATCCATAAACTACACGATGCGACTAATTCAAGGATTGAAGTATATGTTTTTATTGTTTATCATTGTATGCTCTTTGGAGTGCTTATGGACAATCCTTCCGTTCCTAATGCATGCAACCAATGATGCTTAGCATGTAATGTCATCTTATATCGTCGTCCATCTCTAGTAGATTAGCGATGTCATTTTCATTCAGTCCACATAAATATTGATCGTCATAAATTTGATGTCTCACATCGTCTAGTATGAAATAAGTAATGCGTATATAATTCATTAGACACTTTTCCCTTACAAACTATATTTTGGAGATGTATTCTACCTAATTGGATCGTAACATAAATGCAAGCAATAGCTTGATAGAACGATAGAATTTGAACAATAATTTCTCTTCTGAACCTTCTTTGAACATATCAGCAGTGTATGTTGGATTTTACATGAAGTAATCTTGCATCAACTTTCAATTGAAGGAGAAATATTGAGGATCAATGTAGCATCAACTCAAATCAAAACCTCAAACTTAACAAATGATTGACTCCTTCACTTTTAGCAAAATTATTTTGTACTGCAATTGGACGCTTTGATTTCATCATATTCAAAATTACTATCGAATGCAATATTTGAATTATATAGTAATTGAGATAGAATAATAAGATTTGGTGTGAGATAATCGTAAAACTTTGTCTTTAAATAGAAGTAGAAATAACCACTGCAAAAATAAACATTGTAAAATAGCTGTTTGAAAATAATCCCATTAGACACATAACACCTATTAAATGAGCATCTAAAGGCAGATGCATGTTCAATAGACGTCCAAAAGGGATTACAAATATTCATTACAGGAAATTATTGTCAAGGACAAAAATTTTCAGGATTTTAGCCTCAAGGACAGACCTTCAGTAATTTAGCCTGAAGAACAACTTTCTTTAGGTATCAGTTTTTAAGTTTTTAGGTATCAGTTTGTAGTTATCGGTAGCAGTTTTTAGGTATCAGTTTTTAGTTTGGTAGCAGTTTTGAAAAAATATTTGCCCTTATGAATAATTTTGAAAGAATGTTTGTCCTTATGAATAATATTTAGGAGAATGTTTGTCCTTGTGGATAAAATATTAAGGTCGTGTCCTTGAGGCTAAAAATATACAAATTTTTATCCTTTAAATTAATTTCCTCTATTCATTATTCCATGAATTACCTAGAATATGTGTCCTTGGTTTGGGGTATACTTTCTCAGTTATCAGCGTAGCTTACTATTAAAAACAAACAAGAAAGCCCAAAACGAAAATTTGCCTAAGACCAGATATTAAAAAAATACACTATCAAGTTCAGAGTAGATCAACCTGACAGAAAAGGATACCAAGTGATTCCATCTCAATCTTTCTAATGCCAGGCCATAAGATCAGAACAAAATAAAGCAGCAAAAGTAACTGAGTTCTTACAGAAATATGTAGTTCGTTAGCAAAATATAAGTAAATCTCAACTAGCAGAAGAACATAGAGTTCCTCACATTCTTGTGCAGCGAAGGAAGTTCAGGAATATGTGGTAATCCTGATGCTGTGACTCCACTGCCAGAAGAGGTTTCCGAAATCTCTTCAATCCTTATAAACTGTGACATTTGTGCGGCAGCAAGATGTGCATAGCATATAGGAGCAACTAAGAATTGTAAAACAAGTATATGTTATAGTTGCATATGGCTTTATACAAGAGCATTTCTTCATAAACCACAATATTTACTACATTTTACCCATTTCTTCAATTTACCAACTCGGCATTATATTGCAAAATGAAAATTATAAACTGCACTTAGTAAATTACTGTGCATCAAAATGGATAAACTGAAGTAATTTTGTGGGTGCATACACTCTTATATTACTACGCTAAAGTTGTGTGAAAGTTTAAAGTTAAAGAGTTGGATTCTGATTCTAGCCGCTGGCACAAACTACATATTGACCAAAGAAACTATTTATATCTGACATAGAATCAATGCATTTAGCACGTTATAAAATGACATATTCTTCCTGTAAGTTATGAGTTTAGGTTGAAGTTCACAAGCAATTACTGGGGACTTTTATACAAAGCTTATTGGTATACATTTAACAATATTAGTTGAACCAACTAGCAAGATCATTTCTTGACTCATATACCTAATATGTCCTAAAGATATATGAAAAATATGAATCTTTCAAGTTGAATTCTGATTTGTATTCTTCGCATACATTATATTTTAACCAAATAAAACATTCATATAATCATCAGAACAGAAATTTTGCTTTGTGTCTTAATGTTAACTTCCAATGCAATTTGCAATTACTTGAAGATCTTTATAAAGTTTATTGAAATCTATGTAGCAATGTACACAGTATTAGGAAAAATTAAAGGACTACAGCTGCTTACCTATGGATATAGCAGTTGTGCTCCGCTGGTAGCTGAAGCAAATCAAGCAAAAATACACAAGCAAATCAATTTGTGATTCTTTAGTGTGTTTAGCATATTAACCATAAATTTGCATTATTATACTAATTAGCCACTACACACACACACACATGTGTGTGTGTGTGATAATTGTGTTTTTCATCCATGTGGTACATGGTGTTATGTTGTAGATTATTATAATCACGATAATAGGTACATACTCTAAAGAGGTCTATCTGTAAACTGTACTAGTAAGGTAAATACATGGATCCTAGTTTACGGACACATAAACTAAATCGTTTAAAGACATTTAGATTAAAATGTAAAATGTTGAAAGTGTTTATGTCAATCCAATGTAAAAAAGGCAACAACGGTTGAAATATTATGTAACCAGTTCCTATTGTCAGCAGTAGACAAGTAGAAATGTGAATGGCTTCTGACTAGACTTACACATAGGATAGTGCATGCACAAGTTTCTGAAGATTGTCTACCGAAAAACCAATCTCATCTAACAGCACATGATAATGAGTGGGCCTGGAAGTACCCTTCAGAAGAAAAAAAATAGTACATAGTTATGATAATTAATTGGTTGATATAACTAATTGCAGCATTTTAATCAAGGCATAAAAAGAAAACTACACAACTTACAATCATTCCAGCATGAGCACACATAAAAAAATCATAGTTTCTGGGGTGAACTACCTTTGTATCTACCACAGTACCTGTATAATATATATATAATATATATACACACACACACACACACACACACAAGCTAAATGGTTAAAGAACTAAAGTATAAACAGTTAATAAGGACGTGAAAACATTCATCTAGCCCAAATGCAAATATGTATATGAATAGCAAGACCTGCTGGAATATTTTCAGGAGCTCCATCCTGAAACAGCTTTGTGTGGTGATTCTTTTGTGCCACAATAAGAGTAAACTTCGGAAGTTTGGTTTCACCTAGATGGTAAAAGGCCTAAAAAGGGAACTTTATTTTAAATATCTAGCTAGAACAGATAATTATACAACTAACAGATAGATTAGAAATTCTACAGACCTTGCAGATTTGGTTTAGCTCAATATTCAAAACCTGGTTAAACTGAGATTCGCTCACACCGTCCCTGATAAATCAAATGTTCACCACCACCAGCAGATATAAGTTTATCATGTGTTACAATCTAAAATCTGACTCGCAAGAAAAGTAAGGAAAAAAATTGTATAGAGGCATAATTACATACTAATGACTGCAAATTAAAAGTTATTTTATGTTAAAATCAAGAAAAACAGTAGAAAACTAGACGAATGTGTTAAGAATAGGAACTAATTAATCAATGATAATAATACGATATTAGCAAGTATAGATAGCATCAAAAACATGTAACTTCAATTGCACAGTGGATCAGCTGCAGTTCAGCACAACTCCCAACTTTCATCTTAGATAGGTCCTTTGGATGACTTAAATTAAGTTATACTTTTGTTTTTTTTTAAAAAGTTAAAGAGTTAAGTTGGAAGAAAAAAAATCAGCAACTGATAAAAGTTACTATTTGGCTTAATTTAGAAGCAATTATTTTTCTCCTCTTGACTTCTGAAAGAAGAGTTTACTAATGCTAGTTTAATTTTTTAACACACACGAGTGTTTTCACAAATTGGCTTTTCAATCTTTTGAACTTTTAAAGTTAAAGACCCATTAACAAAAGCAAAAGCAATTTTGTTTTTCATTGTTTAAGGCATGGTTTTAAATCTTCTATATATCGTCCAAGATCTCATCCGAGATCTCCTTTTCTCACTTAACCGAGACGAGACATCAAATCTCCTCCATATCTCCCGCGACACTCATCTCGTCTGAGATATTCAAATCTCACCCGAAATATGGATCAAAATCTCAATCCAAGATCTCACCCGAAATTATACATTTTTCTTATTTTGCATAATATTTTTATTTTCATATTGATTCAAAAGAAACTACTCATTCCAATTATAATTTACCAACTTCTTGAACATATTCTTTACTTTTTATCTTAATGAGTCATAGCGAAAGGTTTCACTTCTTTATTATGTTCAAATAAAAGGATATTATTCAATCATTACCAAATCAATTAAGTTAATCAAGCTACTACCCTTCTAAAAATATTCTCTTTTCCTTGTAAATCAAGTATGTTAACATTTTTATTTTTACTAAGAAAGTTATAACCGTTAAATAAATTTTTGACACATTAAGTTTAGACACATAAGTACATCCGAGATATTCCCGAGATGCGTTATAAGACCCGAGATGTCAATCCGAGATGTACATCCGATATGTACTCATCTCGTCTGAGATCTCCCCCGATACGAGATAGCTTGTGTAAAAATTCCGAGACGAAACATGACCGAAATCCGATATTTAAAACCTTGGTTTAAGGGGCCATAGATACTAAAGATAACATGAATAATACCTGAAAATGACAACTTGTTGAGGTTTTCTTCCATTACTTGTCTCATAGAAATCCAGTAAGAGCTCTCTGACAATTTACCATTCTTTAATATGATCATAGAAATGAAGGATGGAAAATTCCTTTAAAACAAAGTGGGGGAAAAGCCTAAAAATACCTGATAATACCATCATCTCCATCTTCCCCGGGCTTGTACAAACAGTCGATCATTTCGAGTTTTGGAGACTGTGTTTTCACTGAAGCTCTGTATCTAGAAATTAACGGCCACTGCCTGGAACCAACCACCTATAAATCAAATTGAAGTGAACAGGTCAATTGATTGATGAGAATGGACGTAAAGATAATAAACAATATGGACGTAAAGATAATAAACAATATAATCCGTTATCCTATGTAATACCGCAGCAATAGAAGGAACATCAGCTCTACCAGGTGAGCCGTGTGATACATCCATTCCAAGAATGAGGGTTGGAATATCAGTAACCAATGGTATACGTAAAGAGCGCTCATCAGCCAGTATTGAGTTAACACCACCAAGCTATTTGAGGTAAGATAAATCAAATTATTATTGGAAGCACCGCCTAGGAATATACTACAAAAAAAAAGGCAAAAGCAAGGTTCATGAAATGGAATTCAAACCACAGAAGTTTGACGCTTTAAATCAAAATTGGAATCAAATCGCAAAGCGTAGATTCAAATTATTGTGTATACGTTCTTGTATGCTCTCCTTTTTTTCCTTTGCAATATATTATTAATTGACATTTAAACATGTGAAAGCCTCGGTTCCTTTTTTCATGGTAATAATTCAATTTATATTTTGGAAATTCTTTATTCTATTATTATGGAAACAATAAATTTTGAATTATATATTTAAAGAAGTACATTGAAATATTATTTATTTTAGCATAAACTGAATTATTTCTATCAATTGTGATTTTAATTAAGTTTTGACACAGAATTTGAGAATCAATTGGTAATTGGTGAGATTCAAATCATCAGATATTAACATTTGTATACATTGAGTAAAGTACAAAAGAAAATTGCACCTTGGAATTGATTTTCAGCAGAACATTAGTCAAATATTGGTCATTGACTTTAGTAGGAGCAATGCATTGGGTTACAATACCAATTTCATGGAGATTCTTCTTCTTCCATGGTCCTAAAGATAAAGATATAAGACAATAAGGAACCAGGAGAAATAACAGCACCGTTCATATAATTATTCAATAACTTACCATAAATATCAGAATTTTTCTTCTCTGGAAGAACACATAAAAGAAACTCTGGTTGTCCGGGAAGGCTTGCCATCACCTTCTCAAACATTCTTTCAACCCTTATAACTGGCCCTTCCCTTATCCATCTTCTGTCTTCTTCTATTATTGCATGTGGACGATTAATCATCTGTTATATGCGATATTCCTTTTAAGAAAAACTTCTATATTGGATAGTTCAAGAAAAAAAAATGCAAATATGCAGGATACTGAAACCTACAATTCCTTTTCGCTTTCCAGAGTTTATAAGCTCACGGGACAATTGAGGAAGGTCACAACGTGCTGAAAAGCTGACAATAGCCCATCTCTCAATGTTTGTGGGCTTACAAAGAGTCTACATATACAAGACATGATACGAGTATTGCATGAAATTAAACCGGTATCAGTATTGAAGTATAAAGTTGACGAGCTCGTATAAACAGTCTTATGAATTATGATTGCTAGTTCACTACTAATTAACCTCAGCTTACAAGCAGAATATTTCCAATTCAGAATTAAAGTTTTACCTTGTTGTTAAAGTTCCATCTGCCATTTCTGGGAATGCAATCTTCATGGTTACCAACTTTCAACTGTTGTTAACAATCATTATGATTTTCACTTGTGATCTCAGAGCTAAAAACTCACAATATATCTGAGAGTGAGGAAGGAACTAGAACATACTGTGGGTGCATTCAAAACACGGCCATCCAAACGTGTTAGTTGCTTGTCAATGGATATCCCGCACTTAGCAAGCATGGGATCTTCATCATATTTGTTGTTTCTTACAGCCTGCCACATGGGGTTAAGCACGTATTTAGTGAGCATGCTTACCCAAACATACAAATTAAAATTCAATACCAAGCAGAGAATATCAAAACAATTGATTGAAAATGATAATTAGGCGGTTAAGGAAAATTTCACTACACACAACTCATAAGAGTTATTAAAAACAACTAAGACAGACTACATCAACATTCTTGACATTTTAAGGTAAAGTTCGTTAAACGAAAACAACAATCATGATAAGATCATATAAGAACAACTCACATCAGTCACAACTCTAATTCTTTCCAAAGGTTTTTGTCGAGACTTCTCAACCAAAGCAGCTCTTTGCTGTGATGACAGTGCTTTGGTGTATCTTTGAAGCGATACAAGCGTGCAAAGCTACAGGAAAAAAAATCCATTCAGTTTAGTTAATAATGAATAAATTGAAAAGTCAAAAGAGTAAATGAATCTCAAGAACCTCAATAGGAAGATAATTGGGTTTTTTAGGCTTTCCAACATCAAGACATGGCAGGCAAGCAGACCATGTGAGCTCTATCCTCTTTTCCATAAAGTAATCGTACACCGTGACATTTCTTATCTGGTTTTCAGAACCTTCAGACCGTACTTTCATTGGGAACCTACGAGCAAGAACATTTTTCATGCTGTAGGTTAAACTTGAACAGGGAGATGCATGAAAAAGCGAAAAAGGGTGTCCAAAGACATACAATTGAGCATTACAAGGCATATCGCTAATCCCTATGATTTTGAACTCCATCTTGCTGTGGGTTGTCTTGATTCTCATGTTTTTCAACATTCTTTTCGCCTAGCAAATATCAGGTTAATAATATTTAGCTATAGACATAACCAAAACATGGCAGTGAAACCTAGTTGAAATGGCGTAATGGATAATATTTGTAGAGACACAAGAAAGATGCCAACAAATAAGACACACACCTTAACCCAGTCAATTTGGCGACCATCCTTGACGTTCTGGTTGGCAAGTAGAAAGTCAATAACAGGACCAGGGGTCATAATCATGGTTGTTGAAACATCTGAAAAATCAAACTAATATTTTAAATACCAGGAGAAGAAACATCAACAGATATATATATATATATATATATATATATATATATATATATATATATATAGAGGCGTACATACCCATATTCAAAGATAGACCACCATCAGTGGTACGAAAACTCGAATGGAATCCTCTGCAACCAGTGACTCCACCACCCAAATTACAGAAATTTGAAGGGTCTGCGTTAAAGAATGATTGTCTCACAAGAAGGCAACCTCTGCCGAAAAAAAATCACATTATTTACCAGAAGAGTATAAACATAATGATATTATACTACAACATTTCGTACAGTTATAAGAAGCATATGCACCTCTTGGCCTGTTGTTGGCGTAGAATGATATCTAGAACCCTCAAAGCATCTTGAGTATGATCAGCCTCTTTTCCTCTAATAGATTCAGCAATGGACCTCATCGGAATTCTTGCAGCATAGCTTATCTCAACCTTGAAGGTTTTTGCCTGGTGAGTATGCCTGGATCTTTTTTTGTCGCCTTCGCTTGGGCTACCCCCAGCAACCCTACATTAAAATGTTACATGTCAAAATGTATCAAGCAGAATTTGCATGTGAATAATGAACATACCTCTTTGTACAAATCTAACACCACATTCCAAATAAATTTGCAATTTACAAAATATAGAGGTTCAAGTGTATTATGGACCTAATATATTGTAAATTTAATTATTCATACTTGAACTATTCCACCAGCATAGGTGGTTGTAAGCAAATTTTTAATAAACAAACATCACATATGTGGCTAATCAAGCCTCTGCACTCTTTAATAGAACGACTCATGTAGATATCAAGTGGCGTACATGTTAAAGAACACATGATGAACCAACACTGGAATGTGATAATCTAGAACTAGATAAACTATTAGCCAACTATGTAAGATGTATGATATTTTGTGTTTGCGCTTCAACAACTTGCAGCGTAACAACTTCACAGATATCAGAAGTGCTCTTACTTTCAAAAAGGTGATTTTTCCCTTCATATTATTATATTCCATACCATATGCTGTTGAGCGAATATAGCTGTCAATAGCCTAACTAGGACTACCAAATCAATGAATGAGAGTAATGAACATCTCTCAATTTTTGCTGGCAAAATCATGAAAACTGAACCATTTTAAATTTTACAAAGTAAAATGACATATAACGATACCTGACAGAAGACTCTTCTAAAACTACAAGGAATTCCATATTCTTTTGTGGAAGAGAACCGACTGTGAACAAGCTCTTCTCTCCATCATATGCAAAGTCCTTGTTAACAAGCTCTGAACTATATGTCTTATACAGCTGATCCACAACTTTCCTCCCAATACCCTTACCCTCAACAGCTTGCATGTCGTTTGACTTGATGGATACCTGATAATATAGAAGGATTTAAATAGGTGAGATGTCAACAATAATAACTTAGGTTATGTTTGTTTAAAATGCAAAGCATGATGGTTGAATGCTGATTAGTTTAACATGTGCGTGTGTCTACAATCAAATTTTTTTTCTTACTGATTGGTTTCATAATGTATTCAATCTTGAAAACTTCAATAAGCGTCAAGGACCACTAGCTCAAGAGACAAGTGGTACGACGCTCTAGACTGAGATTCTAAAGGTTATGGGTTCGAATTCGAACCTCCGAATCATCAATTGAGTGACCTTCTTGAATAAAGTATCACTCTTATGAGCGAGGATCGATTGCCCTCTCTATTTAGCACCATTTGTAACCCCCGATATCGGCCATAAGTTTATATTTAAATATTTAACTTGTGGCCATCGGAGGGCTGCAAAATGATGTTAAATAGAGGGAGTGTGTGTGTATAAAACTTCGTTAAACATAATAAAATGAATACAAAATAAGAGTACACATACGCTATAGTGGAAAAATACAGCATCTGGTGCATCGAATGTCACATTAAAGTGATTAGAAACCAATTTGATGCGTCTTCCTTCAAAACCAACTCCAGGTCTGGCCATTGGACAGCGCTTTGGTGGTTCGGGCATTATTGGAATTTTGGACTCGGCTTTAATTGGAACCACCTCTGGTGGTATAACCGGAGGAGGCGAAGGAGGGAAGCTTTCTTCTTTAGTAGGATAAGACATTCTTCTGTAACTATAATAAAGTCACGTGTCTACAAAAAATTCAAATACGCGCGCGCACACACAAGAAACAACTATACATTTATTAGATCAATTGTACATATGAAAAGACTTATGAATGCATAAAGTGGGACTGTAAATGAAATTCTGAGATAGCATGCAGATGAATCATTTGTTAAATCAAATATACAAAGAGATAAATGTATATATTGGAATTGCAGGTGAAATTCTAAGATAGTATGCAAGTGAAATTAGCACCAGCAATGTGACCCTAAACAGAAAACTCCCTTTTTTTATAAGGGTAGAGGAAAGCTGTCTTCCTCCAGAAGCTGACAACTCAAACTAAGGCCGTGTTTGTTTTTATTAAAAAGTTATTAATAGAACTTCAGATTTCTAAATCAGAACTTATTTTGTTGTTTGTTTTTAATCAGTCTTCTGATTAAAACCATCTATTTAGACAAAATTATTCAGAACTACTTTTTGGCTTATTATTAGTATTGAATATTGAACGATAAATTGTCCAATTTATACTCTTATTAAAATCTACAAATGTAATATGAATTCGAAATTTAATATTAACATTTTGAAATTTCATATTTCAAGAAATTCTAATTTCCATAAAGGAGTATACTTTTAAAATCTACATTTCCAAAATTTAAAATCCAAGATTTTTAAATTGAATGTTTAGAATTAAATTTTTTGAAAACAATTTGTTTTAGTTAAGTCTAAAAATTCAGTTTTTAGAAATTATAAATTTAAACATTAAAAAATCCATAATTGTTTTTGAAAATGTGGAAAATAGGCATAAAGACAAACTTTGAAAAAAAATTAGGCTGAAGGACAACAATTTTTATTTTTAGGCTGAAGGACAACAATTTTTGTTTTTAGGCTGAAGGACAAACTTTGAAAAAAATTATGTTGAAAGACAATGCTAAATATAGTTAGCATTTTGTACAGTATAAAACTGAATATAATGCTAGTTATAATAGAATTTTCTATACTGTAAAAACTGAATATAATGCTAGTTATAACTAGCATTGTCCTTCGATCTAATTTTCTTTCAAAGTTTGTCTTTCAGCCAAAAAAAGAATCTTGGTGTCCTTCAATCTAATTTTTTTTCAAAGTTTGTCCTTATGCCTAATTCCCTCTTTGAAAATTGTATCTTCTAAAATTAACATTGTTACGACTTTTTTTTATATTCAAATTTCTCTTAATTCAAACTTTTGTTAATTTAAAGCATTTAAAATTCCAAATTCCTACTTTTCTTTATTTAAAAACCAATTGATATACAGGGCAATATTTGTTAATCCGCCTTTTGGCAAGGTCGCGGACAGACGGGTTTAACTTAATCAACTGCATGTTCGTCGAGGCTAGGGTACGATGGATACAGTCAACTGGATGGATGAATGATGCAATGTGCTTGGGAGATGGAAATATGATTGGATAAAGATGAATCAACTATAATTTGGGTCTAGGAAACATGGTTCGGCATTAAACATGGTTCGGCATGGTGGAGGTTCGGCACAAATGGTTCGTCTGGCATTCACTATTCACGTTCGAATAGCATTCAAGAGTACTCGGCATGCATAGAGCATTCAACGTACATGAGTGGTTCGGCATTCCAGGAGCACTCGTCATTCAGTAGCGTTCGGCATTGGATGGATCGTTCGGCATCTGGAGACGTTCGGCATTGGATGGATCGACCGACATCTGGAGACGTTCGGCATTGGATGGATCGTTCGACATCTGGAGACGTTCGGCATTGGATGGATCGACCGACATCTGGAGACGTTCGGCATTGGATGGATCGTCCGACATCTGGAGACGTTCGGCATTGGATGGATCGTTCGGCATCTGGAGACGTTAGGCATGATGGAGGTTCGACACTAAGGATCGTTCGGCATTGGATGGAGCGCTCGGCATCAGGGAGCGTTCGGCATTGGATGGGTCGTTCGGCATTGCACCTCGCACCTCACACCTCAGTACCTCGCACCTCCATATCTTGGTACCTCGCACCTCCATATCTTGGTACCTCGCACCTCGATACCTCGGTACCTCGCACCTCGATACCTCGCACCTCGATACCTCGGTACCTCGCACCTCCCAACGTTCGGCATGAAGAGATCGTTCGGCATTCACACCTTGTTCGGCATTCAGCGTTCGGCATCTATGGTTCGGCATATGGAGACCACTCCATTTGGGCTGAGGTACTCGGCTACCAGGCCCACCAGGGAAGTCCAACCCATCTTTGTCTATAAATAGAGAGGCAGGGGCACAGTAAAAGGGGATCTTCTTTCTGCTCTCTTACTCTCTTTTCTAAGGCTAAGGCAACTCTGTCATTTTGTAACTGTAATCGATTATTACAGCAATAAAAAGCAAACTTCTGGAGTGGACGTAGACCGGAGTTAGCCGAACCACTATAAAATCTGTTGTTTTTTTACTGCTTTCATTTCAGTTTTAACCGTTCTTCACATTATTACTCTCTACATACATTCTACCTCTGAGCTGTGATTGGTATTTGGTGCTTTCATCTGGATTTTGGGGTTGGTGACCAATTTTGGCGCTAACACTTTGGTGCTTTCACCGAGAACTTGAAACAATCAGGAATTTTGGAGTTAGGAACTTGGATCCTTGAAAGCAATGGCTAGACCACCAACAAGGAAGCAAGTAGTGGAAAGAAGCAATCAGGAAGGAAGTCAAGCGGCATCTTCTGGAGCTGGAGAGGGTCATGCATCCATCTACATAACTCGGGACGAGATGCAAGTGATGATGAACTCTATGCAAGAGCAGATGATGAAACGGCAAGAGGAGATGATGCAGGCTCTTCTTAGGCAATTTGGACAACCAGGAACTGCAGGTGCTCAAGATCATGGAGCTGGACCAGAGGAACTCAACCAACGGACAGATGGAGTGAATCAGCAGGGGGCAGCTCCCAATCAACAAACAGTTAACAATCTGGATGGACCTAGACTCGGGGGCACGCCACCAGGAGTACGTGATGAAGAATATGTGCCAGAATTTCCTCGGGGACTTGGAGGGCAGTCTGGATTAGTTGGAAACACTGGATTGGCTGACATTATCAGGCGGACTATTCGCGGAGGTCTAACAAATAAGGATTCAGAGGGAGTTAACAAAAGTCCGTTTACCCGGAACATCAGGACAGCTAGGAATCTGTCTGATTTCAAACTACCCACTCTGGAAGTATACAACGGGAAGACGGATCCCACCGACCACTTGATGAGGTACACTAGGCATATGGAAGTGCTGGGGGCAACGCAGGAGGTTATGGCCCGATGTTTCCCCCTGTACTTGACTGAAATTGCTGCTATGTGGTTCAGACAGCTGGAGGATGGATCCATTGAAACATGGACAGAACTGGTGGACAAGTTCTTAAGTCAATTTCGAGTTCACATAAAAAGGCCAAAGAACGTGATGACACTAACATCAGTCAAACAGGGGGCAGATGAATCGCTCAGGACATTCTTAACTCGATTTAATGCAGCAGTTGCTTCGGTGGATCGGCCAGATCCATCAATGGTTCTGATGGCTGCGGTATCAGGAGTCAGAGATAATTCGGAGTTCAAAGTATCGTTGGTACGGGACCCACCGTTGGATATTGGGGAATTCTTTCATGAAGCTGAAAGATTTCTTCGACAAGAGGATGCATGTTTGGACATGAGGTCACAGGAAGTAAACATGACTAAGGATGGAAGATTACTCGGCGAAAGCTCAGGTGGGGGCAAGGATAAAGGGAAAAGGAAGCGCTGGGGAGAACCAAAGTTCTCCACTTACACAGGATTGAACGCAACGTTGGAGCGGATTTTCTTAGATACTCGAGATCGTCTTCCCTATCGAAGGCCATCAAGGAGGGAACCCACAGAACGTGAAAGGGCATCAGGAAGGCACTGTCTCTTTCATGACCTGGACGGGCATGATACTAACAGCTGCCGACATCTAAAGGATATAATCGAGAAGCATATAAGGAATGGTCAGTTGCGACAGTATGTCGGAACTCGGAATGCGGCGGTGGAACATGAACAGCCACCGCCTACCTTGAACGACGAGGGCGCGAGGCCCAGGAATGGTGACCGATTGGTCATCAACTAATCTTGATGGTTTGGAATAAGTAACAAACTCCGAGCAAACGGTTAAATCACTTACTCATGTACGAGGTCGGAGATAACCCTCAGGCATGCTCTGATATGATGGCTTACCGAAACGCCCGTGTTTGTGAAATCTGTTTTTTCCTTTTGACTTGGACATTTGCTTTTTCTGGTTTGGTTTTGGAGTTTGGTTTGAACTCCCTGTTTTTCTCGTTTTTCTGGTTTGAATTCTGGTTTGAATGTGTTTTTCGGATTGGATTTTGATTGGATTTTCTCTGGATTTTGGCTTAAAGGTCATCGAGTATGGACTATGCTCGGCAAGGGTCCGGAGCGACCAGGATTCGGCTTAGGACTTAAGCCACGGCATTACTTGCGTACAGGGACACTGGACCACGGTCGTCAAGTGTGGATTGCGCTTGGCAAGAACCCGGAGAGGTTAGCTCAACGCCCAGGGACACTGGGCCACGGTCGTCAAGTGTGGATTGCGCTTGGCAAGAACCCGGAGAGGTTAGCTCAACGCCCAGGGAGCACTCGTCATTCACTGGACATTCACTATTCACGTTCGAATAGCATTCAAGAGTACTCGACATGCATAGAGCATTCAACATACATGAGTGGTTCGGCATTCCAGGAGCACTCGTCATTCAGTAGCGTTCGGCATTGGATGGATCGTTCGGCATCTGGAGACGTTCGGCATTGGATGGATCGACCGACATCTGGAGACGTTCGGCATTGGATGGATCGTTCGGCATCTGGAGACGTTCGGCATTGGATGGATCGTTCGGCATCTGGAGACGTTCGGCATTGGATGGATCGACCGACATCTGGAGACGTTCGGCATTGGATGGATCGTCCGACATCTGGAGACGTTCGGCATTGGATGGATCGTTCGGCATCTGGAGACGTTAGGCATGATGGAGGTTCGACACTAAGGATCGTTCGGCATTGGATGGAGCGCTCGGCATCAGAGAGCGTTCGGCATTGGATGGGTCGTTCGGCATTGCACCTCGCACCTCACACCTCAGTACCTCGCATCTCCATATCTTGGTACCTCGCACCTCCATATCTTGGTACCTCGCACCTCGATACCTCGGTACCTCGCACCTCCCAACGTTCGGCATGAGGAGATCGTTCGGCATTCACACCTTGTTCGGCATTCAACGTTCGGCATCTATGGTTCGACATATGGAGACCACTCCATTTGGGCTGAGGTACTCGGCTACCAGGCCCACCAGGGAAGTCCAACTCATCTTTGTCTATAAATAGAGAGGCAGGGGCACAGTAAAAGGGGATCTTCTTTCTGCTCTCTTACTTTCTCTTTTCTAAGGCTAAGGCAACTCTGCCATTTTGTAACTGTAATCGATTATTACAGCAATAAAAAGCAAACTTCTGGAGTGGACGTAGGCCGGAGTTAGCCGAACCACTATAAAATCTGTTGTTCTTTACTGCTTTCATTTCAGTTTTAACTATTCTTCACATTATTACTCTCTACATACATTCTACCTCTGAGCTGTGATTGGTATTTGGTGCTTTCATCTGGATTTTGGGGTTGGTGACCAATTTTGGCGCTAACAATATTGTCTAAAGAAACATGATTATTAATTCTAATCAAAAGTTTTAAAATGCAAACAAAGAAATAAGTGATTATTCAAAATTCAGCAACCAACATCCAAATTTCAATCCGAATTCAAAATTCAGCAATTTAAACAAATGCAGCCTAAGTCATAAGTGCTCTTATAGGCCAAGCACACAGCATATTTAAAACTAAAAAATACCACATATTAGGCTGCAAATTTGAACAAAAATAAACCCTGCAAATATATGTGTGTGTGGGGACCATGGTTTTAAATCTCTTATATATCGTCTGAGATCTCCTCCGAGATCTCATTTTCACACTTAAACGAGACGAGACATCAAATCTCCTTCATATCTCTCTCGACACTTAATCAGTCTATAGACTGAGATATGGTTAGATTGAGAATTTACAGCTCATTAACCCACTTAACTAGATCTATGGACTCTGGCTCTGTTCGATTAGAGCTAAATTGCCAACTCTAAGTGAAATAACCTGAAGGAGAAAGAAGTAGTCCACTAAGTAACTATTTTTGTAATGTAAGCAATGTAAACATATATTTGAAATGAAGGTAGGTAGATAAATCGTGACAAACCAGTGCATTCAACCTTACTTTTTAGAATAAGAATGGTACTTTATTTAAGCAGAACATTAATTCTAATGTCTCGGGGATTCGAACTGAAGACCTCTATAACCTTAGTCTAAAGTGCATAATCACTTGCCAATTGAGCTAGTGCCCTTGACTTGTGCATCAAACATTTGAACATTGAAATCGTGTATGAAGATTGATGAAGATACTGTTTTATTTGACATGTATCTATATGGATAACACGAACGCTGAGAATAACAACACAACCAATTACAAATTAGTACACATAACTATCCCATTGCAAATCTTCTGTAAGCTAAATAAAGGAGGCATGGCATGTACATGTTCATGGCTATAAATACAGTGATGAGTGATAACTCAGTAATTCTAGAACAATGTTAAAAAACGAAGTAATAAAATTAAATGTTAAAAACGAAGTAATAAAATTATGGAGATCCAAATAGAAACGGTATAAAAAGTACTAAAGTTAATTAATGTTTACTCCAAATGAGTTTATGTTGTATATTATGCATATTAAGCCAATATTTTGCAAGCTCCTATCAGAACAAACAACATCAGCCAGCATTTATGTGAAGCATAGGCCTTGAGAGCATAGCAAAGAATGTAAACTAAACAAAAGTACTCAAATTGTTTAATTCCTTAAGGGAATGTGTATGAGAAAATAAAAAACAAGACCTGACCAGCTTGAGTGCAATTTATTTTAATTATAGCAGTGTCATGGAAATATAAGTGAAACTTTGGCTGATGCTTTAAACTACAAGAACTAACAAGTAGAGGAAAAGATCAACGGGCATAATATCTGCAAATTTAGTATGATCAGTAAACTTGTCATGAGTGTTCATTGAGTGTTCAAGCACGCTTTTGATCATGGGTACCATAACTGGAATGGGTTGATTCACAAGTGTAAATGTAAGATATTACATTTATGATACCAAAGGTATGTAGCTGTGGAAAAAATGGGAACAAAATACAGAGATAGCAGACAGTTACCTAACTTATAAATCCTTAGCTCAAAGTAGAAACCTAGAACATCAGTACTATAGTGATTTCTCATCATTCTTCTATATCAAGAGAGCTCAGCTATGTAAAAAAATTATTAAAGTTACAGCTGAGCAAACATACTTTTGACCATAAGATATTATTTAAGGAATGACAGGTCTAAAGGTAAAAGATTACAAGATGAATTACAGCTCCATATGTGTGAAACACGTAGACAGAGAAGTAATTGATCTTATCGCTTAAAATAGCAATTGAAAACCCAATGTTGAAAATAACAACCACAAAATGTTGTTATTGTAATGATTTCCTTCATATAATTATTAATTATACAGCTACTAAAGTTTTATACAGATTCTTTTATTTTAAAATGATTGTTATTGACTTAATTTTGGAAAACGATAATAATGATATCCGAATTAGACAACAACTAATTGTTAGCTAGAATCTAGGTTTATAAAAAGATTGTAGATATAAACAGCATGAAAATTAAGATTGGTGCATAAATAAATAAGATTAGCAAAGGCTTTAGTATATCATAAAATCTGTTCAGGAGACAGACATCGACGGGCATAATATCTACAAAGTTCATGTGATCAATAAACCGTTCATGAGTGTTCAAGTATGCTTTTTTGACCATGGGCTCCATAACCAGAATGAGCTGATTCACAAGTGTAAATGTAATATACTACATCACTGATAGCAAAAATATGCAGCTGTGGAATAATAAATCGGAAAAAAAAATACAGATATCACAGTTACCTAACTTATAAACCCTTAGCTAATAGTAAAAACGTGACAATATTAGTGCTGCGATGATTTTTCATTCCATATCAAGCTGAGCAAACATACTTTTGACCATAAGCTACAATTCCATATTTATGAAACATGTAGACAGAGAACTGATTGAACTTATTACTTTAAATAACAATCAAAACCCAATGTCGAAGATAACAACTATGAAATGTAATTATTGCGATTATTTATTTGTGGAATTCGTTAGTTCTGAAGCTACTAAAGTTTGATACTGTCCTTTTATTTCAAAATGAGCACTGTTGAAGGGAGCCATTTATTTACCTAAAACCTATTTTAGGAAATAATAATTATGATATCTGGAAATTGTTAGACAATAACTAATTATTAACTAGAATCTAATCAATTGTAGATATAAACATGATGAGTATTAAGATTGATGCAAGAATAAATAAAATTTGCCAAGGCTTTAAGGATATTATGAGATCTGTTAACACCGTCAAATCAACAAAGGGTATTAATTTATACCATTTCATTCTAAAATTAGAATAATTGGACAAAATGCAAATTTATATAGATAGTAGCTAACTGGATAAGCGTGGACAATCTGGAACAACGGTAGAAAATTAAATCATAAGAGAAACTGGCAGATCGCTCAAATTATATGTTTTATAAAATCAAATAAAACATAGAGCCTCCATTAATCACAACAGATTAAGAAAACATTAAGGGGGCGCTATCATTTGCTTGAATATAACAAGAGAGAATATGAAGGCTAAGTCAAATTTAATTTAACTGTTCAATAGCATGCGTTCTAATTTCTACTAATAATAAAATGAAAAAAACATCCGAATTAAAATTCTAAACCAAAATTTTCTCTATAATTTTTTTAAAAGGAAATGTTCTGTGAAAAATAAATAGTATGCTTATTTTCTACCATACTCTCGGAAAATCGCTAGATAATAGCAAAACAACGCCATTAAGTTCGAGTTGTGATAATATAACAATTGTAAATAGATCAAACAAAATCCACAGAAAATTTCAATAAAATACCGAACCAAACTCACTAAGCTTCAAATGAAGTAACAATAGAAAATTCATCTCGATGTGAACCCTAAAAACTCTAAAACTACACACATTCAGAAAAGGCCCAAACTATCACAGCAAAATGAACAAATCGAAGGCAAAAATTCATACCTCGAGGCTCGGAATCGCGAGAAGTCACTTTAAACTAGAGAAGATTCGAATTTCGTAGCAATTGATTTCAGATTTAGACGTTTTAATTTTTGAATGCTCCTCTTCGCTTTTTTAGTGAGAGAAGAAAAATAGAAAGGGAGGGAAATGGAATGGGAAGCAAACGAAATTGCTGCGTCGGTATTTATATTTATTGAATATTTATTTTTGCAAAATAAAAGTGGGTCTAGGGTTTTATTTTCAAAATCGAATACTTACTTGCTGCTGTATCCATATGGGAGAGTTTTAGCGGTTATTGCATGCTGTTCTGTGTATTGATCATAACTCATACGTACGCCTGGTTGTTGTTTATTATATTTGAAATTAGTAGAAGATGATACGCTAATATTGTAAGAAAAACATACCCAACCCATGCAGTTCCCAACCAATAAATTGGTCGACTTATGTTACATTTAGGTGCGTTTTGGCTATAGGTCATTTCTAGAGGGGTATGTTGAATGGACCATGAATTGAGAATGGACCATGAATTGGGAAAGTTAGGTGGATGAGGAACGTGATACGCTATAAATTAGAAAATAATTGATTATGAAGATAAAAGATTTAAATAATAACGTGATGTAATAATTATTTTGATGTACATTTAATTATCAATAATGTTACTTAAAGAAACTAACTAAAAATGAATTAAATGTCAGAGTGAATAGTTGGTCGATGACATATAAAGAGGTTACTACGTATCTTTTCAAATTATTACATCACTCTTCTCTCATTTCATTCTATACTTAGATTAAAATAAAAGTCTAAAGTATTTAATGGTGGCGATCTAAGCCAGAGAAAAAAGAAAAGAATAAGATCAGAGCTAAAGTACTAGAAACATCATTCAACCAAGAAATCTATGTGAATAATATATTCTCTAATCCTGTTTTTCTTCATAATTTATCACGACCAAATTAATTGTAAGTATTTCTCATGCTTCTTGTGATTTATAAATTTAATATGGTGTTATGAATGCTTTATTGGAGATGAGTTTAGATTTATAGGATTTTCTCTTAAGTAAATGATTAGTATGAATTATTTAAGAACCGATTATTATACCAAATGGTTAGAATAAAGTGTTTCAAAATTTTATGAAAGAATATAACTTTATCTCTCCTATCACTTTATTATATTATTTAATTCGGAGCGTTGAAACTAGAGAAATTTACATGTAGCAAGAATGATATGTAACCGATCTTTGCACCTATATGTATGTGTGTGCATATAAGGAATATGGCTAGTCAAAAGCGGATGAAATAGATAGGTTTTAAACAATTTTCTATTTTAGATCTATTGGGTAATTGGGCTTATGAAGTCTAAGGGGCTATTAAATCGGATCTAATATTGATTTAAACAAAATATCATTTATTTAAATTGCTTAGAAGGAGTTACGTAAATTTGATATTGATATAAATTAGAGCATATCAAATATACTTTTGTGTCTGTGGTGTGAAACAATTACTTGTATAATTTAATTTAGAGAAAGAAACCTTTTGTTTCTCTCTCCTAAACTTATTCAATTAATTGAGTGAAGATTTTGTTTTATTTAGAGAAAGAAAATTTTCATTTCTCTATCTTTAATTAAATTAATTGATCTATTAGGTGACATACATGATCAAATTTATAGTTGGCATATATCATGGATATATCTAAATTGCTCCAATGAAAAATGTGTAAGTGCAACATAAAAACCTTGTACATAGCTAATGTGTACGTTGAAAGATGTTGGGATTTAAACCACAACGATCACATTCACTCTTTATGTATGCCTTTGTTGTCCATAGATTATTTTAAATTAATTGTGTGCGTGTATACGTATTAAAATTGTTTTACATGTTTTGAAAGCAAAAACAATTTGAAACCAATTTTCAGCTTGGGAAAGATTACAACATTAGATTTGTAATTTTACATAAAAATTCTGTTATAAATTTTGAATCGAAACAATGTATGCGTGCGCGTGTATAAACATATGAAAATAATGACAAACCATAATTCTTTTAAAACCCTACTTCGGAGAGTAGAGCTAGGGAACTCGACTGCCCACCACACCGGTCCCCCTTTTTAACTAGCCCAACTTTAGAGCTTCAATTTCCCACCATTTTTATTTGGTATTTAAGGGAATAACCACCCCAAGCCATTTGAGAAACACAACTCAATTTATCAAGACTCGAACCCGCGACCTCAAGGAATTTTGTTCCATAGTCGTTAAGCAGCCCTGGCCATTAAATTCAAAATAACATACATAAGTAAAATTTACAACTTTATATGTTTACAACTTAAAATCAATAACTTGAAATCCATTTTTGACTAAAAAGGAATTCATCGTTAGATTTGTAATTTTACACTAAAGCTCTTTTTAATCATGAATTGAAAAACTGTAATAACAGCCAAAATAATTGATAATCAAAATAACAAATATATATATATATATTTACATTCAATTTCATAAACTAATTTCAAGTATGGTTTGGGTTTAAACAATACATCTAATTTAAAATATACAACAATTAGTTTTAAATATGAAAATCCCTTCCTTTTTTTCATTATACTTTAATTCTAAAGCAACAACAAGTAATAGATTGAACAACATGGACATATATAAATTCATTATATAAATATTAGATTTAAACTGCATTAATAAGATGTAACACATAATCATAAAGAGATAAATAGATAGAGGATCAAAACAATTCTAACATGATGTAACATATATATACAAAAGGGATTAAATAAATACCTTAAGATATAACCAATAAATCATGCATTAAATGTATGAAAACTCCTAAATCTGATTGAACCATCTTCAAAAATTGTAACAACTTAAAGCACCACCTTTGTACTTATTTAATTTAATTTAATTTAATTTTTTTTGGAAAATTTTTCATGGTTGGAAGACCATGGGTTTTCGACCATGATAGGAGAGGAGAGTAGGAGAAAATGAATTGTTGGGCAGAATCACTGAATGAATGAAAGGAAATCTATTTTAAAGGAAACATTAAAACATTTCAATTTCCTCCTTTAAAACCCTCCCTCCTTAATTCCTCATTAAATCTCATTAATCCTCTCTCCCCTTTATCATGCATCGCCGACCATAAAAGAGGTAATGTGGGCATAATTTTTTTTCCAAAACCCATTTAAATCTAATTTAAATATTCTATTGATACGCATATATGATTTTTGTATACGCATTTTATTAAATACCGATGGTATTCAAACAAATCAAATAAAAATTAATAATTAACATTTCATAAATATTAATTGATTTACAATGATTATAACTGTAACGACCCAGAATTTTTGATAATTAAAATTCGAATATTTAATTGATTTTAAATATTAATAAATGAATTTAATAAGTCGAATAATTTATTTAAAGGATATTGGATTTAATTTGGTCAATTTAATCGATTTCTTAATGATTGAAATTCAAGAGATAATTGAAAACCGAGTTTAAAATGATTGAAATTGATTTGGAAAATTTTATTTAATCATACTGGAGTTATAGAAAGGTTATAGAACTTTTAAAATTGAATTTGGAGTTAATCTGTGAAAATCGAATATTTTAATATTTAATTATCGACTGAAAAATAGCCAATTTTCGAACAGTCTCATAATTGAACGAAACTAGTTCCATTGGATCCGTAATAGTTAGTTATTATCGGATTTCAATTTTCGTATCCATCGGAGTTGTCGTTTGACCGTGGCAGCTCGAAACGCATCGATATCGTTTTAATTTTAAATCGTCGAGTTAAAATAGTCATTTTTCAAAAAGTCTCGGATTTCGACGAAACCAGTTTCATCCGATCCGTAATGTGATATTATTGTAAGATTTCAAATTTCGTAATTTTTGGATTTACCATTTGTCTGGTACAAATTAAAACGCCTCGAAATCGATTTAAATCGGTTTAATTTAAATTGATCGTTTAATTCCATATCTTGCACAGACGATCGAATTAGCTTCCAAAACCTGTTCCATTGCGTTCGGAACGCGGGATAAACCCTAGAAACGATAGTCACCGCGCGTAAATCGGAGTTCGGAAAATTTCGATGAATAGTAAATTGGGCAATTTTCTATAAAAGGACTTGTTATTTCACTTTTGCAAAAGAAAACTAAAACCCTAATCCTCTCAAGCTTCAGCCGCCATTCTCAAAACCTACGGCCAGAAAGCAATTTTCTTCCTCCCTTAATTTCTTCTAATCCATTCATCAATTCAAGGAGCGATCAACTGCAAAGTGGAAGAGGATCGTGAGATATACAGATCTATACGGTGATGATCATCGCTTGGTCATCGGGTTGGTCGCGTTTTGGCCGAGAATGCTTCGCGTTCAAGCACGTTTTTCTGGCCGGTGGTGGCGCTAGGGGGGTGCGGTCGAGCATGGGGGGTCGAGCTCGAGATGGGCGTGCGTATGGTGGCGTGATGATCAGATTTCGTGGAGGTTTGGGGGTTGCGTGAATAGGGTTGGGAGGCGGCGTGTTGGGTATCTACGTACGTGATATTCACGTTTGGGGGAGAAGCAAGGGTAGCGGCCAGATTTCATCTCCTGGGAACGAACGGATGTGATGAAGCTGTGGGTTTGAAATTTAAAAATAATTTGTAAATAAATTATAATTTATATCGTGTAATGTTTAAAATGTTGTATCTTGGTCATACGTTATCAGATTTCGATGAAACAAAGTGCGTTGGAATCGTATTTGCGAATACTACGCGATGCAATTGGATTGGAGTCGTTTGGAGTCAATGAAAATTTCGGGTAAAATTAAACGCTCGTTTAATTTTATTCGAAATAAAACGCTGAAATCAGAATTAAAATCAAGGTGAGATCTTCTCACTCAAATTGAATGTGGAATTTTTGCAGTTATTGATTGCTATTGATGTGTGATATTAGATATAGTAGGATATATCTATTATATATAGCAATATATACATATGGGCATATGTATATATTGGATTGATGATTTCCCGCCTCGTATAGCGGATGAGACCCTATTGCGCCGTTAGTAAGCGGATTATTTTTATAAAACCCATATACCGCGATAATTCCGTACTGGAGCAGAATTGGTATTGTGCTAACATCTTTGGATGCAGGGAAACAGGTTGGAGGGATCCAACTGGATTCCTCAACTGTATTTACTTATTTACAGATATTGATATATATTCTGTTATCATATTGATATATGATATTGACTGTTGTGATGGACTAATTGGTGTTGTTGCATCATCGGATTCAGTTTTGAAATGTAAAAATAACGACTTTTACACCCTTTTAAAGTGATTTTTGAAAATATACGTTTTATGGAATTTTTGAATCGATTTATAAACGTAAAATTTTAAAGTTATAAAAGTTATAATTTTTAGTGAAATATAACCGAAGTGTCGTTTTTGAAACAAAAGTTGATTTATTTATTAAATTGTTTAAATAGAGATTTTTGAATTTATTATGAAAGCTCTATATATATATATAAGATTTATAAAATTTGATTTTTATAAATCAAAGTGATGAAATTATAAAGGAGTTTTAAAGACGTTTTAAATGATGTTAAAATGGGTTTTATAAAGGACAGAATAAATGATTTATGAAGTCCTAAAAGAACGATTTTTGTAAATAAACGAATTATAAGTGTTTAACTTATAGAATGGACTTTTAGTAGAAAATTGAGTTATAAATTGAATTGGATAATAAAAGGAATTTATAAGTTGAAGTAGTTATAAAATATAAATTTGTGATTTATAAACGTTGTTTATGAATCCGAAATCACTTATTTTGATAAGTGAATTGTAGAAGTTAATTAAAGGAATTATATCCACGATTTTGGACAGTGGATAAACTTTTAAATAAAATGTGTAGAAATGTTGAATTTGGATAGTGAAGTATATTCACGATTTTGGACAGTGAATATATTGTTAAGTAAAATGGATATGTTCTGGAGAAGTGATATTACGAAATGAAGTAATTGTTTTAAAAGATGTTTTAAAACGTGTTAAGTATCGAATACATAGATTTCAACATTCATTGTTGAAATAGACGTTTCGAGAGATAAGGAAATGATGGACTATAACACTGTTGTTATAGTAAATGATTTTCGAAAGAAAATGTTTTTATGTAGTATTGGGATTTATATATCTATCTAAATCCGAATCCCTATACTAGTGATTTCGAGTCGTCGTAACGATGTTTTACGCAACATTCGTTTTGACTCAAATAGATGTTAAAATTTATGATTTCCTTAAAGAATGAAATGTATACTTAATTTGATTTAAGTATATTGAATATTTTCAAATGTTGAAAATAAATGATTTGTGAATTACTTATTCTTAAATAAGTATGGAAATGCTTTTCCAATATGAAATGAAACGTTTTGAGATTTTATCTTCTTAAAGATAAAATGAAATCGAATATTTGAAATCGATTTGAGAATCGTATATCAGTAGATATTTTGAAAGATATAAATTCAATATGGAATTTATAAAAGAAAAGGGAATCTGTTTAAAAATAAATATTGATTTATTTTTGAAGTGTGGAAATTTTATATCTAGTAAAGATATTTTTGAAGATGAAATAATTTGGAAATTTTTTTGGAATCTGATGATGTTGCGCATCTTTATTGATAGTTAAATAACCGACTATCAATAATTACCTTGAGTAGGTATTTGTTGTGATTGGATGAATTTGAATGCCACACTTATTTTTGAATAATCGCTCACTATTCGGGTTAGCCAGGAAAGGACCATGGGGTCGTATAACCCATTCCGAATATGTGATACGTCGTTATGAATTGCATTTGAAGACCGGTGTTGAAGACCGGATATTTTTGAAAACGGAAGGATTACCGTCGAGTTACTCTACATCGGCTGATCTCCGATTTAGAGGTTTTATCACCCTTAGTGACGGGAAGTCCGGACGTGATTAGAAATTTATCCGGATATGCAAGGGCTTCGTGAGAAGTGCCTTCGGTTCTGTTCGATCCCGGAACAGACTTGTATGGATTGTGTGTCTGACGTTACAAATTGAGATATAAAGCTGATTTCTTTCAAATACATTTCTGTTGGTGGCGGAGAATTTATTCTCTTAGCTTAACACCCTTCTCTGAGACGTACGAGCTCAGAGGTTATGTAGTTGAAATTTATCAACGATATATTCCCAATTTGGTAACGTGGCATATTGAGTGTTGCTGTGAAATGATCAGTGTTTGATCATTTGCGATATGATCATTTGTTTGATCTTATATCTTTGTGATCATAGGTTGATCATTTTTGTTTGACCCAAAGCAGGGCTTTTTGAGAAAGCGTAGCTTTGTGGACGAGACTTCGTCGAGCCTCACACCCCGGAAATGGTCAAAACAGGAAGGATGCGGCAAGGTTCTAGGGAGTAGCGCCCCTTAGTGTATGTCATTCCTTCTGGATAGAGGTGGTATCATGGTATGGAGCCCAGATACTTAACCTATGTGGTTGCTGCATTATTATCTTTGTGGTTTGTTGGAAATCGGGGATCCTCGGGAAGATCGGTTACGATCGGGGAATGGCATACGCGTGTCAGTAGTTACCTACTTTTGCAGAGGTAACCCGGCCTTGTGTTGGCAGAGATCTAACCGTAATGTTAGGTTATTTCTCGGGTCGTCTATTCCAGGGACGTACCCATCGTGGAAAAGGAAGTTCCTTAGCCTGACCATTTGTTGGAAATCCAAAGAAACAATACGAGCCTTGTACGGTTTTAGTTGTAGAACCTGCCATTTAATATGGTAGCTATAGCAAGCATACTATAATGGTACCTATGCTGGCTAAGATTAATATTATACTTTCGAAATGTTTTCTACACTATGCACTAATAATAATATCAAAAAGAATTTGATTTTTGCGTAGTAATCATCTTTGACTATCATAAGAAGAAATCTCCTCCAAGTCTGCGTTTGCATTGTGTGTGTGGCGGGAGGTCTTATGGTAGTTTCATTTTCCAAAAGCATTGCGAATTGACTTTAAAATTCTCTGCTATTTATTTTAAAGTTAAACTGTTTTACAATCTCACACCAGTCACCATGACTGACTCGGAGTTTATTGTTCCCTTCTAAACTCTGGGTGCCCACCCATTTCCACACGGGCAGCCTAGAGTTATGTTATCAGGATATTCTGGATATTCTAGAGTTTTGGAAGCAAGCTGGATGGCGAGACGTAGTATTTGTATCTGATAGTATTTATTCCGCTGTGTATTCTGTATGAGGACAAGTTATATAACTGTCCATTGTTGTATATTGACTCTGATTGATGTATGTATAAACTGATATAGTTCTTTGTTTTAAAAGACTAGTGTTTATTTATTATATATTGTTCCGCTGCGAATGTGAGATTCTGATGTTGTTTCTGCTTCTGATGTTGTTCTGTTGTTCTTCTCTATTTTCTTCTTCTCTTTCTTATTTTTCTTCTTCTTCTATCTTTTCTTTCTTTCTAAAACCCTCACTATTGGAGTTTCCGGCACTCGATTGCTCGGCAGTCGATAAAGTGAGTATCGATGTCGAATTTTCGAAAGTCGAAAAATTCGGTATGTGACAGCGTGGTATCAGAGCATATGGTTAAGCGACAACCCTGCTCTGTTGGGTGTTACTCATTAGAGATAGAGTCAGTAGTACTCTAGAATGAGTTGAGTGTAATAATAGATATGAGCGCGTATTTGTTAGTGAATATAAAATTGTTTTATATTGTGATGATTGGTTTGTTGAGTGGTATATGGATTCTGGTTGGTATTGTCCGTACAACTCTATCGATAGGGATCTCTAAACACTTGTATAGAACAATTCGGCACAATATTGTTTAAATAGGGTGAATGAAATAATTTTGCCCAAAACTATTTTTGTATAGAAAAGAAATGTTTTTCTATGAAGTACTATAGTATATGGTTGCATGGTTGTTAGAAGTGATAATATTAAATTATTATCATTGAAATTGAAATTGAATAAGAAATTGAAATCATAACTCCAAAGTTAAGAAATAAATCCATGTACAAATGAAATTAAAGAATGTAAATTATAAATGTGATTTGTAATTTAAAACGGAATTCCAGAGAAGTTTTTGGAAATTTGGAAAGTTTAATTTCTTTTTGATTTGAAAATGAATTTCAAAGGTTTTGGAAAGTATTTTGGAGAGTAGAAAGCTCTAAACTCTTTTCGGTCGTTGGAAAATAACTTCGATGATGATCGCGACATCACCGGTGTTCATTTTCGGGTTTCCAAAAGAGAAATTGCTGCCAAATTGTTTTAAATGGAAGTTGTTTGAAAAATTTGGGTTTTGTTTTGAAATTCAAAAGATAATTTAATTTGTTTTCAAAAATGATTTTTGAAATGTTGGTAAGACTCTGGAATACTATATAAAAATATTTATGAAATATTATGAAGTTGATAACTTGTAAAGTTTAAAGTTTAAAGTTTAAATAAAAATCCATTTAACGAATGAAATTTTAAATATGAATTGGAAGCATAAGGAAACGAATTCATATATGAATAAAATGGTAAATATGAATTGTAAATGTGATTTATAAATGAAAATGGAATTCCAGATAGATATTGGAAAATTTAAAATTCATTAATGAAATGAATTTGTAATATGAATATATAAGTGATTATATAAATCGAAATGAAAATAAGTTGATAACTTATAGAATATTTGAAATCTGATTGAAATGAAAGTTCAAATTGAAATAAAAGAATTTGTGAACAAATAAATAAATTTGCAATGGCAAATGCGAGAAAAATAAAATTGAATGTTAAAATTCATTTCGAATTTGTAGGCAATAAATTGAATTGAATAATTAGTAAATGAAACTAATTTAAAATAGTGTAGTTATGAACTAAAGATAATTGATAAATTCAATATTCAGAAGTTAAATTGAATGAAAAAAAAATATATGTAACTTCAACAGTGAAGTAAAAATGTATAAGCAGTTATATTAAAAATTTTGTAATGGAATTTGCAAAATAGTTTGAATATATGTAACTAGATATTATGGCTAGTAGGACATACAGGTGTTATAAAAGGAATTGGAATTTAGATTTCAAAGATAAAATTTGAATTGCTCGACAAAAGGTATGTATTTAAATTTCTATATGAGATTTGCTGATTTTTTGTCTAGCCGCTTGGCTTTTTCTTTTTCTTTTTGAAATCTGAGAGTCCGTAGGGACGTTTTGTAGTCGTGCCGTATTAGCCGCGCAAAGGAGATGCTGGCGAAATTTTTCGGAAATTTAGAGTGTTAGAAAAATTTTGATAAATTTTGAAAATTAAAATTTGAATTTAAGTTTAAATTTGAATTTTGAAGTAAAACAATGCTGTTGAAACTTATAATTGAAGTTGGAAAACGAGTTGAATGATAACGAATCTTTATTAGAAAGATTTGTTTTGAAAATTCGAGAAAACTATTGAATTGTGGAAAATAGTAGACGAGTTAAGGACATTTTTTTTCCTAACTTGTAATTTCGAGGACGAAATTCTTTTAAGGGGGGAAGTCTGTAACGACCCAGAATTTTTGATAATTAAAATTCGAATATTTAATTAATTTTAAATATTAATAAATGAATTTAATAAGTCGAATAATTTATTTAAAGGATATTGGATTTAATTTGGTCAATTTAATCGATTTCTTAATGATTGAAATTCAAGAGATAATTGAAAACTGAGTTTAAAATGATTGAAATTGATTTGGAAAATTTTATTTAATCATACTGGAGTTATAGAAAGGTTATAGAACTTTTAAAATTGAATTTGGAGTTAATCTGTGAAAATCGAATATTTTAATATTTAATTATCGACTGAAAAATAGCCAATTTTCGAACAGTCTCAGAATTGAACGAAACCAGTTCCATTGGATCCGTAATAGTTAGTTATTATCAGATTTCAATTTTCGTATCCATCGGAGTTGTCGTTTGACCGTGGCAGCTCGAAACGCATCGATATCGTTTTAATTTTAAATCGTCGAGTTAAAATAGTCATTTTTCAAAAAGTCTCGGATTTCGACGAAACTAGTTTCATCGGATCCGTAATGTGATATTATTGTAAGATTTCAAATTTCGTAATTTTTGGATTTACCATTTGTCCGGTACAAATTAAAACGCCTCGAAATCGATTTAAATCGGTTTAATTTAAATTGATCGTTTAATTCCATATCTTGCACAGACGATCGAATTAGCTTCCGAAACCTGTTCCATTGCGTTCGGAACGTGGGATAAACCCTAGAAACGATAGTCACCGCGCGTAAATCGGAGTTCGGAAAATTTCGATGAATAGTAAATTGGGCAATTTTCTATAAAAGGACTTGTTATTTCACTTTTGCAAAAGAAAACTAAAACCCTAATCCTCTCAAGCTTCAGCCGCCATTCTCAAAACCTACGGCCAGAAAGCAATTTTCTTCCTCCCTTAATTTCTTCTAATCCATTCATCAATTCAAGGAGCGATCAACTGCAAAGTGGAAGAGGATCGTGAGATATACAGATCTATACGGTGATGATCATCGCTTGGTCATCGGGTTGGTCGCGTTTTGGCCGAGAATGCTTCGCGTTCAAGCACGTTTTTCTGGCCGGTGGTGGCGCTAGGGGGGTGCGGTCGAGCATGGGGGGTCGAGCTCGAGATGGGCGTGCGTATGGTGGCGTGATGATCAGATTTCGTGGAGGTTTGGGGGTTGCGTGAATAGGGTTGGGAGGTGGCGTGTTGGGTATCTACGTACGTGATATTCACGTTTGGGGGAGAAGCAAGGGTAGCGGCCAGATTTCATCTCCTGGGAACGAACGGATGTGATGAAGCTGTGGGTTTGAAATTTAAAAATAATTTGTAAATAAATTATAATTTATATCGTGTAATGTTTAAAATGTTGTATCTTGGTCATACGTTATCAGATTTCGATGAAACAAAGTGCGTTGGAATCGTATTTGCGAATACTACGCGATGCAATTGGATTGGAGTCGTTTGGAGTCAATGAAAATTTCGGGTAAAATTAAACGCTCGTTTAATTTTATTCGAAATAAAACGCTGAAATCAGAATTAAAATCAAGGTGAGATCTTCTCACTCAAATTGAATGTGGAATTTTTGCAGTTATTGATTGCTATTGATGTGTGATATTAGATATAGTAGGATATATCTATTATATATAGCAATATATACATATGGGCATATGTATATATTGGATTGATGATTTCCCGCCTCGTATAGCGGATGAGACCCTATTGCGCCGTTAGTAAGCGGATTATTTTTATAAAACCCATATACCGCGATAATTCCGTACTGGAGCGGAATTGGTATTGTGCTAACATCTTTGGATGCAGGGAAACAGGTTGGAGGGATCCAACTGGATTCCTCAACTGTATTTACTTATTTACAGATATTGATATATATTCTGTTATCATATTGATATATGATATTGACTGTTGTGATGGACTAATTGGTGTTGTTGCATCATCGGATTCAGTTTTGAAATGTAAAAATAACGACTTTTACTTTAAAAGGGTTTTTAAAGTGATTTTTGAAAATATACGTTTTATGGAATTTTTGAATCGATTTATAAACGTAAAATTTTAAAGTTATAAAAGTTATAATTTTTAGTGAAATATAACCGAAGTGTCGTTTTTGAAACAAAAGTTGATTTATTTATTAAATTGTTTAAATAGAGATTTTTGAATTTATTATGAAATCTCTATATATATATAAGATTTATAAAATTTGATTTTTATAAATCAAAGTGATGAAATTATAAAGGAGTTTTAAAGACGTTTTAAATGATGTTAAAATGGGTTTTATAAAGGACAGAATAAATGATTTGTGAAGTCCTAAAAGAACGATTTTTGTAAATAAACGAATTATAAGTGTTTAACTTATAGAATGGACTTTTAGTAGAAAATTGAGTTATAAATTGAATTGGATAATAAAAGGAATTTATAAGTTGAAGTAGTTATAAAATATAAATTTGTGATTTATAAACGTTGTTTATGAATCCGAAATCACTTATTTTGATAAGTGAATTGTAGAAGTTAATTAAAGGAATTATATCCACGATTTTGGACAGTGGATAAACTTTTAAATAAAATGTGTAGAAATGTTGAATTTGGATAGTGAAGTATATTCACGATTTTGGACAGTGAATATATTGTTAAGTAAAATGGATATGTTCTGGAGAAGTGATATTACGAAATGAAGTAATTGTTTTAAAAGATGTTTTAAAACGTGTTAAGTATCGAATACATAGATTTCAACATTCATTGTTGAAATAGACATTTCGAGAGATAAGGAAATGATGGACTATAACACTGTTGTTATAGTAAATGATTTTCGAAAGAAAATGTTTTTATGTAGTATTGGGATTTATATATCTATCTAAATCCGAATCCCTATACTAGTGATTTCGAGTCGTCGTAACGATGTTTTACGCAACATTCGTTTTGACTCAAATAGATGTTAAAATTTATGATTTCCTTAAAGAATGAAATGTATACTTAATTTGATTTAAGTATATTGAATATTTTCAAATGTTGAAAATAAATGATTTGTGAATTACTTATTCTTAAATAAGTATGGAAATGCTTTTCCAATATGAAATGAAACGTTTTGAGATTTTATCTTCTTAAAGATAAAATGAAATCGAATATTTGAAATCGATTTGAGAATAGTATATCAGTAGATATTTTGAAAGATATAAATTCAATATGGAATTTATAAAAGAAAAGGGAATCTGTTTAAAAATAAATATTGATTTATTTTTGAAGTGTGGAAATTTTATATCTAGTAAAGATATTTTTGAAGATGAAATAATTCGGAAATTTTTTTGGAATCTGATGATGTTGCGCATCTTTATTGATAGTTAAATAACCGGCTATCAATAATTACCTTGAGTAGGTATTTGTTGTGATTGGATGAATTTGAATGCCACACTTATTTTTGAATAATCGCTCACTATTCGGGTTAGCCGGGAAAGGACCATGGGGTCGTATAACCCATTCCGAATATGTGATACGTCGTTATGAATTGCATTTGAAGACCGGTGTTGAAGACCGGATATTTTTGAAAATGGAAGGATTATCGTCGAGTTACTCTACATCGGCTGATCTCCGATTTAGAGGTTTTATCACCCTTAGTGACGGGAAGTCCGGACGTGATTAGAAATTTATCCGGATATGCAAGGGCTTCGTGAGAAGTGCCTTCGGTTCTGTTCGATCCCGGAACAGACTTGTATGGATTGTGTGTCTGACGTTACAAATTGAGATATAAAGCTGATTTCTTTCAAATACATTTCTGTTGGTGGCGGAGAATTTATTCTCTTAGCTTAACACCCTTCTCTGAGACGTACGAGCTCAGAGGTTATGTAGTTGAAATTTATCAGCGATATATTCCCAATTTGGTAACGTGGCATACTGAGTGTTGCTGTGAAATGATCAGTGTTTGATCATTTGCGATATGATCATTTGTTTGATCTTATATCTTTGTGATCATAGGTTGATCATTTTTGTTTGACCCAAAGCAGGGCTTTTTGAGAAAGCGTAGCTTTGTGGACGAGACTTCGTCGAGCCTCACACCCCGGAAATGGTCAAAACAGGAAGGATGCGGTAAGGTTCTAGGGAGTAGCGCCCCTTAGTGTATGTCATTCCTTCTGGATAGAGGTGGTATCATGGTATGGAGCCCAGATAATTAACCTATGTGGTTGCTGCATTATTATCTTTGTGGTCTGTTGGAAATCGGGGATCCTCGGGAAGATCGGTTACGATCGGGGGATGGCATACGCGTGTCAATAGTTACCTACTTTTGCAGAGGTAACCCGGCCTTGTGTTGGCAGAGATCTAACCGTAATGTTAGGTTATTTCTCGGGTCGTCTATTCCAGGGACGTACCCATCGTGGAAAAGGAAGTTCCTTAGCCTGACCATTTGTTGGAAATCCAAAGAAACAATACGAGCCTTGTACGGTTTTAGTTGTAGAACCTGCCATTTAATATGGTAGCTATAGCAAGCATACTATAATGGTACCTATGCTGGCTAAGATTAATATTATACTTTCGAAATGTTTTCTACACTATGCACTAATAATAATATCAAAAAGAATTTGATTTTTGCGTAGTAAGCATCTTTGACTATCATAAGAAGAAATCTCCTCCAAGTCTGCGTTTGCATTGTGTGTGTGGCGGGAGGTCTTATGGTAGTTTCATTTTCCAAAAGCATTGCGAATTGACTTTAAAATTCTCTTCTATTTATTTTAAAGTTAAACTGTTTTACGATCTCACACCAGTCACCATGACTGACTCGGAGTTTATTGTTCCCTTCTAAACTCTGGGTGCCCACCCATTTCCACACGGGCAGCCTAGAGTTATGTTATCAGGATATTCTGGATATTCTGGAGTTTTGGAAGCAAGCTGGATGGCGAGACGTAGTATTTGTATCTGATAGTATTTATTCCGCTGTGTATTCTGTATAAGGACAAGTTATATAACTGTCCATTGTTGTATATTGACTCTGATTGATGTATGTATAAACTGATATAGTTCTTTGTTTTAAAAGACTAGTGTTTATTTATTATATATTGTTCCGCTGCGAATGTGAGATTCTGATGTTGTTTCTGCTTCTGATGTTGTTCTGTTGTTCTTCTCTATTTTCTTCTTCTCTTTCTTCCTTTTCTTCTTCTTCTATCTTTTCTTTCTTTCTAAAACCCTCACTATTGGAGTTTCCGGCACTCGATTGCTCGGCAGTCGATAAAGTGAGTATCGATGTCGAATTTTCGAAAGTCGAAAAATTCGGTATGTGACAATAACTAACTAAATCATGTGATTTTTTAGAGTATTCATCATTAGGGTTGTGTGACTCAAAGCTGTAAATTCTGTTAGCAATTAATATCGAGTAATTTAAATATTAACAATCACACGTCACCTTAGCTAGTGATATAATATTTTTACCAAATTTATCGCTTACACATCTTTTTGGTAAAATCCATTTTACTATTATAAGTGGTACTTTATGGTAACGACTATTTACACTAATTTTCTTCGTCAAACTATATCACGGTAGGACTTATGGAATTTGGTTTTGACCGAAATTCCAATATTGTCCACATTCAGCTTAATTAGTCCAAATATAAAATTCTTGGTTTAATAATAACAATTATTATTAACTGTACTACTATGGCTAGAGACTTTGATTTTGAGTTGATTACATTTGACCGCGATACTAACCTCATATAATTGAGGAGACAAATTATCTATTGAATAGTGTTTTATTTTCAATGCTTCAAGTTGTAATAGCCCATAAAATTAACAAAAATTAATTAAGAGAAATTAATTCATCAATAATGAAATTAAAAATGGAAATTTAGCAAATGTCAGAATTTGGCTAGGAAAATTTTTATCCGTCACGATTTTATGAGCAACTTTCATATATAAAGTTTTCCGATCGGAGTTCAAAGGAAGAAGCTGTCGATGTTTGAAGATTGCAAATCAAAAATAATTTGAATTTAAATTAAGGAAATATATATACGGGAAAATGAACCATTACAGAAAGTAGTAAACAACACTTAACGTTAAAGCAACCATTAAAATATAATACTTAAACGTTAACGTTAATTAAATATACGGTTGGGACCACAGCCGATCGACCGCCTGTAAAGGATATGTCAACCGGTTAAGTTGTGATGGCTAAGGTTTTCAGTGGTCTGAATGACCTAGATTTAAAATTATTAAACGATTCTCGATTTGACAGTCCTAGCGCATTTGAGCAACTATAAATAAGGGACTAGCTCCCTCATGTCTTCCTACAAATCTTAAGCTGCTAATGACACTTTGTCATTCTCTTTCTCCATAATAAAATTTCTTAAACTCCAATTTCAAAAATAAATATATTCATGCAAGGATTAGATGAAGATTTAAAGAAATCTAACGAAAGAGAAGGGTGTGTGTGTGTGTGTGTATCTTCCCTAATCTATAATTTCTAAATATGATATGCTTAAACAAATTTATTTTATAATGAAAAGGAGAAACTTGGAGGAATGGAAAGGCTATCGCACAAAGTAAATTTAAGCTGGTTCATTGAGAATCATCTGTGAGTGGAAAAGTTAATTTTTTCCCTCATAGTATATTTTGTCGTTTGATGTTTGGATTTGTATTGTGTCTTCAGGGATTGTGCATACGAAAATTCAATAACTCTAAACCCTAAAAAATCTCCTCATAATATGTAAATCTTGAATTTCTTGGAATCTTGATTATTTTATTTTAATGTAATAGGATTGGATTTATTAATATATATGATATAAACATTTAGTATGCTATTTGATTCCAATATTTGCTTTGCTATTGCAGTAATAAAGAATTCCAAAACAAATAGATAGAAATAAGTATGCAAAGTAGGAAAAAGGAGAATTTTCTTCTTATCGGTAGTTTGCATCGCCTATTTCAATAATTGAAATAATCATGATTTCTTTGTTGTTTCAACGCCATATGTTCAAATTGTTGGATGGAATACAAAAGGTTTATATTATAAAATTTCTTCTTTGGAAAAGGAGGCATATCCTATTATATTAACATAAAATAAATTATACATTTGGATTCCATTTTTAATATATATAAAAGTCTAAATTATGTAGTTAAATTACTGATAATCGTTATACCAAAAATGTTAACCATCGCGGGACAATGAAGGAGAAAAATTGCAGAGGATAAAGCCATCGTGAAACAGCAGTGAAGCCATCGTGTAACGACAATCAAAGGTCCTCGTGGTAATAAAATGAAAGCTTTCGTGAAGCAACTTCTAAGAGCCTTCGTGAGATGTTATCGTGAAGCTTTCTATGATATCACAATGTGTAGTTTGACAAGAACATGCTATCATGATAAAATTCCTAAACCAGCTGTGGGATAAGATTGCCAAGCCATCGTGGGGAGTTCCATGAAGCTTTCACATTCCACCATGCAAATAATGATTCAAATCCTTCGTGAGAACTCCAAAGCCATCATAGGCCACCTCGAAGTAACAAATCCATAGCCATCGTGAGAAGTTCCATCATGTGATCATGAATAATCCAGCAAACCCATGTTATCGTGATAAAATTCCTAAAGTTGTTATGAGATGAAGTTACAAGTCATCGTATGGAGTTCATTCCAACCATTGTGTGCCATCATTCAAATAAGGAATTAAGTCCATACAATCATGAGGAGTTCCAGTATGATATCATGGATAATCTTCAGGTGGGAAATCAATGCTACCGTGAGAAGTTTGATAAAGTTATCATGTATTATCTTTGAATGGCGAATCAAGGCAATCGTAAGGAGTTCCAAAAGGTTACGATGGGTTATTGTGTGCAATTTTTTCATCATGTGCAAATGTGAGAGATTCCAACACTCTGTCATGTATAATTCTAAGATGGAAGATCTATGCTGTCGTGAATAGTTTCAAGGAACCATCGTTTGTTGTTTTAAAGTAGCAAATAAAAGCCATTGTGGAATATACCTAAGATGCTATTTCACTTAATCATGAAATAAAATCCATCAAGAAACTAGTGTGCCACATGTTATTTCGATCATGTGCCACATGGACTAATCACGATTGTCTACTTCTAATGGAGTGTCATGTTTTAAGAAGCCAACATCTAAAATTCCTTATAAAAAAACATGCACCCCGACCTAGAAAGGTCAAATTTTCTAGATCTCATTCTCCTCCATTTTCATGTGTCCTCCCAACTTTATAAAGAAAGCTCTTCATTGGATACTTGACTTGGACTTTTTTATTTACATTGCATCGCAAATATGTTGTAAGACTTCCATGTTGGACATATCCAAAGTATGTCCATCCAGTTCTACCTCTTTGTTCACTTAACAAAATTTTCTTAAAGCAATCCCCCATCTATATGGGATCTCCGCTTCCCTAAGATTCTACTTAGGCATATTAATAGGAGAGGCATATGCTGGAAACCTAGTTAAGTGCCTATTCTAGGTATTAAGATCAATCCCTTATCTAGAATCCCATTCATTTAAGACGGAAAACAGATCCCTCATATCTAGAGTTTTGAATGATTGTCCACAACCAACCACTCACTCATGTGTTGCTCCCTCTTTGCTTAATAAGCTTAGTGAGCTAGCCTTCTGTAATGACCCTAAAATAAAATAAAATAAAATAATATATATTTATATTAGGAAATTCTGAGATATGTAAATATATATATATATATATTACATTAAAACAAAAAAGAATTTGGCAATAAATAAAATTGCATGGGAGCTTCTGTTTGATAAAATGCAAGGAATTAAGGTAGTTAGAAGAAAAATTGGAACTCAAAATAAATATAGCTTTATGTTCAAAGAATTATGTAAATATATATATATATACATTTAATAGATATGGGGTGTTTGCTGTTTTATATGAAGATAAAATAAAATGAAGTTTAATGCAAAACTTTATATGTCTTATAATTGTGCCAGAAATAATTAGCATAATATATGTGATTTTTACTTTAAATATAAAAGGAGTTGCTGATTTGACAAAAAGGCAGAAATATATATATACACATATATATAATCAAATAAAAATTTCCATCCCATATTTATTCCAAGCAAATAATTTGGGTAAATGATTTTTACATTACATAATAAGGTATGATAGTATGCATGATTAAGGGGAAATAACAAATAGGTAGAAAAAAATATACAAAGGAGATTTTCAGATTTCTTAAACTTGTAAAAAAAAAAAGAAACTGAGGGTCACATGCTTATTGCATGGGTAGAAAAGAGTCATGAAAATAGTATTGAGTGTTTAAAAATGCATGATCCCCAAAATAGCTAATTAAAGTACCCAAAATGTGTGCATTTTCAATTTATGCTCACACAGGAATATGATGTGTAAATAAACATCTAAGGGTATCAGGGGAATTACCCATTTTCTTAAACCCTAGAATGGAATTATAAATAACTACACATAGCCAAAACCATCACTCTCTCGGGATCAAAACAAAAATAAAATAAGCAAGGAGAAACACTAGCTTGAGGCTTTGGGGGATTTACTGTTCTAAGGAATTAAGGCAGTGAAAGGAAAAACATTATGTGAGTATTTATCCTTTGTATGCAATGGCATTAAGTCCTATTGCAGGCAGCCTAAAAATATTATGAGTTATTTGAATCTCTGAAATGATTTGTTATGGGTGATATGGATGTTTATTGGTGCATTTTTGTTTGGAGCATTAATCTGTAAGTAGGCTTTTAGAGTTAACATGATTTGAGCATTTTTTTTGTTCCATCTCATCATCATTAAACATGGATATAGATTAAATGGGGGGAACATGGGGTTGAACCAGAAGATATACAAGCATTTATATCTTTCTGAAATATGAATGTAAGAAAAACTAAATTGGTCACTTGGGGGTTAGTCAATGATCTGCTTACTTCAGGTGGAAGCAAGTATATGCATGGTGCAACTGCACCCTGAGGCCTTTGTGTGTTGGAATAATTTAAACAACCTGGGAGTTTCCTTCACAATGCATACATAGTGTTCATTTGACAAGGAGATGTAGACCATAAATTAAATAAGGAATGGGATTGGGATTTATAGAAATCTGGGTTATGAATATCTAGACAGGGAGTTAAAACTAACCAGGATTTATGTGATGTTCTGGTTAGCTGCTGGGTGAAATTTGGAGTATAAACATGAGTTTACTTATCTAAGATTTGGTGAGGATGAGTTAGGAATTGTACACATAATTATTTTTAACTGTTTGTTATGTATTGTTTAATTTGTTGAATGTGATTTTGTGTCTTCTTGAATGAACCAAAACCTGCTAAGTATAAAACCTGTTAAACTAAGAAGGCATTGCAAGCTTACTAAAATTATGTGTAGGTATACAAAATTGATAAATACTCATACCAGTGTAAACTGACCCTTTTGGTTGCCCTTGCAATCATCTGGGTGTCTCAAAAATTCTTTGGGGCAGCTAAATGATTTGCTTGCAGGAAATTGAAGTTGGCTTGATGAGTAAGGAAGGCATTGGCTGCTAGTATAAATAAGAGAGACTTGTTTTAAATTTGCAGTTGCATTGTAATGAAATTTACTAGACAAATTCTATTCTCTGTAATTGAAGTTACTTGTAGGAAACTTTCTAAGTATTTGGGGTTGAAAACTTGTACTTAAGTAAAATTCATTTTGAATGATATTTGATGGAGTTTGATTTTCTATTGATTCTATGATCATCTGATTTGGAGAAAACAAGGGGATAGATATAACACATAAATATAAAATGTGAATGTAATAATATCTGGTTTTATTGCCTGAGTTTATTCTATAATTTTCTTTAAATAAAATATAATGGATTTGACAAGATATGAATAAGAAATATTCAAGTGGAGGAAATGTATGCATGGCAGATAATTGATACTGATTTGTATATATATATATTTAATTCACTGATTTTTATTGCCTATATTTTGCCCTATGGAAATTAAACAGCTAAGGGGATTGAATTTTTGAAATAAACTCTCAAGATTTGAGTATTTAAATTTTCAAAGAAAACTATGAGGGCAGTAGACTTGGAAGACACAGAATTTTGAATAATTGAAAGAATACATACAAGAATGCATTTCAGAAAAAAAAAACTAGGCACCAACATGCTGGGGATTAGGAGTAGGAACTTGTAGAAGCTTGTTAAAATGAGGGGTATGGGTTTGCAAGTGGTAAAAGGGGGACTATGGCTGGTCTAGATGGCCATGGGTCAAACCCTTGGAGCCTGGTACCACTTCATTTCAATCAGTGAAGTGTAAAGTGCTACCGGGACAAATCAAAGAAAACACCAAGCAGCCTTGGGATAACACCAAGCAAATCCCAGAAATCACCAAGTATGTAAGTTTGCATCATAATAAATTTGAAAATGCTAAAAATCCTCATCTGATCAACCTGAAATGATAAATGGAAATTAAGTCCAATATCCGTGCCTGTTAGTAAAGATTTGTAAGTGATTTCATGCATATACTTGATAACTATCATGAGATCAAGGTAATACTATTTTAGGTGTTAAATAGAATTATTTAGGCAGATTAATATATATAGTCAAATAAAAGTATAAGTGTTGTAGTTTGCTAAAAATATACCTTTGGCAGTAGAACAAAATTAGAAAGGAAATAAGTAGCTTGTCAATAGCTTGTATGGTATTTTGTTTTCAATCTAATTTAAATTCCCTCTGATAAAAATAAATAAAGAAACAATTGTATATCATCAAATATATAATTGTCTTAATTTGTTTGTACATTGATATGATTATATTGGTAAATCCAGGGTCTTGGGAAAAATATTTGGAAACTATATAAAAATTAAAATATAAAAGAAATGGGGTTTAGTGGTGAATTCCTCTTGAATAAAAAAAAATCTAAGTGATTTAAAGATGAGGGTCACCACAGTTGGTATCAGAGCTATGTTTTAAATAACATAGTAAATGTTGTTGTATGCATATGGATGTTTGGATGCATTGTTTGAATTGTTGGTGTTGAATGTTTTTGTTTTATGTCAAGAAATATATGTGTGTACATGTGACACATGCACAGTGTGCACAGAAATAAAAATGAACCAAGTAAAAACACCAAAAACTGATAGGGGTAAATAAACTAACATAACAATCATATTTATAGCATTATGGTAGGACCAAGGCATCACACAGGTGCAGGATCATCACGCGAGCCACCTGTGATGAGCATGGAGGATTTTGTGAGAGCTTTAAGGGATGGAATGGCACCAAGGCAAGACAATCCTCATGAGGAACTCTCCAAACTGCTTAAGACATGTACCACTTTGGGAGGAAAGGATTTTGAAGGTACTGAAGGAGCTATAGGTGTTCAAACTTGGATAAAAACTATGGAGAGGGTCTTCACAGATATGCAACTCAATGACCAAAGGAAGAGACAGATAGCTTCAAGGAAATTGAAGGGGGCTGCACTGGATTGGTGGGAAGTTGTGACAGCAGGAAGACAAGAGAATACCATCACTTGGAATAATTTCAAGGACATGCTTGAGGCCAGATTTGTCCCAGCATCTGCTAAGGCCACACTGCTTGAAGACTTTATTAGATTAAGGCAAGGAAGCATGAGTGTGAATGAATACACTCAGAAGTTTGAAGCATTATCCAAGTATGGACTGGTGTTAATAGGGAATGCAGAAGCAAAGAATGCAAGGTACATTCAAGGCTTGAACCCTAGTTTGTCAAGGGCAATGTTGCCATACAAGGACAAAACCTTTGATCAAGTAATTGATCTAACTCTCTCATTTGAGCAACATGACACTGCAAGAGAGAAATTCAGGAATATGAAGCTCAATAAGAAGAAGGGTGGTCAGAACAAAGTGCAACCTTATGACAAGAGAAATGCAAGTAAAGGAGCTAAGAAAGGGGAAGGAGCAACAGCACTTGAAAGCAAGAAATTCACTCATTGTTTTAATTGTGGAAAAGCTGGACATTATAGTAACCAATGCCCTGACCCTAAGATACCCAAAGGAGGCTATTATAATTGTGGAAAGATGGGTCATCTCAAGAAGGATTGCCCAGAAACCAATAGGGGAACAGCAAGGGTAGGAGCTTTGGCAGCAAGTAACACTGGAAATGTTGGGCAACTTGAAGGTATAATTTTTATTCATACCCAACCAATATCAGTAATATATGACACTGGTGCCTCACATTCACTAATATCTTTGGAAATTGTAAAGAAGTTAACACTTGCATGTGTTTCCATTGATCATCCCTTGGTTGTACATAGTCCCATAGGGAGTCATTGCATGTTGGGGATGAAGTGTATGGGTCTGAAATTAATTATAGGGGGTTATGAATTTAATTCAGACTTATATACCTTAAATTATCCTGGTATTGGGATTATTTTGGGGGTAGATTGGTTAATGAGAAATAAAGCAATTTTAAACTTAGAAAACCTTACCATTTCTTTGGAAACAAATGAAGGCAAAAGAATTACCATCTTAAGTGAAATATCAAAGAATACATGCTTTAAAAAAATCTGGAGTATTAATGAAGTTCAAAAGGAATTAAAAATAGAGGAAATCCCAGTAGTCAATGAATATATAGATGTGTTTGGAGAAGTGAAGGGAATTCCTCAAAACAGACCAGTTGAATTTAAAATAAAATTAATTCCTGGAACAAATCCAATCATTAAGAAGCCTTATAGAATGGGTCCAAAAGAGTTGGTAGAATTAAAACATCAACTAGAAGAATTAGAAGAGAAAGGATTTATAAGATCAAGTAGTTCCAGTTGGGGTTCCCCGGTGCTATTTGTCAAGAAACATGATGGAACAATGAGGTTGTGTGTAGACTACAGGGATTTAAACAAGGTAACTATTAAAAATAAGTACCCACTGCCTAGAATAGATGATCTATTTGATCAATTACATGGAGCTAAAATATTTTCAAGGCTAGACTTAGCCTCTGGATTTCATCAAATGAAAGTTGCAGAGGAAAGCATTGAGTACACAGCCTTCAATACAAGGTATGGCCTTTATGAATTTCTAGTAATGCCATTTGGCTTGACCAATGCTCCCTCCTATTTTGTAGACTTGATGAATAGAATTTTTAGAGACTTTTTGGATGAGTTTGTTTTGGTATTTATAGATGACATATTAATTTATTCAAAGACAGAAAATGATCATGCCATGCACCTACATTTAGTATTATCCAGACTTAGAGAACATGAATTAAAAGCCAAGTATTCAAAGTGTACATTTTGGCAACATGAAGTAAAATTCTTAGGACACATAGTGTCACAGCAGGGAGTAAGTGTAGATCCAAGCAAGGTCATTGCAGTTCAATCATGGAGTAGACCCAAAATAGTGACTGAGGTGAGGTCATTCTTAGGTTTGGCAGGGTATTATAGGAGGTTCATCAAGGATTTTTCAAGAATAGCCGCACCAATGACCAAACTAACCAAGAAGAACCAACCATATGTGTGGACTGAGCAGTGTGAACAAGCTTTTGAGAAATTGAAGCAAGCATTGGTGGAAGCTCCTGTCCTACAAATCCCAGAAGCAAATGAAGGAATGGTTGTATACACTGATGCTAGTGGGTCTGGGTTAGGTGCAGTGCTTATGCAGCATGGCAAGGTAGTGGCATATGCATCAAGACAGCTTAAACCTAATGAAACCAAATATGCAACTCATGATCTAGAATTAGCTGCAATAGTGTTTGCACTAAAATTATGGAGGCATTATTTGCTTGGGGAAAAATTTGAATTATTCACAGATCATCAAGCATTGAAATATTTATTTTCTCAAAAAGATTTAAATATGAGGCAGGCAAGGTGGTTGGAGTTTCTAGCTGCATATGATTTAGATATATTGTACACTCCTGGAAAAGCTAATAGAGTGGCAGATGCTTTGAGCAGAAATCATGTTAGATTAGCCAGTTTGATGATTGATGAGTTTAAAAATCTTGCAGTGCTTGGGGAGGCAGATATATACAGCAAGGATGCAGTGAATTTTAAAGAACATGGTGATATGGTGGAGTATGGTACACTGGGAATAATCACAGTGAAGTCTAATCTGGTGGAGAAAGTTGGTAGCATGCAAGATCAAGATCAAAGTCTAAAGGAGAAGAAAGAAATGTTATTAAATAACATTGAGCCAGAGAATTTTAAAATAGATTCCCAAGGTTATTTGAGGAAAAATGATAAGCTTTGTGTACTAAACATTGCAGAGTTGAAGGAAGAAATCATGAATGAGCATCACAAGACCAGGTACACCATACACCCTGGTGGTACTAAAATATATCATGATTTAAAAAAAAGCTACTGGTGGCCGGGAATGAAGCAAGCAGTGGCAAGATATGTGGCAAAGTGTTCCACATGTCAACAAATTAAAGCAGACCACCAAAAGCCTTCTGGCATGTTGCAACCTTTGGAGGTACCTCAGTGGAAATGGGAAAGTATTTCCATGGATTTTGTAGATGGTTTGCCTAGAACTAAGAAAGGCAATGATAGTATATGGGTAATTGTTGATAGACTAACCAAATCAGCTCACTTTGTTCCTGTCAGGTCAGATAGGAATGCATCTAAGCTTGCACAATTACTTATTAAGGAAGTGGTGAGGCTACATGGTATACCCAAGACCATTGTGAGTGATAGAGACACTTTGTTCACCTCAAGATTTTGGGAAAGCTTCCAAGAAGCAATGGGAACACAACTTTGTTTAAGCACTACCTACCATCCTCAAAGTGATGGGCAAACAGAGATAGTGAATAAAATATTAGAAGATTTACTTAGAGCATGTGTGCTTGATTTTGGGGGTAATTGGGAGGATCATATTCATTTGGCAGAATTCACTTACAACAATAGCTATCAATCAACCATAGGAATGGCTCCCTTTGAAGCCTTGTATGGGAGACCCTGCATGTCTCCTGCCTGTTGGTTAGAAGCAGGAGAGGGTGTAATGTTGGGGCCAGATCATGTTAAAGAAACTTCCAACATGATTGAATTGGTTAGGCATAGAATGAAGGCAGCACAATCAAGACAAAAATCTTATGCAGATAGGAAGAGAAAAAGTTGAGGAACAAGGTGATCAAACTGGTGAAAATCCAATGGAGCTTGGACACTAATGATTGTACATGGGAGGTTGAAGATAAAATGAGGGCTAAATACCCCAATTTGTTTACTGATGGAGAGGAATGTTTAAGCATCCTAAGATGATTTTTCTAAATATATTTATATATTGTTAGTTTTCATAAAATATGGGTATGGGGTTATGGAGTTAAAACAGTCTATGGATTAGTGCTTTTAATTGGAGAAATTAGGTGAAATTATGGGGACATAATTCCTTTAAGGGGGAGGGTATGTAATGACCCTAAAATAAAATAAAATAATATATATTTATATTAGGAAATTCTGAGATATATAAAAATATATATATATTGCATTAAAACAGAAAAGAATTTGGCAATAAATAAAATTGCATGGGAGCTTCTGTTTGATAAAATGCAAGGAATTAAGGTAGTTAGAAGAAAAATTGGAACTCAAAATAAATATAGCTTTATGTTCAAAGAATTATGTAAATATATATATATATATACATTTAATAGATATGGGGTGTTTGCTGTTTTATATGAAGATAAAATAAAATGAAGTTTAATGCAAAAGTTTATATGTCTTATAATTGTGCCAGAAATAATTAGCATAATATATGTGATTTTTACTTTAAATATAAAAGGAGTTGCTGATTTGACAAAAAGGCAGAAATATATATATATACACATATATAGAATCAAATAAAAATTTCCATCCCATATTTATTCCAAGCAAATAATTTGGGTAAATGATTTTTACATTACATAATAAGGTATGATAGTATGCATGATTAAGGGGAAATAACAAATAGGTAGAAAAATATATACAAAGGAGATTTTCAGATTTCTTAAACTTGTAAAAAAAGAAGAAACTGAGGGTCACATGCTTATTGCATGGGTAGAAAAGAGTCATGAAAATAGTATTGAGTGTTTAAAAATGCATGATCCCCGAAATAGCTAATTAAAGTACCCAAAATGTGTGCATTTTCAATTTATGCTCACACAGGAATATGATGTGTAAATAAACATCTAAGGGTATCAGGGGAATTACCCATTTTCTTAAACCCTAGAATGGAATTATAAATAACTGCACATAGCCAAAACCATCACTCTCTCGGGATCAAAACAAAAATAAAATAAGCAAGGAGAAACACTAGCTTGAGGCTTTGGGGGATTTACTGTTCTAAGAAATTAAGGCAGTGAAAGGAAAAACATTATGTGAGTATTTATCCTTTGTATGCAATGGCATTAAGTCCTATTGCAGGCAGCCTAAAAATATTATGAGTTATTTGAATCTCTGAAATGATTTGTTATGGGTGATATGGATGTTTATTGGTGCATTTTTGTTTGGAGCATTAATCTGTAAGTAGGCTTTTAGAGTTAACATGATTTGAGCATTTTTTTGTTCCATCTCATCATCATTAAACATGGATATAGATTAAATGGGGGGAACATGGGGTTGAACCAGAAGATATACAAGCATTTATATCTTTCTGAAATATGAATGTAAGAAAAACTAAATTGGTCACTTGGGGGTTAGTCAATGATTTGCTTACTTCAGGTGGAAGCAAGTATATGCATGGTGCAACTGCACCCCGAGGCCTTTGTGTGTTGGAATAATTTAAACAACCTGGGAGTTTCCTTCACAATGCATACATAGTGTTCATTTGACAAGGAGATGTAGACCATAAATTAAATAAGGAATGGGATTGGGATTTGTAGAAATCTGGGTTATGAATATCTAGACAGGGAGTTAAAACTAACCAGGATTTATGTGATGTTCTGGTTAGCTGCTGGGTGAAATTTGGAGTATAAACATGAGTTTACTTATCTAAGATTTGGTGAGGATGAGTTAGGAATTGTACACATAATTATTTTTAACTGTTTGTTATGTATTGTTTAATTTGTTGAATGTGATTTTGTGTCTTCTTGAATGAACCATAACCTGCTAAGTATAAAACCTGTTAAACTAAGAAGGCATTGCAAGCTTACTAAAATTATGTGTAGGTATACAAAATTGATAAATACTCATACCAGTGTAAACTGACCCTTTTGGTTGCCCTTACAATCATCTGGGTGTCTCAAAAATTCTTTGGGGCAGCTAAATGATTTGCTTGCAGGAAATTGAAGTTGGCTTGATGAGTAAGGAAGGCATTGGCTGCTAGTATAAATAAGAGAGACTTGTTTTAAATTTGCAGTTGCATTGTAATGAAATTTACTAGACAAATTCTATTCTCTGTAATTGAAGTTACTTGTAGGAAACTTTCTAAGTATTTGGGGTTGAAAACTTGTACTTAAGTAAAATTCATTTTGAATGATATTTGATGGAGTTTGATTTTCTATTGATTCTATGATCATCTGATTTGGAGAAAATAAGGGGATAGATATAACACATAAATATAAAATGTGAATGTAATAATCTCTGGTTTTATTGCCTGAGTTTATTCTATAATTTTCTTTAAATAAAATATAATGGATTTGACAAGATCTGAATAAGAAATATTCAAGTGGAGGAAATGTATGCATGGCAGATAATTGATACTGATTTGTGTATATATATATATTTGATTCACTGATTTTTATTGCCTATATTTTGCCCTATGGAAATTAAACAGCTAAGGGGATTGAATTTTTGAAATAAACTCTCAAGATTTGAGTATTTAAATTTTCAAAGAAAACTATGAGGGCAGTAGACTTGGAAGACACAGAATTTTGAATAATTGAAAGAATACATACAAGAATGCATTTCAGAAAAAAAACTAGGCACCAACATGCTGGGGATTAGGAGTAGGAACTTGTAGAAGCTTGTTAAAATGAGGGGTATGGGTTTGCAAGTGGTAAAAGGGGGACTATGGCTGGTCTAGATGGCCATGGGTCAAACCCTTGGAGCCTGGTACCACTTCATTTCAATCAGTGAAGTGTAAAGTGCTACCGGGACAAATCAAAGAAAACACCAAGCAGCCTTGGGATAACACCAAGCAAATCCCAGAAATCACCAAGTATGTAAGTCTGCATCATAATAAATTTGAAAATGCTAAAAATCCTCATCTGATCAACCTGAAATGATAAATGGAAATTAAGTCCAATATCCGTGCCTGTTAGTAAAGATTTGTAAGTGATTTCATGCATATACTTGATAACTATCATGAGATCAAGGTAATACTATTTTAGGTGTTAAATAGAATTATTTAGGCAGATTAATATATATAGTCAAATAAAAGTATAAGTGTTGTAGTTTGCTAAAAATATACCTTTGGCAGTAGAACAAAATTAGAAAGGAAATAAGTAGCTTGTCAATAGCTTGTATGGTATTTTGTTTTCAATCTAATTTAAATTCCCTCTGATAAAAATAAATAAAGAAACAATTGTATATCATCAAATATATAATTGTCTTAATTTGTTTGTACACTGATATGATTATATTGGTAAATCCAGGGTCTTGGGAAAAATATTTGGAAACTATATAAAAATTCAAATATAAAAGAAATGGGGTTTAGTGGTGAATTCCTCTTGAATAAAAAAAAATCTAAGTGATTTAAAGATGAGGGTCACCACACCTTCATTATATTATGGATTCCATTATGATTGTGGAATTAGTTAATTTTCACTTTCTTTGACTTAATAGCCTAGCCAAACTTTTGTCGTAACATTTTTGGTAATTTCATTGAGAGTTCAACTTATGGTATTTCTCATTTTCTTAAGCCTGCCTATCCTACTTGAATTTCCACAATGACAAGAGGATCTCAACAAGGGTCCAATAAACCACGAACAAACTCATTGCCTTATCTATCAACCAATCGACAAATTATGAGAGAAAAAGAGTTGAACTCGAGAAGGCTAGCCATGCAAACTTTGGAGGAAAAGAAGCGGGTGGCTCGGTACAGGTTAACAGAGTCTAAATCCCTTTTATATACATAGGAACATGGCCAACTGTGCCATGGCCAATAGATTATGATCGAAAAAATAAAATCCAAACTATAGGAATAATGCGAGATTTGGAAAAGTCCTATTCTCAGTGGCTAGGCAAAGCATTCAGTCATAAGTAGGAGGAATTATTTTTGAAACCAAATCGAACCATGATTTTGAGTAATTTAGCCGAAAATGGAGAGAGCTAGTCTATTTGGCCTCTAAAAAAGGAGATTTTCGATTAAGAAAGCGGAAACTCGAAATGCACTTAGAGGGTCAGAATACCTAGAAAGGCATAAACATGAACAAGGAAATCCTATAGCAATAAGGACAAAAGCAAAAATTGTCACTCCCCTTCTTGTCCCTTAAGAAGAAAATGTATTTTTGAATAAGGAAAGGTTAAACTATTGGATCTTCGATAACGTTACAAGAAAGGAGGAAAGACATAAGGGAAGATCATGCTGCCACTACCATAAAGCTAATGGGCACCACACTAATGATTGTCGAGCTTTATATAGGATCATTGAGTATTATGTAAGGAAAGGAGAACTACATGAGCTTATAAAACCTTAATGTTCGCGAAATTAGAGCAAAAGCAAATAAAGCCATGTGTAAAAGACAATAGTAATCAAAAATTCTATCTTCAAAACCAAAAAGGGCAGTAATAGATCTTTTAAAAGCCTTGGTCCCACCACCGGGCTTGGCCAAAGCACCCATCGGAGATGGTCGCAAAGCCTTCGGTCCTGCCTCTAGGCCTGGTCAATTAAGCCTTTGGTTCCGCCGTTGGGCCTAGCCAAAGCACTCGTCCAAGGAGATGGTCGCAAAGCCTTTGGTCTTACCTCTGGGCCAGGTTGAAGCACCCACCGAAAGAGTGATAGTTAATTAAGCCTTTAGTCCCTCCCCCGAGCCTATCCAAAGCACCCATCCAAGGGAGATGATCGAAAAGCATTTAGTCCTGCATCTGGGCTTGACTGAAGCAATCATCCAACTAGTGATGGTCAATTAAGCCTTTGGTCCAACCATCGGGCCTGGCCAAAGCACCCATCCAAGGAAGATGGTCAAAAAGCCTTCTTCGTGCCTAGCCGAAGCAACTATCCGAAGAGTGATGGTCAATTAAGTCTTTAATCCCATAGCTAGGTATGGATAAAGCACATATTCAAAAGAAAGAATGAGAAAGCACATTTGAATAGCAAATTCCTACACACCGCTTATGGCATTTGGCATTCAATTACTCAATATCAATCTAAAGTGATCATAAATCAAGGAGATCATGGCAATAAGCTAAAGGAAATATTTGAAAACAATACACCACCAAGGTCAGGTTCGAAAAAACAAAAAATTTATATTTATTAACATACTTATACTATACTATCTCAAATAAGAGCCATGCACAATACAATTTATGAAGACATGACACAACTATTTTGCATGGCAAATCTCTTTTATAACAAATGTATTTTCACTTGACATTCATGGTTATGTAGGATGAGGGAGGGAGTAATGTTGATAGGCAAGCTCTTTCCATTTTCCCTCCATGTCCAAAGTGCAGAGGTGTTGTTCACTGGTTGAACCCGCTTCTTTGTACAAAATTAAAGGCCTTTCAATTTCTTTTTAAGCTTTGGAACACCCATATCAGAAAAAATGATGAAATCTTTGATAATTAAAGACGATCGTCTTCCTCAATCTGCTATCACTTTCCGCATTTAGAAATGTGAAATCAACCTTTAAGTTAAAAGCAACTATAACTTCGATTAAGTAATCAATAAGAGAATCAAGCTGGGAAGCCCTAGTGGAATAAAACTACATTAATCTCAATTGATCTTTGAGTTCTTTTACCTCATTCATAAGGGTTTCAAGTGTGGAAAGAAGGTCAACGATGTGTTGTAAAGCAATTAGGACATACTTCTTTAGTTTTTTCTCTTGCGACGAATGATTTTAATGAAGGAGCTGGGCCAGCTCGCATTAGAGTTAAATGGTAAATTTCAAAAAAATATATTTATTAGATCTTTAATGGGCCTATGAAATCTAAATTCATTTAGATCTTATCTAGATTTTATTTTAAATAAAACCAATATTTTATTTCATTTATAAGTTGTGTTTTAATTTTGATGTAGAAAGGGAATCAATAAGGTAAACATGTGTATCATATACACATGTGTGTACGTGCACGTGTAACATCGCAGTGTACATGGTTTGTTTTAGTCATGTATAAGTGCTTGGATTTACACTGCAACAGACAAGTTAGCCTCTCCGTATACATATGTGTTTCCCAATATGTCTATATGTATATGTGTATGTGTTTGTGTATTTGAATATGAAACATAGTGGTGTTTATAAATGGTATAAGTTTGCATATTTATTTACATATACACATACTTATACAATTATGGTATAAAATATCAACATTTATAACCATCATTGCAATTTTAATTTTAAGATTCCGATTCCAAATAAAGCAATCCTTGAATAAGTAATAATTAGCAACAAATGACTATTTATATTCTACAAACTTATGACCATAAGCAAGAGTTTTAAAGTACACTTTAAATACACATTAAATACACTTAAAATTACATAAAACAACTTTATAACTAAATAGATGTTTATATATAAGTATATGAATATAAAGATAAAAACAAACACACACACACACGCATATATGTTTGAACATACAATCACTTATATAGTTACAAAACATCTTAACAAAACTTTCCTTTTCCTTCCTTTCATTTTAAAATAAAATATATTTTTTATATGTGTGTGTGTGTATTTACATAATTAGTATCTGATAAAATATGTAAGTGAATTTAATTTGACATATGTACATACAAACAATTAAACATATACGATTAAATTTAAAAACTACATATTAAAATTGCAATTTTCTTTGTTATAAAATAAAAAATATAAACAAATTCAATTGATTAGTAAAACCATATGATTATACAATTACATATGAAATATTTGAACAGATTAAAGTTAACCTAATAAAACTTATTTTCAACTACTGTCAAAATTAAAATTAAAAAGAAAAATACAATTATGATTTCATCAACAAAATCACATCTCCGAACACATATAAACATAATAGAATTTTAATCAAAAATACACATATACATATATTCATATTTTCCCTCATGTCAACAACACACACACACACACACACATATATGTAGGGAATCATGATAATGGATAAATTAATTAAGTCAAAGCATGTATAACCAATTATAATTGACTATAAGAATCTGTGAATCAAGATGATACCTTGCTATTGCCAAAAGAATACCTTGAATGTTGAATCTAGAATACTCCGCTTGAATTCTAGATCAACATTTCCAAAAGGCGCAATCCCTTTAAGAAAGCTACACGCTATTTCCTTTTTCCATTTTTTATTGAATTTGTGTTGCGTTGCTTGAATTTTGAGAGATATGTAAGGAATTTTTGGCCATGATGGAAGGGGGAGTGGTGGCTAAAACCCTATAATATAGTTAAAATGAAAAGAAAGGTAAGAGGTGTTTAAATAGCATAGGAAGGAATGAGCTTAAAGATGGTAACATATCTTCCATTTTCTTAACAATTTTCACACCTTTTGGAATCAAATTCCAAACCTATTTCCCTTTTCATGGTCAGCCATACATGCCCTTCTATTCGGCCTCAATTCGCTTTAAGCCAGATAAGATATTTTGCATTTAAATCAAATCAAAAACATACATCGATATCGTATATTGGCAAAATGTGTATATAACTTTTATATATGCACTACTTTTAATACTGATCAACAAAATCCAATAAAAGATTATAATTATTATTTCATAAATATTAATTAATTATAACATTTATAATTTAATATTATCGAGTAGTAGACAAGGTTAAACATTGCGGTTGTATTGACTCTTTAGGTGTAAATTTTCAGGGGTTAATATCAAACAATTTGAATATCAACGTTCACACTTCACCTTAGCTAGTGATGTGACATTTTTCCAAATTTATTACTTACATAACTTTGGTAAAAATCCAATTTTTAAAATTTTAAGCATTACCCAGCAGCGATAATTTTTTACACCAATTCTCTTAGCCAAAAAATATTGCTTTGGATTTATGGAATTTGGTTATGATCAAAATTTCAACATCGTATGTATTCAACTCTATAGTCCAAAAACAAAGACCTTAGTTCAATGATAGTAATTATTATTAACCGCACTACTTTGACCAGGGATTTTGACTTTGAGTTGACTTCAGTTAACTATGATACTAACCCCGTATCACTGAGGAGACAAATCCTCTTTTGAATAGCATTTCACTTCTAATACTTCCACTCAATCCAACTATAGTCGTTCGATGGACATCGTGTCATAATTTAACTCTAATCAAAGCGGAGCTTTCATATTAAAGATCAACAATATTCTCAATTCAAGATAACTATGTAAATTATTCATTTCGATATTTTCTGTTTGACCTTAGTTATATTATCAAATAAAAACTATCGAGTGAGTCATTCCATAGCTATCCAATACTATTAGTACGTAACCCCTTGGTGTCCCTATCAATCATGAGTTACTTCCCAATATTTAGAGAGCATTACATACTCTAGTCTCAGTGGATGCATCGATATCCAATCTCAATACATCTTGACTAGGAATATTTAAAACGATATGTTTATTTTCTTTGCGATAAATTATTCATGGTTACAACATCTTGTTACTACTATCAAAAACATATCATTTATGGATTTTCTATTAAATACACTTCTAAATAAATTGATTAACATAACATATTATATCAAGTATATAATAGAAAGAAAACACCTTTTATTTCGAAACAAGATTGATTATCGAGTTAAATATATGTAACAAATTACATAATTTCTTCTAAGGTATACCCCTAATTCTATCAGTTAAGAGAGCCAACAGAGTCAATTTGAACCAATAAGGCCCTTTCATAAGTTTTATTTGCTCCCTTTAGTTGAGAAATTCTACGATTTATCTCACTAATATTGTTTTCAAGAGCCTTGACTTTCAGTGTAAGCTCGTTCTTTTGGAGCTCTAACGTCTCAATCTCTAGCATTTGCTTTGAAAATGCCTCAATAAATTTCTCGTTCCATTGATCCTTAACTTTCTGAACGCACTCAAGTTTAAAGGCTCTAGTTAGTCTTACAAGTTCCCCTAATATATCTACTTGAGGAGAATTGGACGTACCACGGCCATAAGCTGAACGCCCTTGAGATAAAGAGGAAAGATGCTGTGATTCCCTTCTTGAAGATCCAACTGAAGTAGGGATAGGCAGCCCTTTTTCACCTTCAGTCAATAGAAGTTCATAAGATTGACATTCGTTCTTATACGTCATCGCTTCAGCCTCCAAGTCAAAAATGTGTTGATTTAAATGAGCGATCTTCATATCAAACTCCAACTATCGTTGGGGATTAGTACATGAACTAAGCTTTTTAGTCATTCGGCGATTTTAGTATCCTTTTGTAAAACTCTCTTCTCAAGGTCTGTTGCCATTTCCAGAGTTGATTTTAGAATAAATTTCACATTAATGTATTTCTCGTACCACATGCTGACTTCGGCGCTATCTGTGATTGTAGAACCAATTATAGAATGAGAGGATCATTCTTTCAGTGTTGTCTCTAATTTAGCCTGAATATTCTTAAGGCATTAATTAAGGTCAGGAGCGTCGATAGATGAAGGCAATCCTTTATCCTAATTCAGAAAGTAAGAAAGAGAAAAATTTCAATAAAGATGAAAGAAAGAGAACAAAGTTTCCATTGAACAACAATACATTTCTCCTAAAAGCTATTAAATCCGAAAGAGACAACAATAATGGAAGCTACAACACAATTAGTTTCTAGAATGAGAGAGGATATCCTGAATCTTCTAAAAAGAGGAAGGCAAAATAGAAAACGTTGCATTAAAAGGAGCATCAGCGCCAGGAGGAGTATCAACTGGAGGGAACCCATGATAGTCCCATTTTGTAGGAGGGGGCTAAGTCCACCACAAAATAACTTGGAGTAGTTAGTCTGAATTTTATGAAGAAATTATTCTCTGTGGTTGCCTAGGAAATTGAAAATCTAAATTTGGAAATTGAATATACATTTGATGAAGGTCACAGAGGAAGCAGTATTTTGTTATGCAAGATTTGTTAATCAAGGAGGAGTTTTCTTTGAAGGTACCTTTTTTAGAAAATTGATACTTTATTAACACAAAGCATAACTTAAATAATAAGCCTCATCAAACAATGCGTATTATGCAATATATTAACATACAAAAATACATTGACTCAACTTTAGTTCCAAAACAAGGGACGACTGTGCCAAAATATCCACTGTACTAGAACTATTAAAACAAAGTATACCAATATTCAAAACAAAAATAAAAAACCAAACACTAAAGATAGGAGATGCAAAACACAGGTGATCTTACCTCTGTACTTCAAATCTCATGCGGTTACTTTGCTTCATAGGTATCTATACCATCCAACACTTGGTCAACCACACTTCTCCCAACATCATTCAATGCATCTCACTTTATCTCCCCGCTTAAGAAATCCTATGTAGATCTACTTCTTCGTAAGGTATGAAACTCAAAAACATAGGAAGTTTAACCCTGTCTTTTCTTGAAATTGAAGAGCAAGCTTTTGCCTTTACTATGTTGAGCCTAAAAATGGCACAACACCCAAAGTCTTATAGAAATATAGAAATTTAGCATAATATATATAACAGAATGAACACCAAGGTTTTTAAAGTGGTTCGACAATCTCTGGCAACGTCTGCTGTAGTTTTTATTGATTATAGATTTGAGAGTCACTAGTAAAAAGGTTTTACTGATCTAAAGGCCTAGAACATCAAATAGTATCTTCCTTAATGACAATAATGGAGGAGATATAGAAGATGAAGAAGATAATGAGCCAAAAAGTCTGTTTCCATATTCTATAGGGGCTGTATTTATAGGGAAACCATCTAGCAGAACCGGAGGCCCATGAGATACCAAGTCCAAATCCAAATCCAAGAACACAGGAGGGGAAGACAGAGTCCCCCCAAGTTATAAAATCAACTCGGTACCAACCAGATGTGGTAGGTACCGACCAGGTTTTTAGAGAGGCAACTTCCCCTTCTTCCTTCCTTTAGTATTCTACCACCGATCTGTTGTGTTCCGAGCACTTTTCTTAGAAACCGTGTCGTTTTCGGGAGGTCCCAATGTTATCCATACTTTTTTCCTTCAGAAATTCCTTAAAGTTGTTTTTCCTATTCCCTATGAAATACACTTCAAGACGGTCATACAAGCCATCTATCTATAAGCCATAGCTTTAGAGGCCCAATTGTAACATCCCCTATCTGGAGGCCCAAAGCTAAGCGCTACAGATGCTGCAGTCATCCATAGTATTAACTTCCGGTGACCAAATACGGTAACGTCAATGGTATCCGTAATATCAGAAGCACATGAATATGAAATAAAAACATCACAGATTAAAACATTTCTCTAATTACATTTCAAAAGAACTTTTCATATCCAAGTTACATAATCCCAAACATTACCCAGGTTCAGATCAAATATAATTATTACAAAATACGACGAGAGCAACATATAAATTTGCCCCCTTGGATGACCAGAGTACTAAATAGTCATAACTGATTTAAGACAACACAGCGGAATAAAATAAAAAGAACAACTCCTAAATAGCTAACGTCTGCCTCCTGCTCATCTTCGGAAGCTTTAATCGTCCACCTACTAAAACCTAAAAATCCTCAACCTTCAGCCTAATCAAATCAATTTTCAGCACATGAGAGTTTAAGGGATAAAACATAAACTTCGAGTCAGACATAAAGCCTGGTGTGAATAATACTATACATCTCGGTTATTTGATATTAAGTGGGACCAGACTGCTTAGTGAAATGGGTTTCCCCTCACTAATATCGTTTTAAAACATATCTTTTGCAAATCATAATCATGTAACCAAAACTGGTTAAAACTGTTAAGCATTATCATGTAAACATACATACCAGGTAACAAATGGACTATCTGTTCGAACATTATAGTTTTATTTGGTCGACTACTAACCTTTGCCTGACTCGGGCCTGCCAAACAATATAAACAAATAATCTAACAATTGTTAGATAATCCCTTTTTGGACGGTCTGTCCCTAACTTACTTTCTCCAGATCAACTGATCCTAATGGTTTTGCGGGCTCACCAATAACCTACATCTGTACAAATATATTCCTTTCTGTGTGTAAAATCATTTTAGTCTTACCTATGACAAAGCCCTACACACTGGAATTTTGGACTAAATTAGCTAGGGGCTAATAGCTAATGTATAGGGCACGACCTTATACCGGTCCCATCTGGTATACAAATATTTGAGTCTTTTTACTTAGGGTAATCTTCCCTTAAATTTTTCTTGAAAATCGTTTCTTTTCAAATTGATTTAAACATTTAAATCATACTTTAAACAAGGAAAATAAATTCTATGCTTTACTCAAATCACCTTGCCATATTCTATATATACTTTACACAAATCTTTGTTGATGAAAACATTTAACCTTTGAAAGTACCCTTTTTGATGCTATTGAAAGTATCCCTTTCGAAACCAAGCAAACCCTTTATAACATGGGCCGAAAGGCCAAAACATTTCTTTCGAAACCATTCATATAAACCTTTCGAAACCATTGAAAAAACCTTTCCTTCGAAAGCTATAAAACCTTAGACATCCTATCTTTAAAACACTTAAATATTGCCTTTTGAAAGCATTGAAAACCTTCCTTTTAAACCTTTCGAAACCATTGGGGAACCACCCCTTCGAAACCTTTATTAAAACCTTTTGAAAGCATTAAAACATCAAAATTTTCGAAACCATTTGGGTTCAAGTAAAACATGTGGAACAACCTTTCAAAACCATTTGAAACTATCTCCTTCGAAACCTTTGGGTTCTACCTTCAATAGAACAAAAGGGTCATAAAACATTTAAGCCAAAAGCACTCTTTCCAAAGCATTTCCTAAGTAAAGAAGTGATGGTGTCGAAACCAACCCTTCGAAAGCATTGGAGAAGTGGCTTGGAGTTAAAACAAAGTATACCTTCCGAAACCATTTGCTTCGAAAGGTAGAAATGCGGCAACTAGGGGTTTCGGCCCCTTGGAAAGCATTTACTTAAAACAAAAGACGCAACTTCTTTGAAACCATTCCTTAAATAAATTTGACCCAGTCGGAAGCCAACCAACTCGAAAGTGTTCCTTTCTAAAGAAAAGCAGACACATTTTCATTTGAAAGCAAAGTAGCGCTTCGACCCCATCGGAACCCCTTGTTTCGACCCAATACCTTCCACCTATATCCAATTTACTACACACCAAGTCTTTAATGCATTGCGCATTGGTTTTGATGGTGATGGTGGTGGAGAAACACGGCCGAAAGCTAGGTGTCGAAAGTGGTAAAATATGTAAAAAAACATGTTTAAACTGTTTTAACCTTTTTAAGTAATTCATTTCAACTAACATGCTGTGTTTGTCAAAACATTATTGGTTGCTAATTTCTTTTCTAAAAGTGCTGCCAATATTTCAAAAATAAATAATTTAATTTATTCACAAAATACCCCTTCTCCTTTTATAAATATATAAAACATTTAAGTCCCGTACCTTAAATAATTTTATATATCTATTAAAAAAACTTAGGAAAATTCTAAAAAATTTCAAAAAAATCATTTTTAATATGTTTTCCAACATATATTAATTTCAGACCAAAACATAAATATTATCCGTAAATTATTTTAAACCCAAATAATCATTTTCTTCACTAGGAAATTAATATTAAATCCACGTAAATTCACAAAATTATGAAAATTGAAACCCATCTCTAACATACCATTTCTGATCTAAATCTAAAATTGCAAGACATTTAGATGTGTTTTAATAGGGTTTTTACATTAAAACATATCATAAAAGCTATATGAATAAGCATAAATCATCACCAAGCATATATAAACATTTTATCATTCAAAAACATGGCTAAACTTTGCAAAGTAATTCGGATTAACCTTAAAACCAAAAACAATATAAAATATGAGATGTAGTCATTATTCACCTTAGCTTTGAGATTAAGGATTTGAGATTTGATCTTTGATTTTGTTGCTTAAGCTTTCCTCTTGATCCTAGCTTTATCTTCTCTTGTTTTTCCCTTAATGGTGGTCGACCTCTTACTTTGGTTTTAGTTTTGTGAATATGGAAATGAACATATAGAATATGGATTAAGGGATTTATGGTATAAGAATAATACTTATTCCTATATTGCCCTTGTCTATTTCCTAACATCTTATTCCATTTCAATTTACTTAGTTCATTTGTTAACATGGCACGGCTACCCTTACTAATCACAAATCTCAATCCCTTTACCATTTTACATTATTTCATTTAATTTACCTAATTAATGTTACTAAATAATATTACTAAAAATTAGCATCATTACAGACTCCCCTCCTTAAAGAATTTCGTCCTCGAAATTAAGATAAGGCACTCAACAAATCAATCGAAAATGTAAAACATACTATCAAATAAATCAGGATAAGCGTCTCTAATCCTGCTCTCGGTCTCCCAAGTACAGTCTCTCTCATCGTCGCTCCACTGGACTTCAACTAATCTTACTGTCTTATTCCGTAGCCTCTTCTAATCTCTTGTAACTATCTGAACTGGCTTTCTAACTATAGTCAAGTATGGTTCTACTACTAGGTCCTCTAACACAGTCGGTGCTATAGTAGATTTCGGATCTCTAACACACTTCCTTAGATGAGAAACATGAAAAACATCATGGACTCCTGCCAAACTATTCGGTAACTCTACTCTATACGCGAGTTTCCCAATCCTCTCTATAATAGGAAATGGTCCTAATCTTGGTGCCGACTTTCCTGATTTCTCGAATCTAATCACACCCTTCATCGGTGATACCTTTATGAAAACATGATCTCCAATAGAGAACTCTAATCTTTCCGTCTTCTATCTGCATAACTCTTCTGCCTGGATTGAGCTTCCTTCATCCTAGCCCGAATCAAATCAATCTTTTTTGCAGCTTCTTTAACCAAATCTGGACCAAGAACCAACCTATCCCCGGTCTCTAACCAAAAACTAGATATTTGCATGGCCTTCCATACAAAGCTTCAAATGGTGCTATCCCTATACTAGCCTGATAACTGTTGTTATACGAAAACTTGACTAAGTGTAGATGGTTTTCCCATAATCCCCTAAAATCTGACACACAAGCTCGTAACAAATCCTCCATGACTTTGTTAGCTCTTTCCGTTTGCCCATCGGTCTGTGGATGGTAAGCGGTACTCATCTTGAGCTTGGTTCCTAAAATCTTCTACGGATTCTTCCGGAACTCACTAGTAAATAAGGAATCTCTATCGCTTAATATACTACTAGGAATTCCATGAAGTCTAAATATATTCTTCATAAATAACTTAGCTAGAATAGGTGCCGTCTTAGTTGACTTAACTAGAATAAAATGGGCACTTTTGGTCAATATGTCCACTACAACCCATATACTTTCATTTCCTCTATTAGATCCTGGCAGTCCGTCTATAAAATCCATATAAATAGAATCCCACTTCAATACTGGAATATCTAACGGCTGAAGCAACCCACTTGGCTTCTGATGTTCGGCTTTTACATGTTGATAGTTCAAACACTACTTTACCCATAAGCCTACATCCTTCTTCATTCTTCCTAAAAGAAACTTTTCTTCATATCTTGATACATATTTGTTCCTCCTGGATGAATAGTAAACTTCGAATGATGGAATTCCTCCAAAATTTCCTTCCTTATGTCTCCTACATTTGGAACACATAACCTACCTTTCTTTCTCAACCACCCATTCTGGTCAAGACTAAAATCCTTTAAGTCATCACTCTTCATTCCATCCCTTAACTTCTTGATCCGTTCAACTAACACTAGATCCTCTCCTTGCTTAGAAGCAATCTTTTTTATCATAACTAGTCAAACTTCTAAACAAGACAACACAACAGATCCTCCACTAAACCCAGCTTCAGATCTCTACTGCACTCTACAAGTCGTCAACGCTTCCAAATCTTTCCACTCAGCTATCATTGCCAACACTGCATTCTGATGTTTTTTGCTAAGTGCATCTACAACCTTATTACCTTTCCCTAGTGTGTATTTAATACCAAAGTCATAAGCAGCAATAAACTCCAGCCATCCCTGCTGTCTCATATTCAGCTCCTTTTGAGAGAATAAATACTTCAACGACTTATGATCCGTATAAAGTTCAAACCTCTCTCCCAAAAGGTAATGTCTCCACACCTTCAATGTAAAAATCACCGCATCCAACTCCAAGTCATGTGTTGGATATCTAACCTCATGCGGTCTAAGATGTCAAGAAGCATAGGTAATCACTTTACCTCTTTGCATTAACACAACTCCTAATCCAATTCCGCACTCATTTGTATATACTACTAAATCCTGATTCCCTTCTGGAACAACTAACACAGGTGTATTTGTTAATAAGTGTTTCAAGCTCTGGAATGCTTCCTCAAACTTATCGGTCCAAACAAACTTCACATCCTTTCGTGTTAGCTTAGTCATCGGTGCTGCTATCCGCGAGAAATCCTTAATGAACCCCCTATGATATCCAGCCAATCCAAGAAAACTCTTTATCTCAGTCACTATCTCGGGTCTCTGCCAATTATTCACCACTTCAATCTTAGTCGGATCTACAGACAACCCTTTCTCTGAGACTACATGACCAAGAAACTTCACTTCCTTCTTCCATAAACGGCACTTCAAAAACTTCGCCTTCAGCTTATTCTGTCTTAGTGTCTCAAGCACAACTCTAAGATGAACTTCATGATCCCTTTCATCCTTAGAGTATATAAAAATATCATCTATAAAAATCAGCACGAAGCTATCCAAGTGTTCTCGGAAAATTTGGTTTATCAAATCTACAAAGAATGCTGGCACTTTAGTTAGTCCGAACGGCATCACTAACCATTCGTACGATCCATATCTAGTTCTAAACACCGTCAAAGGTATACTATCCTCTGTTATTCTAAGCTGATGGAAACCTGTTGCTAAATCCAACTGAGAAAATACCTTGGTTCCACTCAACTGATCGAACAAATCGTCAATTCTAGGCAACGGATATCGATTCTTTATCGTCTTCTCATTTAACTTACGATAATCGATACATAACCTCAACGATCCATTCGGCTTCTTGGCAAACACTACGGCTTCTCCCCAAGGTGAATTACTAGGTCTGATAAAACTCTTGCCTTCCAAATCCACCAACTTCACCTTCAGCTCTCTCATCTCTGTAGGTGTCATTCTGCTTGGCGGCCTACTTACTGGTTCTGCTCCAGGTACTAAATCTATCTGAAACTCAATGGCTCGTTTCAGTAGCAGTCCTACTATAAGTTTAAAAACATATGCAAATTCTCTAACCACGAAAACTCGATTTAACTCATCTTCTATCTCCACAACACCCAACAAAGCATTCGCCTCACAACTAGGGATTTCTATGGTATATACAATCTGATCACTACAATCTGGGTGTCTAAGCGATATTTTCCTATCATAACAAAATATCCTAGCATCATACTTACTTAACCAATCCATACCCAAATAATTCTGAACCCTACAAAGTCAAACACATGCAAACTACAAACAAAGGTATGACCTAACAAATCAAATTCTAGGTGGTTACACTTCATCCCAAGTGTCGCATACCCTCCTATCGGATTTGCAACCCTTAAGGAAGTAACTAAATATGAGGGTTCTGAGTTAAGCTTATCTACCCAACAATGAGATATAAAAGAATGCGATGCACCAGTATCAAACAGAACGCTAACAGACATACCATGAATCTGAAGTGTACCTCCCAACACCACATTCCCTTTTTCCTCAGCTGTTGGCCTTGAAGTAGCAGGTACCAATGCAAATACTTTGCCCCTTCCATCCTTAGCAGGCGTTTTACACTGGTTCTTGTAATGTCCAATCTGATCGCATTTGAAGCATCTGATATTCTTCTTCCCGATCACTTCCTTCGCCTTTCCAGTACGACGTTCATTAGCAAAATGTCCCTTCTTATCACACTTAAAGCAAACAACCTCCGATTTTCCTTTTTTCACGGCTCCACCTTTCTAAGCACCCTTCTTATGAAAAAATTCCTTTTCTGACTCTACCCCACCTGGACTTCATTTGTCTTACTTTTTTCCAAAAAAGCAAGTATTTCCTCATGTCTCAACGCCATCTCTACTACAACATCACAAGGATCCCTAATATGAGGCAATGTAGCCCTTGCCAACTCAGGCTTCAACCCCCTTATGAACTTCTAATTTCTCTTTATCACAGTATCCACAGTGGCATATCCATACCTAGCCAACTCCTCAAACCTTCTAGCATACTCCAACACAGTCATCTCCCCTTGCTCTAACTCAGCAAACTTTCTGATCAAAGTAGACTTCGCCATCAAAAACATGATCTCTCCTTAAACTTCTTCTTAAACTCAGCCCATGTCTTCGTCTCTTCATTCACTCCAACCGTCACACTATTCCACCAGAATAAAGCTTCTCCCTGAAGCTGTCTCGATGCAAGCCTTCTCTTCTGCTCATTATTAAGCCCCAAATCTGCAAAGATCTTCTCACAATGCAGCAACCAGTTCTCCACTTCAATAGCATCTTCAGTTTTGATAAATGGCTTTCCTCCAACCCTAACATAGTCTCTATTCAAAATAGCGTAGTTGTTGACCACTAGAGCTTCCTAAACTCCTCCTCCAGCAGCAACACCCACCTGTATCATGTTGACAAAGAACTGATACATAGCTCCCATGTCAACTTGCGGGACTTCAACACCCACATTTCATGCTTATGCCTGACCTTGGTTCCTTTTTATATGGCTAGCGTTACCATTTGTTGTGGTGCTTCCCCCAAGATTTACTCTTCCACTTCTAGTATCCATATCTGTATTCAAGCCTCCTGAGATACAGAAGAATAGCCTAAGAGAGATAGGAGAATAGAGATATAGCATTTACTTATATATAGCAAATACAAGTACGTTACTATAGCGTTATCCCATACCCCAATCTTTTCTCTAATTGCTTAGGATTATGTTTTCAAAATTATTTTAGTTTAAAGTTTTTCATTAACCTATGCTCTGATGCCAAGTTATAACATCCCCTATCTGAAGGCCCGAAGCTAAGCGCTACAGATGCCGCAGTCATCCATAGTATTAACTCCGGTGACCAAATACGGTAATGTCAATGGTATCCATAATATTAGAAGCACTTGATATGAAATAAAAACATCACAGATTAAAACATTTTTATGATTACATTTCGAAACAACTTTTCATATCCAAGTTACATAATCCCAACCATTTCCTAGGTTCATATCAAATATAATTATTATAAAATATGCCAAGTCAACATATGAAGATGGCCACTTGGATGACCAGAGTACTAAATAGTCATAACCGACTTATCACAACACAGTGGAATAAAATAAACAAAATAAATCCTAAATAGCTAAGTTTAGCCTCCTGCTCATCTTTGGAAGCTTTATTCGTCCACATAATAAAACCTGAAAATCCTCAACCCTCAGCCTACTCAGATCAATATTGAGCACCCGAGAGTTTAAGGGGAAAAAACATAAACTTCGAGTCAGACATAAAGTCTGGTGTGAATAATACTATACATCTCGGTTATTTGATATTAAGTGAGACCATGCTGCTTAGCGGAACGGGTTTCCCTCACTAATATCCTTTTAAAACATATCTTTTGCAAATCATAATCCTACAACCAAAACTGGTTAAAACTGTAAAGCATTACCATGTAAACATACGTATTAGGAAACAAATGGACTATCTGTCCAAACATTATAGTTTTGTTTGGCTGACTACTAACCTTTGGTTGACTCGGGCATACCATACAATATAAACAAATAACTAACATCTTTTAGATACTCCTCTTCTGGACGGTCTGTTCCTAACTTACTTTCTCCAGGTCAACTGATCCTAACGGTTTTGCGACCTCCTCAATAACCTACCACTGTACAAATATATTCCTTTCTATGTATAACATCATTTTAGTCTTACCTGTGTCAAAGCTCTACACACTGGAATTTTGTACTAAATTAGCTAGGGGCTAATAGCTAATGCATAGGCGCGACCCTATATCAGTCCCATTTGGTATACAAATATCTGAGTCATTTTACTTAGGGTAATCTTCCCTTAAATTTTCCTTGAAAACCTTTTCTTCTCGAATTGATTTAAACCTTTAAATCATACTTTAAACAAGAAAAATAAATTATATGCTTTACTAAAATTACCTTGTCATGTTATATATATACTTTACACAAATCTTTGTTGATGAAAACATTTAACCTTTGAAAGTACCTCTTTCGATCCCATTGAAAGTATCTCTTTCGAAACTAAGTAAACCCTTTATAACCTAGACTGAAAGGCCAAAACATTTCTTTCGAAACCATTCATATAAACCTTTCAAAACCATTGAAAAAACCTTTACTTCGAAAGCTATAAAACCTTAGACATCCTATCTTTAAAACACTTAAACATTACCTTTCGAAAACATTGGAAACTTCCTTTTAAATCTTTCGAAACCATTGGGGGACCACACCTTCGAAACCTTCATTAAAACCTTTCGAAAGCATTAAAACATCAAACCTTTTGAAACCATTTGGGTTCAAGTAAAACATGTGGAACAACCTTTCTAAACTATTTGAAACTATCTCCTTCGAAACCTTTGGGTTCTACCTTCAACAGAGCAAAAGGATCATAAAACATTTAAGTCGAAAGCACTCTTTCGAAAGCATTTCCTAAGTAAAGAAGTGATTGTGTCGAAACCAACCCTTCAAAAGCATTGGAGAAGTGGCTTGGATTTTAAAACAAACTATACCTTTCGAAACCATTTGCTTCGAAAGGTAGAAATGCAGCAGCTAGGGGTTTCGGCCCTTTCGAAAGCATTTACTTAAAACAAAAAGACCCAGTCGGAAGCCAACTAAGTCGAAAGCGTTCCTTTTGAAAGCAAAGCAGGCACATTTTCATTTGAAAGAAAAGTAGCGCTTCGACCCCATCTGTAACGACCCTAAATTTTCAACCCAATTTAAAATTTTAAATTCATCGTTTCAATAAAAATTTTGAAATTTTAAACGATCTCAATTTACGTCCAAACTTTATTTATGACATATGTCTAGTTAGTTATGGACATAGAAAAAGTTTCGTTGAAAATTATTACAGTGAAATCCGTTCGCGTTTTACCGTATATCAGTCCATATAAAGCTGCGTAAAATTTATCTTCCAAATCCAAATATTTTTACACAGTTATGTTGTAAAAATTATTCTGATCAAGATTATGTAATTCGTTTCGTCTAAAACTGTCATCGCCTGCTCCGTTTAACTTGTTTTGCAAATCGTACAATTTAAGCGGCGTAAATGAAAATTTTATAAAATCATCGTATCGCAATAATCTGCGTACCATTGGAAGCGCGTCGTCGCACTGATCAAAACGGTATACTTATTCGTGTTAATCGGAATCAGTCGAAAAACGTCACGTTAAAATTGACCGTTCCGAACGGACCGGTTAAACAAGTTCCAGCCCGAGTTCGTTAGCCCGTTTACAACAGAAAATTTGAAATAAATCTCTGGTGTATTTAATTGGGTGGATGGGAGTTAAGGGATGGTTTGGGAATAGGAGTGGTTGCTTGGTAATAAGTGTGAACGTTGGGAAAATGAATAGCTATGTGAGATACGAAGCAACAAAGTGGAATTATATTTCTCTGGTACCATTCCACTTCCTCTGTTCAACATTTTCACTCCTCTCTGCATTCGAAACCAACAGGTAACTCATTCCTCTCCCTCTCCATTTTTCCTTCTTCATTCTTCCTCTGCCCATTTCTTTTTCTTTGCTTTGGAAAATTTAAGGTGCTGCAGAAAGAAATACTCTCACTCTCATCCTTCCCAACCCAACTACCCCATGCCCACTGCCTCCGTCCACCACGCGGTCAACCCACCGCCGCTGGCCACCAGCCACCACCCAGACCGCCGCTGGCCTCACCCACAACCACAGCTCCCCATCCAACCACACCTCGCACTGCCCAGTCCTGACGCACCTCGCACCCAGTCCTGACGCACTGTCCACCCAACCACACTTCGCGCCCATCCCCTGACCCACAGCCCACCACCAACAGCCAATCACCCGCACCCCCTGACCTCTGCCACGTCGTTCCATCTCCACGCTATGCCACCACCACGTCACTGCCACCAATCAGCCACCACGTCGCTGCCACCCTCCAGCCCACGCATCCTCACGCCACCAGCCATCACCCAGACCTCCCTGGCCTTGCTTGGACCACTGGGTGCATGCGTGTGCCTGCAGATAATGTGCGCATGCATGTTTGGTTGCATGCGTGGGTGTTTGTGAAATGTCGTGTGCGTGTAAATTCATGGGTATATGCGTGCATGTGTGTTGCTGCATGTGTTTGGTGTGCGTGGAGTTTAATGAAGGCAGGAAGTTGTTTTATGTAGGAGTCTCGTGTTCAGTTTTGAAAAGAAAAAGAAAAATGATAGTGTTGTTGGATCATTATTTATAAGGGAATGAGTGGTTGTCAGAAGGAAAAAGGAAGCAGAAGTCTCAATTCTGGAAATGGACAGTGTATTGTGCTTTACAAAATGTTGGCAGTGCACTGTCATTTCAAATTGTTGCTGAAATAATGTATTAACAGCGTCAAATTTTGTTACTAAAAATAGCAACCACTTTTTCTTTTTCGTTGTGTACAGAAGCAACCGACTGACTTCTTTCGCAGCAGCAAATTTTCAGCTTCGTTCTTTTCTCCGTCTTCGGTAAGCGCATTTATATAAATTTATAAATTATATACAAACGTTCATTGTATTAATATCGTTTTCTTTTGTCGATATTACAGTGTCCGTTGTTCGTGCTGTACCGACTTCTTTCGTGCTTCTTTCGCTTCGCCGTCTAATTTCTTTATCCACAAAAGGTGAAATAAATTTTCGTGACATATATTCTTATGTTAGTTTATATTGATAATTTGTTTGTTATGTGATGATGAATTGGATGTGAATTGTTGTTAAGTGATATAAATTTGTAAGTAATTCGACATTGGATAGTTAACAAATTAAATGGATTATATTTGTCGAATTGGATTTGTAAACCTGACACCTTTTATATATTAAATTAAGATTAGTCAAACTTGATCACTTAATTTATAATTGTCGTAGAATTTGATAAGTAACCCTTGAACCTGTGAACGTAGATTTTTGTAGTCTTTGAATTGAAATTGCAATTGAATGACTAAGTGAAACCGTAACGTAATAATCTTTAATCTACTTGAAATGATAGAGTAGATACTAGAAATAGTTATATTAATTTGCGTAAATAACAAACGCGAATTAATACGATTATTTCGGGATTATTTGAAATTGTTGAATTATTGTGAATGGATGCTATTGCTTGTTTATTTACTTTGACACCATCCCAGCTATCACACTGCAAGTTCCCTTTGTATGTTTTGATTTTGAATTTAAATGGAATCAGGTTGAAATGATAAATACCCAAATAAATTTTGACTTAGGATAGAAAATTAAAATAAAACCCGATTGGTCAATTTTTGATTTAAATAAATAAAGTTTTATTTGACGAATAACAAAGTTTTGAATAATTTGGAATTTAAATTCGAATGAATGTAAATGTGAATATTTGAATTTGGAACGAATATTAAAGTAGTAATTGACAAAAAAAGAATATTGTTTAAAATTTAATTATTTAATAATTAAATTTAGAATTATTTGATAATAAATTTTTGAAATTATTAATAATTAAGTTTTGAAATTATTAATAATTAACTTTTGAAATTATTAATAGTTAAGTGTGAAATTATTAATAACGAAGTTTGAAATAATTAATAAATTTTAAATTTATTAACAATTAAGTTTGGAATTATTAATGAATGAGTTTGAAATGATTAATAATTAAGATTTAAAATTATTGAAAATTTGATGAGATCGAATTATAATTAAATTGAATTGAATATCTTTATTAAGAGAAATTGAATTTTTGAACAAGTGAAAATAAGTTTTAACTAAGTTTGAAATTTGAAAGGAATATCTTTGATAAGAAATTGAATGCGCTTTATCGAAACAAATGAAAGACTTGTAATTTAAAGAATTGGATTGGACAAATGAAATTGTAGATAAGTTGTAAACTTTGATAATGAAATCGAACTAAAGACGTAACGTAATGAATTGGGAGTTTAATTGAAATTGTTTAAGGATAAATTTATTTAATGAATATCGAATGAAAGCGATAATTGATTTAAATCGTTTTGAACGTTAAATTTAGTTAAATGATTTTGGAATGAACTTATATACGAAATGCAATGAATATTTGAATTGTTTTAATTGAAACTTTGAAATTGAATTTTAGAAATGTTGAAATTGAAATTGGAAAGTTTAAAACGTAATTTTGGAAATTGATTTAGAAAGACTAACGAATTGTCGATTTACGAACTCCAATTGAAATTGAAATTGTTTTGGTTTTGAAATATATTAACGACCAATCGGTGTTATAATCACGAAGGTTATTAAAGGAACCGGAATCGGTTTGGGACATACTCACTGTCGAAACCGGAAACCACTTTAATAACTATACGCGAAGTGATGATCCAGAATGAAGTGGTTGGATTGACGAACGTTGATGATTGAAGAAAGTGAACGATGATGGATAGCCTTGACACTTGTGTCAAATTGGAAATGACTAAAACAGAAGCTGTGTCGGGCCAATGGAGGATTAGCTACCTCAAGTGGACACACTTCTTCGTAAACTATTCTTTTACTTTGTGATTGATTGGTGCGCACCCTTGATTTGGGAGTGTTGTTTCACGGTGTTGCGGGCGCTGCGGTGTTGCGTTCACCAGTCCGGATCAGGCGAACGGTAGTGTCACTACCTTGGGTATTGCCTCATGTGCCTTGTCATACTTGTATTCCATTTATGCGCGACCACTACGATTTTGATTTGTACCTTTAGTATATGGATTGCCCTCTGGTGACTTCCGGTTTTGGGAAAACTACGGTCTTGTATATGCTTTTGGGAATAAAAATGTGTTAAGGGTGGAATGCGCCATGACTTAACACTATTTTGATATCTTTATATTATTGATAGACATTATCTACTTATCGTACTCTACTATATATAGATAGTTTATCGGATCCTGAAAGATGCTTATTCCAACCATCTTTGAGTTATTGTTATTTCAAATTTTAACCATATTATCTGTATAAGAATATATGTCCTGATTCGAGTGTTTGTTGTGCATATGCTCGGATCAGACTGATGATTGCTGTTGCTGCTTACTTGGAGCTGAAGACTTGAAGACTATCTTATCTTTATCAGTATTGTTCTTTCCATTTGGACTATTTGGACATCTATGTTGTTGTATTTCTTTTATTTGAGACATTGTTGTATTTACTTAGTAGCTTCATGAACTACTATTATGACATTGTTGTAATTCCACTGCACTATTCTGTTATGTTGTATTTTCTGTGATTCTGTGATGACTCTCATTTATATACTTATACTCCATTAATGATTCGTGTTTTGTACTATTTAAGTTGACATGTGTGGATTATTGTCAATTTAAATGGTCCAAATATACGGGTTGTTACACCATCGGAATCCCTTGTTTCTACCTAATACCTTCCACCTATACCCAATTCACTACGCACCAAGTCATTGAGGCCATGCGCATTGGTTTCAATGGTGATGGTGGTGGAGGAACACGGTCGAAAGCTAGGTGCCAAAAGTGGTGAAACATGTAAAAAGCATGTTTAAACTAATTTTTAATCTTTTTATGTAATTCTTTTCAACTAACCTTCCTTGTTTGTCAAAATATTATTGGTTGACAATTTCTTTTCTATAAGTGCTACCAATATTTTAGAAATAAACAATTTAATTTATTTACAAAATACCCCTTCTCCTTTTATATATATATAAAACATTTAAGTCTCATACCTTTAAATAATTTTATATATCTATTAAAACACTTAGGGAAATTCTACAAAAATTGCAGATTATGTTTTCCAACATATACTAATTTCAGACCCAAAACATAAATAATTTAGCCGTAAATTATTTTAAACCCAAATAATCATTTTCTTCACTAGGAAATTAATATTAAATCCACATAACTTCAGAAAATTATGAAAATTGAAACTCAGCTCTAAAATATCATTTCTGATTTAAATCTAAAATCGTAAGGCATTTGGATGTCTTTTAATAGGGTTTTCACATCAAAACATATCATAAAATCTATATGAATAAGCATAAATCATTAACAAGCATATATGAACATTTTATCATTCAAAAACATGGCTAAACTTTGCAAAATAATACGGATTAACCTTAAAATAAAAAACAATAGAAAATATGAGATGTAGTCATTGTTCACCTTAGCTTTGAGATTAAGGATTTGATCTTTGATTTTGTTGCTTAAGCTTTCCTCTTGATCCTAGCTTTATCTTCTCTTGTTTTTCCCTTAATGGTGGCCAGCCTCTTACTTTGGTTTTAGTTTCGTGAATATAGAAATGAACGTATAGAATATGGCTTAAGGGGTTTAGGGTTAAAGAATAACACTTATTCCTATATTCCCCTTGTCTATTTCCTAACATCTTATTCCATTTCAATTTACTTAGTTCATTTGTTAACATGGCACGACTACCCTTACTAATAACAAATCTCAATCCCTTAACCATTTTACATTATTTCATTAATTTATCTAATTAAATGTTACCAAATAATGTTACTAAAAATTTGGGTCAATATACCAATGAAGGCCAAAAGAGTAGTCGGTGCCGAGTAGAAGTGGTCGGTACCAGCTGGTTCCCTCTGCTCCACTTCCTTTGCAACTTCTTGAGTCCACTTCTATAGTCCTTCTAAGCATGTTTCCCAAGTCCGTGAATCATTTCCTCTTCATCTTAACGTTCCAATTCATCTGAAGGCTACTTGATTAAAAAGTCGGATAATACTTGCCCCTCAGTGTATGCTTTTGTTGAAAACAAAGCGTTCTCCAAAACAAGACAAGCGTTGATCATCATCTATGTACGTCCGATGGTTATCCAAGAGTTAATTCAAAGCATTATCTCCATTCCATAGATATTCGTTCAACTGCTTTATGTAGTAGGAATTCCATTCTCCATGCTAAGGACAAAAACTGCACTTTGGAGATCATTCTACGCCTTAGCTAGGTCCTCACTTCCTTTTCCTTAACTTTTTTTAATTTTGTCAAACAATTCTACTCGACACCGAATAGTTCTTATTGGTATCGATCCCTTTTTGCCTATCACCAAGTACTATAAGTACTCATCACTTAGAAAAAATTTCTCACCTTTCTTCATTTCGTGACCGAGCATTCCATTTTTCCACCGGCTACCTTGCTTCCTCAACTTACTACCGACTTCCCTCTAAAGTCGTTTCTCCATTGTGAATTAAGCGCTGCCGACCATCTAAAGTTACTGCCACCTCCAGATCAGCACTACCGACGCCGGAGCACCGCTGTCGAATGCTGCTATTCATCCCAAACAATCCTCATGGTTCTCCTTGTTGCAACTCGATCCCAAATCCTTCAAGCCAACGATTAGGTGGGTTGTTGAACGTCGATTAGGCCAAGGTCCTCCTATGGTGGTCGGTGATGGTAAAGATGATTTGGATGTTTTTTGTATGGGTTAGTTAAGGGAATATCTATTTTTTCCTATAGTTGCACTTGGAGTTCTACCCGGGTTGTACATAAAGAGTCACCTAGCCTTAGCTCCAATTCTTTATACTCCAAGATTCCTTGACTAACCCATATCAACACATGTCCAATCGCATATCACCGTTTGAATGCCTATAGGAGGGTTCTCTTCCAAAGAATGGTAGTATTGAATGTGTTCCAATGTCTGAACAATTTTATTGCATAGTATTTCTAGTACTTGAATGATTTGATTGCACAACACTCTCTGTTGTTGCACTTCCAGTGTTCCTACAAAAGAAAACTTCTGCATCGCTCTGCACAATGGTTCCAATTATCGGTTATCTGACGATAATGGGTAAGATTCGATGCATAATTCCATCATGCAGCGTGGCTTGTTTTTCTAGCACGAGCGAGTTATCTACATAAGATGGTCCGTTCATCGTGTACGGGATACATGACTCACACTACATAGATTAATGCTTCCACTTTTCCCGATCGACGTTCAGAATTTGATTGGTCAACACATGTCGGCATCCATTGGATTTTGGGTGTCGGTCACATGGATATAGATTTGAAATAAAATTTTAAAATAAACATACCTCACTGTATTAAATGCTAAGTTTTTCTATCCAAAATGACTTGTCGATCCCCTCGCTTCAAGATTGACACCGAGCCATCTACTCCTCCCAAAGTTGGGCCTACTACTGCTCGAACTTTGACCTCTATGTCTTCCGGACCCAAGCGCTCAATTACCATTGAAGTTCTAAGAATGATCATACCAGTGGAACCAATGCACGATTCAACTTCTCCTTTAAATGAGTATATTAGTTTAAGAGTCCTGGATGATCCACCTAAATAGGTTCTAACAATACTTACACTCAAAATGCTCCTAAACATTTGTCAACAACAAGGAATTCTCGAAGGTCATGTTTTGCTTCTGACCAAGGCCAACGAGTGCACAATCCTCTAATGGGCTACACTACTTGCAACAAATACATGTACTTAGGTGGTGTTGTGTCACCTTTCGACTTGTTCCTCTATGTGATCCTCCAATATCTTGAATTGGCTCTGTCCTAGATCCATCCTTATGGATATGCACTCCCGAGCTCCTTATACATGTTGTTTCCGAACCTATTCCAATGACCTCCGAACTTCAGGTAGTTAATTCACATTTTAAGCTTCAAGCATCGTCAAGACTCGCCATTTTATATGATAATCGAGGCTTTGTTTTGATATAAAGTCATAAAGAAGCTTCAGAACAAATGCTTATATATCAAGAACGAGCCATCTCTTCCTCTCGCTTCTCTCCGCACTTAAATTTCTAACATCCAAGTGTTTAACTTTGTCCAATTTCTTGACAGATATCCCTGCTCGAGACATGAGTGATGAGCATGCCAAGACTTTGAAAACTCTTAAGAGGGTTAGCTTCCAACATCGCACCACCGCTTACCTTCCGATGAATGAGAACCTCCAACTGTGTAATTTGCTACATCCTGAATGCTTTGTCATTACTGCAACCTCTTCTCTAAGCAGTTCCAAAATGCTAACTCGATCTTCATCTCCCACTCGCAGCTTCGATGATAATCCTCAAGGCGAAGTTGAAGGTTCGTCGTGTATGGCAGATGTCGACAAGCTTACAGATAGGACAGAAGAAGAGCCTGCCACTGGTGAAATCCCAAGAGAAGGGGATGAAGGTACTGGAATGCAAATGATTCCAAAGGAAAGCGAAGGAAAACGAAGAAGAAAAAGAAAAGAAGAGATAAAAGAAGAAGAGGAAGAAGAAGAGAGCACGAAGTGAGGCGATAGTCACTACGAAGCTAGTCCAGAGCAAGGCGAATTGTGCGATGAGACATCTCCTGAAATCATTGAGCTTCCTGCCTCGCCTCGTTTGAAACATGTAATCATTAACTCTCCTAAGAAAGCCATGGAGATGAGCACATCGCCATTAGCCATGACAAGTCCTCCAGCTCTTTCTTTTGATGATATTTTTGGATCATTGAGTGATTTCGACGATCTCCTTAAAGATGGCTCTCCGGGTTTTAGCTTCCTGTCTGGGCACTAAAGGTGGTGAGACTCCATCTTTGCTTTCTTCCAAACATGGTAAGTAGAGTAATTAAGGGAGACACTGGCACTTTATGCATTACTAAGTTCACAAACACCCATATCCTTTGAATTCACTTGAATTCTCAACTTCCAAAACTTATATGATATTTTTTCTCATTTTAGGTACCATAGCAAGGGACAGATATAGCAAGCTCCAATATGTTGTTGGCGAGTCAAAAGGACACACTCTCGATCTATACCTGCCTTGATCAAGATCCCGTAGAGGTCAAGAATCTAAGGAAGAGAGAGCTAAATGCTAAGAAAGAGAATGAAGAGCGAAAGATGATCATCAAGCATAAAAAGAGAGAAATAAAAGGCAGGCCGAAGAATGGCGGCTTTGCAATCAAAGCAAGTGACACAAGGACCCATACGATCACCACTACTCCTCTTCTAGCATTCCTCTGCCTCGCTTAGAATTTCAAATTCCTACATATCACCAAACTTCCACTTTTCACTCATTAACTACAACCATGCCTTCTCACTCTAAAGGACTCTCTACTCTTCCAACTCCTATTCCAGCTTCATCGTCCTGAATGCAAGCTATTTTTCCTGACCTTTTCCTGATCGGTGTCATGTTTGACTGTAACGTCAAAATATTCTGAAGGAAGAAGCGGATCAAAAAGTCTTGTGGGTTAGGAGCTTATTGACCAAGGCTATGAATGAAAATAGCTCTATTACGCCCTCTCTAAGGTCAATCAAATCAACCATATGAACATCCAGTCGTTCGAGTCTTAAACAAAGACCTATGACAACCTTATTAAGGGATACAAATGGGACTTGGAGAAGTTAAAAGCCAAGAGAGATGCTTCTTTAAAATTCGAGGCGAGTAGCAAAATCCTGATAGTAGAAATGAAGAGAGCTCACACGAATGCCAAAATCGTGTATAAAGATTTGCTTAAGACTGCCCACGGGGATAGTGCTGCTCTGAAAACTCAAATTGCTAAGAAGGACTTGGCCCTTACTGCAAAAGATAAAGCTATCCGAGCCAGGGAAAAAATAATTGAAGAATAAGCAGCCGAGATCCAAAAGCTCTGCACTGAAAATGAAAAACCTGTAAACGATCTGCTATTGGCAAAGATTGAGAGAATAGACATCGAAGTCAAACATGCCATCATTGCACCAGATCTGAAGGAGATCTAAAAGCAAAATACGAAAGAAAGGGAAGAGCTAAATAATATTCTCAAGTAATTTTTTGCGAACGTGATTCAGTACAAGAATCTGAAATGACTGGAGAGTACGTATGTTATCACCCTTGTTGATGCTTGAGAAGAAGTGCTACACCATGCCGAGATAGCCGGTGAAGGCCTCATCGAGGAAGAATTGATGGCCAAGTACCTCGATGTGGATGATATAGCAAAACTTGAGGAAGGAAAGGCTATCCTCGCCCAAGAATTGTTGCTGTTGTCGCTGCCGTCGAAGCCTCCACTGGCCCAAGTGCATTGGGTCAGGCAGAATCACGAACTCCAAAATCTCCAGAGCTTTCGATAGATATTCCTATGACCAAGGGGGCTAGTTCTAAATCCACCTCAATCATCCTAGTATTTGCAGTGATCACTTTCGTAGAACCCTATATTCCTTCCCTCGTCGAGCAACCAATCTAACATTCACCCGAAGAAGGTGAAATTCCTAAATATCTCGCTTCACAATCTATTTTGAGCAAAGTTTATCCCATGTTTCACCGGTTTTAGAGAAACTCCAATGCTAGCTTGAATCCATCTTTAGCCTTTAGCATTTTATTTGTCAACTTGTAGGTCCTCCACATCTTCCTGCTACAATGTCAGCCACTCGAGGCATGGGTTTTGCAGTAATCTTCACCACATCGACCTCCATCTCCATGGAATACATCACTCCGGTTCCTCCTTCCAATTACAACGGTCCAGAGCCTGATTCTAAGAGGATAGCCGCTCTGGAAAACCTGGAGGACATATCCTTATCCTTGGAGGAAGAAGTTGCTATTACTTATGCTATAGACACAACTGACCAAATCACCATGGCAGAGAGACTGAAGATTGATATTTCCAAGGTTCACATCAAAAATCAAGCTTGGTACTGAATATTCCGTCAGTTATGCTCCAACAAGCACTTTGCTAAACTTCCCCATCTCAAATTGAAGCCCATCGAATCAAGTCCATCGATGCCCCGATTGAAAGGCGAAACCTCCAAAGCGGGGAAATCCAAAGGCGGACGGAAGCATAAGAGACCACTCGATTGTTCAAGTGGCAATGGCACCAAGAGAGGGAAAAAACAAGTAGGAGAATCCTAGGGATTATGAGCAAGATTGGTCTTTTTGTTATGCATTTTGTCTTTCCTTTTGTTGTAAATAGGTGTGCGGGAATGACCCTTGCTACCATTGTACATAAAAGCTTAAAGATCACTTTGTTATGTAATCTTTGTTCCATTTTACTTTTTAGCACTTTCATATTCTATATTTGCTTATATACAACTGCCTACATATATAATATAACTACTTGTACAGTAATTTATCCATATTATATATGCTTATTCTTGTATAATGCTTTTATTTACCACAAATTTGCGCATATAAATAAAATTCTACGATTGCTTTAGTTATACTTCGTTATTTAGCCATATTTATAGCTGCCAAAGCTTTCGTTTGGCGAAATAGAACTATAGTTTTTAACTAACTCTTTGGTTGTTCATGTTTACGTTAGGTTGAGTTTCCTTCAACCATCGACAAGTTGTAAATAGCCTAAGTTTTGTGTTGTTCCTTGTTTATAGGGTACAACAATTTGAACGTCCAAGTCCTGACGTTCTGACCTTGCCGATATCCGGGTACGGTCAGTGGTATCCACAGATTTTCTATCCTCAACGAAGTGCGTCTCGCTTGGCCTTGAGTGTAATTGTTCTACATCACAAGCCCTATTCGTAGGACTTGTCATTTCAAATGCTAGAATCTTAGAATTATCCACTAATTCTGCCTATTTTTAGGCATTACTAGGAGATACCATTATGGGGCAAATTATCTGATTGCCCTAGTCTGACCATGCTTCCCTTGTCCTGATCTTCTACTGAAAAAGTCCGATAATACCTGGTTTCGATTTCTAAGGATTATCCATGCTTATCCTTGGCCAGACGTGTCCCACCAGGCCGTAAGCATAGTCGTGAATATGCCAACCGTATGCCAGTTCATATATCCGAGAATATGTGTCTTTGGATGCCAATCTATGGGCATCCTCTCTCGGTCCTACCTATCTCAAGGCATTGATTGAGAGTATCCGTTGACCGTCCTCACTTAACTATGGCCTAGTGTATCCTGCTACACTGCTAGTGTGGCTATTAAAATCCATCATGCACTAGTTTCTATCTCCAAAAATTAGCCTTTTAGTCGCCTTATCCTTGGTGTTCCTTCTTGACATTGGCAAATTCCAGGATAACAGTCAATACCTGAAGGTTGGGGTTGAATTATCTGATTAACCCCTGCGTTTTTCTTCCCCGGTCCTCATCCTAGACCATAGAAGTTTGTACCTGACTGTACTGCTAATCGTGCAACATAAGAATTTTTCTTTCAAGAACACGGTTCCATTGGTTCAAGAAGCTAACTTTTATTTATATACCAAAAATGTGGCAAGTCCTACCTTATTACATTGCCTTCAGAATCCTTGGGTGGCTTATTTGCAAAAAATAAACTAAGTAAGTAAAATAGCATCGTAGTGAGTCGTTATTCCATGCTTGTGGGATTGGGATCCCATCAATAGTGGCAAGCTTGAACATTCCATCTCCAAGCTTTTGTTCGATTGTATAAGGTCCTTCTCAATTCGGACCAAGTGCCCCCATACTTGGGAGAATTCATTTCAAAACGCGACCCCTTACCTCAAAGGTATGGTTTCAGATCTTGGTGTTTAAATGTCATGCTACCCTTTGCTGGTGAGCATCAACCCTTAATTCTGCCTCTTCCCTTTTCTCATCAACTAAATCGAGGGACTCAAGCAAGAGTTTTTATTTACTTTTGGATCATAATGCCTTTTACGTTGAGAAGGGACTTCCAATTCTATCAGAATCATAGTCTCTGGTCTGTATTGAACAACCCACACCTTAATGGGCCTGAATTTCAACTAAATCAAAACCAAGTCATTAGAGCATGGATCGTTGGTTGTAGTAACTTGTAGTAAACATAAGTATATCGGAGAGCGACCAATATAAACTCACAGCGGAATACAAAAATATAATAGAATATAAATACTGATGGTGGCCACTACCTTGGAATCGATATGTTCCTTGGATGTTTAATTACCTTGTCAGCGCTGAGCATGAATAATAAGACTTCTCTGTTTGCGCCAAAAATGGTCACAAACCCCAAGTATTGAGAAAGCACAAGTGTATGAATACAAATCAGCAATATTCAGACACAAAGCTCAGATCTAAGCTAGCAATAAACAACAATCCAGAAATAAATCACAAGAACACGAAATTTATAGTGGTTCGTCTATCTCCGGCCTACGTCCACTTCAATGATTTTTATCTTTTATCGATGTTCTTTGCTGATTACGGATGATTACAGCAGATACAATGAATGAATTTGAGTATAACAGCAATGGAAAGAAGTAGAATTGAATCCGGCAGAGTCTGGACGTTGGTCAGCAAAAAGATCCTCCTCTCTATAGGCTTCAGGGGGCTATTTATAGGCGTAAGAGGCTGAGATCGCACCCAAACTTCGGGACACTTCTTCTGGCATGTGAGGGGGCCCACGCGATCGACCCCACCAAGTTTCGACTCGATCTGCGATCGATATGAAGCAATTTCGTATCCATCAAGAAATGATCCAATCGAGCTGAAACTTGGCAGGACTGTTCTTTACCTTGTATGCAAGCTACTGTGAAAATTTCGTTGCATTTGGATCTGTGGTTTAGGGGATATGATCGATACAATCTCGTGTTCTTCGTAGGATGCATATTTTGAATCCATTGGTTCGAATCCATCCTGTTCGACTCGACCAAGGCATGCGCCTATCTGCTGTCGTGGCGCTATTTCCCAGGCCAGATCCTAAATTTGTGCCGAGTTGAAGGTTTCCCTTTATCTTTGGAAGCTCAAGCGGAGGCCCGCTTACTTATGTTTTCTCATATGAATCTTTTATCTCCAGCTATTGGGGATCCCATTTCTGTACCAAGTCAAGATATGCTTATCGGACTTCCTTCGAACCATGCACGTCCTTCGCCGCTTTGAATGCTTCTTCTCTTGATTCGCGCTCGCATCCATATTTTGCGTTCGTTCGTGCCGATAATTTGCATCTGTATCCAACTGCTTGCATCGTACCGTTCTTCGTATCGATTTCAGGAGTGTGTTTCGCATCTTTCTATCTGATCGATATGAAATAATGTTATGCGAGGTTTTATCGATCGATACGAAAAACACACGAAGGTTTGGATACGAAGCTAGACACAGATGGATACGAACGAAGCCTTACCTGATGGACGCGAACTCCGATGGCCTCCTATGGATACGAAGGTGCTAGACACTTCTATCATCGATACGAGAGTATCGATTCGAGACACGCCGCCCCTTCCCATCTTGACCGATATGAAACCACCGAGTCGAACCCGTGCTGATCGATACGAAATGTACCGAATCGAAACCTTGCTGATCGATACGAAGTGTATCGATTCGACCCACCATCTGCCGATCGATGCGAAATGCATCGATACGAAACATGCCTTACGCACCTTAATCCATCCATATCTTGTGCACACGACCCTCGATTGATCTGAAACCTGAAACATAGCCTCTCCTAGTCCTAATCATCATCTCCAATCGATTCCGTTCTGATCGGAGCTTGGCCAAATTTTGACGACATCCATTGCGGCCTTGTTTCCAATTGAACTCCAATCCTGGTATCCATCCTTCCTTGCCAATTTTGTTGATATTCCAGCTTTGACCAAAAGGTGGGATAACATTTGCCCCCCAAAACATGCCTTATGATAATAAGGCGTGTTTTGAATAACTCCGAATCCGATATCCAAAGTCCATAACCAATTCCATGCCCATCCAAACTCGATAACCGAGTTTTAATCCATCCTTAGTCAATAGCCAATAACCGAATCCAGGACCTCTCCGGGTTAATATCCAAATCCATAACCCCTCCAAGCTCTTGCCAAGCACAATCCACACCTGACGATCGTGATCCAGTATCCCTGGACGTTGAGCTAACCTCTTCGGGTTCTTGCCAAGCGCAATCCACACTTGACGACCTTGGTCCATTGTCCCTGAACGTTAAGCTAACCTCTCCGGGTTCTTGCCAAGCGCAATCCACACTTGACGACCTTGGTCCAGTGTCCCTGAACGTTAAGCTAACCTCTCCGGGTTCTTGCCAAGCGCAATCCACACTTGACGACCTTGGTCCAGTGTCCCTAGACGTTGAGCTAACCTCTCCGGGTTCTTGCCAAGCGCAATCCACACTTGACGACCTTGGTCCAGTATCCCTGGACGTAAGTAATGCCATGGCTTAAGTCCTAAGCCGAATCCTGGTCGCTTCGGACCCTTGTTGAGCATAGTCTATACTCAACGACCTAAAACAATAACCGGTAATAGGGGGCCCAAGTCCTAGGCCGAATCCTGGTCTCTTCGGACCCTTATCGAGCATAGTCCATACTCGATGACCTGAATGAGTCACTTTACCGCGTTCGGGCAAAACGACTCACCCCTTGCCAGGCATAATCCATACCCAACGACCATTTATCAAAAACCCAAACAAAAATCCAGTCAAAATCCAATCCAAAAACCAAGTCAAACAAAAAATTTAGAAATCCAAACCAGCATCCAAAACAGAAACCAGTCATCCAAACGAAAATCCAAAACAGAAAGCAAACAAAACCAGGAGCTCAAATCAAACTCCAAAACCAAACCAGAAAAACGAGTGTCCAATCCGAAAACAAAAGACAGATTTCGCAAACCATGGTTTTGCGGTTCATCATCATTCAGAGCATGCCTAGGGGCTACCTCCGTCCCCATACATGTGTAAATGACTTGGTTGCTTGCCAATGGTTTGTTACTTATTTCATATTACCCCGGTCAATTGATAACCAATCGACCATCATTCCTGTGCCTCATACCATCATGGCTTGAGGTGGGCGGTGGTTGCTCCTGCTCCACCGCTACATTCTGAGCCCCAACATACTGCCTCAATTGTCCATTCCTCACATGCTCCTCAATTATGTCCTTTAGGTGCCTGCAGCTGTTGGTATCGTGTCCATCCAAATCATGGAAGAGGCAGTGCCTTCCTGATGCCCTCTCCCGCTCGGATGGTTCTCTCCTAGCCGGCCTTCGGTAAGGAAGGCGATTCCGAGTTTCCATGTATATCCGCTCTAGTGTCTCGTTTAATCCCGTGTATGTGGAAAACTTTGGATCCTTCCATCACTTCCTAGCTTTTTCAGAGTCATCATCCAACTTCCTTTTCCCTTTATCTTTATCCGAACCTCTACTGGATGGCCCTCCACCCTCAGTTGCATTCACTTCCTTCAACTTTAAATCTGCACATGCGTCTTCTTGCCGAAGGAACCTTTCAGCTTCATGAAAGAATTCCCCGAGATCCAGTGGCGGGTCTCGTACTAAAGATACCTTGAAATCCGAATCCTCCCTGACTCCTGACACCGCTGCCATTAAAACCATCGATGGATCCGGTCGATCCACCGAAGCAATAGCCGCATTGAATCGAGTTAGAAATGCTCTAAGTGATTCATCCGTCCTTTGCTTTACCGATGTTAACGTTATCACGTTCTTAGGTCTTTTGATATGAACCCAAAACTGTCCCAAAAACCTATCCACCAATTCCCTCCAAGTCCTGATGGATCCTTCTTCCAGCTGCCTAAACCACATTGCAGCTAGATCTGTCAAATACAACGGGAAACATCTGGCCATCACTTCCTCCGATGCCCCCATCACTTCCATGTGTCTAGTGTATCTCATCAAGTGATTAGTCGGGTCGGCCTTGCCATTATATGCTTCCACGCTAGGTAACTTGAACTTAGGTGGATTCTGAGCTATTCTGATTTCCCGAGCGAACGGACTCCTGTTCACTCCTTCCATATCTCTATTGGTCAAACCTCCACGCATAGTCTTCCTAATGATTTCCGCTAATCCAGCGTTGTCTGTCGGGGGTTGCCCCCCAAGGTCCCGAGGGAACTCCAGCACATATTCTTCATGTGGCTCATTAGCAGCAACGTTGGCCCTAGCCTGTTGAACTCCTCCCAAAGGTCTTCCTGTGTTGGATCCGGCGGGCCTGCCCCCAAGCCCCTGTTGATTGCCTTCCGGTTCTGTATTCTGTCCCCCATTGGGTCCCATATCCCTAGCTCCTTGTTCCACATTAACAGCCGCTATAGCTGGTCCTATGTTTTGTATTCCCGTAGCTCTCATCTGCTCAAAGAAATTCTGCAGCATCTCCTGTTGGCTCTTCAATATTCTTTCGTGCATCAGATTGGTCATGGTCTCCATTTCATCTCTAGTGATGTAGATCGAAGCTGGTTCTTCTCCAGCACCAGAGGATGCCTCTTGACTTCCTCCTTGTTGGCTTCTCTCAGCTCTTTGTCTCGTTTGTCGAGTCATTGTCTCCCAAATCTGATCCCTTCAAGCTTTTAAATCTGAACTCTGGATCTGATGTAGCGGGTGCTAGTTGTTCTCGGTGAAAGCACCAAAGTGTTTGCGCCAAAAATGGTCACAAACCCCAAGTATTGAGAAAGCACCAGTGTATGAATACAAATCAGCAATATTCAAACACAAAGCTCAGATCTAAGCTAGCAATAAACAGCAATCCAGAAATAAATCACAAGAACACGAGATTTATAGTGGTTCGGCTATCTCCGGCCTACGTCCACTTCAATGATTTTTATCTTTTATTGATGTTCTTTGCTGATTACAGATGATTACAGTAGATACAATGAATGGATTTGAGTATAATAGCAATGGAAAGAAGTATAATTGAATCCGGCAGAGTCTGGACGTTGGTCAGCAAAAAGATCCTCCTCTCTGTAGGCTTCAGGGGGCTATTTATAGGCATAGGAGGCTGAGATCGCGCCCAAACTTCGGGAGACTTCTTCTGGCACGTGAGGGGGCCCACGTGATCGACCCCACCAAGTTTCGACTCGATCTGCGATCGATACGAAGCAATTTCGTATCCATCAAGAAATGATCCAATCGAGCTGAAACTTGGCAGGATTGTTCTTTACCTTGTATGCAAGCTACTGTGAAAATTTCATTGCATTTGGATCTGTGGTTTAGGGGATATGATCGATACAATCTCGTGTTCTTCGTAGGCTGCATATTTCGAATCCATTGGTTCGAATCCATCCTGTTCGACTCGACCAAGGCACGCGCCTATCTGCTATCGTGGCGCTATTTCCCAGGCCAGATCCTAAATTTGTGCCGAGTTGAAGGTTTCTTCCTTCGAACCATGCACGTCCTTCGCCTCTTTGAATGCTTCTTCTCTTGATTCGCGCTCGCATCCATATTTTGTGTTCGTTTGTGCCGATAATTTGCATCTGTATCCAACTACTTGCATCGTACCGTTGTTTGTATCGATTTCAGGAGTGTGTTTCGCATCTTTCTATCTGATCGATATGAAATAATGTTATGCGAGGTTTTATCGATCGATACGAAAAACACACGAAGGTTTGGATACGAAGCTAGACACAGATGGATACGAACAAAGCCTTACCTGATGGACGCGAACTCCGATGGCCTCCTATGGATACGAAGGTGCTAGACACTTCTATCATCGATACGAGAGTATCGATTCGAGACACGCCGCCCCTTCCCATCTTGACCGATATGAAACCACCGAGTCGAGCCCGTGCTGATCGATACGAAATGTACCGAATTGAAACCTTGCTGATCGATACGAAGTGTATCGATTCGACCCACCATCTGCCGATCGATGCGAAATGCATTGATACGAAACATGCCTTACGCACCTTAATCCATCCATATCTTGTGCACACGACCCCCGATTGATCTGAAACCTGAAACATAGCCTCTCCTAGTCCTAATCATCATCTCCAATCGATTCCGTTCTGATCGGAGCTTGGCTAAATTTTGACGACATCGATTGCGGCCTTGTTTCCAATTGAACTCCAATCCTGGTATCCATCCTTCCTTGCCAATTTTGTTGATATTCCAGCTTTGACCAAAAGGTGGAATAACATTCTCCACCCACCATTCCCGTCTTGCTCCAATAACCTATCCTTTTAAATCTATCATATGATTTGTAATGAGGATGAGGTAAGAACAACATTATGGTGACTAGAAAATTACAAACTTTACCTACAACACTAATTTATGCTGATTGATTTCCATTTTAGTGTTATGTCTATTATTCATGGCTAATCCGTTAAATCCTATATGCATATATGACATGCCTAACCTCTCCAAGGTATAACTATATAATATATATATATATATATATATATATATATGTGTGTGTGTGTGTGTGTATGCCTATATACATATATATCTAAACGTATACTACTCAAAAACCCAACCACTTAATACTTCTTAAATAGGGAGGAGGCAGACCCAACAGCCATTTAATACCTTAACCCCGAAGCGGGCCCTCCGTAATGTAAGTGCTAGTCAATCAGTCCTAGCTAGAGAGATCGATGACCCATATATATGGCTTTATAATATTTTATAATTTTTAGAAATAGTGGAGAAGGAAAATAGTAGAGCTTCGCTGCTTTGATTGGAAAATATGAGAATAGAAGTGAGCGGTTGGCCTGTATTTATAGGTGCTCGAATTAATCGTATCCGTTAGATTAAAATAACTTAATCCAGGTCGTTCGACCAAGGTCGACCGCCTATATAAGCGGTCAACCATTACGTCCCTAGCCGCCACCCCCTCCCCCCTGATTGGTCGATCGCCTCTATAAGCGGTCAACTGTTATGTCCCTAGTAAGAGGGTCGACTAGTGGGGTCTCACATTTATTATTATTTATTTCCTTTTCTCATTTTAAATTATTTCTACTTTGGAAACTTCAAACGCTAATAACTTTTTCGTTTGAGCTCCGACCGCGAAACTCCAAATATGAAAGTTTCTAAGAAAATCACCATGAACACAATGCTGCAAGTATTATAGCCAAATTATGAATTCATTTTAAAAGCCTTATTAATTATCGTTAATTTTACGGGGTGTTACATTCTCCTCCCTTAAAAGAATTTCGTCCCCGAAATTCTCCAAGGGTTGAATCATGTAACATAGCACGCAACCAATCTAAGTTATCCAACCAATTTGGGTACAACAATTCTGCAGCCAAACATGTACAAGTGCATGATGTACCGCAACATATAAGTTAAGCGTACAGAATGATTCTAAATCGGTGCCTCCTATATGAATGCATTCTTTTTAAATAAATTTTGAAAATATAATGCAAACAACCTATATATATATTGGCAGTTCTGTATGAATGCAGGTTTTCAAAAATGAAAATATATATCCTTTTTCACACAACAATTTCCACACTCCTACGAATAGGAGTATGGTTCAACCAATTTTGCATCCAATCCCTACAATCCAAAACCTATCACACAGTTTCTAAAATCCAAAATTTTTGAAAATCCAGTTTTCCTAGATCTATACTCCCATGTCTGAAAAGGAATTTAGATGGAGAATTTTATATTTCCAACCTTCTTTCGGTTACCTATTATATTAAGCTTTAGAACCTTCTCTTTTGTCCCTATTCTTTTCCAACCTTTCCCAGTACAATTTGCATAAGGAGGTTTATTTTTGGATGTTAAAACGGAATTATCCTAAACACGGGTTTTGTTTCACTATGAATAAGGTATGAAAATAAAAATTCCAAAGCTGGAAAATCTTTTCTCTTATTATTATCTATGTTTTGTATACTGCCACCCTTATCGAACAGTAAAACTCATATTTACTAACACTGACGCTTCCTACGTTAAGCATGTGGCATTTGATAATCGAAAATTCTCTAGTTTTTCATTAAAACATTTCCCCTTTCCAATCGAACTTGAACAAAATCTTCCAAAAGCATTTGAACCCAACTTCTCGAAAGCATTCAAACAAAAAAAATTCAAAAGCATTCGAATGCAATTTTCAAAATATTTGCTTGTCCATCCTCAAAACAAATCCAGCCACATCTTAACGTAATCGAGATTCAGTCAATGAGTTAACACATATGATTGACCCTAACATTATGCGGTTAATCGTAGATTTGGGGAACTTTTCCTTTTACTCTAAAACAAAATACAACCTACAAGCATATTTATAAATTTTAGCCTTAAGGCATAGGGGTAGCGTCTCATGATTTCACAACAACATTTCCTTGTTCTTCGGTTGCTAAATTTATTTTTTCCAAAATTCTAATTTTTTTTGGATTAAAGTCTTCTTTATTTCTAGTTGCTAACCTAATTTCCTAATTAACTTCCAACTTATATAGCATTTATCATTAGTTAAGTGTCCTTATGAGATCTCCTTATTTACACTATTTCCCAATATATATAGCGGTCAAAGCTAAACTAAACCATCAACACAATAAAACAGGAACATATCTCATATCATATCATATGCTTTCCCAATATGCAATGGGAGAAAACTAGCAATTACAGCTAAATAACCTAAAAGAAAATGATTGTTGGAAGCCGCCCTTCAACATCAATTAGTATTAATGATGTTGTAGCCCTATCACCCCGTACTCAACCAAGATGAACACCTCTAGCATGTCATTCAACTATAATCCACATGTCTTAGCTTACCACATTGGCTCCCAATAAATAAGGTCCATCCATTACTTCGGTTATTACACCCGATAGTGGGATAAATTGTGCATTCTTACTCTGCAGTGGGTAGGAAATATAAACTATGCACGTTTAGAATACCTCTTTAGAAGATTAGTTTGGTGGAATAACTTTCTTACCACCTATCTTGCCTTATTTAACCTTGAGTCAACCAATATCCTTTATGTGTATTTTTCATCTCATTACTCTCTTCTCCAATCACACTACTACCTTCTCTTAATCAAAATCTCATGATGGTATCCTCAAACTTTGGTATTTGCTTTCCTTATCTTTGATCTTTCATGCGAGTATACCCTAGTACTTGCAAAATTATACTTTGATACCAATCCACATTCTTTTGAGAGTTCTTCTTATAGCTTCAAAACATCTCTAATAAAATATTCCTAGGTTCATACTAATATTTCTTATATTCAATGGGGATTCCTAGTTGCTACCATATGAACATTTGTAGCTATTTTATTCATAGCCTAAACCTTTACCCCGTCTTACCTAGGCATTCATCTCTATCTACTCTATATCAAAAATTGGTTTGTGTTTCACCACTCTTTATAAAACTCATTTTTTCATAATCATGAAGTACCCAATTTAAAACCTTTATCTTTGAAAATATAAAGTTAGGAACCTTTTTTATCAAATTCAAAATTTGCTTGGTTGCAAAAAGAAGTCATGAAAAATTTCCCTTTTAAAAGACTTTCTACAATAAATATATACTTCCTTAAAAGCAGGATTTTTAACTCAAAGCATGTTTAAAGACCCAATTGTCATACCAAACCATTTTTCAAAAACATCCTCTATAACCTTAAAAAATGGAATCTGGAGTAGACAAGGATAACTCCATTCTATTATTTTTCTACTATGCTATTTCCACTTTTACCCTTAGTGGAGATTTTAATAGCATATGAGGGGGACTTCTAAAAGATATGCGCAATTGCTAAACTTATCTAAGCACCTATCTAAAACATATACGCAATTACTACACATATATATGGAATTTATCCATTGTTCCTATCCTATTCCTATTCCTTTTCTCTTGTACTATTTCTAACTAGATTACCAATCCTATTTTAAAATAAATTCCTAAAGCTATTTCTATTTAAATTTCTTAATACTACTACTATTAAAAAATTCCTTACCTAAATGGCTTTTACTACATAGCTCTTTTCCTCTTTTAATGTTTTCCCCATGGACTCATTGCAGTGCGTTTGCCTCCTGCTTTAGCCGTTGGACTTTTCTCCATTAACATGAAAAGAGATATGTATAAATCTATTTTAGTTGTTATTCTACATATTTCCTTAAATGAAAATGTTTCTCCAACCTTCATTAGCGGGCATTCTTTCCATTTTACTCTCTCTATCTTGTTTCAATCAAATACCATTTCCATTTAAACACCCCCTAGAGAAAGAAGTTTTAAAAAAACTTTCAAACTTACAAAAATAGGAAAAATCATCAAGCCAAGCATACTCTCTCTTTTCCATTCATTTCAAAAACGAAAAATCCTTTATCGAAAACCTTTGGATCAAAATTTTTTGTCCTAACCAATTTTTAAACTTAAAATTTTCTTTCCTTTTCAAAACAACAACTCTCAATAAATCTTATTGAAAACCATTTAAAATGTTCCAAGGAACTTTCAAATATAATCTTTTGTCAAATTCTTTCATATGGGGTTGGACTTAGAAATGGACTTTAATTGCCCTTTTTTTGGACTCTCCTTCTTTTACACCCATCCTTAACTCATCTTCATCGAAAATCTAGTTTATCTTCTTGTGGTGATTAATACATGCCTTCTGCAGGAACTTACTCAATCTTATCGCATCTTGCTTCTAGATGCTTGCAACACATAGGTTCTTACTTCCTATCTGTCCAGATGAAATGTTCATCTTCAATCGGCAATCCATCGAAATCCACAATCATTAGGCAGCATAGGCCCAATAAAGGAGTCAAGTACCATCTAGCTTTTAGGGTCCTATATGTCATGCTCATGTTCTTCTTAGTCAACGCCTTGCGGTACAGCCAAAGCTCTATGCAGTAATCGAGGTAGGTGTATAAATTTAACTCAGTTTATTTTCTAACTTATAGTTGCCTCACCCATCCTATCGGAATATGGTCGCAACTACTTTTATGGTCGAAATTTATAGAGTTTGGCATATAATATATATATAATGATAGGTAAATATACAAATATATTCTCTCAGCGTATGCAAATTCTTATGATCGACTAACCTAAGCTCCGATACATATTGTAACAACCCGCACCTTAATGAGTCAGAATTTTGACTAAATCAAAACCCAAGTCCATTAGAGCATGGATCTTTGGTTTTAGTAACCTACAATAAACATAAGCATATTAGAGAGTGATCAATATGAACTTATAGCGGAAGAGAAAAATATAATAGAATATAAATACTGATGGTGGCTACTACCTTGGAATTAATAGCATTTCTTGGATGTCTAATTGCCTTGTTAGCGCCGAGCATGAGTAAGAGGGCTTCTCCATCCACCTTTTCCATCTTGCTCTAATAACCTGTCCCTCTAAATCAATCTCGTGGATTGTAATGAGGAGGTGGTTAGAACAATGTTCTGATGACTAGATAATTACATACTTAACCCATTACACTAATTTATGCCGATTGATTTCCATTTAAGCATCATATCTTTTATTCACGGCTAATCCGTTAAAACTTATGTACGCGTACGATATACCTAATCTCCCTGAGATGTAACTATATATATATATGTGTATGTGTGTGTGTATGTGTGTGCGCGCTCGTGCACCTACATACGTATATATCTAAACATATACTACCCAAAACCCCGGTCACTTAATACTTCTTGAATAAGGAGGAGGCAGACCCAACTACCATTTAGTATCTCAACCCCGAAGCGGGCCTTCCACAACGTAAGCGCTAGTCAATCGATCCTAGTTACAGAGATCGATGACCCCTATATATGTCTTTATAATTTATAATTTAATTGTCATAGTGCTAACACATCTCAAAAACTCATCTAAGAGTTTAACTAGCCCACCTCCGACAACCAAACAACTAATTAACTAAACTTGAGGTCTATGTGTATCCCATACAGATTCTACACTATTAGGAAGGGAAATCCATCAGGGCATAACCTAAGTCTTTGCTACACTGCTCGGGACCGTTGGTGGTCATGGTCTATATGCCAGCCCTACTACTAAATATATGTCCAATAAAAATACTGACATAGCCCGCCGACCTTCCACAGTTGAAATCTTATTTAGACTAACCTAATGTACGTCAAGGAAAATTCCCTTTTAGTTACTTAATTGCTCTTATTTGAAATGAAGCAGACCCATTTCCTTAAAAGTACTGGGTTGTTTAATACTTCAAATCCAAGGAGAACCTTTGGTATATTTTCCCTTACCTATTCGCAATGTTTATCCCTTCTCTACAGTTCCTACATTTGGAGATGTCCCACATCGGCAGTATTTATACACAACTGCTGGTAGCCTCTAGATGAATGGTAGACTTCTGTTGTGTAACTCTACTGACCTTGCATCCCAACCCACTAAACCAAACCAACCATCTTAAGCATAAATGTTGGGCTAGACCCACTAATTCGCGCTTATTCTAATCATATAATTAAAGCTATATAATTTTTCACTATGAAAATTATACTATCTTCCAGCATTTATTTCCTATCTTATATGCTTATTTACTATATTCCATAAATGTCAATTGTCTATAGCAAATGGTCATATTATTATAATCAGACAATCTCTATAACAATTATTTATTCGTTCTAATTCAACATATTACGCTTATTTCATTTCCTTATAAATGTCATATTAAATCCTTTAATCGGTCTCATTAACCGCATTTATGTTCCCATTTAATTCTTGTAACTCCCTATTAACTACACAGACATTGCCCTATTAATTTTGGAGTTACTATATCTTTTCCATCTACACCTCCTAATCCTATAATCTAATACTATTAATAACTAGTGTGAACATTGTCATAAATTATGCTATATATATATATATTTATTTTTAATCGATAAGCACGTTTATACGCATGTATATGTATATATATTCCTATTTCTAACTATTAATTCCTAAACTAGAAAATTCCTTTCTACATTTTAATTTATTAGAGTATCCTTTCTAAAAGGATTACCGTTATAACTTTCCATAAATTACCTAAAAATGAGGCTTTTGCTCCATTTGAAATTTTAAGGAATTATCTCTTTTCTTTTATTGAAATAGATGGTGCAAACTACGAGGAAGAATATCCATACTTTATACATCTCTTTCCTTTTGGGTATATTCCTTGTTAACTCAAACGATGCACTTTTTATACATATATTTGGAATTGGATAATTTATGGAAATTACATTGTAATGGATACAGTTGAATTATACCCTACTCCCAATAAATTAAAACATAGAGATTCACATTCCAAGTAAATTTAGGGCAACCCAAACTAATACTAACATTTTACAACCCATATTTAAATCTAGAATAAACTTTACATCTTTATCAACATTCAACTTTAACAAATTTAGGGACTGGTTTCCAAATTTCCAAATTAGGGTGTAAATAACATTCATATTCCAATTATCTAACTTATAGAATATATATGTGAGATTTCATCTTCCTATGTCTATAACTCCATAGATCTTGCATAGGCATAATATTTAAATAAACTCAATGATATAAATAAATTATATAATTTCCTACTCACCTTTCTAGATTTTCAAATCTCCCAAATTCGAATTCATCTCTTTATTTGACTTCTTTTCCATTCTAATCTAAAACAACATGTATAACAAGGTATATACATACTATTAGAATTACATATATGAAAAGAGATTTGTAGTTAAAGGGAACATAAATTTATAACAATGAAATTTACCATTTTCCACTGTTTTGATTTGCTTCTTCTCTTTTTTTTCCTTCCCTTCTCCCATTATATATAATATTTTATCATTTTAGAAATAGTGGATAAGGGAAAAAGGTAGAGCTTCACTGCTTTGATAAAAAAAATATGAGAAGAGAAGTATGGGTTAGGCCTATATTTATAGGCCCTCGAATCAATTGTATTCGTTAGATTAAAATAATTAAATCTGGGCCGTTCGGCCAAGGTTCAACCCTAGCTATCACCCCCCGACTGGTCGATCACCCCATATTAGAAATTGATCTCCCCTAGTAAGGGGGTCGATTGATGGGGTCTCGCATTTATTATTATTTATTTTCTTTTCTCATTTTAAATTATTTATGCTTCGAAAATTTCAAACGCTAATAAATTTTTTGCTTGAGCTCCGATTGCGAAACTCCAAACATGAAAGTTGCTTAGAAAATCGACAAGAATACTGTGGTACAAATTTCATGGCCAAATTCCAACATTTTCTCAAATTCCATTTTGGAAGCCTTATTAAATATCGTTAATTTTACGAGGTGCTATACGTATGCCAGAACGAACGACTTGTGTCTACTTGTAGACTCGTGAGTCGTCTTATAAGCCCACAATGCCAATGGAAGCTCATTAACCCAGTTGCCCTTATATTTTATTAAATATCGTTAATTTTAAGGTGGATTTGATGATTTTATTCATTGCATCTACTTGTCTGTTTACTGGTAGGTGTGCTACCACTATAAAGCTCTTTATCATCCTATACCGGTTGTAGAAATCCTTGATTTCGATATTTTTGAACCAAGTTCCATTGTCCGTTATAATTGTCCGAGGTAATCCAAACCTAAAGATGATGTTCTTCGTCACGAAGTTGATTACATTTTTTCATTATGATCATGGCAAGCGGTTCCGCTTTAGCCCACTTCATGAAGTAATCAACCAGAACTATTGTATACTTAGCTCCTCCTTTCTCCATTAATAGTACTCTGATAATATCAATTCTCCAAACCATAAATGGCCATGGGCAAACCATTTATATGAACTCTGTAGATGGGGCTCTTGGAATCTTCATAAATCCCTGGCAATGTGTATCATCCCGCCTTCTGAGGCCCAAAACTAACCGCTACTAATGCTGCAGTCATCCGTAGTTGTTATTTCTTGGCGACCGAATGCGGCATAGTTAATATTGATACACATGAACATAAGAATATGAAAAAAAAATTAAACTTCAACAAAATAGAATTTCTCATTTAATATGAATAATATTCAAATTTAATTACATAATCCCAAACGTTAACCATGTTCAGATCACATATACATGTACTAAATACTATAAGAGCGACATATGAAGATGTCCCCTTATGATAATCATAGAACTAATAATATGAACTTTATAGTTCTTAGTACATCACAGTGGAATATACAAAATAGCTCTTATATAGCTAACACTGCCTCCTGCACGTATCCGGAAGCTTATTCATCCAAAAACCTAAAAGTCTCCACTCTCAGACTACTCAAATTAATTTTAAGTACCTGGGAGTTTGCGGAGAAACACAAACTTCGAGTCAGACAATAAGTCTGGTATGAATAATCCCTTATCATCCCTTATCATAAATAGATATCTAGTGAGACCATGCCGCTTAGCAGAACGGGTTTTCCTCTCACTAGTATCCAAAAAAAAACATGCAAATCATTTACTATGCTCCTGCACCCAAAATGATTAGTCTTAACGTAATATGAAATAAAGCCATAAATCATATGTATTGGATATCCCATCCACCCATTTATTAGATATCCCATCTAAAAGCAATTTATTAGATTTCCCATCTAAAATCAATTTGTTAGAGTTCCCCTCTAAAATCTTTAAAATGACTATCCATCATAATTTAATAGGACTATCGGTCCCAAATCCATTCACTACAACAAAAACACCCTTTCACAACTGCCAAAAACAGTTGTAATAGATCTATTAAAACTGGCATCCACCAGTCTTTATATCCACAGTTGTAATAGAGCGGGATTATTTTACAAGAGGTACGTACAGTTGCACAAGCAGTTGAAAAAAGATTTTTACAACTGCAAATAGCAGTTGTAAAAGATTTATTTACAACTGCTTTCAGCAGTAGTAGAATACCTTTTACAACTGCTATTTACAGTTGTATTAAAGTTTATTGCAACAGCCAAAACCAATTGTTATAAGACTTTTTTGCAACTGTCAACATGTGTTGTAATAGAATCTTTGACAACTGCTTTTCGCAGTTGTAAAAGACTTATTTACAACTGTTTACGACACTTGCAATAAATTCATCTTTTCACAATTGCTCTTATCAATAAATTTTGTGATATTATAATTAAAACCAATATTTTATTAATAATAACCACAATCATTCAAATACTTGAAACAACACGAACCATTCACATTCAAAAACGATTCAAGTTTACACCATTTACGAATTCATGACTCCGTTCCAAAACATAACTAAATCCATAACATAAACAAGTAAAAGTACATGTATGTACTAATCAAAAGAGATAAATTCTTTATGCCAAGCAATAGGCGTCCCAACCGCTTGTCCAATCGTATAGATATCTAAAGTAGGCCTAAATAGAAAAGCTTCAAGATCCACCATCGCATCGACCCAAACTTTCCAAGCATCTGCTCCTAGTGGTTCATGATGCACTAAAACAGTAGGGTCGGTAGATGCGGTTGTTACTTCTACGATGAAATTGCAAAAATAAAGCATTATGGTAAAACTGAAGGCAACATATTGTTAAAGTAAACTTACATGTAAGGAAAACTACTGGAGTTTAATCAAAAGATCTATTAACACAAGAGTCAAGTGTTTGTGATAGCTACTAGAGTTTAATTGGTGACCGTAACTCACAGCACTCATTCTAACTCACAGCAAAACTCACCCAGAAATTTAATAATGCACATACCATTTATTTTGTCTTCATTCATTGTTATATTTGCAGAAGTCATATACTACTATGTAAAAGTTAACAAAGTGGGTTGCGTGTGTTATGGAGTGTGTTATAATTAGGGTGTGATGTATTTGTTACCTGTAGCCTTCAGTGTGCGTGCTTTCTTTTTCTTGCATGTGTCTGTAGTAGCAGCAGTGTGAGTGCATTTGAGTGAATACGTGGGTCTGTTTGTTAGTATGTGATACGTCAGTGCGTGCTTTGATTTTGGTCTTTTTTCTTAACTATGTTACTTTTAAAAAATGTTGTTTATATACAGGTCGAACAACTCAATAAAATGCAGACTGGCTATGTTTGATGTTGTATTGGGGTCTTATCTTGGTATTGCTTTATGGGTGCATTATACTTTGCAGTGTGTGTGTATTATACTTAAGGGTTTGCACATTTTAATTTTTATACAATCCGCTATGCACATGCCTGGGTAACTGATCTTTTGCTGCAAATTTTTATTGGTAGTGTACTTATTAACTTAACTATTTAAAGATTTAAAACTGTGTGGCTGTTGTCCAATTCTCGGTTGCGTTTGTTATCTTGTGAGTGTCAGTTTTAGGTATGAGTGTGAATTTGCGTGTATATTTAAATGTGAACAAGTAAAGCAGTTTTTTGTTATGCTTTTATAAGAAATGGATTTTACTACTATGTAAAAGTGAACAGTAAAACTATATACTACCAAAGTGGCAAGTAAAGGATAATCTGGTATTAAGCTCCAATCATATTCGAAGTTATGATCTTTCCAATTTCTATATTTTGAACCATTTTCTATTCATTATATGGTCTTCCATTAATAATTGTTTTAACAGCTACTACTATTCCAAAACTCAGTAACATATAATTGTTTAATGCTACTTTGTTTACTAAAGAGCAAAATGGTTTCCATAAACTTAAAATGAATTACAACTTTCATTGCGTAAATTTAAGGCTGCACAATCAGTTTGAACTATTGTTACCAATATAATGAATGCCTATTTCAAGAGTACAAAATGAAAATGGATCAAGTTTGAACCAGCAAGTAAAAAAAGTGAAGGTAGCTTTAAGATACGATATGTCAACGGATATCTCTGTATGTCAATCCTCCATGGTCACTTGAGATATATGCTTACGTTTATTGATTAAGTTTGAGTTTGCTTTTGTTTATTCATTGGCATCTGTAATGGTTTTTTTTTACTATTTTACATTTTACTATAACGTAACTAGTGCTAAGTTATATATCAACTAATCTATCATTCAGTACTCCTGACATAAACAGGTGTATTTTTATTTTTACTAATTATTGCTTTGTTAATTTACCTCAGTATGATGCCTTGTTGGTTGTTTTAATGTTATGTTTATGTAATTAACTTCCATTTTTTAGAAGGAAAATAAAATAAAATCTACACACTATATTTTTATAGAGTTCCCAAATTTTGTTAATTCACAGTCGCGAAGTATAGAGTTCCCAAATTTTGTTAATTCACAGTCATGAAGTAAGGGTATAGTTGGAATTGAGGTAAAAATAGCATTAGCATTTACCTCTTCTTGATGTTGCTCGTTCTTACCCATAGATGCAACAAGTTCAAGCTTCTTCCTCCAAGTGATCAACCTGGAAAAAAAATCATAATATGTAAAAAATTAACATTATGCTAATTAGTATAGGGCTTTTTTGATATGTAACGACTATTAATATCAAAAAAAATATGAAAACAACCATGTGTGGTACGATGTAAAATTGCTTTGATACATTTCTATCAAAAACTCGAGTAAATCAACATGTGATTTGATAAGTTGTATCTTTTTGATACGAAGAGAAATTTATTCATCGGTTTACATAACAACATAACTAAACACTTTAACGCATATGACTACATATAAAACAACATATAAACAATGAATGCTTATTCATACCAAAATGCCATCGCAATCCTTCCTTATGTAACATTCGTCCTCATTATCAACATCCCTATCATTAAGTAGCGACTCATCTAGTGGTTTATTCGTGGAGTTTTCCTCCCCTCATATTTTTCCAATTCATGAAAACCTCTAGGAGGTGCTTTCAAAACAACATACCAATTTGAAGAAGTACTTTCTCTAGAGAAGAACAATTCATTATCAACATCCCTATCACTTAGTATCGTAGCATGCCTATGGGTGCATGTGTGGATGAAACTGTAATGAGCATTAAGTAAAAAAATGGAGAAAAGATACTTCAAGTCGCTAGCATGGGTACATACACAATAAAAAACATAAACTCGGGTTTGAAAATTTAGGTAGTGACCATGATGTGAATTATATCATATGTTTATGGAAAAATGAATTTGTTATTTGGTCGAATTACTTCAATTTTGTGAGCTAAGAAACAATTTAAGTGTGTTTTGTCTATGCAAGCAAAGCTAAATGGAAATAATTTTTTTAACTTTCTAAATATATCAATTTCAAGTGGAATTAAATGGACACATAAACTAAAATCTCATACATTCTTCCATAAAATAAAATCCAAAACCAGAAAGAAGGAATATAATTGCATGCATACATTTTGGCTCTATAAAATAATTAAATGCCAACTATTCTTGAATATCAAAATCTATATTTAATGGAGCAGTTAAATAAGGAGATAGTGGGTGGACTGTTATCATAGTCAAATTGTTAAATTTGCTAAGAATTAGAAAGAACAATTATGAAGCTTGATCAAGAATGGATCCAACTAGAGGTGTACTGGTTATATGAAGAAAATCACTATGGCATCAATTATTGTTTTGTGAAAAATATGTACAACTGATGTTATCATTACCAAACCGACAAACTAAATGAAGAAATCAAAGAAAAATGAGAGAAAGAAAAGTATTAGTTGCAAAACTTTTCATGCCTAATATATATTACGTGTATGGTTTATATGAGATTATATAATAGTTTTAGAATAATGTGATAATATGACCTATATAAATACTGTTACTTATACATATATCTTTATACATATATCAGTATGCTATCGGTTTATTTATGAATAATGAATGCCTTAATGTATCTCATCTATGGATCTTGAATTAATAACCTTAATGTATCTCATGTATGGATCTTACCTAAGTATGAAAGGTGAATTACTTAGCAGTAAAGAAAAGTCCATGTTCAAATCATCGGATAATTATTTACCTATATAATCCATAAAAAAGTTTTAAATGATAGTTAATTTTCCTTTATTAGAAAGTTTAAAATCGTGTTCTCTAAAAAACCCGTATTTAGAGGATGAACTATACGATTTAAAATTTGTGTGAAGGATGGCTTTTTTTAAAATATTAACTACAAAACTAATATTGGTCTGGAAGATAAGTTAAGTAGAAAAATCAAATTGACAGAATATCCTAGAGTTAATTAAAATATATTTTCTTACACAAATAAAAAACTAGCATTGAAACTTTTTATTTTTCCTTTGAAAACACAAAAGGATACTTCTTAAAATTTATCCAGCCGGGCCATAAAGTCTGTAAGTCTAATTTACAATGCCCATGACAAATTTAAAATAAGAATAATGTGAAATTTCCAATTAACCTTATGATGTATAAGAATAGCTGAAGCCCAAATCATGATCCAATTGAAATGTTTGAAATTGAAGTTGTAAGCCATTTGTGTATGAATGAAAGATGGTTGAGTTGAATACTGTGCAAGTGTAAAATTCACTTTTAGAAAGATTATTCGTTGGAAAAAAGCATGCCATAATGTGTGCAGCTTGTGAATCTTTGATTTGGATATTTTATGAGCTTGTGTGTATAATTTACATTTTCATATGATCACATTATGAAAACTGTGCATGTGTGTATATACTGTGCCTATGCCTGTGTGTATAATTCACATTTTCATATGATAATATGCCTGTGTGTATACATTGTGTCGATCCCTATGTGTATAATTCAACATTTTCATATGCGTGATGCATATTTTATGTTTATGAAATCGTTTCAGAGAAAAATTTATATAATGTTGTATTTTTCATATATGCTTATGTATAAACACTATGTAGTATTTGGTTTAAGTCAAAATTGTGGACAACTATATTTACTCGCACGAAAATGAGAATGAACCTAATTCATCTCCTTTTATTTGATCTAGTAAATTTTACGATAAGAGTCATGATAAATGCTTACACACACACATGCATATATGAAATCAAAATTAGATTCACACACACCCCTCTATGAAAGAAGGGTTTGGTGTTTGACATTTTGTATGATTAACTAGCAAAATAACAGACCCATGCAAAGGTATAAATCACAGAACAACCACTGAACTCAAAACAGAAAAAAATGCAGGAAAGAAACTCAGTCATATAACACATATAAGTAAACAAGTATTCACATTTCCTATTTTCTACCTAATTAAAAATAATATTGAGGTTATTTCTCAAAAACTTTCTGGTTCAAGGCAATAGTTAGAATTGTAGTAAACTGTCTTATTAAAATAAATAACTGCATCTTACCGTTTAGCAATGCATGTAAATTTCAATATTATCTCATAGTACTACATTAAAAAAAAGGATGTTCATTTCTACTACTTTTGATTTTTTTCACATTACTTTATTAATGTGCTATGAGTTGTTATATAGTTTTAACTCTATGTTGCCTAGCATGTACAGAACATACAAATCTAGCAGTTCTGCATTGAATGCTTGCAGAAAATTATTCCAAGTTTCATATATTTAAATATACATAAAACCATAAAATAATAAGTGCAAGTTTTGGTGAAGTTTAAACTAATATAAATTCTATTTTTATTTTAAATTATATATATATATATATAAAGTGTTTGAATTCTGTAGAACTGAGATTTAATTAACACTAAAATAATTAAAAATTATATAAGTTCTATTTTTATAGTACATATATGACATAAGTTACCTTTTGAAAAATTCGTTCAATATATATTAGTCCTATATGTGCCTTAACAGAAGGGCCTCAATCGATGCATGCTCCAGCAGATTAATTACTTTTTTGCAATCACTATACATATAAACTGGTCTATGCATAAAGAGGTGGCAATGTTGCCAATAACCAACATTCTCATGTAGTCGAATCATGCAACTCAGAATGGATAGCACTAATGGAATACTGGGTAATAAGAGCCATCAAAGATTTGTAAATAATATAATTATTATTTCACTTATGAGCTCATAACAATTAGGCACTTTTCGCTTATATTTTGCAAGTTACATATAATTAATATTGTATAATTCTATTCATAGAACCGTGTTCATAATAATTGTATATTACCCTATATTGTCATGTAGCCGCTATAAGTTTTAATTTAGTCATTTTAATAAAATAGATGCGTTCACAACATATAATAGCACAATACTTGCATTTAAATTAATTTTGTACTCAATATGTAATTTAATTTTTGTAAGGTTACAAACAACAATTAATCTTCTTTTAGTATTAGTAATGGTGAAACTGAGAAATATGTATGCTTAATGTAAATAAAGTGAAATAATAATTAGATTATTTATACTCTGTAATGTAAAATCTTTGCACCCATGATCTATGTTCTATGTAGAATAAAGGCATTATGGGAAAAAGTATTTATCAATTTATTCAGAGGTCGAATGGATTAAGTGATGATTAACACTTTGCCATTGCCTAAGGCTAAAATCAATACAATAAAAAGACTCAATTTAGTATCTGTTACCTTCTAAAATAAGAATAAACAAAAAAACAAATAAGCAGAGCACAAGATCGTGTAGCTTTTACTGTAAAGTAGATTCTCATTCTCTTTTCAATAAAGTTAGTAAATTGACACAACATACCAAAACAGCGGCAGCCCAGAAAAGTCCATAGCCAGCAAAGCAAGCACGAACTACGAGCGGCGACTACGAGCGGCGACGATGATGACGAGCAGCGAGTCTGCGATCTAATTTTTTTAGGGTTTCTGGATCGAGTACAAGCGGCGAGCACGAGCGATCTAGGAGCGATACTTGTGGTTTGTGATCGGCGACGACGATTTAGGGTTTTTTGGATCGTAGAATCTGTGATTAATTTGAACTGGAGGGAAAACAAAATGTAAGGAGGGAGAGCGGTTTAGGATTTTTTTGGGTGTGGGCAGCCAAAGAAATGAAAGGATTGGGATTGAAGATCCTTATTAACCAGATAAAATATAATATTTGTTACAACTCTTGAAAACAATTGTCACAAATAAATATTACAACTGCTGTACAAATATAGTGGTTAAAAGTGCCTTTATTACAACTGCTGAAATAGAATAGTTGTTACAAAATACCTATTACAACTGCTGAAATAAAATAGTTGTTAAAAAATACCTATTACAACTGTCAATTTTTGCTGGTTGTAAATGAATGGTTGTAATATGGTTATTTTGTTGTAGTGATTTAAAATTAATGCAGATTATCCATCGTACATTGTTTTATAAAAGATGGTGTGGGCTATCCACCGCACACTACATAGTTTTCCTAGGATGACTATGAACCTTTGGGTGCCAAATCCTTTCAAAATCAAACCTTTTCGAAATCAAACCTTTCAAAACCATTCAAAAACAATGAAGTGTTGGTGTTGGAATCAACCCTTCGAAAGTATACTTCCGACCTTGTCGGAAGGTTTACCCTTCGACTTTGTCGAAAGGTATTAAAACTTATACTTTAAAAACAATGGGATGTTTAGAAGTAACCTTCTTCTTCCCCTTCGACTTTGTCGAAGGCATCCCTTCGACTTAGTCAAAAGGATTAAAACGCCATTTTAGAAAATATTTTAAAACAATTCTCTTGAAGTTTGAAAATTTCGAAGATCCCCTTCGAAACCCTTTCTTAAATATATAAAATTTTTAATCTTTTATAAAATGATAGAGTCGAAAGATCCCCCTTCAACTTATTCGAAAGAAAATATGTTTTTATTCGAAAGCAACGGAAGCAGCCTCCCCATCCCTTCGTCCCTCTTCCCTTCAACACCGTGCCTACCTATCGACTTAGGCAAAGGGTAATTATTTACCTTCCGTCTTAGACGAAAGGTACCTTTCGACTTCGTTAAAAGGGTATAAACGGGCTTGTTGGAGTCGAATGCAGAACTGGGTCTACTGAAGTGATGTTTTATCTTGCTTGTCTAATTTTGATTGGCCGAGGAGCCTTCTTCTGTACTTCCAAATAGTTAAAAGTATACAAAAGTTAACTTTTTTCTTAAAACACTATTCTTCTTCCCCAATTAAAATTTTGAATTGCCGCCTTCCCTCCAAATTGACTAATTCAAAGGCAATTTTGCAGTTTATCCCTTAGGCTTATATTAAGGAAAATCCCCAAAAATCACCAAAAATCTGATAAATCATATACTTCAACATATTAAAATTTCAAAGCATATGAAGATCAAAACAACTCGGAATAACCAAAACCGAATAAAAACATGTTAATTAGCCCATTTACATTTAAAACACCTATGTCTTATCCAAACAAAGGTTTAAATGGTTATATCCTAACCAAAATCACAGACATGAATCGGGTATAACCCATAATCGATCCAAACACAGAAAAATGCGATGATAAACATGATTATTCACCTTGATTAGTTAATTGGAGAATGATATAATTTCCTAGCTTTAATTCCTTAGTTTTTTCTTCAATTTATTGCTCTTTATGGTGCTTTTAATGGCCTGACGAAATATAGGTGAGGAGTTATGAATGAGAAAGTAAAAGTTTATTAAGGTGGAGGAAGAGATTTATACTAAGAAATGTAGCCCCATTTCTAAGTTTACCCCTTAGGAAATTCCTCCTTCTTAATTTAATTAAGTCTTATTTTAGTCCATTCATTAAGACACGACCATTGGATTTATTAATCTCATCTCCCTAATTACTCACATTATTCTATTTAGTTTGTCCAATTAAATATCCCTAATAGTGTTAATTAAAATTCAGGGGAATTACAGACCCCCTTAAAGAATTTCGTCCCCGAAATTTCAGTAAGGACACAACAACAAGCATATAGCCCATGCAAGCAAAGCTAGTATAACCTACCAGCCCAATCATATATAAACCCTATATAGAACTTAACATCTAAAACAGCTCAGGAAAATAGCCCTAATCCTCTCTTCTGTCTCCCAAGTACAGTCCTTCACATTGTCACTCCACTGAACTTTCACCAACCTGACTGTCTTGTTCCTTAACCTCTTCCTATCTTTTGCCACAACACGAACTGGTTGCCTCACAAAAGTCATATCCGGTTCCACCACTAAGTCCTCCAGTGTCGTCAAAGCGATAGTAGTTTCTAGATCTTGAACACACTTCCTAAGATAAGAAACATGAAACACATTGTGGAGCCCGGCCAAACTGCTCAGCAAATCTACTCGGTATGTGAGTCTCCCAATCCTCTCTGATATAGGAAATGGTCCAACATATCTCGGTGCTAGCTTCCCAGTCTTCCCGAACCGAACCACACCTTTCATCGGCGATACCTTGATGAAAACTCTATCTCCAACTGAGAACTCTAGGTCCTTACACGTTGTGTCTGCGTAACTCTTCTGCCTAGACTGAGCTTCCTTCATTCTTTCTTGTATCAACTTGATCTTTTCCGTCGCCTCTCTCACCCAATCTAGACCAAGGACCTATCTGTGTCCGGCCTCTAACCAACATGCTGGTGCTTTGCATGGCCTTCCATACAAAGCTTCAAAAGGTGCCATTCCTATAGTAGTTTGATAACTATTATTATAGGAGAATTCCACTAAGTGCAAGTGATCTTCCCAAGAACCACTAAAATCCAGCACACAAGCCCTCAACATATCTTCCAGTACCTTGTTGACTCTCTCTGTTTGCCCGTCCGTCTGAGGATGATATGCAGTACTCATCTTGAGCTCAGTGCCTAACACACTCTACAGGCTCTTCCAAAACTTGCTAGTAAACAAAGCATCTCTATCACTGACGATACTACTAGGAATTCCATGCAATCTAACGATGTTCTTTATGGACAACTTAGCCAAAACAAGTGCCGTCCTGGTTGACCTAACTAGAATGAAATGGGCACTCTTGGTCAATCTATCCACTATGACCCACATACTTTCATTACCACGGTTTGACCTTGGCAACCCGTCAATAAAATCCATGGATATCGAGTCCTACTTCCAGACTGGAACATCCAAAGACTGAAGCAAACCACTTGGCTTCTGATGTTCGACTTTTACTTGCTGACAGTTCAAACACTGTTTTACCCATAAGCCAACATCTCTCTTCATTCCTTCCCATAAGAAACTCCTCTTCAAATCCTAATACATCTTGGTTCCCCCAGGATGAATCGTAAACTTCGATCGATGACATTCTCTAAGAACTTCCTTCCTAATATTTCCAACATCCGGAACACATAACCGTTCCTTCTTTCTCAACCAACCCCTACGGTCAGGAATAAAATCCTTTAAGTCATCAATCTCGGTTCCAGTTTCTAATCTTCTCGGCTAACACTGGATCCTTTTTCTGCCTAGAAGCAATTCGTTCGATCAAAACCGGTCGAACTTCCAAACTGGACATCATGGCAATATTCCGACTAGATCCAGCAGTCGACTTCAACTGCACACTGCAAGCAGCTAGTGCTTCCAAGTCTTTCCATTCCGCCAACATAGCTAACACCACACTCTGATGTTTCCTGCTAAGCGCATCTGCCACCTTATTTCCTTTACCTGGTGTATACTCGATGCTAAAATCATAAGCTACAACAAACTCCAGCCATCTCTGCTGTCTCATGTTCAGCTTCTTCTGAGAGAATAAATACTGTAGAGACTTATGATCTGTAAATAGCTCAAACTTTCCTCCCAAAAGATAATGTCTCCACACCTTCAATGTGAAGATTACCGCTGCTATCTCCAAATCATGAGTAGGGTATCTCACTTCATGCGATCTAAGCTATCTAGAAGCATAGGCAATAACCTTTCCATTCTGCATTAGCACAACACCTAACCCAGTACCACATGCATCGGTGTAAACAACCAACCCCTGATTCCCATCTGGAACTACTAACACGGGCACATTGGTTAACAGATGTTTCAACTTAAGGAATGCCTCCTCACATTTGTCAGACCAAACAAACTTCACGTCCTTCCTGGTTAGCATAGTCAAGGATGCCGCTATCCACGAGAAATCCTTAATGAACCTTCGGTAGTAACCTGCAAGACTAAGAAAACTTCTAATCTCACTTACCATCTCTGGTCTTTTCCAATTGTTAACAGCTTCGATCTTATCCGGATCAACTGCTAACCCTTCCTTGGAAACTACATGACCAAGGAACTTCACTTCCTTCTTCCAGAAATGACACTTAGAGAACTTCGCCTTCAGCTGATGTTGCCTTAGCGTCTCCAACACTATTCTAAGATGATCCGCATGATCCTTCTCATTCTTAGAATATACCAAAATGTCATCAATAAAAACTAACACGAACCTATCCAAGTGCTCTTGGAAAACCCGGTTCATCAAATCCACGAAGAAAGCTAGCGCATTAGTAAGCCCGAATGGCATAACCAACCATTCGTAAGACTCATATCTGGTCCTAAATGCCGTCAAAGGAATACTGTCCTCTGCCACTCTTAGCTGATGGAAACCTGTCGCTACATCCACTCTAGCTCCTCTCAACTGATCGAATAAGTCGTCAACTCTCAGTAAAGGATACCTATTCTTGATCGTCCTCTCATTCAACAAACTATAGTCGATACACATCCTTAACGACCCATCTGGCTTCTTCACGAATACCACGGCCATTCCCCAAAGCAAACTACTTGGCCGGATGAAATTCTTTCCTTCCAATTCCACTAGCTGCACCTTCAATTCCTTCATCTCGGTTGGTGACATCCTGCTAGGTGGTCTACTTATGGGTTCAGCTCCCGGTATGAGATCTATCCGAAGCTCGATTGCTCTTGTCAGCGGCAAGCCTGAAACTGGTTCAAGCACATCCGCCAACTCTCTTGCTATATAAACCTGCTTCAACTCTACTTCCGTTCCCATAGCACCCAATAACGCGTAAGCATTTCCGTTCGAACTCCTTACTGAGTAAATGACTCGGTTATGGCTATTAGAGCGTTTCAATGATATTTCCCCCTCATGGTAAAATATCCTAACATCATATCTATCTAGCCAATCCATACCCAGTATGACCCCGAAACCCACGAAATCAAAAACATATAAACTGCATGCAAACATATAACCTAACAAATCAAGTTCTAACTGGTCATATCTCATTCCCAAAGTTGCATACCCTCCTATAGGATTCGCCACCCTTAAAGGAGTAATAAGGTATTAAGGTTCCAGACATAAGTAATCTACCAAATACTGAGATATAAATGAGTGCGATGCACTGGTATCAAATAGTATCCTAACCGGAGTACTATGAATCATAAGCATACCTTCCATCACAGCTTTTCCTTTCTCAGCAGCTGTTGGTCTAGAGGATGATGGTTCTAACGCAAAGACCTTTCCCTTTCTAACTTTAGCAGCCTCGGGACACCTATCCTTGTAATGCCCCATCTGGCCACAGTTGTAGCACTTCACATTCGCCCTCACTGCAACTGGCCTTCCATTACCTGAGCGACACTCATTATCATAGTACCCCTTCTTGTCACACGTGTAACAAACAATATCAGCCTTGCTCTTCTTAGCTACTACTCCTGACTGGCACCTTTCTTCTTGAAGAACTTCCGCTTCTTACCTTGAAAATTCTGAACCTCAACTGGTTTCCCTTTTCCAAAAGTAGAAAGCATCTCTTCATTTTGAATAGCCATCTCAACAACAATATGACACAGATCCAGGAGGTTTGGCATGGTTGCTCTGGCGATCTCAGGATTCAACCCCCTGATAAACTTATCATTCCTCCAAATGACAGTATCCATAGTAGCATAACGGGACATCTCATCAAACTCTGTAACATACTCAATCACCGACCTATCCCCCTAGACTAAATCTGCAAACTTCCTGAGCAACACTGACTTAGCAACCTCTGATAGAAATCTTTCTTCGAACCTCCTTCGAAATTCAGCCCAAGTCAGGTCTTCCTCTGGCTCTCCTACGGTAACTCCATTCCACCAAAACAATGTTGCTCTCTGCATTTGCCTTGAAGCAAGTCTCCTCTTCTGCATATCTGTCAAGCCGAGATATGAAAATATCCTTTCATAATGCAATAGCCAGCTCTCTACTCATACTACATCCTCGGTTCCTAGAAAAGGCTTTCCTCCAAGACTAGCGTAACCCTACTCAGCTTGGCATAATTATTGCCAACTAGGGCCACGGGATTAGCTCCTCCAGCATTCCCTACAGCCACTCCCGCAGCTGCTCCAACTTGCATCGTATTCACGAAGAACCGATACATTATCCCCATATCAACCGGCGGAATCTCAGCACTAACATTAGCATTTGCATCTGGGTTTGCATTTGCCTGTCGACCCTGGTTGCTCCTAGTATTGGGTCGAACATTTCCACTTGTTGCGGTGTGTCTCCCACCTTGATTCACTCTTCCATTTCCTGCCTCCATATCTTACTTCCGTACTACCTGAAATCCAATCATGGTAAGATACAGAAGAACGGTCTAAGAAAGTGGGGAATACATGCTTAGGTATTTATAGAAAAGTACACATACGTTACTATAACGCTTACCTAAGCCCAACCATATTTTAGATTCATTAGATTATGCTTTAAAAATCTTTTAAGGTTTAAATTCCTTTTAAGTACATAAACCACGCTCTGCTACCAACTTGTAACATCCCACCTTCTAAGGCCCAAAACTAACACTACTGATGCTGTAGTCATCCGTAGTTGTTATTTCTTGGCGACCGAATGCAGCATAGTTAATATTGATACACATGAACACAAGAATATGAAAAAAGATTTAAACTTCAACAAAACAGGATTTCTCATTTCTTACGAATAATATTCATATTTAATTACATAATCCCAGACGTTAACCACATTCAGATCACATATACATGTGCAAAATACTATAAGAGCAACATATGAAGATGTCCCTTTATGATGATCAGAGAACTAATACTATGAACTTTACAGTTCTTAGTACTGTTAGAATGCGGATTAAGGATCTTAAGGCTAGAATTAACACTAGAGGGGGGTGAATAGTGTTTTAAGAAATTTGTTAATCTTTTTGAGTTTCTCTTAATTTGTTAACAATGTATACACTAATCAGACACAGATATGAACACAGAAACAAACATAGATGCAGAAATAAAGTAAATGCAGTAAAGGAAAGAACACACCGGATTTTATACTGGTTTGGGGTAACCCTACATCCAGTCCCGCACAACTAAGTACAGATTTCCTTTCAAAAGCAATTCAACAATTACAACCCTCGGTTTCAAGGCTACGAGGTACACCCTCCATAATCACAATCCTCTGGGTAGAGATACTTGATTTCCGGGGCAACAGTTCACCCAATTGATTTCCAAGGCTACAATCACACCTTTTCTTGCTTGATTGATTACAAAAAGTCTATAACTCAGATTAGCACTTGGATCTTGTAGAGATAGTTGAGAGAGTCAAAACCAGAAATTATCTAGTTAGATTCGATATTGATTTCGGCAGAGTAATGGTGTAATTTGTAAATAAGAAAGTGGAGAAGAAGAAGAGAAGTTAAATCAGAGAAAAAGTGATTAAAATTCGTTGAAAACACCCTTTATTTATAGTAGATCAATAGCCATGTCCATTGGTGAAGGGATGTGGCGAATAAACACTTCTTTTAAAAAACAATTTAACTGTCACCATGTCGACAGGGGTACATGTGACCATGTCGACATGCCCTTGTATTTTTTGGTGATTTGTTTTTCTTTGAAAATAATTTCTATATTATATTATACTTATATTTAAACTTTAAAATATACTTATATATAGTTATAACAGGTAAATAGGCATAAGGAAGAAGTTGCAAACAAATTTAGTCTCAGGGACAACAAGTTTGCTTTGTAGTCTGAAGGACACTTTTTAGCATAAATTGAAAATGATAGTTACAACTATCATTCTGTGATTTACACTAAAAAGTGTCCTTTAGCCTAAAAAACAAAATTCTTGTCCCTAAAACTAAATTTTTCTCTAAATTTTTCCTTGAGCCTAAAATCCCCTAGTTATAATACATAAATAACTATAGAGAACAATATTAAAATATATATAATAATTTTCTATACTTTTATATTTAAATCTTAAGTATAAATATATAAAACAACTAAATATATTAATATCAAAATTATAGTTTAAAAACTTAGGATAATAATTTAAAATCAAAGATATTTAAAATTAAGGATATTTAAAACTAAGGATATTTTTAAGGCTAAAATATATTGAAAAACCAGGACAGATGATTTTGGTTTTTAAACAGGAATATTTAAAATCATTTTGAAAAACAAGCTATATATATTTTGAAAATCATTTTGAAATAAAAGTAAGTGGATACAAAAAGATGTTCCACTAGATTTTTCGTAGGTTCCATCCTACTTAGGGTTCCATCCCTTTAACGAGCACAAAGTGGATTCCATTCCACGAATAAAATAGATTTTAAGATGTCAGTGCCTTTCTATGAGTTTTAACAATATTCCTAACTATATAACTTATCTTGGAAACTTGAACTCTTGAAATTCTTGATACTCATGAGTCTTGAATCTTGATATCTTCAATCTTTGATCTTGAATCTTTATACTGTACAGTTCTTCATTCTTTTGTACCTGCAAATATATCTATATATATCTACACAATAATGTTAGTATTATATATTTTATAATCTAATTCTAAGTAAGGTCGTTGTCATCAAAACCAACTCCTCAGGGACTAACAATCTCCCCCTTTTTGATGATGACAACCTTTGTTTATAAAATATCACTTCTATCCTAATACTTCTAATAACTCCCCCTTAATCTATGCCTAACTATCCTATTTTATACTTCTCCCCCTTTGTCATCAACAAAAACCATATAACTCCCTAATTATAATACTATATAACTCTATATAACTCCCCCTGAAACTAAGACTACATTACTTGTGATTATAATGATAGTGTTATCATACATAATCAATACTTAACTTTAAACTAAACTCTTAATAACTACTTTTCCTAACTACTAAACTATTTACTCAAAAGATAAGAGAATATACGAATAAGAGAACACAATTTATTTATTCATAATGGAGTTTTTAATATAAAAATAGATAGTTAAACTGATAATCATGATAACTTAAAAGATCATATATTATTAATACTAATCATATGTATGTTATATTTTACATACATAATATCAATCCATACTAAGTCAAATTCAAGCAAATCAAACCAAATCCTATTTAAGCAAGCAAACAAATAAAAATTAAACAAAGTTAATCAAATTTTACGAGGAACATCAACCCATCCTTCTTCTCCAAAGATAGGGTCTTGTTTGATGGCATCCCAATTCTCATTATCAACAGAGAGAGAAACAGGAGGATGTGCTTCATTATCATCCTTGTGCAGGGAGGAAATCATCCATCGAATTGCTTCGAAATGCCTTTCTTGCTCCTTGATCATCTGCATTTGACTCAATTCTAAGTGACGCTGATTACGGAGAATGATAGAGAGAATATTCTTGAAGGATTTAAGAGTTTCTTCTAGATTTTCAGATAAATTGTGAATAGGATCAGCCATTTTTGTGAAAAAGAGAAGAAATATAGATAGAATAGATAAGTAATGATTTTGAGTAAAGATTTCTGGAAGAGAACATGTATTTATAGGTGTAAATTTCGTTTGAGATGAATAGATACAAGTTAGTTATTTAAAATTCAAAAATTAAATTGAAAAGACACTTCAGATTTTAAGCAGGTCGACAGGGTGCCTTTGGGGGTTGTCGACAGGGTCATCTGTATTTTGATGACTTGTTTTTGATTTTGAATAAATGTATATATATATCTTATATATATATATCATATTAACAGTTATTCTAGAGATGAAATAAGCTAGATAACAGAAAGAACTTCAACATTAATTCAAACTGGAATGATACATGGATTAAACAACATGAAATACAATAACATTCAAACTTAAAACAAACTTAAACAACTACGACAGGGTATGAATAGATAGATCTAATTGGAGGATGATGAGGATGATGAAAGGTTAAACTTCTTGCTGACTTTTGAGAAGAACTTGTTCATCTTAGAAGACATTTTATCCAACTTTTTACTAACGGATCTCTTAAGTGTCCGTTGATTTTCCACAATTATCTTTTGGTTTTGGATAATCATCTTGTTGGTTGGTTTGGAGGTGTAATCAATACTTTCAAGAGATGTTTCACCTTCCTCTTCTTCTTGAATATCCATTTCATCCCCTTCTTCTTCTTCTTCTTCTTCCTCTCCTTCTTCCATTTCTTCGTGAGCTAAACGCTCTTCCTTTTCCACAAGGGATTCATAAGGTTGAAAGATGTATGGAATTTTCATAAGTGAGATATTGGAATGATTGAAAACTTTTCTAGAAATGAATTCCTCTTCTTTAAAATTCACTCCAAAATAGTTGAAAATTCTAGTAAGGTAAATTCCATGATATAAAATCTTTTCTCCCATTTCCAAGTTTTTAGGCCGAAATTCATCCAAAATAACTTGAGCCCAATTAATATCATAGTTTCCAAAAAGAGCGAAAAGAGCTTTACAAACTTTTGAAGTAGGATTATTAAAACTTCCCGATCTCGGGGTCAAAGTGTGTTGCAAAAGAAGGCTCACAATTTTTGCTTTTGGACGAAAATCGGTAAAGATCCTTTCACAGTTCAACAACCATTTCTCTACTTCAATAGCATCTTCTGTTCCAGCAAATGGCTTTACTCCCAGACTAACATAGTCTCTACTCAGCTTAGCATAGTTATAACCACCTGGAACTACAGGATTAGCTCCACCAATATTCCCAGCAGCTTCTGCTTGCAACAAATTAGCCAACAACTGATACACCATCCCCGCATCTATTGGCGGATTTCTAGCACCTACATTGGCCTCAGCATTTTGATTAGCATTGGCCTATTGACCCTGGTTTCTCTGAGTATTAGGTCGAGCATTTCCATTGGTTGTGGTGCTTCCTCCACCCAGATTTCCTCTTCCATTTCCTACCTCCATATCCTCTTTCTTGTATATCTGCATACGAACCTTAGTAAGATACAAAAGAATAATCTAAGAGAAAGGGGAATACATACTTATATATATACCTATATATCAAATACAAATACATTACTATCGCATTAACCCAAAACCATGATCATATTTTTAAATTCATTGGACTATGTTTGAAAAAGCTTTTTAGGTTTAAATTTTCTTTTAGAGATTCATAAACCTATGCTCTGATACCAACTTGTAACATCCCCCTACTTGGAGGCCCAAAACTAACGGCTACAGATGCTGCAGTCATCCATAGTTATTAATCTTCGACGACCAAATACGGTGGTGTTCGATACATTGATACATAGATCACAGAAATATGGAAAAAAAATTAACAATTCAAAAACACATTTTCATATTCAAATTAAAACATTTCATGTTCATTACATAATTCCAAATTACGTTAACCATATTCAGCAAAATATAATTATTAAAAATACGCCAAGAGCAACATATGAAGATGCCCCCTTGGTTGATCATAGTATATAGTAATGCTCATAAATCAGCCTTTACAACAAACACACAGTGGAAAAGAAAACACTAAATAACTATATGCCTCCTACACGTCTCCGGAAGCTTTATTCGTCTAAGAAGAGAACCTGGAAAGCTTAAATCTCAAACTACTCAAAATCAATTGAGTACCCGAGAGTTTAAGGGGAAAACAAAAACTTCAAGTAAGACATAAAGCTTGGTATGAATAATAATCTAACATCTCAATCCTTTTGGATATCTAGTGAGACCATGCCGCTTAGTAGAACGGGTTTTCCCCTCACTAGTATCCTAAAAACCTTTATAAAACCATATACAGTGCTCCTGCATCCACAATGGTTAAAACATACATTTTCAAAATATTATGATGATATGCATAATTGAAAATAATTAGGATTTCCCATCCCCGGTTTAGTCTGACACCCTGTCATAATTATAGTTTCTAGGGTCACTATTAACCTTCTTAGTTTTCATAGGTTTACTAATAACCTTGTCATATTAACAAACACTCTGTCTTATTCATAGTTTTCATGGATCACTAAGAATTTATCGACTCCTGCCAGTTAACTTAATCAATTCATAGGTCCTCCTGAACCTATTGTGATTTCCAATAACAAATCACCTTATCCTAGTTTTCATGGGTTTACTAGGAACCTATGGATTTATCCAGTAACTCATTTCACCTCCTAGTTTTCATGGGTTGACTTGGAACATACTGATACATCCATTAACCACTTACTTATCCTAGTTTTTATGGATTCACTAGGAACCTATTGACTGACGTCAATTCTTAATCTGGATATAGTTTTCATTGGTTCACTACAAACCAATTAGCCCCTGCCAACTACTCTTAATACATAGTTTTCATGGGTTAACTATGAACCTTTTGGTATGCACCAAAAACTACCTTATCATAGTTTTCATGGTTTACTATGAACCTTTTGGTATGCACCAAAAACTACAAAGTTTAGGCATCCTATATTTTTGGTCATCCTGAATCCATGGATGTAATTCAACTCATTCAGGAGTTTAAGCAATTTATATTCACTATTGAGTTAACCTAGCTAGTTCTTCTACCCCTTTTCCCCTAAAATACAGTTATGGGTTCTCATGTGAATATATTCATATTTGAAGAAGAAAAACAATAATTTAATAATACCACCCCTACGGGTTTAAAGTCCTTGAAATATATATCATAACATAGTTATCCTCTTTAACTTATATCTTCATCAAGGAAATACTTCTTCAAAATTACATACTTAAAGCCATTATAAAACTCCTTTATACAAGTCGTGGGTACTCCTTTAAAAATTAGAGTATGGGGTTTCAAACCTTTTAAAACAAAACCTTTCGACCTGGTCGAAAGGTCTACAAAAAAACCTTTCGAAACCATCGATACCATTCGGCTATTTTAACCTTTCTAAAGTATTCAACTCTTATAAAATAAACCTTTCGAAAACTTACTGAGTTCAAGTTAAAACATGCGGAAGGTCCTCTTTTAAAACCTTTCGAATACAAAGGAAGCAACCTTTCGACCTTGCCGGAAGGTCTACTTCGAAAGCTTAAATTATTTCATTTAAAACAATTGACCTCCGCCTTTTAAAGCAACTCCTTCGAAAGCTTGGGTTATACTTCAATTATAAATCAAGGGTAACTCATCTAAGTCGAAAGCTTTGAAACCTTTCGAAAGCAATGGGAGAAGCGGTTGGGTTTTTAAAACAAGTAAACCCTTTGACTAAGCCGAAAGCTCCTGCTTTCGACCCCTTCGAAGAATTTTAACAAAATAAAGGCGGCAGTTCTTTTCAAAAATCTCTTTGAAAGAACCTTTCGAAACCAAAACTTTCGACCTTGTCGAAAGGTCTCTTAAAACCTTTCAAGACCTAACCTTTCGATTGTGTCGGAAGGTCTTATATAAAATAGCTTATAAAAAACCAAACCTTTCAACTATGTCGGAAGGTTCAAAACAGAACAATACTAAGTGGCAGTGACCTTTCGACTTTGTCGAAAGGTTTAAAACCTTTCTTTAAACATTTGACCTGGTTGAAAGCAACCAAGCCGAAAGCTCTAATTCGAAAGCAAAGCAGGTGAAAACTTTAGTTTATAAAACAAACATATTCCAACCTCTTTGGCCATCCACCTTTCGACTACAAACCCTTCGACTCTGTCCAGTACATTACGCACCAAGTACTTGATACCATATGCATTGGTTTGACCTTGTCGAAATGTTTAACCTTTCGACTTAGACGAAAGGTCTAGGTCGGAAGGTATTATGCCTAAAATGGCTGAAACATGCTAAAAGCATGATTTCCTTGTTTTTAACTTAAAGAAGGTAACTTTTTAACCAACCTACCTTTGTTTATCAAATTCTCATTGGTTAACAATATCTTTTCAGAAAAATGCTGCCACTAATTTTAAATTTAAATATTAATTTTATTTTATAAAATGCCCATTCTCCTTAAATAAATATATAAAACATTTTGGACTCATACCTTAAATAATTTTATATATTCATCAAAACACAATGGTAAAATCCCAAATAACCTATTTTAACATGTTTTCCAACATATAAAAATTTCACACCCAAATAATCATTATTTTTGCTGTAAATAATTTATAAGCCAATAAATCATTTCTTCACTGGACTAATTTGTATAAAATCCATATGCACTCGGAAAATTATAAGAATTGAAACCCATCTCCAAAATCATGTTTTCCATAACATAAAATTTTCCCATGACATTTAAAAATCATTTTCAACTCGATCTTACCCTAAACCATGTATATCTCTTATTAAACAACCTTGTATAATCACATATAAATCATAAATATTCTTATCATTATTCAAAACATCATAAAATAGATTTATCCTTAAATCTAAAATCATTTGACATGAAAATCAAAATAGAGGTGTAGAAATTATTATTCACCTTGCTTGAGATAAGGAGATTAGAGATTGTTTGAGATTGATTTTCCTCTAGCTTTAATCCTAAGCTTTCCTTAAATTTTCTTCTTCTCTTCTATCTTCCTATGGCCTGCCTTGACGCTTCTTATGTTTATGGTTTTTGCTTTGGGATAAAAATGAACGTGTAAAACCTAATGAGAATAGTATATGGGTGGGAAGTGTGGGCAGCTATTTACCCTAATTCCCTTATGTTTAACTTTTTAACCATTTATATAAATTCATTAGTTTAATAAGCACGACCACCTAATTAATTAATCAACCTCAATCCCCTTATCTACATTATTCTATTTAATTTATTCTAATTAAATCTCCTGAATAATGTAAATAAAATTAGGGGTGTTACATTCATGACCTGTGCTCCTTGTTCCTCCAAATCACCTAAATTCTTCTTGGTACCGACCTGATTCATGTCGGTATCACATTGAATTCTTTTGGTGTGCACCTCCCAACCTCCTCTAGTAGCTCCTTCTATTGTTCACCCCAGAAATTTAACAGAAATTTAAATGGAAATTTAATAAGAAAAGTAAATCTAATTCAAACAAGGACTAAAAATAAAATTTTCACAGAAGTCCAAATTTAGCTATAAAACTTGCACCATTGAGTTCGTAGCGATCTCCAAATGATTTTCATATATAACACTTCGAAATCTAAATTACTATGAAGGATTTACGGGTACAAGATGGAAGTAAAAACTTAAAATAAAAAATTTGGAAATTTACAAAGCCACCGATCGAACCTAAGGGTTTCAAGATCGACCATTAGCGTCAACCCGCGTACGTTAAAATTTAAGCATTGTGTGCTCTTTTGAGACGATGATAAATAGATGAGATGGTTTGTTTGGGAACAAAGGATTAATGAGTGAACTTGGTTTTATAAAAATATTCTTGAGGCAAATCTAATGGCCTAAACTAAAATCCTATCCCTATAAATATTGAGCCAACGGAACCCTAACTCCATCAGAAACACACAGTAAACAAACTCTGCCAAATTTTTCCTGAAACCCTAATTTCTAAAATTCCTAAAAATCAAATCTATTCAACCTAAGAGATTAGAGCAAACAAATTGAGGCAGATCAAGGTAATCCAAGAAGGAGCTGTCAATTTGGGGGCCAAATTCTCAAGTGCAAGTGTTACTAAGAGCTTAGGCTAGAGGTGAGCGCACACAAATTTGATAAAATACTTATTATAGTTAGTTTAAACTACTGTAATTAACTAGGATGTTAGCTAAGCCCAAAAATTGAATATGTTAATATGTTAAACCCTAATTTTAAATTATTAGTTAACTATAAATTGGCATCATGCATATATCCTTACTCTCATAAATTGGTAAACCCTAAATTGATAAATCCTAAACTCAAATTGAAAACTACTAGTTAAACTGTAATTAATGTTCAATATACACGGTACAATTTATGATTATCTGCATACAACCATCGATAATTGAAAATACGGAAACTCTAATTTTTGCTTGTCAACGGTTGACTTAAGAACCCCAATGGTCGACCAGTAGTAGTCGACTATGGGGTATAAGCGATTGGCCTTTCGTACAGAAAACAGGCAAATTGAACCTCGGCTTAAGGCTTAAAAATTATAAGTAAAAATTAAATGAAATGTGAATTGTTGTAAGCTTATTTAACGACAATTGGATGCATATTAAGACTTGTAGGAAAATTATTTTCCTAGGAGCGGACGCTAGGTTGTGGCGGTGTTGGGTATATGTTTTTTTTACCCTATTTAGGATTATAGTCAATGCGAGGTGATGTATTTTCGCTAATTGCACTCATATGAGGTTTAAACGGTGGGTGTGCAATTGGCGTGGATGCCTGATGGACTGGGTCCAACATAACTGGAGGTCCTAGTATTCACTAATTCCTAATGCATATGATACAATTAGAGATGAGGACCTAGAGCATGCAACAAGAGGCCAATGCTACGATCCAAGCATAATATGTGGGAACATTCCTAATAGCCTAGTGGCAGTGATAGTAGTGGGAGTTTATGTCCACAGTAGCCTAGTGGTAGTGTCTTTCATTGTTAGTAGCCAAAAGGGTGGTGTTTTATACATTGAGTAGCTCTAGCAGCGGTAGCCGATCATTATATATGAAATTCGATCCTTAGTTCGACCTTTTGAATTAGCCTACACATTTTGAAGTGTGGGAACTAGACAAGGACCCTTAGGTAACAGACCTTAGGAATTCATAGAGACTTGCATCACAATCTACATCATTAGAGTAGTTTTAAAGCAACTGCACATGATCATTATATTAAACTTGTACTCATTCACTAGACTTTATGTCTGATCCATTCTATTTCTTTTTCCTCACCACAGACAGACAGGGCAGCAAGTGACTGACCTATCCAGATACTTGGAGAGAGAGTTGAGCTTAAATATGGAGTTTGCTATTATCATATCTTATTCTCCATTTATTATTCTTGTTTATCAGTACATTTTGCTCGGTGCATCAGAATTTGAGAGATATTTTTCATGTACTCTGTATTTGGATCATGTACTGATATTTCTCTAAGACTATGACTTGATATTTTTTAGGATTTATGTTTTTCTGTGATATATACATGTTTATTTCCTTCCACTGTGAGATCTGAAAGTGCAGAATGTCTTAAAACCTACCCTTATAATTATGCTCTATAATGCTATAAAAACCCAACAGCTCATATTTCTTCGCATAATGCGAGTCCGAAATTCATATATGGCTTTGGATCTGTATGTCGGGAAGTGTAGGTTGTTACATTTGATATCAGATCTTAGGTTTAGGATTCCCTAGGACTTAGGCACATATTGAACGAACGTACTTAGAAATTATTTGAAATAAAATTGTTTTCAAAAGGTTTTCCAAAATGTTCCTAAAAATGTTTTCAAAAATGGACTTTGGAAAGGTATATATATGTATGTATAAGTAAAAGGTTTCAAAGGTTATATATATATATATATCAGTATAACAAGAAATAATGATATCAAGTAATCTTGCCAAGTACAATCTTTAGAAGAAGCTAAAAATGATTCTCAATCATAAATAGTAAGAAGCGTATAAGTTTTAGGTGATAAGATGAGCCAAATCTGACTAGGAGAGCTAATTATAATTTTCTGATATGTGTATTAGTACACAACACCCTAAACATATGAGCATATAAGGTAGTTGTTGGCATATCCCTTATATAAGAAAATAATGTTGGCATATCTTGAGCATATAAGGTAGCCTTTCTCAATAGGGTAAACTTCAATAAATGTTAAGTTATAATAGTTAAGATGGAAAATGAACCTTTCCCATTTATTGAAGTTTACCCTATTGAGAAAGACTAGTAGAGGTTTTATATACCAACTAGCAGTAGCAAGTAAATTATGGACTTAAGGGTGAATAAGAAAGATTAGTGCCATGAGACCTGTATAAAAGGAATATGATATTGGTAACGTGAAAGAGAACATTTCAAATTAAAGTTCGATTTCCCAATCGAAGTGGGAACCCTGTTCGCATATTGGTAGTAGTCGTAAGGACTCCTATTTATTTAAGGTATGGCTAGAGTATTTCCATATTTAATTTGGACACTATATTGAAAAAAGAACTTGAGTTAACCATCTTTGAAAAGGACGGAAACCTTATGCATGAAACAATGATAGGGATAAGTGGGCTTAGGTAATTAGGTTGCTATTATCTACTCCGATTTAAGTGAAAAACTAATAAAAATGTTTTCTTAAAATTTAAAATAGTAGATGTTTGATATTTTAAATAGAAAAGAAGTTGATTTATGATTTCATATGAAATAATCAAACAAACTTTATGGAATTTGTGTAAAAAGTAAAATTTGAGAATTTGACAAAAAGTGATTCATTAATAACTGTTTTTAAAGCTATTTTTGTTACACTATCATACTACCCTCAAAGTGAACTTTACTTCTGATAATAGAATTTGTTATCCCACCTTTTGGCAAGGCCGTGATACCAGGAACTTAACTAGAAACCAAGGACAATCCGTCCTGAAGATCGGCTATACGCAGGCTCACTATGGATATCGATGAATTTTGTCCGAGTCTGGATCAAGCTACAATTGACAAGACATGACAAGTAAAGCTATGAAAGCCAACGTTCCAAATTTCAAGTCAATCCGAGTTCGTATGCTCAAGATATGATCGATGCAAGCCGAGGAAATCATCTCAATCGCATCCATCATTTCGTATTAGTTAGGCCGTCTCCGTCAATTCGTGCCCATCTATTCGTATCCATCAAAATGCATTACTTCGTATCCATCAGGGGAATATGCCTTATTCGTATCGATCTATTCGACTCCATCAGCAAATAACTCCACTTCTTATCGATCAGCAGTTGTCTTGTTCGTATCCATCGAGGATGGCCTTCTTCGTATCCATCAGAAGGCAAGCCCACTTCGAATCGATCGGCTATTGCCCATTTTGTATCCATCGTCTGCAATACAAGTGTCTAGTTCTTGTCGATCAAACATCATACATACTTCATTACGATCAACCACAGATCGATACGAAGTAGACACTTCCCATCGATACGAACGAACCCAAGCACTCGATTGGTACGAATATAACAGAACAATCGATCGGTACGAATGTGACAGAGCAACCGATCGATACAAATAGAGCAAGGCGACCGATACGAACAGAACGAAACCATTCAGATCGATATGAACAAGGCTTAGATTATGGATACGAATAAGGAAGCAGTCAACATGGCACGAAAAGTGGATCGATCAGAGGAGTTAGCGCCACGTCAACTTGCAGGCACGTGCTCAAAAGCGATTCGAACCGATCGATACGAAGATATCGATTCGAACAAGGCAGCCTACATAAAACCCGAGCTTGCATCGATCATAACTCACAATCTACAAGTACAAATGCTACGAAATTTTCACAGAAGCTTGCATACAACCTAAGGAATGCTTATGCCCAATTTCGACTCGATTGGGTCAAATCTTAATCGATACGAAATTCGTTCGTATCGATCACGGACCGAGTGCAAATCGCGTGGGATCGATCGCGTGGGCCCACCCATGTGCCAGAAGAGGTCTCCCAAGATCTGAGTGAGATATTTGCAACTTACGCCTATAAATAGCAGTCCAGAACCTACAGAAAAGGGATCTTTTGGCTCTCTGACGTCCAGACTCTGCCGAATTCATCATTATACTCGAATTTCACTATTGTACTCGAGATTTACTGCTGTAATCCGCTATAACCAGCAAGCAAAAGTTAATAAAGATCAATCATTTCATAGTGGACGTAGGCAACACGCCGAACAACTCTAAATCTCTGTGTTTCTTGCTGCTTTTCTGATTATTGTTTGGAGTGTTTGTTAGATAATCCTTTTTTTACATTTACTTTCTTCATTTTATCTCTTCAAACACTTCCAAAGAGTGTTGGGCCCAATTTTGGTACAAACACTTTGGTGCTTTCACTGAGAGAACATAGTTTTTCTCCTGCTCGTTGGATCTACTATCAATATTGGATTGCACAAATCTAAGAAGAAGATCTAGATCTCAAAGACTAAAGTTCTTCCATCCTATTCAGATTTACATCAAGTCTAGGAAAGAGCTTCACTACTCATCATGGTTAATACAAGGACTACTTCTACAGCTGCAGATCCAGAAGGACGGGATAGACAGAATCCCATACAACCACTTCCAACCGACCAGAATGTTGCCGGACCATCAGATCCGCAAGCCCCTGTCAGCAAGGAAAATTTTTAGATGTTAATGCAAGAATCGACTCAGAGCCGCCAACAACTCACTCAACAGCTCCGTGCTAATGCTGAACTAACCAACCAACTGAACCGTCAACGACGAAAGAGATCTAGGAGGGATCAAGCTTCCTATTCCTCCACAGAGAGTTCAGCTTCTTCGGATTACCATCATAGATCTACGCGCCCAAGGCTAGATGGGAGTTACACTCAGGCTATTGGACGTCAGCATACATTGAGTCTTGGGCAACCGAGAGTTGGCCCGTCAACCAGCCATCAAACTGGACCCTCCTCCCGAGGAGGCGCTACCCCACACCATATTACTGATAACCGTACTGCAACAGCTACTGATTTGGGAGTTGACGCTCGGAACTGAATAGATCTGACCCACCATCAATGCAACCATACTCCTGAGCCTTACGTCCCCGAGGACATAGAACAGAGGAGGCGAGACATGGACCGTTGACAGCGACCGGCCCCTCCTCGCATTGTGGAACCCGACCACACCTTGGCCCAACATGCTCAAAATGTCCAGATGCCCGACCTGCCAACAATGATCCGTCAAATGATTCGTGAAATTCAGGGTCTTAGCAATGACGACTGGGGAATCTCCCGGCGTCATACCCCTTTTACTGATGAGATACTCTATGCTGAACCACCTCGATGATTCAGGATGCCGACTTTACCTGTTTATGAAGGAAGCTCAGATCCTAATCAGCATATCTTGAAATATGAATGGTTGATGAATGCTGCACGAGCTGATGACGCAGTTAAGTGCCGAAGCTTCCCGATCTATCTGGGGGGGCATAGCGATTATGTGGTTTACCCGACTACCACCTCGATCTATCTCTTGTTTTGGTCAGTTGGCAACAAAGTTTATCGAGCAATTCCGTATGCATGTCGCAAGACCGAAGGATGTTAATACTTTATCTAGTGTCACTCAAGCTCCTGGAGAGACACTCAGGCGTTATTTAGAGAGATTTCATGCTGCATGCGCTGAGATCAGCAACCCTAATGATAACTCCATTCTAATGGCATTGACTAAAGGGATTGATCCCGATTCTGAGTTCGGCAACTAGTTGGCCGGAAATCCCCTGCATCATTGGACCGTTTCTATTCCAAGGCAGCCCAATTCTTGAGAAGGGAGGATGTGAAACAGTCTAGGAAGAAGGATGATGTGGGGCCTAGCATGGAAGGAGTTCAAAGTAATATTGCTGTTAAACAATCCGAGGAGAGCTCCAGGAAAGTGCAATTGAATATTCAGAATAAACAAGATCAACAGAAAGGCAATGGTAATCAGAATAGGAAACAGGATCAAAATCGTGGTCCACGACATAGGGATCCTATGTTTGATAATTATACTCCTTTGAATACGTCACTGGAGAATGTGTATCTACAAACTTGCAATACTATTCAGTACAAGAAACCTGCTCCGAAACAGTCATCGGAGAAGCAAATTCAGACGGGAAAGTTTTGTAGATTCCATGAAAGCTACAGCCATAACACAAATGAATGCCATCACTTGTAGGATCTCATCGAAAAGTTGACAAGGGAGAGAAAGTTAGAACAGTTTGTGCGGGCGCCGCAGTCTGGAGGTGCGGGCCCATCGAATCAAAATCATGTACCGAATCCGGCTAGACAGGAAGAACCCGCTTGTACTGGCGGGAGGTTGGTGATAAACACTGTTAGTGGTTGTCCTCATCCAGCAGACCGAAGCTGGAAGGAAATAGAGTCGTATGCCAACTCTATCAGGCATGCAGACTTTGAATGTTGTAGTAATTCCAAAGATGGGGCTCCGGCCAAGCAACAAAGAACGATGGCAGATGAAATCATATTTCGAGGTCGGGATGCCGACAGGATCGAAGCCCCCACTATTGATCCACTTGTCATATCAGCTCAAGTAGGTCCTGCTTGGATGAAGAGGATCTTGGTAGACAACGGAAGTTCTGTGAATATTTTATTTAAACGAGCCTATGACCAGATGAGAATGGAGACTAAAGACTTGAAGCTATGTCAGTCCCGTATTCATGGCTTCAACGAGAGTGCAACTTTACCCACTGGAGTGGTGGAATTGCCAGTGGAGTTAGGAATTGGTGAACGCCGGAGAGTTCGAATACTGCAGTTTGTTGTTTTGGATAAAAACTCCCCATATAATGATTTCTTGGGCCGATTGGCCCTAGCTGAGTTCAGGGCTGCCATTGCCTCATGGTGTTTGACTTTGAAATTCCCTACCGACAATGGTGTCAGAGTTGTTCAGAGGGATCAGGCCGCAGGACAAGCCTGTTACGTTGCTGAGCTGCGCAAGGCGTAGCAAAAAGAAAAAGGGAAGGGCATAAAGGAATCTCTCTGCGTCCACTTTGTTGATAATTGACAATTAATGCCTGGGCCCGGGCCTGGGCCCAGGCACCCCAACCAATTCCAAAGAGATCTTGACCCGAGAGATACCGAAAGTGAAGATGAAAATAAAGACAGTCAAGCTTCCCCGGCCGAACTGACGATCGATGTTCCAATCGACGATACTGACGATTCGAAAATGATAAAGATTGGATCTCAGCTAAGCCAACAAATTCAAGAAGAATTGGTTGAATTTCTCCGGCTAAACCTTGATGTGTTTGTCTGGACGCACTCTGATATGTGTGGGATCTCACCGGACATCGCAAGCCACACATTGAATATTGACCCGTGGCACGTCTCGGTCAAACAAAAAAGGCGTGGTATGGATCTAGAGAGATTTGCCGCCCTTAAAGAAGAGGTAGATATGCTTAAAACGAATGGATTCATTCGAGATGCATTATACCCGGAATGGGTATCCAATCCTGTACTTGTCCGAAAGCCAAATGGGAGATGGAGAACATGTGTTGACTACTCAGACTTGAATAAAGCTTGCCCCAAAGACAGTTTTCCACTTCCATGAATTGATCAACTTGTAGACTCAACGGCTGGACATGAACTTTTATCCTTCATGGATGCGTACTCTGGCTATAATCAAATACCCATGCACTTGCCCGACCAAGATCATACCAGCTTCGTAACCAATATGGGACTTTATTGCTATAAGGTTATGCCTTTTGGACTCAAGAATGCTGGTGCAACTTATCAACGATTAGTTAATCAAATTTTCACCAATCAGATTGGGAAAACCATGGAGGTATACGTGGACGACATGCTAGTATAGTCACGATTCTCCACTGGCCATATCAAAGACCTAGAGTCAATGTTTAATATTCTCCGAGAATACAGAATGAAGCTTAATCCATTGAAATGTCACTTTGGGTCGCATCAGGAAAATTCCTTGGGTTTATCGTCAACGCTCGAGGAATCGAAGCCAATCCCGAAAAGGTCTAGGCGATTAGAAACCTTGAAACTCTGAAAACTATAAAGCAAGTCCAGAATCTCAATGGGAAAGTAGCAGCACTGAGCAAGTTCATTTCAAAGTCCACTGACAAATGCATTCCCTTCTTCGATTTGATCCGAAAAGGAAAACGAAACTTTGAATGGACTACGGAATGTGAGGGCGCATTCCGAGCACTAATTCAACATCTCTCCACACCGCCAATTTTTTCAAAGCCTATCGATCATGAGAAATCGTACATTTACTTGGCGGTATCAGAAAACGCAATCAGTCCTGCCCTAATTCGGGAGGAAGACCAAATACAAAAGCCAGTCTACTACATAAGCAAGCGATTAACCGGAGCTGAGAGAAATTATCCAAAGCTAGAGAAATTGGTTTACTGTCTTTTTGTTTCCTCGAGGAAGCTCCATCCATATTTCCAGGCTTACCCAATCACCGTTTACACCGACCAGCCGTTACGACAGGTCCTTACGCGTCCTGAGACGTCTGGTAGGTTACTCAAATGGAATATCGAGTTAAGTCAGTTTGACCTTACTTACACTCCAAGGCAAGCCATTCAAGGACAAGTCCTAGCAGATTTCATAGCTGAATTTACCATCCCCGAGAACTTGCCAAAACCAGTGAATCTCCCAAATATATCTGGAAGCTGCACACAAATGGTGCATCAAATGACCATTGCTCAGGTGCAGAGGTCGTCCTTGAAACTCCTGAAGGTCGATCTATATGCTATGCTCTAAAGTTCAACTTCCATGAAACTAATAACGAAGCCGAGTATGAAGCCCTACTGGCTGGATTTAAACTTGCCAGAGATTGAAGAATCATTGCTTTAGGAATCTATTGTGATTCACAATTGGTCGTATGTCAAGTTCGGGGGGAGTATCAAGCCAAAGATCGAAGACTGGCTGCTTACTTTGTTCAAGACCAGGAGATATTGAACCAGTTCGATTATTATGCCATTTATTACATACTACGAGAACACAATCAGAAAATTGACTCGTTAGCAAAGTTAGCCAGTACAGGCGAAGCACAGCAAATGGGACTCTTTCCTGTAGAGACATTGTCTTCGCCAAGTATCGATCAGATGGAAACCGATTGGGTACTAGAAGTCATTCCCGAGAAGGAGTCATGGATGACTCCGTACAGAAATTATCTTGAGCACGGAACCCTGCCAGAGCGCAGGAGTGAAAAGAGACAGATTCTTCGAAAAGCTTCGCGGTTCACTATTTAGGATGGAGTCATGTATAGAAGAGGATACTCTGTTCCTTTACTCCAGTGTATCGCTCATGATGAAATCAACGAGTGTTGCATGATGAACATGAGGGAGAATGTGGCGATCACACCGGGGGCAAGCTCTTGCCAAGAAAGTACTTCGATATGGATATTATTGGCCAACTGTAAATCGTGAAGCATCGGATTATGCCAAGAGATGTGATAAGTGTTAGAAGCATGCTCGAATTCCTAGAGCCCCACCTACCGAGATAACACAGATGGTCAGTCCATGGCCCTTCGCAGTATGGGGCATCGATATTATTGGCTCTTTACCTCTGGCTAAAGGTGGTGCGAAGTACGCCATCGTAGCAGTTGATTACTGTACCAAGTGGGCGGAAGCTGAACCCCTTGCTACAATCACAACAAAGAAGGTGATCAACTTTGTAGTGCGCAACATCATCTGTCGATTTGGTCTCCCATATATTATCATCACTGATAATAGGAACCAATTCGACAGTGTTGAATTTAAAGATTTCTGTCAACGATTCCACATTCAGAAGAAATTCTACGCAGTCGCACACCTGTAAGCGAATGGACAAGTCGAAGCTGTAAATAAAGTTATAAAATCTATTCTGAAGAAACGACTAGAAAAAGCCGGGGGCAAATGGGTTGATGAACTTCCTATGGCCTTATGGGCCTACCGAACAACCCACAAGTCCGCGACCAGCCACACTTCATTTTCTCTTTCTTATGGTTCAGAAGCTGTTATTCCAGTCGAATTAGAAGTGCCTTCTCATCGTGTGACATACTATGATCCGAAGACAAATGCTATATTACTTGCCGAATCTCTGGATTTATTGGATGAGAAGTGTGAAGAGGCTGATTTGAGGGCAGCCGCATATCGAAGTCGAGTCGCCAGACTACATAATGCCAAGGTTCGACCCCGAACCTTTGAACTCGGTGATCTTGTCCTTGAAAGAATTTACCCGGTCCCTTCGCATATGAAGCCAACTTGGGAAGCGCCGTTTGTTATTGAATGAAAGCTCGGAGATGGTACATTCAAATTATCGACCGTTGACGGTCTCACTCTTTCGAGAGCCTGGAACAACGAAAGTCTTCGCTGCTACTACACATGACATGCTCTATTTATTTAATGAGTCTATTTTTCATTTGTAATTTGTTTCTGCATTTCGAAATTTGAATTTGTAATAAGACAACTGATTTTGCCATATTTTCTTATTTCAACAATAAAATGCAATCTCTTCGAGCCAGAGCTGTGATTTATTGAATGCGCCATACAACTATCACTATGCACGGAGAGCTAAATTCCCCCCGATGGCGGGATTTATTCAAATATGGAGTGACTGTGATACGACCGGTCACTCGATAGATGATACCCGAGCTCGGGGACAAGTCATCGCACTGAAGTCAAAATGGATTGATACACGACAATCCTTTGCCAACTCCAGATTCCCAGAGTGTGAACTGAAGTATATACTTACAAATGCGGTTTCGAAGAGGGTGGATCCATCTACCTAACGACTTCGCCCGTACCTTGACCAAGTTTGAGGAAAATGGATCCGGCCATCTAACGACCTTGCTTGTTAAATCGGGGTAGATGTGAATCGACCATCCACGATCCTGATAAATTCGTCGTTCCTGGAGTGCGAACAAAATCCTAAAGCCTGAACAGATGTGACTGACCATCTTTCGGTTAACTCCGAATTCCCAGAGCACGAACTGGAGTATAAACATTAACTAACTCCGGATTCCCAGAGTGTGAACCGGAGTGTCAACATAAACACCAACTCCAAATTCCCAGAGCGCGAATTGGAGTATAAACGTTGAATCAAAATCTCCGGAGAGTGGATTAGAGTTTGAACACAAACCGGATTGGGATTGACCGTTTGTAAACCAATTCTAAGTCCTCAGAGTGTGGACATCACTGCAAGCATTAAGCGGGTGTGATTGACCACCCGTGAAAATGACTTAAGTCCCCGGAGTGTGGACGTACCCTTAAAACTCAAGCAGGTGTGTCCGACCGCCGACGTACGAATTCAAATTCTCGGAGTGTGGATGTGATCGACGATAAATGAGAGAGTGCAATTCAACCACTCAAATTTCTTTATTCCAGCATCAGTTCGACGATGTTACGCTCGATGAGTTGAAAGCGAAGTGCGATCGTCACTTGATCTCTACAATTCGTCCCTGAAATTGGGGGCAAAACTTAAGCGCCGGTCACTAATTGAGACAGTGCAGTATCGGAGTCCAGTTTAACATTCAGTCATCACTCATAGTCGTGATTTCAGGACTTAACAACTAAACTTGGATCCAATCCAAAGGTCGAAACTCAACAAATATACTAGACTGGAGTTCAACTGCTGAAAAACTTAAGAAAATAAACGAAAATTGAGTTAAAGACAAAATGGAATTTCATTTCAACTGTTTGTAGAAAGAAACTAAGTATAAGTTTATCCAAAAAATTCTACTAGCAGGGGACAAACCCGCATCTATACACGGCCAGCAAAAAAGAACAAAGGAAATTCCTATCTACTCAAAATTTCGCGATAGAAGCATGTCTATTCTTTCTTCTTCTTTGGTTTCCCCTTTGGTGTAGACCCGTTGGATCTTCCGCTTAGTTTTCTCTTTGAGCCCTTACCTTTCGGCAGCCGGTCTCCAATAGGGGGCATTATGTCAACATCCTCCTTCGAGCTCAAATGTATTGGAACGCTTCCTGCAGGCGGAGTCGGAGAGACAGGATCAACAGAAGGAGGTAGGGCAGGCGCGCTCGTCTCAATAACCGTTCCTCCCGGAGATATTATCCGCAAAGGAGCCGGACCAGGTCCAGCCATTCCACCGCCAAAACCACTGCCCCGCACGGCTGCCTCCATTTCGACATTGATTTCAGCTATGATTTCCTCCTCATGAAGCATTTGTGCATCGCCAGGAATTCCCGCAGTTGGAGCCGAAGAGCTTGTCATTGACGCTTCCACCCATAACGAATGGCAAATCTGCAATGGGGTCACTGTAATGACCGAGGAGTTCCTCCATCATCTGTTCATCAAAAATAAGTGTGCTCCCCTGCGCTCCATCGATCGGTGTCATGGTCGTTGTGGTGGTTGCTTCAGTTATAATGGCCTCCTGCATGTGATGTGGTTCTTGAGTGGCAGGAGGCATGACCGGTGTAGCATCAATCACTGGATAAAAAACAAAAGAAGAACTGTTAATAATTACTTCAAATGACACTTCCGATTTCAGATAAGCATATAGAATGTTCGGAGTACCTTCCTCAGTTTGGCTAGCGGGTGGCGGAACTGCCTTAGAGACTTGCTCGCGAGCTGGAGACATCTGCGGTTGATCCGGATTATAAGCAGGAACGGGCTGAGGATCAACCGCAAGTGTGGATTCGGACCGAGTCGGCACAAGAGTTTCAAAACTTGCATCATGATGCCCGATGCCAGAACCTTCTCCAACTTCCGGATGCTGAGCGCCAAGCTTCTCCTTCTCATATGAAATCGTGGCATCATGGAGAACTTTCCACTCGTCTTCGCTCACCACTCAGTTTTCGAGCTCGAACTCATCAACCGATTCGCCCTGATGCGTAGCCTTTTCATCTTCTACTAATCGGCCCTAAGCATTGTGTAGATGCTTCGGATAATTGTCGAGCCAGGCTAAGATTCTGTGCTTCAAGACGTTATCATTATAAACAATGAGGAGATCTTCAATATCAGCTTCTAGCCTAGACTCCGCCATTCCGACTTCCTCCTCGACCTTAGTCTCCACCTCCCGAACCTTAGCCGTTCCCGCATCCCGCTCGCCCCGAAGCACCACGACCTGTTCACAAGCCTCTTGGGCTGCTCTATTTGCATCATCTTTTTCCTTGATGATTTCGGAAAATTTAGCTTTAAGCTCAGTAAGTTCTTTCAGAGCACCGTCCCGTTCAGCTGTGACAGTAGTGTTTCGGTGGCCCATCTGCTCCACCAAAGCAAAGTGAGTCTGCCTCATTCTCTCCATAGCCAAGTTCGCCTCGTCGGCCTTTTTGGTGGCCTCTATCTCTGATTTCTGAGAGGACTCGGCTTCATCGTTAAGCACTTGGACGATGCGGTCCTTCTGGGCAAGATCAGATTCTGACTTTTCGATTATTTTAGCCCGCTCGAAGGCCACCTTCGATGCTTTCTCTGTAGCTTTCGCCCACTCTTTGTACTGGCTATAGATGTCATGAATGTAATCATGCATTGTGTTCTCTACCTCCGACAGGATTCTCTTTAAGTGAGGAGGGAAAATGTAGCCGTCAAAGCATATATTTTGAAAATCTTTCTTCAACTGAGCAATTCTAATAGCCCCTTCCCCAGTGGGCTCAGTGATAACTTGTTCAACAATGACTGGAGGCTCAACCTTAGTTCTATGGCATTGCGACTCAGGCCGAGAAGTTTGCGAAGATGGTTTGTGACGAGGGGGCTCTACCGGCTGTTTTCCTTGACTCGAAGTTTGTGTGGGGAGTCGAGGGGGTGGAGAATGCGATCGGGATCGATATCTTTGTTCTCTGTACCCTGTTTCTGTCCCTCTCGTAACGCTCCTGACTAGAATAACCGCGGTTGCGGTTTCTGTCATCCTCCCTCCGACGGGACTCGTAATACGAGCTTGATGATTGGCGAGCTGAACGAAGACTGCCGAGCATAGACTCTCGCCTATTCATTGAATCTGTAAAGAAGAAAGAGCAACATAGTTAGTAATTTCTCAAGTTGAACACTTATGGTTGGAAATCATGTAGTGCCGTGAAGTGTGTATGTGTGTGCAACCCCTCGACCAACCAGTAATGTCGGCCGCACTGATGGGTAGAGACTCGCTTAAATCTAGAGCATTTTGAAGCTCCTCCAATCCGGTATTATGTGGAAGTGACGTAAAGTCCGGAATCGAAATATCGGCAAGCCCTTCAAAAGGACTCTCTATTGGGGAGGGAGGAGCCTCTGAGATTCTAACGCCGGAGGTTGGCAAAGAAACCACAACTGATTTCCACCTCGAAGACTTAGGGCGTTTGTGAGCAGTGACCTTTCCTTTTCTCCTTCCTTCCGTCTCTTACAATTTCGGCTGCAATATCTAGTAACTCTATCACCAAAAGAGGCGAACTCGGTGTCTTCTGTTGCGGTGAACTTGTGGATTCCATAACTAATAGACTTATCAAAAACTGTCATTAGACGATAATAAGCTTGTGTATACCCCAGTGTGAAGTGTATGAATGTATTGTGCAGTGCAGTGCTGCATATTACTTAAGAAAGTATACAGAGTTAGAGAAAATGTCTAAACGACGAGACTTCAAAATTCAACTGGAAGCGACCGTCATCGCTGATCGTCACAACCATGCCATCCAGATTTTAGAAACTGATCCGAGATAGAGTTTGTTAAATTACAGTTCCATCGACGAGCTTTGAAAGGCAGTTAAGTATGCAGTTTAGCAGTTAAGTTCTGTTATGCAAGGGTGAAGCTCGTTGGAGTCAAACGTTCGAACCCACGAAGTTCGTATCCATCAGAGTCGATGTTCGGATCGATCATTTCAAAGGCCTCCGTTTCATATCGGTCAGAGACTTCGATTTTGTATCGATCAGTCGCTAATTCGTTTCATATCGACCCGAATCCTTCATTTCGTATCGATCGGTATGCTTTTGCTTTAGATTTCGTACCGATCGGTACGCTTTAGATTTCGAATTGATCAAGTCACATTGTCTTTACATCGGTCGGGTTGCGGCAAAGTTCGTATCGGTACAAAGCTTTCATTTCGTATCGATCAAACACTTGCTAGTTTCGTACCGATCTAAAACCACGGAGTTCGTATCGATCAAAGTCGTGAAGTTCGTATCGATCGCTTGTAGCAGGCTTGGTTTCAATTGGAGACCATTCGACTTCAAATCGATCGACTCCGATCGACACGAACTATCATTACCCCAGATCGATACGAAATCCATCATTTTATCAGTTCACTTTTCATTAATACGAAACTTATCCCCCAAATTGATGCAAAGCAAAGCCTTCTCCTTCTTTTCACCGATATGAAATTGAAGTCATGCTGTCCTCCACACTTCATCTTCTCCAAAACTCGAGTGTCATTTTTCCCTCCTCGACCTTATGTCGATCACCTCAAACCACCACATCGCCAGAACCGATCGCGGAGGCAAGCGGGACGGCATGGAATTCAAAGTCTCATCGCCTTCGATACGATTTCATAGTTAATTTACCTGGTTTTAGTAATTGATTGGAAGGGTTAAGGTTTGGTTCGATTCAAAGGCAAAAATAGTTATCTTCTTTTTCGTGTTCTCTATCGATACGAAGGCCAGAAGAAAATGGTGACAAATAATAAATTTGGTTAAGTACAAAACGTTTATATATGGTTTGAACCGGTCTCTCCCTGGATCGATACGAATTAGTTATTCGTGTCCATCGACTCGAGCTTTATCGATACGAAATTTGCAACAAAGATTTTTCTGAAGCACCAGATTCCATCGATACGAAACACTTATTCGTATCCATTATTTTCGACTCCATCCAAGGCCCATCGATCTGAACTGTACTATTCATATCCATCAACACACAACCCATAAGGGCTCGTATCCATCGATACGAATAGTACATGGGGGACAAGTTGCACTATTCGTATCCCTCGTTAGCCTATCCATACGAAGTCTCAACTTCGTATCCATCATTTTGAGAGTTGTAGGGATTCACAGCCATCGATGCGAAGATCATCACAGATTAATATTTGGATAATTCAACTCCATCGATACAAGATTAATGTTTATTCATCCCGAATCGATCCAAGAGAGGATCGATACGAAGGGATACTCCAAAATGACCACCAAGCGTCATTACAGCTCGAATTCCACGTCGATTCAGGAGAGGATCGATACAGAATTCGATACAAAAACTGAAAACCTGACAACGACTCATGAATGTTAACGGGAGTCAGGGTAACATACATTCATGTATAATGAACTAACATCTAATCTTTAAAATTCATGGGAATTGAATACTTTTCTGGTGACAATTACAACAACGAGCGACAAATTACTATCATACATCGATCAATTACAATAGTACACAGTACAACAATTGGCAGTCTACGGTTCGCAATTTATGTTTCTATGGATCGATCAAAGGTCAGAACTTTCAATGAAAAGACGATAACTGTTTGACAAATCAGATGGAACTATTCAGAATGAAGATTGCAGCTTTTCAAAGCACGTCGTGTTCTCATAAGACGTACTTTGGGGGGCAAATGTTATCCCGCCTTTTGGCAAGGCTGTGATACCAGGAACTTAACTGGAAACCAAGGACAATCCGTCCAAAAGATCGGTTATACGCAGGCTCACTATGGATATCGATGAATTTTTTCCGAGTCCGGATCAAGCTATAATTGACAAGACATGACAAGCAAAGCTATGAAAGCCAACGTTCCAAATTTCAAGTTAATCCGAGTTCATATGCTCAAGATATGATCGATGCAAGCCGAGGAAATCATCTCAATCGCATCCATCATTTCGTATCGGTTAGGCCGTCTCCATCAATTCGCGCCCATCTATTTATATCCATCAAAACGCATTACATCGTATCCATCAGGGGAATATGCCTTATTCGTATCGATCTACTCGACTCCATCAGCAAACAACTCCACTTCGTATCGATCAGCAGTTGCCTTCTTCGTATCCATCGAGGATGGCCTTCTTTGTATCCATCAGAAGGCAGGCCCACTTCGAATCGATCGGCTATTGCCCATTTCGTATCCATCGACTGCAATACAAGAGTCTAGTTCGTGTCGATCAAACATCATACATACTTCGTATCGATCAACCACAGATCGATATGAAGTAGACACTTCCCATCGATATGAACGAACCCAAGCACTCGATTGGTACGAATATAACAGAACAATTGATCGGTATGAATATGACAGAGCAACCGATCGATACAAATAGAGCAAGGCGACCGATACGAACAGAACGAAACCATTCAGATCGATACGAACATGGCTTAGATTATGGATACAAATAAGGAAGAAGTCAACACGACACGAAAAGTGGATCGATCCGAGGAGTTAGCGCCACGTCAACTTGCAGGCACGTGCTTAAAAGCGATTCGAACTGATCGATACGATGATATCGATTCGAACAAGGTAGCCTACATAAAACCCGAGGTTGCATTGATCATAACTCACAATCTACAAGTCCAAATGTTACGAAATTTTCACAGAAGCTTCCGTACAACCTAAGGAATGCTCATGCCCAATTTCGACTCGATTGGGTCAAATCTTGATCGATAAGAAATTCGTTCGTATCGATCACGAACCGAGTGCAAATCGTGTGGGATCGATCGCATGGGCTCACCTACCAGAAGAGGTCTCCCGAGATCTGAGCGAGATATTTGCAACCTATGCCTATAAATAGCAGCCCAGAACCTACAAAAAAGGGATCTTTTGGCTCTTTGACGTCCAGACTCTGCCGAATTCATCATTGTATTCGAATTTCACTATTGTACTTGAGATTTACTATTGTAATCCGCTGTAACCAGCAAGCAAAATTTAATAAAGATCAATCATTTCATAGTGGACGTAGGCAACACGCCGAACCACTCTAAATCTCTGTGTTCCTTGCTGTTTTTCTGATTATTGTCTGGAGTGTTTGTTAGATAATCCTCTTTTTACATTTACTTTCTCCATTTTATCTCTTCAAACACTTCCGAAGAGTGTTGTGCCCAATTTTGGTACAAACAGAATTTTTAGAAAATAAAAATAAAAATTGATAAGTGTGTAAGATTCAACTTTTGAACTCCTTTTATAAATAAGAAATGGTTAGTACTGAAATGTCTCTTACCAACATTTTGTTAAACTCTAAAAGAATAATAATAAGTTAAAAATCCATATTATTCTGAAAATACGCTTTTGTGAAAATTTCTTATTTATGAAAGATAATGTTAAAATGGTGTGTTTTGAGTACATTTTGTTGAATTAGGCTTAAACCGTTTCGATAATTTAATTAAAGAAAATGTCATGATCTTGGTAAGAAGGAAATGGTTGTTAAAAACGAAAAGAGAGTTTTATAATTTTAAAACTTACTAGTTTTATGGAAATAATGTTAAAAATCAAAGGTTTTGACTTAAAAAAGTAAAGTGAAAATATTTTGACCATCGCTTAAACTTAAAAGAAAAGAAGTAAATTAGAGTTAGACAAATAGGATTAAGCAGCTCACTAGGATAGAGTTTGCTATGAAATTTAGAAGCTTTGAAATGGTTAGGTCAAAGATAAAAGGTAAACATGAGAATTTAGTGATCTTTTCAATCAATGGTTAATTTTGTTTTGGAAAGATACAGTGCTAAGTCGAACTTCTCGGAATAGTGAAGAGTAAACAACACCATGTATCATTTTACCCAAGTATGGTTTGAATTGCAGAATCTTTGTGTGAGGAAGTTTGGAAAGCATGATTTGGGTCAAACGTATCCTAGAATTAGGAAAGAGTAAACCAAGATGGTTACTGTCAAGGGATGATATATAAGCAAGGAGTTTTATTCGATTTGAAGTGTAAAAAGGGCCAAGTCGGGTCTACTTTAATTCTTATATAGTAAGTTAAGTGATAAAGGACTGATCCAGACATTGGTCGGTGCCATATAGGTAAGGATAGGATACTTGGAGGCTACAGGCGGTCCATGTTGACATGAGTGAGAAGTCGTACTAGTGGGAGAGCAGTCTCCGTAGTAGCATTATGTGGTGGTATTAGTGGAAATTGGTTTCCACAGTAGCCTACAAGTGGTGTTACTTTATTGGATTCTATCTTTATAGATGTGTTCCAAGTATGCCTAAGTAAACCTTGGACTTATATGATTAGATATTTGCACATATTTGAGTCTGGAAAATGTTGGGTAGTAGTAGTCCCTGAATTTATGATCATGTGATAGTTCTAGAATTGTAGATTTGAAGGACGTGTGCAAGTAAAATATAAATTAAGTTATCATGGTAAATTGTTGGGATTTAAGCGATCCTAGATTTTATTGGGTAATAGATATGGATAGCAGACATAACTGGAAATAGTGATAAAATGGGAATGAGATTTAAGAAGTATTTTAATTCATTGGAATGTAAAGGGTTGCAATGAAAATTCCTATGGATTATCAAGTTCAGATTTATAAATAAAAGTGCATCGTTTGAAAGAACAAAGAATATATCCAAATGGAAGAGATGTAGATAATAGAGATGGTTACCATATTTTGTATTATCTATCTCAATAACTAATAAAAAGATAATTCCTTGTAATTCCAAACGTGATACTAATTCTCCTTTGGGGTAAGACATAGAAATTTACACCGTCAGCCTTTCCTTTGGGAGAAATGTAGTTCCAATACATTACAATATAGAAATCCCTAAGTATAAATCAAAGTATTAGTTATCATATTATTAGATCAAATTAGCACAACATCATTTCAAATTGAGTTATCCCAATCATGAGATAATTGGAATAAAGCGATACGAGGTAATGTTTGATAGAAAGGTCTCATTTATGGGAGGACATTAAGAAATGGTAAAAGTTTTGGAAGTTTAAACCGCAAAAAGTTTCCTAGATAAGATTTTAGTCAAGGTTGTGCAAGGGGTGGTTAATTCAAGAATTTATGTCTCCGTTAAGAAAGAGATACAGTTATTTGCATAAATAGAGAATGGAGAGGCGATTTCAATAGAAGAAAGAAATTGAGAAATTGAGAAATTTTTGGTAAGATCTAAAGAAAAGAATAAGATGATTTTTTTCCAAACATCAGATTGGAGGAAGATTTTTTTTCTTAGGGAAGAATATCTTAGAATACATAGTCATGTGCATAGAAACCGAACACGAATGAGAGGTATCCCTTAAGTGGTTATTAATTTGGTTAGAATGGTTTTAGATTATAACTCCGACTAATTTGAGGACTTGTATTATTAAAGTTAAATGGGAAGATAGACCAAACTTTCACTTGTAGAGCTTGGGATAGATCCATGATACATAGGTACCCTAATTTTTGGAAGATTAGAAAACAATCCAAAAGTAAAGAGAAATGACTTAAGTTAGGCCGAATAGGAAAAGAAGTTATGTTATTTTTGATACATGGGAAATCACCGGTTTGGATAGCCATGAGGAAAACCAAAATATATCAAAGAGCTAAGTAGGAAGAGACACTGTCCCCATTTGAGTTATCCCATTGGATCTCTAGGAGTTGTGGTGATTAGGTATACCACTAAAGGAGTTAAGATGGTATGTTGTGCATTGGAAATTTTATGGAGCTACAGGTAGTGAGGGGTATATTTACGCTCATGTTACGTAGCATGGTGCAAGGGGACACCATTTAAGCTAGTAGCAAGGATTGTTGAAGGTTACCAATGCAAATATAATCGAATTAGAAATTTTTATCCATTGGTGAAAGTTGGTTAGGGAAGTTAAAAAGGATAGGTGAGTCCTTATTCGCCATGCATCTACTCGTATTTTTGGGCGTGGGACAGTCGACTCTGTAATGAGATAATTAAACTGGTTAGTGTCTAGTAGGGAGATGATCCAGTTGAGTGTACATGAGAGCTCAAGGAGAAAGTCCGAGCTGCCTATACTGAACTCTTTTCTGGCACATTTCCACTTTAATTAGAAGAAATTATTTTTGCAAGTAGGTTCTAGCTTAGGTAGAATCATTGGATGTTAGGAATGGTTGAAACGTGTCGGTAGGACATTCTATGGATGATGGTTGCTAACAGATGTATAAGCATGTATGTTGTATTGTGCTCTTTTACATGTTTTGACAGTATATCCTCTAGGTACACACATGCACATTTATATCAGTTGCAAGTTACTTCTTGATTATTGTTGTACTTATTGTTATTGCATATGAGTTATATGATTGCGCATACATATAGAATTGCAAGTAAATATTTATTTAGGATATTTCCTACATTTGGATGCATGACATGAGCATTTGCTTAATAGCATATCGACTAGGTCAGTAGACTGCCTACCTTTTGCACTAGCATAGATTCACATGCATTTCACGTTGCATATATATACAATTACATTAGAAGAATTTCTAAGGATTGTGATTGCTTGTGAATGATGGATGAGTATATGGTTGTAGTTATTGATTGCTATATGTATAAGTTATAGTTTTCTCTCCTTTAAGATCTCGAGATGAAATTCTTTTTAAGTGGGGAAGAATGTAACACCCTGAAAATTTAATAAAAAGTTTAACATGAACTTAAACAAAAATTTAATAAAGAAAGTAAATTTAATTAAAATAAGGACTAGAAAAGAAAATTTTCACAAACATTCTAATTTGGCTTTGAGACTTGCACCATTGAGGTTGTAGCGATTTTCCAGACAATTTTTATACACAACACTTCAAAATCTAGTTAGTATGAAGAAGTTATGGGAATTAGATGGAACTAATAATTTAAAATATTTTTTTTTGAAATTTACAAAGCCATCGGTCGACTTTAAGGTTTCAAGGTCGATTAATAGCTTTCGACCGTGGGTGTTCAGTGGTCGACCCGCGTATGCTAAAATTTAAGCATTGTCCGCTTTCCTGAGACGATGATAAACGAACAAGATAGTTTGCTTAGGAATGAAGGAATAGATGTGTGAACTAGATTTTATAAAAATATTCTCTAAGCTAATCTAATTGCCCAAACTAAACCCTACCCTTATAAATACTAAACTAATGGAACCTTAATTCTCTACTAAATACTTACAGTAACCAAACTTTCCAAAATTTTCCCTCAAATCTCAATTTCTAAAATTCCTAAAAAGTCAAATCTATTAGACCTAAGAGATTAGAGCAAGCAAACTGAGGCAGATTAAGGCAATCTAAGGAGGAACTATCAATTTATGGGCCAAACTCTCAAGTGCAAGCATTAGTAAGAGCTTAGGCTAGAGGTGAGTGTGCAAAAATTTGATAAGATAATTATTATAGTTAATTCAAACTATTGTAATTGATTAGGATGTTAGCAAACCCAAAAAATTGAATATGTTAAACCCTAATTTTAACTTATCAGTTAATTGTAAATTGTAATTTTTCATATATCCTTACTCTCTTAAATTGGTAAACCCTAAGTTGATAAGCCCTAAACTCAAATTGCAAACTTTAATTAGACCGTAGTTAAAGTTCACTAAACACTACAATTTATGATTAACCACATAAAACAATCGACAACTGAAAAATCTGGAAACCCTAATTTTTGTTCATCAACAGTCGACTTGGGAACCCTAATGATCGATTGGTAGCGGTCAACCGTGGAGTATAGCCGATCGACCGTGGAGTATAGGCGGTCGACCGTGGAGTATAGGCGGGCGACCGCTCACATAGAAAACTAGCAACCTATACCTTGACCTAAGGCCTAAAAATTATAAATAAAAATTAAATAAAATGTGAATTGTTGTGGGCCTATTTAAGGAAAATTGGATGCATGCTAGGACTTGTAAGAAAACTATTTTCCTAGGAGTGGATGCTAGGTTGCGGCGATGTTGGGTAAATGTCGTTTGCCCAATTTAGGATTATAGTCGATGGGAGGTGATGTGTTTTTCCTAATTGCACTCACAAGAGGTTCCAACAGTGGACGTGCAACTGGTGTGGATGCCTGATGGAGTGAGTCCGGCATAACCGGAGGTCCTAGTATTCATAAATTCCCTACGCATATGACATAATTAGAGAGGAAGATCCATAGTATGAAATAAGAGGCTAACGTAACGATCCAAGCGAAGAATGTGGGTACGTTCCCAGTAGCCTAGTGGCGATGATAGTAGTGGGACTTTACGTCCATAGTAGCCTAGTGGTGATGATAGTAGTGGGACTTTACGTCCATAGTAGCCTAGTGGCAGTGTCTTTCATTGTCAGTAGCAAAATAGGAGGTGTCTTATACATTGAGTAGCTCTAGGAGTGATGACCGATCGTTAAATATGAAATTCGATCCATAGTTGGATCCATTGAGTTATCCTACACAATTTGAAGTGTAGGAATATACTAGACAAGGACCCTTAGGTAACAGACCTTAGGAATTCAGTGACACTTGCATCACACTCTACATCTTTAGAGTAGTTTAAAAGTAACTGCACATGATCATCATATTAAACTTGTACTTATTCACTAGACTTTATGTCTGACCCATTCTCTTTCCTTCTTTTTCCCTACCACAACTGGACATAGCAGCAGGTTACTGGTTCATTCTAGATACTTGGAGAGAGTTGAGCTTATATTTGGAGTCTACTTCTATCTTATCTTAACGACCATGTATTATTCTTGGTTATCAGTACATTTGCTTGGTGCATCATACTTTGAGAGATATTTTATTATGTACTATATATTTGGATCTCGTACTAATATTTCTTTGAGACTATGATTTGATATTTTCTGGGATTTATGTTTTTCAGTGATATATACATGTTTATTTCCTTTTGCTATGAGATCTAAAAGTGTAGTATATCCTAGATTATATTTGTTCGCATTAGTCTCTGTGATGTGAAATGTATTAGACCCGACGATCTACATTGTAACACCCCTAATTTTTGATAATATTATTCAGGTGATTTAATTAGATAAATTAAATAGGATAATGCAAGAATTAGAATGATAAGGAGATTATGATTTGAATAAAACAATATAGGGCCGAGCTTAATTAATTAAATGGGCTTAACATGGTTTATGTGCTAATTAAATTAAACAAAGCCTCATTAGGGAATAGCCGCACGTATGGTTTCATATTTGTCCATTTCATTTTTACCAAAAACGCCAATCAAAACCTAAAGGAATATCCGGCCGTTACAAGGAAGAAAAAGGGGAAAAATCAAATCAAGCTAAGGAATTAAAGCTTGGGGATTTAATCTACAACAAATCTCAAGTCTTTATCATATTCAAGGTAAATAATAATGTATACCATCTCTATTTAGTTCTATATATATATGTATGTTTTCGGATTTAAGATTAAATTCGTTTTTACGATGATTTGGATGACGATATGCGGAATTATAATTTGTATGATTTAAACAAAATTGTTTAAATGGGGATTTATGCGGTTTTAGGGCGAAACCGATTGAACTTGATTTTTGAATGCCATGGAAAAATTATATGTTATGTAAAATACGATTTTGGAGATGGGTTTCATTTTTTGTAATTTCCCAAGCAATGGGAAATTTAATATGAATTTTCAATTGAAAATATTATGAAATTGAGTTAAAAATTTATTTCGATTATTCCAGGAGGAATTTGGGTCTAAAATTTTAGTATGTTTGAAAACATGATGAAAGTAAATTTCTATAATTTTTGAGGATTTTTTTCAAATTGATTACTATGGAAATTAATTTGTTTTAGAAGAAAGGACTTAATTGTATTATTGTTTTTGCTTAATGGAAGCGCTTAATTGTTAAATTTTCATTGATTTGGCTATGATAATAAGCAGCGGTTATACTGTAACGAATTTGAAAAGTTTAAGACAACCAATCAGTATGGTTACAAATAGGCAGGTTAGTTATAAAGCAATTACTAAACTTAGCATTAATTCGGCCTTTTTAATAAAAAGTTGGTTCCGCCTCTTTTGCAAGTGACTTTCGACCCAACGCTTTCGCCTCAACTCAATCAAAACCAACCATGCCAAAACTCACCTGGTCGAAATCAATACACAAGGTATCACTTAGATGGTACGTAGTGGATTGGAGGGAAGGCGGAAGCCATGGTGTCGAAAGCATTGCTTCCGATGGGGTTGAAACCTTAGTTATACTTTCAAATGATAATGCGCTTGCCCAGTTTATTTAAAAGCTTTCGAAGGAGTCGACACATATGCTTTTGAAAGGGGTTTTTCTAAATAGCTTTCGATGAGGTTGCCATCTTATGTTTTAAGGTATAAGCTTTCGAATGAGATCATTTACTTATAAAATAATGCTTTCGAAAGTACTATTGCCGACCTAGTCGAAACTCTGCTGCCGTTTCTATACCTTTCGAGTGTGCTGAAGTCATCAATGCTTTCAAAGGGTAGTTTTTGTTTTAAACTTATACTAAGCCACTTTCTAAATGCTTTCAAAAGGGTTCATGGGTTTCGAAGGCAATGGCTTCGAAAGGTGGTTTTGAGGTAAACCTTCAAAGTTTTACTTAAAGGTTTTGAAGCTTTCGACTAGATGGTTTCGACGCCATCAAATTTTCCCCAGACAAATTTTATTAAAGGTTTTACAATAGATACTTTTGTATATAGCCACTTTGACCCAAATGATGTTTTTAAAGCAAAACCCAATGGTTTCGAAAGAGTTGCTTTCATTGGTTTAAAGCTATGTTTCTAAGTATTTTAAGTAACGCTTTAGTACTTTCGGAAGGTATATTTTGATTTTTCGAAAGAGTTGATTTAAAGAGCTTCGAAAGGTATATACTTAGTGTTTTGAAAAGCAGTGACCTATGATTTCGAAGGAGGTTATCCAGGGGTTTTGAAAGTGATATTTTAAGGTTTCAAGATAAATAACCCAATCTCATTTTAAAGGAAAAACCATGGCATAAATAAAGAGTTTTGAGATGGAATTTTGAAGAAGATTTCCTAGATTAACAGGTTAAAGAGGTTAACCGAGTTTTATATAAAATGATTTAAAGGATATAAAACCACATGTATTGGTATTATTATGTTGTTATGGTTGCTTCTTCATATATTTATTCACATTGTAATGAACCCATAACGTTACCTTGGGGAAGGGCAGAATAACAAGTTAGATTGACCCAGCAGTGAATATAAATTAAGGATGCTAAAATATTAATTAAAGATATTGGCATGGGCCAATAGGTTTAGAGTAAGCCCATGAAAACTATGTATAGGAAAAGATATTGGCAGGGGCCAATAGGTTCATAGTAAGCCCATGAAAACTATGTATAAATGAAGATGTCAGGAAGACATGCTCATAGTTAGGCCATGAAAACTATGATTTGATATAGGTAGGGCCAATAGGTTTGTAGTTAGCCTATGAAAACTATATCCGGATTAAGATATTGACAGAAGTCAATAGGTTCCTAGTCAACCCATGAAAACTAGGATAAAAGGAAAGATATTGGATTTGCCAATAGGTTCAGGGAGAACCCATGAAACATTAAAGGTATTGGTAGGGGCTAATAGATTCTTAGTAATCCCATGAAAACTATGAAATCGGGCAGTGAGTCTATATACATTAAACAGGTTATTAGTAAGCCCATGAAAACTAATCGGTTAATAGTGATCCTATAAACTATAAATAAGACAAACAGTCAAAAATGATTGGGATGGGTAATCCAGAATTAATTTATTTGTTTGTATATCATCATATTATGTTGAACTACTATGTTTTAGCCATTGTGGATGCAGGAGCACAGTATATGGTTTTATAAAGGTTTTAGGATTCTAGTGAGGGGAATACCCATTCTGCTAAGCGACGTGGTCTCACTAGATATCTAAATGATTTGAGATGGTAGATTATTATTCATACCACGCTTTATGTCTGACTCGAAGTTTATGTTGTCCCACTAAAATCTTGAGTACTCAATTAATTTTGAGTATTTTGAGAGTTGAGGTTTTCAGGTACCTCTTTAGATGAATAAACTTTCAGATAGGAGGCATGATAGCTATCTAGAGTTCTCTTTTATTTTGATTCCGCCGTGCTGTTGTTGTAAAGGCAAGATTGTTAAATTGCCTATATATATACTCTGATCATCCAAGAGCGCATTTTCATATGTCTCTCTTGGCGTATGTTGCAATAAATATATTTTCTCTGAACGTGGTTCTAGTATTCGGATTATGTAATGAATTTTAAATGTTTTGAAATGGAATGAGAAAGTTATTGTTAAATCTTCTATATCCCTGTGTTTCTGTTATATCAATGTATCTAACATTACTGTATCTGGTCGACGAGGATTAATAGCTATGGATGACTGCAACATCCGTAGCTATTAGTTTTGGGCCTCTGAGTAGGGGATGTTACAAGTTGGTATCAGAGCATAGGTTTATGAAACTTTAAAGGAATTTGAATCTAAAAGATTTTCAAACATAATCCAATGAATCAGCAAATAAGATCGGGGTTTGGGTTAACGCGATATTAACGTATTTGCATTCGATATATAGATATATGCATAAATACGTATTCCCCTCTCTCTTAGATTGCTCTTTTGTATCTTACTAAGGCTCGTATGCAGATTAACGAGAAAGAAGATATGGATGCAGGAAATGGAAGAAGAAATCTTGGTGGAGGAAGCACCACAACCAACGAAAATGTTCGACCTAGTACCAAGAGGATCTAATGTCGACAGGCTAATGCTAACCAAAATGCCGATGCCAATGTGGGTGCTGGAAATCCACCAATGGATATAAATCAGTTCTTCATCAATATGATGCAAGCAGGAGCTGCTGCTGGTGTTGCTGGTAATGTTGGAGGAGCTAATCCTATGGCTCTAGTTGGGAATAATTATGCTAAGCTGAATAGAGACTACACCTGTCTAGGTGGAAAGCCATTCATGGGGACAAAGAATGCTATAGTGGTAGATAATTCGCTGATGCATTATGAGCGTATTTTTTCCGATTTGGGTTTAGATAATGAGCAGAAGAGAAGGTTGGCCTCTAGACAGTTACAATGATCAGCGCTTCATTGGTGGAACATCATTACTATCGAAGTTCTGGAGGAGCAGTTGGGCTAATTTTTGAAGGAGATTTGAGCAAAGGTTTGTGTCTGAGGTTGCTAAGTCAGAGCTGCTATGGAAGTTTTTAGGTCTGTAGTTGGGAGTGATGTTGGTTGTTGAGTATGTTGCTAAGTTTGATGAGTTGTACCGTTATGGATATAGTACTATAGACACCGTCATGAGAAGAAATGAGAAGTTCATTAGGGGACCAACGCCCGAGATTGCTATGGCGACCCTGCCACATCTTCGTGATCCTAGTAATTTAATTGTGGAGTTGGCCATTCGCCATGAGGAGATGCTTTCTATTTGTGTTAGAGAGAAGCCAGCGGAAATCCAGGGTTCTCAGGGGAAGAAAAGAAAGTTCTTTAAGAAGTAGGGAGCCCAAAAGGGAGATGCCGCCAAGAAGGAAAAGGCTGACTTAGTTTGTTTCACGTGCGATAAGGAAGCTCATTATGCGAATGAGTGCCCATCAGGTAATGGGAAGAAAGCAGCAAATAAGAAGAATGTAAAGTGCTTCAACCGTGATCAGGTTGGGCATTATAAGAATCAGTTTCCAAAGTCAGTCAGGGTGGACAGAGGGAAGGTTTTTGCTATTGGACCAGCATCAGCTAAGCCTACTGTAGTTGATTAAGGGAAGACTGTGATGGAAGGTACGCTTTTGATTCAGAGTATACCAGTTAGTGTACTTTTTGATACCGGTGCATCACATTCATTTATATCTCAATGTTTGGTTGATAGAATATGCTTAAAACCCACCTACCTTGTTACTTCCTTAAGGATTGTGAATCCAATAGGAGGGTATGCAACTATAGGGTTGAGATGTGACCAGTTAGAACTTGATTTGTTAGGTCATAAGTTTGCATGCATTCTGTATGTTTTCGATTTCGTAGATTTCGAAATCATCTTGGGTATGGATTGGTTAGGTAAGTATGAGTCTAGAATATTTTGCCAGGATAGGGAGATATCACCGAGACACCCTGATAGTCATAACCGAGTGATATTCTTGATGGAGAATTCTGCCGGAGTATTTGTGCTTTGTTGAGTACCATGGAAGTAGGAGAAGAGTTAAGTCAGCTTCGTACAACAAGAGAGTTTCCAGTTGTCTTTGACCCGGTTACTGAACCACTGCCGAAACGAGTTGTTGAGTTTCAGATAGCTCTTGTGCGAGAAGCTGAACCAGTGAGTAGACCACCTAGCAGGATGACACCGACAGAGATGAAGGAATTGAAAGTGCAGCTATTGGATCTCGAAGGAAGAAATTTTATTAAACCAAGCAGTTTGCCTTGGGGAGCGACTGCGGTGTTCGTGAAGAAACCAGATGGTTTGTTAAGGATGTGTATCTACTATCGTAAGTTGAACGAGAGGACGATTAAGAATAAGTATCCTTTGCCAAGAATAGATGATCTATTTGATCAGTTGAGTGGAGCTAGAGTATTTTCCCTGTTAGATTTGGCGATAGGTTTCCATCAGTTAAGAGTGGTAGAGGATAGTATTCCTTTGACAACGTTTCAGACTAGGTATGGATCGTATGATTGGTTAGTGATGCCATTTGGATTAACGAATGCACCTACTTTCTTCTTGGATCTGATGAACCAAGTTTTCTGAAAGTACTTGGATAGGTTTGTGCTATTGTTTATAGATGACATTTTAGTATACTTTGGATAAGAGAGAGCATAAGGATCATCTTAGAGTGGTGCTTGAGACGCCGAGGCAGCATCAGCTAAAGGCGAAGTTTTCCAAGTGTCATTTTTGGAAGAAAGAGGTTAAGTTTCTTGGTCACATTGTTTCAGAAAAGGGCTTGGCAGTTGATCCAGATAAGATCGAAGCAGTTAATAATTGGAAGAGACCAAAGACGATGACTTAGATTAGAAGTTTTCTTGGACTTGCTGACTATTACCGGAGATTCATTAAGGATTTCTCACATATAGCGACACCTTTGACTAAGCTAACCAGGAAGGATGTGAAGTATGTCTGGTCTAACAAATATAAGGAAGCATTCCTTAAGTTAAAAGCATTTGTTGACCAATGCACCAATGCTAGTAGTTCCAGACGGAAACCAAGAGTTAGTGGTGTATACTGATGCATGTAGAACTGGATTGGGAGTGGTGTTGATGCAGAAGGGTAAAGTTATTGCCTACGCTTCACGACAACTAAGACCGCATGAAGTGAGATATCCTACTCATGATTTAGAGTTGGCTGCGGTTTTCTTTGCTTTGAAGATTTGGAGGCATTATCTCTTAGGGGAGAGATTTGAGCTATACACAGATCATAAGTCTTTAAGATACTTATTCCCTCAGAAGGAGTTGAATATGAGACAACAGAGGTGGCTGGAGTTTTTGGCAGCTTATGATTTCGGTATAGAGTATACACTAAGGAAAGGTAATAAAGTAGCGGATGCTCTTAGCAGAAGATATCAGAATGTGATGTTAGCTATGTTGGTAGAGTGGAAAGATTTAGAAGCTTTGACTACTTATAGTGTGCAGTTAAGGTCGACTGTTAGTTCTAGTCAGAGTATGACCATGTTGTCCTGTTTAGAAGTTCGAGCGGTGTTGATCGAAAGGATTGCTTCTAAGCAGAAAGTGGATCCAGTGTCAGCCAAAAAGATTAGAAGGCTTGAGGTTGGAACCGAGATCGATGATCTGAAGGATTTTGGTCTTGACCAGAGTGGATGGTTGAGAAAGAAGGGATGGTTGTGTGTTCCAAATGTCGAGGACTTGAGGAAAGAAGTTCTTGGAGAATGTCATCAATCCAAGTTTACAATTCATTCTGGAGGAATCAAGATGTATCAAGATATGAAGAGGAGCTTCTACTGGGAAGGTATGAAGATAGATGTTGGCTTGTGGGTTAGGCAGTGTGCAAACTATCAACAAGTGAAAGCCGAACATCAGATGCCGAGTGGATTGCTTCAACCTTTAGAGATTCCAGTTTGGAAATGGGGTTCAATATCCATGGATTTTATTGACGGGTTGCCAAGGTCAAATAGGGGAAATGAAAGTATATGGGTCAAAGTGGACAGGTTGATCAAGAGTGCCCATTTCATTCCTGTTAGTCAACCAGGACGACATCTATTTTAGCTAAGTTGTTCATGAAGAACATAGTTAGACTACATGGAGTTCCTAGTAGTATAGTCAGCGACAGAGATGCTTTGTTTACTAGCGAATTCTGGAAGAGTCTACAGGATGTGTTGGGCACTAAGCTCAAGATGAGTACCATATATCATCCTCAAACGGATGGGCAGACAAAGAAAGTGAATAAGGTACTCGAGGATTTATCGAGAGCTTGTGTATTAGACTTTGGTGATTCTTGGGAAGATCACCTACATTTGGTCGAGTTTTTCTATAATAAATGTTATCAGACTAGTATAGGAACAGTGCCTTTTGAAGCTTTGTATGGAAGGCTTCGCAAATCACCAGCATGTTGGTTGGAGACTGGAGATAGATTGGTCTTAGGTCCAGATTTGGTAAAGGAGGCATCAGAGAATATTGAGTTGATCCGAGGAAGGATGAAGGAATCTCAGTCCAGACAGAAGAGTTACGCAGATAAGAGGCGTAAAAACCTAGAATTCTCGGTCGGAGCTAAGGTTTTCATTAAGGTGCCAACAATGAAGGGTGCAGTATGATTTAAAAGTCATGGAAGCTGGCCCGAGATATGTTGGTCCATTCCAGATTAAAGAGAGAATTGGAAAGCTCGCATGTCGAGTAGAGTTGCCGAGCAGTATGGCAGGTGTCAATGATGTATTCCATGTGTCTCATCTTCGCAAGTATGTGTATGATCTAGAGACTAATATTCCTCCGACAGGGTTAGAAGACTTGATAGTGGAGCTTAATTTGACTTTTGTTAGACAACCAGTTCGGGTTGTAGCGAGAGATGAGAAAAGATTGAAAAACAAGACAGACAGGTTGGTGAAAGTTCAGTGGAGCAACAATGAGAAGGACTGTACTTGGGAGACAGAAGACAGGATTAGAGATACTTATCCTAATCTACTTTGAGGGTTGTCTATATTAGATTTACATAGATGGTTGCTCGTCAAGTAGGCTAGTATGGTTGTTAGGAGTTGTTACAGATGATATCTATGTTAAGTATTTAGTCCTTACTGAATTTCGAGGACGAAACTCTTTAAGGAAGGGAGCCTGTAACACACCTAATTTTTGATAACATTATTCAGGAGATTTAATTTGATAAATTAAATAGAATAATGCAAGAATTAGAATGATAAGGAGGTTGAGATTTGAATAAAAAAATATAGGGTCGTGCTTAATTAGGTAAATGGGCTTAAAATTGTTTATGTGCTAATTAAATTACACAAAGCCTCATTAGGGAATAGTCGCACCTATTAGTCACGTATCCTTTCATTTTTGTCCATTTCATTTTTTACCAAAAACGCCAATCAAAACCTAAAGGAATAGCCAGCCATTACTAGGAAGAAAAAGGGGAAAAATCAAATAAAGCTAAGGAATTAAAGCTGGGGGATTTAATCTACAACAAATCTCAAATTCCTTATCATATTCAAGGTGAATAATAATTTATACCATCTCTATTTAGTTCTATATATATATGTTTTTGGATTTAAGATTAAATTCATTTTTACGATGATTTGGATGATGATATGCTTGAATTACAATTTGTTTGATTTAAATAAAATTGTTTAAATGGGGATTTATGCGGTTTTAGGGCAAAACCGATTGAAATTGATTTTTGAATGCCATGGAAAAATTATGTTATGTAAAATATGATTTGGTGATAGGCTTCAATTTTCGTAACTTTCCAAGCAATGAGAAATTTAATATGAATTTTCAAAGGAAAATAAGTTGAAATTGAGTTAAAAATTTATTTAGATTATTCTGGGAGGAATTTGGGTCTAAAATTTTAGTATGTTTGAAAACATGATGAAAATGAATTTATGTAATTTTTGAGGATTTTTCCTAGTTGATTTACTATGAAAATTAAATTATTTTAGAAGGAAGGACTTATTTGCATTATTGTTTTTGCTTAATGGAAGGGCTTAATTGTTAAATTTTCATTGATTTGGATCTGATAATAAGTGGCAGTTATTTTGTAAAGAATTTGAAAAGTTTAAGGCAACCAAACAGTTGTTTACGAATAGGCAGGTTAGTTATAAAGCAATTACTAAACTTAGCATTAATTCGGCATTTTTAATAAAAAGTTGGTTTCGCCTCTTTTGGAAGTTACTTTTAACCTAATGCTTTGGCCTCGAATTAGTCAAAACCAACCATGCTGAAACTCACCTGGTCGAAACCGATACACAAGGTATCACTTAGATGGTACGTAGTGGATTGGAGGAAAGGTGAAAGCCATGGTGTCGAAAGCATTACTTTCGATGGGGTCGAAACCTTAGTTCTACTTTCGAATGATAAAGTGCTTGCCCGGTTTATTTAAAAGCTTTTGAAGGAGTCGACACATATGCTTTTGATAGGGGTTTTTCTAAATAGCTTTCGACGAGGTTGCCATCTTATGTTTAATGGTATAAGCTCTCGAATGAGATCATTTACTTATAAAATAATGCTTTCGAAAGTACTAGTGCCGACCTAGTCGAAACTCTACTGCCGTTTCTATACCTTTCGAGTGTGTTGAAGTCATCAACGCTTTCAAAGGGTAGTTTTTGTTTTAACTTATACTAAGACACTTCCTAAATGCTTTTGAAAGGGTTTATGGGTTTCGAAGACAATGGCTTCGAAAGGGGGTTTCGAGGTAAACCTTCAAAGTTTTACTTAAAGGTTTTGAAGCTTTCGAATGGATGGTTTCGACGCCATCAAATTTTCCCCAGACAAATTTTATTAAAGGTTTCGAAAGAGATACTTTTGTATATAGCCACTTTGACCCAAATGATGTTTTTAAAGCAAAACCCAATGGTTTCGAAAGAGTTGCTTTCAATGGTTTGAAGCTATGTTTCTAAGGATTTTAAGTAATGCTTTAATACTTTCGAAAGGTATATTTTGGTTTTTCGAAAGAGATGATTTAAAGAGCGTCAAAAGGTATATACTTAATTCTTGAAAAGAAGTGAACTATAATTTGATGGAGGTTATCTAGGGGTTTTGAAAGTGATGTTTTAAGGTTTCAAGACAAATAACTCAATCTCATTTTAAAGGAAAAATCATGGCATAAATAAAGAGTTTTGAGATGGAGTTTTGAAGAAGATTTTCTAGATTAACAGGTTAAAGGTATTAACCGAGTTTTATATAAAATGATTTAAAGGATATAAAACCACATGTGTTGGTATTATTATGTTGTTATGATTGCTTCTTCATATATTTATTCATATTGTAATGAACCCATAACGTACCTTGGGGAAGGGCTATATAACCAGTTAGATTGACCCAGTAGTGAATATAAATTAAGGATGCTAAAATATTAATTAAAGATATTGGCAGGGGCTAATAAGTTCATAGTAAGCCCATGAAAACTGTGTATAGAAAAAGATATTGGCAGGAGCCAATTGGTTCATAGTAAGCTCATGAAAACTACGTATAAACGAAGATGTCAGGAAAACAGGTTCATGATTAACCCATGAAAACTATGATTTTATATTGGTAGGGGCCATTAGGTTTGTAGTTGGCCTATGAAAACAATACCAGGATTAAGGTATTGACAGAAGTCAATAGGTTCCTAGTCAACCCAAGAAAACTAGGATAAGAGGAAAGATATTGGAGTTACCAATAGGTTCAGGAAGAACCCATGAAACAGTAAAGGTATTGGTAGGGGCCAATAGGTTCTTAGTGATCCCATGAAAATTATGAAATCGGGCAACGAGTCCATATACATTAAACAGGTTATTAGTAAGCCCATGTAAACTAATAGGTTAATAGTGACCCTAGAAACTATAAATAAAACAGATAGTCAATAATGAATGGGGATGGGTAATCCAGAATTGATTTACTTGTTTGTATATCATCATATTATGTTGAACTACTATGTTTTAACCATTGTGGATGCAGAAGCACAGTATATGGTTTTATAAAGATTTTAGGATACTAGTGAGGGGAAAACTTATTCCGCTAAGCAGCATGGTCTCACTAGATATCTAAATTTAAGATGGTAGATTATTATTCATATCAGGCTTTATGTCTGACTCGAAGTTTATGGTTTCTCCTTAAAATCTCGGGTAGTCAATTGATTTTGAGTAGTTTGAGAGCTAAGGTTTTTAAGTACCTCTTTAGACGAATTGATTTTGAGTAGTTCTCTTTTATTTTGATTTCGCTGTGCTGTTGTTGTAAAGGCAAGGTTGTTAAATTGTCTATATATATACTCTGATCATCCAAAGGGGCATCTTCATATGTCGCTCTTGGCGTATGTTGTAATAAATATATTTTCTTTGAACGTGGTTCTCATATTAGGATTATGTAATGAATTTGAAATGTTTTGAAATAGAATGAGAAAGTTGATTGTTGATTTTAAAAATCTTCCATATCCATGTGTTTCTGTTATAATAATGTATCTAACATTACCGTATCTGGTCGCTGAGGATTAATAACTATGGATGACTACAACATCCGTAGCCGTTAGTTTTGGGCCTCAAAGTGGGGGATGTTACATGCATTTCCCGGCATGGCACGAGTCCAAAAGTCACACTAGGCTTTGGATCGGCGTGTCAGGAGGTGCGGGTTGTCACAGTTCCAGTTGCCCTTTCCTTTTGTTTTTTTAGTCTCACCCATTCTGGGCGAAGGCAGACGAGTTCTCTTCTTTAGATCCAGCATGTGAAACTTCCCCATATTCCTCCTGGTCCTCTATGGTTGCTGGGACAACAAAGCTATGCTAGCATCCATCTTTTCTATTAGAGCCCTCTGGCTATCGACCATCTTCTAATTCAACTCTTGCATCATTTTGTCAAACTCCACTCTGGTAACCATCTCTTAAGGTGCAGATGTCCCTAGCAATGCCTAATGGTTGCTAACCTCCATGTGATGGGAAGCCCCTTTATCTCATCCAGCCACTCTCTAAATGATCTTCTAGATCTCCTAGGTTCCATTGATTCCTTTATGAAAATTCTTCTAATCCTTAATCTTCTATATCTAACCTATGAACGCTCCAACCTAAAATAGAAAGCTAGATCTCGCTAGAGAATGTCCTCTCTCAATGAAAACACCAAAATGTTGAGTCTAAAAATGACACAACACCCAAAGTCCTGTAGAAATATTGAAATCCCATAGAGAATATATATAAAACAGAAAAAACGTCAAGGTCTTTAAAATGGTTCGGCAATCTCTGGCCTACGCCAATTATATTTTTTATTGATTATAGATTTAAGAGTCACTAGTACAAATGCTATACTGATTTAAAGGCCCAAAACAACAAATAGTAGCTTCCTTAATGACAATAATGGAAGAAAGGTAGAAGATGAAGAAGATGATAAGCTAAAGAATCCTTTTCTAGATGGTATAGCGGCTGTATTTATAAGGAAATCGTCTAGTAGAACCAAAGGCCCACGAGATACCAAGTCTATATCTAGATCCAAGAATGCAGGAGGGGAAGACGTAGTCCCCCAAGCTATAAAAATCAACTCACACCAGTCAGTTGTGGTTGGTACATACCTGAGTTTTGGAGGGGTAACTTCCCCTCCTTCCTTCCTTTGGTCTACCACTAACCCATTTTGTTTCGAGCACTTTTTCTTAGAGACCGTGTCGTTTTCGGGAGTTCCTAATATCATCCATACTTGTCTGTTTTCCTTTATAAATTCCTTGAAGTTGTTTACCTATTCATTATGAAATGCACTTCAAGATGATCATACATGCCATTTATCCATAAGATATAGCTTTGGGGACCCATTGGAGGCCAAAAGAGCGTCGGTACCAAGTAGAAGTGGTTCGTACCGAGTGGTCCCCTCAGCTCCAACTTCTTTGTAATTTCTTATGTCCACTTCTATAGTCCTTCTAAGCATGTTTCCCAAGTCTGTGATTTGTTTTGTCTTCATCTTGATGTTCAAATTCATCTGAAGGTTGCTTGGTTAAAAAGACGAATAATACTTGCCCCTATAGTATGCTTCCATTGAAAACAAAGCATGCTCTGGAATAAGACAAGCATTGATCATCATCTTTGTATGTTCCCTGGTTATCCAAGAGTTGCATCAAAGCGTTGTCTCCATTCCGTGGATATCCATTCAATTGCTTTAACTAATAGAAATTTCATTCTCCGTACTTGGGACAAAACTTACACTTTTTATATTGTTCTACGCCTTATCTAGGCCCACACTTCCTTTTTCATGCCTTTTTTTTTTAGTTTTTATCGAATAAATCTACTCAGCACCGAATAGTTCTTCCCGGTACTAGTCTCTTTTTGCCTGTCATTGAGTACTTTAAGTACTCGGCACTTGGGAAAAATTTCCGACCTTTCTTCATTTCATAACCAAGCATATCATTTTTCTACCGACTCTCTTACTTCACAACTTACTACCGACCTCCCTCCAAAGTCGTTTCTCTACTGTGATTCGATCGCCGTCGACTGTCTAAAGTTGTCGTTGCCTCCAAAGCACTACCACCAATGCCAGAGCACTGCCACCGACCCCAGAGCACTTCTGCCGAACGCTGCTATTCATCCTAAACATTCCATCGCTGATCTCCTTATTGCAACTTGATCCCAAATCCTTCAAGCCAATAATTATATGGGTTGTTGACCGACGATTAGGTTGTGGTCATGCTGTCGTGGTCGACGATGGTAAAGACAATTTGGATGGTTTTGATATGGGCTTAGTTAAAGGAATATCTACGTTTTCCTGTAGTTGCACACTAAACGTAAGAACAAATTGGCCTTCTAGTGGAATTCATCCATAGTCGTTGGTTATTTCATCTTTATGTAGGATCGTTTTCACTCTAGAGGGGGGGGGGGGGGCGGTGGATAAGGTATAATGAAAATTAATGCAGAAATTAAAACAGAAAGTAATGCAATAGAGATAACACAAAGATTTACCCAGCTTTGGCAAAAACCTACCTACGTGCTGCCCCTAAGGTTTCTATTAGAAATTAAGTAATCAGTTGCTTACAAAACACGTAAACTCACGATACATGCTAACTCGATTAACTTAACTCTAAGCTCAAAACCCTGCCACAACTCAGCGACTGAGTTGTGAATTCTCAAACTACGCCCTGTAGTTTGTACCTAGTTTCACAAATAGAAATTCACCAAATTTTAAAAGAGAAATTACAAAATAAAACTAAAACTAAACAAAATCCTATTTAAAAAGAAGCCCAATGGAAATATAGACCGACCCAAAATAAAAAAGAAAAGATTGTCTCCCTTAATTTGTTTAATCACTTCAGCTGATCCCTTTGGTTGCTCATCAAATAATTAGGGTTTCGATTTCCTTGAAGCTTCCGCTTAGAGTTCAAATCGATTGCCTTTCATTCCTCAGTTAGCTTCGATGCTTCTTCGTTCTGTGCTCATTAATTTGCTTGCGGTTGCTTCACTATAGTCGAGATCGAATGATGCTTTGAACTGGTACGTGATTTGCCCCTTTTCGATTTTGATTATACTCGACTTGATTCAAGTTTTGGATTTGTTTTTGGTTTGTTCTAAGTAAGCTCTTCAGAATTTTTTCTCGAACTCAAATGAATATTTGCCGATGATGAATTGGGCATTTATAGGGAACGAAACCCTATAATCTCGTTTGTATATTTGGTTTGAATTTTTCGTGATGTTCTAGTTCCTGCGTTGATTTGTAATCGAATGGTTGTGTGATTTTTGACTTGTTCATCTCTGACTATCAGTTGATATATTTGAATTTTTCTTGAGTTGATTTGTATCTATTCCGTTCTTTGTTGCCTTGACTTGTTCATCGTTCACTGACGTGTTTGGTACTTGAATTTGAGATATTCTTGACTTTCTGAAGATTGACTGGTTCACCATGATTAGCTATTCCATTTTCTTTGCTGACAGTATTCAATTTTTTTCGACAATTCAATGGTTTTCGTTTGCTCATTATTTTTTGAAACATGACCCACGGCTTCTTTGAACACTACAATAGTATTCTTTGTTTGGTCGTTTCTTTGAACTCGACTTGGAGTCTTGGATGTTGTAGTATGGTTCCATGTTGTGTGTGTACTCTGGCATCAACTTTGGTAGTATTGTTTTCATGTGATCATGTCTGAATGCATGCATATCCTTTGTCCTCTTCGAATGCTTACTTTCTGATTTTGTATTTTGTGTTCCATATGTATAAACATGTATGAAGCTTGTTGTTGTTTTGAATATACACATTCACACTGCTCCGTATACTGACCATTGCTGTGTTCATTCATGTATACATATCCTTGTGTCATTTCAAGTCTGGTTGCATTTGACATGTTGTCTGCATTTGCTTGGACATCTCCATGTAGATACATACATACATATATGTATATATATATGTTTGTGATGGCTATGCTCTGTCCACTGTGATTGCTTGCTTCCTGTGTGTTCATGTGTGTGTGTTATTTCTGGTATCATCCTTTGTACATACCTGGTTGCATGATTATTGATCTGGTGCATTATGGTTTGGTCCTAGTTGCTTTCCTTCCAATGTTGCTTTTGAATCTGGTTCCATTTTGCTTTGCACTTGAAGTTTGATTGGATCTTCATGTTGGAATTGAAATTTGGTCTAGTTCCTTTTAAAGTCTTGTTGTATGAGAACTTTGTACATGTCTTTGTTGTTTCCTCTATTTCATGTGCATTGCCCTGGTTATTGTAGTCTGGTTCCACATGTTGTTTTCTGATTGCATTGGCCTTGATTTTCTTCGAGTTAGATTGTCCCTTGTTTGCTCTGAACTTCATGTGTACATTGCATTTGCTATGTCTGGTGCACTTGAACTCTTAAGTCTGGTCTAGTGGAAGCTTTGCGTTCATGTTATTTAACTTGAGCATGTTTGAAGCTTTATGGCTCTCTGTTGCATGTTTAGAACTGGTCTAGTTCCTTTTGACTTGCTTGCTTTGTATTACTGTGGCTTTGTGCATTGCTCTGACCATCCATTTTTGTGTTCTTGTTACCTTTGTTATTAAATCCATGCCTCATTATGTTCATTCCTGAATGTGGCTCCATGTACATATGTTCATGCCTAAATGTTGCCTTGTTTTCATGTTCAAGTTGACTGGTTTGATATGATGTCAAGTTGTTATTTGCATTTGCACTTGAGTTGAATCCAGTCTAGGCTAGGGTTTGACCTTGTGCTCACCTGTCCCTGCTATTTTAACAAACAAGTGTATATTGGTGTGCACGACCTTGTGGCATGTACAGTAATACACTTTGCATGTCACAAGTTGTTCGTGTAAGATGAATAATAAATAAATGACGACGAACAACCCAAATAACCGAGGCAAACAATATTTTCAAACACACACTTCATTGTGCACTGCAAAATATTTCTTTTTCAATTTTACTGTGTCAGTGTTTATTTTGCAGATAGTTCAGATGTTGGATACAGGCTGGAACAAAGTTGAAGATCAAAGTACGAGTGAAGAGTGAATATGTAGTGAGGTGAAATATGTATGAAAAAATTGTATATCGAAAATTGTGTGGTAATCGAAGTTGTATTGTAACTGAAAATGTACAAATGTAGTCAGAGCTCAAATTTGTACTATTTGAATTTGTGATAAAATATTTGTTTGAATAAAATATCTATTTAAATAAGAATTCCGAGTTATTTATTTTATTCAACAAATATTTATTTAATTATGCGGAAAAATAAAATAATACAATAACAAATACATTTAAACGAATATATATATATGTTTATTATCATCAAACAAAAATCATAAGCTATTGTATTCTACACTTCAATCATTTGTCAAAGTCCATGTCCGGATGTATGCCTCGGACCAAAGTCATAAAAAGTATATCTTCCTTTGGATTACTCACCTCCGTAACTACGTCATTAAACCTGTCCAAGAACCCCTTCAATGAATCCTTAGGTCCTTGAGAAAGACTCGACAAGGACATCATGACCTTAGGCTAAGCAGCATGGAGCCGAAACTGTTCCAAGAATTTCTTTGCCAACTCATCAAAAGTCGATATGGATCTTGATGCAAGCCAAATGAACCACATCGACGCAATAGATTCTAAGAAAATAAGAATACACCTACACCAAACCGCATCTGTCACCCTAGCACCATCCATGTCTCATTCATACTTAAATGAAGGTTGCTTAGGATCAGTGGTCCCGTTGTGCGTTGGTATCATTGGCATCGTAAACCTCTTGGGATACTCCTCTTGGGATGTTCTCTATGAGCGAAGTTCTACTTGACGCGGAATCCCATTCCTCATTTCTTCTCCACTTGTTCTCTTCTACCAACCGCTTAACCATATCTGCTATATATTCTTCACTTGCGTGGAATTCTAAAGGTCGATGATCAGGAGCTGCACCGAGTGTTTAACTTTACAAACGGTCACGATTTTCCCACTGACATCTAGGTTCTCCAATCTCTACGAGAACCACTCCTTCAGGTCTTTTCTGTTGCCTGACTAGATCCGTATCGCTTATTTGCACATTAGCATTACAAACAACAACATCAAGCTCATAATTATTATCGTCATGCTACATATCATCCTCTGAATCCGACAAGTCCCCAACCTCTGCTCCTCGCCCCCTAATATACCTAAATTCTTCTCGGTACCGACCCTATTCTAGTCGGTATCAAGTTGAATTCTTTTGGGGGGTGCTTCCCAACTTCCTCCAACAGCTCCTTCTATTGTTCCAGTAGCCCTTTCCTTTTGTTTTAGTTTTCCATCTCGCATGTTCTAATCGAAAATAGATGACTTCTCTTCTTCAGATCTAGCAGGTGAAACTTCCCTCTGTTCTTCCTAGTCCTTTGTAGCTGTTTGGACAGTAGAGCTATGCTAGCATCCATCTTTTCCATTAGAGCCTTCTGGCTATCAGCCATCTTCAAATTCAACTCTTGCATCATTTTATCAAACTCAATTTTGGTAACCATCTATTGAGGAGAAAATGGTCCTGACAACGCTTGCTGGTTACTAACCTCCATGTGATGAGAAGCTCCTTCATTACCTCCGCCACTCTCCAGATGATCTTCCAGATCTCCTAGGCATCATTGATCCCTTTATGTAAATTCTTCAAATCCTTAGTCTTCTATATCTAATCTCTGGATGCTCCAACCCAAAGTGGAAACCTAGATTATGCCGGAGAATGTCCTCTTTCAATGAAAGCACTAAAATGTTGAGCCTAAAAATGGCACAACACCCATAGTCCTGTAGAAATATGGAAATCTAGCATAATATATATATATATATATATATAATAGAGAGAACATCAAGGTTATTAAAATGATTTGGCAATATCTAGCCTACATCGACTGTAGTTTAAATTAATTATAGATTTGAGGGTCACTAGTACAAAGGTTTTACCGATCCGAAGGCATAGAACAACAAATAGTAGCTTCCTTGGTGACAATAATAGAGGAGAGATAGAAGATGAAGAAGATAATAAGCTAAAAAGTCCTTTTGCAAATGCTATATGGGTTGTATTTATAAGGAAATCGTCAAGCAGAACCGGAGGCCCACGAGATACCAAGTCCATATCTAGATCCGAATATGGAGGAAGGGAAGATGGAATCCCCTAAGTTATAAATCAACTCGGTATCAACCAGATGTGGTCGGTACAGACCTGATTTTTGAAGGGGTAACTTCCCCTTCTTCTTCCTTTTATCTTCTACCACCTATCCATTTTGTTTCATGCACTTTTTCTTAGAGACACCCAATATCATCCATACTTGTTTTTTCCTTCAGAAATTCCATGAAGTTGTTTTCTGATTCATTATGAAATGCACTTCAAGACGATCATACATGCCATCTATCCATAAGCCATAGCTTTGGGGACCCATTGGAAGCCAAAAGAGTGGTCGGTGTCGAGTAGAAGCGGTCAGTACCGAGTGGTCCCCTAAGCTCCAATTCCTTTGCAACTTCTTAAGTCAACTTCTACAGTCCTTCCTAGCATGTTTCCAAGTCCTTGAATCATTTCGTTTTCATATTGACATTCAAATTTGTCTAAAGACTGCTTGGTTAAAAAGCCAGATAACACTATGGGGAACAACCGAAGCTTGCTAGGTGATATTGTCCATTCATCATAAATGTCTCTTATTCCATTTTGGAGCCAAGATATAAATCAAATAAGCCCAAAATTTCCCTTGATTTCCGTGTCATTATTACTTATTATGGATGTAAAATTGGACTTATTAATGACACTCTTGCAGTTATTTAGGATATGGTCTAGTCTTACTTGAGCTAGTATGCTTTGATTCAGAAATATTTGATGATTTTGTTAATCCATTTATGCCAAACAGTTGCGTTGATTGCTGCATCTACTATGTCATGCATAAAACCCTTACTATTTATTCCAGAATCTAGGTAATTTAACCCATCATTCAAATTGTCATTAAGTACGTGATTGAATTTTAATTTTTGTTTGATAACTTATCAGATCAGTTTGTAGTAGAGAATTTGAAAAACATATCTTTATGTGATTCATCCCCTCTGTTGCATAATTTATATACTGTGTTTTGAGTGCTATTCCAGTTTTTGATTCTGTCATTATATTTAATCTTTTCATATATGCTAGATAGAGACATATAGACATTTTGGGTGCAATTATATTGTTCCATATATGATGATTTATGTTTAGAATTGGTTAATATACAACGCTATCCAAGGTAGATTTTAAAATGAATTCCCCATTGTGATTTGGCTTCCACTACCAAATATATGCTGTTAATTTGTTATACATATATATTCCTTATCTAATTACATATGCCATTGAGTAAGGTGAGGTTGTCGAGGTTCCAATCTGAATTGTAGATTAGAGGAGACACCTCTTTATTTGCACCTCTTTAATATGTGAGTTGTTGCCATCCTAATATATCGATCAGTGACTCTCCATTTAGTCATGGGTCAAACCACAAACTAATACCACACTATTTGCTATTTTCCTCTCAATAATGCCTTGGCTTAAATTCCTAGATTTTAACAGCAGCTTCTGGGTATAAGAGGAATTATTATCTTCTCGTAACACCCAAAAATTATTTTTATCACAATATCTGTTATGCATCCATTGTGACTATATATTTTTGTTCTAAGTTTTCTATAATAATTTAATAAATAATGCCTTTGCAACATCTTGTAGATCTCTCAAACCTAAACCCCATTCTTCTTTTTTGTTTACATACATACATTACTCCATAATAATTAATTTAGTTATGCCTTATAAGTTAGAAGTATGTCATTCCAGCTATTTAATCTCTTTTTAATTTTTTCAATTAAGACCATTAAAATTAGCTCTTTTAAATAATGAGCTTCTAAGGGGAATACATAAAGATTTTATTTGTAAATTCTGGGATTCCACCTTAATAATTTCAGAAATAGCCACTTTAAGATTAGCTCCTTTGCTAAAAGATATTTTTGATTTTTGCTCATTAACTACCAGTCCAACTTGTTTCTCCATATCTTATATTACTTGCTTTATGATGTGTGCATTTTCTATTATTTCTTTTGCAAAATACAAAAGATCATTAGCATATAATAAGTGATTTATCATAGGATTATTTTTATATATAGGAGTTAACTTCCCTTCTAGATGATCCAATTCAAAAAGTATGGAGAGGTATTCCATAGTCATGAAAACAAATAAGGAGATGATATATCACCTTGCCTTAAACCCTTGTTGCTAGTTATAAACCTATATGGAGAGCCTTTGATCAATATAAGAGAAATTGGGGGCGGTATTACACTTGTAAATTATTGAAATTAAATTGTCGGGAAACCCCATGGCTTGTAAATATGGTATACAAACTCTCTTATAATTTTATCATATGACTTCTGTAAATCAACTTTGGGACATAGATTATTAGAACCTTTCCTATTAATGGTTCTGACCATCTCATAAGCTAGAAGGGGGTTTTCATATATGTTTCTGCCCGAATAAATGCATTTTGATTATGTGAGACTAATTCATTTATATAGCCCTTAATTTTGTAGCAAATAAATTTGGTAATGATTTTATATATGACATTGCAACATGAGAAGGGCCTGTAATCTAATATGGACCGTGGGTTATTTGTTTTTTGGTACCAATGTAAGAAAAGCATGAATGATTTCATTAATGAATTATCCTGAAGAAAATACCTTTAGTAGCTGGATGTATATCCTCCTTAACCATGTCCCAGTGTAGTTTAAAGAACTTTGACCTAAAACCATCAGGCCTCAGAGTGTTATTATCATCAATTTGAAAAACTACGTTCTTAATTTCCTATGCAAATACCTCTTTCCTAATTTTATCCTTGCTTGAGAAGATAGAATTTTCTTACATGTGATTATAGGGAACTTTCTTCCAATGCTTGAGGAATTAAAGATATCGGAGTAGAATTTGATACCATTATTTTATAGATCGGTAAGATCAGTAAAAGTATTATCATTTTGATGAATGAGTTGGTTGATATGTTTCCTATTCTTGGTAGCTGACATATGCAAATAGAAAAACTTTGAGCAATAGTCATCCTCTTTCAACCACCGTATTTTAGATTTTTGTTACATCTCCATAGCATGACCACGCATAAGATTTTCCAATAACAATAAATTGTCTTTGTACACCTAAATTAAATAGGTATCCCCTGGATTAGTTAGTAATTATTCATAAAGATCATTATTTACTTTTCTCATTTGATCAATCAATGCATGTATACTTTCTCTTCCTTTGTTCCATTCTTTTAATTGTCTTTTGGTATTTTTAAGTTTGCTTAGAAACTGAAATAGAGGATTGCATGTATATGTACTATTTCATGCATTCCATATTACAGTGTTATAACCATTATATTCTATCTAGATATTGTTATATCTAAAAGGAACATTGAAATTAGCATTACACTGTCTATAGAAATTAATTAAAAGCGGACAGTGGTCGCTTGTTGAATGATTCAAAATTTCTATATTAGCCCATGGAAAAACATTTTGGAAACGTAAGTTATGAAAGACTCTGTAACGACCCGTATTTTTACGGATCGAAACATCGTAAAACAGTTGTCTAGAAGTTAAGCCATGTTGGAGCTTAGGTCGTGAAGGAGGTTATGTCGTAGGCGACCTAAGGATTGGGATAAGTCGTGTGAAAGTTAGGTCGTGTGGTGGCTTAGGTCGAGTGAACGACTTAAGGTAATGACCGACTTAGGAAATGGGCGACCTAAGGAGTTGGCGACTCAAGAATAGGCAGACTTAAGTAAGTGACCGACCTAGGGGAGTTAACAACCTAAGGGGATACGCGGGCTAACGACTTAAGAGTTTGGGCGAGTTAGCGACTTAAGGATTGGTAGGTCGGCGACGACCTAAGGAAGCTGGGGTAGCAGTGAGCGACCTAAGGAGGTTAAGTCGTAGAAGACTTAGGAGTTAGGTCGTGGGTTGTTAGGTCGCTAAGTATTAGGTCGTAACCCAGTTAAGTCGCGTGGTTATTGGGAAGTTAGGTCGCGTCTCAGTTAAGTCGTAGGTCGCGAGGAAGCGCGCATATGCTAAGTCGTTAGGTCGTATGAGCGCGCATGTGTTAGGTCGCTGAGAGTTAGGTCGTGGCTTCTGCTAAGTCGTAAGTCGCAGAATAGATAAGTCGTGGGGTTTTTAGGTCGCAAGGTTTTATAAGTCGTAGGTCGTATCCCAGTTGACTCGTTAAGGCGGCATTGTTGCTGAGTCGAGTGTGTGCTAAGTCGCAGGATGTTAGGTCGCGATCTTTGATAGGTCGCTAAGCGCATTCGTGTGTTAGGTCGTTGGATCTGTAAGTCACGCAGAACTGGTAGGTCGTGAATGCGCATAAGCTTAGGTCGGTAGGTCGTAGGTTGGGGGGGGGGGTTTCGATAGGTCGTAGGTCGCAAGGTCTCTTTAGGTCATGGACGACCTAAAAGCGAACGACCTAGGGATATTTCAGCCTATAAATAGGTAGGTTCTTCTCCATTTTTGGGATCCGGATTTCGAAGCGACGAAGTGCTGCCATTTTGAGAGCTCGACTTCTACACTTCTTCACTTCTTTTCTCCACTCTAATCTTGTGATTCCTTCCATCCAAATCGAAGATCAAATCGAAGATCCAAGAGCTTAGATTGAAGATCTACATCCATTGAAGAAAGATTTCATCGTTTGAAGCGGATTTGTGATAGATCAAGTTAGATCCTTCACTGTCCAGATCTGAAGTGTATTGATTTGGGGTTGTTTAGGTGATTCGATGAGTGGTGATTATCTCTCACACGGATCCAAAGGAGTATATCGGATCGTTGGCTTGATGTTGTGTTAAAGTAGAGATTTCCATGCATTTTCTAAATCCTAAGTATAGATCTATGTAGATCCATTGTTCATGATGATTTGACAACCATTTTACTACATGTTAACCTATGCAAGTTCATTCATCAAGATTATAGAGACATTGCTCATGTTTTCATGTTTGTTAGACTTTTGACTCTTTATTTACGAAATTGCCATTATTGTTATAATTGTCTATTTAGATCATATTTGAATGCTTGATTACTTGGATTAATGTTTGACTTGATTGATTGCTATGAATTAGATGATTGATGAATTGATTTAGACCGAAGATGATTCAAAAGCTAAGAGAAAGGCTCTTGAATTGGGAAAGCTGCTCGTGGCATATGTAGCGGATGATGAAGCTCTTATGCATAGATTCGATGATGATGATGTTGAGATGAAGCTTTGCGAGGATGTGATGAAGCGAGGCATGATATGAGATAGTCTTGGTCTAATCCAGACGGGATCATTCCAAGCATGTTGATAACTCGGTGATATGGTTCGAGTTTGAGGATAATGGATGCTCGAGAGGCGCTTGAGCTAGTATGGAAATAGTCATCGAGGAGGATGACTAGAAGGCTGAGATCTCATCGTTGTTGAAGGTTCTAGCATGCTCAAAGCAAGAGTACGTTGGGCAGATTCGATAGTCCCTGAAGGCTACTGATTGGTAGTCAAGTACTCTGGGCAGATTCGATAGTCCTAGGCGCGGGTCACGACGATGTGCGGGAGTAATGTCTAGAACCGGGGTTTCCATTAGCCCTTGATGGACGGATGAAAGAATGAACCGGTCATTCAATTAACGATGATATCGAAGCAATGATAACAGTGATAGCCAGAGTCATGGATGTTTGGTTGTATCGTCATTCGGTCTCAAGAGCAGTGTTTTCTGGGTGCTTATCTGATCTTGGTTTAGGCCTTGGGGGTTTGTGCTTGGAAAACATCGCCCTTGACTCGAGTGATAATTGTTTTACCTTAAAATTGAATGCTCTGCTATGTTTGCTTCTGCTTAGTGTGTGTTTGGGGGCTATCACTGTAGAAAGAGGTGGAGTGGGAGGGTTGTATTCCTATTCCTTTTCCTTTATGCTCTTTTGGTATGTTGTTAGTTAATTTACCGCTCACTAAGACTGTTGTCTGACTCAAGGCTTTATGTTTTAACTCTTATTGTCTTGGGCTGTTCGTCCATTTTGGGACGGGCAGACTAGGTAGCAGGTGACAGGTGCTGTTCTTCCTCCCCACGATGCTGATGTCGAAGACAAGCTGGAGGCTTGCATATTATCTTCTTACTATATGTACTGGATGTTCCGCTGCTTGTATACTCTCTGAGTGATATGTAGTGAGGCTTGATGTATTGACTATTCAGATGTTGTATTCAACTATTATGAAGTTTTGTTGATGAGATTCTATTCTGTGAAGCTTCACTATATATATATATATATATGTTCTATTGTATTTTGTCCATGCGCTGTGAGTAATACGATAGATTCTGTTGTTTTAATTTACCCTGGCAATCGTCCATGGTCGCTTGGCACACTTTACAGCGCATTATCTCTAAGTTCAGTGCAGGGGTCATGGGCGGTCGTCACAGACTCTATCGATCTTACTATGAGTGAAGAATTCTTTACCTCCCCTCCAAGTAAAATTATTATATAAATACCTCATTTCAGTCAAGCTGGTAGATATAATTGTGTTGAAAAAGTCATACTGCATCACTTAATGACTTGTTTGGGCTTCATCGATCAATATTATAAAGAACACAATTAAAACCACATGCAATAATCCATGGAATATTAACCGTTCTTCCCATATTCGTAATGTGATCCCAAAGAGTTTTCCTATCATTTGAGTGTAGAGACCACAAACAGCAGTAAATAACAAGTTAATTCCGTGCTTTTTTTAAACGTGCATGCAATAAACTACTCTCCACATGAATGCATTATTGGAATCCATATGCTTGGGTTCCATATTAGCAATATCCTACCTTTTCTAGTACTATTGTAACATCCTCTACTCAAAAAACACGAAGATGAGCACCGATGATGCTGCAGTCATCACCAGAATTATCTTCCAACGAATAAGGTGAGTTGATTATATTCAAATACAACCTAAGTAAATAGAGCAGATAAATATTTTCATTACATAGAAATTGTCTTAATATTCATTACATACATCTTCCCAAAAATTAACCCTAATGTCGTGGTCTACGTAGGGGTCACATAATAATAGAAAATAACATAGTAAAGAGCCTGGTCAACATATGGTGATGCCGCATAAACTCATTAAAACAGTGGAAAAAACATCTTTACTTGCTAACAAAGCCCTCATGCTCTGTCTTCGATCTACGTACTACGGCTCCTAATATTACTCGTCCAATTCTATAAATCCAACCTACTCAAATGAGTACTCATGAGTTCATGGGAAAAACAATAAATAAAACACGGATCAGACATAAAGTCTAGCGTGAATAATACTTATCCAAAACAAGCTTATATTGAGACAATGTCATACAACACGGAATGGGTTCTCTCCTCACTATCCAAGACATCATAAATAAAACGATCATAGTTTACATAGACTCTATGTGTAACTATGCCTTATGCCCTCTTATGCGGTTTTCTTTTACTACTGCGCCCCCATTGCAGCCCCCTCAGGATTTCCATTTTAGATTAGCCTTCATTCTGATAATACATAGAATCAGCGTCCTGCAATATCCTTTAGGTTCATTCATAAAACTTAAACTGCATAGACCCAGCCCTTTACATTATTCTTTTAGATTCATTCATTAATCTTAAAATGCATAGACTTAGCCCATGTAGTATTATTTTAGATTCATTCATTAATCTTAAAATGCATAGACTCAGTCCCCTATAGTATTCTTTTAGATTCATTAATTAGTTAAGCTCTGAATTACAAAGAATAACCACATTTAATCCCTGCTTACTTAAATTCTGGGTTACTATGTAACAACCATCCGAAGTCCCCAAACATTTGTTTCCTTTGGAACCACATAGAATCAGCCTACTGTTGTCTCTTAGAAGTTGAATGCTTCTCCTCACCTCCCCTATGTGTGCATTCGAGTGAGCATTCCCACTCGGCTTCAATAGCCCTTCCTGCCCTATCTCTAGAACATGAGTTCTTTCTCTTACTAGCCCTATGCTCTCCCCGAGTCATAACTAATTGTTCTTATATTAAGTTTCATTCTCTCCTTTCCTTAGCGCAGTACCACCCTACTCCAACAAGTTAGAGAAATACACTCTTCCCTTATTAAGTTTATGCATTCAAAATTGTGGTGTAATATGTCCTTTACATATGGTGGTGCAATTTAGTTTCTTCCATCTTTACATATTATGACGCAACGCGCCTTCTACATGTTATGGTGTAGATCTACTTTCTCCTAAAAGTCCTTGGATCCCCTTGGCAAATCACTACCCTGTCCACGTATGCACATTTCCCTTATGAAACGTAAGGCTGCGGCCTCGGCTCTATACTAGACAAGGTCTGGCATATCTAACATCGTCTTTACATGTGTCACTGCATTATTCGTTACGATTTCACTTTCTGTTATTGACAATGTCCATTATTTTCCATTTTTAGCTTTTAATAGATCTCGTCTCTTATTTATCTAACACTTGTTTCACCGCAACAATTTAATTATACTAGCGTCCGTGTAGTACCCACCTTAGATTAGCTTATTTTCTTCATAGAATACCTTAATAAAATCCTAGAAAATTCATGTACAGCTATTCTAGTATACTTTATTCTTTATTTAGATTTTTATAGGTATTTTCGTATTTATTTTCTAGGTATTATCCTTTTATAATTCATAATATATTATTTGATAGCGGAAGCCTTTCAAATCAAAAACCCATTTAAAAATCATGGTTAGAACTTCATATAAAACTTTCGTAACATTTAGAAATCACTAGAGTAGGAAAATATATCTAAACATTCCATGTTCACCTATTTTCCCAAAACATCCATTAAACATTTTACTTGTTCAATATAAATCCATATGAAATCCCATCATATATAAAAGTATACAAAATCATACCGCAACCAAATAATTGGGAACGATAAAATAGGATTAGTATTACTCACCTAGATCTTTGTAATATATTGCTTTAGCCTTCTTAATCCCACTTTGGCTTGCGTTTTCTTCTCTTCTCTTTATTTGCTCTTTTTAGGATATCATCACTAACGTTCCTCTCAAACTTTTATTTTATTTTTAGTAAAATTAAATGAATGAATGGAAAGAGTAATGTTTATTATCTCATAATAATTTGGGCTTGGGCCCTCATACTCTGTTCATTAATACATTACCTCTTTTCTTCTTGTTTAGCTTATCTTGGCACATTTTAATTAGTTAGTTAAATTAATCATAAGTTACGGGTTGTTACATTCTGCCCGGAATTTCGGTCTCGAAATTTAATTAAGGCATTGCCAATCTATCACATGCTTACTCTGAAGCATAAATCCATGAATTCCCAATTCACAAAAACGTACTGGTTCTATCTACTAACTTGACAATCAACCATAATATTCAAACATATATATGGTCTACACCAATACAATTCAACACATGGCTCATATACTAAACTGAAACAAACAACTCTAGATAGGTCCTCCTAACCTTATCCTCTGTTTTCCACGTGCAGTCTTCCCGATTTGCACTTCACTAGACACATACTAGCTTCTCCACCTTGTTTCGAAGCAGCTTCTCATCCCAGTCCACTATCTGAATCGGTGTGCACACATAGGTCATATTTAGCTCTTTCACCAGGTCTTCTACTACCCTCAGATTAACTATTATGTCCGGATCTCTAATGCATTTCCACAGATATGATACGTGAAACACATTATGGATCTCTACAAAAACGCTAGGCAGTTCTACCTTATACACTACCTTCCTAACTTTTTCTACGATTGAAAATGGTCCTACATATCTGGGTGCTAACTTCCCAGCCTTCTCGAAATGCATCGGTTCTCATTGGAGATACCTTCACGAACACCTGATTACCAACTGCGAACTCTAGTTCCTTTCTTCTAGTCTCGGCTAACTCTTCTACCTTGACTGAATTGCTCTCATCCTAAACCGAATCAGCTCCACCTTCTCAGTATCACTCTTAATCACTTCCAGGCCTAACACGAATATATCCCTACCTCTAACTAACATCTAGGTGATTTACGTTGTATTCCATACAATGCCTCAAATGAGGCCATCCTAATACTACTCTAGTGGCCGTTGTTGTATGAAAACTCTACCAAATGTAAATAATCCCATCAAGATCCACCGAATTCTAAATTGCAAGCCCTCAACAAGTCTTCCAGTACCTTGTTGACCCTTTTAGTCTACCCATCTGTTAGTGGAAGGTACGCATTATTCATGCACAACTCTGTACCTAATACCTTCTGCAAACTATGCCAAAACTCACTGGCGAATAACAAATCTCTTTCACTAATAATAGTGCTAGGCATCCCATGCAATCTCACTACTATCTTCATATATATCTATGTTATCCTTGGTGTAGTTCTCGCAGCCTTCACTAGAATGAAATGAGCACACTTAGTTAGTCTATCAGCTATAACCTATATGCTTTCATTCCATGTGCTTGACCTTGGTAGTCCATTTATGAAGTCTAAAGATACTGAATCTCATTTCCAAACTGGAATCTCCAAAGGCTGCAAGAGCCCACTAGGCTTCTGATGCTCCGCCTTCACTTGTTGGCATGTAAGACACTTTCTTACATATTCATCCCTTCTCAAAAGAAACTTCTTTTTATATTTTGATACATCTTATTACCCCTGTGTGAATGGTGAACTTTAGATGACATATGCAACCACCAAGCATTAGCTATTTATGGAATCAAAAGGATAATTATATAAACATGAATTGAAGAAAATGGAATTTTGTACTTTGATGATTTTGAATCAAAAGGATAATTATATAAACATGAATTGGTATAAATAAATACCATAAGAAGCTATTATACTATTTAAAAAATATAAAGTTAGAAAACTATTTTGGAGAAAAGATTTATCCAGAAATAAAATATTTAAATTTTGAAAAGTAGTTTGGAGTTTTGTTGAAAAATAAAAATGATGATAAATAAATCATGAGATAAAGTTGAAGGGTAGAAATTCATTTCACGATAAAATGGTTCTATTAAAAAGATTAAACTTTGTAGTTGTGATTGAAATAAGTGGTTGAATTTTTTAAAACTCTAATTTTAGAAATAAGAGTATTTCAAAGTTTCAGTAGCTTTACAAATTAATAATAATGAGATATAAAAGTTCTTTTATAAAGCGAAGAAAAGAAATTTGAGATAAGTATAAGCATGTGACTTATACTAAACTAATTTTTAATAATTATGAAAGGAAGCCTACAAAATGAAGTTTGATAAAATAAATATTTTAGTTGGAAAAGAAAATTCTTTTGGTTTGATTATATATGTAACTTTTTATTAGAAGTAGGTTTTCCTAGTTTACGAATTTCAAATATAGAAATTTGAATCGAAAAGAATTAAAAGGTTGAGTGAGGATGAAATATTTGTAATTTTTCATGTTATGGAAAAAATAGTTCTTGGAGAATTGATTTCTTTTTAAAATGAATTAAATAATGAGGTTTTAATACATAAAATAGGGGAAGTTTCAAAATTATTTAGCGTCCTTATTCTAAGTGATTAAATAAGTTGAATATCTTTTAAACACCTTAAATATTTTGTGTTCTAAACTATAAAAAGGTATTATATTGTTTTAAAAGGATGCAAAATATTTGTGTAAACTTATTTTCGAATTAGAAAATAAGGAAGAATAATAGGCTAAATTTTGTAAAGTGATATGTTAAGTTGAATTAATTCTTTATTTAAATAATGTTCATTTAAAATTTAATGAACAATGAAGGATGGAAATTAAAAGATGAAATTTTATATTGGGAGGATATATTAAGAGTAGAAAATATCGATACTATTTACGAAGTACAAATTTTTGAGAAATTATTTTTTTAGAAGAAGATTTATCGAAGGTATAGAGTTTTGAAATTAAGAAAACATTTTGGAGAATTTTGTTATTTTAAAGGAGTTGATTAAAGAAATCAAAGTCTTGGAAATAACTTGGAAGGTTATGTAAATTAGATGCTTTAATCTTTTAAAAGGTAATTAAGAGAGTTTATAAATATAAACGTAAAAGTTTTATTTTGAACAACTAGATTGTTTGTTGTTTTGATACTTGATTGTTTTGTTGCTTTGATGCTTGATTATTGTGGTGTAAGTGTATATCTTGAAATATAGAAATACCACTAATAGTTATATATTTCTATCAATTATAGACTTCTCTTTAAAGTAGAATTGCGAGGACGGAATTCTTTAAGGAGGGGAGTTCTTTAACAACCTTGATTTTAGAATTATTTGTAATAAAATAACAAATAATTTAAAATTGTGATTTTAAATGCAAATCTGAATTTATCAAGTATATAAATAATAGTAATCATTTTAAGAATTAGTTTTTGAGGTTTACTTCAAAATAATTTATGAAAATTTGGTTTAGTAATTAAGAAGATATAATAAATGGATTGTATTTCGTTAGTTGAATTATGTAGGAGAATTATTTGATATATTTTTGAGAAGTTCGAATTAAAAAGGGAAGTGGAAGTAAAAATAAAAGAAATAACAATTCTTTTCTTATTGGGTCCATTAACAACCTAAAGCCTATTTAAAAGAAAACAAAAGAGAAGTTTTCCTTCTCATTTTTCTATTAACTGTACGAACTCTAAGTTTAGAAAAACAGAAGTAAAACCATCTTTTACTATCCTCTTCCAATATACAATCAAAACCTACATTTGTAAATACAAAGAAATTCAGGAAAATTCCCAAAAAATCAAGGCAATGATTTTGAAACCTATTCTAACATTTAGACTGATTGATTTCAGTTTTTATAATGTTTAATCCTTGTCCTGCGTACTTAGGTTGAGGTATTTCTAGGGTTTACTATTATTATCAAAGCAAAGAAGAATTCAATGATTTTCAAGCTTTCTTAAGGACTCAAGGCGAGTAACCTTCACAACCTATCTCTAATTTTAATACATGCCGATGATTGTACAATTGTTGGTTGATCTTTGATTGTTTGATTACCAATAAACTATGCTCTAAAATTCAACCAGCTATTGCTTCAAAATATTTCCACTGTAATAACAAATCTCCATCTCATCTTTATTATTGCTGTAACATGCTAGTATAGGATGTCCATGCAATGGAAATGGTAGGCCGAAGTGGCTAATTTAAGTCCTTAAAAGGCGAAATAGGGTGTATCGGGCTATTGCCTAAAGCAACATCATGCTCCAAGCATCAGCACCGATCGACTGGTACACAAGGACCGGCCGACCGGTCACTGACTTGGAACATGTGTTCCAGGAAGTGCCAATCCTCCTCTCCCGTGTTGTTTGTTCTGCGTTTTTCCCTGGTGTCATTTACATGGTTTTGAGCCTTGTTCTGTGAAGATTTCATTGCCTGTTTTTTGAGTTTCGAATTGATTTCTTGTTATTTTAATTCTAGAGAAGTTATACTCTATGGGTACCTTTTTAAAACACATTTTCTATGCACTAGGTTCAAGTGTTTTGTAAAGAGATATTTGAAACATAAATTAAAGAAAGGACTTACTTATATAATATATGGTTTCCAAGAATGATTTGGGAAAATAGATATATATATAAATATCTGTGATTTCAAAGTGTTTGCGAAACAAGATTTTATATATATATATACATACAAAAATTAAATCATAATTTCATACTATTATTACTAGTGTTTTTTAACTAATATTTCAAAATAGATTTCAAAGAAAAACTATTTTTCTATACAAACTCACAATCCCACTCGAATGAGAAATCAAATTAAACGGTTTAGTAAAACAAGTGGTATAGAACATTTGTGTTTACTTCATCGGTTAATTCTCGGACTTGTTCGATTGAACCCCTCTTACACACAAGTGGAATTTACTAACTTTAGTAAATATTCAAGTAAACCCGTTTGGCATGGGACGCACGGTCGTTACTCGAATGATTACTATTTGGAGGTAAATTATGCTTATCGAGTAAAGTTTACTAACTTATAGTAAATATTCAAGTAAACACGTGTGGTATGGGACGCACGATCATTACTTGAATGGTTACTATTCGAAAGTATATAACACTTATTTTGGTGAGTTTATAGGCTCGTCCTTGGGTGATCAGTTTACAGGCAGATTAAATGGGTTTTTGGCCCATCTTGTAGTACTCATTTACAGGTGAGTTATGACTTGCGAAGTGCTCATCCCTTCTGTTGACTCGTAAAGTGCTTGTCTATTATTTAGCTTGCGAAGTGCTAGCTATTGGTTTTGACTTGCGAAGTGCTCGTCTCTTGTGCTGACTTGTAAAGTGCTTGTCTTTATTTGTCGACTTGCAAAGTGCTTATTTATTGACTTGTGAAGTGCTCATTTATGATCATTGACTTGCGAAGTGCTTGTCTATTGCTTGCTTATATGATCGTGAATTTAGATGCTATTAATGTGATGGTTACCATAACTTTGATAATTGCCATGGATGGGCATAATTTAACTTTATGCTATGAAGTTTTATGAGGATGTCTTATTATGTTTAGTGAAGTACAATATATGGACATTTATATCCTTGATGTTTATGAAAGCTTATTATTATGAACTCACCTTTTATGATAGTGAGAGATAGTCTGACCCGTTTATTATTTTTTATAATACTTGGGTTAGACCGAGACTTGATAGGTGTAGGGACTCAGTGACATTAGATATGGGCTTGCTTAAGAAGTTATTTAGGATGTTACTTATATGTTGATGTATCATTCGAGTCTAGCTTATATACTCGTTGTTTGTTTGTTTATGCTGTAGACTTTTGTAGTCATGTATATTTGAGACCCGTCTTTGTTTATATATGTATATGTTTAAATATGCGAGTCTTGTATTTTCCTTTTGTAGACTCATACTATAGAGAGATATTTGTTGTATTATATTTCCGTTGTAATGTGTGATTCTATGTTGTATATTATGTAATATATCGTTCTATTCTAATTAAGCGAACGTGTTTATTGTTTTGTGCCAACACTCTTCACGTATATGTGTGTGTGTATAGAGTTATGAAGTAAAAAGTGATGTAATAGTGTTAGCCCAAGGAAATAGACATGGATGGTCGCTCCTACCTAGCCTTATTCTCCCTATTAATCAACGATATTACTTGTAATATTCTTGGGTAATATGGGCATAAAGGTGGGACATCACATTTGCACCCAGTTCTAGACTTCTCCAATACTACAAATACTCTTTCGTTTTGGTCTGGATGACTCAAGGTTATTATCCTTTTGGTGTTGTATATTCTAACGCAGTAAAGCTCCAACCAATCCATCCCTAAAATAACCCCTAAGCTTATGAAGTCAAACACATAGGGATCACGCAAAAATTTACACTCACTTAACTCAATCACTATGTTAGTGCATCTCAATCCGAGAGTGGCATATCCCCCCTATCAAATTTACTACATGTATGGAAGTGACAAAATAGGTAATCCCTAATCCCAATCTATCAACTATCAACCAAATCTTTAGTTATAAAAGAGTGTGTGGCACCAGCATTAAACAGTACTCTAATTGAAATAGCAGAAATCAAAGACATACTTTCTAGAATTTTCCCTTTGCCTTTTTCCTCGATAGGCAATCTTTCCCTTGGTCCCTCCAAAGCATAAATCTGCGCTTTAAGCTCTGGGCAGTCCTTCTTTAGATGCCCCATCTTATCACACTTGAAGCACTTCGCCCTTCTAAGATTCTTTGGAATTGGACACTTTGTTGCATGGTGTCCCTTCTGTCCACATTTAAAATAAGCAACCTATCCACCTTTTCCATTTGGCACTCCCTTCTTGCCTTTGGTATATGGAGTAAACTTCTTCTTCTGCTTTGCTTTGGGTCTCGTCTCCATTCTTCTATGCTCCTGGTACATCCCATCATACATTCTAGCCATGTTAACTACAAACTCAAAAGAAGATGCTAGATGAGCCATCACCTTTGTAACGACCCGTAAATTTCAACTGTTTTAATAACGTAATTAGTTGAAAATTTGTGAAATTTTAAGCGATAAAATTTTGAAATAAAAATTTAATATTTGGAATGCGTCTAGTTAAACATAGCAACTGGTAAATTTTCGTCCGAAAATATGAAAGTTTATTTCGTGCGCAAATTCACTTCAATTCAATCAGTTAAAAAAGCAATGAAAATAAAATGTTTCCGAAACCTAAATATTTTTACATAGAAAAATTCTAAACCATCTTCTGAGCAAGATGTCAGTTGGTCGTTTTTCCAAATTCGGACATCTTTGGCTCCGTCGATCTTATTTTTCAGTGTTTTTCTTGCATTTTCCGCTATTAGAAAATTCGAATTTTTATAATTCAATCATACCACTGATATTTGTATACCGTTTTGATCGTCTCGTCATATTGATCTCAACGGTATATTTATTTCTATTTTTCGAACCCTGGTATGTTGTGAAATCAGTAAAACGGTGTCCATATCGATGTCGTTTAAATCTTTGAAATTCACGTCACCTTTCAAATTTCTACCGTACAAAAATCAACACCCACTCGCATTCATTTTCTTGAATTTACACATTTGACTTTTGCCATTCGACCGTTCCACCTTTTACTATTCTGCTAAATTTCCTTATTCTTCATTTCATTCGTCCACCATTTCATTTTTCCATTCCTCTATTTTTTTGTCTCCTTCGTCTGTCTTACAGAAGGAAAAGAAAAATAAAAATTTCAAACTTGTGCATATCAACCTTCTTCCTAGTCTAGATCTGCTTGCCAAGTGATCGACCTCCACTCAACATGGCCGCATCAACATCGTCTCCCTCCCGCACCTTATAACCATCGGCCTCCGTCCTTCTGCCTTGCCTAGTCGCCAACCACCATGGCGGTTCATCCAAAGCCATGTCATTCGACCCTTCCCCACGCAACTTCCCCCTCCGCTCACCCCTCTGTCTGCCACCACAGCCTGTCTGCCACACCACCAACGCCGAGCACAGCCACCTCGGCAGCTGCACTGCTTTTTCTTCACCCTCCAGCAACTCGAGAAGCCTTTCTCCTTTTCCCCTCAGCCTTCACTTCTTCATTGAACTGGCAATGGCATAGTTATGTTATAGTTTATAGGTGTATTGTTTATTGATCTGTTAGTAAATAAAATATATTATGTAAGTATATAATGTTTCCAACTTTTATATGTAAATATATATATATATATATATATATATTACACGGTATGGTTTCCTTAAGAACTTGTACACATTTGTGCATGCAATTCCATATGAGTGTTTTCAAGATACACATTTTATGTTGTACAGTTAAGAGCTTGTTTTCAAGATTTGAGAGGTGCTGTCATTTCCTATAGCTCACGTTAATTTTACTTATATTTTGCATGTATATAACTAGTTCTGCTAGCCTACTTATTTGTAACAGACCTATATTTTGAAAGGGGTTTTGTTTAAATGAATATAGAGAATATGTTTAATATTGTTTGAAATATTTTGTAAATTATGGACTTTTATAAATATTGACTTTAAATACAAAATGGAAGAATAGTATATATACACTGTTTATATTAGTTTGGAAACGTATATACTAGATGTGAAGACACGTATTATATATGTGTGATGTATATGGGCTTATAGAAGATATTATAATGGTTTTATTTTTATTATATATTTTTTTATTTATTTTTTATTTTTTTTCTGAACAATAGTTAGACATCATGTTCACGATATCATATCTCACTCATGTTTTATCGGAATGGGTTGATTTTATTTTTAAAAAGGAGTCGAAGTTACCTAGTTTATGCCTGTCAAATTTCAGCCAAATCCGACATCGTTTGATTAGTGGTCGAGGATCTGGAAGTTAGACCCAAACAGCTGTTCTTTTGTACTTAGAAATTATTTTACACTGCTGCAAACACGACCTGAGTTCATGTTTGACGCATCGTATCTCTTCTGTCTTACGTCGGAATGGGTTGATTTTATTTTTAAAAAGAAGTCAAAGTTACCTAGTTTATGCCTGTCAAATTTCAGCCAAATCCGACATCGATTGATTAGTGGTCGAGGATCTGTAAGTTAGACCCAAGCAGCTGTTCTTTTGTACTTAGAAATTATTTTACACTGCTACAAACATGGCCTGAGTCTATGTTCGTGACATCGTAACTTTTCTCGTCTCTTGTCCAAAACAAGTGAATCTTTTGCAGTTTAAAATACAAGTTTTGATCTTTATTCATACCAAATTTCAGACCATTTCGATCTCGGTAGCACATAGAATTATATTGTTAAACTTTGACGCAGGACATGTTTTATTTGTTGCTATGTTGAATATTTTGATTTGATTTCATCGATTTCTGTTATCAGCTTTTGATCGTTGAATTCGTGCCGATTTGTTTTGCTTGGATTCGTAACTCAATCTCTATGTCCGTATCAGTGTGCGTATCCATGTCATCTTCTCGTGCATCTCTAGCCTCGAAAGGTGAGCACTCACTCACGATTAACGTTCTTTTATTTATTAAATTTGATTTCAATTGAAACGACAATTGAAATATACTGCTGTTTGATATTTACACTGTTATTATCTGTATAAGTTCACCTGTGACATCTGACACCATTATCTGTTATATATGCAATGATAATCCAGTTGGTTGTTAAATGATTGATTGTTTGATATTTATATTGGACGTTAAATTGTTAATGATGTAAGTGAATAATTTGAAATTGAAATCGACGTAAGATAGTTAGATTTGATATATGTGTTAAAATTGATTAAATGACATTTGTATAATATGACCCATTTTAACTGTTAAATTTATTGACACGTAGGATTTGTTTAATTACACTTTGAAACACCGAATGTACGCTGTTAAATTGTTGATGTATGAAATTGTAAATAGATGACAAGTGAAAAACCGTAATGTAATAATCTTTAATCTACATGAAATGATAGTGTAGATTCTAGAAATAATTATATTAATTCGTACAAATAACAATGCGAATTAATACGGTTATTTCGGAATTATTTGAATTGATTATTGGATTGTTGTTATTGCTTGTTTATTTACTTTGACACCATCCCTATTATCACACTGCAAGTTCCTTTTGCTATGCTTTGATTTTGAATTGAATTGGAATCGGGTTGAAATGATAAATACCCAAATTGAACTTTGACCTAGGATAGGAAATTAAATAAAAACCCGATTGGTCAATAATTTGATTTAAAAATAAAATGAAGATTTTATTTGAATAAATAATATGGTTTTGAAACGAAGTTGGAAATTGGATTTTAATGAAATTTAAATGTGAATATTTAATAACCTGAAATGAAATATGTATATAGAAATTGATGAGAGAATGTTGTTTAATTTGAGAAATGATTGAATTAAGTTTGAAATGATTTAATAATTAAGTTTGAAATTATAATTAAGTTTGAAATTATTTAACCTTGAAATTATTTAATAATTAAGTTTTGAATTATTTAATAATTAAATAAGATTGAATTATTTAATGATTAAATTGAATTATATTTTTAATTAAGAAAATTGAACTTTTGAATAAGTGAATTTACTTCGTAAATAATTGAAATTGAGTTTTCTTTATTAATTAAGTTTTGGAAAATTATTTAAGGAAGTAAATAAGTGAAATTGAATTTCTTTAACAAGAAATGAAAATGTGATATTTTTGGAATTAATGTAAGACTTGTAATCGAAAGAATTGATTTGACGAATTTAATTTAATTCAAAATTGTAAGTTTGATTTAATGAAGTTGAACTTAAGAAATGATTTAATGAATTGGAAATTTAATAGAAATTGTTTTGAATGATAAATTAATTTAACGATATTGAATGAAATTGATAAATGAATTTAAATTGATTTAAATGTTAAATTAAATTAATTTAAATGTTTTCGAAATGAAACTTATATTTGAACTTGAGTTAATATTTGGATTGTTTAAATAGAAATTGAATTTGAATTATAAGATTTTGAAATGATAATTTGAAAGTTTGAAACGTAAAGTATGGAAATTGGTTTTCGAAAGGCAAGTGAAATGTTGATTTACGAATTGAAATTGAAATTGAAATTGATTTGGTTTTGAAATAAACAAACGACCAATCGGTGTAATAATTACGAAAGTTATTAAAGAGACCGGAATTCGGTTATGGATATACTCTCTATCTAAACCGAAAACCACTTTAATAACTATACGCGGAGTGATGATCCAGAATGAAGTGGATGGTTTGGTGAACGCGTTGACTGAAGAAAGAGAACGATTTTGGATGACCCCTGACATGACTAAAACAGGAGCCGCGCCGGGCCATTGAGGATCGCCATCTCTAGCGGACACACTTCTTCGATACCTTATCTATTACTTATGTGATTCGATTTGGGTGCACCCCTCGATTATGGGAGTGTTGTTTCGCGGTGTTGGGGTAGTAGCTGCTATGCCCAACATCAGTCCGGATCAGGCAACTACTAGTATCCTAGTTGGTATCGCCTCATGTACCTTGTCATACTTGTATTCCATTTATGCGCGACCACTACGATTTTGATTTGTACCTTTAGTATATGGATTGCCCTCTAGTGACTTCCGGTTTTGGGGAAACTACGGTCTTGTATATGCTTTTGGGAATAAAAATGTGTTAAGGGTGGAATGGGCCATGACTTAACACTATTTTGATATCTTATTATTACTGATAGACATTATCTACTTATCGTACATTACTACCTAGTAGATAGTTTAACGGATCCTTAAAGGATGGTTATTCCAAACATCCTTTGAGTTACTTGTATTTCAATTGCTATTTCACTTGAGTTGGATTTATTAATATAAGAATGTTAATCCTGACTCGAGTGTCTTGTGTTTTGCTTTACGCTCGGGTCAGACTGAGTGATCCAGTATTCGAGGCTCACCTTTGGAGTTGGAGCTTTGCTTGAAGATCCAGCCATCTATTCTGCTTTCAGTATTCGATGATTCCAGTGATGTATTCTGATTTGTATCTGATGTATTGTGTTACTCTTCCGTTGTATCTGGTTTAACTCTGATGTATCGTATTACTCTTCTGTTGTAAACTATGATGTATTTTATATTCATATAGTAGCTTCATGAACTACTATCTCTTTTTATTTCCGCTGCATTTATCACTCTGTGTCTGTGATCTGTGATTATTTATTTACTGTATATGTTCAGTTTTGCCAAATTTAAATTAACAACGCGGTATTTTGAGCAATTCAACTCCGGCATGAGTGTCTACCTATACACTTATAATGGATGCAAATGGTCCAAAATATTGGGTCGTTACAGTTGGTATCAGAGCTTTGGTAGCTCTAGGCAAAACTTAACATATAGGGTAAATGTATTTACAGAATCACTCTCATTCGAGTTTCAATCTCTTCCTTTCGACTCGATTTCTTTGAATTTTGGAACGTTCCCTACGGTTCCAAATTTCATTCGTGTCCCTCACTATTCGTCTCCTTTCAATTCTGGAACACCCCATAACTCCATTTTGAATGATATCTATAATAGATCGGTGGTCTCGCCAATCTTCGAATGATTCGTAAAGGAGCAAAACTCCTTTACAATAGGCATTGATTTACCCGAGATTTCTGTATCCTCGGTTTACGATGCTATCTATCTCCTGCTATTTCTGAATTCTATTTCTTGAGATCGAACGTCGATTTACCTCGGAATTCTACACCGATCTTATTTTTGAAGTCACGGTCGACCCGGTTAAGGTTGCCCGAGATTTAAATAAACTTATTTATCTTCTTATTTCGTTATTTAATCATCCTATCTTCCGTTTCAAACCTATCTTCGAATCGAAATTCTCTTTGATTGAGTCTATCAAATTTAAATCTCTATACTTATTTAAAAAAAAAATATTTAAAAATGTTTTTGTAAATTCCTGTATCGGCGAGCAAAGTAATGTATTTGTAAATTAATATTTAAAAATGTTTAAAATATATTGTGTTGTTTGAGTTGTTGATGTTGATTTGGGTTTTCGATCGATTCATCTGATCAACTCTATCGATAGGATTTCCAAAGTACTTGAACAGAGCAAACTGACACAATATTATTTTCAAATTTGGAAAATGAAATAAATTTGTTTGATTATATTGTGAAAATATAAGTAAAAAATTTCTGGAATTTAATAGGTAAATTAAATTGTTGTTTGAAATGATAATATTTGATTATCATTTATTGTTCTAAATAAATTTATAAATACGGTTTATAAATTGATTTGGAATTTGAAATGAATTTAATTCAGAAATTTGAGAATTTAATTTCCAATGATTTTCGAACTATGATTTTAAAGGTTTAAAATGCACATTATTTAAAGGTATTTTGACTATAATTTGTTTCTAAAGAATTCTAATGTATATTATTTAAAGTATTTTCAAATAGAAACTGTTTTCAAAGAATTTTAAAATATTGAAATCAGTGCTCTTCTCTTTGTCGCTGGAAAATAATTTCGGTGATGGCGGCCGCATCATCGACATTCATTTTCGAGTTTCGAAGTGGAGATACTATTCTGTAGCTTTGCTACGGTTTTGTTTTGAAAAATATTTTGATTTGAATTTCTTCAGTATATATTGATTTACATATATATAGGTATCTTATTTTAAAATTTAATTTGATGTGATAAATATATTATATATCTCTAAATTGTTTAAAGTAAATCGGAAATCTAATTCTTAAATTTTGTTAAAGGATGATTTTAATTATAAATAAAACCAAAACTTGGAATTAATATTTAAACTTGAATAATTGAATTGGGAAAATTTTATTTGTAAATTGTTCAACTGCATTCTCATACAACTTACCTAAATCATTCAGAAGTTGAATATATAATTGGATAATATATAAGTTAAATTGAATTTATAAATAAAATTTGAGTGTTTATAATAAATGTTATACACTAAATTTTGATTATAAAAGATGTTAATAGAATTGGATAGGATAATAAGTAAAACTCAGTTAATAATGAAATAAATTTGTTTTGAAAGAATTAATAAATTGTTTGAAAAAAATTAATAAATTTAAATTTGATCAACTTATGGAAATACCTTGAATTTAAAAGAAATTAGTGAATATAAATTAATTTGGAATTTATAAGGTTTAAATTTATTTATATGGGTTAAATATATGTGATTATATATATTAAGTAGAATAAATTTAACAATAATTTGGAATAAAGAAGAATTTAAATTTGTTGAAGAAAACATGATTATAATAAAAGACTATTCAAAATTTATGGTTTTAGAAATTGTAAATTGAAGATGATTGAATAATAAGATAATGAATTTAGAAATAGTTGAGATTGATTTTAGTGAAATCAAATGGATTAAATCAATTATTGAATATCAATTAATTTAAATTTGAATTTATATGGTTTAAATAAATTCTTATTTTGTATTTCAAATCTGTTTTTCTTTCTGGTTATTTCTATTCTCCTACCTCGTTCCTTTTCGGGGACGAAAAGTTTTGAGTGGGGGAGAGTATAACGACCCGTAAATTTCAACTGTTTTAATAACGTAATTAGTTGAAATTTTGTGAAATTTTAAGCGATAAAATTTTGAAATAAAAATTTAATATTTGGAATGCGTCTAGTTAAACATAGCAACTGGTAAATTTTCGTCCGAAAATATGAAAGTTTATTTCGTGCGCAAATTCACTTCAATTCAATCAGTTAAAAAAGCAATGAAAATAAAATGTTTCCGAAACCTAAATATTTTTACATAGAAAAATTCTAAACCATCTTCTGAGCAAGATGTCAGTTGGTCGTTTTTCCAAATTCGGACATCTTTGGCTCCGTCGATCTTATTTTTCAGTGTTTTTCTTGCATTTTCCGCTATTAAAAAATTCGAATTTTTATAATTCAATCATACCACTGATATTTGTATACCGTTTTGATCGTCTCGTCATACTGATCTCAACGGTATATTTATTTCTATTTTTCGAACCCTGGTATGTTGTGAAATTAGTAAAACGGTGTCCATATCGATGTCGTTTAAATCTTTGAAATTCACGTCACCTTTCAAATTTCTACCGTACAAAAATCAACACCCACTCGCATTCATTTTCTTGAATTTACACATTTGACTTTTGCCATTCGACCGTTCCATCTTTTACTATTCTGCTAAATTTCCTTATTCTTCATTTCATTCGTCCACCATTTCATTTTTCCATTCCCCTATTTTTTTGTCTCCTTCGTCTGTCTTACAGAAGGAAAAGAAAAATAAAAATTTCAAACTTGTGCATATCAACCTTCTTCCCAGTGTAGATCTGCTTGCCAAGTGATCGACCTCCACTCAACATGGCAGCCTCAACATCGTCTCCCTCCCGCACCTTGTAACCATCGGCCTCCGTCCTTCTGCCTTGCCTAGTCGCCAACCACCATGGCGGTTCATCCACAGCCATGTCATTCGACCCTTCCCCACGCAACTTCCCCCTCCGCTCACCCCTCTGTCCGCCACCACAGCCTGTCTGCCACACCACCAACGCCGAGCACAGCCACCTCGGCAGCTGCACTGCTTTTTCTTCACCCTCCAGCAACTCGAGAAGCCTTTCTCCTTTTCCCCTCAGCCTTCACTTCTTCATTGAACTGGCAATGGCATAGTTATGTTATAGTTTATAGGTGTATTGTTTATTGATCTGTTAGTAAATAAAATATATTACGTAAGTATATAATGTTCCCAACTTTTATATGTAAATAAAAATATTTATATATATATTACACGGTATGGTTTCCTTAAGAACTTGTACACATTTATGCATGCAATTCTGTTTTCAAAATACACATTTTATGTTGTACAGTTAAGAGCTTGTTTTCAAGATTTGAGAGGTGCTGTCATTTCCTATAGCTCACGTTAATTTTACTTATATTTTGCATGTATATAACTAGTTCTGCTAGCCTACTTATTTGTAACAAACCTATATTTTGAAAGGGGTTTTGTTTAAATGAATATAGAGAATATGTTTAATATTGTTTGAAATATTTTGTAAATTATGGACTTTTATAAATATTGACTTTAAATACAAAATGGAAGAATAGTATATATACACTGTTTATATTAGTTTGGAAACGTATATACTAGATGTGAAGACACGTATTATATATGTGTGATGTATATGGGCTTATAGAAGATATTATAATGGTTTTATTTTTATTATATTTTTTTTTTTAATTTTTTTTCTTGAACAGTAGTTAGACATCATGTTCACGATATCATATCTCACTCATGTTTTATCGGAATGGGTTGATTTTATTTTTAAAAAGGAGTCGAAGTTACCTAGTTTATGCTTGTCAAATTTCAGCCAAATCCGACATCGTTTGATTAGTGGTCGAGGATTTGGAAGTTAGACCCAGACAGGTGTTCTTTTGTACTTAGAAATTATTTTACACTGCTGCAAACACGACCTGAGTTCATGTTTGACGCATCGTATCTCTTCTGTCTTACGTCGGAATGGGTTGATTTTACTTTTAAAAATAAGTCAAAGTTACCTAGTTTATGCCTGTAAAATTTCAGCCAAATCCGACATCGATTGATTAGTGGTCGAGGATCTGTAAGTTAGACCCAGGCAGCTGTTCTTTTGTACTTAGAAATTATTTTACACTGCTACAAACATGGCCTGAGTCTATGTTCGTGACATCGTAACTTTTCTCGTCTCTTGTCCAAAACAAGTGAATCTTTTGCAGTTTAAAATACAAGTTTTGATCTTTATTCATACCAAATTTCAGACCATTTCGATCTCGGTAGCACATAGAATTATATTGTTAAACTTTGACGCATGACATGTTTTATTTGTTGCTATGTTGAATATTTTGATTTGATTTCATCGATTTCTGTTATCAGCTTTTGATCGTTGAATTCGTGCCGATTTGTTTTGCTTGGATTCGTAACTCAATCTTTATGTCCGTATCAGTGTGCGTATCCATGTCATCTTCTCGTGCATCTCTAGCCTCGAAAGGTGAGCACTCACTCACGATTAACGTTCTTTTATTTATTAAATTTGATTTCAATTGAAACGACAATTGAAATATACTGCTGTTTGATATTTACACTGTTATTATCTGTATAAGTTCACCTGTGACATCTGACACCATTATCTGTTATATATGCAATGATAATCCAGTTGGTTGTTAAATGATTGATTGTTTGATATTTGTATTGGACGTTAAATTGTTAATGATGTAAGTGAATAATTTGAAATTGAAATCGACGTAAGATAGTTAGATTTGATATATGTGTTAAAATTGATTAAATGACATTTGTATAATATGACCCATTTTAACTGTTAAATTTATTGACACGTAGGATTTGTTTAATTACACTTTGAACCACCGAATGTACGTTGTTAAATTGTTGATGTATGAAATTGTAAATAGATGACAAGTGAAAAACCGTAATGTAATAATCTTTAATCTACATGAAATGATAGTGTAGATTCTAGAAATAATTATATTAATTCGTACAAATAACAATGCGAATTAATACGGTTATTTCGGAATTATTTGAATTGATTATTGGATTGTTATTGATTGTTGTTATTTTTTGTTTATTTACTTTGACACCATCCCTGTTATCACACTGCAAGTTCCCTTTGCTATGCTTTAATTTTGAATTGAATTGGAATCGGGTTGAAATGATAAATACCCAAATTGAACTTTGACCTAGGATAGGAAATTAAATAAAAACCCGATTGGTCAATAATTTGATTTAAAAATAAAATGAAGATTTTATTTGAATAAATAATATGGTTTTGAAACGAAGTTGGAAATTGGATTTTAATGAAATTTAAATGTGAATATTTAATAATCTGAAATGAAATATGTATATAGAAATTGATGAGAGAATGTTGTTTAATTTGAGAAATGATTGAATTAAGTTTGAAATAATTTAATAATTAAGTTTGAAATTATAATTAAGTTTGAAATTATTAAACCTTGAAATTATTTAATAATTAAGTTTTGAATTATTTAATAATTAAATAAGATTGAATTATTTAATGATTAAATTGAATTGTATTTTTAATTAAGAAAATTGAACTTTTGAATAAGTGAATTTACTTCGTAAATAATTGAAATTGAGTTTTCTTTATTAATTAAGTTTTGGAAAATTATTTAAGGAAGTAAATAAGTGAAATTGAATTTCTTTAACAAGAAATGAAAATGTGATATTTTTGGAATTAATGTAAGACTTGTAATCGAAAGAATTGATTTGACGAATTTAATTTAATTCAAAATTGTAAGTTTGATTTAATGAAGTTGAACTTAAGAAATGATTTAATGAATTGGAAATTTAATAGAAATTGTTTTGAATGATAAATTAATTTAACGATATTGAATGAAATTGATAAATGAATTTAAATTGATTTAAATGTTAAATTAAATTAATTTAAATGTTTTCGAAATGAAACTTATATTCGAACTTGAGTTAATATTTGGATTGTTTAAATAGAAATTGAATTTGAATTATAAGATTTTGAAATGATAATTTGAAAGTTTGAAACGTAAAGTATGGAAATTGGTTTTCGAAAGGCAAGTGAAATGTTGATTTACGAATTAAAATTGAAATTGAAATTGATTTGGTTTTGAAATAAACAAACGACCAATCGGTGTAATAATTACGAAAGTTATTAAAGAGACCGGAATTCGGTTATTGATATACTCTCTATCTAAACCGAAAACCACTTTAATAACTATACGCGGAGTGATGATCCAGAATGAAGTGGATGGTTTGGTGAACGCGTTGACTGAAGAAAGAGAACGATTTTGGATGACCCCTGACATGACTAAAACAGGAGCCGCGCCGGGCCATTGAGGATCGCCATCTCTAGCGGACACACTTCTTCGATACCTTATCTATTACTTATGTGATTCGATTTGGGTGCACCCCTCGATTATGGGAGTGTTGTTTCGCGGTGTTGGGGTAGTAGCTGCTATGCCCAACATCAGTCCGGATCAGGCAACTACTAGTATCCTAGTTGGTATCGCCTCATGTACCTTGTCATACTTGTATTCCATTTATGCGCGACCACTACGATTTTGATTTGTACCTTTAGTATATGGATTGCCCTCTGGTGACTTCCGGTTTTGGGGAAACTACGGTCTTGTATATGCTTTTGGGAATAAAAATGTGTTAAGGGTGGAATGGGCCATGACTTAACACTATTTTGATATCTTATTATTACTGATAGACATTATCTACTTATCGTACATTACTACCTAGTAGATAGTTTAACGGATCCTTAAAGGATGGTTATTCCAAACATCCTTTGAGTTACTTGTATTTCAATTGCTATTTCACTTGAGTTGGATTTATTAATATAAGAATGTTAATCCTGACTCGAGTGTCTTGTGTTTTGCTTTATGCTCGGGTCAGACTGAGTGATCCAGTATTCGAGGCTCACCTTTGGAGTTGGAGCTTTGCTTGAAGATCCAGCCATCTATTCTGCTTTCAGTATTCGATGATTCCAGTGATGTATTCTGATTTGTATCTGATGTATTGTGTTACTCTTCCGTTGTATCTGGTTTAACTCTGATGTATCGTATTACTCTTTTGTTGTAAACTCTGATGTATTTTATATTCATATAGTAGCTTCATGAACTACTATCTCTTTTTATTTCCGCTGCATTTATCACTCTGTGTCTGTGATCTGTGATTATTTATTTACTGTATATGTTCAGTTTTGCCAAATTTAAATTAACAACGCGGTATTTTGAGCAATTCAACTCCAGCATGAGTGTCTACCTATACACTTATAATGGATGCAAATGGTCCAAAATATTGGGTCGTTACAACCTTATGGTCAAGACCCTGCTCCGAACCCCTGATTCACTTCTAATTTTCTTCATTAGAGTATTAATGATCTCTTTGACATACTTAGCTAAGGAGTTAAACTTCTGGATGTACCCCTCCACTGTAAGGTCACCTTATTTCAGATCAATGAACTCTCTTAGTAGCACACTCCGTTGAGACTTCGATATGAACCGAGCTTCATACTTTTCTTTAAACTACTACCAAGTAATCTCTTCCTCTTGGGTCTTAGCAGTTACTATCTCCCACCAATCCAACACATTCTCATGCAAATGCCTTGGTGCGAATATCCTCTTTTACGCAATGTTCAGCCCTAAGTCTCCAAATAAGCGCTCTCAAACTCTAAGCCAATTCAGTACTTCAGTTGCAAGCTCCTTCCATGTAAACATCTTCCCTCCTAAGTTTTTATAGTCTTTATTCCTCCTTGAGAAGTCCTCTCTCACTCCCCCAACCCTAGGTCCAACCGCCTTCGGCATGTTTTCCCTCTCATATGAAACATAAACACTCTAAGCAAATCATTTATATCCATGCTAGCAACATTTCCAGGATGCGCAACTTCCTCCCCTGTTGCTTTAGGGAATTCCCCATATTGTCATCATAGGTCTGCTACTTTCAGCCTCCCTCCTTGTATTTTCCCTCCTATCGTAACTCGTCCACTCCTTAAATCCTTCTTTCATTTTATCTTAAGTAAGTGTTTATTAGAAATGAAGAGAAAGAGAGCGAAACAAATATAGAAGGGTAGATATGTCTGTCTATGTGAGTGTGTATGTATTTGGTAAAGTACAATTCGTTGTATATATAATAGTGTATACCCTCCCTAGGTTATTTTTTATTTCTCGCTCTATTTACTTAAGTGTCTCTAACCTATGTTTTGATACCAACTATAACAACCCCCACTCAGAAACCCGAAGATGAACATCGATGATACTGCAGTCATCACCAAAATTATCTTCCAATGATGGAAGTGAGTTCGGTATATTCAATTACAGCTTATGTAAGCAAAGCAGCTAAATATTTTCATTACATAGAAACTGTCTTAATATTTATTACATATGTCTTCTTCAAAATTAACCCCAAAGCCGTGCCCATGCAGGGGTCAAATAATAATATAAAATAACACAGTAATGCGTAAGGTCAACATACGATGATGCCACCTGAACCCATTAAGATAACAGAAACAACATCTTTATTTGCTAACAAAGTCTCTTGCACTATCTTTGATCTACATACCGTGGCTCCTAATAAACATGTCTAATCCTATATACTTAACATACTCAAATGAGTACCCGTGAGTTTATGGGGAAAACAATAAATAAAACACGGATCAGTCATAAAGTTTAGTGTGAATAATACTTACCCAAAATAAGCTTATAGTGAGACTGCATCGTATAACATGGAACGGGTTTTCCCCACACTATCCAAAGCATCATAAATGAAATGATCATAGTTTACTTATCCCTCATTTGTTTTTGTGCTTTATGCACTCTTATGTGGTTTTCTTTTACTAATGCACCCTGATGCAGCCCCCTCGCGGTTTCCATTTTAGATTAGTCTTCATTTTGGTACTGTATAGACTTAGTCCCCTATAGTATCCTTTAGATTCATTCAGAAAACTTAAATTGTATAGAATTAACTCCCTATAGTATTCTTTTAGATTCATTCATTAATAATAAACTGCATAGACTCTGCCCCTTACAATATTATTTTAGATTCATTCATTAATCTTAAACTGCATAGACTTAGCCCCCTGCAGTATTCTTTTAGATTCATTCATTAGTTAAGCTCTGGACCACAAAGAAACAACCACATGTAGTCTCTGCTTATTTAAATATTCTGGACTACTATGCAACAACCATCCGAAGTTCCTAAACATTTGTTTATTTGAAATTGCATGGAATCAACTCACTACAGTCTCTTGGAAGTCGAATACCTCCCCTCATCTCCCCTAGGTGTGCATTCGAGTGAGCTTCCCCAAAGACGTTAATAGCCCTTGCAACCCTATCCCTAGAACAAGAGTTCTTTCCCTTACTAGCCCCGGGCTCTTCCTGAGTCCTACCTAATTATTCTTATATTAGGTTTCATTCTCCCCTTTCCTTGGTGCAGTACCCCCCTGCCCCAACCTGTTAGCGCAGTACACTCTTTCATTATTAAGTGACGACAAGAGAGACTGTACTAGGGAAACTGAAAGCAAGACTAGAGATTCTTATCCTGACTTGTTTCATGGTATGTTTTACTTTTATTATTGATTACTATTAGTACCTTATCGTTCGAGGATGAAATTATTTAAGGAGAGGAGCCTGTAATGACCCTAATTTTGATTAACATTATTTAAGACACTTAATTAGATAAATTAAATGAAATAATGAAGATGGTTAAGAAATTAAGATTTGTAAATTTATAAAGGAGCCGTGCCTTAATGAATACATAAGAAGGATAAGTAAGTAGGAAGAATATGATAAGGAAAAATAGGAATAGTCTTTGTTCTTATACCCTAAACCCTTCTATCCTTCATTTCTTATTCATTTCAACATTCATAAACAAAACTAAAACCATTAGAGCTTGGATGACCAACATTAAGAAGAATCAAAAGAAGAAAAGCTAGGATTTAAGTAGGAAGCTTAAGCAATTAAATCAAAGAGCAAATCTCAACCTTCTTAACATCAAGCTAAGGTGAATAATTTGGTTTACATCTCATTTTTGTTAATGCTTTCGGTTTCAAGATTGGATCCGAATTATTTTGCAAATAATATGCCATGTTATGTTTGTTTAAATGGATATATATGTTTGTTGATGATTTATGATGTTTCATATAGATTTTATGATAAGCTTAGATTGGAAAACCTATTAAATGACATCCAAATGAATTTCGTTATTGATATACGACCAAAGACATCATTTTAGAAGTGTGTTTTAAGTTCCATAATTTTCTAAGTTGTTGTGGAATTATTATGAATTTTCTATGAAAGAAAATAGTTAGTATTGGGTTTAAATTATTTAAAGAAATTATATAATGATTTTGGGTCTAAAATTTAAGTATGTTAGAAAACATATTAAAAGTGAATTATTGTGGTTTTTGGGGAATTTTCCTAAGAATTTTTTTGCATAGGCAAGCGGGGTTTTATCCTGGTCCCCTACCAGCTCTTATTAAAGATTAGAAAAAAAAGACAACATTACAAAGCATAAGAAAAAAACATTGACAATATAACAAAGTAAAAAAAGAACAAAAAACAGATGGTAAAATTAAATCGGAACAGGCTTTCATGGGCACGTGTCAGTGCACTGTCCAGGATGTAGTATTTGCTGTTTGCTGTTTTGTTCTCCACCATTGCATGCTGAGAGCAATCTCATAATTCATTTCACTCAAAATATCTAATGGCGAGCGCTCCTTTAAATCAAATATATGCATATTCCTCTCTCTCCAGATAACTCGTACGAAGGTTTAACAACACATTGGAAGGTTATAGACTTCATATCTTTTCATTTCGTTTGTCTATAGATTCTTCTCCATTCATGAGTATGATTTTTTTGTGGCAAAGGTAATTGTAAGTTAGATAGACAGTCCTTCCATGCAGCATGAATAAAATGGCACTCAAAGAAAAGATGTGGGATTGTTTCAGGATCTGTTTTACAGAAAGCACATGTATTATCAAGTATAAGAGCAAGTTCATATAACCTGAATTTGGTCAGTAAGGCAGCTTTGTGGATTTTCCAGAGAAGTAAGTTGTCTCATTTTTTGTCTTCTGTACACCAGGTTCTGTTGTACCAGTTGTCTATTACCAGAGTTGTGTGTTGATTCAAAGCTCTATATACTAGTCTTATCGAGTGTTGCTTATGTTGAGTAATCCACAGAAGGCATTGCATCTCAGCTTTTTGATAGTTCTGCTTGATTGTCTTCCAAAGCTAGGTTATGTAAGGGTTGCTCGAGCTAGGTAATCTGACTACATCATTGACATAGTATGTGTTTACCTAGCTAATAATCCCTTCATAGTAATTTTCCTAAGTATTTTATTATGGTTATGAAATTATTTAAGTTGAGGGACTTAAATATTTCATATGTTTTAACCAAGGCGAAGGGATTATTAGTTAAAATGTTTTAATTGATAATTCTAAAATTCGGCAGCACTTTTAAAAAAGGATTTTGATACAGGAATGACAACCAATTACATTTTGATAAATAAGCCAAGTTAGTTGAAAAGAAGTTAGTTTGTAAGGCATAAAATCAGTTTTGACATAATTTACCACTTCGCTACTTCCATCTGTTAGCTTTCGACAACATACCACCACTTAAAAACCCATTCGAAACCAATACATATGATATCAAGCTATTGATACATAGTGGATTGGAGAAAAGTGGAAGGGACAGTGTCGAAACCTTGCTTTCGAAGGGGTTGAAGCCACTTTAAAATGGCTTTCGAATCAGTCAATGTTTCTAAAGAATTATCGCTTGCGTTTATTTTAATAAGAAGCTTTCGAATGATTTGTCGCTGTTTTGTTTGAAAAAGGGAGCTTTCGAAGGGTAGTCGCTTTTGGAACCCATTCGAAACCTAGCGCCTCACTCTTACCTTTTGAACTAGTAAGGCCGCTTTTCTTCATAGCCTAAAAACATTGTGTTGGAAAGGGTGCTTTCGCCTTTCTTTATGACCCATAGTTATATTATATGTTAAACCTAAAGGTTTTGAAAGGAATGATTTTAAATGGTTTTGAAGCAATGTTTTCACAAACTTTTACTTGAACCCAATACTTTCGAAAAAGGTACGTTTTAAGTGAAGGATTGTAATGCATTTGAAAGGTATATTATAAGTGTTTCGAAGAGGAAACCCCAATAATTTCGAAAGGTATATTCAAGCATACCATAAGGTTTATTTTAACTGTCTTGAAAAGAAGGTTTCCAATGCTTTTGAAAGACAAGCTTAATGGTTTCGAAAAAGGATGTCTAAGGGTGAAGTATTGATTCTAAAAGGCATATTTTTAATACATTCGAAAGGTATGTCTTTGGCTTTTGGCCTAGTATTTCAAGGTTAAAGTAGCTAACTTATTTTGAAAGGAGTACTTTCAATGAATTCGAAAGGGATTGTGTAAGGTTTAAACAAAGGTTTTGAAGGCATTGTTTTTGCCTTGTAGCCTAAAACTTTCTAAGTTAAAAAGCGGTTTTAACTTATTATGAAGGAATAGATAATTCCATTGATAAGATTTCATCAACATTGTTTTTTGTAAACAATATATCATGGCATAAGTACTTTGAGTAAAGCAAAGAGTATGATTTCCTTGTTTTATAAAGTTATGATTTCAGGGGTTAATCATTTAGAAAGATTGTTTACAAGGAAATGAAATTTGAATAGTGTAGTTGAACCTAAGTATATGACATGAAATGAAATTGAAAAGGGTAGATATCCCTAAAATTATGACTCAGATATTAGAAGACCGGATGAGACTGGTGTAGGGTCACGCCCCAGACTTTAGCTAATAGCCCTTAGCTAATAAAAGTCCAAAATTCCAGTGTGTAGGGCTTTCTCACAGTTGGGACTAAAATAATGTTACACACTAAAGGGAATATACGGAGTAAAGATAGGTTATTGGTGAGCCTGCAAAACCATTAGGATTAGTTGACCCTAGAGGAAGATAGTTAATGGCAGATAGCCCAATAGTATGCCTAACAGAAGTTAGATAATTGATTATGTCTGGTAGGCCCGAGTCAGCCAATGGTTAATAGTTAGCCAGATAAAAGTATAGTGTGGATAGATAGTCCATTGATTTTCTAATTTTTATGCATATATGTATTTGCCGTTGTTGTTATAATCAGTTTGATTGTAGGATTTTGATTTGCAAAAGATATGCTTTTAAAAGGATAGTAGTGATGGGAAACCCGTTCCGCTAAGTGGCATGGTCTCACTTAATATCTGTAAATCGAGATGTAATAGTATTATTCACACCAGGGTTTATGTCTGACTCAAAGTTTTTGTTTTCCTCCTTAAGCTCTCGGGTCAAAATTTGATTTGGGTAAATTGAGAGTTAAGGACTTTTCAGGTTTAGTAGGTGGGATGAATAAGCTTCCAAAGATGTGTAGGAAGAAAGCTAGCTATTTAGTATTATTTCCGCTGTGATGTATTATGATTGATATGTCTATTTAGTACTCTGATCATCCAAAGGGGCATCTTCATATGTCGCTCTTGGCGTAATTTATTATAATTATGTTTGATCAAAACCTGAGAATCATTTTGGGATTATGTAACTGAATATGAAATATAAATTTCAAATGTAATCGGAGAAGTTGTTTTGAAATTTGTGTTGATTTTATTTCATATTCATGTGCTTCTAATATTATGAATACCACTAACATTACCATATTCTCTCACCGAAAGTTAATACTATGGATGACTGCAGCATCTGTAGCAATTAGCTTTGGGCCTCAAGATAGGGGATGTTACAAATTACTACGTTGTTAATAACTAATGCGAATATCGTCGTAAATTACGCTATTTCTATGTCTTTATTTTTAAATGTTAAGCGTGGCTATACATGTTTATATATAATTCTGACTATTAAGTTCTAACCTAGAACATTCCTTTCTACATTTTAATTTATCAGAGTTGCCTTTTCAAAAAGAATGACAATATAACTTTCCATAAATTAACCAAAAGTGAGGTCTTTTCTTTATTTGAAATTACAAGAAATTATTTCTTTTCTTTTATTAAAATAAACAGTGTAAACTACGAAAACGAATATCCATATCTTACACATCTCATTACCTTTTTGGTATATCCCTTGTTAATTCAAATGACATGCTTATATACACATTTTGAAATTAGATAATTATGGAAATTACATGGAATCCGCTCCAAATAAATCAAAACGTAGAAATTCACATTCCAAGTCAACTAGGGCAGCCTAATTTACCACCCAATTATAGATCTGGAATACACAAACATTCTACAATAATAAATAACTAGGACTGGATTCAGATTTTCAGATTAGGTTGTACATACTATTTCTATTCCAATTACCTATTTTATTGAATGTGTAGGCGAGAATCCTATACATTTGTTTTAAGCCTATAATTCATAAGATCTTATTTAGGCATAACAATTAAATTAAACCCAACGATATTAATTTCAATGTTATAAATAAATTATATAATTTCCCACTCACCTTTTAAGCTTTCTAAATTTCCAAATCTTAATCCATTCCTTTACTTGGCTCCTTTTCATTTCTAATCCAAAAGAATATGTATAAAAAGGCATATACATACCATTATAAATACAAATCTGAGAAGAGATTTGAAGTTAAGGGGAATATAGATTTATAATTATAAAAATTACTTTTTTGGCAGTATTGATTAGCTCCTTCTCTTCTTATCTTTAATTTTCTACCCTTCTCCGATTATATACTAATATATAATATTTTATAATTTTTAGAAGTAGTGGAGAAGAGAAAATGAGAGAGCTTCGCTACTTGGATAAGAAAATATGAGACGAGAAGCGAGGGATTAGGCCTTTATTTATTGGTGCACAAATCAATCACAACCATTAGATTAAAATAATTAAATCTAGGCCGTTGGTCAAGGCTCAAACCCTAGCTGTTACGTTCGAACTGGTCGACCCTAACGGTCGACCAGCCCAAGGAGAGGATTGATTGGTGGGGTATTGTATTTGATATTATTTATTTCCTTTTTCATTTTTAATTATTTTCTTTCTAGAAACTTCAAATGCTGATAACTATTTCATTCAAGCTCCGATCACGAACTCCGAATATGAATGTTGCTTAGAAAATCGACATGAACACAATGGTGCTAGTTTGTGCAAAATTCCAATGTTTGCTCAAATTCTATTTTTGAGCCTTATTAATAATGTATCAATTATCGTTAATTTTATGGGGTCTTACATAACCCCCTAATGTTCCATACAAGGAACATGTGACGACTGCACTACACCACCAGCATCCAATATGCCTATATAGTGCGCTGTAGCAGTGCCCGATCAATGCGGAACAACCATCAAGGTTGTAAGGTAAATAAAACATTATAGAACTATCGTATATCTCATAACGTATCGAATAAAATATAATAGTAAACATCTTTGATATAAAATAGGCAAGACAGTAAATAACTGAATGAATCACAAAACCAGAATGCATAGATCTATACAGTATACAGTAGAAAAGATAGAGTTATATATCAAATAATAACTCATAAACAACTGTCTCTAAATAATAAAACCACTAGCAAGCTTCATGGTGCTGTGTAGTGGAATAGCAAATAATTAAATGCAGTAATACGAGAGTATAGCCTTTTACCCGCCACATGTCCAGCTCCACGTGCTCATCAGACCTGATATCCCTAATATACTCATTTAAGAGTACTCGAAATAATATGAAGCAAAACATAAAACTCCGAGTCAGACAACAATGTGGTGTGAGCAGTAGAAATTCTCTAAATACTAATATACCACTATAATAGGACAAATGGTATGAAGGATCATACCTGAGCTATCCCAGCATCCATAGAGTTAGCACATATGAAAAACATATGCCACTCTACATCATAGTCAACATGGGTGTACCATACATCAAAGTACAAAGGAGCCCTTAGATGTCTACATTAATAATATCGGTGTCATGTTACATCCTTTGGGTAATAAGCAATTAAACAAACATAACATCCATCATCCATCCTCATATACACTCACTCAGTGCGTTGGATATGTGATAACCCAAACAACCCATCATGGTCAAAGAATATTCAACATCCTGGTTCCTCAGTACTTGAATTCATGCCCCTTGGTAAGTTAGAACTAGACCTTCTGTCATTGCTGATACAGGCTAAAAATCTCCCATAATGGAGATCAGATGTAACACCCCGCATTTTTAGATAATCAAATAATCAAATAACGATGAACAGTGAAAATAAACATTTTTGGAATTGTTAGAATATGGCCTCGAAACTTATACCATTGTGTCTGTGGCGATTTTCTAATCAATTTCCACATATAACTTGTCGAAATCCGAGTTAATATGAAGAAGTTACAAAAAGAACAAGAAAGCAGAAAAAAAAAATATGGGTCGACCCATAGGTCAACCCACAAAGCCACAGGTCGACCCGCGTTTTCCCATGGATGTTAAATCGTCCAGGGACGTGCCAAACCAAATAGATTTGATTTTTTCAATCGGAGCCATACGTTGATGGATCCGATGGCTCCAAACGACCCTTTGACGTGGTGGCTCCAGATTCAATCTAAAAATCCGACGGTCTGAGATCCCCGAACTCCACTATAAATAGGACCTTAGGCCTAGCTATATTCTCATATCAGATTTTCTCCCAATTGGGTTCATTGCCTGAGGCTGGGCCCTAAATAGAAAATATTTCTAGGGAGAAGATCTTCTTAATAAAAATATTAGACACCTTAGAAGGGGATCCAAGAAGGCCATAGAGTAGAGCTAAGACCATGAAGCAAAGCTACGGACGACAAGTGAGTGGATTTAAATTATATATCTTTTACGTTTATGATATATTATCGTTAGATTCCCGTTAAATATTTTAATGCAGCATTTATTTCAATAATTAGTTCTGCTAATTAGTTATGTTGAAACTGTAAATCTTATAAGAGAGCTTATATTTAATTATTATTTATATGAAAAAGATAGATAGGAATCCAATTAAATATGAATAATATTAGGCTTAACGGTTATAGAGAAAGGCATAGGCCTAAAAGCAAGAAATTTACAGTAAACTATGCTAAAACGGGAGAAATAAATTAAGAAGGTGAAAACCTAATAACTTGATTTGGAAGTTAGTGATAGATTAATTGGTTGGTTTGAAAAAAGGATACATTTCCATAGTTTAATATATTCAAAAGATAACGATAAACATAATTGCAAGAATAAAAGATAACAATTAAAAGAGAATTAGTATAAAATAGAGACAATTTTGTATTTTGTATTACCTAACAATAAAAAGAAATATCTTGCAATTACAAGTTATTTTTTATAACATCATTTAATATTTAAAATATGAAAATGGATTTTTAGCACAGTTTTTGTAACCAACCAAATAGAATAGAACTACTTCCAAGAATAAAAGAGAATAAAGTGAGGAGTTAAAGAAATTAAAGAAGAAATCAAGTTAATTATTTGACAAGAGTAGAAATAATAAACAGAGATGTGTCTAGATCTGCATTTACTGCGCAGATAGTAGAATAAAAGCAAAGTAGTTATTATGATAAGTAAATTTGTGACAGTCGGACGTAGTCCCAAGCCAAGATTGTCATATAATATAAAAGAACTAAATTCAATATCGTAATAAAAGGAGACATACTAGAATAGAAAAGAGACACTTGCAATTATATTTACAACATGTAGATTATAAAAGAATATAGAAGTAATAATTGCAAGTATAATTATAACATAGGTTATAATTAGAGATAACAGAAAAAACTTATTTTAAAACTTACACTAAGTTAATAAGCAAACATATGAGAAAGGCCTATACCAACAGCATTCCCTTTCAGTCAGGAACTGATGGTCTCACAACAGTTAGGTGAGGCTTAGCAAGCTTATGCTGATTAGGGTAAATAAGTAGCCAACATAATTAGAAAAGTAGACTAAACGCATAATAAAAGATTAGACGTAGGGTCTAATAAAATGTTAAGATGCGTTTGGAGCAGCGCAAAGGATGAAGTGCCTAACGAAGCAGTTCATCACAGATTTTAGCATAGAAATAGCACGTCCAACTTAATTAATTTGGGCTAGAAGGAAGTACGAGACTTCAACGGGACGTGAGGGTACTCTAGGATGGCCCTTTAGGGTAGGCCTAATGAAGCCGCACCCCCGAGGCAAGTTTGTAGGTGTTCCATCAAGAGAGTATGCCTTGACTGCTTTTACATTGCGGGCCTAACGAAGCGGACCTTTGTAGGCAGTCAAAAGGTTGATGAATGAAGTAGGATATTCGTATGACACCGTACTCTAACTTGCGAGTAGGTTTTAGTGGGCAGGACACATGGGCAGGACCCTAAAGGATAGTTGCATGCGGAGATCAAGCCATCATCAACCAAGAACGAGTTCGGGAAAGACTAGAGTTAAACCAACATGCCAATGATTCTTTCACTATCGAGACATTGGATGAGGGGCACAGCCAATTGGATTTTTAGATTGTTTGCAGTAGGGCACAACCACTTAACTCTTTAAAGGTCCTTCGATTAGTTGAGGGATGGCTGCATAGGGCCATAGCCACAATGAGAAAAGAGACAGACCAAGTAGAATATCTGTATTATAGGCCTAACAAAGCTGTCCTTTACAGATATAGAAAATCCCCGACTGAGTTCCGTACAAGGTAGACTTTGTTGGAGGGATTCAGGGAGTAGACAGAACGATTACATATAGTCCTCAAGGTACGCATTGGGTGGTATAGTGTGGATGTCCGAGCATTAGTATAGGCTAGTGCCGATGCAGTTTTACGTTTTAATAGTAGATGACAAAACATCTGTATTGTAGGCCTCACGAAGCTGTCCTTTACAAATGTAGTTACAGAACGCTCTAGGAGCAGGACGATGAAGTCCTTTTCGAGTAGGATACGAAAGGTACTATGGGTAGTACCTAGGACCGATGCGGTCATTGGGCATGTAGCTACATATATATTTGTTATTAGGTTTTAACCTGCTAGGGAGTAGATGGGTATGATTCACACACAGAGGCGAGAGTATTACAAACCCAATAAACCTAATATAATAGAAAATGGAAATAAAACGGTATATGTAGAATTAAGCTTAGAAGTGTATAATTTTTCCTTTCACCAGAACTTTAGTTCTGACCCCCTCCTCATAACATCCCACAGGTTAGGTAAATGGCAGAGACTTTCCAGCTTTGAGACACTTGTTTAGAAAGTGTTATTATCTTGGTGAGTATTTACTTACTATTATATTTTAGTCAGTTCCGCTATGAGATACTTACTTAAGCTCTGATATATTTGTCTTTGCCTATTTGTAGGATAGCAGACACCCAACTCGGGCTTCGGTGGGCTTCGGTTTTAGCATTTTTGCAAAAAATCCAGACCCACTGGAATTCAGGTTGTTACATTTGGTATCAGAGCCTAGGCTTAGGGTTCCTAGGTAGATAATGAGTGAACGTATTTGTATTTTTGAATAAAATATAAAAATATTATGTACTAAAATCTAAATAGCCCCCAATTATAGATTTTAACATATGGGAAGTTTTTAGAAGTACACTTGTGCATAGTTTGCTAGTTGAGATTGGGATGACCCAAGAGTGTTGAGCCCTAAGTTATTACCAATTTATAGTGTACAATAAGCCATGTTTAGAGAGAAGATTGATATCCATATGTTATAAGAAGTGGGAAAGTTTCCTAGGGATAATAGGGAGAGTATTTTTATTTTGGAAGGAATAAGAGATTTTAGTAAGGGAATGAGATTTCCAAAGTTTTGGAAGGATATTCCTAGGGGAGTAAGGAGAAAATCCACTTTATGTCTAGTCCAATAAAACGAAACTTTTTGGAACTGAAAAGTTGAAAAATATAATTGTAATATGTTTGAGGAAGTAAATATTGGGGTTTTGAAAAAAAAAGTGGTATAAAATTTAAATTGGTTTTTTATATGATGTAAATTTTGTTAAAAGCGAGATTCTTTTTGAAGAATTATAGAGCATGTATAGCTTGCTAGTTTCTTTGTAGGTAAACAAAGATTTTAAATATAAAAACTTAGAGTGTGTTAAGTATCGAGAACGTAGGTTACAACATTTACCGTTGTAATAGATGTTTTCGTGAAAAATAAAGGAAGCATAGACTATGACACTATTGTTATAGTAGGTGACTCCGAAAGGAAATGTTTTTACATAGCATATGGAATTTATTAATATTTATTTTAACTGAATCCATATACTAGTATTTTTGGGTTGTAGTAACGGTGTTTTACGCAACATCTGTTTTAACCCAAATAAAAATGTGTTTTGAAGATAATTTCTAAGTATAGAAATAAAGTGGTTTATAATTACACTTATTATTTAAATAAGTATATGAAATTGTTTTCTAGTTATGAAAATATTAAAAACAGTTTTGAAAATGAGTTCTTTTGGAAAAAAAAAGATGTAAGTTAAATATTAGGAAATTAATAAATTTCATAGGAAATGTCTATTATAAGTGAATATAGATTGAACATACTTTAATCTATTGGAATGAAATGAATAATGATATAATTTTCTATGAAATCAAATCAAAAATAAAGATGTTTTGTGCAAGTTATAAGGAATACGTGAAAGAGATGTACAAGGTATGGAAAGCACCATATTTTGTATAGCCTATTTCGATAAATTATAAAATAAGTTCCTTGTAATTTCACACAAACATGAAATCCTCTTTTAAAAGATTCATAGAAGGTTTTTGCGTTAATGGTTACTCATAAGAGAAAGTAGATCCAATACATTAAGGTATAAAACCATTAGGTATAAGGAAAAGTGTAATAATTAGAGACAGTGTTAGTTAGGAGGTATATTATAGAGAGCCTTAGTAGAAAATCTAAGCAATGGAAATTTCATATTTTTCCATTGATTATGCGCATGGGTTCCTTGCATTTGTAGAAAATCCCCATTTGTAGTAAATTAGAAACTCCTCCAAGGTTGGGTAATTAGAAGAGTAGGAATGTTATGGGATTTTTATAGAATAATTGTTCTTATCTACTCCAGTTTTAGTAAATTTGAAAATCTATGAAAAGAAGATGTTTTGAAAACATGTGAGGACATTTTTGGAAGTCAAGAAAAAATAAAAATGTTTTAAGAACAAGTAAGGCATGTTTTAAAGATAAATGGTTTGGTGAAAAAGAAATAAGTTTTTGAAAGAGAAAAACTTAGTAAACAGTTAATTTAAAAAGTCCAAAATATTTTTAAGGAAAGCTATAAAGGTCTTTAATTGAAAAAGGGGAATAAGTTTTGAACTTAGAATTTGTAAGTTTTCTCCTCTAGGTTTGGGGGAATAATTTAAATTCAAAGAGCTGTAAAGATGCAATTCTAAAAAGATAAAATGTTAAGTAACCTAGTACCTATAAATTTAATAGAAACTTCAAAGTAACACTTTTAAAGGCAAGAACTTTGGGATTTGATGTTTCAAAAATTTAGAAGCTTTAATTTTTGAAATAAAATGATAAATACCAAAACAAACTTTTAAATATGGAGTAGAGAGGAATCATTTCCTAGGTGTGACGGGAAAAGTGTAAGGCTATAGCAGTGATTACTTTTAGTAGTAATAATAAAAGTTCCCGTATAGTGTATAGGACACTAGTGAGAACCTAGGCATGTTCCTTCATGTGTGTAGACTATAGAAGAATAGTGAAGTGATATTAGTACGATATTAAGACACACGTGATTGGGATAAATAGACCTTAGTTGGGAAAAAATGAAAAGTAAAGGTAAAGAGAAAATTTCCCCAAGCTTAGTTGTCTTTTTAGATAAGGACCACATAGATTAAAATCCTTATTCATTGTAGTTAATGAGACTTGGTTATACCATTTTGAGTATGGAAAGGAAGAGATGAATTGATCTAATTCATCACGAGTAATACAACATAAGTTAGTAAAAAGTAATAGGCAACAGGAGGAGCGTATGAGTTACTTGGATTCCTAGAGTAGGACATTTCTGTGTCAGAGTGGACATGTCCTAGGTCTCCTAGCCCTAGAAGATAACCGTGTTTAGCTGCTATATTAAAGAAAAGTAAAAGTAGATAAAAGTAACTAAAAGAAAAACAGTAAGATCTAAAAAAAAGCGACAGAAACGTCAATAGAAATAAATGAGAATTGCATAAGGAAAATATATTTTTTCCCATAAATTAAACTTGGAAAATTTTTGAAAAGAAAATTTTTCTTATGTGAATTATGCTTGGGATGGTAAAATAGAGATTTTTATAGAATGGTAGCACAAGTTCCAAGTACAGAGAAAGAGGGGCGCAAAAGTAAAACGGTAAATGTGAAGATTTTCGTTTTCTACCTTCTTTCTGACATAAGAAATCGAGTTCGGAAAAATTAGATTTTTCTAAATTCGAATATTAAAAGTTGTGTGGTAAGATTTGGATGTAAAATTCATTGAACTACGCCCCTATTCAGTAGGAGTGTGGAAAAAAATTGAAAGAAAAACATTTTGAGTTTTCAAAAGATTGCATTCATATAGAAATTGCAAGTATATTTTGGATGTGTCATTATATTTTAAAAGGAGCTTTTAAAGAAGAAAATCATTCATATAGGAGGTATCGCTTAGAAATTTATGTACATGCATATATTTTATGTTGAATGACACTTTGCACAAGAACATGGATGGTCACAAAATTGGATGTACACAAAATAGATGTGATTGATGCGAGGAATTACATAGTTTTACCCTTGTCGAATTTCAGGGATGAAATTTCCTAAAGGGTGAGAGAATGTAACACCCCACATTTTTAGATAATTAAACAATCAAATAACGATGAACAATGAATATTTTTAATTTTCAAAATATGTCATCGAAACTTATACCATTGTGTCCGTGGTGATTTTCTAATCAATTTTCATATATAACTTGTCGAAATCCGAGTTAATACCAAGAAGTTACAAAAAGAACAAGAAAGCAGAAAAAATAAAAATAAATATATATGGTCGACCCATAGGTCAACCCATAAAGCCACAAGTCGACCCTAAGGTCGACCCAAAGAGAACACAGGTCGACCTATAGGTCGAACCGCGTTTTCCCCTGGACGTTAAATCGTCTAGGGACGTGCCGAACCAAATAGATTTAATTTTTTTCAATCGGAGGCAAACGTTGATGGATCTGATGGCTCCAAACGATCCTGTGACGTGGTGGCTTCGGATTCAATCCAAAAATCCGACGGTCTGAGATCCCCAAACTCCATTATAAATAAGACCCTAGACCTAGCTATTTTCTCACAATCAGATTTTCTCCCAATTGGGTTCATTGCCTGAGGCTGGACCCTAAATAGAAAATATTTCCAGGGAGAAGATCTTCTTAATAAAAATATTAGACATCTTAGAAGGGGATCCAGGAAGGCCATAGAGCAAAGCTAAGGACGACAAGTTAGTGGATTTAAATTATTTATCTTTTACGTTTATGATATATTTACGTTAGATTCCCATTAAATATTTTAATTCAGCATTTATTTCAGTAATTAGTTCTGCTAATTAGTTATGTTGAAACTGTAAATCCTATAAGAGAGCTCATATTTAATTATTATTTATATGGAAAAGAAAGATAGGAATCCAATTAAATATGAATAATATTAGGCTTAACGGTTATAGAGAAAGGCATAGGCCTAAAAGTAAGAAATTTACAGTAAACTATGCTAAAACGGGAGAAATAAATTAAGAAGGGGAAAATCTAATAACTTGATTTGGAAGTTAGTGATAGATTAATTGGTTGGTTTGAAAAGAGGATACATTTCCATAGTTTAATATATTCAAAAGATAACGATAAATGCAATTGCAAGAATAAAAGAAAGAAAAAGGGAATTAGTGTAAAATAAAGACATTTCTGTATTTTGCATTACCCAACAATTAAAGAAACAATAAAAAGAAATATCTTGTAATTACGATTTATTGTTTATAGCATTATTTAATATTTAAAATATGAAAATGGATTTTTAGCACAGTTTTTGTAACCAACCAAATAGAATAGAACTACTTCCTAGAATAAAAGAGAATAAAGTGAAGAGTTAAAGAAATTAAAGAAGAAATCAAGTTTATTATTTGACAAGAGTAGAAATAATAAATAGAAATGTGTCTAGATCTGCATTTACTGCGGAGATAGTAGAATAAAAGCAAAGCAGTTATTATGATAATTAAATTTGTGACAGTCGGACGTAGTCCCAAGCCAAGATTGTCATATAATATAAGAGAACTAAATTCAATATCATAATAAAAGGAGACAGACTAGAATAGAAAAGAGACACTTGCAATTATATTTACAACATGTAGATTATAAAAGAATATAGAAGTAACAATTGCAAGTATAATTATAACACAGGTTATAATTAGAGATAACAGAAATGGCTTATTTTAAAACTTACACTAAGTTAATAAGCAAACATAGGAGAAAGACCCATACCAACAGCATTCCCTTTCAATCAGGAACTGATCGTCTCACAACAGTTAAGTGAGGCTGGGCAAGCTTATGCTGATTAGGGTAAATAAGTAGCCAGCAGAATTAGAAAAGTAAACTAAACGCATAATAAAAGATTAGACGTAGGGTCTAATAAAATGGTAAGATGCGTTTGGAGCAGCCTAAAGGATGAAGAGCCTAACGAAGCAGATCATCACAGATTTTTAGCATAGAAATAGCACGTCCAACTTAGTTAATTTGGGTTAGAAGGAAGTACGTGACTTCAACGGGACGTGAGGGTACTCTAGGATGGCCCTTTGGGGTAGGCCTAACGAAGCTGCACCCCCGGAGGTAGGTTTATAGGTGTTCTATCAAGAGAGTATGCCTTGACTGCTTTGACATTGCAGGCCTAACGAAGCGGACCTTTGTAGACAGTCAAAAGGTTGATGAATGTAGTGGTATATTCATATGACACCGTACTCTGACTTGCGAGTAGGTTTTAGTGGACAGGACCCACGGGCAGGACCCAAAAGGATAGTCGCATGCGGAGATCAAGCCATAAAAACCAAGAACGAGTTCGGGAAAGACTGGAGTTAAACCAACGGGCCAATGATTCTTTCGCTATCAAGACATTGGATGAGGAGTGCAGCCAATTGGATGTTTAGATTGTTTGCAGTAGGGCATAACCACTTAACTCTTTAGAGGTCTTGTGACGTCCCACCTCTATACTCACACTAGCCAAGGACACTATGGGTAATGCCATCGGCTAGCACGAAGAATAAGGTTGTTGACGAGCGACCATCTGTGTAATTGCTTTGTGCGAGTACCGATATGTCAGAAAATATAACTTACATTTTATTTCAAGAGGAAATTCGACATATCAAATACAAACTCAAAGCTACCACACAATGGCTAAGTGGCCTTCGGAAACAAATATAGAAATAAACATAACACAAATCAGTCACAGACATTCATATCACAAAGGCGGAATCAAATATGAATATATCACGTAAAAGTGTACATCAAAGTAGTGGTCAATCTAGATCCACTACATCACAAAAGAATAGATAAAAGTGCAAGACAAAAGAATAATTATACATCAAGGAGTCTCTATCTCAAATGTATAATAACAAAAACTACAAAACTATGTAGTTAGAAAAAAGTCAGAAGATGATCCCAGATAAGGAGTCAAGCAGAAGCACCTGTAACATCTCCGTCTGACCCGAGTATTATTTAATAAGAAAATAATAAACGGATCAGTCTAGCTATAAATATCAAATAAAATGAGATAGAATAAGAGATATCACAAAAACGTATGATAACAATAATGTCATACTGCGACAAGTATACATCAAAGAACAACAAAAATCATACAATATCCCAAAGCATCTCAAACACCAAAAGAACGTCATATTCTTTAAATTATTCACCAAACACAAATATTGATAGAGCTTATCAATGTAATCCATGAAAATTGGTGAAACACAAATTCTAGAAATCATCAATTAGAAATCCAGAAATAAAAGGGGGGAGGCCTATCACAAACGGGAGCATGAAAACTCACCAACACGTGTATCACAAACGAAATGCTATTCCATGGTTGCTAACCATAAATTTTGAGCCGAAGCTCCACAAACGGCCCGAAGACTACGGGTCGCTACCCCGCCAAATTTGAGCCGAAGCTCCACAAACGGGGTTTTTAGTCCCCACACAAACAAATAGACATCGCACATCGCTAGTCTAAATCACAAAATGATCATCATCGATCAATAAAAAGTGTGAATTACACTAAGCCAGTAAATATAAGAGTTTAGCTTCATGTCCCATAACCACTAACTTAACTTAAATATTTACGAACGAATTGTAGATTTCCACTCGAAAATTGTCACAAGAGTTCAATCGAACAAGTCCAAGAATTAACCGACGACGTAAACGCAAGCATTTCATACCACTTGTTTTACTAAGCCGTTTTAGTTAGATTTCTCATACGAATGAGGTAAAGGTTTGTATATACTAATAGATTGGAAAACTGTTTTATAAACGAGCTTTGTATTATAAATAGAGTTGAAATCATCTTTGTAAAAGAGTTTGAATATTTACTACTAGTATAGAAACCTTTGTAATTTAAAGTGACGAGTCATAGAAATGATTGTAGAAACAATCAATCACCAAAAATTCACATACGAAGACGTGAATCAAATCCAAAGAAATCGATACCGAATCCATCAAAATGGATATTCTAAAAAATCCCAAAAAAAGAAGTCATCTGAGTCGATAAACGATAACAACAAAATGGATAATCTCGAATCGATTAAAATCGGAAACCCACACGAAAGCAACTGAAAGTAGGCAAATTAATCACCTTCCAGATTCAGTCGACTTGACTACAGGGTCAGTCGGCTGATTCGTGCTTGAAAACGCTCTGTTTCCAGGCTCAGTCGACTGACCCTGTGGGTCAGTCGACTGAACTGGCTTTTCCTGCCTTATCAGTCCAGCCCCATGAAGGGCAAAAATCCATAACACAAAACAGGAACGATCGAGCGAGCAACGACGACTAGGGATTTACGCCAAGCGACAACCCAGCCTTGTATAGCCCTCCGAAACACCCCACTAACGTGTTCAAACATCAAAGATTGGATTTTTAAAGATTTGACCTCAAAACACCAAAAATTGGAATATTCACCAATTCAATTCAAATCAAAAGAAAATGAACATAAATAAGTGTTAGGAATTCATACCTGACAACAATGATGTCTATAAAAGTAGATGTGAGTTCAAAAACTCACATTTTAAACCCAAACACAAATGATAAGCTCTAGAACAAGCAATAGGTTGATCTCTCTTCAATACCACCTCTAGAATCTTCAATCTAATATCAAAGGTGAAGTTTTTCCTAAGTTAGGTTATAGGAATTTCTGAAAATTGAAGAGGGATTAAGATGGGGAAGATGAAGAAGATGCTTACCTAAGCTTTTCTTTGATTTCTAGCTTGAAGATGATAATTCCTAAGAAAATTAGGGCTTAGGGACTTCTAATTTCTTTTCTCTTCCCCCATTTTTCTTTTAACTTGAGTGTTAGGAAATAATAGAGTGAGTGAAGAGGAGTTGGATGAATGGTTAGGTTATTAGAAGGTTGATGGGCTGAAACCCAAACCCAAGCCCAAAGCCCTAAGTGAAAATGTCAAAATTCTAATCAACTCCAAACATATCAATCTTTATACTCAAAAAGGTCGCAAACGTCATTTTGAACTCAATGGAAGTGGTCTCGAGTTCCAATTCGACTGTTTGCAAAAAGTAGCTTTTCGGACTTTAATCCGATTAACGATGCTATACTTAAATAAAACATTTAAATATACAATCATAAAATATGCGGGTTGTTACAGACTCTCCTCCTTAAAGAAATTGCGTCCTCGCAATCTTTAAGAAATAAATAAGAAGTAACAACCATAAAAGCATATAACCACAAAAAGAAGAAATTTGAAATAAAAAGTTCACCTTAAGGAGCACGAGAGAGCAAGTCCGGATGTGTTTGCTCGATGAATTCTCTGGATTCCCAAGAGCAATCCTTAGGATTTGAGGACCATTGAACTTTCACGAGAGGAACATCTTTATTTCGAAGGCGTTTAACCTCTGAAGCAATGATACGAATATGATGTTGCTCATAAGTCAAATTAGGCGAAACTTTAATTTCTTCAATAACACCGGGCTCAAGAATAGAATCGGAATCTCGAAGGCATTTCCGTAGTTGAGAGACGTGGAATACGTCATGAATAGCAGAAAATTGAGTCGGTAATAAAAAGCGATAAGCCACGGAACCAATACGTTCGGTGATGGGAAATGGCCCAATATATCGAGGTGCTAATTTTCCCGATCAACTGAAACACACAACACCCTTCATAGGTGAAACACGAATAAACACAAAATCTCCCACAGAAAATTCTAATTTCCTTCTTTGGTTATCAGCATAGGATTTTTGTCTACTTTGAGCTTCTTTCATTCTATGAATAATAAGGTCAATCTTTTCTGTGGCATCACGAATAAAATATGGACCTAAAACCAGTTTCTCACCGGCTTCAAGCCAACACGAAGGAGATCGGCATGGCCTTCCGTAAAGTGCCTCGAAAGGTGCCATACCAATACTAGATTGGAAGCTATTATTATAGGAAAACTCAACAAGAGAAATATGATCTTCCCAACTTCCACCAAAATCAAGAACACATGCACGAAGGAGATCTTCAAGAGTTTGGTTCACACGCCCAATTTGTCCATCGGACTGAGGATGATAAGCGGTGCTAAAATTAAGCTTTGTTCCCAAAGCTTTTTGAAGACCCTTCCAAAATCCACTAGTAAACAATGGATCACGATCGCTAACAATAGAAGTAGGAACTCCATGCAATTTAACAATTTCCTTGACAAAGAGTTTAGCCAAAATAGGTACGGTCCGATTGGACTGAACGTGAATAAAATGGGCAGATTTTGTAAGTCTATCAACAATCACCCATAGACAACCATGACCCGAACGAGAACGGTGAAGACCGTCAATAAAATCCATTGAAATTTGATCCCACTTCCATATTGGAATTTCCAATGGTTGCAATAACCCACCGGGCCTTTGATGCTCGGCCTTTACGAGTTGGCAAGTCATGCAACGCTTAACAAAGTTAGCAATATTAGATTTCATTCCATCCCAATAATAAAGTCGCTTCATATCCGCGTACATTTTACTACCACCGGGATGAATGGTAAATTTAGAACGATCAGAATCTTCTAATATATCTTTACGAAGATCAATAATATTTGGCACAATAAGTCTACCAAATTTTCGAATACCGCCACGAACATCAATATCAAAGTCTTTCAAACCTTCAATATCAGTTTTATCCCTACAACTTTGGCTAAGAAGAACCAATTCAGGATCATGCTTTTGAGCTTCAAGAACGCGGTCTAAAAGAGAGGGATGGGCCTCAAGGCTACATAAAACAAGAGATGAACATGAATTGGATTCACGATCTCGAATCTCACAAGTGGATAAAGTCGCGAGATCTTTCCACTCGGATATCATCATAGAAACAACCGCTTGTTGCTTTCGGCTAAGAGCATCGGCAACATGATTTCCCTTTCCAGGAGTATAAAGAATATCAAGATCATAAGATGCAAGGAACTCGAGCCAACGTTGTTGACGCAAATTAAGTTCCTTTTGAGAAAATAAATACTTTAAAGATTTATGATCGGTGTAGAGAACAAACTTCTCTCCCAAAAGATAATGACGCCAAATTCTAAGGGCGAAAACAATAGCCGCGAGCTCTAAATCATGAGTGGCATATCTAGTCTCGGCAGGCTTTAATTGCCTAGAAGCATAAGCGATAAAACGTTCTCTTTGCATGAGAACGGCACCCAAACCAACACGACTAGCATCGGTATAAACAATAAAGTCTTGGTTCCCATCAGGAATCATAAGAATAGGAGCATCGGAAAGGAGTTCTTTTAGTTTTTGAAAAGCAGCTTCACATTTGTTAGACCAAATGTATTTAACTCCCTTCTTTGTCAAATTAGTAAGAGGTGCAGAAATTTTAGAAAAGTCTTTTATGAACCGACGGTAATAACCTGCCAATCCGAGAAAGCTACGAATTTCCGTCACACTCTCCGGTCTCTTCCAATCTTGAATCGCTTCAATCTTTGAAGGATCCACGGAAATTCCGGAATCAAAAATAATATGCCCCAAAAATTTCACACGAGATTGCCAAAAATGGCATTTAGAAAATTTCGCTTTCAATTGGTTGCTTCTAAGAATTTCCAACACAATCCGAAGCTGATTTTCATGTTCTTCCTCGGTTTTAGAATAAATAATAATATCATCTATAAAGATGAGAACAAATCGATCGAGGAAGTATTTGAAAACTCGATTCATAAGGTCAACGAAATAAGCTGGAGCATTCATCAAACCAAATGGCATACAAGCCATTCATAAGATCCATAACGAGTACGGAATGACGTCAAAGGAATGCTATCTTCTGCAATACGAAGCTGATGAAAATCGGTTGTTAAGTCTAACTGTGAAAATACTTTAGCACCACTAAGTTGATCGAATAAATCATCAATCCGAGGCAAGGGATATTTATTCTTGATGGTGAGATCGTTTAGCTTGCGGTAGTCAACGCAATGCCTAAGTGTACCATCTTATTTCTTCACAAAAATAGCTGAAGCTCTCCATGGAGAGGAACTAGATTGAATAAATTGCTTTACTTCCAATTCGGATAATTGTTTACGCATCTCCTCATTTTCCTTATTGGATATACGATAAGGAGGACGAGTAATAGGTAGAGCTCCAGGGATTAGATTAATTCTGAACTCAATTGCTCGCTTAGGTGGTAATCCTAAAACGGGCTCAAATATGTCGGGAAATTCACGAACAATGTGAATGAGAGAAATGGCATCTTCCTCATCATCATTATCGTCATCATGAGGATTTAGAGAATACAAGGATGCTTTCGAATTGGAATCTGAATCTTTCAGAACAAGAGAAATCTGCTTAACAGATTGAGGATGCCAAAGATATATAGTCCGCTCAGGACATAGGATATGGGCTTCATAATGGTTAAGCCAATCCATTCCCAAAATCATTCCGAAACCAAGGTAATGCATAACATGCAAATCGGCACGGAAAGAGTAACCACATAAAATAATCTCAACATCTTTACACAATAAACTGAATGTTGCGGATCCACCAACCGGATTCGCAATTCTCAACGAAGTCATCAAGCCAATAACATTTAAAGATAAAGCATCAACAAGTTCTTTTGATATAAAAGAGTGAGATGCACCCGTATCAAAAAGAACTCGAATAGGAAGATCACGAAATATAATAATGCCATCAAGGATGGAATGATAAATACCTTGACCACGAGAAGTGTTAGTAGGGGCTTGCACAACGTTTAGCTTGCCTTCCTTCTTGCTTTGAAGTTTGGGGCACAAAGATATAGTATGACCCGAACTCTTGCAATAGCGGCAAGAAAGGGGCTTCAGGCACTTGTTTGCATAATGGTCCTTAGAACCACAATTGTAACATTCTCCACGACGAGAGGTAGGAGTATTTGCTACCAAAGTTGCTGGCTTCCCTTTCTTGTTGGGATTAGGCTTGAATTTAAAAGGTATCTTCTTGTTGATGTTTTGTTTGACCTCAACATCACTTTCTTTATCGGCCTCTTCGAGTCGAAGAGCGATATCAACAAGCTGATCAAAAGAAACTTCTAATTTCAGAAGTAATGGCTTTTTGAGGTTCTTGTTCAACCCATAAACAAATCTCTGATTTTTCTTCAATGGTGTATTAATATACTCGACCCCATATTTAGATAGGGATTCGAAAGATGCGATGTAATCCATCACAGAAGATTCACCTTGAACAAGGTCAATGAAGCGTCGAGCTAGAGATACTTTTTCAGCTTCTGGCATAAATTTTAACTCGAATCTTTCTCGAAATTGCTCCCAAGTAAGATCCGCTTCAGTAATTTTAGAGATCAAAAGTTCGTACCAGTCTAATGCTTTTTCTTGGAGCATACTAGAAGCCACTTGGACTCGATGAAGATCAATAAGATTCATGCGAGAAAAGATGTGATCGCATGTTCGAAGCCAAGCCTGGACTTCTATAACGCTCTCTGAACCCTTGAAAGGCTTTCCACCCAAGTTGGTGTAATCACTGCACAAGCGTGCAAACCCAGATTTAGGATGATTGGGCTTTGGAATGGGTCTGATAGCTTGAGCATTCTTTACAAGATCTAGAAGTTGCTAAGCAGACATAAATACTCCATCCTGAGGAGTAGCACTAGATTGACCGGCGCTGGGATGGCCTGGTCTAACCATTTCTCTTCTTTAAGAAAGAAAGAAAAGAGGAAAAAGGTTATTCACAAAATGAATATCAAACAAACTTGATTGATAAAAAAAGGCATCATAAGAAGAAATAGGATAGAATGGTACGAAGACTCGAATTAAATCCTATGGCACGATTCCTAAGAAAGACTTAGGACAATGATCCTTGCTCGATTATTCTACATTGTTCCGAAGTTTGGCTCTGATACCATGCTGTGACGCCCCACCTCTATACTCACGCTAGCCAAGGACACTACGGGTAATGTCATCGGTTAGCACGAAGAATAAGGCCGTTGAGGAGCGACCATCTGTGTAATTGCTTTGTGCGAGTACCGATATGTCAGAAAATATAACTTACATTTTATTTCAAGAGGAAATCCGACATATCAAATACAAACTCAAAGCTACCACACAGTGGCTAAGTGGCCTTCGAAAATAAATATAGAAATAAACATAACACAAATCAGTCACAGACATTTATATCACAAAAGCGGAATCAGATATGAATATATCACGTAAAAGTGTACATCAAAGTAGTGGTCAATCTAGATCCACTACATCACAAAAGAATAGATAAAAGTGCAAGACAAAAGAATAATTATACATCAAGGAGTCTCTATCTTAAATGTATAATAACAAAAACTACAAAACTATGTAGTTAGAAAAAAGTCAGAAGATGATCCCAAATAAGGAGTCAAGCAGAAGCACCTGTAACATCTCAGTCTGACCCGAGTATTATTTAATAAGAAAATAATAAACGGATCAGTCTAGCTATAAATATCAAATAAAATGAGATAGAATAAGAGATATCACAAAAACGTATGATAACAATAATGTCATACTGCGACAAGTATACATCAAAGAACAACAAAAATCATACAATATCCCAAAGCATCTCAAACACCAAAAGAACGTCATATTCTTTAAATTATTCACCAAACACAAATATTGATAGAGCTTATCAATGTAATCCATGAAAATTGGTGAAACACAAATTCTAGAAATCATCAATTAGAAATCCAGAAATCAAAAGGGGGGAGGCCTATCACAAATGGGAGCATGAAAACTCACCAACACGTGTATCACAAACGAAATGCTATTCCATGGTTGCTAACCATAAATTTTGAGCCGAAGCTCCACAAACGGCCCGAAGACCACGGGTCGCTACCTCGCCAAATTTGAGCCGAAGCTCCACAAACGGGGTTTTTAGTCCCCACACAAACAAATAGACATCGCACATCGCTAGTCTAAATCACAAAATGATCATCATCGATCAATAAAAAGTGTGAATTACACTAAGCCAGCAAATATAAGAGTTTAGCTTCATGTACCATAACCACTAGCTTAACTTAAATATTTACGAACGAATTGTAGATTTCCACTTGAAAATTGTCACAAGAGTTCAATCGAACAAGTCCAAGAATTAACCGACGAAGTAAACGCAAGCGTTTCATACCACTTGTTTTACTAAGCCGTTTTAGTTAGATTTCTCATATGAATGAGGTAAAGGTTTGTATATACTAATAGATTGGAAAACGGTTTTATAAACGAGCTTTGTATTAAAAATAGAGTTGAAATCATCTTTGTAAAAGAGTTTGAATATTTACTACTAGTATAGAAACCTTTGTAATTTAAAGTGACAAGTCACAGAAATGATTGTAGAAACAATCAATCACCAAAAATTCACATATGAAGACGTGAATCAAATCCAAAGAAATTGATACTGAATCCATCAAAATGGATATTCTCAAAAATACCAAAAAAAGAAGTCACCAGGGTCGATAAACGATAACAAAAAATCAGATAATCTCGAATCGATTAAAATCAGAAACCCACACAAAAGAAACTGAAAGTAGGAAAATTAATCACCTTCCAGATTCAGTCGACTGGACTACAGGGTCATTCGGTAGGTTCGTGCGTGGAAACTCTCTATTTCCAGACTCAATCGACTGACCCTGTAGGTCAGTCGACTGATACAAGCCTGGAAACATTCTGTTTCCAGGCTTAGTCGACTGACCCAGTAGGTCAGTCGACTGACGCAGGGACTGAAAATTTTCTGTCCCCAGGTTCAGTCGACTGAACTAGCTTTTCCTGCCTTATTAGTCCAGCCCCATAAAGGGCAAAAATCCATAACACAAAATGGGAACGATCGAGCGAGCAACGACGACTAAGGATTTACGCCAAGCGACAACCCAGCCTTGTATAGCCCTCCGAAACACCCCACTAACGTGTTCAAACATCAAAGATTGGATTTTTAAAGATTTGACCTCAAAACACCAAAAATTGGAATATTCACCAATTCAATTCAAATCAAAAGCAAATGAACATAAATAAGTGTTAGGAATTCATACCTAACAACAATGATATCTATAAAAGTAGATGTGAGTTCAAAAACTCACATTTTAAACCCAAACACAAATGATAAGCTCTAGAACAAGCAATAGGTTGAGCTCTCTTCAATACCACCTCTAGAATCTTCAATCTAATATCAAAGGTGAAGTTTTTCCTAAGTTAGGTTATAGGAATTTCTGAAAATTGAAGAGGGATTGAGATGGGGAAGATGAAGAGGATGCTTACCTAAGCTTTTCTTTGATTTCACTACGCCATAGATGACCTTCTGCAACATTTTTGCAAGGTGTTGCTAGCTAAAATGTTGCGACAACTATAAAATTTTGGTCCTACTGCAACGTTGTATTTTTGGTGTTACCTTAGCCATAAAAATGTGTTGCTCTAGCTAAACAAGTGTAACACGATGCAACATTTTATATAGTGTTGCAATAGATGTATTCAAATTAAAAAATTAATAAAATTAGCAATCCGCGTGAATACGATCCAACGATCTACATTTAATCTGGTTGTTAAAATGGATCACCACTGCAATTTGCCCCAAAATTTCGTTTTCCCGCTTGAACTAGTTCAGAGTAGATCCCCTTTTGGTTTTCATTCCAATTCGCCTCCTCCCATTCGCCTCCGCCACCAAATTATCACCCCCCTCTTCTTCTGCTTCCTCATTCGCCTCCGCCACCAAATTGTCACCCTCACCCCCAGCTACCCCCTGACCCATCGCAACCATCTAGCTCCAACCAGAGCCCCGTCACGACACCAAAACCCGAAGCCAAACAAAGTTTTCCGTTCAAACCCCTTTTTCCACCGCTGTCGTCGCCATCAGCTCTCACCTCCAACAGAAGACTTGCTCGCCACCAACCCCTCTACCTTTCTCCTTTAGACTACTTCACCTGAAAACCCTTCTAGCGCCTTATTTTCTCCCAAAACCCGAACTGCCCTCGAGATTTAGCTGTCATTCTCGCAACAATTAATCCATCCACGGCTCCTATATCAGGTACATCCCAGGCTGATCTCTTCGTACTTTCCCCTATGATTGCGGTTGCTTCACTTGGTACTGAAGGCCTTTGGTGTGATGTTCGGAAAATTATTATTTATTTATTGAAAACTTATCTGCTAATGGTAATAGATTGCAAGATGATGACATTATTAAGGATAAGCATGGGAATGGTACTAGTAATTTCAATAAGGTAGTACGCCCCCCATATGTTTGTGCAAATGCTCCTTTGGAACTATATATCATTTTCTAGTTATATTTTTGCAGGTATCATGCGTATATAATCCACATTATATCATTTTCTTCATGTCGGTTACTAGTTAATACTCACATACTTGTTTATATACATCCTCCTTATAGATAATTTTTAGTGTTTTATTTTCAAATTGTTGTTAAGGGAAATAGTGTTGAATTTAGGAGCTCCAAGTTCAGTTTTATATTCTAGTGCACGTTTTCATGTAGTACTGCTGTTTGATGGTGAATTGATGATTACAATGTTTAGGTTGTGAGTGGCAGAGGTGATTGTTGGTAGAAGTTTTATTGTGGTGTTGTGAGTGTTCGGTAGGGGTTGTTGACGGTTTGAAGGTGGCTGTTGGTCCAGTTATTACAGTTGCCTCATTTATTGTTGTAGTGCTTGCAATTACCATTTGTGCATCATTTTACGTCGTTTCAAAGAAGGTCGATCCCCGCCAGGACTGCGGTGCCCCGGACCCCCGCCGGCGCTACGTCCGGACCCACTTCTCGGCTCGCCTTCGGCTCGGCACTCGGCTCATCATATATTTGTCAGTGTCGGTGTCTGTATAAATTGAAACTGCATATGTAACGAGTGAACTGAGTGATGTAATGAGGAATATCTGTATATGTGAATATCAGTGTTATATATCATTGAATTGTAAAATAGTGGAGTTAGGAATTTGTACTATTTCAAATGTTGAAATAAAATATTTATTTAAATAAATTACTGTTTGAATATCAAATTCTGTGCAATAGCATTTTATTAAATAAATATTTATTTCTATTAAAAAATCAAATATGCTCTACATTGTGGGCCCCACAAATTCAGAAAGTTAATATCTATAGCAACATTTTGGAATGTTGCTATAGACACCTATGGATGTTGCTATAGACCCAAATAGGGTTCTATTGCAACAATATTTCTTATGTTGCCTTAGATAGTCAAAATGTTGCCTTTGAGGTCTGAGGCAATGCGGCAAAATGCATCACCGAGAAAGTGTTGCCTTTGCCCTTTTTTAGCCTACATCAACATTTTTTGGCACTTCCTGCATCACTTCTTTGGTGTTGCAGTATGCAATCTATGGCGTAGTGTTTCTAGCTTGAAGATGATAATTCCTAAGAGAATTAGGGCTTAGGGACTTCTAATTTCTTTTCTCTTCCCCCATTTTTCTTTTAACTTGAGTGTAAGGAAATAATAGAGTGACTAAAGAGGAGTTGGATGAAGGGTTAGGTTATTAGAAGGTTGATGGGCTGAAACCCAAACCCAAGCCCAAAGCCCTAAGTGAAAATGTCAAAATTCTACTCAACTCCAAACACATCGATGTTTATACTCAAAAATGTCGCAAACGTCATTTTGAACTCAATGGAAGTGGTCTCGAGTTCCAATTCAACTGTATGCAAAAAGTAGCTTTTCGGACTTTAATCCGATTAACGATGTTATACTTAAATAAAACATTTAAATATACAATCGTAAAATATGCGGGTTGTTACAGGTCTTTTGATTAGTTGAGGGGTGGCTGCGTGGGGCTATAGCCATGATGAAAAAAGAGACAGACCAAGTATAATATCTGTATTGTAGGCCTAACGAAGTTGTCCTTTACAGATATAGAACATCCTCGACCGAGTTCCGTACAAGGTAGACCTTGTTGGCGGGATTCGAGGAGTAGACAGAACGATTACGTATAGTCCTCAAGGTATGCACTGGGTGGTACATTGTGGATTTCCGAGCATTAGTATAGGCTAGTGCGGACGCAGTTTTACGTTTTCATAGTAGACGACGGAACATCTGTATTGTAGGCCTCGGGAAGCTGTCCTTTACAGATGTAGTTATAGAACGCTCTGGGAGCAAGACGATGGAGTCCTTTTCGAGGAGAATACGGAAGGTACTACGGGTAGTACCTAGGACCGATGCGGTCATTGGGCATGTAGCTACATATATATTTGTTATTAGGTTTTAATCTGCTAGGGAGTAGATGGATACGATTCATGCACAGAGGCGAGAGTATTATAAACCCAATAAACCTAATATAACAAAAAATGGAAATAAAACGGTATATGTAGAATTAAGCTTAGAAGTGTATAATTTATTCTTTCACCAGAACTTTAGTTCTGACCCTCTCCTCATGACATCCCACAGGTTAGGTAGATGACAGAGACTTTACAGCTTTGAGACACTTGTTTAGAGAGTGTTATTATATTGGTGAGTATTTACTTACTATTATATTTTAGTCAGTTTTGCTGTGAAATATTTACTTGAGCTATGATATATTTGTCTTTTCCTATTTGCAGGATACCAGATACCCAACTCGGGCTTTAGTGGGCTTGGGTTTTAGCATTTTTGCGAAAATTCCGGACCCACTGGAATTTGGGTTGTTACATTAGTTCACTCATTATGGAAACCAGGACCCGTTATGGTTCGAATGGGTACCTCATATTTCCCTTGCTTATGAGTACTATCTATCATCCAAAAGTTCCCTCAGTCCGACTCATAGTCCTCAACTATGCATCTCAAAGTATAACTATCCATCATCGAACACGTCTCTTCCCATCATGGAACCATCACCATCGAATCATAGGTCATCATCGTGAAGAATCGCTACTGAACTCTAGGGTTCAGTACCGATCCCTATACTTAGCCATATTTGGCTAAGTATTTAGCTTGTCACGAGTTTAGGCGATCACACACCCAAGAGTCGAGCCAAATCCCATCACGTCTTGAAGCATGCATATGGAGACTCAAAGCAAGCACAAGAAGACTTGTAGTCCACCTCCCATATGCCAAACCATCACTGCCGACCCATGCCTTCCCCGATCCCACACTTCACACACTATGCCATATACCTTTATGCCCTTACATCAATCCAACATCAACACCAATCGGCGTCTATTGATCGGTACCGATCCATGGTCACCGATCCATAGTCACCGATCCCTAACTTAGCGCAATCTCTTCTACTTTTCTCCTCTGGCTAAACTCTAGCATATACCAATTAACCCCCATGGATCACTACCGATCCATAGGCACCACCGAATCATGCCTTAGCATCTCCACCCATCTTTTCATGCAATCCATACACTTGCACAAGTGGCCCAAAGCAAGCGCCCGTAAAACCCATAGCGATCCTTCCCTTGGCTTGAAGCAACCCAATACTGATCCATGGCCTTCAACATCACCACAGATCCATCAATATCTCGAGCATACGAGCCCTTAACGGTTTGAAACTGGAACTATAGCCTTATGAGACCTTCCTTGTTGCCCCATATTGATCACATGGAATTTGGGCTTATATCGATCGATCGTCACCGGTCCCTAACATATTCCTCTTCGAAATTGCCATTCGATCGACATTTTCAATCATACAAACATCACACATTCAAGCAATCATAACATAAATATGCCTTAACAAACACACATTCACACACATTGATTTGAATCCCAAATCTAAGGGTAGTATCCATAAGAACAAAGGAGATCGATAAAAATAATAGTTTTCAAATCTTTCAAAATCATTTGAAATTTACATATGTCATTAAAGAGGGTTTAAAATGTAATTTAGAGTTTGAAAATCAATTAATAACATCACTAAACGTCCAATAGTAGGTAATTAGTGAGTAGAGGCTTAAAATTACTCAACTAAATCTAAAGCAATCCAATCCAAGCCCAATGATGCATGAATCCTGAGGTGAACAATAGCTCCAAGATGATCTTCAATGGCAAATCTTCAATCCAAGGTGCTAATCTCGGTAATCTTCCTTTAATGACACGTTTTGGCCAATTAAAGTAGAGATTATGGTAACTTTTGGTTAAAAAGATGGTTAATGGGGGATTCTCTCTATTTTTAGGAAGTGTGAAGTGACAGAGAGAAGTCCTATTAGGCCTATCATCATGCTAATCCTGAAATGGGCTTTGTGCCTACCCATTAACTTGCTAATTATTCATTAAGCTATCTAAAATCAAGTGAAACTTTAAACAGCCACAACTCCCTATCGGTAAGTCTGTTTCCTACCACAACCACTCTACGGAAAGAGTAACCATTATCCCGATCTAATGGAAGTGATTTCAGACCCCAATTTGTCTCTTATAAAAAGATACAGGCCATATAAATTTTTCTAGGTCAAAATCATTCGATAAAAATTCTAATGATGAAAAATGGTTATAACAGTCATTTTCCAAAAACATGGATTCGTACGGCCTCATATAAAAAATAATATTAATATTTTATGTTCCTTCGATATGTAGAATACACGTCATTACATTCTCTCTCCCTTTTAGGAATTTCTCCCCTGAAATCTCAAACAAAAACACACAAGTTATCCCGCATGCCTTACAATCATATAAAAGCATATGCAACTATCACACATCAAACACGCTAACATAGCAGTCAAATGGAAAAAGGAAACATCCACACCTATCTTAGTGTAACAAACTAGATTTTATGCGGTAATCAGTACTAATTTAATTAATTGATTTGGAATTTAGAGATTTATTTGATAAATAGGTTTTGAAATTATTTATTAAAAAGAATTTAAATTGTAAAACTTGTAATATTTAAAATTTAAAGTAAGTTAAATGGCGAAAATAATGTGTTAAAAAGGTAATGTAATCGTTATATAATGATTTGGAAAAGAGGTGATATTAGGTAGAAATTGGAATGTAACTTGTGTTTATTTAAATTGAATGGAATTTAATTTTAAAAGTAAAATAAAATACACACATACAATAGATATAGACACACACAATTACTTATTTCCAAAGCACAAACTCAAGTCTTAAGCCAAAACCCGAATTGAGTTTTATGATTTCTCCATCTAAGGAAATTTCTTTCTCCCGATTCTTCTTTCCTCTCCATTTTAATTCACGTACACACGTCATTCTAAATAGGGAGATGTATCTTTCTTTACCTTATCACCCACACAAGTTAATTCTACCATTTTTTATTATCTTCCCGAAGCCTTCAAAACAAAATATTCTTCACTTCTAAAATGAAGTAAAAATCAAATGAATTAACTAAAATCCCTAAAATTCAATTTGGATTCTCAATACCAGTACAAACGTGCACAGTAGAGCATGAATAGGATTCTATGGAAGCGAGTGTACTCGTGTGCATGCTTACGCTCAAACAGGAAAGGAATAGGAAGATAACAACGGACAAGTGAGTTAATACTGTCACTAACCTATGTTTAATCTTAGAATTCTTTATTGCTTTCGATGTTTTTCAGTGGTGCTGGGTTGCATAAACAACCCAGGCCTGTGCATGTATATATATTTGTACGTATGCGGCCAGTGAGGTGTTTGTGTTTGCTTATGAATTCTAACGAGCTGTGTGTGTATACATATGTAAGTGTGTGCGAGTGTGTATTTCAGATTATGTGTGTGAATGTGTGTATGTTGAAATGTGCGCATGTGAGGGAGAGCAGCAGTTTTTGAACGTGTATATGCTTATAAGTATTTATTTTTCCTTGCCTTGCTGCTGAGTGTGTTTTGTGAACCTATAATTTGATTTTCATTGTGTGTGTCTATCTATCTATCTATATATATATATATATATATATATATATATATATATATATATATATATATATATATATATTTAGGTTTTAGTCTTGTTTGCTCACCTTGTATTCATATGTTTCTATCAGTAGAGTGTTTAATTGAGTGCACTTGTTCTAATGCGTGCGTTTGCTGGGTTTCATGCGTACACATTTTTACTGCTACTTGTTTACTGCTATAAGATTTCTAATACTTGCTTTATATTAGCGTGTACCTTCATGGTTTTGTTTCTATTAGTTTAACCATTTTATTGGTTAAAACTGCTTCAACCTTATACTTTGTACATATCTTTTTTTTTTGAAATAAGGTTAATGGGCTGAGCCCAGTACAAATCGGGTAAGGATAAAACCAACCCGCATCTCTTATGATATCACTTAAGAAAACATAACCCTAGCCGACATATCACAATACACAGCCTCAAGCCCTAAAACTAAAAATGGCAACGAGAAAGACTTCACTACTTCATCTATATCTCTCTGCCACCATACTTTGCACCGATCGACTCTCCACGTTTCCAATATGATAAGCTGCTGTTGAAGTAGCCTCGCATCTCTTCGATGTTCGCTTTAAAGCAATTGTTCCTCTGATGAGTTGAAAACCAGGGGGAATTAACAGATCTGAGGTCATTACGACTTAGATCTGTTAATTCCTCACCTATACTTGTGTCTACATCAACATATGAGCTCCAATTCATCCTAGAAGCCTTAGTTGTTCGCTGATAAGAAAGAGAATCGCTGTTATCTACAGCTGAACTCTGTCGAAGACCACTAGTTTCACAAGGTTGTTGTTTGTCTTGAGGCTCTTTAGCACGAGCAAGAAATAGCTCAAGATGCTTGCTGCCAGCTTCACGACTCCATTCATCCGCTAAAAAATGAAATTTGGTTTGGTCTCTGATTATTTTCTTTGATTTATGAAGAATTATCCTGCTGTTTGTCTCGATAAGTCTCCACTTCTGTTCTCTATTCATACTGCTTTTATTATGCGTTCGAAAATTTCTTTCTTTCCAAATATGAAACACTGCAGTAGTAAGTAGAATGTGAGCATAGTCCCTTTCACAGTTTTTAGCTTTAAAATTGTTGTTTATATGTTGAATAGCTTGTAGTAGACCCATCTGACCATTATTGGCAATATACAGTGTAGTTTGAATACATTTCCATATGTAATACGAATAACTGCATTAAAAAAACAGATGATTAGTGATTTCATTTACTAAATTGCATAAGGAACAGAGTGAAATATTTGAGTTTCCCCATTTATTTATTTTATCCCAAGTTGGCAGTATGTTATTAACTGCAAAATATGCACAGAAAGCCATCTTGGGACAGTTCACCTTGTTCCATATGCAATTATACCATTCCACCATAGGTGCTTTATTCCTAATGTTTGCCCAAGTAAGTTTGAAAGAAAACTTCCCTCTGAATCTTGCTTTCCAGTCCCAATAATCACTGTCTGCATGAATATCAATAGAAATTTGACATATACTTTCCTTATGTGGGTATGTGATAGGGTGCAACTTTGGTTGCCATTGATTATCTTTTATTATCATAGCCACTGTATCATTAACCCCACCACAAATGACCAAACTGTCCCAACCCACTTTATTAACAAAAGATTCATTATTGAACCAGGGGTAAAACCATATACTGGTTTGTTCTCCTAGTTTAAATTTTCTCTCCAAAAAAGGTTTACCAATATTCCTACATTTTAGAATTTGTTTCCATGCATAAGATTGATTATTTCTTGGTAAAGCGGTCCAAAAGTTATCATTTTTGAGGTATTTGGACTTCATCCATTTTGCCCAAAGAGAGTCTGCATTCACAAACCTACAGAATAATTTTAAATGGCATGTTAAAATGAGATCATTCATATTCCTAATACCAAATCCCCCCTCTTTTTTTAGTCTGCACACTTTTTCCCAACTGATTTTATGATATTTACCCCTCCATAAAAAATCAGTACATCTACTTTCAATTTTTTTAATTGAGGCAGCTGGAATATGATATGTTTGTATCCAATATAAAATAATGTCATAAATCACAGTTTTTATAAGTTCCAACCTGCCAGCAATAAAAAGAAGCTTACAAGACCAAGTTTCCATTTTTTCTTGGATTTTTTCTATAAGAACAGAACAATCAGAATCTCTGATCTGATTAATAGACAAAGGCAGACCCAAATATTTAATAGGGAGATGGCCTTCTGCTATATTTAGAGCTTCTAAAATCTCATTTTTGTATCTATTGTTTCTGCTGAAGTAAGCTTTACTTTTGCATTCATTAAGTTGAAGACCAACATACTTAGACAATTTGCCAAAGATGTTTTTAATAGCATCTGCATTGGTCTTATTAGCCTTAATAAAAACCATAAGATCATCTGCATATATAAGATGATTAATACAAGGTTGAATTTTATTCATAGGAGTAATGTTACCCTTAATAGCCTCTTTTTCCATTAAAATAGAAAAATAATCCATGACCAGAGTAAAAAGGTAAGGTGATAGTGGATCACCTTGCCTAATACCCCTGTTACTTTTTATAAAACCATCTGATTTACCCTGAATGAGAATAGAAAATGTACGGGAATTTATACATTCAAAGACCAGATTACAGAACTTACTTGGAAAACCCATACATTTCATTATATGATATATAAAGTGTCTGTTTACTTTGTCATAATCCTTTTGCAGATCCACCTTTATACAAACATTATCAATATTTTTAGATTTAAAATTTATGATTAGTTCATGGGCTAGCAGAGAGTTTTCATAAATGAGTCTGCTAGGGACAAATGCACTCTGGTTTTCAGACACAATAAAAGGCAGAATTTTTTTTAATCATATTACTTAAAACAATAGCTATGATTTTATAGATAAAATTGCAGCAAGAGATGGGTCGATAATCATCAATACAAGAGGGATTTTTAATTTTGGAAACTAAAGTAATAAAAGTATGGTTTATACTTTTAAGAATTTTGCCTTTATCAAAAAATTCATTTACTACATTCAGAACTTGATCTTTAATGCTCTCCCATTGATTTTTATAGAATTTAGCATTAAATCCATCAGGACCAGGACTTTAGTTATCACCAGCATTTAACACTACATATTTAATTTCTTCAGTAGAGACTGGAGAAAGTAATATTTCAGATGCATTGGCATTTAGAACATTCTTGCATATAATATGAGGAAAGTTGTAAGTAATAGATTCAGAAAAAAACAGTTTTTCATAGTAGTCAACTGCCTCTCTAACCACTTTATCATATGCATTAGTTAGATTACCAGCTTTATCAGTAATATTACCTATATTATTTATATGTCTTCTACTGCTCATTTTAGCATGAAAAAATTAGTACAGTCATCACCCATTGTTAACCAATCAACCTTGGCTTTTTTTGGCATTTTTAGTATTAATATAGAGGTCTGTAGATATATTTTGTTGATTGGAAAAGAATTTTTTAGCAGCAATAGTGTTCCCAGGATTTTTATCTACTATTTCCTAACATTTTCCCTTCCTATCTTAACATTACCAGTTTATTATTCTTCATAAGATTATTTTTGTTCCAAGCTTTAAGTTTACTTTTGGTATGCTTCAAAAACAAATTGAATTGAAACTGTTTTCTACCATCACAAGAGAAATTCAAACACACTTCCATCAGAATTTTATAATTTTCATCTAAAACCCAACCATTCTTAAATCTAAATGGAGGAATTCTTTTATCAGAAGCTAAATCCTTAAAGAGAGTAATAAGTATTGGAGTATGATCACTAGTACTTTGCTCAAGTGTAGAACATATAAATTTGAGAAAAACATTGGAAAATTCTTTATTAATCAGAGCTCTATCTAATTTACAGTGAATATTCCTTACAATGCCAGATTTACATGTGTATTTATTTCCACTAGTATTTGGTTCTATTAACCCAGTCTCAATTAAAAATTTATTTAGCCTGTCTAATTTGCTTTGAGGTATTTTAGTACCCCCATATTTTTCAGATGCATGTAAAATAGTATTAAAACCCCCTAAAATAAGCCAAGGGAAATTATAGCTTAAATTCAAAGCTTTTAGTCTAATCCACATACTATTTCTTTCAATTTCCAAGTTGCTGCCATATATACTAGTAATTTGTAAAGAAAAACCACCAATATTTTCAAATTGACAGTCTATAAATTGTTTATCCTTATTACTACTTAACATATTCCAAATATTGGAATCCCATAAAACAATAATTCTGCCTTTACAACCACAGTCATTGTTGTTTATAACTTTCCAATTTCTAGATAATTTAAAACAGAATTTTTCAAAGTTATCTTCATTCAATTTGTTCTCAATCAGTGCTATAACAGAGGGTTTATATACATTAAGTGTGTGCAAAATATCAGATCGTTTAGAAGAGGAATTCATACCTCTAACATTCCATGCCAATATAGACATAATCAATAAATAAAAGGAAGGGTTTAGATAGTACCTGATACCGAAGTACTCTTACCTCTTCTTTTGTTCTCAACACTTTTTGCTTTTAACCTGGTTGACATTTCATCCCAATCTGGATTTATAGATATGTATTTTTTTAAAAGCTTTCTTCTCTTTATTACCCTTGCTCTTACCAATAGCCTTTGTTTTTTGTATATGCAGTTCAGAGATATCAAACTGATCAACAGCATCCACCATTTCCATTTCTGCTCCAAAATTATTGGCACCTTCTGGGATTTTAACAAGAGATATATCAAATGGATCAGCAGCGCGAGGCATGGTTGAGTCAGACTCCTCAGCCAGTGCAGCCTGCTTAGGTGGAGGGGCTGTTTCAGTAGGCTTTTCTATATCAAGAATTGCAGAATGCTGATGATCTTCGTTATCATTATCATTGTTGTTATGTGAATCATAATTTTCTATAATTAAACAAGAGTCTGTAACTGGTGGGGTTACATATTCTAAGACCATTGTATTCTTTTCGCCCACCACTTTATTGCTCCGCGATTTTCCCTTTGAGATGATTTCATTACTGATAAGGTGAACTTCCTTAGCTATGACCTGATCATCTTGATCAGAGAGCACATTGTTATTACTTCTTTGGTTGGAAATGATACCTATTTGGTTGATTCGACCATTATCTTCAAATGATGCATTATGCTTTTGTACTATTGAATGATTTCTTGGATTAGTATTTGGGATTTCTTTACCTTGAGTTTCTTGAATATTGCTCTTTGGGACCCATGCCTGTTTTGAGTTACACTGATCTCTAGTATGACCAAAGCATTTGCAGATATTACACTTAGGCGGGACCCATTCATATTCAACTTTTTGGGTAATTTTTTCTCCATTATACAAAGAAAGATAGATTTCATTGGGAAGTTCATCATTTACAGACACTTCTACGAGAAGGCGAGCGTAATTCAATCTCATCTTCGAAGTTGTGGCTGCATCCATTTTAATGGGTTTTCCTATAATACTTGCCATGACACTGAAGGCCTCCTTGTCCCATAACTTCAGATTAACACAGGGTAATCTTACCCAAATCGCCATAGACATTAACATGTCTCGTCCATTTTCAAAGAATCAGACCACTTTCTCACTATGATGAGTTTGCCATTGTAGAAATATGGTCCATTTTTTAAAACTGAAGAGCAATCTTGAGATTCTTTAAATTTTACTAGAAAGAATCCGTTCTCTCTAGTAGAAATTTCAAATTCACCGATTGGGTTCCAGACTCTTTGCATATATGATTTAAAAAATAAGTAGTATGGTTTGATACCCACTACATACACAAGAACAGAGTTATTCCATGATTCAGTTGCCCTTTTACATACTTCTTCCTTTACCAGACCATACTTCTTGTTGTTGATCTTAATTGGTGCAATATGCTCTAGATTGCAATCTTCATCATTGGGTTCTTGAGGCTGATCAACAACAATATTAGCCCAAGGTTTCCGGCCTTGCTCTCTATTCAGTGAGATGGCTATCGGTTTCCTCTGTATCGGCAACATTTCACCTTTCTTTGCAATCTGGGTGGTTGGATTCTGACCATCTCTGCCTTTTTGGTTGTCTTTATTGAGAACCGGTAGCAACTCCTGAGATTTCTTGGCCTCTCTCCTCTTTTGCTGTTTGGATTGGACCATTATAAAACCATCATCATAAATGTTGATAACCCCTGATGGCTTACTGATGTGAGAGGCCTCAGGTGGTCTGATTTGGGAAGAAGAATAAGATAAATTTGAGGAAATTTGATGAGAGAATTGATTTTCCTCCATGGCCGGAAGGAAACCCTAAATTTCAACTTGAACAAACAATTGAAGCCTGTTTTATTATTAATTTGTAGGACATAGAACTCCTTGTACATATCCTTATCTTAGTGCTTTAGTCTTCAGCTGCAATAATGCAAGCAATGTGTGTGGAAATATGTATGTGCAGTGTGTGGGTGTTGGGATAGTATGTGTGTGTCTGGGATTCTGGGGTGCATGATTATGTTTTAGTGTGTGTGTATACACACTTGTGTGTGACAATATGTGTGTGTGTCTATATATATACATATGTAGTGTCTATATATATATATATTTAGTAATGACAGTTTTATATTAAATAGTCCCAAGTCAGTGCCAAGATGTGATGTGCATATGATGTTCAATTTATATGTATGTAGCGTGTGTACTTGTATGTGCGTAGTTTTGTGTGCGTGTTGGTATAATTTTGTGTGCATTGCTTGGTTTATAAGTTTGTGAACTTCATGGATGAGTGTTGGTTTATCTTCAAATGCGCATGCATTTTTCTTTGAGTTTGTTCATAAAAACTCAACCTATATGTTTCTACAAAACTGCATATTCAATATAATGTTTAATTGTGTAGTAATGATGATTTTTGTAAGCATAAGTTATTTTGGATATGGTTTTTAGTTTTTAATTATAGAAGTATGAAATTTTAGTATGAATAATTAAAGTTTAGAAAAAATATTTATACATTTGGTTAAAAATGTATTATATTAATTTGGTTGTTTTATAATTATTTAAAATAGCATTTTGTCATAGTAAGTTACGAAATAATACATTCTTGATATATTTGGCTTTATTATCTATTTTGAGGATTTAAATGAGATTTGCAATGTTATTAGTAAATATCAATTATTTATTAAACTATACCTAAGTTTAATTATTTAATTAATCTTGGAATATGTATTTATTATTCGTCTCATAGCATTTATTTTGTTATATAAAATTATACAGGGTGAATGATTTATTATCAAGTAATGGTTTATTCATATTGATTTGAATAATCTATTTTATATTAGTTTCTAAATTTCTGATTTCTTATCTTCTTTATATTGATTCTGATGATATGAGTGATTCACCGTTGATATCGATTTAGTTAATGATTTTAAGATGATATGATGATGACACTTTCTATTTGATTTGTGAGATTACTTTTTTTTACATGAAATTTGAATAATCGTTTTAAGGATACCGTTTGGTATGGGACATTCGGTAACACTTTTCTGGTTATTCATTAGACTTGTCATATAGAGATGCGTAATGCGGATCGAGTGTAGTTTATAAGCATTGAATAATTATTCGATTAGCATGCGATGGTATGAGATGCTGTTATGTTATTTATTTGATTATTCATTGTAAGTAAATGTCACTTAAACTGGATATGCTCATGTATATGTGGTGATAGTGGCTGCGGTGGGTATATTTTAGTCATGTGTTAACTTATTGTTAGAGCTGTGTCGGCCAATGGTTAGAGCTCTAGTGTGTCTTACTCATGAGTTAACTTATACGGAGCCCTATGTCGTCTTATGTATAGAGATATGAGTAGATATAGGTTATGTAACATCCCTTATCTAGAGGCCCAAATCTAAACGCTACGGATGCTGCAGTCATCCATAGTATTAACTTTTGGCAACTAAATACGGCTATGTTAATGGTATCCATAACATCAGAAGCATTTGAATATAAAAAAAATCACATATTTCAAAAACCACTTTTCACATTACATTTTCAAAACACATGTTTCACATTCAAATTACATAATCCCATAATCGTTTCCCAAGTTCAGATAAAATATGATTATTACATAAATATGCCAAGAGCGACATATGATGATGCCCCCTTGGTTGACCAGAGTACTACATAGACATAACTGTCTTAGATAACACAGCAAAAACAAAACAAACAGCAACTCCTAAATAGTTATCCATCAGCCACCTGCTCGTCTTTGGAAGCTTTATTCGTTAACCTACTAAAACATGTAAAACCTCAAACCTCAATCCACTCAAATCAATTTTGAGCACCTGAGAGTTTAAGAGGAAAAACATAAACTTCGAGTTAGACATAAAGCCTAGTGTAAATAATACTATGCATCTCGGTAATTTAATGTTAAGTGAGACCACGCCGCTTAGCGGAACGAGTTTCCTCTCACTAACATCTTTTTAAAACATATATTTTGCAGATTATAATCCTACAACCAAAACTGGTTAAAACTATAAAGCATTATTATGTAAACATATATATTAGGTAACAAATGGACTATCTGTCCGAGCACTATAGTTTTGTTTGGCTAACTACTAACGTTTAGCTGACTCGGGCCTACCAGATAATATAACAAAATAATCTAACATCTGTTAGACACTCCTCTTCTGGACGGTCTGCCTTTAACTATCTATTAAATTCTCCTCTTCTGGATGGTCTGTCCTTAACTTAACATCTCCCATGGTCACCTGATCCTAGTGGTTTTGCGGGCTCACCAATAATCTATCTGTATACAATCATATATTCCTTTCTGTGTGTAAACATAATTTTAGTCTTACATGTGACAAAGCCCTCAACACTAGAATTTTGAACTAAATTAGCTGGGGCCAATCGCTAATGTATAGGGTGTGACCCTATACCAGTCCCATCTGGTATTCTAATATTTGAGTCATTTTACCTAGAGATACCTTCCCATAATTTTCCTTGAAAACCTTTTCATCTGAAATTGTTTTAAAACCTTTTAAATCGAACTTAAACAAGGAAAACACTCATACTCTATGTTTTACTCAAAATCACCTTGCCATGTTATATATATACTTTACTCAAACCTTAGTTGATGAAAACATTTAAACCTTTGAAAGTACCCCCTTTCGAATCCATTAAAAGCACCCCTTTCAAACCAAGTAAAAACCCTTCATTTATCTAGGTCGAAAGGAAAAAACCTTCCTTCGAAACCATACTCAAAACCTTTTGAAACCCTTAAAAGGTCTTTCTTTCGAAAGCCATAAAACATTAGGCATCACATCTTAAAACTTTTAAACATTGCCTTTAGAAACCTTTGGAAAAACCTTCCCTTTCAACCCTTTTGACACAGTCAGAAAACATTCCTTTCGACTCCTTCGAAACCATTGCGGAACCATCCCTTCAAAACTTTTCTTTAAAACCTTTCGAAAGCATCAAACCTTTATAAACACAAACCCTTCGAAAGCATTTGGGTTCAATTTAAAATATGTGGAAAAACACCTTTCGAAATCATTTAAACCTTCTCTTTCGAAACCTTTGGGTCATACTTCAACAGAACAAAAGAGCCTGTAAAATCATTTAAGTTGAAAGCCAACCTTTCAAAAGCATTTCTAAGTAAAGAAGTGATGGTGTCGAAACCACCCTTCCGAAAGCATTGGAGAAGTGACTAATTTTAAAAGCTAAGTATACCTTTCGAAATCATTGACTTCGAAAGGTAGAAAGGCGACAGCTTGGGTTCAACCCCTTCGAAAGCATTACTTAAAACAAAAGAGCGCAACCCATTCAAAACCTTTTCTTTACAAACAATTGACACATTCGCAAGCCAACCGTATCGAATTCTATCCCGTCGAATGCAAAGCAGGCGCTATTTTAATTTAAAACAGAGGCATACTCCAACCCCTTCGGAACCCAATGTTTCGACTATGTACCTTCCGCCTTTACCCAATACGCTTCGTACCAAGTAACTCGATACCATGCACATTGGTTTCGAAAGCATGGTGGCGAAACCTCTTAGTCGGAACCCCTGATGCCGAAAGTGGCGGAACATATTAAAATCATGCAAATTTCGTTTTTAACATAAAAGAGAAACACCTTTCAACTAACCTGCTATTGTTTGTCAAATTTTCATTCGTTGCTAAATATATTTTTTAAAAGTGCTGCCAATATTTTCTGAAATAAAAAATATTTTTATTTTACAAAACACCCCTTCTCCTTAAATAAATATATAAAACATTTATGTCCCATACCTTAAATAATTTTATATATTCATCAAAACACTTAGGAAAATTCTATAAAAATTCCAGAAAATCATTTTTAGTATGTTCTCTAACATTTTTAAATTTTAAACCCAAATTATTTATAATTTAACCATAAATTATTTATAACCTAGTAAATCATTTTCTTCACTAGAAAATTAATATAAAACCACATTAATTCAAAAAATTATGAAAATTGAAATCCACCTCTAAAATATTATTTTTGATCTATATCTAAAACCGCAAGGCATTTAGATGTCAATAGATAGGGTTTTCACATTAAGACATATAATAAAATCTAAATCATCAACAAACATACACACACACATACATATATATATTTAATCATTCAAAAACATGGCATAATCATGCAATAATTCGGATTTTGCCTTAAAATCGAAAATCATTTGGAAAAATGAGATTTAGTCATTATTCACCTTAGCTTTGTGATTAAGGATGTGAGATTTGATCTTGATTAATTGATTTGATTCCTCTCTTGAAACCTAGCTTTATCTTCTCTTGAGATTGCTAATGGTGGTCGGCCTTAGAACTATTTTTGTTTGAGAAAATACGAAATGAACGTGTGTTTTGGTTTCCTAAGGGTTTAGGGTATAAATTTAATCATTTTCCTATTTTCCCTCCCTTATTTCCTAACACCTTAATTCTTTGATTCATTATTTACTCATTAAAATGACACGGCTACCCCTTAATTAAATCACAATTCTCAATCCATTAATCAACCCACATTATTTAATTTAATTTAACTAATTAAAATTCCTAAATAATGTCACTAAAAATATGGGGTGTTACAATCTCCTCTCCTTAAAAAATTTCATCCTCGAAATTACGATAAGGTACACATCAAAACAATCAAAGGTTAAACATACCATCAAACAAATCAGGATAAACGTCTTTAATCCTGCTCTTAGTTTCCCAAGTACAGTCTCTAGCATCGTCACTCCACTAGACCTTTACTAATTTGACTATCTTGTTCCTCAACTCCTTCTCATCTCCTGCGACTATCCAGATAGGCTTCCTAACTATAGTCAAGTCTGGTTCCACTACGAAATCTTCTAACACAGTTGGTGCTCTGTAGTGTTTGGATCCCTAACACACTTCCTCAGATGAGATATATGGAAAACATTGTGGACTCCTGCCAAACTACTCGGTATGCTAACTTCCACTCTATATGCGAGTTTCTCATCCTTTCTAAAATAGGAAATGGTCATAAGAATCTCGGTGCTAACTTTTCTATTTTCCCAAACCTGATAACACCTTTCATCGGCTATACTTTGATGAAAACATGATCTCCAATAGAGAACTCTAAATCATTCCATCTTCAATCTGCATAACTTTTCTGCCTAGACCGAGCTTCCTACATTCTCGCCCTTATCAGCTCAATCTTTTCTGCTGATTCTTTTACCAAATCTGGACCAATGACCAACCTATCTCTGGTCCCTAACCAACATACAAGAGATTTGCATGGTCCTCCATACAAAGCCTCAAACGGTTCCATCCCTATACTAGTCTGATAACTATTGTTATATAAAAACTCGATTAGGTGAAGGTGGTCTTCCCATGATTCCTCGAAGTCTAATACATAAGCTTGTTACAAGCCTTCCAAGATATTGTTAACTCTTTCCATTTGCCCATCGGTCTGCGGATGGTAAGCGGTACTCATCTTGAGCTTGGTTCCTAAACTTTCCTGTAGACTCTTCCAGAACTCACTAGTGAATAAGGAATCTCTATCATTAACAATACTACTAGGAATTTCGTGCAGCCTAACCACATTCTTCATAAATAACTTAGCCAATACAGGTGTCGTCCTATTTGACTTAACTGGGATGAAATGGGCACTCTTGGTCAATCTGTCAACTATGACCCATATACTTTCATTTCCTCTACTAGATCTCGGCAATCCATCTATGAAATCCATAGAAATAGAATCCCATTTCCAAACTAGAATATCCAATGGCTGAAGCAACCCACTTTGCTTCTGATGCTCGGCTTTCACCTGCTGACAGTTCAAACAATATTTCACCCATATGCTAACATCCCTCTTCATTCCTTCGCAGAAGAAACTTCTCTTCATATCTTGATACAACTTCGTTCCTCCTGGATGAATAGTGAACTTTGAACAATGGCATTACTCCAAAACTTCTTTCCTTATGTTTCCCACATCTGGAACACATAATCTACCCTTCTTTCTCAACTACCCATTCTGGTCAAGACTGAAATTCTTCAAGTCATCGCTCTCGGTTCCTTCTCTTAACTTCTTGATCCATTTAGCTAAAACTGGATCTACTTTCTGTTTATAAGTAATCTTCTCAATCAATACCGGTCGGACTTCTAAACAAGATAACGTAGCAAATTCTCCACTAGAACCAGCCTCGAATATCCACTGCACTCTGCAAGTCGACAACGCTTCCAAGTCTTTCCATTCCACTATCATAGCTAGTATGGCATTCCGATGCTTCCTACTAAGCGCATTTGTAACCTTATTGCCTTTCACTAGTGTGTACTCTATTTCAAAATCATAAGCGGCTAAAAACTCTAACCACCTCTGTTGTCTCATATTCAGCTCATTCTTAGAGAAAAAATACTTCAATGACTTATGATCCGTATAAAGCTCGAACCTCTCTCCCAAAAGGTAATGCCTCCACACCTTCAATGCCAAAATAACCGTAGCTAAGTCCAGGTCATGCGTTGGATATCTAACCTCATACGGTCTAAGCTGTCTAGAAGCATAGGCAATCATTTTACCACTCTGCATTAGTACAGCTCCTAATCCAGTACCACACGCATCTGTATATACTACCAAGTCCTGATTCCCCTCCAAAACCACTAACACAGGTGCATGGGTCAACAAGTATTTCAAGCTCTAGAATGCTTCCTCACACTTATCGATCTACACAAACTTCACATCCTTTCGCGTTAGCTTGGTCATCGGTGCTGCTATCCGCGAAAAAACCTTAACGAACCTCCGATAATATCTAGCCAATCCAAGGAAACTTCTTATCCCGATTACCATTTTGGGTCTCTTCAAATATTAATAGCTTCAATCTTATCTGGATCGACTGAAACCGCTTTCTCCGAAACCACGTGACTAAGAAATTTCACTTTCTTCTTCCAAAAATGGCACTTCGAAAACTTTGCCTTTGCTTATGCTGCCTCAACGTCTCAAGCACCACTCTAAGATGAACTTCATGCTCCTTCTTTTCCTTAGAGTATATCAGAATATCATCTATAAAAAACCAACACGAACCTATCCAAGTGCTCTCGGAAAATCTGGTTCATCAAATCCGCAAAGAATGCCGGTGCATTAGTGAGTCCAAATGGCATACCTAACCATTCGTATGACCCATACCTTGTTCTAAACGCCATTAAAAGTATACTATCCTCTGCCACTCCAAGCTGATGACTAAGAAAATACCTTGGCTCCACTCAGCTGATCGAACAAATCGTTAATCCTAGACAACGGATATCGATTCTTTATCATCTTCTCATTCAACTTACGATAATCGATACATAGCCGTAACGATCTGTCTGGCTTCTTAGCAAATATTGCGGCTTCTCCCCAAGGTGAACTACTCAGTCTGATAAAACTCTTGCCTTCCTAATCCACCAATTGAGCCTGTAGGTGTCATCCTACTTGGCGGCCTACTTACCGGTTCTGCTCCAGGCACCAAATTTATCCGAAACTCAATAGCTCATTTCGATGGAAATCCTACTACCAGCTCGAAGACATCTATGAATTCTCTAACCATGAAAACGCGATTTAACCTATCTTCTAACTCCATAACTCCCAATAAAGCATTCACCTCACAACTAGGGTTTTCTATGGTATATACTATCCGATCAGTACAGTCCGGGTGTTTAAGTGATATTTTCCTATCTTGGCAAAATATCCTAGCATCATACTCATATAATCAATCCATACGCAATATAATTCTTAACCCTACAAAGTCAAATATATGCAAATTGCAAACAAAGGCATGACCTTACAAATCAAACTCTAAGTGGTCACACTACATCACAAGTGTCGCATACCCTCCTATGGGATTTGCAACTCTTAAGGAAGTAACTAAATATGTGGGGTCTATGTTAAGCTTATCTACCAAACATCAAGATATAAAAGAATGCGATACACCAGTATCAAACAAAACGCTAATAGACATATCATGGATCTGAAGCGTACCTTCCAATACTGCCTTTCCTTTCTCCTGCACTATCGGCTTTGAAGTAGTAGGCTCCAATGCAAATACTTGGCCTTTATCTCCTTTAGTTTGCTCTTTGCACTGGTTCTTGTAGTGCCCAACTTGATCACAATTGAAACATCTAACTCCTTTCTTCTTAGCAGACTTCTTTCCTTTGCCTGTTTGGCACTCATGAGCATAATGGCCTTTCTTATCACATTTGTAACAGACCACTTCAGACTTCCCCTTCTTTGCTGCTCCACCTTTCTGAGCACCTTTCTGATGAAAGAAATTTCTCTTTGACCTTGCCTACATGGACCTCCTTCTCCTTCTTCTTCTCCAAACAAGCAAGCATCTCTTCATGTCTTAACGCCATCTCTACTACTACATCACAGGGATCTCTGATATGGGGTAAGGTAGCCCTAGCCAACTCAAACTTCAATCCTCTGATGAACTTCTCATTCCTCTTCATTACTATATTAACTGTGGCATAAAACCCATATGTAGCCAATTCTTCAAATCTGCTAGCATACTCCAAAATAGACATTTCTCCTTGTTCTAATTCAGCAAACTTTCTAATAAGAACAAACTGCGCCATTACTGACATGAACCTTTCCTGGAACCTTCTCCTAAGTTCCGCCCATGTCATCTCCTCTTCGTTTACTTCAGCAGTCACACTATTCCACCAAAACAAAGCTTCTCCTTGAAGCTGTCTAGAAGCAAGCCTCCTTTTCTGCTTGTCATTAAGCCCCAAGTCAGCAAATATCCTTTCATAGTGCAACAACCAGTTTTATACTTCTATGGCATCCTAGGTTCCAATAAATGGCTTCCTTCCAAGCCTAGTATAGTCTCTACTCAAGTTAGCATAATGGTTGGCAACCGGAGCTTCCTGAACTCCTCCCATAGCATTTCCATCAAAAACCCCAGTGGCAATCCCAGCTTGCATCATTTTTATGAAAACAGATAAATAGCCCCCATATTTACTTGTGGGACTCCATGACCTACATTCTCAGCTTGAGCCTGACCTTGAGTCCTCCTTGTATTGGGTCGGGCATTTCCATTGGCGGTGGTGCTGTCCCCTCCTAGGTTAACTCTGCCTTTTCTAGCGTCCATATACATATACAAGCCTTGTGAGATACAGAAGAATAGCCTAATAGAGATAGGAGAATAGAGATATAGTGTATACTTATATGTAACAAGTATAAGTACGTTACTATAGCATTATCCCATACCTCGATCTTACTTTAATTCCTAAGGATTATGTTTTCAAAAATCATTTTAGTTAAAGTATTTCATAAACCTATTCTCTGATACCAAGTTGTAACATCCTCTATCCAGAGGCCTAAAGCTAAGCGCTACAGATGCTGCAGTCATCCATAATATTAACTTCCAATGACTAAATACGGCTATGTTAATGGTATCCATAATATCAGAAGCATTTGAATATGAAATAAAATAACAGATTTCAAAAACATCTTTTCACATTACATTTTCAAAACACATGTTTCACATTCAAATTACATAATCCCATAATCATTTCCCAGGTTCAGATAAAACATAATTATTACATAAATATGCCAAGAGCAACATATGATGATGCCCCCTTGGTTGACTAGAGTACTACATAGACATAACTGTTCTAGATACTACACAATGGAATAAAACAAAACAAATAGCAACACCTAAATAGCTATCCGTCAGCCACCTGCTCATCTCTGGAAGCTTTATTCGTTAACCTACTAAAACCTCAACCCTCAGCCTACTCAAATCAATTTTGAGCACCCGAGAGTTTAAGTTGAAAAACATAAACTTCAAGTCAGAAATAAAGCCATTTGTGAATAATACTATGCATATCGTTTATTTAATGTTAAGTGATACCACGCCACTTAGCGGAACTGGTTTCCCCTTACTAACATCATTTTAAAACATATATTTTGCAAATCATAATCCTGTAACCAAAACTGGTTAAAACTATAAAGCATTAATATGTAAAATCACATATCATGTAACAAATGGACTATCTGTCCGAACACTATATTTTTGTTTGGCTAACTACTAACCTTTAGCTAACTCGAGCCTACGAGACAATATAACAAAATAATCTAACATCTGTTAGACATTCCTCTTCTGGATGATCTATCCTAAACTATCTATTAAATTCTCCTCTTCTGGACGGTCTATCCCTAACTTAACATCACCCGAGGTCACCTGATCCTAATGGTTTTGCGGGCTCACCAATAACCTATCTGTATACAAACATATATTCCCTTCTATGTGTAATCATAATTTTAGTCTTACCTATGACAAAGCCCTGCACACTGGAATTTTGGACTAAATTAGCTGGGGCCAATAGCTAATGTATAGGGCACGACCCTATACCAGTCCCATCCGGTATTCTAATATTTGAGTCATTATACTTAGGGATACCTACCCATAATTTTCCTTGAAAACCTTTTCATCTGAAATTGGTTTAAAACCTTTTAAATCGAACTTAAACAAGGAAAACACTCATACTCTATGCTTTACTCAAAATCACCTTGTCATGTTATATATATACTTTACTCAAACCTTAGTTGATGAAAACTATTTAAACCTTTGAAAGTACCTCCTTTCAAATCCATTGAAAGTACTCCTTTCAAAACCAAGTAAAAACCCTTCATTTATCTTGGCCGAAAGGCCAAAACCTTCCTTTTGAAACCACACTCAAAACCTTTCGAAACGCTTAAAAAGTCTTTCTTTCGAAAGCCATAAAACATTAGATATCACAATCTTAAAACTTTTAAACATTGCCTTTAGAAACCTTTGGAAAAACCTTCCCTTTCAACCCTTTCGACACAGTCAGAAAAACATTCCTTTCGACTCCTTCAAAACCATTACGGAACCACCCCTTCTAAACCTTTCTTTAAAACCTTTCAAATGCATCAAACCTTTATAAACACAAACCCTTCGAAAGCATTCGGGTTCAATTTAAAATATGTGGAAAAACACCTTTCTAAACCATTTAAACCTTCTCTTTCGAAACCTTTGGGTTATAATTCAACAGAATAAAATAGCCTATAAAATCATTTAAGTTGAAATCCAACCTTTCGAAAGCATTCCTAAGTAAAGAAGTGATGGTGTCGAAACCACCCTTCTGAAAGCATTGGAGAAGTGGCTAATTTTAAAAGCTAAGTATACCTTTCGAAACCATTGACTTCGAAAGGTAGAAAGGCGGCAGCTAGGGTTCGACCTCTTTGAAACCATTACTTAAAACAAAAGAGCGCAACCCATTTGAAACCTTTTCTTTAAAAACATTTGACACGGTCACAAGCCAACCGTGTCGAAAGCTATCCCTTCGAAAGCAAAGCAGATGCTATTTTAATTTAAAACAAAGGCATACTCCAACCCCTTCGGAACCCAACGTTTCGACTATGTACCTTCCGCCTTTATCCAATACGCTACGTACCAAGTAACTTGATACCATGCGTAATGGTTTCGAAAGCATGGTGGCGAAACGTCTTAGTCGGAACCCCTGATGCCGAAAGTGGCGGAACATACTAAAATCATGCAAATTTCGTTTTTAACTTAAAAGAGAAACACCTTTCAACTGACCTGCTATTGTTTGTCAAATTTTCATTGGTTGCTAAATATCTTTTTAAAAAGTGCTACCAATATTTTCTGAAATAAAAAATATTTTTATTTTACAAAACACCCCTTCTCCTTAATTAAATATATAAAACATTAAATCCCATAACTAATTTTTTTTATATATTCATCAAAACACTTAAAAAATTCTATAAAAATTCCAGAAAATCATTTTCAGTATGTTCTCCAATATTTATAAATTTCATACCCAAATTATTTATTATTTAACCGTAAATTATTTATAACCCAATAAATCATTTTCTTCACTAGAAAATTAATATAAAATCCAATTAATTCAAAAAATTATGAAAATTGAAAGCCACCTCTAAAATATTGTTTCTGATCTATATCTAAAATCGTAGGGTATTTAGATGTCAATAAATAGGGTTTTCACATCAAGACATATCATAAAATCTATATGAATAAGCATGAATCATCAAGATGCATGTATATATATATATAATCATTCAGAAACATGGCATAATCATGTAAATAATTTGGATTTTGCCTTATAAACAAAAATCATTAAGAAAAATGGGATGTAGTCATTATTCACCTTAGCTTTGTGATTAAGGATGTGAGATTTGATTTTAATTAATTGATTTGATTCTTCTCTTTAATCCTAGCTTTATCTTCTATTGAGATTGCTAATGGTGGCCGGCCTTAGAAGTGTTTTTGTTTGATAAAATATGAAATGAATGTGTGTTTTTGTTTCCTAAGGGTTTAGGGTATAAATTTAATCATTTTCCTATTTTCCCTTCCTTATTTCCTAACACCTAAATTATTTGATTCATTGTTTACTAATTAACATGGCACGGCTACCTCTTAATTAAATCACAAATCTCAATCCATTAATCAACCCACGTTATTTAATTTAATTTAACCAATTAAACTTCCTAAATAATGTCACTAAAAACATGGGGTGTTACAGGTTAGGAGTACTATATGTCGTCCACATTAGGTCCGACTCCCTTATGTTTCGGGAGTGAACCAGACTGGCCAGTATCCATCCTGGTGGCCTTATTGAGGGGTTTAGCCCCAAATTTGTGACACCCTGTTTATGATTATGTTTAGCCTTGTGCTAGTGTTATGTGGGTAGTGCCCCTATGTCACATAGGCGGACAGTCAATTACCTTTAGGGCACAAGCGTTAGTAGTCGTGGCAGAAGTGGCTATGTGTTGTTGAGCCTATGGTGGATCATTGTCACGATAACGAGAAGGGAGAGGTTAAGGTAACCGATGACTGTAGGAGTCATTTCATATTTAAAATATAGACCTTCTAAAGCAAGCAGACATGCTATCAGTCTCCCATTTGGTTTCAGTATTTATGTATGTGGTAGTGGACTGACATATATATATATATATATATATATATATATATATCCCTATACCATGAGTTGACTAGACTAATGACTGGTTGAGTCTAAATTGTTGTTAGTCCCCGTATATCCACACTCTTTGATGACTTAGTATTTTTTAGGTAGCCTTATTTTATTGTTGGTGTTTTGGTTTGTAGATGATTTATATTTATGGTTTGTGAGATGTTAAATATGGTTTGGATGATTTGATAGGTTATCTTACATTGTATATGTATTAATTGATTTTGATGATGATTTTTGATTATGGATGATTCACCTACTTGATTCAGGATTCTTGATTTCTATTGATTTCTTTAGATAGGTGATGGCACTTTTCTATGTAGCTTTCTTAGGGATGTTGTTTAGAGATCTTTTTTGATTATTATGCCATCATCTTTGTACTTATCATATGATTATTGTATGTTATAATGTCACCTGTCTTCGTAGATATAATCAGACCCATGTGTTATTTATAATACTCGGGTCAGTTCGGGACATTTCAAGCTTATGGACGACATGACCAATATTTATTTCATTTGGCTTAGAGGAGGTTTATGTTAGGATTATTGTATGATACATATATGACATCGTTTTACTGTATATGTCAGATATTGAGTTGTAAATTGATTATTCATCATATTGTTGAGATAAATTATTGTTTTGTATCATTACCGTACTACTGTATAATATATTATATGTTAGCGCTATGATTGACTCTATGATCTTTGTTATTCACTGTACATATATCATGTATTGTTCTGTCCTGGAAGCACACAGTCTATTTCTTTAATCGATACTATGTACGTATAGGTAACTTATATATTTGATGTTTTAATACGTACCAGTGCCAGTCTAAGTGAATACACACATGTGTACCCATATAGCCTTATTCTCTGTATTACCTGACAGAATTACTCTATAATACCCTTGGATAGTATGGGTATAGAGTTGGGGTGTCACACCTAGCATGCAACATACAATACTAGAGTATACTTCATGATATCATAAGTGAAATTAAAAGCAATACGTAGAAAGTATCACCAAGTAAAGAGCTCTAGATAAGTCGTCCACATGCTATCCTTGGTCTCCCAAGTGCAACCGCCTTCGCTTTCGCTCCACTAAATCTTTACTAGCTTCATCGTCTTCCTCTTAAGCTGCCTAGTATCATGTCAAATGATAAGATAGGCGTACGAGGTCTCGGAGCATCTAGTTTAATCTCGATATCACCTAGTTGATCCATTGCGATAGTTATGCCTAAGTCATGCACAAATTTCCACAAGTAAGAAACGTGGAACACATTGTTCACTCCCACCATTCTTTGAGGTAAGTCGACTCTATAAGCAAGGTTCCCAATCCTCTCTAGTATCAGAAAAGGACCTACAAATCTTGATGCTAACTTCCCTTTACTACCAAACTGAATTACATTCTTTAATTGAGAGATCTTGACAAATACGATATCACCGATAGAGAACTCTAGATCTCTATGTCATTTATTGTCATAGCTCTTCTCTCTGTCTTGAGTAGCTTTCATCCACTATCGGATGATCTCGATCTTCTCTAAGGTTTTTCTAATCATATCCATCCCAAGCATCAATTTCATGCCCACTTCCTACCAACAAGGAGCGTTGCACTATTGGGCTTATAACGCCTCAAATGGTTCTATACTGATGCTTGCCTGATAACTGTTTTTGTATGAGAATTCAATGAGATGTAAGTGATCATACCACAAGCCTCCAAAATTGAGTATACAAGCCTGCAAGAGATTCTCTAAGATACAATTCACTCTCTCAATTTGGCTGTCAGTTTGAGGGTGATATGCTGTGCTGAGGTGCAGCTTTGTCCCTAACACCTCCTGTATGAACTTCCAAAACCTAGTAGTGAACAGCATATCTCGGTCACTCATAATGCTCTTCGACACACCATGGAATTGTACTATCCACTTCACATACAACTCGACCAGTTTGGCTGCTATTCTACTTTATTTGACAAGTATAAATCGAGCACATTCAGTTAATTGATCGACTATGATCTAAATGCTATTGTACCCTGCTCTAGTCCTCAACAGTCCATCGATGAAATCCATCGGCACTTGCTCCCATTTCCACTTGGGAAATTCTAGCGGTTGCATCAAACCACTAGGTTTTTTCCGATTTTCCTTAATCAACTGGCAGTACACACATTTTGGGACGAATGTCCCAACATCTTTATTTATCCTTTCCTACTAGAAGGTCAGCCTCATATCATGGTACATCTTATTGCCACCCAAGATAAATACTCAATCTCAAATGATGGCACTCTTATAGCACCTCGACCCTCAAAATATCGACATTAGGAACAAACAATCTCATGTCCTTACAGAGCCAACCATCTCGCTCTAGTCCGCACTGTCGTATCTCTTCAGACTCTACTCCAGCCTCAATCTTTGAAATAATCTTAGCTAATATGGAGCCTCTGACTAGTACCGATCCGTCCAATCAGAGCATTTCTAATAGTCAAGATCGCCAATGTCTCTGGCTTTAGCTCCCATCTCGGTTAGAAATCATAACCCGTAATATACTCAAACTGCATCCACTCTAGGAACATAGCTTCCAAGCTGGCATGTCTCCTACTCAATGCATCGGCGACTGTATTAGCTTTACTTGGTGTATATGCAATATTGAAGTCATAGAAGGCTAAGAACTCCAACCACGCTGCTGGCGAAGGTTAAGATCCTTCTGTGAAAAGATGTACTTCAATGATTAATTATCGTGTAATGCTCGAACCTCTCTCCTAAAAAAATGTTCCTCCAAATCTTCAGCGCAAACACAATCGCTGCTAACTCTAAATTATGAGTCAATTATTTCTTCTCATGTGGCTTCAGTTATCGGCCAGCATATGCAATAACTTTGACCCTCTGCATCAATATTGTACCAAATCCAGTACTACAAACATCAGTGTATACCATCATATCTTCATTCCCGCTTGAAACAATCAATACTGGTGCTCTCGTCAACTTTTCTTTCGAACTCACGAATGCCTGCTCGCATCTTGCATCCGAAATAAAATCCAGTTACGTTTTCATCAAATGAGTCAACGCTGCGGCTACTTTGGAGAAGTACTAGATGAATCATCTATAATATCTAGCTAATCCCAAGAAACTTCTAACATCTACAGTGTTCTTGGGTCTAGTTCAATCTTGAACTGCTATAGCTTTTGCAAGATGTACGGCAATGCCCTACACAGGAACAACGTGATCGAAAAGTCTCACTTCCCTCCTCCAAAAGTGACACTTTGAAAACTTTGCTTTCAATCGGTGCTCTCTGAACATCTCAAGAACGATCCTCAAATGTGTCTTGTGTTCCTTCGAACACAAGCAAAAATTTATTTAACTGACCCCTGAAAACACCACTATAAGAAAAAACACCTTTGACAGCAGCTATTCTCAGCGTTTCTCCCTTTAATGCGGTCGACAAAAATCTTGGAGGGAAACTTTTTATATGTGAGCGCTAAGAAAACCTAAATAATATAAATTTGCCACCTCATTTTTTCACTTTGCCTATTTACTTTTCTTAGCCTTTCATCTCATTAACACCTCCACCACCTAAAATCGAATTAAACCACTCTCCAATCACCGAAATTCGCTTTCATCACCGCCGCTTCATCGTTCAGATATCTCCCTTCACCATTCTTTCGATTTCGAATCTGAATCATCACCGCTAGCTGCTCCCTCTACATGTACTTATTTTCAACTATTCGTCGATTTTATTTAGGTTTAAAATGGGTTCTTCAATTAGTTTATTCATTCATAAATTTTGATTTTGTTACTTCAGTATATGTTTCTTCGATTGCTCTAAATCAAAATTTGTTGGATCGATTTTATTGGTAAATTGATGTTAATGAGTTTATTAAAATTGTTGTATGTTAATAAGTTTATTTTAAAGAATTTGGATATCTAGGAAAATAAGGTCTTTTTATTGTTTTTTTATTAGGGTTGGTTATTGTTATTTTTTGCAAGAGATTAAGATACGTGGATAGTGATAAGCCTACACGGGAGATTCCAGACCTAATAAATATATTGCTACAAATAAGCTAGAAGTTCTGAAAGTTAAAATTCCCAAGGAGCTAGAACAATCTGAATATGAAATTGACTTGTTAGAGAATGAGTTGAAGTCCTTAAACAATGAAAGAGAAAACCATATTGTTCCATACTCATCACCAAAGATTGAGAGCTTCTCCGAGCATGGTTCTGGTTCAACCAATGCTGTAGTACCTTTGAATGCGTGTAACATAGATAAATTATCAAAGGAATCACCCAATGAAACATTATCTGTTGAGAATGTGTGCAATGTAATACATACAAATGAAGTATCACATACAACGTCCAATGTAAAAGAAGTATTAGAAGTAATCGAGTAATCAATTGTTAGTGCTGATAACATGTATACAAGCTCAAATAATGTGGATGAAGTCTTAACTATGGCTTCTAATAAGGATGCTGTGAAAAATGCTTTGCATGAGTTTGATAGATTTATGTCAATCAAGCAACAAAAGATTGACATTTGGGAGTCTGATTTTATTTTGGCATGCAGAAAAAATGACATCTATGTCAAAGAGAAGCTTGCTGCATGGAAACAGGAACTTAAGATCAAGGAAAGGGTTCTTGCTATGAAATTCAAGGCATTACATCAGATATGGAAAGAGGATTTACACTTTCTCTTTGTGAAAAAACAACAACCAAAGACACAGAAGTGCATTGAACTTTGTAGCAATTCTTTGCATAGCACACGAAAGCATAAAGTTTCTGTCCTTTCATGATTCACATCCCTAGGTGAGTTGTCTTTTTATTGAAATTCTACACTTATTTCATATTTGCTACAGCTATATGTAGTATAACGAATTTTAATTTATAACAGATATTGGTTTGAGTACTGGAATGCATTAAATACTTTTAGATTGCCTGGTCATAAATGCCTTGATTTGCACAACCCTTTATCTACACACATTATAGACATATTAGAGTTTTAGTTTTTCATTTATACCCATCTATCTATGGAATTTCAATTGTTAAAATTAAATTTACTTGGGGAGTTTTATGTTTGCTGATATTTAAATGGGCATTTTGACTTAACTCTTGAATAATTACGTGTATGAAAATGAAATAGATTTTTTTTCATTGATTTGATCTAACCACCACTCAAAATCAAGGCTCACTTTTGATTTTTGCATTAATTTGTTTGTGAAAATTATTAGAAGTGTTTTATGGTCAAGGTTTATTGTGTAAAATTGCTACCATTGCATATTTTGTTCTAAGAAAGTAGATTTTGGGGATTGTGTGAATAATAACCGAATATAGATTGATTTTCACTGGTTGCAACTTAAAAGCTTCAAACTATTTATGCATGCATGCCTATACATGTGCGCGCACACACATATATGGAAGTGTTCCACTATGCCCTATCCAGGCCCTCATGTATTTTTTGAGCTACACAACTCTGAATCAAAAAAAAGTCTATGCAGACACCTACATCATTTTTATGGAGACATACATCATTTATGGAGTCCATTAGTTGTAGATAAGTACGCAACAAGAGAAAGATTTTGCTAAGAATCACAAGATTTAGTTTTTGATCAAATACTGATATTACTTATCCTTATTAACATGTATGCTCTAGTAGCTGGATATGATGATGATTGTTTCTTTTCCAGTGCTGTCTTCATGGTCTTGGCTGTTCACCTAAACAACTATGCATGCATTTTCTATCAGTTCCATATAATGCTTTCCTTTTCTGCACCATGATATATTCATTTTGTCTTGACAGTAATTGAACTATTGTTCCTTTCGGTTCTCATTTTTGGTAAAGAGGAACTGGAAGCAAAAATCTCTCTTGCCATGGATGCGGTGATAAGAGTATTCAAACATGTTTCCGACTTTGAAACAGATAGTATAGAATCTTCTACTCTTACGACCATTTGATTATTGGTGCTATCGACTCATCAACTCATTTGATTGGAAAACAAGGAGCTTTAATTAAATTGATTCAAGAGACTTCTAGTGCCATAATAAGGATTAATACTGGAGGTACATGCAACGATTGCTTTTTTTAACAATGTGCGATATATATTTATTTACTCTGCCAAGTAATAGTATTACTATCATTGTTTACATTTGTTGAAAGCATTTTATGATCTTTGTTTTGTTTTAGTTCTCCTTGGATTTATACCATGCTTTGTTAGTATGAACATGCAAATTATTTCCATGCAAATTAGTTAAGAATGTACTACTTTCTATCATTGATAAAATTCAATAGCATTGTTTATGTCATAATTTCTCTTGTCTACCGATATCGTCTTCCTCAAACTTTGAATAAACGTTTTCTATGTTTTGTGTTCTTCAAAGACATTTGTTTAGTGAAAACAAGATAATGAATATGGCTAGGTTTCTATGTTTTTAACATGGTTGACAAACAAAATGACATTTGGGGTCTTTCTTTTGGTATGCTTTGCAACAGTTTCAGCTTTCAGATTTTATGGCACATTTTAGTCAGGATTCGGTCCGATATTTTGTGAATATGTTATAGGTATACCATTGAAGTATCGATTAACCTAAGTTTCGCAATAGTTTCAGCTTATATGTTATTTCATTGAAATATTTGATTGTAGAACAGAAGTAAGCGAAGGGACACAATGTTTGTTTATTTTAACCATGTTAATATGTAAAGTGATTGTCGAACAACTAGAACTATATGCAGAGTGAAGAATTGCTCGTACCTTTTCCCAATTGGAAAAATGTACGTGATATATGTTGGATATAATTTAATTGGTAGAGGATATAGATATGCGAGATGCGTAATAGATAAAAAAAATCAACTGAAATATCTTTGGATATATCAGATAATCTATTTATCTATTATTCATTATATAAAGTAAATAATTGAAAAATTGGTGAAGTTATTTTGAATTGTCTAAATTGACCTTGGAACAAAATTATTTTTCTACATTTGCATGCATTATGGATCCTACAAATTTTGGTTGCCTATGTTTGAGTCTGCATCTGCAACTACAACGTTGCTTATTCTGAAGAAAATAATTTCTTTATAGGCTTTATCTAGAAATGTGAAATTCATGCTTTCCAGTTCTTTATTTTCCCAAGTTTATATAATCTTTTTATTCTTAGTTCAGGAGTTTTTATTATGACTATATCCTGCATTCATCCACTTCGACCACATCGAGTCTTGTTGTAGAGATTTCCGTAGTAGGAGTTCCAAGTTTCCTACTTTTCTCAACCCATGCCTCCTTCAGTTTTGGACTAAAAACAGTGTGCCATCTTATTTTATGATGCTTGTCTTGCCATAGAAAGTTAGCACAAATCTATACTATTTATGCATTATACTTTTAGGGACTTGACAAATCTGCATCCAAAATTGGACTATTGGATATAGTATTGATTTGATGAATTCAAGTCTGCCACTCACATTTAGAAATTTATTCTTCGTGCATCTAATCTTCTATTAAGTTTGTCTATCAAATCCCCAAAATCCAGTGTTTTTAATGTATTGGAAGAGAATGAAACGCCAAGGTATTTTATAGGAAGATTTTCATTTTGTACATTGATTTCCTGTAAGATCTAAATTCTATTCTTCGGCCCCTTTGCCAAAAAAAGCTTTACTTCCTTTGCATCGATAGCTAAATTAGAATTATCTCCCATCGGTTTCAAAACTCTTTTAATGGTTCTACACTTTGTAAGTTGGGTTTTGACATTACTAGCAAATTATCTACATATATTAAGTAGCTTATGACTGAATTTGTATTATAGACTGGATTGATTTTACCTTCCAAATTTTCACTCTCTAAATTAATATACAAAAAATCTATTTCAGTAGAAAATAGATAAGGGGATAAGTGATCTCCTTGTCTTAAGCCTCTATTGCTACATATGAACCTCTATTGAGAGCCATTAACGATGATTGAGAATGTTGGGGTAGAGATACACCAATAGATGAGGGAGAGAGTGTGAGGAGGAAATCCCATCACATGTATTATGAATTCTCTACTGACTTTGTCGTAAGCTTTTTGAAGATGAACTTTAACGCACATGCTTCTGCTTGATTTTCATTAAAGCTTCTTGTCATTACATAGGCTAGTAGAGAATTCGCTAGTATATTTTGTAACAGCCCGAAATTTAACCCGTAATGATTAATTCGTTAATTAACTAAATAATAAAATAACTTTGTGATGAGCCATGGGAATTGCACCATTGTGTCCATGGTAATTTTCTGGTCAATTTCCATATCTAGAACGTTAGAAACCGAGCTAATATGACCAAGTTATAAAATAAACAAAATAAGCAAAAAAAGAATATATATATATATATATGCAGGTCGACCGGCCAGTTGACATGGGCATCAAGGCAGTCGACCGCCCGGTCGACCCGCCTCTGTTATTTACGAACGAATGAACGTTCGTTCGTTCGAACATTCCAGAGCCTATTGGTGACGTGTTTTGCATTCTTCTGACTAATCCGGTCCAACTATTTTTGCATCTGATGGCTCCTATTCATCCTATGGCGTGGTTACATCATATTCAATCCCCAAATCCACCGGCCCGAGATCCACTTCTACCTTTATAAATTGACCCCTAGACCTAACACTTTTTCTCATTCTAGGTTTTCTCCAATTAGGTTCACCTTTCTAGGAAGCACCCTAAACAGAATAATTTTTCCAAAGGAGAAAATAGTCATAAATTAAATTATTTTACAACTCCAAGTGGATCCGGGAATATCAAAGGAAGAGCTTAGGACTGGAGGAGAGTGATTGTAATTATTTTAAGATTTCTTTAATTAATTTAAAATAATAGGGTTTCCAATAGTTGTAGTTTTACTATGATTTTGGAATAGCCTTTTTTATCAGTTTTAGATCTATTTTCTAGTCTATTCCGTTTTAGTTATTCTCTTTCAGTTAATTATAATTTATTATTGTTAAGTATAGCTTTTTATTTATTTACAGTTTATTTACACTATTTATGTTTATTTACTGTTATTTATTTCTTATTTATATCTTTTTCGACGTTTTGGATTTTATGTAAGCGTCTATTCTCTTCTTCCTCCTTTTCTTCGCGTATGGATTAGAATAAATTAAACGCGAATATGGATTATATAAGTAAGAATATTGAATGAAGAAAAATAAGATGTAAATTATGAAGACTGTAATAAATAATGGAATTGGACTGTAATATAAATGGAATTGGACTAAAATTATGCCTAATTATGACGTTAATTGGACTGAATTAGAAAGATTGGCCTAGTTATAACTTAGAATTATAACTAAAAAGAGAAAAGGATGAAAGAGGTTTATTTTCACACATAGACAGTGGGTTAAGTAATAAGCATAATTATAACATGGGTTATAATAAGAAATAGAACAGAATGAGGCTTATTTTAAGACTTAGAATAAATTAATAAGCAAAGATAGTAGGGATAAATTGTAAAGGCTTATTTAAAAATAATTTATCTAAGTTAATAAGCAAAGATGAAAGTAGGACCTGTACCAATTCCCTATTATACAAAACGGTGGTCCCCCATTAGCCTGAGGTGAGATGAGGGCACACTTATGCTAAAAATGGTAGTAATTGGTCAAACAGAAGTCCAAATCACAGGGGATTTGGATAAGGGGTGTCACGTACCAAAATTTTCGACTTTCGAAAATTCGACATCGATACTCACTTTATCGACTGCCGAGCAATCGAGTGCCGGAAACTCCAATAGTGAGGGTTTTAAGAAAAAGGAAAAGGTAGAAGAAGAAGATAGAAGAAAAAGAAAGAAGAACAACACAGAACAAGAGCAGAAACAGAAAACAATATCAGAATCTTACACATCGCAGCGGAACAATATACAATAGATAATTACTAGTCTTTTTAAAACAAAGAACTATATCATTTTATTCATACATCAATCAGAGTAAATATACAACAATGGACAGTTATATAAACTTGTCTTCATACAGAATACACAGCGGAATAAATACTATCAGATACAAATACTACGTCTCGTCTTCCAGCTTATCTCCAAAGCTCCAGAATATCCTGATAACATAACTCTAGGCTACCCGTGTGGAAATTTGTGGGCACCCAGAGTTTAGAAGGGAAACAATAAACTCCGAGTCAGTCATGGTGACTGGTGTGAGATCGTAAAACAGTTATTCTTTATAACAACAAAATAATTTTTAAGTCAATTCGAAATGCTTTTGGAAAATGAAACTACCATAAGACCTCCCACCACACACACAATGCAAACGCAGAATTGGAGGAGATTTCTTCTTATGATAGTCAAAGATGCTTGATACGCAAAATCAAATCATTTTTGATATTATTATTAGTGCATAGTGTAGAAAATATTTCGAAAGTATAATATTAATCTTAGCCAGCATAGGCATTCCGCACTTATGCCTACTATAGCTACCATCCAAACAGTGGTGACCACCATAAGTGAATGATAGGTTCTACAACTAAAACCGTACAAGATCGTATTGTTTCTTTGGATTTCCAACAAATGGTCAGGCTAAGGAACTTCCTTTTCCACGATGGGTACGTCCCTGGAATAGACGACCCGAGAAATAACCTAACATTACGGTTAGATCTCTGCCAACACAAGGTCGGGTTACCTCTGCAAAAATAGGTAACTACTGACACGCGTATGTCATCCCCCGATTGTAACCGATCTTCCCGAGGATCCCCGATTTCCAACAAACCACATAGATAATAATGCAGCAACCACATAGGTTAAGTATCTGGGCTCCATACCATGATACCACCTCTATCCAGAAGGAATGACATACACTAAGGGGTGCTACTCCCTAGAAACTTGCCGCATCCTTCCTGTTTCGACCATTTCCGGGGTGTGAGGCTCGACGAAGTCTCGTCCACAAAGCTACGCTTTCTACAAAGCCCTGCTTCGGGTCAAACCAAAATGATCAACCTATGATCACAAAGATATAAGATCAAACAAATGATCATATTACAAATGATCAAACACTGATCATTTCACAGCAACACTCAGTATGCCACGTTAACAAATTGGGATATATCGCTGATAAATTTCAACTACATAACCTCTGAGCTCGTACGTCTCAGAGAAGGGTGTTAAGCTAAGAGAATAAATTCTCCGCCACCAACAGAAATGTATTTGAAAGAAATCAGCTTTATATCTCAAATTGTAACGTCAGACACATAATCCATATAAGTCTGTTCCGGGATCGAACAGAACCGAAGGCACTTCTCACGAAGCCCTTGCACATCCGGATAAATTTCTAATCACGTCCGGACTTCCCGTCACTAAGGGTGATAAAACCTCTAAACCGGAGATCAGCCGATGTAGAGTAACTCGACGGTAATCCTTCCGTTTTCAAAAATATCCGGTCTTCAACACCGGTCTTCGAATGCAATTCATAACGACGTATCACATATTCGGAATGGGTTATACGACCCCATGGTCCTTTCCCGGCTAACCCGAATAGTGAGCGTTTATTTTAAAAATAAGTGTGGCATTCAAATTCATCCAATTCACAACAAATACCATTCAAGGTAATTATTGATAGTCGGTTATTTAACTATCAATAAAGATGCGCAACATCATCAGATTCCAAATAATTTTCCAAATTATTTTATCTTCCAAAATATCTTTACTAGATATAAAATTTCCACACTTCAAAAATAAATCGACATTTATTTTTAAGACGAATTCCCATTTCTTTTTATAAACTCCATATTGAATTTATATTTTTCGAATATCTACTGATATTCGATTTTCAAATCGTTTTCAGATATTCACTTTCAATTTATCTTTACAAAGATAAATCCTAAGACGTTTCATTTCATTTTGGAAAAGCATTTCCATTCTTATTAATAATAAGAAATTCACAAATCTATTTATTTTCAACACTTGGAAAATATTCAATATACTTAAATCAAATTTAAGTATAAAATCCATTCTTTAAGGAAATCATCTACTATAACAGCATTTATTTGAGTCAAAACGAATGTTACGTAAAACATCGTTACAACGACTCAAAATCACTAGTATAGGGATTCGGATTTTAAGATAGATAAATAAATCCCAATACTAGATAAAAATATTTCCTTTCGGAAATCATTTACTATAACAATAGTGTTATAGTCCATCATTTCCTTATTTCTCGAAAATGTCTATTTCAACAATAAAATGTTGAAATCTATGTATTCGATATCATAATACATTTTAAAACATTTTTAAAATGTTTAACTTCATTTTTAATATCACTTCTTCAAAAATGAATCCATTTTATTCGATAATATATTCACTGTCCAAAATCGTGAATATAATTCACTTAACCCAATTTTAATCATTTCTACACATTTTTATCTCAATAAAAATTCGCTATCCAAAATCGCGAATATAACTTCTTTGATAATCTTCTATGTTTAATTTATCAAATTCAATTGATTTTGAATTTATAAAACCACGTTTATAAATTCTCTTTCTATTTTAATAACAACTTTGACTTTTAAATCTTCTTTTTATTAACTTCTATATTTTACTTATCAAAATAAGTGATTTCGTATTTATAAACAGCATTTATAAATTACAAATTTATTTATAAAAACTTCAATCCCAAATAAATTTCGATATTGATTTCAAAATTTATTTTCAACACTTGGATAAAATTTCCATACTGATTTCTCAAAAATTCATTTCCAAATATTAAATCAATTATGGATTGATTTCTAATTTTTATTTATCACCACTAAGTGAATTCCTCATTTTTTCTCAAATTATTCAATATTCTGTTTTTAAATGGATTCTTCAAATTGAAATCATTCTACATGGATTTCCCAAATTATTTCAATCTACTAATTTAATTTCTAGTTGGATTTCCAACTTATCTTCTTTTAATAAATTCCTTTTTTAAGAAAATAGTTTCTTTCAATCTATTTAAAAATCCAAATTTAAATTAAATTCTTCAATTTATAATCACTGTTTTATGAAATTCTTTTATTTAGCATTTTCATTTTATTCTGGAATTTATTCCATAAGATTATAAAAATTAACTTTTTATACTTTAAAAATTCCTTTCTTAAAATTTATTCAATTTCTAAAATTGATTCACTTTAGAAATTTCTATTTTGATTTCAAAAATTCAATTGATTTATTTTTGGAATCCAATGATATCAAACATCCCTTCAGCTAAACTTTTAGCTTTCAAACAATTTCCAGATATCCATATGATTAATAATATCAATATAATCATTCACAGATTCATATCACGGTAGAAATAAATTCAATAAATGTGGGGGTCCAGTTGGATCCCTCCAACCTGTTTCCCTGCATCCAAAGACGTTAGCACAATACCAATTCCGCTCCAGTACGGAATTATCGCGGTATATGGGTTTTATAAAAATCCGCTTACTAACGGAGCAATCTCATCCGCTATACGAGGCGGGAAATCATCAATCCAATATATACATATGCCAATATGTATATATTGCTATATATATATATATCCTACTATATCTAATATCACATCCAATAGCAATCAAATCAAATCAATAACCGCAAAAATTCCACATTCAATTTGAGTGAGAAAAATCTCACCTTTGCCCTTTTTTATTCGCAATCCATTTCCATTTCAGACTGTTTTCTTCACAGTTCTAGACCTTGTAAAAACATTTATACGGTTTATTAATAATTGAGTCAATTGACAATAAATTATCATCTGTTAATTTATTTAAACCAATAATTTAATTTTACCGAATGATATATTTTAAACCAATTTCTTTGTAGATAAATTCATTTAACGAACATTTCAAAATCAAACTAACTTCCTTGTTTCTTTAAACTAAATCTCATTTACATATATATTTCAAACATTTTTCTTACATAAATTTCTTTTAGACGATTCTCCTTTTAACTACATATATAATTTAAATCTGCATATATATTTTATTTTTCTGAATATTCTCAATTTTAAATTGAAATGGATAAATCGATTATACCTTTGCTCGAATTAGGTCTCGACCTCGGCCAGAATCGCCGGCGTACGCAACTACCAGAGATACCCCAGCCAAGTCGATTTGATTTCGACATCATCGCCATCTACTGTCGTCGCCATTCGCCAGACCTATCCCCAAACTCGATTCGCGTGCCACCTTCGACAGTCGCGCTTCGAACCCCAAATCGCAGCCCTTCTCTATCGACATCGCTACCCCCTACACGCGTGCTATTCTTAGCCTCGCGATGCTTGCCTCCAAACTTTCACTCGATCGCCCTCGATATCCCCTCCCTGCCATCGCTGCTCGAACTCGAGCCTTGCCGCGTCGACCCCAGACCTCGCGAGCGCCCCCACCTGACAGTTCGAAACCCAATTCAACACAAACCCTAGAACACCTCCAGTCGATCGCGACTCCGAGCTCGCGATTTTTGATTTGCTATAATTTTTTTCTTTGTAAGAATGAATCGCGTTTGATTCTTTGAGGGGAAAAGGGCGCGATGATTTCTTTGAGAATGATTTCGATTTTGAAATGATGAAGTAAGACCCTATATCTCTTTCGATTTTGAAGATAAAGTAGCAGGAGACTCGGCTGCTTAAGCAAAAGAATGAGAGTTTTTGTTTTTTATTTTTCTCTTCGAACTGATTTAGAACGGAGTGATTTAAAATGGATGGAGGCATGGGTTACGTGATGGGTTGCCTGATTTTTTGTTCGGGATCTTAGGCGTGATTTTAGGGGAGTAAACGTGTGATATTTATAAATTTAAAATTTAAATTTAAATTGAATTCCATTTAAATTCCAACGCGTCTAACTATCGTATGGTCATATAACAACCCCGAATGCTACGAAATTTGGAATCCGATAATAATACAATATTCCGGATCCAATGGAACTGGTTTCGTCGAATTTCGAGACTGTTTAAAAAATGACTATTTTTAAATATCGGTTAAACGATATAAATTTCAAAACTGATCAAATCAATTCGAAATTGGATTCTGAAGCTTCAATCATCTTCAGAATTATCAAGACGAGTTTTATAAGCTTTCGAAATATTTTTCTTCAACTTTAATTAGAAGATTTAAATTTTATTCAACTTCCAATCGATTAAATTTTAAAGTTTAATCGCCAAATTTCAAGTTATATTCGAGATTCAAATTAAATTACCGTTCAAATATTTAAAATTAATTAAATATTCTCAATTTAATTTGTTCAAAATTCTGGGTCGTTACAGACTTCCCCCCTTAAAAGAATTTCGTCCTCGAAATTACCAAGTAAGGAAAAATGGTCCTTAACTCGTCTATTATTTTTCACAATCTAATAGTTTTATCAATTTATCAAAACAAATCTCTCTACTAAAGATTTGTTATCAATTCAATTAACTTTCTAAACCTTTCATAGTTTTCAAACATCATTGTTTTCCTTCAAAATTCAAATTCAATTCAAATTCAAATTTAAACTTCCAAAAATTTCTCAAAAATTTTCTAACACCCGAAATTTTCGAAAAATTTCGCCAGCGTCTCCTTAGCGCGGCTAATACGGCACGACTACAAAACGTCCCTACGGACTCTCAGATTTCAAAAAGAAAAAGAAAAAGCCAAACGGCTAGACAAGAAATCATCAAAAACTCATATTATAATTCAAATACGTACCTTTTGTCGAGCAATTCAAATTATCTGTGAAATCAAATTCAATTTCCTTTATACCTGTATATCTACTAGCCATAATATCTAGTTATAACATCCAACTATTTTGCAAATTTTATTACAAACTTCTAATATCAACTTCTTATACCATTTCTAGTTTACTATTGAAGTTATATCCATTATCATTCAATTTCACATTTCACATTCATTTGAATTTAGTTTACCATTTCAACTAAATTTGGATTCAATTTACTTTCAATTCTGAAATATTGAATTTTATCAATTATCTGTCATTTACAACTGCACTATCTTAAATTAGTTCCAATTACTAATTCATTTGATCAATATTCAATTAGCTTCACTTAATTTGAGTTTAATACTTCACTTCATTTTTTCACAAATCAAGTTCAATTCCCATTTTATTTACTTTCAAATTCAAAATGAATTTTAACTTTCAATTTCATTTTCTTGCACTTGCAATTTCAAATTTATTTATTCACACATTCATTCATTTCGATTTGAATCTCATTTTCAATCAAATTTCAAATATTTATAAGTCTTCAACTTACTTACATTCCGATTTATACAATCATTTATACTTTCACTTTACAATTTCGTTCCATTAGAATTCTATTTTCAATTATAAATTCATATTCACAATTTCATTCCATTATTGAATTTTAAATTTTCAATTACCTTCTTGAATTCTATTCCAAGTTATAAATTCATTTACAATTTGAATTTCATTCCAATCAGATCTCAATATTTTATAAGTTATCAATTTCATAATATTTTTATATATAGTATTCCAGAGTCTTTTCAACATCAAAGCCATTTTGAAAACAATTCAAATTATCCTTTGAATTTTCCTAAAACCAAACCCAAATTTTCAAAACAACCTCCATTTAAAACCATTTGGCAGCAATTCCTCTTTTGGAAACCCAAAAATGAACACCGGTGATGTCGCGATCATCATCGGAATTATTTTCCAGCGACCGAAAAGAGTTTAGAGCTTTCGTCTCTCAAATCAAAACCTTTGAAATTCATTTTCAAATTCAAAAAGATTTAAACTTTCCAAATCTCCAAAATTTTCAAATTCTTTTCAAAACATCTCCAAAAACTTCTCTGGAATTCCGTTTTAAATTACAAATCACATTTATAATTTATATTCTCAAATTTCATTTGTATATAAATTTTATTTCTTAACTTTGGAGTTACGATTTGAATTTCTTATTTAATTTCATATAATAATGATTACATTTCAATATTATCACTTTCCTAACAACCATGCAACCATATACTATGATAATTCATAGAAAACCATTTCCTTTCTATACAAAAATAGGTTTGGGTAAAATTATTTCATTTACCCTATTTAAAACAATACTGTGTCGGTTTACCTTGTTTAAGAGTTTAGAAACCCCTATCGATTACAGTTAGCTAGACTGCACCGACCAGAATCCATAAACAATCAACCGATAAGTCAACACAATACAAATCAATTTCATATTCACTAACAAATACGCACTCATATCTATTATTACACTCAACTCATTCTAGAGTACTGCTGACTCTATCTCTAATGAGTAACACCCAACAGAGCAGGGTTGTCGCTTAACCATATGCTCTGATACCACGCTGTCACGTACCGAAATTTTCGACTTTCGAAAATTCGACATCGATACTCACTTTATCGACTGTCGAGCAATCGAGTGCCGGAAACTCCAATAGTGAGGGTTTTAAGAAAAAGAAAAAGGTAGAAGAAGAAGATAGAAGAAAAAGAAAGAAGAACAACATAGAACAAGAGCAGAAACAGAAAACAATATCAGAATCTTACACATCGCAGCGGAACAATATACAATAGATAATTACTAGTCTTTTTAAAACAAAGAACTATATCATTTTATTCATACATCAATCAGAGTAAATATACAACAATGGACAGTTATATAAACTTGTCTTCATACAGAATACACAGCGGAATAAATACTATCAGATACAAATACTACGTCTCGTCATCCAGCTTATCTCCAAAGCTCCAGAATATCCTGATAACATAACTCTAGGCTGCCCGTGTGGAAATTTGTGGGCACCCAGAGTTTAGAAGGGAAACAATAAACTCCGAGTCAGTCATGGTGACTGGTGTGAGATCGTAAAACAGTTATTCTTTATAACAACAAAATAATTTTTAAGTCAATTCGAAATGCTTTTGGAAAATGAAACTACCATAAGACCTCCCACCACACACACAATGCAAACGCAGAATTGGAGGAGATTTCTTCTTATGATAGTCAAAGATGCTTGATACGCAAAATCAAATCATTTTTGATATTATTATTAGTGCATAGTGTAGAAAACATTTCGAAAGTATAATATTAATCTTAGCCAGCATAGGCATTCCGCACTTATGCCTACTATAGCTACCATCCAAACAGTGGTGACCACCATAAGTGAATGATAGGTTCTACAACTAAAACCGTACAAGATCGTATTGTTTCTTTGGATTTCCAACAAATGGTCAGGCTAAGGAACTTCCTTTTCCACGATGGGTACGTCCCTGGAATAGACGACCCGAGAAATAACCTAACATTACGGTTAGATCTCTGCCAACACAAGGTCGGGTTACCTCTGCAAAAATAGGTAACTACTGACACGCGTATGTCATCCCCCGATCGTAACCGATCTTCCCGAGGATCCCCGATTTCCAACAAACCACATAGATAATAATGCAGCAACCACATAGGTTAAGTATCTGGGCTCCATACCATGATACCACCTCTATCCAGAAGGAATGACATACACTAAGGGGTGCTACTCCCTAGAACCTTGCCACATCCTTCCTGTTTCGACCATTTCCGGGGTGTGAGGCTCGACGAAGTCTCGTCCACAAAGCTACGCTTTCTACAAAGCCCTGCTTCGGGTCAAACCAAAATGATCAACCTATGATCACAAAGATATAAGATCAAACAAATGATCATATCACAAATGATCAAACACTGATCATTTCACAGCAACACTCAGTATGCCACGTTACCAAATTGGGATATATCGCTGATAAATTTCAACTACATAACCTCTGAGCTCGTACGTCTCAGAGAAGGGTGTTAAGCTAAGAGAATAAATTCTCCGCCACCAACAGAAATGTATTTGAAAGAAATCAGCTTTATATCTCAAATTGTAACGTCAAACACACAATCCATATAAGTCTGTTCCGGGATCGAACAGAACCGAAGGCACTTCTCACGAAGCCCTTGCACATCCGGATAAATTTCTAATCACGTCCGGACTTCCCGTCACTAAGGGTGATAAAACCTCTAAACCGGAGATCAGCCGATGTAGAGTAACTCGACGGTAATCCTTCCGTTTTCAAAAATATCCGGTCTTCAACACCGGTCTTCGAATGCAATTCATAATGACGTATCACATATTCGGAATGGGTTATACGACCCCATGGTCCTTTCCCGGCTAACCCGAATAGTGAGCGTTTATTTTAAAAATAAGTGTGGCATTCAAATTCATCCAATTCACAACAAATACCATTCAAGGTAATTATTGATAGTCGGTTATTTAACTATCAATAAAGATGCGCAACATCATCAGATTCCAAATAATTTTCCAAATTATTTTATCTTCCAAAATATCTTTACTAGATATAAAATTTCCACACTTCAAAAATAAATCGACATTTATTTTTAAGACGAATTCCCATTTCTTTTTATAAACTCCATATTGAATTTATATTTTTCGAATATCTACTGATATTCGATTTTCAAATCGTTTTCAGATATTCACTTTCAATTTATCTTTACAAAGATAAATCCTAAGACGTTTCATTTCATTTTGGAAAAGCATTTCCATTCTTATTAATAATAAGAAATTCACAAATCTATTTATTTTCAACACTTGGAAAATATTCAATATACTTAAATCAAATTTAAGTATAAAATCCATTCTTTAAGGAAATCATCTACTATAACAGCATTTATTTGAGTCAAAACGAATGTTACGTAAAACATCGTTACAACGACTCAAAATCACTAGTATAGGGATTCGGATTTTAAGATAGATAAATAAATCCCAATACTAGATAAAAATATTTCCTTTCGGAAATCATTTACTATAACAATAGTGTTATAGTCCATCATTTCCTTATTTCTCGAAAACGTCTATTTCAACAATAAAATGTTGAAATCTATGTATTCGATATCATAATACATTTTAAAACATTTTTAAAATGTTTAACTTCATTTTTAATATCACTTCTTCAAAAATGAATCCATTTTATTCGATAATATATTCACTGTCCAAAATCGTGAATATAATTCACTTAACCCAATTTTAATCATTTCTACACATTTTTATCTCAATAAAAATTCGCTATCCAAAATCGCGAATATAACTTCTTTGATAATCTTCTATGTTTAATTTATCAAATTCAATTGATTTTGAATTTATAAAACCACGTTTATAAATTCTCTTTCTATTTTAATAACAACTTTGACTTTTAAATCTTCTTTTTATTAACTTCTATATTTTACTTATCAAAATAAGTGATTTCGTATTTATAAATAGCATTTATAAATTCCAAATTTATTTATAAAAACTTCAATCCCAAATAAATTTCGATATTGATTTCAAAATTTATTTTCAACACTTGGATAAAATTTCCATACTGATTTCTCAAAAATTCATTTCCAAATATTAAATCAATTATGGATTGATTTCTAATTTTTATTTATCACCACTAAGTGAATTCCTCATTTTTTCTCAAATTATTCAATATTCTGTTTTTAAATGGATTCTTCAAATTGAAATCATTCTACATGGATTTCCCAAATTATTTCAATCTACTAATTTAATTTCTAGTTGGATTTCCAACTTATCTTCTTTTAATAAATTCCTTTTTTAAGAAAATAGTTTCTTTCAATCTATTTAAAAATCCAAATTTAAATTAAATTCTTCAATTTATAATCACTGTTTTATGAAATTCTTTTATTTAGCATTTTCATTTTATTCTGGAATTTATTCCATAAGATTATAAAAATTAACTTTTTATACTTTAAAAATTCCTTTCTTAAAATTTATTCAATTTCTAAAATTGATTCACTTTAGAAATTTCTATTTTGATTTCAAAAATTCAATTGATTTATTTTTGGAATCCAATGATATCAAACATCCCTTCAGCTAAACTTTTAGCTTTCAAACAATTTCCAGATATCCATATGATTAATAATATCAATATAATCATTCACAGATTCATATCACGGTAGAAATAAATTCAATAAATGTGGGGGTCCAGTTGGATCCCTCCAACCTGTTTCCGTGCATCCAAAGACGTTAGCACAATACCAATTCCGCTCCAGTACGGAATTATCGCGGTATATGGGTTTTATAAAAATCCGCTTACTAACGGCGCAATAGGGTCTCATCCGCTATACGAGGCGGGAAATCATCAATCCAATATATACATATGCCAATATGTATATATTGCTATATATATATATATAGATATATCCTACTATATCTAATATCACATCCAATAGCAATCAAATCAAATCAATAACCGCAAAAATTCCACATTCAATTTGAGTGAGAAAAATCTCACCTTTGCCCTTTTTTATTCGCAATCCATTTCCATTTCAGACTGTTTTCTTCACAGTTCTAGACCTTGTGAAAACATTTATACGGTTTATTAATAATTGAGTCAATTGACAATAAATTATCATCTGTTAATTTATTTAAACCAATAATTTAATTTTACCGAATGATATATTTTAAACCAATTTCTTTGTAGATAAATTCATTTAACGAACATTTCAAAATCAAACTAACTTCCTTGTTTCTTTAAACAAAATCTCATTTACATATATATTTCAAACATTTTTCTTACATAAATTTCTTTTAGACGATTCTCCTTTTAACTACATATATAATTTAAATCTGCATATATATTTTATTTTTCTGAATATTCTCAATTTTAAATTGAAATGGATAAATCGATTATACCTTTGCTCGAATTAGGTCTCGACCTCGGCCAGAATCGCCGGCGTACGCAACTACCAGAGATACCCCAGCCAAGTTGATTTGATTTCGACATCATCGCCATCTACTGTCGTCGCCATTCGCCAGACCTATCCCCAAACTCGATTCGCGTGCCACCTTCGACAGTCGCGCTTCGAACCCCAAATCGCAGCCCTTCTCTATCGACATCGCTACCCCCTACACGCGTGCTATTCCTAGCCTCGCGATGCTTGCCTCCAAACTTTCACTCGATCGCCCTCGATATCCCCTCCCTGCCATCGCTGCTCGAACTCGAGCCTTGCCGCGTCGACCCCAGACCTCGCGAGCGCCCCCACCTGACAGTTCGAAACCCAATTCGACACAAACCCTAGAACACCTCCAGTCGATCGCGACTCCGAGCTCGCGATTTTTGATTTGCTATAATTTTTTTCTTTGTAAGAATGAATCGCGTTTGATTCTTTGAGGGGAAAAGGGCGCGATGATTTCTTTGAGAATGATTTCGATTTTGAATTGATGAAGTAAGACCCTATATCTCTTTAGATTTTGAAGATAAAGTAGCAGGAGACTCGGCTGCTTAAGCAAAAGAATGAGAGTTTTTGTTTTTATTTTTCTCTTCGAACTGATTTAGAACGGAGTGATTTAAAATGGATGGAGGCATGGGTTACGTGATGGGTTGCCTGATTTTTTGTTCGGGATCTTAGGCGTGATTTTAGGGGAGTAAACGTGTGATATTTATAAATTTAAATTTTAAATTTAAATTGAATTCCATTTAAATTCCAACGCGTCTAACTATCGTATGGTCATATAACAACCCCGAATGCTACGAAATTTGGAATCCGACAATAATACAATATTCCGGATCCAATGGAACTGGTTTCGTCGAATTCCGAGACTGTTTAAAAAATGACTATTTTTAAATATCGGTTAAACGATATAAATTTCAAAACTGATCAAATCAATTCGAAATTGGATTCTGAAGCTTCAATCATCTTCAGAATTATCAAGACGAGTTTTATAAGCTTTCGAAATATTTTTCTTCAACTTTAATTAGAAGATTTAAATTTTATTCAACTTCCAATCGATTAAATTTTAAAGTTTAATCGCCAAATTTCAAGTTATATTCGAGATTCAAATTAAATTACCGTTCAAATATTTAAAATTAATTAAATATTCTCAATTTAATTTGTTCAAAATTCTGGGTCGTTACAAGGGGCGCAACTAGATATTGTTTTGATGACAGGCCAGGACCAATAGCATTTCCCCTATAGTTTCTATGGACACACGGTGATCTCACATTAGCCTGAAGTGAGATGAGGGGCACCTTATGCTGGAGTTCAAGGTAATAAGAAGACCCAATAGGTGGAGCAAAAGGTAGCATGGGCATGGTGGAAGTTACGCATGCGACTTCCATTCGGGTGCTCGTAATCGCTACGAGTATTATAAAAATTTAACTAAGTATGATTTATAAATATTAAATAAGTTTATATTATTTTGTACCATCTTAATTAATTAAATATAAAGATGGAGTTCAAAGTACAATGTAACGAGCTTTGAATGTGGTAAATGCTACATATTTCTTGAGCATCTGAGTCTTCAAATTTTGCATAACTTGTTATTCGGTTGTTGTACTGTAAAAAGATATAATAAAAATACGCGAATGCGAAAAGGGGGTTCTTACAGATATTAAGGGTTTGAATTATTTCAGCATAGATTCAACAATAGAATTTCCAAGTAGAATAAAATTATTGATTGATAAACTACTAATATTTGTTCCAATAAATCATTCAAAAATGGGTAGCCATTTGATTTCAAAGTGATTTGTTCAGTCCACTACTTACATGAAACATACCGTATAATGATTTTTAAATGAAAATAGTCAAGGAATAGGTAGAACATGTCATCTTGAACTTTACCCAACCTTTTGCGTATTCATACTTGTATATGTGTACTAATGTTATGTCTTTCACAATACTTGGTTATTGAGTATAACTATTGTATAACAATGTTAAGCAAGTTTTATAAAAAATTAAACACACTTGTAAAAATTTAACATATTTATAAAAATTAACTATGATTTATAAATTTTTAACTAAGTTATGCAAAAAAAACTTAATTAATAAGAAACAATTAAGTTTCATAACAATTTAACTAAGTTAACCAAGTTTAATAATTAAATAATTTTCTAAAAGTTAACTAAGTTTTATAAAACATAAATAATTTATAAAAAGTAACTATGTTTTATAAAAAATTAACTAAGTTAAAGTTTTATAAAAATTAAATAAATTTCTATATACTATCAAAATTTTATTAAAATTAAATAAATTTATAATAATTAATTAATTTTAACAATATTTTTCACTAAGTTAACTATTTTTATAAAAATTAACTAAATTTATGAAAATTGATCTAATTTATAAAAATTTATATGAAAATTAACTAATTTTACAAAAATTGACTTATTTTTACAAAAAGTAAAGCAAGTGTTGTAAATTATACATTTAAAAAAATTAAACATATTTATAAAAATTAACTATGTTTACAAATTATTTATATATTTTTACATTGCATTTGAGCAAGCTGCTATCACAAACAATTAATGTATCTACATTGAATTGAATCAAATTCGAAGAATTAAACACAAGGTATGCAACAATAATCCATTTTAAAACTTATTTCCAGCTATGGTCAAAATTTTCTATGCACACGTCTATCGGATGTGCATGCATACTGGTATTAAATATAGATAAAATTGACATATTTATAAATGTTTAATTGTTTTTTGTCCCTATTTGAGAATGAAAATGTATAAATTATGTATGATATATCATCACAATGTATTCAATGGAGATGTATACATCTTAAGCTGCGTTTGTATTTTTGGTTTTTGGACCTTTTGTCTATCATATTAAATAGTTTTAGCTGATTTGAAATGTTTTGTCTCTATCAAAGATCCTTTTGCAACTGTAAACATTTATTTTTTGCTTCACCTTCAGGCTTCAACAAACTAAACCGAAATTTTGGAATGAGAATTATTATGATATACGATTCATGGATTTTGGAATGAAAAATTGCAATATTCCACAAAATTAGCCAAAATAAGACAAGTTGGATTTCATGGTGCTACAACCATCAAATCTCTCTGGCATTACCACTAAACAGTATTTCATCCTCAACCTTTAGAAAATAAGTAAATGTACATAACTATTTTGGTTGAATATTTAATCCTGTAGAGCTCATGAATACTCAGTAAGAGACTGTCATTTACAACCATTAACTGTAAGTTTGCTTTATTTCAGTAATTTGGTCCCTTCTCAAAACATCAAACTTGGCAATGTATCTGTAATAAGATTGCTCTCAGGTAGATAGCTCAATCCATGTGCAATCACACTTATTGAACGATCTTCTCTATTAATCTTTTTTCTCTATTAATCTTTTTTCTCTATTAATCTTTTTTCTCTATAGGGATTCTATACATGTATGGAGAATAGGTGAATGAAATGTAAGTAAGTGAATAAATTTGATTTCAATTATGTTTTTCGTCTACTTGGAAAGTTGTCTTATTTTAATTTTGATTGGATTGTGAATTGAGGATGGACATGAGGTAAACTTCCCAAGTAGACGAAAAAAATAATTTAAAAGAACCACATGATGTTAAATTGAGGATGGACATGAGGTAATTAACTTCATGTCCATCCTCAATTTAAGTTTATCATCATGGACATGGATTGGAAGTTCTCTTTTTTCTTTGAAGAGATTGATTATCATTTAAATTTATTTGCTTGTGCTTTTCAACTCCATGTTCTGTTCTGCTAAACTTTTTAGTTCTGATCTTAGTATCCTGGTATCCTATCTAATTATTATATTTACTACATAGGTTGGGGTTGTTCATCATATCTGCTTCCGTTTGTATACATTTACTGACTGTCATTGGGCCTGTAAGATATTTATCGATTAAATTACAAAAAGTATCACTTAGTTTTTCTTTCTTTTAACATCGATGTATTTAATTTTCTATCATATACTAAACAAACTGGATTATGTTCATAATATTTTTATCCGTTGTTTTCACTTTCACTTAAGTTGTTTAAAGGAACTTTGATTGGTTTTAAATGCCAATATTTTTAGTGCACATCAAGGTTAATTAATGACATTCCTTTTGTAAGAATTCACATTACTATTATACCATGTGCATTTTTTTCTTGCTCATTTGTTTGTTTTTGTTCTCTTTCTATGTTTAGGCTTTTCATAATTGGTGCTTTGATTCTCTGTTACTGCTCTTCTTATTATTTGGGAAAATGCCAACCATTTGCTATTTAGGTAACCTTTGGTTCTACTATGATTACATGCAGTTCAATATTTACTAGATTTTATATTTACTTGTTGATAACACCAGCTTATTTCCATGTTTTTTAAGATTTCTAGTACAACACATAAGAATACTAAAAGTTTAGCAATAAAGTTCTAGTAAACATGTTTCTCTAAGACTCAAGGAAATAGTGTTTCTTTTAATACATGGACAGCGGGGAGTAAATATTACTTCTGTACCATTAAAATATTATATGTATGTCATTACATTCATCCTATAAACAATTATTGAAGAGTTCTTTGAAATGCTAAAACTGAAATGGCCAAATCTAGGCATGCCTTTCATATAATCAAATCCTCTTGTATGATTTACTTGAAAAATGTCTTTCATGTAATACTGTCCATGGGATGCATTAGTGGATGGATTACTTACTAATTTATTTGAATGCGTTAATTAGTTATTTTACTTGTTTATTTGAAATTTGTCTGAGACATCTCTAATATATAAGTATACTTAAAAATAGTTTTGTCTATATGGACAAAACATTTGTTTCTTCTTGTAAAAGGTGGGTTAAAAATCAACTTATCTCTCAATTGCCAAATGGATTACATCTGCATGGTAATTTTTTGTTATGGTTCATTATTAGTTTAACTTCTATCATATAAACTAAACTATATTTTTGGGAACCCTTTCTAGTTCTGTATTAAGATGATATTTAACTGAACATTTTCTTAAATCATGATATATTGACATGCGTTGAAAATTGGTGTTTGGTACGTGTTATGGGAGAAATTGAAGTAAAGCTAAACTTTTTTTCAATATGTTATACTAACTTCCCTTTATACATTGTAGTAAAGCCAAAGTTCAAAGTCGAAGAAATTAAAGTTTGGCGAGTCAATTTTCAATGCGTAACACATAGTGATTCTTTAGGCTTACTAAGTATAACTTTTTCCCAGTATTTGAGCAACTTTTTCCCAAGATGTGTTTTTGTTATATTTTATGAGGTGAATAAATAAAATTATATCTGATATCGTATACCTATGAAACTATGCAGTTTGAGCAAACTATTCCTCCTTATATATTTACTTGACTAGAATACCTTAAAATCATGTTTCAACAGTAGGTCTTATGTAATGTTAATAAATTATCTTAAATGAAACACAATTCATCATTCACTGCTTTATTTATAGTGAGTTAAAATATGTATGACTAAAGAACTTTTACTTTACAGGTGGATAGATATCTTTAATACAAAATGATAGTAACATGTCGTAACAAGTTATGGATTCGAAGCTACTTTTGATGCTAGAAGTACATTTTGGTTTGTATGTAACGACCCGGGATTTTGACGTCTTGAGTTTTGAATATTAAATTTTAATATTCAATAATACGGTATTTTAATCGAAACAAAAATCCACGTTAGATAACAATTGATAATAAGATACAGTTTTCAAACCCAAATATTATTTGAATTTCCATATTTTTATTTCTAAAATTGGAAATTGGTTTGATTTGAAATTTCTTATATATATATATTCAGAACAGTAGAATTTATTTACATATATACGTATATAATTGGGAACAAATTCAATTCAAACAAATACTGATGAGATGAGAAAAGAAAATATTTTAATAGAAATGATATGGTTTATGGAAAATACAATGTATTATAAATGGATGAGTTTAAAATTTGATTTTTCTTACATATATATGAATATATACATCTCGGTTGAGAAGAGTGCAATAATTATAAACTAATCAAGCTAGTAGGTTAAAAACCATATATAAAGAGGTAAGTAATATATATATATATATATATATGGACTAGACAAATATAGTATATTAAAAAAAGGTATTGTATATTTTTATATATTGAAAAAAATATGAAAGAAGGAATATATATATATATATATGTGAATATATATGATAGTATTATATTGTAGAAGTGAGGAAATCTATAAAATCATTTCAAAAGGGGAATCACTCATAAAGCAATACCTTGACAAAAATGTAATTTTATACACTTAAAAAGAAATAGCAAAATTTCAAATGCCTTGAGTTGTATATTTAATAGGAATACTTATGAATAGGAGGACGTAAATTGTTCCATTATTATTACATCCAAAACCACCTTACATCCTGTTTTAAAATTTTGCATATGAAAAACATATTAAGTCAAATGAAAGTAAAACAAAAAGGTAAATCATGTGAAAGTTAAAACAAAAATTTACCAATCAATAATATAAACATTTACTGGAAAGGAATATACAACCTAAAGTAAGCAAATGAGTAAAATCAAATATAAACATATATATATATTTACAGTAGCTTGCCTGATCAAAAACAGCAAAAACCAAAACAAGGGTTTTACCTCCTTTTCAACTTCATTTCAATTCACATATCAGCCACCAGAAATTTCAATTAATCCATCAAACTTTTATACAGCATATCAAAATCTTTTGAGCCAAAGCCTGTACACGCACACATCATCTTTTTGATAAAACATGAATATATATTGGCCTGTATGAGTGTTAGCTCCAGAGTTAGAAGCCTGTCAAACAAAAGCAAAATAAAACAGCTCTGTAAAAACAAATAAACTAACAAAAAAAAAAGAGAAGAAGCATCTTCAAAAATTCAAAGCAAGGCAACATTTGCAAGTTTCAGATCAAAGATAAAAATTTAAATAGAAGATTTCAAAAGTTCAAACATGTTTAAGGTAAGAAATTTATTTTAAGGAGAAAAGAAAAGCCTGGAAGTGTTTTGATTTTACTCCATTATATTTAACAGTGGGGTAAATACACGCATACTTCATCTTCAAAAATCTTTGTCCCAAGTTCTAGTTTGAGTTTGCGGATGAGGTTAACTAGAGAAAGTTTTGGCTTCGAATGTAGTTTTCACTAAAAAATAGTTTGAAGCCCGACCGTTTTGTATATAGTGAAAAGTCTCAGGAATACCGTAGATAACTTGGCTTTCGTCGAGAATGGATATGTTTAAATCATCGAACCATGTATATATTTGGGATCATCGTACGAAGATAGAATTTTTAGTAAAAGAATTATGATTTTTAAGCTTCTAGATTAAGTGGAATTTAAAGATGATCAGTTTTTGCTTAAGAAAATAATTCCGACGTCATGGTGGTCGATAGGCGGTATGGTCTAGCTTAGGGGGAGCGTGGCATCGTGGGTGAGGGTATGACCGTGGGATTTTTGTTCTCATGGCGTGTGATAGTGGCGGCGAGAAGTTTTAGGGTTTAAGGGGGGTCTCGGTATGGTCAAACGTGGTGGTTTTTTTTAGGGGGACACGGAGGACCGAGCTTGGCCGGAGTTGGCGTGGAGAGGGTGGGGGACATGAGGATCACGTTGGTTGTAACGACCCGCTATTTTGGACTATTCGCATCCGCACATGTCGGACTTGAATAATTCAAAATACCGAATTGTTAATTTAAATTTGGCAAAACTGAGCATATACAGTAAATAAATAATCACAGATCACAGAAACAGAGTAATAAATGCAGCGGAAAGAAAAGATAGTAGTTCATGAAGCTACTATATACATATCAGAGTTAAATAAGGTACAATAGATGTCTCGAATACAAAAATCAAATACAATATCAGAATACATCACTAGAATCAACTGGATATCTAAAACTAGATATATAGCTGGATCTCCAAGCGAAGCTCCAACTCCAAAGGCGAGCATCGAATACTGGTACACTCAGTCTGACCCGAGTGTAAAGCAAAACACAAAACACTCGAGTCAGGATTAACATTCTTATATCAATAAATCCAACTCAAGTGAAATAACAACCGAAATACAAGTAACTCAAAGGATGTTTGGAATAACCATCCTTTAAGGATTCGTTAAACTATCTACTATGTAGTAGTGTACGGTAAATAGATAATGCCTATCAGTAATATAAAGTATCAAAAAAGTGTTAAGGCGTTACCATTATCCCCCTTAACACATTTTATATAAGCGTTATAGTCTATACAGCACTGTAAACTCCACCGTAAACTAGTGGGATATCAGGGAGTACTCCATAGGTATAACACAAAACAAATCGTAGTGGTCGCGTATATAGGGATACAAGTATAACAAGGCACATGAGGCAATACCCAAGGTAGTGAAACTACCGTTTGCCTGATCCGGACTGGTGAGAACGCATCGCCGCAGCGATCGCAACACCGCGAAACAACACTCCCAAAATTCGAGGGTGCACCAATCAATAACAAGTAATGAGTAGTTTTCGAAGAAGTGTGTTCGCTCGAGGTAGCTGACCCCATTTGGCTCGGCATGGCTCCTGTTTTAGTCATTTCCAATTTGACACAAGTGTCAAGGCTATCCATTATCATTCTCTTTCTTCAGTCATCATGTACATCATTCCAACCACTTCATTCTGGATCACACTCCGCATATAGTTATTAAAGTGGTTTTCGGTTTAGACAGAGAGTATGTCCTTAACCGATTCCGGTCTCTTTAATAACCTTCGAAATTATTTCACCGATTGGTCGTTTAATATATTTCAAAGCAAATCAAATTCAATTTCAATTAGAATTTATAAATCAACATTTCATTTGTCTTTTTAAACCAATTTCCAAAATTTACGTTTCAAAACATCCAAATTACCATTTCAAAATCTTATAATACAATTTCAATTTTTATTTAAAACCATTCCAATATTCATTTAAATTCGTATATAGTTTCCTTCCGAAATCATTTAAATTAATTTAATCTACACTCAATCAATTTAAGTTCATTTATCGATTTCATTCAATATTCGTTAAGTAAATTTATCCTTCAAAACAATTTCTATTTAACTTCCAATTTACTAAATCAATCATTTAAGTTCAACTTCATTGTATAAAAACTTACAAATTGCATTAAATTAAATTAATCAAATCAAATTCTTAAATTACAGGTCTTACATTAATTTCAATAAAACACATTTTATTTCTTATTAGAGAAATTCAATTTCACTTATTTATTTACTTAGTTACAATTTCAAAACTCAATTAATAAAGAAACTTAATTTCACTTATTCAAGAAGTTCAATTTCACTTAACAAAGAATTCAATTTTTATTTAATTATTAAATAATTAAATCTTATTTAATTATTAAATAATTTCAAAACTTCATTATTAACTAATTTCCAAACTTAATTATTAACTAATTTCAAAACTTAATTATTAATAATTCCAAATTTGATTATTAAATAATTAATTTTAAACAACGTTCATTCATCATCTACTATGTTAATATTTTGATTCAGATTATTAAATATTAACATTTCCTTTCCCAAAATTCAAATTCCAACTTCGTTTCAAAACCATATTATTTATTCAAATAAAATCTTTATTTTATTTTTAAATCAAATTTTTTTAACCAATCGGATTTTATTTTAATTCTCTATCCTAAGTCAAAGTTTATTTGGGTATTTATCATTTCAACCCGATTCCATTTCAATTCAAGAATCAAAGCATAGCAAAGGGAACTTGCAGTATGATAACTGGGATGGTGTCAAAGTAAATAAACAAGCAATAACAACAATCAATAACAATCCAATAATCAATTCAAATAATCCCGAAATAACCGTATTAATTCACATTGTTGTTTATGCAAATTAATATAATTATTTCTTGAATCTACACTATCATTTCATGTAGATTAAAGATTATTGCACTAATATTTATACAGTTTTTCAATTGATATCTATTATTCAATTTCATATTACATCAATTTAAACAACAACATTTAAATGGTTCAAGGTGTATTTTACCAAATTCTACGTGTCAATAAATTAAACATTTAAGGGGGTCATATTATACAAACTTAACAAATCAAATTCAACACATATATTGATTCAAATTTTAACCATCCTACGTCAAATTCAATTGCATATTATTTATCACTTACAACATTAACAATTTAACGTCCAATGTAAACATCAAACAATCAATCATTTAGCAACCAAACTGGCATATCATTGTATATATAACAGATAATGGTGTCAGATGTCACAGGTGAACTGATACAGGTAATAACATATATAACAATGTAATTAGCTAACAACAGCATATTTCAATTGTCGTTTCAATTGAAATCAAATTTAATAAATAAAAGAACGTTAATCGTGAGTGATTTCTCACCTTTCAGGGCTTGAGATGGACGAGAATAAGATGAGGTGCAAATCCAAGCACGAATTTCGGAATAAAGCGCGATAGGCATGGGTTCGACGATTAAAGCTGGTAAAATAGAGATCGATGAAAATAGATCAGAAACTGCTTGACGTAGAACGAAACAACATATATATATATATATATATTCCAATATTTATTTTCTTAATTAATATAAATTTTGAAACTCATTAAAATTATATCCATACATTTTCAAAAAAAATAGTTTTAAGCAAACTATTGACCACACGTTATGTATAAATCAACATATATCCATTACATATGTAACTAGACTATATTTAAATTATACTATATAAAATACAATAGATCAGATATAGCCATGTATATACAAACTGCAACCTTTAAAACTAACCACTCTTTAGCTAACATATTTTCATAAAATGCATGTACTATAACACTGAATAAAATATTGATACACTACAACTATGTATATACTTTTAATATAAACAAATGATAAATCGCATATAGATCGTACCCATTTATATACAAACTTATGTCCCTTTTTATAAACAATATATACATATACGGATGTAAGCATATACTTTCTTATAAATATAATGTAATATATATCAAACACCTATATACACTACTGTTTACTTACGACAGTTGCATGTATAACATATGCAACAATTATATTGCACTACAGGATGTATAACACAAAGGCATTTAGAAATCATTTTAGGTGATGTTCAAAGTTATATAATGCAGACCTACCAAAATGCATTTTCCTTCGACATCAGCAATAGTAACAATCCAGCAAACTAATGATATAATTCAATATCAAATTCATTGTTTAATTTAAATCAGAGCTAGACGAAAATTGATTTAGACGGAAAGAGTCAGTTGATCCCTGGGAGAACAAGTTTGGACATTTTAATGACAACTGGAATTAGTGGACTGATGACGCACTTATGTAGCATGGACAGGCTAAACTACTATGTCATATAACATGAAATAGCATGTATTTTATATATTCAAACAGCATGTAATTTATATTTTCAAAACAGCTTGTATGCAATATAACTAAACCTATATGCAGACTTCTTAAAATGCGAAAGTAGTGTGAACAATGCAACAAAATAATAATGCAAACCGAAAGTCATAAACTGTTTTATTTTTATAATATACACAACTGGTATTATATATATATATATAAGTATATATAAAATGATATATATACACTTACGTATACACAGGAAGCCACAAACTAGTGGAGCAGCAAGCAGGAGGCCGACTAGAATGACAGCTCGTGCATCAGGGCGATATGGAGTTGCCTTGGCTGCCATGCGTTGCTCGAGTGGCGGAGATAGTAGCCGAGGCGGATGGAGTTGCTCGGGTTCAAGGAAACAGACCCCAGCATTGCTCACGGCCGCCGCAAGGCTTGAGTGCACGCTTGAGTGTGCAACCCACGGCAAGTGGAGGCTGATGCGGTTCCGAGGTAGGAGAGAAGGCGGAGGCGAGGAGAGGTTTGGGTGGTGCATGACAAGAGAGAGGGAGAGAGAGGAGATGCGGGTATGTCTTGGGTTCGCGGGTGTGGTAGTGGTTGTCGGGAATGATGGCCGATGCTGTCGAGTGGAGCAAGTGGTTCTCGACCTGGGTGAAGTGACAAGGCGAGAGGAGGAAGAGTGCACGGTCGAGTGGTTGCTTGGCCAGGCGGAGATCGAGTAGGCAAGTGGATTTGGTGGGTTGCCGTGTTGATTGATGGTAGTTGCAGGAAGATGAGGGGTGGCGCCCCGCGTTCCTGCGCGTGGAAGGCGAGGGAAGAATGAAAAGCGGGAGAGAACAGAATGTTCCATTCTTTTTTTTTCTTATATTGACAGTGAAGAATGAAAATTTGAGGAGGGAGGTAGTACTAGCAGCGAATAGGAGTGATTAATGGATGTAATGAACAGGTTCGGTTTCATTTTTGTTTAAATTTTCCTACAATTAATTTACTCCCCGAATTCCTAAACGCCACACAAATTTCAAGCCAACATCCACCCTCCAACTACCCAAACAAATGCACGGCCGCTGAAAAATTTTCAAATTTTGAATGGGTACATGTTGTTTAAGTTTGGGCTGAATACGGTTTAACCAGTCCGCCTGAAACAGTTAAATTAACGCAACAGTTTACGTCGGACTCCGATTCGCACAATTGAATATACCGTTTTGATCAGCGCGACGAGGCGCTTCCAATGGTACACGAATAATTGTGGTACGATCAAATTATAAGAATTCGAATTTTATACTAGTGAAAAATGCAGCAAACACGCAGAAAAATAAGATCGACGGAGCTAAAGAAGTCCGAATTTGGAAAAACGAAAAATGATGTCTTGCTCAGAAGATGTTTTAGAATTTTTCTATGTAAAAATATTTAGGTTTCGAAAACATTTTATTTTCATCAATTCCTAACTGATTAAATTGAAATAAAATTACACACGAAAATAAACTTCCATATTTTTGGATGAAAATTTGCAGTTTGCTATGTTTAACTAGACGCATTTCAAATATTAAATTTTTATTTCAAAATTTTATCATTTAAAATTTCATAAAATTTCAACCAATTACGTTATTAAAAACAGTTAAAATTTACGGGTCGTTACACTGGTGGTGGTGGGTGTTATAGTGGTGTGCAGTGGACGTGGTTAGCAAGGCAAGGCGATCGAATGGTTCCGGTTCGTTCCAGGTTTGGATGATTGAGTTCGAATTTTTGATACGAAGGCTTCGGGCGTGTTCCAGGTGGTGGGCATGATGGGGTGTTCAAGGGAAGTTTGCGTGGATGGTCAATGGCGAGGTTGGATGCTTGGGGGTCATGTACACGTACACGCGTGCATGTATGTGCAGGGCATTGCTTCAAACATTGAACAGGGTCGATCATGGGGAAGAGGGGGCTGCTGTAGCACTTGGGCTTGGGTCTCGAATCGTGTGTGAGTTGGTGGTGTTATCAGTGGAGTAGCATAGGTTGATCGTAGGATTTTGGATGGTATTGGCTCTTGTTTAAGGGAAATTGGCAGCACAGGGGGTAAAGGAGATTGGGAATGAGAGTGGGAAGAAGGAAGAAAGGGGTAGCGGGTTTTCTTGGTAAATGAATGATGGGCTTCGGCCCAAAGGCATATGTAGAAAAAATATAAAATTACAATTTTATTTAGATGTTAATTTATAAATATATTTAGTAAATTGGAAGCCTATAACTTATTCATACGAATCCCGTTTTACGCGAGATCGTTGCGATGGTTTCGTATCGATGAACATTACGCCATTGTACGATCCGTTGTCAAGTCTGAATAAGTGAAATTTTATAGTCATTTGGAATGGACAAATTTTTTAAATAATCAATTTAAAATAATATCATCGATTGAATTTATATGACCCGTATATTGAAGTATTTTGCCTGATAAAAATAACGACGGGTTAATTTATTTTAATTACGATGTTTTGACATTTGTTTAGCGAAATGAAACTCCGTTCCGCTAATTGTTTAATTGGACCCTTGTTGGCAGAATAAATCACCGTTCTGCCACCATTACTGAATAAATCTTTTTGTGGCATTTATTAGTAGAAATAAAACCCTGATTTGCTATTACATTTGTATGAACATCTATTTATTTTCCACTGATAATTTTATTGGCAATACGATGCTGAATTGATTGTTAAATATAGGTTGATATGAATATCTGCATCTGTTATTATGGACTGTTATGAAATTGAATGGTAGCTTAATTAAGTACCATTGGGATTGTTAAGCCTTCTTTTCCGATTGGGTTGATTTTGAACCAAAATTTGTTTTAAAAATGGTTATTATTTATTTATGATATTTTTAAGGTTAATGGGTAAATATTCGATAATGATATAAAGTAATTATTTTATTCTCAAAAATTATTTTAAAATATTAATTATTGTTTTAAAGTTATTAATTATCTAAATTGTTAAGGAATATTAATTATTAATTAAAGTATTTTTATAGGGATTGTTTAAACTTAATTATTACTTAAGGGATTAATTAGTATTAAAGTATATTTATTTCAAGGATAAATTTATCAAATGTTAATAATGTTTTAGAAATAATATATTATATAGTAGACTTTATAAATAAGTATTTTACTTAAATTAGAACTTAGGAAAATTTATATTGAAACTTTATAAGTATTATTTTGGAAAATTATTAAACAAAGTTTTAGGAAAGTAATGGTATTTCTTTCATGGCATAATCAGAGGCTTTGAGTGCCTGCAGTTAAGTTTTGGATTTCTCTGGGATAGAGACGCGACCATTGAGCTGTGAATCCATGGTTGATACCGCAGTGGTGGTTTCCAGATTTTATTTTAAAAAGAGTTTTCAAATATTTTGAAAATGAATGGTTTCGTGAATATACTTATCCGGTGTGATAAGCATATGCTGTTTGATTAAGTAATTTTAATTTATCGAAATTCAAAATTAATAAGGCTTAATGTTTTCAATGGGAAATGAAATCTTTGTTTGAATGATTGTATATTTGGTAGTTAAAAAACCGACTATCAAATCTGGACCCAAAAACATAACTTTTGGAATATCTATAGGAAACACGAAAATTATGTGGTAAAGTTGCCGTTCGAGGTGTTATACTGTACGTATAAACCCGTTTCGTTCTTCTAGGACAATTATAAGGAAACCCATCCACTAACGGCTAGGAGGTGATCTCCGATCTTATTTTCGTCTGTTTATTTCCTAAAGAACCGGGGTTGAGTTTACCGAGAAATATCGAACGTTGGTTCGAGAGACCGTGATCGGATAAGTTATCCGAAAACCACTTTGATCCAACGAGATATGCAGTTAAAGCGCTCGGCAGATTCAAAGCGGTGGAGGTGCAAAAAGTCATAGCGGGGATACAGCGAGGATATAGCGGGATATAGCGGATGACTCTAAAATAGCATATAAAACTTGTACCTAATGTATTTACAAATATATAAATGGTAATTAAATGAAAAATTATCATTCAAATTGAATTATAATTAGTACATAAATAATTTTAAATAAAAACATGTGCGAATATACTTTAAATAAATGTAAAACTGTTATATAACATAATTAAATTTAGTAGAATATTATAGTATGTTCATTTCTGAAAATATATTAAAAATTAAATCAAATAAATTAGTTTCATAATTTTTATAATGTATAAATGCAATTTTTCATTTCATTTTATTAAAGAAGATATAGCGGAAATAGTGGAATATAGCGGGAATAACGGGATATAGCGGAAATAGCGGGGCTTAAAGCGAAAAGGCTATATTTTGGGGCTATATGGAAAAATCGTAGCGGCAAAAATCCGCTATGAGATATAGCGGGGTTATAGCGGGGTAATAGCGGGGCATTAACTACACAGCCAACGAGCACGTTTTCGAAATGAAGACAAGGACATGGAGTCGAAGATGGAGCAGCGAAGTGCAAGGGCTAATCACTAATAATCCTGAGGGTGATTCCAAAATGGATGTAGTAGGAATAGTGCCTTCGGTTCCATTCGGACCCGGAACAGACTTGTATGGACGAATGCTATCAGTACATTATCATTGGAGGACAATGAGCATTCTAATTAAATATTCCTTAAAAATGTAATCGTAGCCTCTAAGCCTCATCAACCGAGAATGACTGAAAATCAGGGGAGATGCAGCAAAGCTAAGTGGGTCGCACCCAAGTAGGGTATGTTTATCACTCTTCTAGATAACCTCGAATATCATTTTATCACTACGATACGTGGAAGGAGCTCAGAGAGAGTGGGAACACCTGGGGTGATATCATATTCGGTCTATACAGGTTAGGGATAGTCCGGTCTTGTGTGGTAGGGGATCCCGTAGTGGTCCTCGGTACGCTGTTTCTAGACGTGTACTGTAACAGGTGGTACCCCAGTGCCTAGTCATTCGTATGGAATCCATTCTCCAATACGTGCCTTTACGGTTTTGGTTGTAGAGCCTAGTATGCTGGAATTTAATTAATGTAACAATTTCAGCTATTTGAATAAGTATTTGTACTTAGACACTATTATAATATCATCGGATTTTCTATAAAAGTGTTTTGGTTACCGTAAGGGAAAAACCCATCGTGTTTATGTGTGGCGTGGTTTTACGGGATACTTTTGATTTTCAAAAGGGTTTCAAAAGTTATAACAGATAAAATTCCTTGTGATTTAAATTCTCACGCTGGTTTTACCAGACCGACCTAGGCGTGGTTTTTCATATATGCTCAGGTCGGACCGAGCATATTTCCAGGTTTGGCTGGAAGGATGGGAGCTTCAGGAGAGGAGCTGGATACCAGAGTCGTATCCACGTAGATGATTATATTCTGTTGCATTTAGTAGTGTGTATCAGTAATTGTAACGACAGGTTGTTATAACTGTCCATGCTGAATAGGTTGTATACTCTGATTTATGTCTGTATAAGTTAAGTTACAGTTTTGATTTATGTAAAGACTTGTTCTATATTATAGATTGTTCGTTTTCGCTGTGAGATTCTGTGTTGTTCTATTTCTTTCTATCTTATTTCTACTTTCTTTTCTTACTATCCGCTTTTCTATTCAATTTGGACTCGACAAGTGTGGTAAAATGTCGGTTCAAACTGTATGGAAAAAGTGGGTCGTGACATTGCATGCTTGTATGTTTTACTACTTTTGGTCACTAACTATTACCCGTTCTACTTGTTTATGAAATATTATGTACATCTCATATATGTTTTGATGTAAGAATATTGTGTATGTTTATTATGTAATGTTACATGTTGACTATGAGATGGGTGATTAATATAATATGGTTATTATGAAATGTGTGGTAACATAATACGTTGATTATGAGATGTATGTGTTAATATTAAATGTGTTGCATATAGATTGTGACCGTGTACAAACAGAAACACACATAAGAAGAAATACGAAGACCTTAGACGATACCATTTGAAAAACACTATAAAAATATTCGATAGCATTTTTAAAAGGCTATGGAAAGTTTTACAGCGTTTCGTAAACGCTATAAAAAGTAATGAAAATTGCTGACAGCAACACATAAACCGCTATAAAACAACACTTACAGCAACACATAAAACGCTACAAAATATATTTGAAGGAGGACGAACGCTAAGAAAAGCGATTTAGCTCCTCAACCGAAACGTTATAAAATGTATCAATAACATCACTCAAACGCTGTTAAAAACTTACCTTTTAAAGCGTTTATTCTATTGCTATGGTATGTTTCAGACCTATAATGGCATGTCGTTACACAATGTAGTCAAAAATGCTGTAAAAAGCTTTTATAGTGGTTTTTAAACGCTATAAAAGGTCCAGTTTGTTGTAGTGCACGACTCATGAGATAACCAAAGTATGCCGGCGCATTGGTTAGCTCGAACGGCATAACAAACCACTCATAGAAACAGACAACATATGAAATGCTATAATCGACACACTCTCCTTTACTACTCTCAGTTAGTGAAATCCCATCGCAAGATCCAATAAAGAAAATACTCCACACCATGAAGCTAATCGAACAAGTCATTAGTAGAAAGGAGTGGATACCTATTCTTCTTCGTCATTTTGTTCAGCTCACGGTAATCAACACACAATCTAAGGCAACCATCCATCTTTGCGACGAATACTATGGATGCTTCCCACTTAGATACACTCCTACAAATAAACCCTTTTCACAAACGACCGTTCACTTGCACCTCGAGCTCTCTCTACTCTCTAGGTGCCATCCTCCTTAGCAACATTACTGTCGATCTGGCATCTTTAACTAAATCAATACGAAACTCGTTCTCTCTATGTGGTGGAAGTCCGGTTGCCTCCTCAAATACTCCTTAGCAAAAAGCACTAATGACAACTGATAATGCAGGATATCAAGTGAGTATAGAAAGCTAATTATCAACTCATCATCTGGTAAGCAACCTACCACTACCGCCCGCCCATCATCTTCCCTTCTGTCACCAATGACTTCTCACAATCCACCATCACTCTGTATCTATGAAGCCAGTCAATCCCTAGAATAATACCAGACCCAACAAAACCCAAAACAAAACAATCATAATCAAAAGAACATCCATGACTCAATAAGATAAAAACCACGACAAACCATACACATGCTAATGAGCATCCAATAGGGTTCGTCACAATCAAAGGTCGGTCATTAATTTTAGTTCTTAATCCCAATCTACCTATCAGGTCACTAGATACGAAGGAATGTGAAACCTCAGTATTAAGTAAAACTCATATAGGAACATCATAAATGGAAAGCATACCTTGTATAATGATGCCTTCCCTTTCCCTTTCGCTGATGAAGCATTTGACAAAATCAGACATTGATAACATATGATTTCACCATCTGCTTTCGCTTCAATGGCTCTGGACAATACTTTTGCAACTGTAGCATTTCTTTCCCTCAGTTTGGTAATCTATACTATAGTAACCCTTCTCTATGAAGTTGTAACAAGTGGAGTTGGCTTGCTCTTCTTTTGGCCACCTTTGTTTTGAAACTGTTTCATTTTATTGTTCCACTTCTTCTTGCCTCCCCCGGTGGACTGTGGTGTTGGATCTTCTTTGGAAATAATAGCTCTCAGCTTCAAATAAAGAATCTCATGCCTCAAAGCCTTTTTGACTGACATCTCGAAAGCCTCGTCTATGTGGCGCATGAGATTCTCTCCAAATTGATCATCCAAGCCGATGATGAACTTCTCGTTCTTCTTTAATGGAGTGTCGGTGAAGGACATCCTATATTTTGGCAGGGTGTCAAACTCAACAACATACTCGAAGACTTATATCTCCTTGCTTCTAATCCGAAAACTTACAAAACAAAGACTTCTGAGCTACCGGTATAAACTTCTCTTCGAATATGGCTTTGAATCGGTTCCATGTGAACCGGTGCTCAGGAGTAATGACCTTCATAGCATTCCATCAGTTTGTGGCTTGCTGTTAAGTTGTCGGGAAGCTAATTTCCTCTTCATAGCATCATTTGGTTTTAATTCATCAAAGATCCTTACGTAGGTGTCAAACCAATCCTGCACTTCCATCACTTACTCTGTTCCTTGGAACAGTTTGCCAACCTAGACTAGCAAAGTCTTTGTTCAGCTTAGCATAATCGGCTCTGAGCACCTGCATTGGTGCACCTCCATTAATAGCAACACTCGAAGCGGCAACTTGAGCTTTTTTCAGAATGTTCCGCATCATGGTATTGAACATGGTCTGCAAATCAGGATTAGCAGCTCCTAAGCTAGCTCCCTATTGGATTCTAAAAACCGAGTTCCTAGCGATATTCCTTGTTTAACGACTCATCCTTCAATTTACAATAAGGACGACCAGTCTCTCTATAAGGAATCCTACTTAAGTAATACTCGTATGTGTAGTGCGACTTATATACTATATACTACTATATAGTTTTGAAACCAAATCATATAACAAGTACACACTCTCATGTATAAATACACACACTCTCTCGATACAGTCTAAGACAAGAATTCAAACCCTATCTCTACTGGATCATGGTATCCCTTGGGTTAAACTACGCAGCCTAAGCTCCGATACCAAATGTGATGACCGCCCTACACCATCGGCACCCAATATACCTGTATAGTGCGTTGTATTAGTGCCCGGTCGATGCGGGAATGACTGTCAAGGTTGTAAAGTAAATAAAATTTCACAAAACATGTCGTATATCTCATAGTGCATCGAATAAAATACAATAGCAAACATCTACGATATAAAATAGGTGAGATAGTAAATAACTAAATGAATCACATAATCAAAATGCATAGATCCATATAGTATACAGTAGAAAAGATAGAGTTGTACATCAAATAATAGCTGATAAACAATTGTCTCTAAATAATAAAAGCACTAGCAAGCTCCACAGTGTTACGTAGCGGAATAGCAACTAGTATAGCCTCCTGCTCGGCACCCGTTCAGCTCCATGTACTCACGAGACCTGATATCCCTAATGTACTCATTTAAGAGTAACCAGTATAATAGAAATAAAAGCATAAAATTCCAAGTTAGACAATAGTCTGGTGTTAGCAATAGAAAATCTCTAAATGCTAATATACCACTATAATAGGACAAATGGTATGAAGGATCATACCTGACCTGTCCCTGCATCCATAGAGTTATCACATATACAAAATATGCACTTCTATACATCATAATTATCATGGGTGTACTATACATCAAAGTACTAAAGGGTGTCTAGAAATCTTCATTAATAATATTGGTCCCATGTTACATCCCTAGAGTGATAAGCAATCAAACAAACATAACTTCCATCATTCATCCTCAAAATCACTAACTCAGTGCATTGGATACGTGATAACTCGAATGACCCATCATGGTCAAAGATTACTAAACATATCGGTTCCTCGATACTGGAATCCATGCCCCTTAGTATGCTAGAAACTAGATCACCCGTCATGGCTGATCCATGGTAAAGATCGCCCGTCATGGAGATCAGATAGCTCGACATGGAGATCAAGAACCATCATGGTCCAAATAGGTACATCATATTACCCTTTCTTTACAAGTACTCTCCGAACCCTCGAGTATCAATAATCCCATTGCATATGTCATCTATAACAAAGATCATCTTGGAACCGATCTTACGACTTTCTCATGAAGTCACCGTGGTATGGATGATCCTCTACAATTATCATCAATCGTAGAATACTGTCATATATCCCGTAGCCATCATTCAACAGTTCCCTCGGTCCAACTTATAGTCCTCAACTCTACATCTCAAAATATAACTATCCATCATCAAAATCGTCTCTTCCCATCACAGAACCAACATTATTGAATCATTGGTCGTCGTCGAAAATTGCCACTGAATTCTAGGGTTCAGTATCGACCCTTATACTTAGCCATATTTAGCTAAGTATTTGGCTTGTCATGAGTTTGGGAGCCAAACACCATCACATCTCAAAGCATGCATATTAAGGCTCGAAGCAAGAACAAGAAGACACGAAGTCCAACTCCCCTATGCAGAACCATACTACCGACCAATGCCTACCCCGATCCTACACTTCACACACTAGGCTATATGCCTTCATGCCCCTACATCAATTCAACATCAAAATCGATCGGTGTTCATGGATTGGTACTGATCCATGGGCATCACCGATCCAGGCCTTAGCATCTCCACCCATCTCTTCATGCGATCCATACACCTACACAAGTGGCTCGAAGCAAGCACCGATAAAACCTGAAGTGATCCATCCCTTGGCTCGAAGCACGCCTCGAAGCAACCGATACTGATCCATAGCTTTCAAAATCACCATCGATCCATCAATATCTCGAGCATACGAACTCCAAACAACTTGAAACTTGGAACGTAGCCTTATGAGGCCTTCCTTGTTGCCTCATATCGATCGCATTGAATTTGGGCTTATACCAATCAATCGACACTGATCTCTAACATATTCCTATTATAAATCGCTATTGAATCATCGTTTTTGAACCAAACAAACATCACATTCAAGCAATCATAACATACAATATGCCCTAACAAACACACATTCATCCACATCAATTTGAATCTTAAATCTAAGGGTAGTATTCATATGAACAAAGGAGATCCATAAGAACACTAGTTTTCAAATCTTTTCGAAATCATTTGAAATTACATATGTTATTAAAGAGTGTTTAAAAAAAATTTAGAGTTTGAAAACATTATTAAACATCAAATAGTGGCTAATTAGTAAGTAGAGGCTTAAACCACTCACCTAAATCTAAAGCAATCTAATCCAAGCCCAAAGATGCATGGATCCCAAGGAAAACAACAGCTCCAAGATGATCTTCAGTAACAAATCTTCAATCTACGGTGCTAATCTCCCTAATCTACATCTAATGACACATTTTGGTTAATTAAAGTAGAGATTAGGGTAACTTTTTGGCTTAGAAGATGGTTAATTGAGGATTCTCTCTATTTTTGGAAAGTGTGAAGTGATGGAGAACCCATCAGCCCTAACCTCGTGCTAATCCCGAAATAGGCTTCTGGCCTACCCATTAAGTTGCTATTTAACCATTAAGTTGTCCAAAATCAAGTAAAACTTCAAACGGACATAACTCCCTAATTGCAAGTCCATTTTCCTATTACGACCACTCTACAAAAAGAGAAACCCTTATCCGATCTAATGTAAATGATTTCAGATCCCAGTTTGGCTCTTACCAAAAGTTATAGGCTATGCAAGATTATTAGGATCAAAATCGTTTGATAAAAATTCTAATGATGGAAAATGTTTCTTGTAGTCATTTTCCAAAATCACGGAATCGTACGACCTCATATAAAAATAATATTAATATTCTACGATTCTTCTATATCTGAAATATGGGTCATTACAGAATGTCAATGATTCATAGTTGATATTTTCCCTTAGTCTCCGAGTTACGGGGAACTGATCATTTTGCTTCTTTTACTTTTCCTGCCTTTGGATTTAAGTTATGAGACTAATTCTTCCCGACAGGATTAGATATGACATAAGATGAGTTATTTGCTTTAAACTCAAAGGGATTGAATTTTAGACATGTTCATCTTATGGTACGAGTCAAAGAGCTACTTGGAGATTAATTGTTTCATCAGTTATTCTCTACGTAAAACTAGAGCTTGGTATGTGATTAGACTTTTGAGTATTACTCGTTACTTCTATATTTGACTACATAACTTCCTTACAAATGTTGATATGATCATGTGTTTGAAGTGTGGCACATTCTAGGTGAGCATCTATATCCATTTGTTCATCCAATTCATTGTCTTTAGTGGGGCTTGGCTAGTTATCCTCCCTGCTCCGATCCATCTCAATATTAGCTATTGTAATGTCTTGATCAGAATAGTTTTTTGTATCCCACTCTTATTGATTCTCAATTACAGTGACAGTTAGTATCATATTATCATGTTTTAGATTCTGTTCTACCTCTGCGAGATTATTTGTATGACTGATAGATGTTTCCTTCTGAGTTGTGAGTGTATAATTATGGTTCTGAGAGTTTTCATTCATGGTATGCACATTATTGTTCATTTGTTCATGCAATACTGCATGTTTTGGAAACCTTTATTTGGTGGTTTTGTTAAATTTACATGCATGACTAAAGCATTGACAAATGCTACATATTTGTGGTTCCATTCATATCGTACTTCTTGCCAGCTAATTTCTCCATTCATATTTAGTATAGGAACTAAATTAGGAAAATTACTGGTAACATCATTTTCAATTGACAGCTTGTAAATGAAATTCAGAGTAGATTGCTCGTTACTTGATTTAATTAAATAAGACATCTAATTAGTAGAGCAATTCTTCCAATTCCCTCCTCTGTCCAGAATTCAAGATCTAAATTTGGAAATCTAACCCATAACAGAATTATTTTAAGGAAGTCTCTTGTTAACTCCATCCCAAAACACCATTTCTTAATTATCATTAATCTTTTATCGTATAAGTATGGTCCATTACTAAGAACTTTATCACAATCCTCTTGTTTTTCAAAATTAACCATATAAAATCTATTGTAATTTGAATAAATTAGGAAATTACCAGTGGACTTCCAGACTCTCATAATATATGCTTTAGAAAAAAGATAATAAGTCTTTAGACCCATAACGTATAAAGCAATAGAAAACTTCCATTTGTCCTTTGCCGTTGAGACCACATGTGGAGTCATTTAAGCACTATTAGATCTTTGAAATTATAGGGTTGGAAGTATGGAATTGTGTATAGGTCAATAGGTTCTCCTCCACTACCAAAGTACTCCATTCCTTTATTGCCCATGACCTTACGCTAGGGTTTTTTACAGCCATCACCGAAGATTCTCCCTACAAACCCAATACAGGATCAGAGCTGATCCCACCCATCGAATCTGGGAATTTGTTTGAACTAGATATGTTGAAAGAATTTCCTATCGCCTTTCACTCCTACCTAATGTATCCATATCTATTGAATGCGTCCCATCTTTTGCGTTTTTCTGTCGCTTCCAGCATCTAGTCTTCACTTAGGTAAAGTCCGCCATGCCAATTTCTCCCTCATCAGGAGGTTTCTTTTTGCAATTGTCTCGTTGATCGAAAATCTGGTCTAAAACCCTAGGGTTTTCCATAGACCCCACCATAAAAAGTGTTGTCCCGCCTTTTGGCAAGGCCGTGACACTAAGGAATTGACTAGTAAACCAATGACGGTCCATCCCAGAGATCGGTTATACACAGGCTCAATATGGATATCGACGAATTTTCGCCGAGTCCGGATCGAGCTTAAATTAATATAGCACAACAAGCTAAGCTATGAGAATCAACGTTCCAAATTTCAAGTCAATCTGAGTTCGTATGCTCAAGTTACGATCGATGCAAAATTGGGTGAAAACCAACCTCTGTTCGACTCGCTCCACTACGACTCGATCACAGAACCACTGTTCGACTCGCTCCACTTTGACTCCATCTCAGAACCTCTGTTCGACTCGATCTGCATCCTTCAGAAAACAACACTTCGACTCGATCGATCAATGCACACTTCGACTCGATCAGCCTCGCGTCCATCAGGGAAAGCTTTGTTCGAATCGGTCGATCGATGCATAGTTCGACTCGATCATCCAATATCAACTACGCATCCATCCGAAGACTTCTGCTTCGTATCCATCGAAGCAAAGCACACAGCCGATACGAACGAAGTCTATCACCATTGATACAAACAAGGTGAGGTTCAAGAATGACTCGGCCAAGGAAGTGGATCAACATGAGGAATGCTCGCCACGTCATCTGACAATCACGCCCAGCTATCGAGTCGAACGAAAGCGAGTCGAAGTGATGGAGTCGAACGAAACAGCCAACCGAGAATCCCATTTCGTATTGATCATATCTCCTGATCTACAAGTCCAAATGCTATGAAATTTTCACATAAGACTACGTGCATGCTAAAGAATGTCCATGCCAAATTTCGACTCCATCGGACACGATCTTGATCGATACGAAATCCGTTCGTATCGATCATCGATCGGACCGAAACTTCGCGGGCTTGAGCGCGCGGGCCTGGTCATGTGCCAAAGAGGGTCTCTCAAGATCTGAGCGAAATATCAGCCTCCCACATCTATAAATAGACCCCCAAAGCCAATAGAAAAGGGGGCTTCTTCTCCTTCGAGCTCTCCAACGCCCAGACTCTGCCGGATCCCGATCTGAACTCTATTGCTGCTGCTACCAACGAAGTTTACTGCTGCAAATCATAATCATCTGCTGTAACTTACTGAATTCACTTGTAATCTTCAAAGAAAGATCAATAAAGCTAATAACTTCATAGTGGACGTAGGCGATATGCCGAACCACTCTAAATTCTTGTGTCTCCTTGCATTTTAATTGCTTTCATATCTGAAATTTGGAATTTTGTTAGATAATCCTCATTTTCCATTTTGCTTTCTTCACTTTATCTCTTCAAAAACTTCCGAAGAGTGTTGTGCCCAATTTTGGTACAAACACTTTGGTGCTTTCATTGAGAAAACCCAATTTTTCTCCTGCTCTTTGGATCTCCTATCTATATCGGATTGCATAAATCCAAGAAGAAGATCCAGATCTAGAACTTTGAAGCCCTTCCATTCTATTCAGATCTGCATCAGATCTAGGAAAGGACTTTCATCAATTCACTATGGTAAGTACACGGACTACCTCTACAGTCGCTGATCAAGGAGGACGGGACAGGCAGAATCCCGCGCAATTGCCTCCATCCAACCAAGATGCTGCCGGACCTTCAGATCCATCAAGCCCGGTCACTAGACAAGAATTCCAGATGTTGCTCCAAGAATTGACCCAGAGTTGAAAACAGCTACCTGAATAACTGCGCACCAACACAGAGTTGTCCAATCAGCTAAATCGCCAATGGCGAAGAAGATCCAGAAGAGACCAAGGTTCTTATTCTTCCACAGAGAGTTCAGCCTCATCTGACGGTCATCACCGATCCACGCGCCCACGGTTGGATGTAAGCTACACCCAAGCCACAGGGCGCCCACCTGCTTCGAATCTTGGACAACCCAGAACTGGACCATCCACTAGTCATCATACCGGACCTTCGTCCCGAGGAGGTGTTGTTCCTTATCGTGTCACAGGCAACATTGTTACTACCACCACTACCGAATAAGGAGTTGATGCTAGAAACCAAGATGATCCCCATCGTAGCCAACGAGAGCATACTCCTGAGCCCTATGTCCCTAAGGATGAACCAAGGAGGCGAGGCACGGACCGTCGACCGCGTCCGGTCCAGACTGGCGCTGTGGAACCCGACCACACCTTGGCGTAGCATTCTCCTAATATCTGAATGCCGGATATAACAACAATGATCCGCCAAATGATCCGTGAAAGTCAGGGTCTCTTTAATGACGACTGGGGAATCTCCCGGAGTCATACCTCTTTCACTGATGACATATTGTATGCTGAACCACCTCGGCGCTTCAGTATGCCAACTTTGCCAGTTTATGAAGGAAGTTCTAATCCTAATCAACACATCCTGAAGTACAAATGGCTGATGAATGCTGCGACAGCTGATGATGCAGTAAAATGCCGTAGTTTCCCCATTTCCCTAGGGGGTATTGCTACCATGTGGTTTACTCGTTTGCCACCACGATCCATCTCTAGTTTTGACCAGATGGCCACCAAGTTTGTTGAGCAATTCCGTATGCACGTGGCAAGGCCTAAAGATGTTAACACTTTGTCTAGTGTTACTCAAGCTCCCAGAGAAACGCTTAGACGTTACTTGGAGCGATTCCATGCCGCGTGCATAGAAATAAGCAATCCCAATGATAACTCTATCCTGATGGCATTGACTAAGGGGATTGATGCTGATTCCGAGTTTGGAAATTGGTTAGATGGAAAACCACCTACGTCATCGGATCGTTTCTATTCCAAGGCAGCCCAATTCTTGAGAAGGGAGGATGTGAAACAGTCTAGGAAGCATGATGATGCAGGGCCCAACATCGAAGGAATCCAGAGTAACATCGTTGTTAAACAGTCCGGAGAGAGTTCTGGAAAAGTTCAGTTGAACGTACAAAATAAACAGAATCAGTAGAGGGACAATGGAAATCAAAGCAAAAAACGCGATCAAAATCGTGGTCCTCGGCGTAGAGCTTCCATGTACGATAATTACACTCCATTGAACATGTCGTTGGAAAACGTGTATTTGCAAACTTGCAATACCATGCGATACAAGAAACCTGCTCCGAAGCCACCAACGGAAAGACAAATCCAAACAAGAAAATTTTGTAGATTCCATGAGAGTTATGGCCACAACACCAATGAGTGTCGTCACTTACGAGACCTCATTGAAAAACTGATACGTGAACGGAAGTTGGATCAGTATGTGCGGGCGCCGCAGTCTGGTGGTGCGGGCCCATCAAATAAAAATTGTGCGCCAAATCAAGAAAGGCAAGAGGAACCCGCTCGATCTGGCGGGAGGTTGGTTATTAATTCAATAAGTGGTGGTCCTCATCCAGCAGACCGAAGCTGGAAGGAAATGGAGTCGTATGCCAGCTCTATCAGGCATGCAGACTTCGAGTGTTATAGTAGTTTTGATAAAGGGGCTCCGGCCAAGCAACAGAAGACGATGACAGATGACATCATGTTCAGGAACAGAGACGCTAATAAAGTCGAAGCCCCTACTATCGATCCACTGGTCATTTCAGCTCAAATAGGTCTCGCTTGGATGAAGAGGATCTTAGTTGACAGTGGAAGCTCTTTGAATATTTTGTTTAAGCGAGCCTATGATCAAATGAGAATGGAAGGCACAAACTTAAAACCTTGTCAATCCTGAATCCATGGTTTCAACGGAAGTGCTACTATACCCACTGGAATGGTGGAATTACCAGTAGAGTTGGGAGTTGGAGAACGTCGGAGAGTACGGATGTTACAGTTCATTGTTTTGGACATAGACTCCCCTTATAATGCTTTCTTGGGCCGACCGGCCCTCGCTGAATTCAGAGCAGCCATTGCCCCGTGGTGTCTGACTTTAAAATTTCCCACTGATCGTGGAGTGGGAATCATTCAAGGAGATCAGGCTACTGCCAGAGCCTGTTATGTTGCTGAGCTGCTGGAGGAGCAGCGAAAGGAAAAAGGAAAGGGCGTAGAGGAATCTCTCTGCGTTCGTTTTGCCGATAATTGACAATTAACGCCCGGGCCTAGGCCCGGGCACCCCAGCCAATTCCTCAAGGATCTTGACCCAAGAGAAACTGAAGACGAAGGTGAATCTAAAGAAAGTCAAGCATCCCCGGCCGAACTGACAATCGATGTCCCAATTGACAATGATGATGATTCGAAGATGATAAAGATTGGGTCTCAACTAAGCTAGCAAACTCAAGAGGAATTGGTTGAATTTCTACGAGCGAATCTTGACGTGTTCGCCTAGACGCATTCTGACATGTGTGGGATCTCGCCAAACATTGCGAGCCACACCCTGAACATTGACCCGTGGCAGGTCCCTGTCAAATAGAAAAGGCATGGTATGGATCTAGAGAGATTTGCCGCCCTTAAAGAAGAAGTAGAAAAGCTTAAAGCGAACGGGTTCATTCGGGATGCGCTATATCCTGAATGGGTGTCGAATCCCGTGCTCGTTCGAAAGCCGAATGGAAAGTGGAGAACATGTGTCGATTATTCCGATCTGAATAAAGCATGTCCCAAAGGCAGTTTCCCGCTTCCCAGGATTGATCAGTTAGTAGACTCGACAGCTGGGCATGAACTCTTATCCTTCATGGACGCGTATTCTGGCTACAATCAGATACCGATGCATTTACCCGATCAAGAACATACCAACTTCATAACCAATCTAGGACTTTACTGTTACAAAGTTATGCCATTCGGACTCAAGAATGCCAGGGCTACTTATCAACGATTGGTCAATCGGATGTTTGCCAATCAAATCGGGAAAACAATGGAAGTATATGTAGACGACATGCTTGTGAAGTCACGACTCTCCACCGACCATATCAAAGACCTGGAAACTATGTTCAACATACTTCAAGAATACAAAATGAAGCTAAATCCACTGAAATGTCATTTTGGAGTTGCATCCGGAAAATTCCTTGGGTTCATCGTCAACGCTCGAGGGATCGAAGCTAATCCTGAAAAGATCTGGGCTATCAGAAATCTTGAAACTCCAAAAACCATAAAACAAGTCCAAAGTCTAAATGGAAAGGTAGCAGCATTGAGCAGGTTCATTTCAAAGTCCACTGACAAATGCATTCCCTTCTTCGATCTGATCCGAAAAGGGAAACGAAACTTTGAATGGACCACGGAGTGTAAGGGCGCTTTCCAAGCACTAGTTCAACATCTATCCATACCACCTATCCTATCGAAGCCCGTTGATCATGAGAAGTTGTTCGTATATTTGGCAATATCAGAACACGCCATTAGCGCTGCATTAATTCGAGAAGAAGACAAGATACAGAAGCCAGTATACTACGTCAGCAAGCGATTGACTGGGGCTGAAAGGAATTATCCAAAATTAGATAAGTTGACTTATTGCCTTGTTATTGCATCAAGAAAACTCCGACCGTATTTCCAGGCACATCCCATTATTGTTTACACCGACTAGCCGTTACGACAGGTCCTTTCGCGGCCTGAGACGTCTGGTAGGTTACTCAAATGGAACGTCGAACTGAGCCAGTTTGACATTACTTACACTCCAAGACGGGCCATACAAGGACAAGTTCTAGCCGATTTCATAGCTGAATTTACCATTCCAGAGGACTTGCCTGAAACTAGTGAATCCCCCGAATACGTCTGGAAGCTTTATACCGACGGTGCATCAAACGACCGGTGTTTGGGCGCTGGTGTTGTACTTGAAACTCCCGAAGGCCGATCCATATGTTATGCTTTGAAGTTCGGTTTTCATGCGACTAATAATGAAGCTGAATATGAAGCCCTCTTAGCTGGCTTGAAACTTGCTAGAGATTTGAGAATTATCGCAGTGGAAATTTATTGTGATTCACAATTAGTTGTGTGTCAAGTACGGGGAGAGTATCAAGCAAGAGATCGAAGGTTGCCTGCTTACTTAGCTCGAGTTCAAGAAGTACTAAATCAGTTTGATTACTATGCCATTTATTGTATACCTCGAGAACGCAACCAAAAAGCCGATTCATTGGCGAAGCTAGCCAGCACAGGCAAAGCTCAGCAAATGGGACTCGTTCCTGTAGAAGCGTTATCCTCCTCGAGCATTGACCGAGCAGAAATAGACAGGGTATGCGAAACCATTCTCGAAAAAGATTCATGGACGACTCCACTCAGAAATTACATTGAGCACGGAACCCTGCCGGAATGTAGGAGTGAAAAGAGACAAGTACTTCGGAAGGCCTCACGATTTACCATCCAGAATGGAATCATGTACAGAAGAGGGTACTCAATCCCTCTACTCCGGTGTATCGCTCACGATGAGATTAAACGAGTATTGCACGATGTGCATGAGGGAGAATGTGGCGATCACACCGGGGGGCAAGCACTCGCCAAGAAAATACTTCAATATGGATATTACTGGCCTACTATGAATCGCGATGCGTCGGATTATGCAAAGAAATGTGAAAGGTGCCAGAAATAAGCCCGTATTCCTAGAGCTCCTCCTACCGAGATAACGCAAATGGTCAGCCTATGGCCATTTGCGATGTGGGGCATCGACATCATTGGTGCTCTACCTCTGGCAAAAGGTGGTGCGAAATACGCCATCGTCGCAGTTGATTACTTTACGAAGTGGGCTGAAGCCGAAGCTCTTGCTACCATAACAACGAAGAAAGTAATCAACTTTGTAGTTCGCAACATCATCTGTCGATTTGGTCTCCCACACACCATTATTATGGACAACAGAACCCAATTCGACAGTGCTGAATTTAAAGATTTCTGCAAACGATTTCACATCCAAAAGAAATTCTCCGTAGTTGCACACCCTCAGGCGAACGGACAAGTCGAAGCGGTTAATAAAGTAATAAAGTCCATTATGAAAAAACGACTGGAAAAGGTTGGGGGCAAGTGGGTCGATGAACTTCCTATGGCTTTATGGGCTTACCGAACAACCCACAAGACCGCGACCGGCCACACTCCATTCTCTCTCTCTTATGGCTCAGAAGCCGTTATTCCAGTTGAACTAGAAGTACCTTCTCATCGTGTGACATACTATGATCCAAAGACAAATGCTATATTACTTGTTGAATCTCTCGATCTACTAGATGAGAAGCGTGAAGAGGCTGATTTGAGGGCAGCCGCGCATCAAAGTCGAGTCGCCCGATTGTATAACGCCAAGGTCCGCCCGCAAACCTTTGAACTAGGCGATCTCATCCTAAAAAGAATTTATCTGGTTCCTTCGCATATGAAGCCGACATGGGAAGGACCGTATGTTATTGAACGAAGGCTCGGAGATGGCACATTCAAATTATCGACCGTAGACGGTCTTACTTTGCCAAGAGCCTGGAATAGCGAGAGTCTTCGCCACTACTACACATAACAGGCTATGTTTATCCATTTAGTTTATTTTCCATTTCGCAATTTGTTTCTGGATTTCAAAATTAGAATTTGTAATAAGGCAACTGACTTTGCCATATTTTCTTATTTCAGCAATAAAATGCAATCTCTTCGAGCCAGAGCTGTGATTTACTTGAAATGCTTCATATGATCATCACTATGCACGGAGAGCTAAGTTTCACCATACAGTGGAATTTATTCAAATAGAGAGTGATTGTGATGCAACCGGTCACTCACTAAGCAAAACCCAAGCTCGGGGACAAGCCATCACATCAAAGGCAAAAACGGATTGATACACGACAATCCCTCACTTAACTCTCGGTTCCCAGAGTGCAAACTGAAGTATCAAAAATACGTCTACGAAGAGGGTGGATCCGTCCGCCTAACGACTTCGTCCGTATCTGAACCAAGTTTGAGGAGGGTGGAACCGTCCATCTAACAACCTCACTTGTCAACTCATGGTGGATGTGACCCGACCATCCATGATCCTGATACAACTCCGGATTCCCAGAGCGCGAACTGGAGTATAAACACCAACTCCGAACTCCTAGAGTGCGAGTCGGAGTATAAACATCAACTCCAAATTCCCAGAGTGCGAATTGGGGTATAAACACTAACTCCGGATTTCCAAAGTGCGAAATGGAGTATAAACAACAACTCTGAACTCCCAGAGTGCGAGTCGGAGTACAAACATCAACTCTGAATTCCCAGAGTGCGAAACGGAGTATAAACATCAACTCCGAACTCCAGAGTGCGAGTCAGAGTACAAACATCAACTCCAAATTCCCAGAGTGCGAATTGGAGTATAAAGACCAACTCTGGATTCCCAGAGTGCGAAACAGAGTATGATCAACAACTCTGAACTCCCAGAGTGTGAGTCGGAGTATAAACATCAACTTCGAGTTCCCAGAGCGTGAATTGAAGTATAATATCAACTCCGAACTCCCATAGTATGAGTCGGAATACAAAGGTCGATTCCAAGTCCCCAGAGCGCGGTTGCATGATTTGAACTTAAGCCGGCGTGACCAACCGCCAATAAACGAATGAGGATCCCCAGAGTGCGGATATGACCATCGGCAATCGGACACGCGTGGATAAACCGCTCAATCTCCGCTTGTCTCAAACATTCATTCAGTGGCACCAGACTCAACATATTATATGCGAGAATCAATCGCTGACTGATGTTCCACAACTCATCCCCGAGACTAGGGGGCAGGATTTAAGCATCAACCATTGACTGAAGCGAGGTGACGTCAAAAATCCAACTCGCTTCCCGGTCGCAAACCAAGTCCACAGTTTCCAAACTTGGCGAACAAAAACAAACTTGATTCGAAAGATGAAACTTCACAAGTGCACTTCAGATATTGAAACACTTAGGCGAATACACAATGATAGAAAAGAAGCCAATAAAGAGAAGTTTCATTTCTATTATTTGTAAAAGGAGTTCGTATACAAGTTTGTTCCAAAAAATTCCTACTAGCAGGGGCCGAACCCGCATCTATACACGGCCAACAAAATGCAAGTCAAAATAAACCGGGGAAGCATGTATAATCTTTCTTCTACCTTGGCTTCCTTCTCGATGTAGACCCACTGGAGCCGCCACTATTTTTCCACTTTGAGCCTTTGCCTCTTGGTGGACGGTCTCCAGGCGATGGCATAATATCGACATCCTCCTCCGAGCTCGAGTGAATAGGGATGCTTCCTGCGGGCGGAGTCGGAGGAACATGATCAAGTACAGAAGGTGGAATGGGCATGCCAGTGATGAAAATGTTGCCACCGGGAGATATCATTCTAAGAGGAGCTGGTCCCGGTGCTGCCATCCCACCTCCAAGGCTGCCACCATGAGCCGCTGCTGCCATTTCAGCATCGATTTGGGCGAACAACTCCTCTTTAGTAACTGCTTGAGCCCTACTGGGAGCAACAGTAGTCGGCATTGAAGAACTTGTAGTAGGAGCGCCTCCACCCATGAAAAATGATAAGTCAGCTAAAGGATCTCCATGACAGCGAAAGAGTTCTTCCATCAGCTGCTCATCAAACACAATCGTATTCCCTTGCGTATCGTCAAGTGGGGCAGCTGTAGTCACCGTGATTGCTTCGGCCACGATCGCCTCCTGCATCTGATATGATTCTTGAGTAGCAGGAGGCATGGCCGGTGTAGCATCGATCACTGGAAAAAAAAAGAGAAATGTTAGTTTAATTCAGATAAAGATTCCGACTTGAGGCGGATATGTGGAATGTTCAGAATACCTTCCTCAGTTTGATTTGTAGGCGGCGGAACGGCTTTGGTAACTTGCGCTGTGTCTGGAGACATCTGCGGCTGATCAGGATTGTAGGCATGAACAGCTTGGGGATCGACCACAGACGAGGATTCGGGCTGGGTCGACATGGGAACTTCAAGACTCGCCTCATGATGTTCGACCCCAGAACCGTCTCCTATTTCAAAGTGCTGGGCGCCGCCGAGTCTTTCCTTTTCGTGTAGAATCATTGACTCGTGAAGAATCTTCCTTTCATCTTCAGTCAGAATGCGATTCTCGAGTTCAAACTCATCCACAGACTCGCCCAGATGCGCCTTCCTCTCTTCTTCAACCAGTCGGCCCCAGGCATTGTACAGATGCGCCAGATAATCATCAAGCCAGGCTAGACCCCTGTGCCTCAGCACATTAGCGTTGTAAACAACGAGAAGGTCTTCGATATCAGCCTCTAGCCTGGACTCGGCCGACTTCACTTTCTCCTCGACCTCAGTCTCTACCTTGCGGACTTTAGCTACAGCCGCATCTCGTTCATCCCTAAGCAGAACAACCTGCTCGCATGCCTCCTGGGCTGCGTTATTCGCATCAACTTTTTCCTTAGCCAAGTCGGAAAATTTAGCCTTAAGCTCATTGAGTTCCTTGACCGCCGCATCCCGCTCGACGGTAACAGTAGCATTCCGATGACCCATCTCCTCCACCAGGGCAACATGCGTCTGCCTCAACCTCTCCATGGCCACATTCGCTTTGTCAGCTTTTTTGGTGGCCTCAATTTCAGATTTTCGATAAGACTCGGCCTCAGCAGTGAGCACTTGAATGATTCGGTCCCTTTGAGCAAGTTTGGTCTCCATTTTCTCAAGTGCTTTAGCTCGCTCAAAGGCCACCTTAGAAGCTTTCTCTACAGCCTTTACCCACTCTCCGTACTAGGTGTAGATGTCATGAACGTAATCATGCATCTTGCCTTCCACCCCTGATGGAATTCTTTTTATGTGTGGTGGGAAGACATAGCCATCGAAGCAAATGTTCGGAAAGTCCTTCCTCATCTGAGCCAGTTTAAGGGCCCCTTCTCCTGTGGGCTCAGCTGGGACCTGCTTTGTAATTATGGAGGCCGTGGTCTCGACTCTCTGAAGATGAGTCTCAGATCTAGAAGTATGAGAAGATGGCCTGTGACGAGGAGGCTCTGGCGGGTGTGGAACAAAAATGGGAGGTGGAGATGGAAGTCTGAGAGGAGCAGAGCGTGATCTAGACCGATGTCTGTATTCTCTGTCCCTATCACGCCCATACCTATCTTGGTTAGAGTACTCGCGTTCGCGATCTCTATCCGAGTCTCTTCTACGGGAGTCATAATAAGAAGAAGCCTTTCGGGCCGAGCGAAGATTCCCGAGCATTGACCCTCTTCCAGACATCGTACCTGAAAATGAGAAACGAAGGAAGAGTTAGTGATTTCTTAAGTTGGACGATTTACAGTTGTGAATCATGTAGTGTAGTGAAGTGTATGCATGTGCAACACCCCGACCAACCGGAAATGTCGATCGCACTCATAACAAGCGACCCGCTCAGTTCAAGAGCATTATCAAGCTCCTCCATCCCGGCGTCGTGTTGAGACGACAAAAAATCCGAAATCGGAATATCAGCAAGCCCTTCAAAAGGATTCTCTACTGGCGGGGGAGGAGCCTCTGAAATTTGAATCCCCGGGACGGGCAAGGACATGACCACGGATTTAAACCTCTCGGATTTAGAACGCTTGTAAGCAGCTGCCTTGCCTTTTCTCCTTCCTCCTGAATTCTGGACATCGGAAGAAGGCCCATCTAGGAGCTCGTTGTCGGTAGGCGTTCTCTCCGGATCAACTTCTTCGGCTATTACGACTCCGGGCGCTTTGCGCTTCACCCGTTTCTTCGGGACCACTCTAAGTGGCCCTTCCAGCCGTATGCTCCACCTCCGTTCAATTAGCCCGACAGTCCTCAAGTTTCTGTCGGTTAGAACCAAGTCGATATGCCTCTCTTCGTCCGGAAATGCTTGGAGGATCCGAACCAGCTCTTTGAAGTATGCACCGTCAAGTCGGGAGATTGCAGCTGTAAAAAAAGAGAACAATGTCAGTTTTGGAGCCGATTATTATTATCTTGATAATTCAAGAGAAAACGCTTACGTCTATCCAACCACCGCCTAGCAAATCCAGGGGGCACCGAACGTAGAACCATTCGGTCTTGAAGTAACTTAGCCTTCCCCAGGAGCCCATTACAATGTGGCAGTTCCTGACCACTTCCAAGAAGGTGAAAGAAGGGCTGTCTCCATGACTCTTAACGTTAAATAAATATCTGATCTCGATCGGCTTTGGTGGTCGAAAGAGGATCTCCATAAATAGAATGAAAGTGCTATTCAGCAGAGCATACCCGTTGGGGTGTAGCTGAGATGGTGCTATTTCAAGAAATGATAACATCTCCCTTATATATTGATTGAAAGGAGGAAGCGTTCCCGCCGTACAGGCATGACGGTTAAAAGCAGTAAACCCCTCCGGGGGATCATGCGGCCTATCATTTGACCCAGGCAGTAGCACGTCATCAAGCGACAAGCCGTGCCTTAAGCAAATCCGTCCCAGCATATCTTCGGAGATACCGGATGGCACAGAATCTTGTGGACGACAAATGAACCGGGCACCTGGACGATCGTCCGGAGCTGGGTCTATAACTTCGGCTTCAATGACCGGTATCTCGATGGTTGGAGGAATTGAACTCGGGAGTTCCTGCTGCTGTGAACTTGAGGGTTCCATGACTAGCTAGCTTATGAAAAATCATTGTTAAACAGACAATAACGCTCGTGCATCCCCCGGTGTAAAGTGTGTGAGTGTGTTGTGCAGTGCGGTACTGTATATCACTTGAAAAGTTCTACTGAGTTAGAGAAAAAATGAAAACGACGAGACTTCGGAATTCAGTCGGAAGGACCGTGATCGCTGACCGTCACAACCATGCCATCTAGAAATTAGCAATCAATCCAAGTTAAAGTTTGTTAAAATTTTGTCAGAGTTGCAGTTCCATCGACGAGCTTCGAAGGGAAATCAAATATGCAGTTCAACGGTCAAGTCCAGTTATGCAAGTTTGAAGCTCGTCGGAGTCAGTTGTTCAAGTGTGCAAGGATTTACAAATTCTTTAACATTCAAATTCGTATCGGTCACGAGAGCCTTGTTCGCATCGAAAATCATGTTCATCCATGTGCGAGTTCGACTCGGTCTAAAAACTGGAAATCATGTTCATCCATGTGCGAGTTCGACTCGGTCAAAAAACTAGAGATTTCGTTCATCCATGTGCGAGTTCGACTCGGTCTAAAGACTGGAGATTTCGAATCGATCCGGAGTATTCATTTCGCTACCATCAATTGAGTCGTCTTCGTATCGATCCCGGGCGCATAATTCGAATCGATCGAAAACCCTGGGTTTCGAATCCATCAGACGCAACCCCTACGTATCGATCAACCCGCTCGAGACACTCATCGATACTAATTGATTCGATGCAACAACTTAGCCATCGATCGATACGAAGGCCTTCGTCTCATCATCTCGAAGCCTTGACTCCCGATCGATGCGAAAACGAGGACCAGAAGACCATTTTATCTCCATACTCCTTCTTCCCCAGATCGATTCGAACAGCATCTTTCTCCTCCTTCGACCTCGCACAAAATCTACTTCCTCGAACAACGATCAGGCGTGAGTTCGAGTGGAATGGAGTGAGAATCCGAATCTCATCGTTTTAGGGCTGATGTTATTCAATTGATTACCTTATGTTCAATAACTAGTTTAAGGAATTGAAGTATTTGAGTCGATTCGAAGTCGAGCAGTTTTCCTCTTCTAAGTTTTTTGAGCGATACGAAGACAATGCGCCAGAATAGAAAAGTGAAAAGTGAAAAATGGCTAAGTACAAAGTATTTATATGGACTCGAGCACAAAGGTGAAAAACGATTCACCTCCCAGTGAGTTCAACTGGCTATGAAGTGTCACCACAAGATCGGGTCGAACAAGCATTTCGTATCCATCGAACCCCGCGTCCATCGATACGAAATCCTTGTTCGTATCGATCGTTTCCAACTCCTTCCCCAGAGCACCGATACGAACAGTCAGTTCGAATCCATCAAGCCACGGCATCCAGAGGCCAATATCCATCGATGCGAAGGTGCGTTTCGTATCCATTTCTATGGTCCACATCGATTCGAAAGTGAAGACAACTGCATTGGGACCCACCGAAATCCGTAACCATCGATACGAATGACCGTTTCGTATCCATCCAAGCTCATATTCTTCAATACGGGTTGCTCATTTCGTATCCATCAACGCAATGGATACCGATGTGAAAATAATGTTTCAACCCTCCACATCGATTCGGGAGAGGATCGTTACGAAGGAACATTCAAAAACAACCGTCGAGCGTTGTTACAACGAATTTCACGTCGGTTCAGGAGAGGATCGATATGGAATTCAATATAAAATAAACTGACAATGACTCGTGAGCGTACAAACGTCAACGAAAGTCAGATTAACATATATGTATATATGTCGGACTAATATTCAATATTCCAGATTTCCTAGAAATGAAAACTCATTTGATAACGATTACAACAACTAACGGCTAATCACTGGCATACAACAATTAGTTTCAGCAATACGGGGTATAGCAGTTGACAGTCAATAGTTTACATTATCGAGAAAATCAGTCGAAGATTACAGCTTTCATTGAAAAGACAATAACTATTCAGAATAAAGATTGCATCATTTCAAAGCACATCATGTTTCCACAAGACGTACTTTGGGGGGCAAATGTTATCCCGCCTTTTGGCAAGGCCGTGACACTAAGGAATTGACTAGTAAACCAATGATGGTCCATCCCAGAGATCGGTTATACACAGGCTCACTATGGATATCGACGAATTTTGCCCGAGTCCGGATCGAGCATAATTTAATATAGCACAACAAGCTAAGCTATGAGAATCAACGTTCCAAATTTCAAGTCAATCCGAGTTCGTATGCTCAAGTTACGATCGATGCAAAATTGGGTGAAAACCAACCTCTGTTCGACTTGCTCCACTTCGACTCGATCACAGAACCACTGTTCGACTCGCTCCACTTCGAATCCATCTCAGAACCTCTGTTCGACTCGATCCTCATTCTTTAAAAAACAACACTTTGACTCGATCGATCAATGCACAGTTTGACTCGATCAGCTTCACGTCCATCAGGGAAAGCTTTGTTCGACTCGGTCGATCGATGCATAGTTCGACTCGATCATCCAATATCAACTACGCATCCATCCGAAGACTTCTGCTTCGTATCCATCGAAGCAAAGCACACAGCCGATACGAACGAAGTCTATCACCATCGATACAAACAAGGTGAGGTTCAAGAATGACTCGGCCAAGGAAGTGGATCAACATGATGAATGCTCGCCACATCATCTGACAATCACGCCCAGCTATCGAGTCGAACGAAAGCGAGTCGAAGTGATGGAGTCGAACGAAACAGCCAACCGAGAATCCCATTTCGTATCGATCATATCTCCTGATCTACAAGTCCAAATGCTATGAAATTTTCATAGAAGACTACGTGCATGCTAAAGAATGTCCATGCCAAATTTCGACTCCATCGAACGCGATCTTGATCGATACGAAATCCGTTCGTATCGATCACGGATCGGACCGAAACTTCACGGGCTTGGGCGCGCGAGTCTGGTCACGTGCCAGAGAGGGTCTCCCGAGATCTGAGCGAAATATCAGCCTCCTACATCTATAAATAGACCCCTAAAGCCAACAGAAAAGGGGGCTTCTTCTCCTTCGAGCTCTCCAACGCCCAGACTCTACTGGATCCCGATCTGAACTCTATTGCTGCTGCTACCAATGAAGTTTACTGCTGCAAATCATAGTCATCTGCTATAAATTACTGAATTCAGTTGTAATCTTCAAAGAAGGATCAATAAAGCTAACAACTTCATAGTGGACGTAGGCGATACGCCGAACCACTCTAAATTCTTGTGTCTCCTTTCATTTTAATTGCTTTCATATCTGAAATTTGGTATTTTTGTTAGATAATCCTCTTTTTCCATTTTGCTTTCTTCACTTTATCTCTTCAAAAACTTCCGAAGAGTGTTGTGCCAAATTTTGGTACAAACAAAAAGGTTGTAATAAAGTTACACTTTTGTGTTAGTTGAATATCAAAGATCCTTTTTTAATCCGACCAACTTACTTAAATTGTCTCTTGACATAGGAGATGATGAATAAACAAGAATAAATTTGAAGGCCGCACATTAATAATGGGTATATTAAAATACAAAGTCCACAAAATCATTACAACTTCGACTTAAAAGCAAAAGATAATTAGTTTGCAACATTACAAGGGCTCATAAAGAACAGATTCTTTCTAATACTTGATAACAAATCTATCCTTGTTAAATTTAACCTTATCGGAAGTTAGGGAATCAATAGTCAAAGGTGCGGTGAAACCCTGGCAAATTCCAACATTCCCCAAGGTGAGGATCAGATTCGTGTAGATCCTTGAACCTCCTATGAAGGTGTCTAATCAGTCCGCCATAACCATCACCCAAAAATGAAAAGTAGTCTTGAGAAATCGAGCATATATAAGATATAGACACTCCATAAGTTTAGCTCTATCTTCAATTAGCATCCAAAAGAGCATGGTCGATTCTTTATTTTTCTTGCCAAAATTATCCCGGTGAAAGCGTGATTTCTAAAGGAGAGGAGCAACCTTTTTATTCTTAAAATCCTCAAGATACTTGAGACATTTTAAATTCTCATATATTTCTCATTCGATGAATTCAAGTCTTTGCATAGCCTTTCTCCTTCTCGGTTAAGTCTTAAGATTTCCTTTTTCTTTTTATCCAGAATAATCTCTATATAATTTGTATTCATTTTCCTATGCTGGTAGTTAAATCATATTAATAATTTTCAACTACGCCAGTAGAAAATATGTAATGAATAAAACTAGAAAACCACCAGTGGAGGAGTAGCAGTGGAACTAGGTTTGAAGGATCGGATAGAAGGAGCATTAGAGGGATTTTGAGCTTCAAGAGCAGGGTGAGTCTTGATAGGAGTTTAACCTATCTTACAAGATTCAAAAGGCATGACTTAGAAGGAGAATGTCTAGAAGGTGGGGATTTATCAGCACCTTTAGTTGCTTCTGAAGAAGGGAAGTCAGATGTATGACTTGAACCTTCACGGGCTTTGGACCCGCCTTGACCTAGGTCACCATTCTCATCTCCTCTTGGAAAATCCTTTCCAGAAGGACCATCAGTACCATCTTTCCCATCACTATCATCTTCACCATCGATGTCATTTTCACCATCCTCATTTGCTTTATCAGCTCCTATATTCCCCAATTCCTCATCATCATCATCTATTGGTATATCATAAAAAGCCAAGAACTTATTGGTTCAATAATGTCTTCTCCTACAACATCAGAAAAGTCACCGAGAATATGCTCTAGTAAAATATCAAATATTCTCTTGTATTCCATCCCTAACTTATCAAATGAGGTAAAAGCCATATCTTGACATCAGTCAATGTTGTCCTACTAAGTGGTAAACAAGACTTCTTCAGCACATTGCCCATTCTATCGGGGAAGGGGTCGCTCAGAAAGGAGGAGACCTTGGATCTCATGGCATGAAGAGATGATTTGAGTTTGTCAATAGTAAGATTCTTTTCAACCAAATCCTTTTCTAAATCAAGAACTCTAGCCAAGGATGTTGTAAGAACAGAATTCATTGATTGAGCTTGGGAAAATTTGCCCTCCAAAGATTTCACTTTGTCCTCCAGTTCATGAAATTTCTTAAGTTTCTTCTCTAATGACTTCCCCCCTCTTCCAGCTTCCGAGACTTTTCCTTTTCTAGTTCTAAAGAGGCTATGATTGTTTTTTCCTCAGAAACATTGACTCATTATTAGTTTGAAGGTCCTGAAGCTGGGTTTCTAAGTTTGATATTTTCTCAAATAATAGGGAGTTTAGTTCTTACAACTTGGCCACACTCTGGGAAGAAGATGCACATGACTATTGAAAATTAAATAAGTGTCGAACTATCTAAAAAAAGAATAATATGAAATTAAAAACTAAAGAATAACTAAACTTAACACTTATACTATACAAAAGAAAGAGAACTTTACATGAATAAGATGCTAAAAAAAGATTTTCCATAGATTCAATAGAAAAGAAGGAGGAGCGTCAGAAGAGCTAGATGAAGCAAATACGGAAGAATGTGGGTCCTTTGCGAAGAAATCCATGAAGTTGGTAGAATGAGAAAATCTAACCCAAGGAGAAAGGGGGGAATGTCTTCTAAAGGAGTATCAACCCTAAGGTTCAATATAAGGAAGCCATAGATTCTTGAAGGGAAGGAGCAGAGATATTGGAGGTAGAATCTTATACCAAGAGAGTGTTCACAACAACAGCGGTGCCAAAAGAAGAGAAAAAAGCTAAGGTATATTAGGCCCATCCCCTTTGGGCTTCTTAAAAAGAACCTCAGATGGAGCAAGGGCGACCTTAGAACCTTTTCTCTTTATATCTTCCCCGGTCTTCACTAGAGCATCCTTGGTAGTAGAAACAACAGACAACGAATTAGTTTTTGAAGTTGTTGCTTCCCCTGTCTCCTTAGGTGAAACAAGTGACTCGGAAGCACCTTTATTAAGTGACATGACATCTATACTTACAAGATGCACTTTGGAAGGATATATTCACAATGGTAAAAGCACTGAAGAAGTTTATTTCACCGCACAAAAAAGAAAAAGAAGATAAGAAATAAGACTAGGAGAGTATCCGGGACTTTCAGTCATTATGCACTACAACAGAGAGTTTGCAGAGAACACATCGAGCTTATCAACGACAAAGGATGGTGGATTGTTCCTTTTATTTCTCATCATGGAGGGTTCGCCCAAGACACAACGAGTTGGAAAAATTAGAGAGCACTTCTTTAATTTCTCCTCAATAAGAAGCCTCAATCAACTCCTCGAGTATATTGTGGAATCTCCAAAGCTAGTGATCCTGGCCAGAACCTAAAGGTCAATGTTCTTTGATTCAGCTAGCATTCATCTGTTTAATGAAAATCGATAAAAGAAATATGAGCTGTGATTAAATGGAAACATATCATGTAAAAATACAAATGAGGAGCGAAAACATTCCAGTAATATTTGTAGAGTAACATCTCATGAAGAAGAACCGGTGACTCTAATTCTAAGTTCTATTAATAAAGTCGTTACTATTCTACCACCAAAAGAGCTAGGATAATAAACAGAACCCTTAAGCTAATTCTTCATCTTTTGAAGTGTGACTAAGAAATAAACGATAGAAGGAGTTAGCTCTTCTAGCTTGAGATCAATAAATAGTGAATAAAGAATTGATGTAACTATAGGAGTTGGGATTTAGTTAGATGGGAGAAATCATCGGGAAAGATAAGACAATGTGGATAATGGAGTTGAAGGGCGGGTAACATGAGTGATAAATGTGAAGAGGAGTGAAAGGGAAGAACCCAAAAGGGGTGTTGATTCGATCATTTGGGCCTGGAACCCTCGTTTTAATCCTCGAAATACCAAAAAGATGAAGGACAGAGTCGATATCTTCTTGCTTCGTATTTAAAGGAAAAAACTTGAAAATATCTCCTCCCCCTCAACCTCATGCTCACGCCATCCCTCTATGATGTCACCCACCCTATATGCTCTTGTTTACCCATATGTGTGTAAGGTGAAGAGATGGTTGCTTTTGACTTTTGTATGAAAATATCATGTAAATGGTAAAATGTATATATGTATATATGTATGTGTATAAAATGTATATACATGTGTATACATATGCACAAGATAATAAACAACGTTGCAATAACTTAGAACAATTTCTATTCGTCAAACCGTTGATAATCCGGAATTCAATTTTTGGTTATATTTTTACTTTTCAGTTAAACTATATAATTATTTGTAATCAACATTTTAAAATAACATTTTTATTATTATTTAATAATTAAAAGGGCCTCATTTGATTTTAAAATAATCATTACATCATTTAAATTCAACTTAAATTCAAAAATAAATTATTTTAAAATGAAGACATCATTACTGATGGCATAAAAACATTTTAATGAGGACATCATTAATGATGTCATAAAAACATTTTATTTTAAAAAATAAAACAAATAATTTTATTATATATTATTACTAAAGTGGAGAAATAAGTGTATGTATTTAGTTTCTTTCGCGATTTCTGATGGTTAAAAAGCTGTTTATCGATAAAACGATTCTCGGTCATTTTATTGATTTTTTTTGAAGAATATAGTTTTTGTAAATACTTTTTCAAAACCAGATCACCATTATTATTTATCACATAAAACATGATTATTTATGTTTAATAATCTTGTATTTGAATATTAAAAGTTAATTAAATATTGCAATTTAAAGTAATAAAATTATGGGTCGTTATAACCATCTACACTTAATCAAGTTTTCATATAACAACCGTTATCAGACTTGTATAACGATGGCACCCTTTGAAGCTTTATACTAAAGGCCATGTAAATTACCCATATGTTGGTTAGAGATCGGAGATAGGTTAGTTCTTGGTCCAGATATAGTGAGAGAAGCCGTAGAGAAGATTGAGTTAATCCGAGCGAGGATGAAGGAAGCTCAATCTAGGAGAAAAGTTATGCAGATAAGATACGAAAAGACCTAGAGTTCTCCATTGGAGGTCAGGTCTTCGTCAAAGTATCACGATGAAAGGTGTAGTGAGATTCGAGAAATCAAGAAAGTTGGCACCGAGGTTTGTTAGACCATTTCCTAGGTCTGTTAATAAAGTCAGTTACTATTCTACCACCTAAAGAGCTAAGATAATAAACAGAACCCTCAGGCCGATTCTTCATCTTTTGAAGTGTGACTAAGGAACAAACGGTAGAAGTAGTCAGCTCTTCTAGCTTGAGTTTAATAAATAAATTGGACAAAGAATTGATATAACTATAGGAGTTGGGATTTAGTTGGATGGGAGAAATCATCAGGAAAGATAAGACATTGTGGATAATGGGATTGAAGGACGGACAACATGAGTTATAAATGTGAAGAAGAGTGAAAGAGAAGTACCAAAAAGGGTGCTGATTTGATCATTTAGGTCTGGAACCCTCGGTTCAATCCTCAAAATACCACAAAAACAGAGGACAGAGTCGATATCTTCTTACTTCGTGAAGTAGGAGTAATGAGAAGTATAAACCTTCTCTTGGAAAAACTTGTAGGTTTGGGAGACTAAAGAGACATTGATGCCCCTTTCGAAGTTAGTTCCTTATCTCTAGCCATGATATCTACATATATAAAGGCCTTACTTACTCAAATGAAGTTCAAATGTCCAAAATAAAGCTAATAAAAACCTTTCTTGGGTTGTAAAAAATAAATAAGTAGATTACTAATGATATCACTAGGTAAATCAAACTTACCATAAGCGTTATAACATAAGAAAATGTATACATACATATATCATGATAATATGGTAAGGAATATGGATCCAATGAAATGTTTGCATATGCCAAAGTATCTATATGGTAGTCAAGGTTTATTGACTAATCTAAGAAAAGTGTTAAAAGGAAGGTAATTTGGATGGCTAATTCCTAAGGAAAGGAATCACATATGAAAAATAATGCATGAATGTTGGCCACTAAACAAGTAAACTATGTGTAATGTTAGCTTTTGAGTGATAAAACATCACAAATAAGGCCAACTATCTAATGATCGGCTATTGTAAGATTGAATATCACATGATAAATAAATCATCATGGGGTACGGTGTAAAAATGGTTAAGAATGAAATAGTTGCATGATAATTCGAAACAAGTATCCAAAATGAAACTTATATATATATATAAGGGATGATCCTAAAAAAATTATATAGTAAGGGCTTTCGTGAGTCAGAGTGGAAACGTACTTTCATGAGCTAAGCCTACGTTATTCTCGCACATTTCCACTTTGACTCACGAAAGCCTCTTATTTATGTGTGTATGTATATATAAGGGCTTTCATGATTCAAAGTGGAAATGTGTAGGGGCTTTCATGAGCTAAGCCTACATTGTTCTCGCACCAAACTTGGAAATAGCCATCGTGAGTAACACAGAAAACAAGGCTTTCATGTACCAAACTGAAGGTATAGCTTTCCTAAAAATAATGTCTCATGATAAATCTAAACACAATCCTTGTGAGAAGAACTAAAGACAAGGCTTTTGCATGTTAAACAAAAGGGTCCAATTTTCATGTAAAAGAAGGGAATACTCGTGTATAAAGTTCAAACATAATCACCATAAATTTAAATCAACTAGCTTTCGTAAGTCAACTTGGAAACATATAAGGCTTTCATGGGTAAAGCCTATGTAGTCCTCGCATCTAAAACTTTTCATGACAAGCTTAGGTGCAGCCATCATGAGTAAAATAGGAAATAGGGTTTTTGTGTATCATACCAAAAGCTTAGTTGTCGCAAAAAAAGAGAAAGAAAGAGTCCTTCATGTGCTAAATAGATGTAGCCCTCATGAGTAAATGTATATATAAGGCCTTATCAACGATGGTTTGGGTTCATTACGAAGTAGGTACACAAAACAACAAACCCAAAAACCACAAACAATAAAGTAGCGATTTATGTATATAAATCTGGATCGTAGTGATCATTATAGAAGACAATATGAAGAAATTACCAAGAATCAAAAGGTTACGCAGCTCAGATTAATTATATTTTCATAAGATTAAGATCAACCAAAATAAATTAGAAATCACAACAGCAAAATGAACAATAAACAAATCAATCAGAAAGTTACTTACCAAATGGAAATCGCAAAAGGTTAGGGTTTGATTTTTGAAGATGATAAGGTAGAAAATTTTTAATAAAGAAAGTGAAAAGAAAAGAAGAAAGGCGCTATTTATAGAGTGAGGAAGAAAGTAAGATGATCGTTGGATCAACAGATAAGGAACGTCAATGTTTAGGATGGATATATTTAAGAATATGATATGTACTTTATACTAAAGTATAAAGCAAAATTGTAATAAGAGAGGAGGGAAAATGTTAAACCCAAAAATGTTAGCTATCGTAGGACAATGAAGGAGGAAAATTGTAAAGGACAAAGTTATCATGAAACAACTTAGGGAAGCCATTGTGTGATGACAATCAAAGGCCCTCGTGATATAAGATGAAAGCTTTCGTGAAGCAAATTACAGGAGCCTTCGTGATGTGTTATCATGAAGCTTTCTATGATGTAAGTTTGTGTAGTTTGACAACCACATGCTGTCATGATAAAATTCCTTAGGCAACCATGGGATAAGATTACCAAGCTATAGTGGGGAGTAATGTGAAGCTTTTGCATTCCACCATGAAAATGATGGTTCAAGTCCATCATGAGAATTCCAAAGCCATCATAGGTCGCCTCAAAAAAGCAAATCCATAGTCATCATGAGAGATTCTATCATGTGATCATGAATAATCTAGCAAACACACATTATCATAATAATTTTCTATAAGAAGTGGTGAGATGAAGTTACCAAGTCATCGTGTGGAGTTTAATCGAGCAATCGTGTGCCATCATTCAAATAAGGAATTAAGTCCATATGATTGTAAGGAGTTCCAATATGCTATCGTAGATAATCTTCAGGTGACAAATCAATGCTATCGTGAGAAGTTTGATGAAGCTATCATGTATTATCTTTGAATGATGTATCAAGGCAATCATAAGGGGTTCCAAAAGGTTACATTGGTCCTCGTGTGCAATTTTGTCATCATATGCAATTGTGAGAGATTACAACACTTTGTCATGTACAATTCTAAGATAAAAGACCTAAACTGTCGTGAAGAGTTCTAGGGAAACATCATTTGTCATTATAGAGCAGCAAATAAATGCCATCGTAGTAGATTCCCAAGATGCTATTGCACTCAATCATGAACTAAAATCCATCAACAAACTAGTGTGCCATATGTTATTTTGGTTATGTGTCATGTGGACTAATCACGACTGTCTACTTCTAATAGAGTGCCACGTGTTAAGAATCAAGCACCTCAAATTCTCTATAAAATAACATGCACCCCCACCTAGAATGGGGTCGAATTTTTCTAGATCTTCTTCTCCTCCATTTTTGTTTGTCCTCTCAACTTTGTAAAGAAAGCTCTGAATGGGAGATCCATGGCCATTATGGAAAATTGTAATTAAGGATTTTGTTATTAAGGACTTACACTTGACATGATTTGCAAGATCGCTTCATTGGATATTTGACATAGTTGTTAATTTCTATTGCATCCAGTATATGTTGTAAGACTTCCATGTTGGACATATCCAAAGTATGCTACTATGGATTCCATTATAATTGTGGCCTCAGTTCATTTTCACTTGTTTTGACTTAATAGCTTTGCCTAACTTTTGCCAATAACAATGATATTGGCCTTTATGCAATTACTGTATTGATTTGGGACTTGTATAGAAATTATAGTTGTTAACATGAAAATAATATACCACTCTTGAATAGACAATGGAAAAATGTAATAAATTAACATTAGGCATAACAATTAATTAGTCATAATTTAATATTAGGCTATATATTCCCTTAACTTCGAAACTTACAATTATAATTATAGACCTATAATGTATTTAATAATTAAGATATATAAATGGTGATTAATAATTAACAACCAATCAATCGAATAAAAATGAGTTAAGGATAATTATCGAAATTAATACATAAATAAAGGTGAAATAAGGAGTTTACCTTATAAGGCCTTTAATGCATAAGTATAGGTGAGGGGTGTTTTGTTTATACACACACACACATATTATATATTGATATAGTTTTGTGTGTTGAATGTTAGAGAGTAGACATTATGGCTAAGTGTAGGGACGCAAGGTCAGTTGAAAGCACATAAAAGTCTACCCAACTAATATGGCTACCAACAGTGTAACTTTTATAACTGACATGGGATATCGCCTATAATAAGTACCCATAATAGATGCGAGGTTAGTCCTAATTTGTAGAGTAAGTGATCTGCTCAGCCAATCTGGCTATCAGCACCTGCAAATAGTTGGATTAATGTGGGAAGTCATGATTAGGTTATGGATTATAAAGACGAGGTAATCCTAGGTTGCCTTACTTCCGGGTTGAGGTCTTAAATGGTTGTATTAGGGTTTGCCTCTCCCTATAAGAAGTATTAAATGGTCGGGATTATCATTTAGGGGCACTAGTGAGAATCTTTTGGAAGGGTCCGGTTCAGGGTTGGTGTATTAAATGATTGGTGGGTCTGCCTCTTTCCTATTTAGGAAGTATCAATTGGCCTAGTAGAGATTCCTATGATGGCTATTAGGATATACAAGAAGGGGTTAGCCTTGGGTTTAGGTATTAAATGGCTGAAGGGCTCTGCCTATTCCTATTTGAAAGGCTTTAAGGAACTCGAGTACTTTCACCCACATCATTAGGGAATTATTGGATGGGAGATGGGTTGTTCAACCCAATATATTCCATATTTTCACTATACTCTCTTTTATAGTCATGAAAGTGGATTTGTAAGGTTATTGTTCAGTGGTTGAAGGTTTGCTTGGAGAAATATGATAAATGCGTAAGACATAAAACTTATCTGAAGGATTACTGCTCATATACTATTATTGTAAAACTTGAGGGTTTCATTCACCAGACATTGTTGTTTTGACTACCTCCTCAATACAACTTATACATTAGGTATAGTGATGAGTGTAAAGAAGATGGAGGAGGCTTGGCTTATAGTTATCTTTATCAGTTATCTATTTATGCTATTATGATGTACCCATATTATCTTTTAGACTTATTTTATAAGTATTGTGATATTGCACTCCAATCATGTGGTTTTATGAGATAGGTACTTTAGTTGGTTATTATATTTACTCCTTTTGCTGTGAGATTCTAAAAGCATAGATAAATAGCTTGTACATTGTTTATATTTAATCAATTATATCAACTAATAGCCAACTCCGAAATGGACCTAAGGTTCAATGAGCTTTATTTAGGTTGAAAATTATACCCATATCGAAAAGGGTTGTTACATTTGATATTAGAGCTTACGTTACTTGATCAGTGGGAATAGAAATACGAGATTTCTACTTGTTATTTTTAATAATAGTTTTCAAACCTCTACTATATATATGATTATAAGGATGTACACAAATGTATTGGCAAGTTCTTAATTCAGCAAATAATATTATCATAAGAAGTTATGACAAACAAAAAAAAGTTCGAATCTACAAATAGTTGATAATGGCCGAAACCAATAGCTCTGAGGTCAGGAATCACATCTCTCAGGGGATACCCACCATACCGGGTATGCCTCTATGGTTTCACAGAACTAGAGCTTAGATCGATGACCGTGAACTCATATTCACAGAACTAGAGTTGGAAGACCGAGTCAGGAGGAAATTAGCCGCATGACATTTGAAAGGAGGGACACTTAATTGGTGGCCCGTAGTAACAGCTGAAAATAAGAGGAAGGTATAACTTTGAATGAATTTAAGAATTTCTTCGGGTTGCGGTTCATGTCCAAATGCTTAAGTGATCCTTTTGTTGGAGAAGTTTATTCATCTAAAGCAATGAGACTCCACAATAAAGGATTACATTAATAAATTCATAGAGTTGGTCAAATATGGGATTAGTTTAATTGATGCCCCGACGAAGAAGGCGATGTTTTTAAAGGGACTAAATTCCCCTTTAAGGGAACTACTCAACCCAAGTTCCTACAGGCACCACCTATGAGATGCTAGTCGAGATGACGCTGCTTCAAATGTTTAGTAAGGAAGAGAAGGAGTAGGTAGGGCAGTCCGATGACCAAGTGAGGTAAAAAAAAGAAAATTCTAGGAATATAAGAAGGCTAAAGGAAAGTTCGGACATGTGGTAGATGCCATAAGAAGGGACACATCGATAAGGAGTGCAAGGTGAATTTAATGAGGGAGGAGTTCAAGAAGAGGTATTATAATTGCAACAAGGAGGGGCACTGCAAGAACAAGTGTTTGGAGCTTGTCAAGGAGGGATCAGTCGGGCAAGCCTATGCCATTGAAGCTATGCCTACCTCAAGAAAACATCCTCCCAAGGACAAGGGACAATCTTCTTTGGAAGGTATAAGTATTATTTCAGTGAATACTATTTATACCTTATTTGATTTAGGAGCATCACATTCATTTATAGCAAGAAATGTAGGTAAAACATTAGAACCAGAAACTCAACTTGTCACTGACCCTATAATTGTATTAAATCTCATTGGGGATCGACACATCTTTCTTTGATTTGCAAAGCTCTAGTCGTGGACATATGTAATGTATAATTTACATGTAATGCGTATGTGTTGGGTTTTGAGTGATATGGACTTATCTCGGGAATGGATTGGTTGTTGTACTATGGGCCCGTCTTAGACCGTGATAGGAGGATTATATGGTTGTAGAGTTGTGGGGGTCGAGGTATAGATGTTCGTTGCATGTCCTAAAGCTCGACTATGTTGAGCTACCTTTATTCTCTTAGCCTATCACATAAGGAGCTCTCATCTGTACCCATGGTTCGAGAATTTAAGGACGTTTTTGAAGAAATCTCCAGTTTCCCACCTCAAAGTGAAATTGAGTTTAGTATTGATTTGGAGAAAGATGCTAGGTCAGTCGCATTACCAACATGATATATGGACCCTAAAGAGAGGCGTGAACTAGAAAAGCATATTTCGAAGTTATTATAGAAGAAGTTTATTCACTATAGTACTTCAGAATGGGGAGCGCTAGTTGTCTTCGCCACTAAGGCAGATAGCTCTTTATCACCATGCATCGATTATTGAGCACTCAGCAAGCCGACCAAGAAGAATAGGTATTCTCTACCAAGAATAGATGACTTATTTGATCAACTTGTCGGGGTTAAAGTTATTTCTCAATTAGACTTAGCTACTAGATTCCATCAATTATGGGTAGCTGAAGATAGCAAGAGAAGACTGCTTTTTGCACTCTAGACGGACAATATAAATAGGAGGTAATGCCTCTTAGGTTGACGAATGCCCCTGCATACTTTGTGGATTTGATGAGTAGAGTCTTTAGGGGGGCAGCAAGACCATTTTATGGTAGTATTTGTGGATAATATTATAGTATTCTCTAAAAGTGAAGGAGAACATGAAAACCAATTAAGGGAGGTACTAGATACCTTGAGACGGCCCCAGCTAAAAGTCAAATTCTCAAAGTGCCATTTCTTGAGGAAGTTGGTAAGGTTTTTCGGTCTTGGTGCCTCCGAGAAAGGATTGTCTATAGACCCAACAAAGGCAGCACCTATTCAGGACAAGAGGATTTTAAGGATTGCTATTGAAGTTAGGAATTTTCTTGGGATGATGGGATACTAGAGGAAGTTTATCAACGACTTCACAAGGATAGTAGTACCATTGACTCCCCTAACTAGGAAAAAGTTAGTCTTCGCATGGGATGAGAAATGATAAGAGCCTTTGAGAAGCTAAAGGAGCTGTTAACCAATGCACTTATACTAACAATCCCGAATGGGTCGAAAATTTTCACTGTTTACACCGATGCATAAGGTACAGGGTTAGGAGCTATTCTTATGCAAGAAAGGAAGGTGGTAAAATATGCGAGCAGACAGTTGAAGGATCATGAGAAGAGATATCCTACTCATGATTTGGAATTACTGGCTATATTATTTACCTTGAAAATGTGGAGGCATTATCTTTTGGGAGAAACGTTTGAGCTTTTTGTAGATCATAAGTCTCTTAAATACACGTTTTTCCAAAAAGACACGAACCTTTGGTACCAAAGGTGGATGGTGTTTATAGCACCATATGACTTTGAGATTCAGTATACCCCTAGAAAAAAGAATGATGTTGTCGACCCCTTAGCCGGTGGCATGCTACTCTAAATGCTATACATAAGTGGAGGCAGCTGGAATTTCGATCAGTGTTGTCACGACAGTGACCCCTTATTTACTAATGAGTTTTGGAGGAGTTTGTAGTTAGCTTTAGGGATGAAGTTGAACTTTAGCACCACTTACCACATTTAGACCAATGGAATGACGGAAAGGGTGATGTAACAACCGCTCTACACCTTCGGTACCCCATGTACTTGTATAATGCGCTGTGCAGGTTCCCGGTGGATGCAGGATGGTAGCCAAAGGTGTCAAGAAATATAAATCCAAGAATAGAACCGGTAGAACATCTCACAGCGCAAAAATAAAATAAAATATAATAACATAGATGTAAAATATGTGAGATAGTGATATAATCAAAAGAACCGTAAGTAAGAACATCAAAGTGCGTCAAGTTCACAAGTTATACAAAAACCAAAATAATAGAGTTATACATCCCAAATTCCGAAATAAACGCCCAACTGTCTCTAAAGTAATACAAGTACTGGTATAGCTCCATAGTACTGCACAACGGAATATGAGCTAGTAAGCTCCAAATATGGACATATGAAAGCACAACCTGCTGCTCATACTCCGTACAGCTCCACGTGCTATCCAGACATGTTATCCCTAATCTACACATTTAAGAGTACCCGAGATAATAAGAAGCAAAGCATAAAACATTGGACCAGACAGTAGTCTAGTGTGAGTGATACATCATCTTAAAAATGTTATAAAAATCGTATATAGTAAATAGGGGCATATGGTATGTAGAACCATATTTGACATGTCCCTACATCCAAAGAGTTAACATATAATAGTCGAATATGCTAACCTACTATCACAGTCATATAAGTGTACAATAGTCGAAGTACAATATCTAATGTCTAGGTATGCAGTCGAAAATACCTAAATCTTATGACACCCTAGAGTGACAAACAACCATGGAAAACATAGCATCCATCAAACAATTCTCACCATCATTCGAGTGCATTGGATATATGATAACTCATATGGCACAATTGCAAATCAGTGACACAATCAAAATCCTGGCTACATTGGTTCTCGAATCCATGGCACATCGAAAGCCTAGGAACTAGGCTCACAATCGCAAAGCCTAGGGTAATCTACTATCATAAGGTTCGAACACAATTGCAAATCTAGGTGGGCATCCCCACATACCCATTCTTTATGAGCACACTAGAAACCTCCGAGTAATCAATGATCCATTTGCATGCATCTCCATAATGGAATTCAGTCGTTGTTCCATCATGGCTATTTCCACAGTAGGGCATAGTCACAAATCCTACTTGCAAACCCCCTACATTGAGCTTGCCCTTGTGGTTCACTATCACGACTCCCATCGTCAAGTCATCATCTCCGAAAAGCCTCCAGACACTCATCGTAATTCACAGAGCCATCATACCAAGGTTTCGAAGTTACCGTCGTCGGCGTCATCATGTCTAGGTGTCCTGCCATCGCCTTGCAAATCACTACACAAGATCCAAGGTCATCTCAAGTCGTTTGGACTCACTTACTTTACTCCTTATCACCCATGATAACCCCGAAGCATGCCATGAAGAAGTTCCCAAAGAACTACCACACGATGAGAATTGTTCATCTCCCTTACTCTGTTCAGTAGTACCGAGAAAAGCTCGACGATGCTAAAGCGAAAGCCTGAAGCACCACTATAAGCATCGAACCACATTTTCTGTTCATACCCGAACCGTGTCCCCCTGAACAAAACACGAGCACACACACCAGACAGAAAATTTTGTCCAATCCACCACACTATAACACCACCGGACAAAGCTGAGCTGATCCACCTCAAACATTGAGTCTATTCCAGCACCAAACAGACCCTCCTGAGCCAAAGTACTGCAGAAACTCCAACTTCCTCCTTCGCATCAATTTCACCATTACGCTCCATCCTTCGACCCATGTGCCTTCCGCATGCATCAATACGACTCCTAACATCCCCGAGCCCATCCGAAGAAGTCTGATTTCACGGTTCCTACCTCTAGTTCGCTTCAACGAGCATTTTCAACCATACAAGCATACAAACAAATAGCATGTATACACCAAACAATATTCAAACATACAAACATATAACAATTCATGGCAAATCATCCTATAATATGTCTCTAACATACCCTAACACACATTAAGGTAATCGTACATCAAATTAACATGATTAGAAAACTATAAATCATTTTAAATCCATTTTCACTTCAGTTTTGATATTAAACAGTTTCAAAACATAATTTTGACTTTAAAGATGAGTTTAAAACATGCCACTACACACACATACCCCACACACATATACGCACATACACACACATATGTAGTAAGGTGAGGATGATAAATCACTCACCAAACACCCAAAAAGCATAGATTTACATGCAAATTGAGGAAAATCCGAAAATGAACAGTAAACATGTAATTTTCCCTCCCTAATAATTTAGATTTGAAGGTCTATAATGAATCCTCTTGCTAATCAACCCTTAATCTATGATTTAGACTTGATTTGGAGTGGAAAAAGAAGCTTTTGGGTGGAGAATGGACTAATGGGAGCTTAGATCTATTTAAGAAGAGGTAAAGTATTTAGGGAAGATGGTTCAGCCTAACATAGCCTCCAAACCTGAAATGGGTTAGTGGGCTTGCCTCATAACTCACTAATCACCCACTAAGCTGCTCCAAAAACTGTCAATCTTCAAAATGCCGTATCTCCCATCTAGAAAGTCCAAATTGCAATTATGACCACTATGCGGGAAGAGAAACCATCATATCTTTCAAATGGAAGTGGTCTTTGACGTTGATTCAGCTTCTATCAAAAGTTATAGCCATCACAAATTTTCGGGGGTAAAATCGTTTGGGAAAATTCTAAAGATAGGAAATATCAATAGTGGCCATTTTCTAAAGTTATAGAGTCATGAGACCTCATATGAATTTAAAAATAATATTTTACGATCATCTACTATGTAAAATATAGGTTGTTGCACTCCCTACCCTTAGCAATTTCGCCTTAAATTACCTACACAATCAAGGTAAAATCAAACGTAGCTACCCCATATGCCTAACATCATTGAGCAAACATATCAAACATCAAAAGTGCACATAAAAGTAGGTAATGATATTTACTCCTACCTAGCATGCAGGTTACTAAACTACCCTATATAATATCAAAAGTGAAAGTAAATGCGATAATTAGAAGTCTCAACAAGTAAAGAGCTCTTGATAATTGGTCCTTATGCTCTCCTCGGTCTCCCAGGTACAATCGCCTTTGCTCTCACTCCATTGAACCTTCACCAGCTCTACCGCCTTCCTCCTAAGCTGCTTCATATCACATCTGACGATATGAATAGGCCTACAAGATATTGATACTTCTAGTTCAATCTGGATATCATCAAGCTCATTCAGTCCAACCATCATGCCTAAGCCATGCAAAAACTTCCACAATTAAGAAATGTGAAACATGTTGTGCACGGCCATCGTCATCTGTGGTAAGTCAACTCTGTAAGCCAGGTTCCCAATCCTCTCTAGTATCATAAAAGGACCAACGAATCTCAGTGCCAACTTCCCCTTAGTACCGAATCGAACAACATTTTTCACCGGAGATATCTTGACAAACATCATATCACTGGCGGAGAACTCTAAATCAAGTCTTCTCCTATCAGCGTAGCTTTTCTAGCTATCCTGAGCAGCTTTCATTAGTTACTGAATGATCTCGATCGTTTCCAAAGTCTCTCTATTCATATCTAGAATTTCATGGAATTTTAGGATTTTCATGGAATTTTAGGATTTTAGGATCTCAATCTTCTCCAAAGTCTCTCCTTTTATCTATTTTTGGATTTTCATGGAATTTTCATTTTACAATTTTAAAATTACATTAAAAATGTAAACTTTTATATTTAAAAAAGGGTTATTTGTAAAAATGATCATTTTTATTAAATTTAAAGAGAATTTGGTTATTGAAAGGATAAGTGGTTGATTTAATTTTATTTGTGTTTTAGGCTTTTCGAAAAGAAAATTCAATCAAAAAATGATTTTTGTGTTAGGGCTAGAGGAGGAAAAACATTGATTGAACGGAAATGTTTTAATTGTTTTTCAAATTGGGCTTTGGGCAATCCAACCCAGTTGGGAAAATAATGATAAGCCAAATCATGTGCTTCAATTCTACACTTCTCATTCTCAAAATCACATTCATTTTTATTACAGAATACAACCTTCTTCTTTCTTCTTCTTCTTCTATATAAAATCATAGCCCTAGTCATCAATATAAAATCAAATAAAATCTTGAAAATTCTAAGATAAATAGATATGAGTTTTATTCTTCTTTCTATCTTTTAGACTATTAAATTTAGGATTTTGATTCATCATTTTCTTATATGCCCTAAATTGAAGAAGAGGCTTTTTGCTAGTTTTGAAGAGCTTTGGTGGATTACAAGCTAGGAAGAGGTGTTAGACAGCTTGTTTGAGGTTTAGATGAGAAAAATCCTCTCAGAAATCTTGTTTTAATTTGATTGTATCTCAATTTTTTATATGGATTGTTGTAAGAACTGAAATAAGGTAAAAGTTGAATTACAATCAAAATTAGATTACAGTAAAACTAGACGTTTGCAATGTTAATTTGAAAACCTAAGATAAAATTAGTCACACGCACTTTAATCACTATATATTTGTGTACATGTGTAAGTAAGATATCAGAGTTCATGTTGGTCATGCCGGAGTCACCGGAAACTGGCAATAGGGCGATCGGTTGTGTGAGACTGGAGCTGTAACAATTGTTTTTTATTAAATATTTGCAAAACTCAATCTTAAACCCTCTTATAGAATTTCAATCATAACTCTCCTGATTCCAATTCAAATTTTGTATTTTTATTCTTGTTTGAAAGCTGAGGCGATAAGGAAAAACTATGATGTTGAATTTTTTTAGAAATTTTGAAGTTTACTGTTTTTAAAATCCATTTGAAAGCTAGTAGACATTTGTAATCTGCTGTGTTTTGATTCGCAGTGACAACCACTTTTATTATAGCCATATCTTTTTACCTTTTGGTTAGATTTTGATAATTTTAGATTTTTTGAAAAGCCGATTTCATGTGGTCAACATTCATGCTGAACAGTTTTAAACTTTTTGATCATAGGTCGAGCAAAAACCTGTTGAAACTCTCAATCCTACAATTTACTTTTCCTTTGAAATTTACATTTATTGAGCTAAACACTGTTAGTAATTTGATCATATCTCTTACATTTTTGATTAGATATTGAAGTTTTTGCACTTTTCAAAAAGCTAATTTAATATTTACCAACTTTCATGTTGAATACTTTCGAAAATTTTGATTTAGTTGCTTCAAAAACGTTTTACAAAATAGATCCCTTCGTTATCCAGAATTTGAACTCAGTTAAAGTTCCAATCTTTGTTTCTTATTGTTTTTGCTTGAACTTTCTTTTGCGTGTTTTCTTGCTTGATTGTTGCATTTTAAATCATGTGTTAAGCTTAATAAAAATTCCACTAAGCTAATAATAATGCATTTGATGCTAAGTGTTTGTTTGATTTGATGTTTAATTCTATTCAAAATTGTATAATCTTAAGATAAAATAACTAATATAGATAATAGTATAATTCCTTGCAAATTTTTGTTAATTTTATTGACTTAAGTATTATGCTGAATATTAATGTTTACGGGCTATTAGTATTTTAGCACAATATTGAACTTATTATTTTGGTTTTATCGATATAATATTGTTATATCATGGACATTAAAAAAAAATTTTGGAATAAAGAATAAATTTAACCGGATGTGCTAGTATCCATTCCACTGGCCGATTGATTTATCGAAATCACAACAACTAGCCCCCGCCGTAACAGTCAACGCTTAGCCACATGGCTAGTATTAATTAATATTAACACAAACGATAATTATATCTATCATTGTTAATTTATTTTATCATTGTTTGAGGTTGTGTTAGTATGCCTTCCGAGAGCACAATATCACATTTCACGGTTTTGGATGTGTACTCATCATAATGGGTGGCGATACCATTTTTTATAGGTGGTAGATGGTCATGTGGAGGTTTCCACTTGTTTGTGATAATTATACGTCTTGGCAACGACTTTTTTCATGCCAATCATCGACACGACGTTATAAAATCACATGATCCTGGTTATTTCATGGTTACTCTTCGTACTCTAAAAGTTTGAGTAATTTCATTTACTAAAGAAATGGTTGGATTAATGAGATTAATTACTATTAATAAAGTCCTTTATTTTATGACCCTTTAAGGATATTAGAACTTGGTAGTTTCTACTACATTGTTTGTTCTCTTATTTGCATGTCATATTGCTGTATCTTTATGGTTATTATTTTCTTACACCAGTTTCATCTAGCTTGACCCGGATTTATACTTATTTATAACAGGGTCAGTCAGGGGATGTAATTTGGTAGGTTCATGTACTCTATGCCGATTTTGGAAGTTACCTTGGATCTCTCTTTTGATAGGCAGTAGCCTATTTTATTTCCGCACTTATTGTACTATTTATGGACATGTATATATTTTGTAGGCAGGAATTAGTTGCCTTATGTATGTATATATATATATATATATATATTGTAACTCTAATGTATCCTAAACCAGTTGTATTTCTTTTGTGATGGATTTCTTTATTATCGACTATTTGGATGTGCATCTTGTATTGTTATTTCTATATGTTGATCTAATCCTACACTAAAAGTCCATGTGCTATTATTTTGTGCTAACCTTAAAGAAACAAAATCTCATGTATTTTCCTACCACTTCATATCAATTCAATGTTAGCATAAAAGGGTAGTACATAATATCACCCTTAGTGCAGCCCTATTCTCCGTTCTCAAAGATGAAAATACTTCGGTATTTTCCTTTGTTTGAGTGGGTTTAAGGAATGGGCGTCGTCACATCACCCACTAACTACCAACATGAAGGAGAATTGCATGGTCGACCATATTATACCGATGTTGGACTGATAACTGTTGTTGTATGCAAACTCTATTAAGTGTAAATGATCATCCCACGAGCCACCAAAATTGAGAATGTGAGCTCATAAAAGATCCCTCAAGATACGATTTACCCTCTCGATCTGCTCATCTGTTTGTGGGTGATAAGATGTACTGAGATGCAGCTCTATCCCCAACACCTCTTGTAAGCTCTTCCAATACCCACTAGTGAACAAAGAGTCTCAGTCGCTCACAATGCTCTTTGGTACACCATAGAATGCTACAACCCACTTCACATACAACTCGACCAATTTGTATGCCGCCCTACTAGACTTAACGGGTATAAATCTAGCACTCTTCATCAATCTATCGACTATGAGCCAAATGTTATCGTACCCTCCTCTTGTCCTCGACAATCCATCGATGAAATCCACCGAAATTTGTTCCCATTTCTATTCGAAAATCTCGAGCAATTGCAACAAACCACTCGGCTTCTTTTGCTCTGCCTTTACCAACCAAAAGTTCATGCACTTCGAGATGAATGTCTCGGCGTCCTTTATCATCCCTTCCTAATAAAATATCTATCTCATATCATGGTACATTTTATTGTCATCGGAATTAATAGTCAATCTCGAATGATGGCACTCGTGGAGCACCTTATCCCTTAATCCGTCGACGTCATAAACAAATAATCTCCCATCCTTACAGAGCTAACCATCATGGTCGATCCTATGCTGCTTCATCTCATCAGACTCTACTTAATCTTCTTTCTTTGCCATAATCTTCGCTGGCCTAGCATCTTATTTTTGACTAGCACTGATCCGCTCAATCAAGGTATGTCTGATCTCAGACTAGCCAACACTTTCCGCTCTATCTCATATCGAGGTCTAAAATCATAGCTAGCGATAAACTCCAACCACTTCCACCCACTGTCCAGTTCATGTATAAATGGTTGTAACTCTGATGTATTGAATGTAAAGTAACAATTACAGCTTTTCTTTGTATAAATGCTATTATTTCATATTATATTTGATTCGCTGCGTAATGTGAGATTCTGAGTTTTGTTTTCTATTCTTCTTCTATCTCTTTCTTCTTCTTTTCCCTAACAATCCGGGATTTTTCGAGTCGAAAATTTCGGGTCGTTACATCTAGGAACATTGCGCCTAAGCTAGCATGTCTCCTACTTAATGCATCAACGACCGCATTTCCCTAACTTGAAGTATATGAAATGTTAAAATCATAGGAGGCTAGGAACTCTAACCATCACTGCTGACGAATGTTAAGGTCCTTCCAGGAGAATAGATACATCAACAACCTATGATCCATATGCAACTTGAACCTCTCCTCAAGCAAATAATGCCTCCATATCTTCAAAGAAAATACTATCATCACCAATTTCAAATCGTGAGTTAAATACTTCTTCTCATGCAATTTTAGTTGTTGACTAGCGTAAGCGACAACCTTTCCCTTTTGCATCAACACTACACGTAGTCTAGTACCACATGCGTCTATGGATACTATATGCTCCTCATTCATGCTCAGAATGACTAACACCAGTGTGCTTGTCAACCTATCCTTCAAGCTCACGAACGTGTGCTCGCATCTCACATTCCAAATAAAAGTATGATTCTTCTTTGTCAAGTTATTTAATAGTGCTACTACCTTAGAGAAGTCCTAGATAAAACGTCTATAGTATCTCGCCAGTCCAAGGAAACTTCTCACGCCTGTAGTGGTCTTGGTTGATGCCAGTCATGTACTAATGCTACCATTGCAGGATCTACGGCAATACCCTACTCAGAAACAACGTGACAACGTGACCCAAAAATCACACTCCCCTCCTCCAGAAGTGACACTTCATTAACTTTGCCTTCGATTGGTGCTTCCTCAACACCTCGAGCACAATCCTTAAATCCTCCTTGTGTTCTTTCTCCATCCTTGAATAAAAAAGGATATCGTCCATAAAACATAAGTACAAACTTATTTAGATGATCCCTGAAAACATGATTTATAAGACTAACAAAGTATGTCAGTGCGTTGGTTAACCCGAATGGCAAAACCAACCGGTCATAGAATCCAGATAACGTACAAAATGCTATAATCGACACACTCTCATTCACCACTCTCAGTAAATGAAGCCCTTCGCAAGGTCTAAGCAAGAGAACATCCTAGAACCATGAAGCTGGTCGAATAAGTCATCAATACACGGTAATGGATATTTGTTCATCTTCATCACCTTATTCAGCTCACGGTAATCTACACACAATCTCAAAGAGTCCTCCGCCTTAATGGCAAGCACTACAGCTGCTCCTCACTTAGATATACTCCATCGAATGAGCCCTCACCTCAACAATTGATTCACTTGCACCTCCAACTCCTTCCGCTCTTTGAGTGCCTTATGCCTCAAAGGCATAAATATCGGTCTGGCACCCTTTACCAAATCTATACAAAACTCTATCTCCCTGTTTGGTAATAATCCAGTCACTTCCTCGAATATGATGAGATACTCCCTTGCTATAGGCATATATAACAACTCATCATATGAGATCTCAAGTGAGTACAGAAATTTAACCATCACCTTATCATCAGGTTAGCAGTCTATTTCCAACCTACACCCATCATCCATCCCTATCGTCACCAACGACCTCTCACAGTTCACCACTGCTCCATACTTCTGTAGCCAGTCCATCCCCAGAATAATACCGAACCCAACAAAACCAAAAACAGAGCTGCGTGCAAACAAACATTCATGACTCGATAAGGCTAAGTCTTGACAAACCATGCAAAGGCTGGTCGACCCTCCAATATGATTTGTCACAACCGAGGGTCGATCAACTATCTCGGGTTTCAATCCCAGTCTATCTACCAAATCACTAGATATGAAGAAATTTGAAGGCTCGATACTGAATAAAACACGTATAGGTGCAATAGAAATAGAAAGTATACCCTGTATAACAACGCTCTTTCCTTTATCATTCGTCGATGGTGCGCTCGACGAAGCTTGAACAATATTTAAAGCATAAGCATACACAACCTACTTATTACTTGACGGTTCTAGATAATCCTTCTTGACATGCCTTGGCTTGTTGTAGTTGTAGCACTTCTTGGCCTCAGCCTTGCAGTCTCTAACAAGGTGGCCCTTCTCCTCATAATTATAGCTAGTAGGCTCCTACTTGCGCTTCTACTAACCACTCTTCTGAAACTGCTTCTTCTTCTTATTCTTCTTGTCCCAATTCCACTTTCCTAGCCTGCCAGCTTGCGGCTTTGACATATCCTTGGAAGCAACAACCGAATTAGGCTTAGGATACAGAGTCTTGTGTCGAAGAGCCTTCTCCACTAGTTTCTCAAAGGTCTCATCGTTATGTTCTACTCGCTCCTCTTTAGGATAATAATCCAAGGCCATAATGAAATTCTCATCCTCCTTAAGCGGAGTATCAATAAAAGTTAGACTATACTTTGATAGTGTGTTGAACTCAACCACATACCCTGTTATCCAGCTTTTGGCCCGGCTATATTCGAACTGACTAGACAAGTTTGACTCGACTGTCATCGGGACTAACAAGTCAGATTAACAATCCCGAAGCCCAAAGATCGGGCACACATGATAATATGAAGTAGTGGCAACGCGAAAGCAGAAGACGGACCTAATAGAATGTATGAAAACATACCATTTACTAAAAATGGATCGGGTACAATCCATATTCACCCATTATGGATCGTAGCATATTGATATTATAGTTCAACTCAATGGAAAACGATCGATATCTCAAAGTCTACAAGTCAATTGCACATGATACTTTAGAAACATCAATATATTGAAGAGTGGAGTCCACCATATCGATCGCATGCCAAAATGTGGTCACAAAATGATCGATGCTGATCTTTATTTCAAATGATGTGGGACCCATGATCGATTCCATGACTTCCTCTGGATCTAGAGACTCCACCGTCGAAATTTCAGGAAGATATTTCGCCATCTTTCCCTATAAATACAGACTTGACCGTACATTTTCCTAATTTTTACGCTGCTATTTCCTTGGTATGCCATTGTAAATATGGACCATACCCAATCTATCCCTCTATACTAAGCAATTCAAGTGGTTAATAAAGTTTTTCTCCAAAGTGGACGTAGGCTTTCAATGCTGAACCACAATAAATCGTTATGTTCTTGTTTTTGATTTTTCGTTATTTAATTATTTGTTTCCTCTATTTTCATTTGAATTTATTCATTTATTTCTCTACAAAATCTCTATTGGGTGTTTGTGCCAATTTTTGACACAAACATTTTGGTGCTTTCACTGAGAAGACAAATTCTCATCTCGACTGGATCTCATCATTAACTTAGGGATTCCCATATTCGTGAAATAGACCAAATTTCTACTAACAAGCTTCCATTTCAACTCAAATTTGAAGAAGAAATCTATAAGGAAAACTATCAACAATGGTTAGGAACACCAAATCTACCACTCAAAAAAGAAGGAAACGAGAATGCCAGCATCCAACAAGAAGGCCAGAGCAATCTACCAGTAGATGTTAATGCTACCAATCCAGTTGATGTCCGGAATCCAGCTGATTCCATCACAAGAGCTGATGTTTAGAATCTGATGAGAGAGCTCATGGATAGCCGCCGACAGTTGAACCAGTAGATTCAAACCAATATCGATCTAACGAATCAACTCAAGGATCAACAAAATGGGAAAAATAGGAGGGAGCCAACTCCCTATTCTGCATCGAAGAGCTCAACTTCATCAGATGACCATCACAGGTGCAGATATCGTAGATCTGATGGATATCATGAAAAAGCATCAGGACATCAATACATAACCAATTCCGGGCTGCCAAGATCAATCGGACCCAATCCATCTATAGGGATCGGGGTCGATCCCTCCTCCAAGGGAGGAGCCTTACCCTTTTTTGATGGAACTCGAACTAGAGCCACTGCGGTTGATCTCAATGTTGGAATTCAAGTTAATGTAGATAAGTTACTGTTAGTCCTTGAGATGATGGTTTTGATGACAACAACCTTAGGACTTGTTATAAAATATAAATACCAACGTTATGGTTTAGATATATATGTATATGCAGAATATAAACATGCAGGTATCAAGAATGAAGACTGTACAGTATAGAGATACAAGACTGATGAATTTAAAGATCAAAGATATCAAGATTCAAGACTCATGAGTATCAAGATTATTAAGAGTTCAAAATTTCAAGATAAGTAATTTAGTGGGGAATTTTGTTAAAACTCCTAGAAAAGCACTAACATCTTAAAATCCATTTTATTCGTGGAATGGAATCCACTTCGAACCCGTTAAAGGGATGGAACCCTAAGTAGGATGGAACCTATGAAAAATCTAGTGGAACATTGTTTTGTATCCACTAACTTTTATTCAAATGTTTTACAAAATTATATCTTGTTTTCAAAATGATTTCAAAATCTTCCTTTTTAAATCAAAAACATCTATCATGGTTTTAAAATACTTTTAGTCTCAAAATGATCTATATTTTCAATATCAAATTATTCTTGGTTTTAAACTATCTTTTAATTATAATATATTTAACTTTTAATTTTTATACTTAGATTTAAATATAAAATTATAGTAAAATTTTATATATACGAAAATATTATTCTCTATACTTATTTATGTATTTTAACTATAGTTAAGTATATTTATAAAGTTTAAAATAGTTTTAATACAAGATAGAAATTATTTTCAAAGAAAAACAAATTACCAAAAATAACTTAGGCCTGTCGACAACCCCAAGTACCCCTTGTCGTAAGGTGACAGTTGATTTCAAAAGTTTGAATTTCAAAAGAAGTGTCTATTCGTCATATCCTTTCACGAATGGACATGGCTATTGTTCTACTATAAATAGGGGCTGTTTTAAACGAATTTACATTCATAATTTTATGATTTCACTCCTCTTCTTCTTCCACATTTCTTTATATACATTTTTACTATTACTCTACCGAAATCACCATTGAATCTAACTAGATCATCTCTTGTTTGATTCTCTATCACTATCTCAACAAGATTCCAGTGCTATTCAGAGTTATAGGCTTCTTTGTAATCAATCGAGCGAGAAAAGGTGTGATTGTAGCCTGGAAAATCAATCAAGTGAGAGAAGGTGTGATTGTAGCCTAGGAAATCAATTGGGTGAACTTGTTGCCCGTAAAATCAAGTATCTCTACCCAGAGGATTTTGAATCTGGAGTGGTGTACCTCGTGGCCTTGAAATCGAGGGTTTAATTGTAAGAATTGATTTTGAAAGGAAATCCGTACTTGTGTTGCGGGACTGGATGTAGGGTAACTCTGAACCAATATAAAATCCGGTGTGTTCTTTCCTTTACTGATTTTACTTTATATTTGCATCTATGTTTGATTCTGTGATCATATCTATGTCTGAATATTGCATACATTTGTGTTCAAATTAATATAAACTCAAAAAGAATTAGTAATTCCTTAAAACACTATTCACCCCCCTCTAGTGTTAATTCTAGCCTTAAGATCCGTAAACCGCATTTCTCACAGTTACCTCACCGAAATGATGAGGATGTGAACACACATCAAGAGGATGTTGAGCCCAAAAGGCGTGGAACGGTCCACAAAAATCGACTGGATCATTCACATGAGATGGAGCACGACCACCGCTTGGCTCCAACTATCCAAATGCAGGGCTTGATGGCTATGATTAAGCAGCTGGTAAGGGAGACCAAGGCTTGACCAATGATGATTGGGGGATTTCAAGAAGCCTTGTCCCCTTAACAAACAATATTTTATATGTGGAATATCTGAGGAGATTTAACATGATGTTGATGCCTGCCTACGAGGGAAAAACTGACCCCAGGCAGCACATCATGAGATATGAATGGCTGATGGACTCCGCACGAGCGGAGGATGCCACAAAATGCAGATGTTTTTCCACCATTTTTTCTGGCATAGCAATAATGTAGTTCACAAGATTGCCTCCAAGGTCAATCTCTAGATATGAAGATTTAGCAATAAAATTCGTGGAGCAGTTCCGTATGCATGCAACTCGCCCCAAAGATGTAATATCCCTATCTAGCATGATCTAGGCTCTAGGAGAATTGTTGAAAGACTATTCAGTTCAAACAACCGTCACAGAAGTCAGTAATCCGAATGACCATTCAATATTAATGGTGGTAACTAAAGGGATTGATCCTGAATTTGACTTTGGCAATTGGTTAGCTGGCAAACCACCCTCGATGTTGGAGCGTTTCTATGAAAAAGCCACTCGGTATTTGAGGAAAGAGAAAGCCAGGTGCTCTAGGAAGAAGAATGTTGTTGGACCAAGTGGAGAGGCAGTTCAAAGTAACATTGCAGTGAAACAGTCCTGGAAGAGTTTCGGAAAAGTTCAAGTAAATGTCCAAAATAAGCCAAATTAGCAAAAGAAAGGCAGTGATAGGAACCGTGAACGAAAGATGGATTTTGAAAGAGGAAAGTTAAGGATTCCTTTGTATGATACCTACACATCATTGAATACATCCCTAAAGAATGTCTACTTGTCTACATGCAATACCATGCAGTATAGGAAGTTGTGAGTCAGTGGAATAGGGATCTTGAGGCTGAATTAACACCAGAGGAGGCTGAATAGTGTTTAATGGATTATATGATATTGTTAAAATTCTTTAATAATTTACTTGAAATGATGGAATTAGCAATCACAGAAACAATCACAAAATCAAAGTACAGATAAAAGTAAACGCAATAAAAGTAAAAAAGGAAAGAACACACCAGGATTTTATACAGGTTCGGAGTGATCCTACATCCAGTTCCGCACAATCCCTTATGCGGATTTTTTTTCAACTAGTAAGTGCAAATACAATCTCTATTTCAAGGCTATGAGACACACCCTCCATAATCCTGGCCATTAGGTAGAGCCCCTTGATTTTCGGGTCACAAGCACACCCACTAGATTTATGGGCTACTAAGCACACCTAGTTAATTTAATTGGGCTACAATCATACCTACTTGGATTTCAAGGATAACAAGCATACCACAGGGTATAAGAGTATGATTGATAGATTTTACAGACTCGGATCTTTGATCTTGATTACAATTGATCCTATAACTCTTGAATAGCATTTGATCTTGAGAGAGATGAGAGAAATCATAGAGTATATAAAAGAGAATCAAACTAGTAATGATTGAATTTGATTCTAATTGAATATTGGCAGAGTTTCGATAGAAATTACTTTAGAAATCAAGAGATTGAAAAGAGGAGAGAAAAATAAGAAAGTAGTTATGAAAAATTCGTTTGGAAGACTGATATATATATAAGGAAAACAGTCATGTCCATTTGCGAAGAGATATGACGAAAAGACACTTCCATTCAAATTTGAATTTTAAATTTCCTAGCTTATATGTCGACATACTTGGAGAGGATATGTCGACATATCCCTTTGTATTTTGAAAAATAACTTAATAAAAATTGTTTTGAAAATATTAATATTTGTATAATATTTTAAAACTCTATACAAACATTTAAACATATTTTATACATATTTTAATCGTATTAAATCTTAATAAAACTCTATAAAATAATTTTGAAAGATTTAATAAGAGGATTCAATATAATGTAAATAATATAAATCTGTATAGTTATAAATTATAAGTAAATATCAAAAATCAAAATATAAATATTAAAAATAAGCATAAGGAAGATATAAACTAAAATACCAAAAAATATAATATATTAAAAAATACTTAAAAACTTAATATAATATTTTTGTAAATATAAAAGGTAAAGAAATTATTTTGAGAAATATTATGAATAGATGTTTGAAAAGATTATTTTGAAAACCAAAATTATTTGAAAAATAATGAAAACTTATTTGAAAAAGAGAGAGAGAGAGAGATCAAGAAAGTGCTATCACGGTTTTAATAAAAATTCTATGACTCTATAACTTATCTGGAATATCTTGAAATCTTGAACTCTTCAATACTCATGAGTCTTCATTCTTGAATTCTTGAAACTGTAAATCAGCATCTTGAATCTACTCTTGATATCAGCATCTTGATACTGTATAGTCTTCTTAATCAATACATGTCTAATATCCTGCACTATATACAATATATCATGATAAACCATTAGTGTCTATATTTTATATAATATCATACGGTTGTTATCATCAAAACCAATACCTAAGGTACTAACAATCTCCCCTTTTTTGATGATGACAACTCTGTATATAAAATATATTATAACTCCCCCTGAGTTACAAAACTCCTTCTTAATCTATGCCTAGATTTTATATATTTCTCCCCTTTTATCATCAATAAAAATAATTAACTTAAAACTATAACTCTAATACTAACTTTTACTATAATCCTAACTCTAACTTTCCTAAATAAAGTACCGATCAATCTGTATAAGAATTATGTATAATGATTGTGAGAAAGATTATGTAAAAACAATAAGTGATATGTAAAATAAGTAATCAATCCAAATATTCATCCAATCAAACAAAGTTTATGCCACACAACATTTAAACAAATCCACACAAAGCAAAACCAATCAAATCCAAACCAAACCAAGTATTATTATTTATATGCAATCAACCCTATTTAAACTAGATGTTTTGAGGAACTTCAGCACAATCACCAATGTCAAAAATTTGATCCACTTTGATAGCATCCTAGTCTTCACCATCTTTATTGATGGTACACTCTGGATTGGTAGTTGGTTCTTCTTTGTTCAAGGCAAAAATCATCCACTGAATCGCGTCGAAATGACTTTCTTGCTCCTTGATCATCTGTATTTGACTTAATTCTAAGTGCCTCTGGTTTCTTAGGATGAAAGTAAGAATGTTCTTAAATGGTTCAAGAGTTTGTTCGAGGTTTTCGATTCGTTTTTGGATAGGAGAAGCCATTATTTTAGTTTCATAGTTTAGAAACGCAAAGGAAGAAGAAAGTAAGTAGAGCATAATGATTCTCTAGTCTTAACAGTAATTTAAATGGGTGGAAATTCATTGGAAATGAAAAGACATTTGTCGTATATTCAATTTTCAAAATAATTTTTTTGAAAAGTTACCGTTGTATGTAGGGTATGTCGACAAATATGTAGAAATTTTCAAAACAACTTTGTTTTAATATTTTAATGTATTTAGCTTACACTATTATACATTTATGTTTTTTAGAGATGATAAAAAATGTATAGTAGTAAGGAATTAAATTTTCATCAATACTTAGATAGAGATTACATAGAACACAAAGAAATGAAAAGACATATAAGATTAAACATAAAATAAAACTAGATACTTTTTGATATGGGTTATTATAATGACCTGTTCTAAGAGTGATACTTTGTTGCAAAACAAGGCTTAAAATTCTTGCTTTTGGATGAAAGTTCTTATTTTTGAATTCAAAACCATCATCACTTTTGAAAATATCATGAATTACTTCACGATTTTGAAAATCATTTTGAAAAGATGAAAGGTCCATTCCACTAGATTTGCATCCAAGAATGTGACCCAAAAGTTCACAATTAAAATAATTTGTGTCCCTTTGACACTACTCCAAACTTCTCCTTCTCTACCATCATAAAATTTTCCTTTTAAATTTGCATAAAACATCATTACCAACTTTGGATAACAAACAAAACCATTTTAAGAAGCATCGATTAAACCAAGAATTTCATTTTGGAAACAAAGATTGAAAAGATCATAAGTAGGAAAATCTTCAAAAATAGAAAATCTTCCAGGAAACACTTTTCTGAAAGATAAATACTCTATATAGGCTTGAATGGCTTCTGATCATTGAAAAGATATTCCTTTATTTTCTTAGAAAGCCTCATGGTTGCCTTAGTATTGCTTGAGGATGTCATTGGGGAATAGTATAAGGAGATAAGAGAGTTTATGATTTTTGAATTTGATAACGAAAGTAAGAAGTGAATGGATGAAGATAGAGTAAGTAAATAGAGAATCAAATGACATGTTCTCTGGTCAAAAGGCAACTTTTCAGAACATAGGAGTTGGTGAAAAGTGGAGGGAATTTCAAATTTTGAATTTGAAATTCAAATTCAAATTCTATATGCATATGTTGACATATGCTCGTAAGGTATATCAACATATAGGTTAAATTAAAAAAAATCTGCTTAACTATTTCCTATTTTATTATATAGATCTATTTAAAATTATTGTTTTTTAGAAAAATAATTTAAAATATATTGTATTTCATTATTTTATTATTTAAAATATATAAAATGGTCGTAAGGTATAGCAACTAAAAAAAGATAAGTTCTTTCAAGAAATTAAAAAAAACCTTCGATATATTAAATGCGTACCATTTTCTGATCCATTTCACTGTTTTATTATGAATTATGTATTGTTGTGAAACACATGTTAGTAATTGTTGTATTTGATTCATTATCACTTGAGGATGTATCTGAGTCGTCGAATGTTGCAATATAGGATCTTCTCTATTTTTTGGATGAATCAGTGTTTGGTGTAGTTTTTAGTTTATCGGGATGTGGATTGTCTTGTTTTAAATGACTAGGGTCATTGCAGTTATAACATCTAATGCCATTTCCGTTTCCACTTCTGCTTCCTGGATTTTTGTTGTCATTTCTTTTGTAATTATTCATCTTCCTATATTTTAGAAATTTTCTGAAATTCCTTGTCATGAAAGCAATTTCTTCATCTTCATCACTGTCTAAATCCAGATTATCCGTCATTGCATTAAAAGCTATAGATTTCTTCTCTATCACTTTGCTTTCTCTCCTGCGCTGCATTTGTGCTTCAAAAGACATTAAATTGCCAATTAAACCTTCATTTTTTAGAGTGCTAATGTCATTAGCCTCTTCGATCGCAAGAGTCTTTTGATCCTATTTAGGAGTAAGTGAATTGAGGATTTTTCTAACTTGATCCTCTTTAGAAAAAAATTTACCCAGTGCAATAAGTGAGTGTACTACACCTTGAAATCTACTATATATATCAGATATGGACTTATTTGGATTCATTTTGAATAATTGAAACTGGTTTGTTATGGAAATTTTGGTCTGTTTGACCTTACTTGTCCCTTCATGTGTAACTTGCAAAGTTCTCCAAATTTCAAATGCAAACTTACATATAGATACTCTATTAAATTCATTTCTTTCTAGTGAACAAAATAATATATTTATAACCTTAGAGTTACTTCATGCAACTGCTTTTTGGTTAGTAGCCCAATGTGCAAAATTTGTCTCAGGTTTAGTGCACTCAGTTTGTGTGATATTCCAAGTTTCTAAACCAATCGACTGTAAATAAATTATCATTCTACACAACCAATATTTGTAATTACTGCCATTAAAAAGTGGACGTCTAGCAGTGGATTATCCTTCGACAAATGAGTTACTAACAAATGCACTAACAGTGTTATTAACAGTACTATTACCAGTGTTGGTAGTTATTTAAACTTTTTCAAAAATGAGATGATGAATACTTTGAAAACTAATGCTCTCATACCAAATGTGAGTCAGCGGAATAGGGATCTTAAGGCTACATTAACACTAGAGGGGGGTGAATAGTGTTAAATGGATTTTACGGATATTATTTAAATTCTTTAAGATTTTACTTGAAATGATGGAATTAACAATCACATAATCAAAGTACAGACAAAAGTAAATGCAGCAGCTGTACAAAGGAAAGAACACACCAAGATTTTATACTAGTTCAAAGTTACCCTACATCCAGTCTCACACAACTCATTGTACAGATTTTTTTTCAACTAATAAATGTAAATACAATCTCGATTTCAAGGCTACGAGACACAACTCCCAGAATCCTGGCCTCTGGGTAGAGCTGCTTGATTTCCTGGCCACAAGCACACCTGTGACGACCGCCTCATACCACCCGCACATCAATGACCTAAAAGAGCACTGTAACCATGTCAGGCTGATATGGAATGATCATCAAGATTGAAATTTAAAGCAAAAAACATGTTGTATATCTCACATCGCATGGATAAAATATAATTTAGAAAATATGCAATAGAATACAGTGAGCCATTACAAATGAAAATAACATCTCCACTAAATCATAAGTTATGGTACAAATGTCATAATATCTCAGTACAACATTTCCTCACTACATCCCTTGAAGTACTAGAAACAGGCCAGATAAACTACAAATATAGAGTAATACGCTATAGCTTCTCTAAGATCATCTTCATACAATAGCTATGGCACCAAACCTATCATCTAGTCTGCTCATTTAAGAGTACCCAAGATGAAAAGAGGAAACATAAAACTTTGGGTCAGACAATAGTCCGGTGTGAGTAGTAAATGACTATCAAAGCTATACTAGAAAATATGGTACTAGAAAGGTACAAAAACCATACATGATCGTCCCTACAACCAAAGAGTTAGCGCGTAATAATAAGATATAATATGATACTCAAATAAACGATAATACGATACTGTAATAGAACAAGATAGAAGAATTTAAGCAGCCTCCTCCATTGACCATATTCCCAATCCCTTCTCCAGCATTCCTATAGATGATAGCCTACCCAAGAGAAATAAAAAACATAACAACCATAGAAACTATAGCATCCATCAACCAAAATCTAGAAATCATCTTTTAAAGCCTTAAATAGGTGATAACTTGTATTGCCCTGTCTTTGCTTGCTGGAGACTAATGGAAATCCCGGTTCTCGATTGTGTTTCCCCATACTTTCAAGTACGAAACTCCGCACGGTTGTCTCCAACAATACCTTTCATATCATTTAACACTAGACCATCTTAGAGCGGTCCATGATACACGACTGGCGCTACCAGCCCTCGGGTGCCCCTGCATATAGTACCCCTACTTTTACACTCCGAGTTATCAATGGTTCCATGGCACTCCCAAATCTTTATAGCTTTCACAACACCAATCCATTTCCGTGCACGAGTCCTGCCACTCAAGCCAGCCCATTATACCATAGCCTCGTTCCATCCTGAGCTGTCTATCAACTCTTTTGATCCTACTCCTTATCCGAGCCCCTGACCTAAGAGTCAAAACTTCATTATGCTATAACTTGTAAACCGTAGAAGCAATCAATGACCCCACAACTTCTAGCATGATCCACTACAATAGAGCCAATAATAGAGCCAATAATTTGGATCGGTGAAGATCCAAATACTTAACCATTTTGGACTCCATTTCTCTTCTAGCCTCTAGTGCACTCCCTCTAGATGCCATAGACGCTTGGCCATCCCTCTTAGCCTTCAGGTCTTCTCTTCTATGCACCGTAGCTGATCCAACGAAGATGATTCATCCAATCTTCAACACTTGGCCTATCCTTCGATCGAACTTCATAGAGCATCTCTAAAATCCACGCTCATTTTCCCCTATGGATCTCACTCCAATTGGCACGCTAATTTTGGATCGGTACCTATCCAATTCAATCTGATCGAAGCTGATCCAAACACTTAGCTCCAATTATTGTGAAATTTTTAGGATGTCTTCCTGTCGTGCTCCAGAGCTTATCCTCCAAGTTTCGTGCGATTCCGATGAACTTTTCTCCTGATATGCTCTGATCACCAATCTAAGTCCTAAAACATCCACAACACTAGCAAACGAATCAATCATAGAAAGTAGTTCAAATATACAGTGAATCAAACATAGCAAATCATCCAATTATATCTGATATGAACATACAAGTCATCTGATTCAATCTACCATCACAATTCTATCATAGATCTAATCTAACACATAGAATTTCATAGCCAAATATACACAAATGACACTAGTCAATGGTCTAATCTTAATTTCATATTTAATTAGGTTAATTTAGGGTTTCTAAATCTAAAATTACCTAATTCTAATCGATTTATAGCTCAATTTGTTAATTCTAACCTATAATCACCTAACTACAACATATAATTCATCATAGACTAGTGAGAAATCATAATCACTCACCAAATCTACTAAACCTATGAAATATGATGAAGATCTGATCCAGACAGGGAGAAACCGAATGAAGATGCAACCAAAGTGATGAGATCAAGCCCTAGTTTAGGATCTAGCCTCTAATTTGCAATTAGAGACGATTTGAGATGAAATCCAATGTGATGAATGGAGAACTAGAGAGGAGTTGGGGTTGATCTGAAATGAGAGATAAACTTTCAAATGGTCTCTCTCATATTAATAGTCCAACCTGATTAGATTAATGGGCTTGCTAATTCTGGCTAGTAGATTTTAAAACTTAAAACTACTATAAATTTCTAACCACTTATCCGATATTCCTATATGACCACTATACGAAATGGGAAACCACCATTCTGAAGCAATGAAATAGGTTAGAGTATCTAATTCGGTTTCTATCAAAAGTTATAGTCGAAATAAAATATCTAGGGCCAAAATGGTCTCATAGAAATTCGGGAAAATTCATAGATGTGTAAAACATCCCTAAAAACCATATTCCAAAATATTAGAATCATATGACCACGAATGAATTAAAATAAATTATTTTACGATCCTCCGATACGTAAAATACGTGTCGTAAATTCTGCCGCCCTTTAGGAATTTTGTCCTTGAAATACCTAAACAAACATAAGAACCAACGTTATCTCACATGCCTACTAGTCACTAGCAAACACTTAACAATCCAACTAAATAGTTAAATCAACAATAGCAAACAAAACATATCCTAGCATGTGAAATTCTAAGAGTATAAGATACAATGGTGCAAGTAGATACGACATATGGGTCTTACAACACGAAGAATTCTGGATAGGTCGTCCTCATACTCTCTACAGTCTCCCATGTACAATTGCTATTATACTCACTCCATTGTACCTAACTAGCTTAATTACCTTCCTCCTAAGCTATTTTGTCTCATTCCTAATGATTCGAAGTTGCTTACGAGGTCTTGAAACTTCTAGCTCACCTCTATTTCTTCCAACTGATCCCGTGCTACCACAATACCCGAGTCATGCAAAAATTTCCATAAATAAGAGATATGAGAAACATTATGCACACCCACCATCTTCGAAGGTAGGTCCACTCTATAAGCCAACTTCCCAATTATCTCGATAATTAGAAATGGTCCAACAAATCTAGATGCTAACTTTCCATTCCTACCAAACCGAACACATTCTTCAAAGGATAGATCTTAACAAATACCATGTCTCCAACTAAGAATTTCAAATCTCTTCTTCTCTTATTTGCTTAACTCTTCTGACAACCTTGAGCAGTTCTCATTCATTGCCGAATAATATCTATCTTCTTTGACGTCTCTTTAATCTTTTCGGGTCTAAGTATCTACTTTTCGCCTGCTTCCTACCAACATGAAGGCGAATTACAAGGTCGTCCATATAATATTTCATATGGTGCCATACCAATACTTGACTGATAACTGTTGTTATATGAAAACTCTACCAAATGCAAATAATCTTCCCAAGATCCTTCAAAATCTATAATACAAGCTCGAAGAAGATCTTCCAAAATACGATTCACTCTCTCGGTTTGGCCATCCGTCTGTGGGTGATAAGTTGTACTCAAGTGCAGTTCAATTCCCGAAATCTCTTGTAAGCTCTTCCAGAATCCACTGGTAAACAATGGGTCTCTATCTCTTACAATACTCTTTGGCACACCATTGAATCGAACAATCCACTTAACATACAATTCTACCAACGTGGATGTCGTTCTGATAGACTTGACAGGTATGAATCTTGCACTCTTGGTCAGTCGATCTACCACTACCCAAATACTATCATATCCTACTCTAGTCCATGGTAATACATCTATAAAATCCATAGATGTCTGTTCCCATTTCCATTTGGGAATATCTAGTGCTTGTAGCAACCCACTAGGCTTCTTCTGCTCAGCCTTCACTAATTGGCAATTCATACACTTCAAGATGAATTTTCCAACGTCCTTCTTCATACCTTCCCAGTAGAAAGTCCTCTTCATGTCTCTATACATCTTGTTACCACCAAGATGAATGGTCAATCTGGAATGATGGCATTCCCTTAGTACTTCATCTCGTAATCCATGAACATCTGGAACAACAAGTCTCTTATCCTTACGAAGCTAACCATCTCGATCAATCTCAAACTGCCTTAAATCTTCAGATTCCACTCCCATCTCAATCTTTTCCATGATCTTTACTAGCTTAGCATCTTGCTTCTGACTAGTACCAATCCTTTCTATGGGAGTAGGTCTGATCGATAGATTTGCAAACATCTCAGGCTCGAGCTCACAATGTGGCCTGAAATCAAATCTAGCTATATAATGCATATGCTTCCATTCAGAAAACATAGTTCCTAATCTAGCATGTCATCTGCTTACTGCATTTTCCACTGCATTACCTTTCCCTGGAGTATAGGAAATATCAAAATCATAAGAGGCCAAAAACTCTAACCACCGTTGTTGTCCAAGATTAGGATCCTTCTGAGAGAAAAGATACTTCAAGGATTTATGGTTCGTGAATAGGTCAAATCTTTCTCCCAGCAAATAGTGCATCTACATTTTCAAAGTAAACATAATCTTCCCCAACTTCAAGCCGTGGGTTGGATAATTCCTTTCATGTGGTTTCAACTGTCAACTAGCATAAGCGACAACTCTCCCTTTCTGAATCAACACAGCTCTAAGACCAGTACCACAAGCATCCGTGTATACTGTCACCTCTTCATTCCCACTTGGAATAACCAATATAGGTGCACTCGTCAATCTCTCCTTCAGAATCACAAATGTATGCTCACATCTAGCATCCCAAGTAAAAGTCTGATTCTTCTTAGTCAAGTTGGTTAATGATGTTGCCGTTATCCGGGTTTTTAACCTAGCAGGATCCAGTAGAAGATGAAATAATTTTATGACATCAGAATATCTCGGAACTCAACCAAAAAGATCAAAGCAGCAAGTTAATGAGAACCAAGTCATATTACTGAAATAACGACTCAATTTGATTAGACCAAGAAACCAGCGTCCGTTTAAGTCCAATCAATGACTAAGCATAACTAGCTAGTAGATAGTCATCAAAATGGAACAACGTGCAATGAGATTACACAAACAAACCTGAAACAAGGCCATGAAAGCATTCCATTCTCCAAGTTCCAAAAATATTCCAAGTACTTGGATCGCTACCGATCCAGATCCTTGCAAAATGATGGTTTGCAAAGTGAATAAGAAGCTAAGGAGCCAACCATATAGGAGCACAGAAAAAACACCAAGTGAATGGATCGCCAGCGATCCATACATGATGGATCGCTAGTGACCCATACCAAGCTACTATACTTCGGTGACCTAGCATGGCTAAAAGGTAGAGATAGGGGGCTAAGTTATTAGCTTACGAGCAAGCCAAATCTATGGATCGCTAGCGATCCATGGTTTTGGCTCGGATCGCGGGCTAAACTCCCCTAGGTCATTCTGTACCCATTTGCAAGTGGTTGACAGGCGTGTTTGGTCCAAAGGCTCTTCAATCTCTATAAATACTGACCTACCTGCAACATAAAGAGAATCTTCTCCGGACAGGTTACTGAAGCTCTACTGGAAACCTTCTTCACTCTCTACCTCCCTCATAACAATCTCCAATGGGATTCACTATGATTCTCCAGTGGATTCCAACTCTGAATATTCAATCTAGCTAAGTATAATTAAAAGCCTTGTAATCAAACACTACTTGTAATGACAATCAGTTATAATAAAACTATAAAGTGGATGTAGGCATTGTTAACAGCCGAACCACTATAAATATTCCTTATCTTCTTTCTTTTACTGTCTTTTTCTATACCTATTACATGTGTTATTGCTTTGTCAGAACAGGGCTGGTGCTTTCATACTCAAACCAGGGTATTGATCAATTTTTTGGGTTAACATTTGGGTGCTTTCACTGAGAAACTCCAACTCAGGATTCAGATCTAGCTATCTACTTTGGATCCCATAGGTCTAGAAGTTAGATCCCAAATCTTTGCCTGAAGAATCTACCACTTGGAATTAATGGCTCCTGGGAGAAGAAGAACTGCCTCTGGAAGATCCATAGGGGCGGTAATAGCTAGAGAAGATGTTAATTCCCAACAAACTAAAGTAAATGGTGCAAACTTAGGAAATCAGGCGTCCATGTCCTCCAGCCAACACGAAGTTGTCACCAAGGATTAGTTGAATAGGATGGTTAATGAGATCAACCAGAAAATGGAAAATAGTTAAAAGGCTCTAATGGATAAACTTAACACTCTCTTAACCCTACAGTCAAAACCTGCTCCAAGGACTATTCTTGAGCCCGCGACTACTATAGAAAAGGAGAATTCCTCCATTTCGGGTTTATATAGAAGAAATAGAAAAAAGCCATAAATAAGGGTGACAACGGGGCATAATATGGAAGAGAACGTGAATACTCCACCCGCTGCAAGGTAATCAATTCTGAACTTGAATAACTTGAATCAGGGGGCCAAGACCTCGCAAGAGGATATAGCTATGGATCTCTCCGATTCAGGAGATGGAGAGCGAGACAATCAAATGGAAGAAAACGCCAACGCGTTTGATGACGCTAGAAATGTCCAAACTGCCCTAGTCAGGCCAACTACGAGCCAACGGGGTCCTGCAGGAGTGGCTCTCCCGAAGACAGGAGAGCCTATGCTTCAGCCCACATACCAAGATCGTTTGCAAAGCCAAACACTTGGCATGGTGATTGATTGCCATCCCCAGGACTAACGGACATCAGAGGCATACATAGCAGACATGGTCAAATGGTTGATGGACGAGAGTAAAAACCGAAGAGATGATGAAGGAGAATCTGCTCCAAGTCGGACTCCCTTTACGGATGAAATCTTGAATGAAAGGTATCCAGAAAAATTCACTATGCCAGTTATCCCCTCCTACGACGGGACGAAGGACCCAAAACCCTATATATACAAGTATAGTTGGTATATGGACGGAGCCAATGCTTCATAGGTTGTTCGCTGCCAATGTTTCCCTATCTTTCTAAAAGGAGTTGCATCTATGTGGTTCACCAGACTTCCCCTGAAATCTATATCTACCTTTGACCAACTTGCAATGAAATTCCTTGACCAGTTCAGGCTCCATACCGCACAACCAAAGGATGTCATATCCCTATCCGGATTGTTCCAGGGACATAACGAGTCGCTGAAATCTTTCATGAACTAGTTCAATACCGCGGTGACAGAAGTAAGCAACCCCAATGAGGACATGGTTTTTATGGCGTTAATCCATGCTATTCACCCGGAGACTGAGTTCAGGAAATGGATTAAAATGAAGCAGCCTACCACCAGAAATGACTTCAATCTTGAAGCAAGCCAATACTTAAGATTGGAGGAAGCATAGGAGCTGGAAAGAAAGTCTGCGGATGTGCAACCGATGAACATCGGACAGAGTGATGTGGCAACGAATCAAAACACGCGCGATTCCGGAACTGCCCAAGGAGTCGCAGGAAAAGATGGGAATCAAAAGAGGAGAAATCAAAACTCTAATAAAAGAAATAGCAATGGCAGTAAAAAAAATTTAAGGAGTTCAAACAGGAAGAGTATACCCCTCTAAATGACACTCCAGAAAAATTTTATCTTGCAAAACAGGGTACCGAAGAATACAGGAAACCCCCTAGAAGAGAGGCAACTGAGCAACAAAAGCACTCAAGGAAATTCTGTCGTTTCCACGAGACACATAGCCATAATATAAACGAATGTCGCCACCTAAAGAATCTCATTGAAGAGTTGATCCAAAATAATAAGCTTCAGTAGTACGTGTAAAAGCCATAAAATCTCAATCAACCTATGGCCCCTCAGCCTCCTAGAGAACAAAGAAATCAAGCTGGAACTAGTGATGAAGGGTCAAAATGAACCGATCAAAGGCTTATTATTGGAATGATATCTGGGGGACCACACCCCGCACAAAGGAGTTGGGGAGAAATGGAACGGTAGGCGAGTTTGTTGAAGAACGCCCCAAAAGAATCATGTCTCACTATGATGAAACCCCGGTTAAGCTACAAAAGGTTTTGAGTGACGATATAGTGTTCTGAAATCAGGACACCGAAGGGATCGAAGCTCTGACTCTTGATCCGATGGTCATGACAGTTAGAATCGGACCCGCTGTGATTCGACGAGCGTTGGTCGATAGTAGTAGTTCTGTTAATATACTTTTTAAACGTACTTTTGACTAGATGAAAATCAGCGTGAAAAATGTCTCTACATTCCTAACAAAGATCCAAGGATTCACTAGCGAGCCCAAGTAACCTGTGGGAAAAATCGACCTACCTGTGGAGCTCGGAGAGGGCGATCGAAGAATCACCCTCATTCAGACTATTGTAATTGTGGATGAAATGTCAGCATACAACGCCTTCTTAGGACGACCTGCCCTAGCAGATTTTAAAATAGCTCTAGCCCAATAGTGTCTAACCATGAAGTTCCCTACTGCAAATGGAATCAGAGTGGTGAAAGGAGATCAGTGCGCTGCCAGAGAATGTTACATTGAAGAATTATGCAAGTCCAGAAGAAAGGAAAAGGGGAAGGATGTGGGGAGAACTCTCCACATCTGTGAACCCTTCGAATAGCAATTACAAAGCCACCTCTGGCTTGGGGACCATAGCCGATTCGACAAGGCTTTGGACCCTAGAAAGACGAGCTCAGGGGAGGAATGGGCGGCGCCGGCAGAATTGACGATATCTGTCCCTGTCGACATGGACGATCCAACTAAAGTTTTTAAAATTGGATCGCGCCTTGGAAATAAGATGCATATGGAGCTTACCAAATTTCTCCGCACTAACTTGAATGTGTTTGCATGGACACATTCTGATATGTGTGGGGTGTCTCTAGAAATCGCATGTCATGCGCTTAGCATAGACCCCAAGTTCACACCAGTAAAGCAAAAAAGGCACAGCCAAGGCCCCATACGATCCAAAGCGCTAAGAGAAGAAGTGGACAAGTTAATGGTCAATGGTTTTATCCGTGATGCAACCTATCTAGAGTGGGTATCTAATCTGGTCTTAGTCAAAAAGTCCAACGGGAAGTGGCGAACCTGTATTGACTACTCAGACTTAAATAAGACTTGCCTAAAAGACAGCTTCCTTCTCCCCAGGATAGACCAGCTTATGGATGGAACGACATGACACAAGTTGCTATCATTCATGGACGCATACTACGGGTACAACCAAATCCTGATGCACGAACCCGATCAAGGAAAATACCAGCTTCATCACCGACCTAGGCCTATACTACTATAGAGTAATGCCATTTGGTTTGAAGAACGCAGGGGCAACTTATCAAAGGTTGGTAAATACAATGTTCAAGTGGTAGATCGGGAAACGATGGACGTTTATGTAGACGACATGTTAGTCAAATTACGAGCAACTGCTAACCACCTGGAAAAACTCACTGAAATGTTCGAAATACTCCAAAAGTATGGGATGAAACTCAATCCACTCAAATGTCACTTCGGAGTGGCCTTCGGGAAATTTCTAGGGTTCATCGTAAGTGCCAGGGGCATCGAAGCAAATCTTGAACAAATCACAGCACTACGAGAAGTCCAGGCTCCAAAGAATAAGAAGGAACTACATAGTTTAAATGGAAACGTTGCAGCGCTAAGTCGATTTACCTTGAAAGCTACCGATAGGTGTATACCATTCTCGATGCGCTGAAGAAAGGAAAGAAGAACTTCGAATGGAGTGAAGCTTGTCAAACAGAATTCGAAGAATTGCTGCGACACATGGAGGCTCTGCCAGTCCTATCAAAACCCGTGGATGGAGAAGACTTGTTCATTTACTTAGCAATCTCACCCCTGGTGCGTGAAGAAGAAAAAATCCATTGACCCATGTATTACATTAGCAAGCGGTTTACCAGAGCAGAGAAAAACTATCTGTGACTGGAAAAGCTAGCTTAGTGCCTCTTGATCGCATCTAGGAAGTTACGGCCATACTTTCAGGCCCATCAAATTAAAGTGTTGACTGACCAGCCCCTGAAGCAAGTGTTATACCGACCAGAAACTTCCGGGCGACTACTCAAGTGGAATATAGAGTTGAGTCAATATGATATCACATACCACCTAAGAAAAGACAACAATGGGCAAGCGTTAGCCGACTTCATCGCCGAATTTACTATACGAGACGATGAAGAAGAAACACCACCGGAGGGGAGACTTAATGGAAGCTCTTTCTCGATGGCGCATCTAACAACCTCTGTTCGGGGGCAGGAGTTAGCCATTAGCTATGTCTTGCGCTTGGAATTCCCTGCCACAAATAACGAAACGGAATATGAGGCACTGATTGCAGGACTGAAAGTTGTGAGAGAACTCAAGATAAAAGTTATTCACATGTACAGCGACTCCTAGTTTGTCATCTATCAAGAAAGGGGGAATACCAGGCTCAGAGGGAGAATCTCGCCCTGTACCTGTCCAAAGTACAAGAACTGCTTAGCGACATCGAACACTACACTATAACTCACATTCCGCGGGAGCAAAACACCAAGGCAGATTATTTGGCTAAACTGGCAAGTTCCGGAGAAGCTCGGTCGTTGGGACTAGTACCAGTTGAAACTCTAACCAACCTGAGCATAAACGAAATGGATGTCGATTGGATTCTCGAATCATCGTCGAACCAGAACGTGTATGACACTGATAAAGGAATATTTACTTGTAGGGACTCTTCCAACTGGCCGGAATCAACGAACGAAGCTTCTCCAAAAAGCATCCTGATTTATGATACAAGATGGAATCCTCTACCGAAGAAGGTTCCCGACCCCCTTCCTTAGGTTGTGTTCGACTACGAAGCCAGACGAATCCTAAAGGAAGTGCATGAAGGCGAATGAAGAGACCATATGGGGGGGGGCAAACCCTTGCAAAGAAAGTCCTCCTCCGTATGGATACTTCTGGCCAATAATAAACCATGACGCTGCAGATTATGCCAGGCGATGTGATCACTGTCAAAGATTCAGCAAAGTTAATAGGACTCCGTCAAAGGAGTTAACACAGATGGTCATCCTATGGCCATTCACAATATGGGGAATAGACTTGATTGGCGTCCTACCTATAGCAAAAGGAGGAGCCAAATATGCTATAGTTGTCGAAGATTATTTCACAAAATGGCCCGAAGCAGAACCGTTGGCCACCATAACCACAAAGAAAGTCATTAATTTTGTTACTAAAAACATTATTTGCATGTTTGGTGTGCCACAAAAAATCATCATTGACAATGGAACCCAATTTGAAAGCCCAGATTCAAGGACTTCTGCAAACGCTTCCAGATTGAAAAGAGCTTCTCAGCAGTAGCTCATCCATAGGCAAACGGGCAAGTGGAAGCAATAAACAAGATCATCAAATCTACCATCAAGAAGCGACTAACTAAAGCCAAAGGAAACTGGGTCGATGAACTTCCACTCGCACTTGGGCCTATCGAACCACCCAAAAAGGGGGAGCCGGTCATACTCCATTCGCTCTGGCATATGGTTCACAAGCAATGATACCTATTGAGTTAGAAGTGCCCTCGCACCGAAGGCAAAGTTTCAACTAGAACCAAAACGAGCAGCTCCTACTTGAAACGCTAGATATGATCGAAGAAAAAAGAGAAGAAGCTGAGTTGAGAACCACTGCGCACCAAAAAAGGGTATCACGGTACTTCAACTCTAAAGTCCACAACCAAACCTTCGAAGTGGGAGATCTTGTGCTCAAGCAAGTTTACCCCGTTCTGGGGGCCTTCAGACCGAACTGGGAAGGACCTTACGTCATCAATCAAAAGCTTAGAGACGGGACTTTCAAGCTAACAACCGTTGATGGAATTTAAATTCCCAAAGCTTGGAATAGCAAATCACTCCACCATTACTGTAACGACCCCGAATTTTAATTACATTTAAATTGATAATTGAACGAATTTTTGAATAAAAAATTGTGAAATTAAATTGATTAATTGATGCGAGTTTCCCCGATATCCAAATATATTTTGTATAAATCATTTAAATTTAAAAATATTATATATATGTGAATATATATGTGTTTGAGCATATATGAGCAAATTTGATATAATATATATGTATATATTTGTTTTGAATTTAAATTGTAAATAAATGGGTTAAAGATAAATTATAATAATAAATATTAGAAGTGATGATTTATGTTAGAAATAAAAATAAATATAAGACAATAAATATGAAGTAAAATAATAATAATTAATATTTAAACTAGAAATAGAAATTAATATAAGATAAATTTTAATAAAAATAGAAAGTAGAACATTTGCTAAATTCTAACAACATAATAAAATAGAGATTTATTTATACTACAAAATAATAAGATTTCAAGAAAATAAAATACATTTAAATATGAATAAATGTAGACAAATATGAAAAAAATAATACAAATATATATGATAAAAATATATACATGAATTAGCTTATAAAATAAAATAAAATATAGGATGTCATTTATATTACAAAGCAAAGGAAAAGAAAGTATATAAATATACTCAAGTATGAAACAAGAACCAAAGTATATATGTGCATGAAGTATAAAAACAAGCCTGGCAAAAGAAAAGGAAGAAAAGAAAGACAAAGTACAAGACATAAGAAAAGAAATAACATATATACATATGAGCTAACTTATAAAGCAAGACAAAGCAATTAATGCTTGGATCCTTAGCCACCAAATTATAGGAACCATCAGCCGAAATGAAGAAAATTTTATAAAAAATGGTACAACAACAATTAATGCTAGCACTACACAAAAGCATATCAGTCACCAAAACCTAATGTCAGCTGAATCAAGCAAAGAAAAATATCACTGATAAATTGTACAAACCCATATTATTCTCTTGTACAAACAACAGCATATCAACCTGTAAACTTCATTTCATTTTCGTTCAACCATTTTCAAGTTTCAAAACAAGCCTACAAAGCTTCTTCTTCAACTTGAGATTTTCTAATTCCAGCATCTTTTCAAAACAATAAGTTGTTTCCAAATCTGAAGCATGCAAGTTAATCAAACAATTTCAGCTTTAATCTGATTCAGGTGCAAAGATATAGTTCAAAAAAATCAAATCCAAAACAAGCATGTCTCTCTCTCTGTTTCTTCTTAGACCAGGTGAGCAAACTCCTATTTTTCGAAGATTAACCTGTTTTGATATCTTGATGCTTGTGAGTAAACACATTTTCTTAAGATCTAAGTATGATTAAATCTGTGTGTATGAATCCATGAATAATATTGTGCTTGTTTGAGTAATTTCTTTCCAGTTTAACTTTGTATATATATATATACACACATATAAATGACTGTGCTGTGTATTCATTTTCTTCTCTGTTTAATTACAGGGTGTGAAATTAACAAAAAAATTCAATACTACTTCATCCAATCATTCTAAGGGTTTGAGTTTAAAACAAAACAAATATGTTTACACCTGAACTAAGATCTAAAAATGGTTTCAAGTAGAATAGTGATATATAGCATCTGAGAAACTGTTTATACAGGGAAAACTTAACTTTATGATATTTTCGAATGTCAGGGAACTTGAATTAAATTTTATAGCTTGAATTGTTATCAAAAGATATGATTTTTAAATCAAAGATGGTAATTATTCATCAAGTATGCAAAGAGAAATTCGTAGATGAACTCGAAATGGTTTTTGTCCAAATTCCGGCGACGCGATGAACTGGAAATGTCGGCGTTGCTAGGGGAGGTGGAGGAGCCTACGTAGGTGATGGGAAAAATAACTGGAGCTGTTCCAGTTCGTCGAGGTGACGGCGGCGTTGATTTCCAGTTAGTAAACCTAATTTTCGAGGGGTTTGAATTTTTGATCGCCGTGGCCACGTTCTTGCGTCGAGTGGCGCAAGGCTTTGGGGAACGAAGGCTCGGTGCTTGTCGAAGCCAAGGCTGGAAGTTCGAGTCAACTGGTGGTCGGAAGCGTGGCAACGAGACATTTCTTTGGTCACTGGTTTTGGTCGTGATGGCTCAAGCTATGCTCGATTTTGTTTGGGAGCAGATTTGGGTTTAGGGAAGTCTGGGGTCGATGTCGTGTTCGGTCGTGGTTTGCTGGAGGACTCGTCGACCATCGGAGTGACATCGAGGGCCGGTGCACGTGCACGGCGTGGTTGTTGGTGTCAAGTGGTTAGCGTGGGGGTGACTCGAGTTAGAACTCGAGCAAGTGAAAGTTTTCCCCGGGTTCTTCTCGAGTTCGCAGAGGGTATTAATTAACAGTTTTAAACACTTAACTAAATAAAGACAAAGAAATAAGGGAAGAGAGGAGCTGGGAAATGACTCGGGGAAATCAGGGAGAGGACTCGGGTTTCGACTCGAGTAAATGGGTAGTGGCCCGGGTAGATGTTGTTACAAGCTTCAAAGCCTGTTTATTTCTGAAATTTAAACATGTTAAAATTTTCTTTTGAAAAAGTATTTTGTTTTAAAACATGGGATTAGTTTTGAAGTTTAAATATAAATTATTTTAAAAGTAATTAAGTTTAATTAATTTATTTTTATGACATTATCTATTAATTAATTCTTAATTTAAACTAAATGAATAATGTAATTAATTAAAATGAAATGTTGTTTTAATTAACCTTAATCTTTTGAATAAATTATGTGTTAATGATGATTAATTATGAATTTTATCGATTAAAGAGTTTAATGATAATAAAGTGATTAATTAAAATAAATGATTTATCTTTGAATTTATTAAGTAATTAAAAGTAATTAAAAGTAATTAAAGGGTAATCAATCACTTAAAGAAAATTGCTTAATGAAAGTAACTAAGGATAATTATTTAATGATTTAAGGTTGGTAAATCAAGTGTTTAAAGAATAATTAATTAAGGATAATTAATTTAAATGGCAATTAATTAAGGGTTAATAAATTAATGTAATTAATTAAAGATAATTAATTAAAGGATAATTAAATAATTAAAGGTTAATTATTTAATGATTAAAGGTTGATTGATTTATTAATTAAGGTTGATTAATTAATAACTAAAGGTTAATTAATTTATTTTCAAATATTAATTAATAAATGATTAAAGGATAATTAATTAATGTTAATTAAACCAGGATTAGTGACCAATCTGATTTAATTTAAATCAGATAAATAAATTGACCTTACCTATGAATGTTTGGACCTGACTGAATGGTTGAATTGTTGATATTCCCTGATCTGTGATGCTGTGTGATATATTCTGATTTGTGTGTGATCTGTACTGTAGTTTATTTATCTGGGATGAATGTGATATTATTATCTGTAATATATATCTGTGATCTGTGATTAAAAGATAAGCGTTATAGTTATACCGCTTATCAACTATATTTCTGTATTTTGAATCTGTGATGATTGAATGATGTTGCACTATTGTGTGAAACCCCTGGACTACACCTTTACACACACAAATATGGATTTCACGAGGAATCGGTTAAGTTACAGATGATTTAAATTTTATATTTTTGAAATTGAAATTTTAATTTCAATTGATTTTGGAAATGAAATTGGATTAAATGTTAAAGCTTTTGAAAAGGAGTTTTTGAGAGAAAAGTTATTTTGAATAACTTGGTAAACTTTCCAATTTAGATAATTCAATTTGAATTTGAATTCAAGAGTTGGAATTGAATTCCATAATTGGAAATTATGGTTAAAGATGTTATAAATGTGTTTAAACCATTTTTTAAGTATTAGTTTGAGAATTTGAATTTAACCCAAGGATTTTAACTCGTATAAATGAGTCAGATTTTCCGAAATAAAAACTGTTGTTTTCAAAGAATAAAAGCTTTCATATAAGAAATGAAATTCCAATTTAAGTTATTGATCAATTTCTTTTTCTTAATTTTTTAAAGAAATTTCAAGATTGAATTGAAAAATGGTTTTCCAAGTTATGAATGAATTCTTTTTGAAAGCTATGAATTGAATCTGTTTATTTTTAACAGATTTAAAATGGTGATTTGTTTAAACCATTCGAAATGGAATTGTTTTGAAAGCTATCAGTTAAATCTTTGTTTTAAAGGTTTAACGAGTTAATCTAATTGAAATGGAAATTGATTTGGAAAATCTATGAATGAATCTTTGTGAAACTGAGTGAACTTTATGAGATAAATCTTTTCGTTTAAAAGGATTAAAATGGTAATGTGTTTAACCCATTTGAAGAAAAGTTTGGGTAATAAGTTGTGACTTAACCGAAATCCCATTATCCATATGTTTTAAAATATTACGCTCATTATTCGGTTTAGCCGGGGGAGGACCTTTGTGTCACATAACCCATTCCGAATAAGTGATACGTCGTATATGGATAGCATTTGAAGACCGGTGTTGAAGACCGGGTGTTTGCGAAAACGATAGGATAACCTATTGATTGTCTCTGCACCGAGTAGCTACGGTATAGAGATTTCCTAAGTGATGGGAAGTCCGATCGGGATTGTGAATACCCGGATTGCAAGGGCTTCTTCGGAAGTGCCTTCGGTTCTGTTCGAACCCGGAACAGACTTGTATGGTTACATGTCTGACATTACACTTTGATATATAAAGCAAATTTCTTCAAATACATTTCTGTTGGTGGCGGAGAATTTATTCTCTTAGCTTAACACCCTTCTCTGAGACGTACGAGCTCAGAGGTTACACAGTTGAAGGTTATCAGCGATATACTCCCAATGTGGTAATGTGGCATGCTGAGTGTTTCTGTGTGTTGATTATTTATTGATCATTTGTGATCAAAGCATTGCTTTGTAAAAAAGCGTAGTTTTGTGGATGAGACCTCATCGGACCTCACAGACCGGAAATGGTCGAAACAGGAATGATGCGGCAAGGTTATGAGGGTCGCGCCCTTTAGGGTATGTCATTTTCTTCTGGAAAAGGGTGGTATCATGGTATGGAGCCCAGATACTTACTCATGTGGACACACTTTATTTATTATGGGTGATGTTGGTTACCGAGGCCTCGGATAAAGGTCCCAAAGGACCGGGGGTGGCATATTCGTGAGTTACCTAGTTACAGGGGTAACCTGGCCTTGTGTTGGCAGAGAGCCAGGTTGGTTCTCGGGACGTCCAGCCAGAGGCGTACCCATGTGGCAGTAGGAAGTTCCTTAGCCTGACCATTTGTTGGAAATCCATCTTCCAATACGAACCTTGTACGGTATTAGTTGTAGAACCTGCTATTTAACATAACAGCTACAGTAGGCATAATATAATGGTACCTATGCTGGCTAAGATTAATATTGTATTTTGAAAGAATTTTCTACACTATGCACTAGTAATAATATCAAAAGAGTTTGTTTACATAGTAAGCATGTTTGACTATCATAAGAAGAAATCTCCTCCAATTCTGCGTTTGCATTGTGTGTGTGGCGGGAGGTCTTATGGTAGTTTCATTTTCGAAAAGCATTGCGGATTTCAATGTTTAAAACCTTTTGTGTTGTTTTAAAGATAAACTGTTTTTGTTTCTCACACCAGTCCCACGACTGATCTGGAGTTTATTGTTCCTTTCCTAAACTCTGGGTGCCCACCATTTTCCACACGGGCAGTCTAGAGTTGGGTTTTTCAGATATTCAGGGTTAGTAGATTATCCGAAGCTAGTTCAGTCCTTGGACGACTGACCTTGCTTAGATTTGTGCATTGTGGTGTTGATTCGAGCTAGCTATGGATTGGAGCATTCTATTGGAGATATTCTATCCGCTGCTGGTGTTATCTATTTTCTTTCCGCTGTTATTTCTTGTATCATATCTCTGATGTATATTGATATTTGTTGTATCATATTGTATCACATTTTGTATCTGTCATTGTATCAATGTTATGTATATCGATATATTCTTTTTCATCCGCTGTGTTGTTGTACTTAATGGTGTTATAATCTCCGGAGAACTAGATTCGGCGTTTGAATCTACGACATTTTGAGTACAAGTGAAGTACGGATGCCGATTTTCGAAGGTCGGGTTTTTGGATCTTTACAGTTGGTATCAGAGTTGAGGGTTAAAACTTTAGCTCAGGAGTATAACACGTTAAGTAGCTCATAAGAGATAGGGTGAAGTATAGCTTAGAATGAGTAATTCTTAGATATCCGTCCGTATGCCTCAGTAAATTCTCTTACTATCCACTAATAGTGAGTATGAGTGCAGGAAGAGGATGAGATAGGGGACAGGGGAATACGACTATAAATGGTCAATACCCTGTAACAATAAGGAAGCAATCTTTTCTCTATTAATCTCTTTTTTTCAGTATCTTTTTTTCAATTCTTCGATAGTTCCTGGTAGTTCCAGGAAGGAGATTCGATATATTAATATGGGACATAAACTCCAACTAAGCCAAATTGTTTGTTTGGATGTATTGTTTGCTTTGGTTGCTATGGTTGATAGGTATACTTTAGTTTCTAAACTTCAAATTTTGAAATTGTATCCATATATCTATCTATTCTTTGGGTCCGGATATATTCTACGAATGGTTAGTTATCCTTTCGAACTAATCGATGCCACTGTATATTTCGTAGATCTGGATAACCCGGGTAATCGTGTGAAAGAATTCAACAAGATTCGTTCTTGTATATATTGTTGATATTCTGATTTGGTAAGCCAAATGCAGAATAGCCGTTCAGTTTGATTTGATGAAATATTTTTCATCTATCTTTGTGACTCCCTGGCAATTTCGAGAATGAAATTCTTTTAAGGGGAAGTATGTAACGACCCCGAATTTTAATTACATTTAAATTGATAATTCAACGAATTTTTGAATAAAAAATTGTGAAATTAAATTGATTAAGTGATGCGAGTTTCCCCGATATCCAAATATATTTTGTATACATCATTTAAATTTAAAAATATTATATATATGTGAATATATATGTATTTGAGCATATATGAGCAAATTTGATATAATATATATGTATATATTTGATTTGAATTTAAATTGTAAATAAATGGGTTAAAGATAAATTATAATAATAAATATTAGAAGTGATGATTTATGTTTGAAGTAAAAAATAAATATAAGACAATAAATATGAAGTAAAATAATAATAATTAATATTTAAACTAGAAATAGAAATTAATATAAGATAAATTTTAATAAAAATAGAAAGTAGAACATTTGCTAAATTCTAACAACACAATAAAATAGAGATTTATTTATACTACAAAATAATAAGATTTAAAGAAAATAAAATACATTAAATATGAATAAATGTAGACAAATATGAAACAAATAATACAAATATATATGATAAAAATATATACATGAATTAGCTTATAAAATAAAATAAAATATAGGATGTCATTTATATTACAAAGCAAAGGAAAAGAAAGTATATAAATATACTCAAGTATGAAACAAGAACCAAAGTATATATGTGCATGAAGTATAAAAACAAGCCTGGCAAAAGAAAAGGAAGAAAAAAAAGACAAAGTACAAGACATAAGAAAAGAAATAACATATATACATATGAGCTAACTTATAAAGCAAGACAAAGTAATTAATGCTTGGATCCTTAGCCACCAAATTATAGGAACCATCAGCCGAAATGAAGAAAATTTTATAAAAAATGGTACAACAACAATTAATGCTAGCACTACACAAAAGCATATCAGCCACCAAAACCTAATGTCAACTGAATCAAGCAAAGAAAAATATCACTGATAAATTGTACAAACCCATATTATTCTCTTGTACAAACAACAGCATATCAACCTGTAAACTTCATTTCATTTTCGTTCAACCATTTTCAAGTTTCAAAACAAGCCTGCAAAGCTTCTTCTTCAACTTGAGATTTTCTAATTCCAGCATCTTTTCAAAACAATAAGATGTTTCCAAATCTGAAGCATGCAAGTTAATCAAACAATTTCAGCTTTAATCTGATTCAGGTGCAAAGATTTAGTTCAAAAAAATCAAATCCAAAACAGGCCTGTCTCTCTCTGTTTCTTCTTAGACCAGGTGAGCAAACTCCTATTTTTCGAAGCTTAACCTGTTTTGATATCTTGATGCTTGTGAGTAAACACATTTTCTTAAGATCTAAGTATGATTAAATCTATGTGTATGAATCCATGAATAATATTGTGCTTGTTTGAGTAATTTCTTTCCAGTTTAACTTTGTATATATATATATACACATATAAATGACTGTGCTGTGTATTCCTTTTCTTCTCTGTTTAATTACAGGGTGTGAAATTAACAAAAAAATTCAATACTACTTCATCCAATCATTCTTATGGTTTGAGTTTAAAACAAAACAAGTATGTTTACACCTGAACTAAGATCTAAAAATGGTTTCAAGTAGAATAGTGATATATAGCATCTGAGAAACTGTTTTTACAAGGAAAACTTAACTTTATGATATTTTCGAATGTCAGGGAACTTGAATTAAATTTTATAGCTTGAATTGTTATCAAAAGATATGATTTTTAAATCAAAGATGGTAATTTTTCATTAAGTATTCAAAGAGAAATTCGTAGGTGTGGAAATGGTTTTTGTCCAAATTCCGGCGACGCGATGAACTGGAAATGTCGGCGTTGCTAGGGGAGGTGGAGGAGCCTATGTAGGTGATGGGAAAAATAACTAGAGCTATTCCAGTTCGTCGAGGTGATGGCGGCGTAGATTTCCAGTTAGTAAACCTAATTTTCGTGGGGTGTTCGGACGGCTAAATGTCTATTGAGTTAGAAAATAGCCGAACGAATTTTGAAATAAAATTTACGGCAAGCGCACGGAGTACACTTGTAGTACGTGGCGAATACGGGTCGATCCGCAGGGAATTGATGATTTTAAAATTCTATTCAATCAAATTAAACGAAAGTCGAGTGAAAGTTAAGCTAGAGAATTAGAAAATTAGCTAACTAACTAAAAGAAAAGAGATGCAAATACAAGAGTTAAATGACAATTTAGAGAATAAATCCACTCTCTAGATCATGTAGTTCAACATATATGAAATCACAATCTCTCTTTTTTGGTCATTAGTGCTTTAATTGATGTGCTTATCATAAGTATGACATATTTGTGCTATTGGTTAGCCAACATAAGCCATCAAACTATAACACACCCCTTAAACCACTTACTAACTTTCATGAAATTTGACAATGAAAATGAAAATGAAATCTATTTTAAGTATGGCCTATTAACTATTGATTAGAAATATAGACCATCAAATTTTAATTTCAAATCACTTTCTTATGCCATAATCATATTTTGATGAAAGGCATTTGTGTTAGTGATTGTTTAAGCATACCCTATTTGGTGTCAACAATATAGGCTATCAAATTTAAAGAAAAAACAAGAAATTAAACCACTTCAAGCATTGTCATTAAGCACAAAAAGAGAGCTATAATTATCAAAATGTTGAAGCTACATGATTAGAGGCTTCATTACCCCTAAATTGAAGGGATTAGCCTCTCATATTTGTTATCAAAACAACAAATGTAGCTAGCAACATGAAAGAAAAAAGAAGGAAAAATGAAAGCTAATGGAAAAAAGAAGCTAATTAATAAGAATTAAAACTAATCTACTTTGCATGAATGTAAATCTACACTACAACAAGAAAGGAAATGAACATGTAATTAAAAGGAAACAATAATTACATTGCATAAAAAAAGGAAAATTACATGAAATAAAAATGGCTAAGTAGCCATGAAAAGAGAAAGAGAGCTTTCTTTTATTTGATCTAAACTAAACTAAAGAGAAGGAGGCCTAAGAGAGACTAAGGGAGGAGAAGAGTTACATGAAACATAAGGGGATTTTATACATGTGTTAAACCCTAATTCATATTTTTAGGGAATGCCCAAATTACCCTCTTAGGAAGTGTAGAGGCCAAGTAATCATTAGCTTCAAATAATCCTCATTTAAGTGTACATGTAGCCATTAATTCCATAAGCATATGCATTAGCCTCTAATTTGTACATTAAGGTAGGTGGGTAGGTGAGGTACTCCATTATCTTCACTTTGAATTATTTCTATCTTCATTTGTTCTCTTCACTCTTGTGCATGCATGTGTCTTCATGAAACCACTCCTATTTTAGATCAAATTCCTACACAAATATATATAAATTTCCAATTAATTTTTCTCAAATTACTATATGCACAAAAATGACCATTTTGCCCTTGGATGAAGAAGAATATGTGACGATTTGAAAATAATATGAATTTTGGTTTAAACAAGTTAAAATGCCCGATATGATCATTTATTTAATTTAAATAGATTAAATATGGTCGTAAAAATATGCACATTTATGTGCACATCAAAGGGTTTGAATTTTTGATCGCCATGGCCACGTTCTTGCGTCGAGTGGCGCAAGGCTTTGGGGAACGAAGGCTCGGTGGTTGTCGAAGCCAAGGTTGGGAGTTCGAGTCAACTAGTGGTCGGAAGCGTGGCGACGAGACATTTCTTTGGTCGCTGGTTTTGGTCGTGATGGCTCAAGCTATGCTCGATTTTGTTTGGGAGCAGATTTGGGTTTAGGAAGGTCTGGGGTCGATGTCGTGTTCGGTCGTGGTTTGCTGGAGAACTCGTCGACCATCAAAGTGACGTCGAGGGCTGGTGCATGTGCGCGGCGTGGTTGTTGGTGTCAGCTGGTTAGCGTGGGGGTAACTCGAGCAAGTGAAAGTTTTCCCCGGGTTCTTCTCGAGTTCGCAGAGGGTATTAATTAACAGTTTTAAACACTTAACTAAATAAGGACAAAGAAATAAGGGAAGAGAGGAGCTGGGAAATGACTGGGGGAAATCAGGGAGAGGACTCGGGTTTCGACTCGAGTAAATGGGTAGTGGCTCGGGTAGATGTTGTTACAGGCTTCAAAGCCTGTTTATTTCTGAAATTTAAACATGTTAAAATTTTCTTTTGAAAAAGTATTTTGTTTTAAAACATGGGATTAGTTTTGAAGTTTAAAAATAAATTATTTTAAAAGTAATTAAGTTTAATTAATTTATTTTTATGACATTATCTATTAATTAATTCTTAATTTAAACTAAATGAATAATGTAATTAATTAAAATGAAATGTTGTTTTAATTAACCTTAATCTTTTGAATAAATTATGTGTTAATGATGATTAATTATGAATTTTATCGATTAAAGAGTTTAATGATAATAAAGTGATTAATTAAAATAAATGATTTATCTTTGAATTTATTAAGTAATTAAAAGTAATTAAAGGGTAATCAATCACTTAAAGAAAATTGCTTAATGAAAGTAACTAAGGATAATTATTTAATGATTTAAGGTTGGTAAATCAAGTGTTTAAAGAATAATTAATTAAGGATAATTAATTTAAATGGCAATTAATTAAGGGTTAATAAATTAATGTAATTAATTAAAGATAATTAATTAAAGGATAATTAAATAATTAAAGGTTAATTATTTAATGATTAAAGGTTGATTGATTTATTAATTAAGGTTGATTAATTAATAACTAAAGGTTAGTTAATTTATTTTCAAAGGTTAATTAATAAATGATTAAAGGATAATTAATTAAAATGGTTTGTAATTAATTAATGTTAATTAAACCAGGATTATTGACCAATCTGATTTAATTTAAATCAGATAAATAAATTGACCTTACCTATGAATGTATGGACCTGACTTAATGGTTGAATTGTTGATATTGCTTGATCTGTGATGCTGTGTGATATATTCTGATTTGTGTGTGATCTGTACTGTAGTTTATTTATCTGGGATGAATGTGATATTATTATCTATAATTTATATATCTGTGATTTGTGAATAAAAGATAAGCGTTATAGTTATACCGCTTATCAACTATATTTCTGTATTTTGAATCTGTGATGATTGAATGATGTTGCACTATTGTGTGAAACCCTTGGACTACACCTTTACACACACAAATATGGATTTCACGAGGAATCGGTTAAGTTACAGATGATTTAAATTTTATATTTTTGAAATTGAAATTTTAATTTCAATTGATTTTGGAAATGAAATTGGATTAAATGTTAAAGCTTTTGAAAAGGAGTTTTTAAGAGAAAAGTTATTTTGAATAACTTGGTAAACTTTCCAATTTAGATAATTCAATTTGAATTTGAATTCAAGAGTTGGAATTGAATTCCATAATTGGAAATTATGGTTAAAGATGTTATAAATGTGTTTAAACCATTTTTTAAGTATTGGTTTGAGAATTTGAATTTAACCCAAGGATTTTAACTCGTATAAATGAGTCAGATTTTCCGAAATAAAAACTGTTGTTTTCAAAGAATAAAAGCTTTCATATAAGAAATGAAATTCCAATTTATGTTAAAGGAATTTCAAGATTGAATTGAAAAATGGTTTTCCAAGTTATGAATGAATTCTTTTTGAAAGCTATGAATTGAATCTGTTTATTTTTAATAGATTTAAAATGGTGATTTGTTTAAACCATTCGAAATGGAATTGTTTTGAAAGATATCAGTTAAATCTTTGTTTTAAAGGTTTAACGAGTTAATCTAATTGAAATGGAAATTGATTTGGAAAATCTGTGAATGAATCTTTGTGAAACTGAGTGAACTTTGTGAGATAAATCTTTTCGTTTAAAAAGATTAAAATGGTAATGTGTTTAAACCATTTGAAGAAAAGTTTGGGTAATAAGTTGTGACTTAACTGAAATCCCATTATCCATATGTTTTAAAATATTACGCTCATTATTCGGTTTAGCCGGGAGAGGACCTTTATGTCACATAACCCATTCCGAATAAGTAATACGTCGTATATGGATAGCATTTGAAGACCGGTGTTGAAGACTGGGTGTTTGCGAAAACGATAGGATAACCTATTGATTGTCTCTGCACCGAGTAGCTACGGTATAGAGATTCCCTAAGTGATGGGAAGTCTGATCGGGATTGTGAATACCCGGATTGCAAGGGCTTCTTCGGAAGTGCCTTCGGTTCTGTTCGAACCCGGAATAGACTTGTATGGTTACATGTCTGACGTTAAACTTTGAGATATAAAGCAGATTTCTTCAAATACATTTCTGTTAGTGGCGGAGAATTTATTCTCTTAGCTTAACACCCTTCTCTGAGACGTACGAGCTCAGAGGTTATGTAGTTGAAGGTTATTAGCGATATACTCCCAATTTGGTAATGTGGCATGCTGAGTGTTGCTGTGTGTTGATCATTTATTGATCATTTGTGATCAAAGCATTGCTTTGTGAAAAAGCGTAGCTTTGTGGACGAGACCTCATCGGACCTCACAGACCGGAAATGGTCGAAACAGGAATGATGCGGCAAGGTTATGAGGGTCGCGCCCTTTAGGGTATGTCATTTCCTTCTGGAAAAGGGTGGTATCATGGTATGGAGCCCAGATACTTACTCATGTGGACACACTTTATTTATTATGTGTGATGTTGGTTACCGAGGCCTCGGATAAAGGTCCCAAAGGACCGGGGGATGGCATATTCGTGAGTTACCTAGTTACAGGGGTAACCCGGCCTTGTGTTGGCAGAGAGCCAGGTTGGTTCTCGGGACGTCCAGCCAGAGGCGTACCCATGTGGCAGTAGGAAGTTCCTTAGCCTGACCATTTGTTGGAAATCCATCTTCCAATACGAACCTTGTACGGTATTAGTTGTAGAACCTGCTATTTAACATAGCAGCTATAGTAGGCATAATATAATGGTACCTATGCTGGCTAAGATTAATATTGTATTTTGAAAGAATTTTCTACACTATGCACTGGTAATAATATCAAAAGAGTTTGTTTACGTAGTAAGCATGTTTGACTATCATAAGAAGAAATCTCCTCCAATTCTGCGTTTGCATTGTGTGTGTGGCGGGAGGTCTTATGGTAGTTTCATTTTCCAGAAGCATTGTGGATTTCAATGTTTAAAACCTTTTGTGTTGTTTTAAAGATAAACTATTTTTGTTGCTCACACCAGTCCCACGACTGAACTGGAGTTTATTGTTCCTTTCCTAAACTCTGGGTGCCCACCATTTTCCGCACGGGCAGTCTAGAGTTGGGTTTTTCAGATATTCAGGGTTAGTAGATTATCTGGAGCTAGTTCAGTCCTTGGACGACTGACCTTGCTTAGATTTGTGCATCGTGGTGTTGATTCGAGCTAGCTATGGATTGGAGCATTCTATTGGAGATATTCTATCCGCTGCTGGTGTTATCTATTTTCTTTCCGCTGTTATTTCTTGTATCATATCTCTGTTGTATATTGATATCGGTTGTATCATTCTGTTGTATCATATTGTATCACATTTTGTATCTGTCATTGTATCAATGTTATGTATATCGATATATTCTTTTTCTTCCGCTGTGTTGTTGTACTTAATGGTGTTATAAGCTCCGGAGAACCAGATTCGGCGTTTGAATCTACGGCATTTTGTGTACAAGTTAAGTACGGATGCCGATTTTCGAAGGCCGAGTTTTTGGATCTTTACAGTTACTTCATTTGAAAAATACTTTAGGTACTCTTTATTTTTCAGCAAATAAGCCGTCCTGGAATGCTGGGGGCATTGTAAATAGGCAAAGAATCTGCCATGCTTTCCTTAATAAAATTTGATTCGCTGTTTTGAACCGATAAATCTGTGTTCATAATAAATACCCACCGAGTCGACGGAAGCAAATCAACTCAAACCGCTAGGTCAACGGAACCCGATCCTTGCCTTCTAAAAACCGATGTTGCTCCGAACATTGGGAAGGCCCAAAAATAAGCTCCACCCGTTGTCTGAAGATAGGCAATGCTGAGGAGCATCAAAAGCCATGCATTCCATAAGCCGCACCAAAACTACGCTCCTCCTATTGCCCAAAGATAGGCAACGCTGAGGAGCACCAAATGTCGCGCATTCCATAAGCCGCACCCACAAAAAATAAGCTCCTCCCGTTGCCCGAAGATAGGCAACACTGAGGAGCACCAAAAGACATGCATTCCATAAGCCGAGCCAAAACTACGGTCCTCCCATTGCCCGCAGATATGCAACGCTGAGGAGCACCAAAAGCCACGCATTCCATAAGCCACGCCAAAAATACGTTCCTCCTGTAGCCCAAAGATAGGCAACGCCGAGGACCACCAAAAGCCGCACATTCCATAAGTCGTGCCAAGACATACACTCCTCCAGTTGCCCGAAGATAGGCAACACCGAGGAGTACCAAAGTCGAGCATTTCATAAACCGCACACTAAATTCCAAAATACTAACTCCTCACGTTGCCCGAAGATAGGCAACACCGAGAAGTATGAAAAACTGCGCACCCCCATGCTGCTCGAAGATAGGCAGCATTAGGGGGCACTAAAACTGTTCAATACTATCGGACCATATCGATCCCAAAAACCGTGCATCTCATAACCAGTGCCAACCACTTCTATAATCGGGAATAATGGGAACAACTCCAACAAAATTGAAATGATACAAACCAACAGAAAAGTTTCAACTAACGACACTTAATGATTAAGACCGCCCTTAGTTAACCCATGCAATGTGCTCTTCTCAAACACGCATATGTTGCATACTTACCAGAATATTACAAGAAACTTGGACTACGGCCAAATTTCAAGTTTGATATGAAAATTGTCTAAACTATAAGTTACCGGTCCTTTGAAGTAAGAGCCCGGTGAACTAGAGGGCATACATCGGTAGTGCATAAATAAAAAGAATTGAAAATGATAAGTTCACAAGTTCTATTACTCCAAATAAGAATAGTACTCCAAATAAAATTTTGGCGGTAATCACAAATCAAAATTGCATAAGTGTAAAAAAACAAGCACGAGTACATAGAACACATGTAAACAGACAAATAAAAATACAGTCAAAATATCAATATATTGCTTATGATTTTCTTTGTATAGGGTCAAATCATGGGGGTCGTACCTACACAACACCGGCCAACAAAAAGAAAACACAAACTCCACGATAGAAATATTAAGTGCAGACTCTGCACTTGTACAAAATGACTCAAAAAGAACCAAAATCAAATTGGTCTTCACACAAGCTCCTCAACGCTTCCTTCCACCGCCCTTTGTTGGCAGCTTCTGCTTCTTCTCAAGAGTCGTGTCACTATCGGTAATATCAACAAACTCCTAAGTGGCAATGCCCTCGTCTTCCTCCACAGCCTTCTCAAAAGACTCTCCCTTTGCTTTCCATTTCCATGATTTGTGGGAGCCCTTCGAGGATTTGATCGCTTCGACCTTTTCCTTCTTGATAGCGACCAGATCATGCTGAGTCTTACGAGGCTGCTCTGTTTGAACCTACTGCTCCTTAATTTCTATTGCTATTACGTCGCCTTCTAAAGACACAGAAGGGTCATCCAGGCCATGAAGCGCGGCTATCCTTTCGGACTCCGGCCCAGGCTGCGAGCCAGACACGGACGTAGAAATAGCAACAGAGACGACCACGGAGACTGTAGAAATAGCAGCGGGTGCGGGAGCTGAGGAAGCTGGCACATCAAAAGGAAAGGTGGATGGACATATAAGATCAAAAATGAAAGTATAAAATTCTTCCTGCTCTTGCGTCATAAGTTGGAAGCTCCCGAACTCGGAGGAAGCAAGAACATTACCTGCACCGAAGGAATGGTCGAGAATTTCGACTTCATACTCACTACTTTCGCCTTCTTTCGATGACTCCACTACCCGAGGAAGAGTTTTAAGCCCTGAACTTGCTGGCAGGTCATGAGGCTCCCCTGATGATTTGCCAGCGCCAGAAATAAAAGGCCTAGTGAGCACTTCGATGGCAGCTGTCAAGGCAGCATCGATGGCTTCTTTCTCTCTATTAGCTCATAAAATTTCTCGGCCCTCGAGCAAGGCTTTCTTTGATTCTTCATTAAGGCGAGCGTCCTCCAACTCCCACTCGGTGTAGACATCACTACTATTAGAAAAGCAAGACATGACTTCTTCCTATACCAAAGCAAGAGTGCGTGGGAACTTCGGCCCAAGTAGTTGAGACTCCCGTAGTGCAACAGGAAGTTAACGTAGAAATTCAAGATGGTCGCATCCATCTTTTCCATCTTTCTTTCAAAAGCACCTTGAAGCTCCAGGTAATTCGCTCTAACGACGACTTTCTCAAATTCAACGGCACACTTATCGGCACTGAGCTCTGCGACCTAAGCTTGTAACCTGGAAATTGTCTCGGCTTGGTCGAAAATAGTCTTGTTGTGCCCTTCAACGATGAGGTCGTGATCAGTAGTGGTTTTCCTTTTATCCTCAATCGTTGCATCACGAGTAGCCACTTCTCCCTTCAATTTTTCCTCCTCGGCGTGGGCCTTTTTTATCTCGTCCCTATAGACGATCTCAATCCGAGCATGGGCCTCTTTCACCTCTTTTAGCAAGTTGGCGTTCCTCTTACTCTCAAGCTACGCCGCTGCGCTCTCTTCCCCCAATAGTTTAATTATGGCATTACATTCTGACAGCGCTTTCTCAAAATCATCCTTCTCTAACTCGAAGGAGAGGATTTCTTGGTAGTTATTGCGATTGGTGTCAGCCAGCTGTTTACACAATTTTTCCCACCCTTCAACTTGGTCTAAATCGTGTTAAATAGCTTGAAGGTATGGCATGTACGAATCCTTGCGAAACGGGTGCAGATCATGGTCAAACTTAACTCCCCTCAAGAACCATCCGGGAAGTGCTGCCTCGAGCTTAGGAGGACCCAAAGGAAGAATGTAGGCAGGCCTCCGATGGGGACGCGAAGCACCATGAGCGAGCATGATTGAAGATGGTGGAATGCAAGTTGAAGGCGGAGTAGGAGCAGAAGTGACGGAGATTTCTTAACCCGTTGAGGAGCACATCAGAGCGGAAACCTGTTGTTCCGAAGAATGCAAATGATGGTCGAATTTTGTTCTCTTCGATGGCTCCTCCCTCTCATCAAAAGATCTCCTTTTCTCATACCTACCTTTGTATGACCGGCTCTGATCTCTTTCATCTTGGTAGTGGGCTTCAGCCTCTAGTTCCGTTCTCCTTCTGTACTCTTCTTTAGTTTCTTGGGACTAATGACAACCAGAAGGATGCTTAAACCAGCGCTGGGAGCCAGTGAATTCTTCGAAATCATCGTATAGGCCACGTCCTCTCATCGTACCTGGCACAAAGAATAAACAAAACATTTTAGAAATAGAAAATAGGCACAAAAGGAAAGTTGGAAAGTGAGTATACTCCTAACGAGATGTGTAGTGTGTTTCGAGGGAAGGCCTAAAGTGTCATCATGAACCAGATTGGGCGGCCATCATGAGTGGCATCGGACTAACTTTGGCCGTCTTAGGTAGAATTGGGCTAATTGGGCGCCGTACCGCTCAAGTGGGGAGACACCTCCTCAAATTTAAAACCTATCCTCATAAGCACATCAAAATCGACATAGACATCGCTTAAATCTCCGAACTCTATGCCGACATCTTTATCCAAGGTATCCCGACGCTCTTTGTACTCTGGAGCTTTGTCTTTAATGCTCGTATCTGGAAGGGGTGAGCTCGGAAGAATGGGGCTCATTCTCGAAGTTTCATCACACGATTTAGAGTCCTCGTCATCGGATTCTACGTAAAGGTCATCACTTGTAGTAGACTCATCACTACTACTCTCAAACTCCCCCTCTTCCTTTTCCGAGTCCAATACAGCCTTGTCTTCCCTTCACTTGAACTCTTCTTCTCCTTCCTTCGGGATCGGAGGCATTCTAACAGGGCTGCTAATCCAGTCGCAGTAGCATCTCCTCCTTCGTGGGCCTCCTCGGTTGATCATCCGGACAAGCTCTCTCTCTTGAGAGGCGCCTTCTTCGAAACCGTGGGAAGAAGAAGAAGATCTTATGCGAATCCTGGACTGGGCAGGAGAGGGGACTTCAACTTGAACAGCGGATCTACCTGATACAGTAATCCATTTCGGTGTAAGATCTCATCGGTCAACAAAACTTTGACAGATCTCTCCTAGGCATCAATAGCCTTTAAAGTCCAAAAAATTTCATCAAGAGACATATCCCTCTTTAGCCTTGGAATAACTGCAAGAAGTATACAGCTCGTTAGAAACTCCATAGCAGCGTGTCGAAGCTCTATAAGTTTGAAAAGGAACTTACCCCCTATTGTCCATAGACGATTGAACCCCTCGAGGCATCTAACGAAGAAATATTACGACTTGAATTGTGATAAGTTGCTTTGCAGACGTAGAAAATTTTTTCAGTTTCTTTTTGCTTCAATTATGATCAAGGAAGGGCAGTCATCTCTCCTTTTGAACGACAGAAAGTACCGAAACTCATCAAAGCTTGGAGCGCAGTTGAACGTCCGCTTGAAAAGAACATGTAGGCAAGTCAAAATGGCATAGCCATTGGGATGAATCCTGAAATGGGGCAATGCCTAAGTTCGAAAGAGTCTCATGCAAAAAGTCGTTAAAGGGAGGCACGACTCCATTCAAACACATATACCGATGGCAAGTGGTGTACCCCGGAGAAGGCATATGAGCGAACTCGTCCTTCCCTGATAGATGTACATCATCTTCTAGCATACCGTGTTGCACACAGATACTATGAAGAACTTTAGCAGAAACCACCGAAGAAGCTCTCTCAGGCGGATTGAGTAGAACTCTAAAGTCGGGAGGCGTTCGATCCACGACTGGCCGGACCGGGAGCAACTGACCGTATTCCGCCTGTGAAGTGGTAGGAGAAAGAGAGACGGGTGATGACTTTGCTGCGAAAAGTGATGGGCTTCCTCTACTCCATTTACGGCGCGAAGATGGGTGCTTCATTCTAAAAAAACGGAAATTGTATTCAAAATGGTCAGGTGATTTTATTCTAAATTAACCATTTTCCCCTACAATACTTGAATTCTGGAGAGATATCAAGTCGTGCCCATGCAACAGACTTCAAGGGTAAACCGAGGCAAGTGCAGTGTGCTATCTATAAGAATTGAGCTCGGTATCCGAAACACTACAAACGCTCTATCCTGTGTAGATAGTCCATTCGCAGTGGAAATGGAAAAGAGTTTCCTTCATCACTCCCATTTGTTTTTACTTCCTGTATGCTTACCCATTATCGATCAACGATCGGTAATGGATCTGTTGTCTGAAGTGACGTGAAAAACTCTTCTCACTATAGGGACACCGGGCGTGCAACAAGCAAGCAAGATAAATCTAAATCCTTTGGAAGAATAGGGACCGATTAGCGATGTATCGTGCTGTGTTAGCTATGGAACTTGGTATAAGTCAATTCTGGCCTAATTGGTGAAGATAGTAAAACATATCAAGCATTGGACCAAGGCTCGAATGACGTTTTGAGAAAAACTCAAGACTTGATTTACTATCTTCCTCCATTAGACCACAATCAACTCAAACTTCTCGCGACCAACACTGCAAAAGCAAACCCTCCTTTGATTGAATTCTAGAACATAGGAATGATCAAAGATGTAGAATCAACATGATGTAGAATCACAAGATGTAGATGGACCAGTAGCGAGCTAAGTGGTGGATCGACACTGACTCAAGGTACTAACAAGCTAGGGTTTCAATGAGGAATGGTCTAAAAATCAATGAAAAGAGCCATGATAAATCAACAGTAATAAATCAAGGCAGGTGATGAGGTTGATTTGATGGAAATGGATGGATCGAGGCGTTGGGAAGGATCGAATCGCCTAGGGCTGGATCGCAAGAAGACAAGGTACTCGGGTCGCGTGAAGAAAATACATTGCATCGGCTCGAATGAGTAACTAGGTCAGCTCGAGTACACATATATAGGCAAATAAAAGAACAAGGCATAAAAATTAGCTAACTCATTGGGTCGCCTGCGATCCATGATGGATCACTAGCGACCCATCTTTCGAACGAAAATTTTAGCTAAGGGATCGGGTCGCTAGCAATCCATCGTGCATGGATCGCTGGCGACCCATATGATTGAAGGTGAATTTTTCTTGAACTCATGCTCCGATGTCTATCCATCATTTTGAAGCATACCGGGAAGCTATAAGAAGAAATTTGATCTGATACGATAAGCAACAACGGTCGAGACCAAAGCTAAGTGATCAACAACATGGCCTTTCAGGTATTCGTAAAACTCTAAGGCGATCACTTGGGATTCGACGAACGGATGTTGAAAGCGATAACTTCAAGAGCATGCCTTGTTTCCAACGAAGACGTACTTTGGGGGCCAAATGTTATCCGGGTTTTTAACTCAGCAGGATCCAGTAGAAGATGAAACAATTTTATGAAATCAGAATAGCTCGAAACTCAACCAAAAGGATCAAAGCAGCAGGTTAACGAGAACCAAGTCATATTACTGAAACAACGACTCAATTTGACTAGACCAAGAAACCAGCGTCCGTTTAAGTCCAACCAACGGCTAAGCATGACCAGTTAGTAGATAGTCATCAAAATGGAACAACGTGCAACGAGATTACATAAACAACATCGAAACAAGGCCATGAAAGCATTCCATACTCCAAGTTCCAAAAATATTCCAAGTGCTTGGATTGCTAGCGATCCAAGCTCTACGGATCGCTGGCGATCCTTGCGGTATGATGGTTCACAAAGTGAATAAGAAGCTAAGGAGCCAAGAATATAGGGGCACAGAAAAAACACCAAGTGAAAGGATCGCCAGCGATCCATACACGATGGATCGCTAGAGACCCATACCAAGCTACTATAATCCGGCGACCTAGCATGGCTAAAAGATAGAGATAGGGGTTAAGTTATTAGCTCATGAGCAAGCCAAATCTATGGATTGCTAGAGATCCATAGACCATGGATTGCTAGCGATCCATAGTTTTGGCTCGGATCGTGAGCTAAACTCCCTTAGGTCGTTCTGTATCCATCTGCAAGTGGTTTACACACGTGTTTGTTCCAAAGGCTCTCCGATCTCTATAAATACCGATCTGCCTACAACATAAAGAGGATCTTCTTTAGACTGGTTGTTGAAGCTCTGCTGGAAACCTTCTTCACTCTCTATCTCCCTCACAACAATCTCCAAAGGGATTCACTGTGATTCTCCAATGGATTCCAACTCTGGAGATTCAATCTAGCTAAGGATAATCAAAAGTCTTGTAATCAAACACTACTTGTAATGACAATCAGTCATAATAAAAATATAAAGTGGACGTAGGCTTCGTTAACAGCCGAACAACAATAAAAATTCCTTATCTTCTTTCTTTTACTATCTTTTTCTACACCTATTATCCGTGTTATTGCTCTGTTAGAACAGAGCTGGTGCTTTCAAACTCAAACCAGGGTGTTGGTCCATTTTTTGGGTTAACAGCTGCAATCTTTGAGAAGTCCTTAATAAAATGCCTGTAATATCCTGCCAATCCTAGGAAACTTCTCACATTCGTAGCATTCTTGGGCTGGTTCCAATCTTGGATCGCTGCTACCTTTGCAGGATCCACTGCTATTCCTTGTCCTGACACGACATGACCCAAGAATCTCACATCTTCCTTCCAAAAGTGACACTTAGAGAACTTAGCTCTCAACTTGTGCTTTCTCAAAATCTCAAGCACAATCCTCAAGTGCATCTTATGCTCTTCCTCAATTCTGGAGTAAATCAGAATGTCATCCACGAACACAAGCACGAACTTGTTCAACTGATCTCTAAAGACTCTATTCATAGATCCATAAAGTATGCCAAAGCGTTGGTCAACCCAAAAGGCATCACCAACCACTCGTAAAAACCCAACGACATCTGAAATGCAGTAATAGGCACGCTTTCTTTAGCCACTCTTAATTGATGAAATCCCGTTGCCAAATCCATCTGAGAAAACACCTTTGCGCCATGTAGCTGATCAAACAAGTCATCAATCTGTGGAAGCCATCATAACCGTTTGTACCAAAATTGGGCACAACACTCTTCAGAAGTTTTTGAAGAGATAAAGTGAAGAAATTAAATGTAAAAAGCGGGTTATCTAACAAAAACTCCAAATCTTTAATATGAAACTAATTAAAATGCTAGGAGACACAAGAATTTAGAGTGGTTCGGCATATCGCCTACGTCCACTATGAAGTTGATAACTTTATTGATCTTTCTTTGAAGATTACAAGTGAATTCAATGCATTATAGCAGATAATTATGATTTGCAGCAGTCAAATTCACTGGTAGCAGCAGCAATAGAGTTTAGATCTGGATCCAGTGGAGTCTGGGCGTTGGAGATCTCAAAGAAGAAGAAGAAGAACCCCTTTTCTGTTGGCTTTGGGAGTCTATTTATAGGTGTAGGAGGCTGATATTTCGCACAGATCTCGGGAGGCTTCTTTTGGCACGTGACCAGGCCCACGCGCCCAAGCCCGCGAAGTTTCGGTCCGATCCGTGATCGATACGAACGGATTTCGTATCGATCAAGATCGCGTCCGATAGAGTCGAAATTTGGCGTGGACATTCTTTTGCATGCACGTAGTCTTCTATGAAAATTTCATAGCATTTGGACTTGCAGATCAAGAGATATGATCGATATGAATTGGGATCTTCGATTGGCTATTTCGTTCGACTCCCTCATTTTGACTCGCTCTTATTCGACTCGGTCTGGTTCGACTCGATGATGTGGCGTGCATCCTTTGCATCGATCTGTAGCGTACCTAGTTCGAATTGATGAAGACAGTCTAGTTCGAATCGGTTGATGTTGGCTTGTTCGCATCAATGGGAGGTGTGCGTTTCGTATCGATTGGTGATCAATCGATATGCATAGAACCTTTAAGACTAAGCGATGCGAACCAAATGCAAGTGTTCGTTGCCGATGGATACGAAGTAGGCATCGGTTGATCGAGTCGAACCGTTGCTTCCTGATGGATATGAATTTGGTCGAGTCGAACAGTGGTTCTGTGATGGAGTCGAAGTGGAGCGAGTCAAAGTGAAACGAGTCGAACAGTGGTTTTCTGATGGACGCGAAGTGGAGCGAGTCGAAGTGGACTTCCCAGATGGATTCGAACTGAGCGAGTCGAAGTGGACTTCCCAGATGGATTCGAACTAAGCGAGTCGAAGTAGGCTTCCCAGATGGATTTGAGCTGAGCGAGTCGAAGTGTAGTTGGTTTTCATCCACTTTTGTATCATTCGTAACTTGAACATGCGGACTCGGATTGACTTGAAATTTGGAACGTTGACTCTCATAGCTTAGCTTGTCATGTTATATTAATTTAAGCTCGATCTGGACTCGGACAAAATTCATCGATATCCATAGTGAGCCTGTGTATAACCGATCTCTGGGATGGACCGTCATTGTTTTACTAGCCAATTCCTTAGTGTTACGGCCTTGCCAAAAGGCGGGATAACATTTGCCCCCCAAAGTACGTCTTATGGAAACACGATGTTCTTTGAAATACTGCATTCTTTATTCTAAATAGTTATTGTCTTTTCGATGAAAGCTGTAATCTTCGATTGATTTTCTCGATAATGTAAACTGTTGACTGCCAATTGTTGTACCCCGTATTGTTGAAGCTGATTGCTGTATGCTAGTGGTTAGCCGTTTGTTGTTGTAATTGTTATCAAATGAGTTTCCAATTCCTATGAGTCTGGAATATTGAATATCAGTCCGTCATATATGCATATAGGTTAATCTGACTCTCGCTGACATTTGTAAGTTCGCGAGTCGTTGTCAGTTTATTTTATATTGAATTCCGTATCGATCCACTCTTGAACCGACGTGAAATTCGTTGTAACAATGCTCGATGGTTGTTTTTGAATGCTCCTTCGTATCGATCCTCTCCTGAATCGATGTAGAAGGTTAAAACATTGTTTTTGCATCAGTATTCGTTGCATTGATGGATATGAAATGGTCGTTTGTATCGATAGAGTTCAATGCCTTCTGAACAACCCCTGCTGCGCACTTCGAATCGATTGATTTGGAGTCATTGGATACGAACAGTCGATTTGTATCGATGGAGTTGGCTTCTAAGAGCCGTGATTTGATAGAGTCGAACTACACAGGAGAGACGGAGTCGAACTGCACAGGAGACGGAGTCGAAGGTGATCGATACGAAGTGTGGTTTCGTATCAATGGAGTCAAACTGATTGCTCGTATTGCTGCGCTTGAGATGGAGTCGAAGATGAACGATACGAAGAGGAGCTTCGCATCGATGCACTGGAGACGGAGTCGAAAAGCTTGTTCGAATCGATCCCGGGGTGATGTCTCATAACCGGTCGAATCCACCGGGATGCGAATCGTTTATTCCTTTTGCTTTCGAGTCCATATAAATACTCTGTACTTAGCCATTTTTTCACTTTTTACCTTTTTCTTTCCTTCCTTGCTTTCGTATCGTTCAGAGACTCGAGAAAAAAGAAGAAAACATTCTTGCCTTCGAACCGATTCAGATCCTTAATCACTCGAACTGACTGCCAGTTTTAGGAAATCCACTAAGCGAATCCAACGCGTAAACGATGAGACTCGATCTTTAACACCAAATCAACCGGAGTCATGATCGATCGAAGATTTCTTGGCCTTAGCTTCGCGTCGATCTAGAGTAGGGGCTTCGAGATAATGAGACGGAGGCCTTCGTATCGATCGATGGTTGAGCTTTGCATCGAATCGAGTGCTTTGAATACGTAGATTGATACGAAGGGGTTGCGTCTGATCGATTCGAAGTGATGGCCTTTGATCGAGTCGAAGTGGATGGCTTTGGATCAAGTCGAAGCGGCGGCCTTGGATCGAGTCGAAGTGGAGGCCTTGGACCGATTCAAACTGCGTAGTCCTTGGGTCGAGTCGAAGTGGGTGGCTTTGGATCGAGTCGAACTGTGCAGCCCTAGTACCGATACGAACGTGTCCCTGAGCGATCGATTCGAACTTGAACCTTTAGCGAGCAATTTGAACTTGAACCTGAGCGATCGACTCGAACTTGAATCTTAGCGAGCGATTCGAACTTGAACCTGAGCGATCGACTCGAACTTGAATCTTTGATGATTGACAATGAACCTAACTTCGATGATATTGAAAAAACCTTATGCATCTGAACATCTAACTCCGACGAGCTTCATTTTTGGCATAATTAGATTTGAACTTCGGACTGCATATTTGATTTCCCTTCGAAGCTCGTCGATGGAACTTCAACTCTGACAAAATTTCAACAAACTTTAACTTGGGCTGATTGCTAATAACTGGATGGCACGGTTGTGACGGTCCACGATGACGGTCCTTCCGACCGAATTCCGAAGTCTCATCGTTTACATGCTTTTTCCGATTCTGTGGAACTTCATAACCGATATATAGTACCGCACTGCACAACACACTCACACACTTTACATTGGGGGATGCACGAGCGTTATTGTCTGTTTAACAATGATTTTTCATAAGCTAGCTAGTCATGGAACCTTCAAGTTCTCAACAGCAGGAACTCCCGAGTTCAATTTCTTCAACCATCGAAATACCGGTTATTAAAGCTGAAGTTATAGATCCAGCTCCGGACGAGCGTCTAGGTTCCCGGTTCATTTGCCGTCCACAAGATGTTGTGCCGTCCGGTATCTCCGAAGATATGATGGGATGGATTTGTCTAAGGCACGGCTTGTCGCTTGATGACGTGCTACTGCCTGGGCCAAATGACAGGCCGCATGATCCCCCGGAGGGGTTTACTGCTTTTAATCGTCATGCCTGTACGGCGGGAACACTTCCTCCTTTCAACCAATATATAAGGGAGATGTTATCATTTCTTGGAATAGCACCATCCCAGCTACACCCCAACGGGTACGCTCTGTTGAACAGTACTTTTATCTTGTTTATGGAGATTCTCTTTCGACCACCAAAGCCGATCGAGATTAGATATCTATTTAACGTGAAGAGCCGTGGAGACAGTCCTTCTTTCACCTTCTTAGAAGCGGTCAGGAACTGCCACATTGTAATGGGCTCTTGGGGAAGGCTAAGTTATTTCAAGACCGAATGGTTCTACGTTCGGTGGCCCCTTGGATTTGCTAGGCGGTGGTTGGATAGACGTAAGCGTTTTCTCTTGAATTATCAAGATAATAATAACTGACTTCAAAACTGACATGCTTCTCTTCCTTTTACAACCGCAATTTGTCGACCTGATGGTGCATACTTCAGAGAGCTAGTTTGGGTTCTCCAAGCGGCTCCGGGCGAAGAGAGGCATATCGACTGGGTTCTGACCGACAGAAACTTGAGGACTGTCGGGCTTATTGAACGGAGGTAGAGCATACGGCTGGAAGGGACACTTAGAGTGGTCTCGAAGAAGCGGGTGAAGCGCAAAGCGCCTGCAGTCGTGATAACCGAAGAATTTGATCCGGTGAGAATGCCTACCGATACCGAGCTCCCAGCTGGGCCTTCTTCCGATGTCCAGGATTCAGGGGGGAGGAGAAAAGGCAAGGCTGCTGCTCACAAGCGTTCTAAATCCAAGAGATTAAAATCCATGGTTGTGTCCTTGCCAGTCCCGGGGATTAGAATTTCGGAGGCTCCTCCCCCGCCAGTAGAGAATCCTTTTGAAGGGCTTGCTGATATTCCGATTCTGGATTATGTGTCGTCTCAACACGATACCGGGATGGAGGAGTTGGACAATGCTCTTGAACTGAGCGGGTCGCTTGCTACGAGTGCGGCCGACATTTCCGGTTGGTCGGGGGGGTTGCACATGCATACACTTCACTGCACATGATTCCTAACTGTAAATCGTCCAACTTAGGAAATCACTAACTCCTCCCTCGTCTCTCATTTTCAGGTACTATGTCTGGGAAAGGATCGATGCTCAGGAATCTCCGCTCGGCCCGGAAGGCTTTTTCTTATTACGATTCCCGCAGGAGGGACTCAGATAAAGATCACGATCGCGGGTACTCTAACCAAGATAGGTACGGGCGTGATAGGGACAGAGAATACAGACATCAGTCTAGATCACGCTCTCCTCCTCCTAGACTTCCATCTCCACCCCCTATTCTTGTTCCACACCCGCTAGAGCCTTCTCGTCACATGCCATCTTCTCATACTTCTAGATCTGAGACTCAGATTCAGAGAGTTGAGACCACGGCCTCCATAATTGCAGAGCAGGTCTCCACCGAGCCCACAGGAGAAGGGGCCCTCAAATTAGTTCATATGAGGAAGGATTTTCCGAACATATGCTTTGATGGATACGTCTTCCCGCCTCACTTAAAGAGACTTCCGTCTGGAGTGGAAAACACGATGCATGAGTATGTTCATGACATCTACACCCAGTACAGAGAGTGGGTAAAGGCTGCGGAGAAAGCTTCCAGGGTGGCCTTTGAGCGAGCCAAAGCGCTTGAGAAAATGGAGACCGAACTCGCTCAAAGGGACCGAATTATTCAAGTGCTTACTGCTGAGGCTGAGTCTTCTCGAAAATCGGAAATCGAGGCCACCAAAAAAGCTGACGAAGCGAAGGCGGCAATAAAGAGGCTGGGGCAGACACATGTTGCCTTGGTGGAGGAGATGGGCCACCGGAACACTACAGTCACCGCCGAGCGAGATGCGGCGGTCAAGGAACTCAATGAAGTCAAGGCCAAATTCACCGACATGGCCAAGGAAAAAGATGACGCGAACAACGCAGCCCATGAGGCGTGCGAACAAGCTGTTCTGCTCAGGGGTGAATGAGATGTGGATGTGGCTAAAGTTCACAAGGTGGAGACTGAGGTCGAGGAGAAAGTGAAGTCGGCCGAGTCCAGGCTAGAGGCTGAAATTGAAGACCTTCTCGTTGTTTACAACGCTAACGTGCTGAGGCACAGGGGTCTAGCCTGGTTCGATGATTTTTCGATGCATCTTTACAACGCTTGGGGCCGACTAGTTGAGGAAGAGAAGGAGGCGCATCTGGGCGAGTCTGTAGATGAATTTGAACTCGAGAATCGTATTCTGACTGAAGATGAAAGGAAGATTCTTCACGAGTCAATGATTCTACATGAAAAGGAAAGACTTGGCGGTGCCCAGCACTTTGAAATAGGAGAGGGTTCAGGGGTTGAACATCATGAGGTGAGTCTTGAAGTTCCAGCATCAACCCAGCCTGAATCCTCATCTGCGGTTGATCCCCAAGCTGTTCCTGCCTATAATTCGGATCAGTCGCAGATGTCTCCGGTTGTAGCGCAAGTTACTGAAGCCGCTCTGCCACCTACGAGTCAAATTAAGGAAGGTATTCTGAACATTCCACATATCTTTCTTAAGTCGAAATCTTCGTTCGAGTTAAGTTCTAACAGTTCTCTTATTCTTTGTCCAGTGATTGATGCTGCACCGGCCATGCCTCCTGCTACTCAAGAATCATATCAAACGCAGGAGGCTATCGCGACCGAAGCAATCACCGTAAGTACAGCTGCCCCACCCGATGATGCTCAGGGAAGCACACTTGTATTTGATGAGCAGTTAATGAAAGAACTCTTTCTCCGTCACGGCGATCCTTTAGCTGACTTATCATTCGTCATGGGCGAAGGTGTTCCTGCCATAAGCTCTTCGATGCCGACTACTGACGCTCCCAATGAGGCTCGTTCGGGTACTAAAGAGGAAATCTTGGCACAAATCACCGCTGAAATGGATGCCGCAGCACATGGTGGCAGTTTTGGTGGTGGGACGGCGACACTTGGTCCAACTCCGCTTAGAATGATATCGCCTGGCGGTAAATTTTCTGACACTAGTGCGGCCATTCCATCTTCCACATTTGATCCTATCCCTCCGACTCCGCCAGCAGGAAGCATCCCCGTTCATTCGAGTTCGGAGGAGGACGTTGAAATTATGCCCCCGCCCGGAGACCGTCCACCGACAGGCAAAGGCTCAAAGAGGAAGGATAGTGGTGGCTCCAACGGGCCTGCACCGAAGAGGAAGCCGCAGAAGAAGAAAGATTAGGCATGCTCGCTCGGTGTATTTTGACTTTCATTTTGTTGGCCGTGTATAGATGCGGGTTCGGCCCCTGCTAGTAGGAATTTTTTGGAACAAATTTGTACATGAACTTCTTTTATAAACAATAGAAATGAAACTTCTCTTTTTTGGTTTCTTTTCTGTCATTGTGTATTTGTCTAAGTGTTTCAATATCTGGAGTGCACTTGTGAAGTTTCAACTTTTGAATCAAGTTTGTTTTTGTTCGCCAAGTTCGGAAACTGTGGACATGGTTTGCAATCGGGAAGCGAGTTGAATTTCGACGTCGCATTGCTTCAATCAATGGTTGATGCTTAAGTCCTGCCCCCCAGTCTCGGGGGTGAGTTGTAGAACATCAGTCGACGATCGCTTCTTACTTATAACATGTCGAGTCTGGTGCCATCGGACGGATGTCTGAGACAAGCGGAGATTGAGTAATTCATCCATGCTTGTTTGATTGTCGATGATCACCTCCGCACTCCGGGGGTCCACATTTGTTTATCGGCGGTTGGTCACACCGGCTTAAGTTTTAAATCATACGTCCATGCTCTGGGGACTTGGAATCGACATTTACACTCTGACTCGCACTCTGGGAGTTCGAAGTTGACATTTGTACTTCAATTCACGCTCTGGGAACTTGAAGTTGCTGTTTATACTACGTTTCGCACTCTGGGAATCCGGAGTTGGTGTTTATACTCCGACTCGCGCTCTGGGAGCTCGAAATTGTTATTTATACTCCGACTCGCGCTCTGGGAGTTCGAACTTGATGTTTATGCTCCGACTCACGCTCTGGGGGTTCGGAGTTGATGAGCAGACGGTCGGTCACATCTGCTGTATGTTTTTTGGATTTTGTTCGCACTCTGGGAATGAAAGGTGTATCAGGATCACGGGCGGTCGGATCACATCCACCTTGAGTTAACAAGTGAGGTCGTTAGATGGACGGATCCATCCTCCTCAAACTTGGTGCGGATACGGACGAAGTCGTTGGGCGGACGGATCCACCTTCTTCGTAGACGTATTTTTATACTCCAGTTTGCACTCTGGGAGTTCGGAGTTAGCGTTTATACTCCGTTTCGCACTCTGGGAATCTAGAGTTGGTGTCCATACTCCGACTCAAACTCTGGGAGCTCGGGGTTGATGTTTATACTCCGTTTCGCACTCTGGGAATCCGGAGTTGATGTTTATACTCCGACTCGCACTCTGGGAGTTCAGAGTTGTATGAAGGATTGTCGTGTGTCAATCCTTTTTTAATTCTGATGTGATGGCTGGTCCTCGAGCTCGGGTTTCACTTAGCGAGTGATTGGTTGCATCGCAGTCACTCCCTATTTGAATAAATTCCACCGTATGGTGAAACTTAGCTCTCTGTGCATAGTGATGATCGTATGAAGCATTTCAAGTAAATCACAGCTCTGGCTCGAAGAGATTGCATTTTATTGCTGAAATAAGAAAATATGGCAAAGTCAGTTGCCTTATTACAAATTCTAATTTCGAAATGCAGAAACAAATTGCGAAATGGAAAATAAACTAAATGGATAAACATAGCCTGTTATGTGTAGTAGCGGCGAAGACTCTCGCTATTCCAGGCTCTTGGCAAAGTAAGACCGTCAACGGTCGATAATTTGAATGTGCCATCTCCGAGCCTTCGTTCAATAACATACGGTCCTTCCCATGTCGGCTTCATATGCGAAGGAACCAGATAAATTCTTTTCAGGACGAGATCGCCTAGCTCAAAAGTTCGTGGGCGGACCTTGGCGTTGTACAATTGGGCGACTCGGCTTCGATGCGAGGCTGCCCTCAAATCAACCTCTTCACTCTTCTCATCTAGTAGATCGAGAGATTCAGCAAGTAATATATCATTTGTCTTTGGATCATAGTATGTCACACGATGAGAAGGTACTTCTAGTTCAACTGGAATAACGGCTTCTGAACCATAAGAGAGAGAGAATGGAGTGTGGCCGGTCGCGGTCTTGTGGGTTGTTCGGTAAGCCCATAAAGCCATAGGAAGTTCATCGACCCACTTACCCCCGACCTTTTCCAGTCGTTTTTTCAGAATGGATTTTATAACTTTGTTAACTGCTTCGACCTGTCCGTTTGCCTAAGGGTGTGCAACTACGGAGAATTTCTTTTGGATGTGAAATCGTTTGCAGAAATCTTTAAATTCAGTACTGTCGAATTGGGTTCCATTGTCCGTAATAATGGTGTGTGGGAGACCGAATCGACAGATGATGTTGTGAACTACAAAGTTGATTACTTTCTTCGTTGTTATGGTAGCAAGAGCTTCGGGTTCGGCCCACTTTGTAAAGTAATCAACTGTGACGATGGCGTATTTCGCACCACCTTTTGCCAAAGGTAGAGCACCAATGATGTCGATGCCCCACATTGCAAACGGCCATGGGCAGACCATTTGCGTTATCTCGGTAGGAGGAGCTCTAGGAATTCGGGCATATTTCTGGCACCTATCACATTTCTTTGCATAATCTGACGCATCGCGATTCACGGTCGGCCAGTAATATCCGTATCGAAGTATTTTCTTGGCAAGTGCCTGCCCCTCGGTGTGATCGCCACATTCTCCCTCGTGCACATTGTGCAATACTCGTTTAATTTCACTATGAGCGATACACCGGAGTAGAGGGACTGAGTACCCTCTTATGTACACGATTCCATTCTGGATGGTAAATCGTGAGGCCTTCCGAAGGACTTGTCTCTTTTCACTCCTGCGCTCCGGCAGGGTTCCGTGCTCAATGTAATTCCTGAGTGGAGTCATCCATGAATCATTTTCGAGGACGGTTTCGCATATCCGGTCTATTTATGCCCGGTCAATGCTCGGGGAGGATAACGCTTCTACGGGGATGAGTCCCATTTGCTGAGCTTCGCCTGTGCTGGCTAGCTTCGCCAATGAATCGGCTTTTTGGTTGCGTTCTCGAGGTATACAAAAAATGGCGTAGTAATCAAACTCATTTAGCGCTTCCTGAACTCGAGCTAAGTAAGCAGCCAACCTTCGATCTCTTGCATGATACCCTCCCCGTACTTGACACACAACTAATTGTGAATCACAATAAATTTCCACTGCGATAATTCTCAAATCCCTAGCAAGTTTCAAGCCACCTAAGAGGGCTTCATATTCAGCTTCATTGTTAGTCGCATGAAAATCGAACTTCAAAGTATAACATATGGATCGGCCTTCGGGAGTTTCAAGTACAACACCAGCGCCCGAATACCGGTCGTTTGATGCACCGTCGGTGTAAAGCTTCCAACGTATTTTGGGGATTCACTGGTTACGGGCAAGTCCTCTGGAATGGTAAATTCAACTATTAAATCGGCTAGGACTTGTCCTTGTATGGCCCGTCTTGGAGTATAAGTAATGTCAAACTGGCTCAGTTCGATGTTTCACTTGAGTAACCTACCAGACGTCTCAGGCCGCGAAAGGACCTGTCGTAACGGCTGATCGGTGTACACAATAATGGGATGTGCCTGGAAATATGGTTGGAGTTTTCTTGACGCAATAACAAGCAATAAGCCAACTTCTCTAATTTCGGATAATTCCTTTCAGTCCCAGTCGATCGCTTGCTGATGTAGTACACTGGCTTTTGTATCCTGTCTTCTTCTCGAATCAAGGCAGCGCTGATAGCGTTTTCTGATATCGCCAAATATACGTAAACTTCTCATGATCAATAGGCTTAGACAGAATAGGTGGTGTGGATAGATGTTGAACTAGTGCTTGAAAAGCGTCTTCACACTCCGTGGTCCATTCAAAGTTTCATTTCCCTTTTCGGATTAGATCGAAGAAAGGAATGCATTTGTCAGTGGACTTTGAAATGAACTTGCTCAATGCTGCTACTTTCCCATTGAGGCTCTGGACTTGCTTTATAGTTTTCGAAGTTTCGAGATTTCTGATAGCCCAGATCTTTTCAGGATTAGCTTCGATCCCTCGAGCGTTGACGATGAACCCAAGGAATTTTCCGGATGCAACTCCAAAATGACATTTCATCGGGTTTAGCTTCATTTTGTATTCTCGAAGTATGTTGAACATAGTTTCCAGGTCTTTTACATGGTCGGTGGAGAGTCGCGACTTCACAAGCATGTCGTCTACATATACTTCCATTGTATTCCCGATTTGATTGGCAAACATCCGATTGACCAGTCGCTGATAAGTAGCCCCGGCATTCTTGAGTCCGAATGGCATAACTTTGTAACAGTAAAGTCCCAGAATTGTTACGAAGCTGGTATGTTCTTGATCGGGTAAGTGCATAGGTATCGGATTGTAGCCAGAATACGCGTCCATGAAGGATAAGAGTTCATGCCCAGCTGTCGAATCTACTAGCTGATCAATTCTGGGAAGCGGGAAACTGTCTTCGGGACATGCTTTATTCATATCGGAATAATCGACACATGTTCTCCACTTTTCGTTCGGCTTTCGGACGAGCACGGGATTCGATACCCATTCAGGGTATAGTGCATCTCGAATGAACCCATTCGCTTTAAGCTTTTCTACTTCTTCTTTAAGGGCGGCAGATCTCTTTGGATCCATACCACGCCTTTTCTGTTTGACTGGGACATGCCTTGGGTCAATGTTCAGGGTGTGGCTCGCGATGTCTGACGAGATCCCACACATGTCAGAATGTGTCTAGGCGAATACATCAAGATTCGCTCGTAGAAATTCAACCAATTCCTCTTGAGTTTGCTGGCTTAGCTGAGACCCAATCTTTATCATTTTTGAATCATCGTCATTGTCAATTGGGACATGAATCGTCAGTTCGGTCAGGGATGCTTGACTTTCTTTAGATTCTCCTTCGTCTTCAGTTTCTCTTGGGTCAAGATCCTTGAGGAATTGGCTAGGGTGCCCGGGCCTGGGCGTTAATTGTCAATTATCAGCAAAGCGGACGTAGAGAGATTCCTCTACGCCCTTTCCTTTCTCCTTTCGTTGTGCCTCCCGTAGCTCAGCAACATAACAGGCTCTGGCAGCAGCCTGATCTCCTTGAATGATTCCCACTCCACGATCAGTGCGAAAATTTAAAGTCAAACACCAAGGGGCAATGGCTGTCCTGAATTCAACGAGGGCTGGTCAGCCCAAGAAGGCATTATAAGGGGAGTCTATGTCCAAAACAATGAACTGTAGCATCCGTACTCTCCGACGTTCTCCAACTCCCAACTCTACTGGTAATTCCACCATTCCAGTGGGTATAGTAGCACTTCCGTTGAAACCATGGATTCGGGATTGACAAGGTTTCAAGTCCGTGGCTTCCATTCTCATTTGATCATAGGCTCGCTTAAACAAAATATTCACAGAACTTCCACTGTCAACTAAGATCCTCTTCATCCAAGCGGGACCTACTTAAGCATAGATGACCAGTGGATCGATAGTGGGGGCTTCGACTTTATCAGCGTCCCTGTTCCTGAACACGATGTCATCTATCATCGTCTTCTGTTGCTTGGCCGGAGCCCCTTCATCAAAACTACTATAACACTCGAAGTCCGCATGCCTGATAGAGCTGGCATACGACTCCATTTCCTTCCAGCTCCGGTCTGCTGGATGAGGACCACCACTTATTGTATTAATAACCAACCTCCCGCCAGTTCGAGCGGGTTGCTCTTGCCTTTCTTGATTTGGCGCACGATTTTGATTTGATGGGCCCGCACCACCAGACTGCGGTGCCCGCACGTACTGATCCAACTTCCGTTCTCATATCAGTTTTTCAATAAGGACTTGTAAGTGATGACACTCATTGGTGTTGTGGCCATAGCTTTCGTGGAATCTGCAAAACTTTCATGTTTGGATTTGTCTTTTAGTTGGTGGTTTCGGGACAGGTTTCTTGTATTGCATGGTATTGTAGGTTTGCAAATACACATTTTCCAACGATGTGTTCAATGGAGTGTAATTATCGTACATGGAAGCTCTATGCCGTGGACCACGATTCTGATCGTGCTTTTTGCTTTGATTTCCATTATCCCTCTGCTGACTCTGTTTATTTTGTACGTTCAACTGAACTTTTCCAGAACTATCTCCGGACTGTTTAACAGCGATGTTACTCTAGATTCCTTCGATGTTGGGTCCTGCATCATCCTACTTCCTAGACTGTTTCGCATCCTCCCTTCTCAAGAATTGGGCTGCCTTGGAATAGAAACGGTCCAATGGCGTAGGTGGTTTTCTAGCTAACCAATTATCGAACTCGAAATCAGCGTCAATCCCCTTAGTCAATGCCATCAGGATAGAGTTATCATTGGGATTGCTTATTTCTGCACACGCAGCATGGAATCGCTCCAAGTAACATCTAAGTGTCTCTCCGGGAGCTTGTGTAACACTAGACAGAGTGTTAACGTCTTTAGGCCTTGCCACGTGCATACGGGATTGTTCGAAAAACTTGGTGGCCATCTGGTCAAAGCTAGAGATAGATTGTGGTGGCAAACGAGTAAACCACATGGTAGCAATTCCCCCTAGGGAAATAGGGAAACTACGGCACTTTACTGCGTCATCAGCTTTCGCAGCATTCATTAGCCATTCATACTTCAGGATTTGTTGATTGGGATCGGAACTTCCTTCGTAAACTGGCAAAGTTGGCATCCTGAAGCGTCGAGGTGGTTCAGCATACAATATGTCATCGGTGAAAGGGGTATGACTCCGAAAGATTCCCCAGTCGTCGTTACTGAGAACCTGACTTTCACGGATCATTTGACGAATCATTGTTGGTATATCCGGCATTCGGATACTTGGAGCATGTTGTGCCAAGGTGTGGTCGGGTTCCACAGCGCGAGTCTGGACCGGACGCGGTCGACGGTCTGTGCCTCGCCTCCTTGGTTCAACATTTTCTGGGATATAAGGCTTTGGAGTCTGCTCTTGTTGGTTACGTTGAGGATCAGTTTGGTTCTAGCATCAACCCCTTGCTCGGTGGTGGTGGTAGTAGCAATGTTGCCTGTGACATGATAAGGAGCAGCACCTCCTCGGGATGAAGGTCTTGCATGATGACTAGTGGATGGTCCAGTTCTGGGTTGTTCAAGATTCGAAGCAGGTTGGTGCCCTGTGGCCTGGGTGTAGCTTACATCCAACCGTGGGCGCGTGGATCGGTGATGACCGCCAGATGACGCTGAACTCTCTGTGGAAGAATAAGAACCTAGGTCTCTTCTGGATCTTCTACACCTTTGGCAATTTAACTGGTTGGTCAACTCTGCGTTGGCGCTCAGTTGTTCAGTTAGCTGTTGTCGACTCTAGGTCAATTCTTGAAACAGCATCTGAAACTCTTGTCTGGTAACCAGGCTTGTTGGATCCGAAGGTCCGGCGGCATATTGGTTTGATGGAGGCAATTGCGTGGGATTCTGCCTATCCCGTCCTCCCTGATCAACAGCTGTAGAAGTAGTCCGTGTACTTACCATGGTGAATTGGTGAAAGTCCTTTCCTAGATCTGATGCAAATCTGAATAGAATGGAAGGGCTTCAAAGTTCTAGATTTGGATCTTCTTCTTGGATTTATGCAATCCAATATAGATAGGAGATCCAAAGAGCAGGAGAAAATTTGGGTTTTTTCTCGGTGAAAGCACCAAAGTGTTTGTACCAAAATTGGACACAACACTCTTCGGAAGTTTTTGAAGAGATAAAGTGAAAAAATTAAATGTAAAAAGAGGGTTACTAACAAAAACTCCAAATCTCAGATATGAAACTAATTAAAATGCTAGGAGACACAAGAATTTAAAGTGGTTCGGCGTATCGCCTACGTCCACTATGAAGTTGATAGCTTTATTGATCTTTCTTTGAAGATTACAAGTGAATTCAATGCATTACAGCAGATAATTATGATTTGCAGCAGTCAAATTCGCTGGTAGCAGCAGCAATGGAGTTTAGATCTGGATCCGGCGGAGTCTGGGCGTTGGAGATCTCAAAGAAGAAGAAGAAGAACCCCTTTTCTGTTGGCTTTGGGGGTCTATTCATAGGTGTAGGAGGTTGATATTTCGCTCAGATCTCGGGAGGCTTCTTCTGGCACGTGACCAGGCCCGCGCGCCCAAGCCCACGAAGTTTCGGTCCGATCCGTGATCGATACGAACGGATTTCGTATCGATCAAGATCGCGTTCGATGGAGTCGAAATTTGGCGTGGACATTCTTTTGCATGCACGTAGTCTTCTGTGAAAATTTCATAGCATTTTGACTTGCAGATCAGGAGATATGATCGATACAAATTGGGATCTTCGGTTGGCTGTTTCGTTCGACTCCCTCATTTCGACTCGATCTTATTCGACTCGGTCTGGTTCGACTTACTATTCGACTCGATGACGTGGCGTGCGTCCTTTGCATCGATCTGCAGCGTACCTAGTTCGAATTGATGAAGACAGTCTAGTTCGAATCGGTTGATGTTGGCTTGTTCGCATCAATGGGAGGTGTGCGTTTCGTATCGATTGGTGATCGATCGATATGAATAGAACCTTTAAGACTAAGCAATGCGAAGCAAATGCAAGTGTTCGTTGCCGATGGAGCGAGTCGTAGTGGACTTCCCAGATGGATTCGAACTGAGCGAGTCAAAGTGGACTTCCCAGATGGATTCGAACTGAGCGAGTCGAAGTAGGCTTCCCAGATGGATTTGAGCTGAGCGAGTCGAAGTGTAGTTAGTTTTCATCCACTTTTGTATCGTTCGTAACTTGAACATGTGGACTCGGATTGACTTGAAATTTGGAACGTTGGCTCTCATAGCTTAGCTTGTCATGTTATATTAATTTAAGCTTGATCCGGACTCGGAAAAAATTCATCGATATCCATAGTGAGCCTGTGTATAACCGATCTCTGGGATGGACCGTCATTGTTTTAGTAGCCAATTCCTTAGTGTTACGGCCTTGCCAAAAGGCGGGATAACAATAGCCTTGTTCAGCTCACGATAATCCACACACAACCACAAAGAACCATCCACCTTAGTCGCGAATACAACAGGTGCACCCCATTCGGATATGCTTCTCCGAATGAATCTTTCTTAAGCAGATTATCCACTCTCACCTCTAACTCTTTCTACTCTCTAGGTGCCATACGCCTCAAAGGCATCACTATGATCTGGCTCCATCCACTAAGTCGATCTGAAACTTGATCTCTCTATGCGGTGGCAATCCTGTTACTTCCTCAAAGACATTAGGCTACTCTTCGGCGATAGGCACAGATGATAATCCTTTTTGTGGAATCTCAAGCGAATATAGAAAGATGACCAATACCTCATCCTATCGTAAGTAGCATGTCACTACCGTTCGCCCTTCCACATTCCCAATTATCACCTCTAGCTTCTCGCAATCTACAACAGCCACATACCACTTAAGCCAGCCATTCCCAAAAATAATCCCGAACCCAGCACCAACAAATCCGTGACTCGATAACACTAAGCCACGACAAAATCATACAAAGACTAGTAGATCCTCCAATATGGTTCATCACAATCAAAGGTCGGTCTACTATATCGAGTTCCAAATCTAGTCTGCATACTAAATCACCGCAGATGAAAGAATGCGAAGCTCCAGTATCAAAAAGAACTCTAACAGAAACATCACTTATGGAAAGCATACCTTGCACCATGACTCCTTTCCCCTTATCCTTAGCAGTAGGAGCACAAGATGAAGTCGGGATTGCATCCAAAGCATATACCTTCACAATATGTTTATCCTTAGGCGATTCTAGACAATCCTTCTTAATATGCCTAGGTTTAACACAGTTGAAGCACTTTATAGTACATTCCTTGACATAGTGGCCTTTCTCCTTACAATTATGGTAAATAATCTCACTCTTGCTCTTTTTTCTGGCCCCATTTTCCTTGTTGTTGCTTCCTATTTCCATTCCATTTCTTCTTACCTCCACTGTCCTACTGTGGTTTTGGTTCCTCTTTCTCAGCAACAGCAACAATAACAGTCCTATTCTTTGGGTACAGACTCTCATGTCTAAGTGCTTTCTTAACCAACTTCTCAAAAGAAACTTCAATGTGGTCCACCAGCTTCTCTCCCAAGTGGTCATCCAATCCAGTGATAAATTTCTCATTTTTCTTCAATGGTGTATTAATAAAAGACATCCTATAGATCGACAAAGCATAAAATTTTGCTACATACTCAGAAACAGACATCTCCTTTGCTTCAACTCGACAAATTTCTTGAACAGCACAGACTTCTGAGCCATAGGAATGAACTTCTCCTCAAATCTATCCTTAAACTAATTCCTAGAAACCTGATCCTCTAGAGTAGCAATGGTAACAGCATTCCACCAATTCATTGCTCGGTCATGTCTGTCTTGAAGCAAGCTTCCTCTTCATAGAATCTTCCACATCCATATCCTTGAAAATGCATTCACAAGTATATATCCAATCTTGCACTTCAATAGCCAATTTTGTTCCTAAGATTGGCTTCCCTCAAAGAGTTGAATAATCCTTGTAAAGCTTGGTAAAGTCAATCCTAGGCACTTGCAAAGGAGCACCACCACCTAAAGTCATACCAGGAGTAGTTTGGGCTCTCATCACCAGCGAAGCCACCACTGCATCGAACGTGGCTTGAAAATCGGGTATAGCAGCTCTCGATCTCGTTCCTTCTTTCACTCTTAAAGTGGAGTTATTCCTAGCAGCATTCCTTGTGTTCCGATTCATTCTTATTTGTAATAAGAATGATTAGCCTCATTCCAAGAAAAGCTGTAATAGTACTCATGTGCATACTATACTATATAATATTACTATATAGCGTAATATCTTCACCAACAAGTACGCTCCCTTCTTTAGTGTATACTCTTGACTTTCTTCGGTTAACTCATAACCAAAGCTCTTATACCAAATGTGACGACCACCCCATACCACCCGCACATCAATGACCTAAAAGAGCACTATAATCGTGCCAGGCTGATATCGAACGATCATCAAGGTTGAAATTTAAAGCTGAAAACCTGTTGCATATCTCATAGCGCATGAATAAAATATAATATAGAAAATATACAACAAAATATAATGATCCATAACAAATGAAAATAACATCTCCACTAAATCATGAGTTATGGTACAAATGTCATAATATCTCAGTACAACATTTCCTCACTATATCCTTTAGAGTACATAGAAGCAGACAACGAAAACTACAAATATAGAGTAATATGCAATAACTTCTCTATGCTCGTCTTTGTACAGTACCTACGGCTCCAAACCTATCATCTAGTCTAATTATTTAAGAGTATCCAAGATGATAAGAGGAAACTTAAAAACCTTGGGTCAGATAATAGTCATGTGTGAGCGATAAATGACTATTATAACACCTCGAATTTTTGATAACATTATTCAGGAGATTTAATTAGGTAAATTAAATAAAATAACGTAAATGTTAAGTGATAAGGGGATTAAGACTTGAGTCAATCTAATTAAGGTCATGCCTAATAAAAGAATTAATGGGCTTAAGAATGGGGTTTTTGTTAATTAAATTTCATAAGGGTATATTAGGAATTTGCCGCCCATAATCCTTACCCTTATATATTTTATTTCCTACCATTTCAATACCCATTCACGTCATTTTGAAATGCAAAAATCAAAAGCTTAAGGAAGGCCGGTCATTAAGAGAAGAAGAAGAATTCAATTAAAAGCTAGAGAATCAAGTTTGGGGAAATCAATCTCAATCCAATCTTCTTATCTAACTCAAATTGAATAATAAATCCATCTCTATTTTGGTTTTGGATTTAAGGGTAAATTTGTTTTTATGATATATTGGATGATGATATGCTTGATTTATAATTTATATGGTTTAAACAAGATTGTTTAAAAGAGGTTATGCATGGTTTTAGGGAAAAATCGAGTTTTAATGATGTTTAAATGCCATAGGAAAATGTTTTGTTTAGAGAAATATGATTTTGGAGTTGGGTTTCAATTTTGATAATTTTCCAAGCTATGGAAAGATTATTATAAATTTTCAAAGGAAAATATGGTTATTTGGTTTTATAAATTTATTTTGGAAAATATGTTAAGGTTTTGGGTCTGAAATTTTGATATTTTAGTTAACATGATTAAAGAGTTGCTTTCGCCTATATTCACTTTGACCCAAATAATGTTTTAAGTATAAACCCAATGCATTCGAAAGGGGGACTTTCAATGATTTCGGAAGAGTTACTTCCAATGGTGTCGAAAGGGGTACTTTCAACTGGTTTCGAAGCTGTTCTTCTAAAGTTAATGTTAATACTTTAATATGATCGAAAGGTTTTAGAAGGAAGGTTTTAAAGTATTATAAAGGCAGGAGCCTAATGTTTTGAAGATAGATTGTAAGGCTTTCAAATGAGGTCATCCTATGAAGTCGAAAGCTAGGTTTCGAAGGCGTTGAAAGGTTTTATAACCCAAATTCAATTTTTTTAAAGGAAAAACCCATGGCTAAATTAAAGGGGTTTTTGTAATGGTTTTGAGAAGAAGCTTTCTTTGATAAAATAATAGGTTAAAGGGATTAACCGTGTTTTATATTAAACCCACAGAAGTGGTATTGCTACGTTGTTAAGTTTGCTTCTTCAAATATAAATATATTCATATTATAATGGACCCATAACTGCATTTTGGGGATAAAGGGTAGAAGAACCAGCTAGCTTAACCCAGTAATGAATATAAATTGATTAAATTCCTGAATGAGTAGAATTGCATCTGGATGGTCAAAAAAACCAGTGTATAGGATGCTAAAATATAAAAGAAAGATATTGGCAGGGGCCAATAGGTTCTCAGTAAGCCCATGAAAACTGTGTATAGGAAAGGATATTGACAAGGGCCAATAGGTTCATAGTTAGCCCATGAAAATTATGTATAAAGGAAGATGTCAGAAAGACAGGTTCATAGTAAGCCCATGAAAACTATGATTTGATACTGGCAGGGGCCAGTATGTTTGTAGTTAGCCCATGAAACACTAGTACAAAAAATGCATATTGCTTCGCCTCATTTGAATCGGTTGAAGTAAAAACTGATGCAAATAGAACTATTTGCATCAGTTCCGTCTTAATAACCGGTGCAATTGATACGTGGAAAGCAATAGGTAATAAAAAATCAAATTTGCATCAGTTGTCACCAACAACCGAAGAAAATACGTCGATGCAAATAATTTTAGTCGCATCGGTTCTAAAATCAACCAATGCAACTACATTGATTTGCATCCCTTTCGTTACGCACTTTCATTATTTCCTGCCACCCCAATTTTTTCTGCCGCCACTTATTTTCCTATCGTTTCCCCTAAAAAGTATTTCACTAACCATGTCAATCGAAGATGTAGCCGCCGCTCCTACTTCCATTGTCGAAGAGCAACGTGCCTCTGCACCCACTCCTGCCCCCGCCGTTGAAGAAGCTCCTCCCTCCTTCCTTTCAACCTGAACCTTTAATCGACTCCTCCTACCTTGCCTCACTTATTAGCCGCTCTTGTTATTCTGCCCGAGAAACCTAGTTATTCGCGATGAGAGAAGCTTGACGTCGCTGTGATCGATTAACTCACTAACTGCCTGGATTTGAAGCTCGATGCCATGAAAAGATCTGAAGTTCGACGCTTGGTTCTGAAGCTTAATTTATTAAAGTGCCAAAAGCTTATCGATGATAATGTTTTGCCTCCCGATAGAACTGAAAAATATACTAAAAGATTTGGCTAGAGGACTGCATCTTTCTTATTCTGGTAGATAAAGAGCAAAAGAGGTGAGGTTTTGATCTTAGATTAATTATAATATGTTTATTAATTATCAAGTATTGTTATAAATTACTTTTTATATCAGTTTACAGTAACAAACGATGTATATAGTTACATTTTGATCCATTTTGCTTATTTTATTCAGGATCCTATTTGTTTAGATAAGATTAGAGCATACCATAGTAGCTGTGAGTGATTGTTGATTGTTCTTCATACGTTTTATTGTTCTACTATGTTAGTGTTGTTCATATGTGAATTGAATTACTAATTATTGTCCTATTGTCGATGCTAGTTGTTACTCTTTAAAAGATGAATTGAAAATTACAATACTACATGCTGATGGGTTTTTACTGAATTTTATTTGTGTAACTGATGTCCATTTAAATGGTATAAATAAAAGTTTTATGACTTGAAAGAGGAATTGTTTCAGAAAAAATCTTGAAAGAAGGAGCCAGCTTGATTATATAAATATTATATCCCAAAAAGTTATATCTTGTGAATTGAAGAAGGTAGACATCCATAAATGATGATGATCGGTATTTTTATAATTGATGTTGAATGTGTTTTATGTGTTTATTATGATGTTAGTTTCAGATAATTCAACCTTTTTGAATTTAACAACTAATTACATTAAAGTCAAAAGAATCATAAAGGAAATAAAGGTACTGATAATTCATATAGTGGAGGATGAATCACATTATCTAATATAAAATAAAGTCAAAAGTTATTCCATCAAATTAATTATTTATACTTTAAATCATTAATAGATATGATATAGATAGCAAATCTATATATATTTGTTTGTTTTGGATGTTATTTGTTACATCGTAGCTTCAAATGTTATATTTAATGATACAACTTGTTATCCCGCCTTTGGGCAAGGCCGTGACGCCAAGAACTTGACTACAAACCAATGACAGTTCGTCTTGGAGATCGGTTATACGCAGGCTCACTATGGATATCGACAAATTTTTTCCGAGTCCGGATCGGGCTACAATTGATATGACATGACAAGCAAAGCTATGGGAGACAACATTCGGAATTTCAAGTCAATCGGAGTTCATATGCTCCAGATATTGATGGATCACGGCTGAGAAATCCGAACTTGCATCGATCATATCTCGAGATCTACAAGTCCAAATGCCACCAAATTTGGACAGTAGCTTACTGGCAACATAAGGAATGTCCACGCCAAATTTCAGCTCGATCGGAGCAATTCTTGATCGATTCGAACCAAGGGTCGAAACGATATGGACCAACTTGCATCGATCATATCTCGAGATCTACAAGTCCAAATGCCGCCAAATTTGGACAGTAGCTTACTGGCAACCTAAGGAATGTCCACGCCAAATTTCAGCTCGATCGGAGCAATTCTTGATCGATTCGAACCAAGGGTCGAATCGATATGGACCAACTTGAATCGATCATAACTCAAGATCTACAAGTCCAAATGCCACCAAATTTGGACAGTAGCTTACTGGCAACCTAAGGAATGTCCATGCCAAATTTCAGCTCAATCGGAGCAAATCTTGATCGATTCGAAGCAAGGGTCGAATCGGTATGGGCCCACTTGCATCGATCATATCTCGAGATCTACAAGTCCAAATGCTATGAAATTTGGATAGGAGCTAACTGGCAACCTAAGGAATGTCCATGCCAAATTTCAGCTCAATCGGAGCAAATCTTGATCGATTCGAAGCAAGGGTCGAATCGATATGGGCCAACTTGCATCGATCATATCTCGAGATCTACAACTCCAAATGCTATGAAATTTGGACAGGAGCTAACTGGAAACATAAGGAATGTCCATGCCAAATTTCAGCTCAATCGGAGCAAATCTTGATCGATTCGAAGCAAGGGTCGAATCGATATGGGCCAACTTGCATCGATCATATCTCGAGATCTACAACTCCAAATGCTATGAAATTTGGACAGGAGCTAACTGGAAACCTAAGGAATGACCATGCCAAATTTCAGCTCAATCGGAGCAAATCTTGATCGATTCGAAGCAAGGGTCGAATCGATCCCAAAGTTGGCCCGGATTTCCAAAGAGCGGGCATGTGGGCCCCCTCATGCGCCAGAACTGGTCTCCCCTCAATTTAGGCGAAATATCAGCCTCCTACACCTATAAATAGAGCCCCTGGTCATTCAGAAAAGGGGTGGGAGAATTCTAAGTACTGAAGAGCGCCCAGATTCTGCCAGATCTACTCCAGAACACCGCCGCTGCTTTAGATTGACACTTAGCATTTAAATTCAGTTGTATTACAGTATAAAGAATTGTAATCTTCAAGTATCGAGCAATAAAATCATCAAACTTCATAGTGGACGTAGGCTACAAAGCCGAACCACTCTAAATCACTTGTCTTTGCATTTTACTTTCTGTTATTTGGAGTTTTTGTTAGATAATCCACAGCGTTAACTTTCATTCTTCGCGTTTATCTCTTCAAAGACTTCCGAAGAGTGTTGTGCCCATTTTTGGTACAAACACTTTGGTGCTTTCACTGAGAAAAAACGCAGTTTTTTCTCCTGCTCTATGGATCTACTACCGTCGTTGGATTGCAAAAATCTAAGGAGAAGATCCAGATCTGTTCATAAGTAGTTCCTTCTATTCTATTCAGATTGCTCCAGATCTAAGAGGAACTACATTCATCATGAATACCATACCCATATTTTTGAATCCAGAAAAAATGCAATTTTTCGTATCCATGAAAATATGGTGATTTTCGTATCCATGTCTTCGAATCAATGAAAATATGGTGATTTTCGTATCCATGTCTTCGAATCCATGAAAATATGGTGATTTTCGTATCCATGTCTTCGAATCCATGAAAATATGGTGATTTTCATATCCATGTCTTCGAACCCATCTGGACCGAGCGTTCGTATCCATAAGCATAGCCTCACTTCGAATCCATTGTCTTCGTATCGATCAGAGACACAAGACCCTCGCATCCATCTACTTCGTATCCATCAGGGTGCGCTACTTCGTATCCATCAGGGTGCGCTTCTTCGTATCCATCAGGGTGCGCTACTTCGTATCCATCAGGGTGCGCTGCTTCGTATCCATCAGGGTGCGCTGCTTCGTATCCATCAGGAAGCAATACTTCGTATCCATCAGGGTGCGCTGCTTCGTATCCATCAGGGTGCGCTGCTTCGTATCCATCAGGAAGCAATACTTCGTATCCATCCATCTGCCTCCAATTCGTATCGATACTCACAGGTACTTTGTATCCATCACGATGCGCTTCTTCGTATCCATCAGGATGCGCTTCTTCGTGTCCATCAGGGTGCGTTGTCAGGGTGCACTACTTCGTATCCATCAGGGTGCGCTACTTCGTATCCATCAGGGTGCGCTACTTCGTATCCATCCATTTACACCCAATTCGTATCCATACTCAACTGCAATTCGAATCGATCCAACTTCACCCAATTCGTATCGATACACAACTGCAATTCGAATCGATCCAACTTCACCCAATTCGTATCGATAATCAACTGCAATTCGAATCGATCCAATTGTGTCCAATTCGTATCGATACGAAATAAATAAAAAAAAATTTCGGGTACGACCCAGATTTCCTAAAAAGAGTACGCCCCGAACCCTAACCGCAGCGCAGGGCACCCGCATTGTCGATTCAATCACCAATTTAATGAAGGAACATTCCATCCATGATTCTGATTGTTCCATGACTGAACAAGACATAGGAGATCACAACAACAAATGTTGAGTTGCAATCAAGGAATGGGTAAAGAAATACTACTCAACCGTACTCCCAAAGGCTGGAGAACCTAGTTAGTATGCCAAGAACTGGGGTTGATTAATATATCATGCTTTTAAGGTGGAATGCAACTTCCTCCAATTGACCAGCTTTCAAACTCCTGAGTTGACAACTATGGTACGACGGCTAATATGACGACTCCCCTACACTGTCTACTCTACCGACTCAAAGCATAGCTGGTCAGCGCTGAACCATCTTCAAATGCCCGCATCTTAATCATTCTACGTCCACATGACTAAAAGCATGGCATACAACCTCAAGAAGACTTCCTTAATACCCTATATAGGTCCCCTATCTGGATGAAAGTTTGGGATAAACACCAATCTGTTAGCCCATTTTAACCAACTCACCGTCCTATCGGCATTGCAAACAACTCGAACGCAATCATGCATACGTCATTGACCAGTGTTACAAGACCCCTGGGCAATAAAATGAGCCTGATCATAATGCCGATTGGGGAATCTTTCCTAGTCGAGACCTATTCGTTGAAACCATCCTACATGCAGAACTTCCAATGAAAATTCAACATGTTAACTATGTCGGTGTGTTATGGAAATACAACCCCCGGCACTACCTCATGAAGTGAGAATTGCACATGGCTTACACCAAGAGTGATGACTGCTATCAAATGTAGCTGTCTTCCCCCATTCCTCAAAGAACATTGTCAATCGTGGTTAGACATACTAGATCTACTTCTTATATTGTTGAAGTGAATGAAGAAGCTGGCAGCCAACGAATTTATCCAAAGCCCGCAGCCAGTTGCTGCCGATACCCATAAATGAGTTCATCACCGACGCTTATTTCCGGACTTTGACAAGAGAACTGGTAGACCGCCGCCGACAACTGCACCAACATGTCTAGGCAAATTTTGAGTTGATGAATCAAATGAAGGATCAACATAGCAGGATAAGGAGGGGACCTGCCCCATACTCTAGATCGGAAAACTCCTCTTCTCTAAATGGCTACCGTGAACGCCAACGCCATAAGGCTTCTCCGGGAAGGATAGCTCCGACCATATATGCAAGCCCCATAAAACGAAGGATCGGGAACATCCGACCCCTATCGATCAAGGACTTTGATCAAATTGAACCATTTGCGTTAGACTTCCAACTGAGAAGGGATGGAATGATGTGCAATAGCGAGCATACGACGCTGCCTCACTTATCAATGAGATTTGATCTGATCTCTTTTGAATTATTTCTAATTCAATTTCATTTACGTTGCGAAATATGACCTACTTGAATTAAACTACTTGCAAATGATGCAGGTAACCGAGTACTTAAGATTGGGTACAAAACAACCTCCGCGGACCATGATCAAATCATTGAGGTATCATCATGATGAGCATGATTCGACCACTCATCGGCTACTATATGCCCCTGACTGGGGGCAAGGCATCAAAGCGGAAGAGACCGACAAGGTCAGGACTTTAATACAAAGTGGATGCAACCGACCATCCACTCATCTGCCTACGCAATTTAATTAGGAGATGTAAGAAAGACTTGGAGTTATATGTCCCTACAATGCACTCTCAAGCTCGCCAAAATACTTATGCTTCTTCTGATGCCCAATAAAAACGAAACCACACTGTGGATGGACATGACGCGACCATCTATACATCAAATCTACATTAGACACTTGGGGTTATTTGAGAAAAGAAATTTAAAGTGGATGTGATTTGACCATTCACTCTCCATTTACGTCTGTGATTCGACAAAATGATAATGCCTTAAATTGACTTCATCAGGGGCCAACCCTCAATTTAAAGTCATCAACGACTGATTGTCTACTCACTAACCATCACAAGTTGTCATTCAACTCTCTTCCTTAGCTCGATCGAAAGAATGCAACGTATAAATTGGACATGACTCGACTGTCTGCTCCCCAATTCTTGCACCCGACTTAAGGGATAATACACAACTCAAAGTGGATGTAGTTCGACCATCCTTTCCTATGCTCGAGCACAAAGCTTGCCAGAACACTAATCATACTCCTTAGGCCTGGCAAAAGCGGAATCAAAATGAACATGGACGCGATCTAACCGTCCATACTCTAAACCTCATCCTTTGTTGAGGGGCCTATAAGTGGAAGTTAATCGGGATCCCGCCGATCACTCGCTAAGCGAAACACCTAGCTCAGGGACAAGCCCTCACATCAGGCCAGAAACGGACTGATACACGACAACTTTTTACTTAACTCTGTACTCCCAGAGTGCGAGGCGGAGTATAAACATTCATTCAACTCCGTACTCCCAGAGCGCGAGGCGGAGTATAAACATTTTCCTAAAACCCCAGAGTACTCCGAGAGCGCGAGCTGGGTACAAACTTTTTACTTAACTCCGTACTCCCAGAGTGCGAGGTGGAGTATAAACATTCCTTAACTCCGTACTCCCAGAGTGCGAGGCGGAGTATAAACATTCATTCAACTCCGTACTCCCAGAGCGCGAGACGGAGTATAAACATTCACAAAACCCCAAAGTACTCCGAGAGCGCGAGCTGGGTACAAACATCAACAAACTCCAGACTCCAAGAGCTCGAGCTGGAGTATAAACATTAACTAACTCCAAACTCCCAGAGCGCGAGCTGGAGTATAAGCATCAAACAAATACGGCTTCGAGGAGGGTAGATCCATCTACCTAACGACTTCGACCGTATCTCCATTCAATGCAGCTTCGAGGAGGGTGGACCCGTCCACCTAACGACTTCGACTGCATCCCCATCAAATACGGCTTCGAGGAGGGTAGATACATCTACCTAACGACTTCGACCGTATCTCCATTCAATGCAGCTTCGAGGAGGGTGGACCCATCCACCTAACGACTTCGACTGCATCTCCATCAAGTACGGCCTCGAGGAGGGTGGACCCGTCCACCTAACAACTTCGACCGTATCTCCATTCAATGCAGCTTCGAGGAGGGTGGACCCATCCACCTAACGACTTCGACTGCATCTCCATCAAGTACGACCTCAAGGAGGGTGGACCCGTCCACCTAACAAATTCGACCGTATCTCCATTCAATGCAGCTTCGAGGAGGGTGGACCCATCCACCTAACGACTTCGACTGCATCTCCATCAAGTACAGCCTTGAGGAGGGTGGACCCGTCCAACTAACAACTTCGACTTCATCTCAACCAAGTTACATCACTCATTCCCCGAGCATAGGCGCAGACTCAACACATGAAAATGAGTGATCAACAGCTGTCATAAAGATGCAAGTCCCCAGAGTGTGGACAGGGGTATAAACATCAAATAGGTGCGATGAATGGCCCTTCAACTGACTCTGATCCCCAAAGTGTGGCTACAAGAATAGACAAACGAACGAATGAGATTCGACCATTCATTCACCAACTCTGACCTGAACTCGACGTGAGGAGTGTAAACTCACTACAGGTGCAATTAGACCATCCACGAACTAACTCTGCTAACCCAAGACTGTGGGCAGAAGTGCAAATCACCAAAAGAAGAGAAAGGTGACTCGCTACATCTCCAACTTAGCATCCTTTACAACTTAAGGAAATGACTACAAGGAGACCTTTATGCTAACCAATCAGAATGATGCCCGAAGTTCTGGGCAACCAATTATATCGTACCGCCGGATCGACGGGCAATATCGATCTGCACCTTTCATATCATACCATTGGATCGATAGGAAATGAGGTCCGAGCATTCTACATCGTGCCGTTGAATCGACGGTCAATATCGGGACCGGAACGTCCATCGAATACCTTTGACCAATAGAGCACGGATAGAAGAATAAACCACGAATGAGTGTGACTTGACCATTCGTCCTCCGTCGCCTTCCTTCGATCCGTCAGGAAGAGCATGAGACCAAATGAGCATGACATGACTGCATTTGAGCTGACTTTATCCCTAGATCTGACGGGAGAACGTAAATCGAAATGGACATGGTTGATCACCCAACTCCAAATGAATGCAACGCGACCATTCATTCATTGACTCTTACCATGATCCAACTAAAAGAGCAATTCAAAACAAGTGCAACCTAAACATCGGCACACTGATTCTTACCCTGGATTCAACAAGGGAAGCATCAATCCTGCATTAGATCTGATTGGACGATTCACTCTTCAGTTTTTGCCCAAAGTACGGCGACATAAGCAGCGAAGTGAATGTCATTGACCGTCTAGAATCTAGCTTATGTCCGAATGTTGGCAAAGTAACAATGTATTCCGCTAAGAAAAAAGAACTAGAACATAATACAGGATAGGCACGACTCAGCCTTCCATTAATTAACTCGATCCCATGGTTCAATGGGATAGAATACAAAATTGAAGCGGACATTATCTACCCTACCACTTATCGAGATATTCCCCAGACTTAGGGGCACGAACAAGAAGATAAGGTTGCGACCGAAAGGATGCCTAGAGATAGAGTCATCGGATCAATACTAGGACTTATGGGCGACTGATCATCATTCTGACCTTTCCAATGAGCAATGGATCGTAGGTACACTGAATGAAAAGCGCATCATTCAGAAACATAAGTCAATTCAATCTCAAAGCTGGAGCCAGCTATGTAGCAGCGTGCAATACAAGGCTAAATTCTACTAATCCTTTGATTCGACATCCTTCTAAGCCTGATCATTTACCATTGCAAATAAACACATGAGGCGCCTAAAACCCATCACGAGTACTGTAGATCAGATCACAACTCTGCGCAATGATGAAGAAAGAGTCAACTGTTTTACTTCAGGTAAATCTTGATGTGTTCGTCTGGACTCGATCTCACATATATATATATATATATATATATGGACTCTCGCCAGCCATGAAGAACCCTACACTAAATGTCGACCCGAGGCATGTCTCGGTAAACAAAAGCGATGCGACATGGATCCGGAGAGATCTGTTGCACTTAAAGAGGAGGCGAATCTGCTCAAAACTAGTGGGTTTATTCGTTATGCCCTCCAACCAAAACGAGTATCCAATCCTTTACTTATAAGAAAAACAAACAGGGAGTGGAGGACATACGTCAACTACTCAGATTTGCATGGGGTATGACAAAGCACAGTTTTCCACTTCCAATGATCAACCAACTGATGGACCCGACCATCAGACATGAATTACTCACATCCATGGAATGCAAACTCCGGATACAATCAGATACTGAAGCATGTCCCAAACCAAGAATACAACTATTTCGCTACTAACCTGGGCCTATAGTGCTATGCTGCAATCTATAGTTTCAAACTTAAGGACACTTGTGCTACTTACAAAAAGACGATTAACAGATCATTCAAAAATTAGATCGACCGATCGAAAAAGGTAGATGTGGTTAATATGCTCGTGAGATCATGAGTATCAAACAACCACATCGATGACTTGGCCGAGATATTCAGTGCTCTCCAGAAAATGCAGGATCAAACTCAACCCTTCGAAATGATCTTTCATCATTACATCAGAAAGATTCTTTGTTTTCATCATCAATTCTCATGGAATCAAGACTAATTTCTAGAAAATTCCGACAATTAGAGACACCCATGTACCGAGGACAACCAAGCAGCTCTAATAGATCGCTTAAAGAGACCTCCCATTTTACCTAAGCTTTTGGATCACGAAGATTTATACATCAATTGGGCCATGTCAACACACGCCATAAGCGTCGCGATGCTATGTGAAAAGAAATGAATCCAAAGACCCGTATATGGTGAAGGCTGGCTACTGGCAAGCTCACCCCATTAACATCCATATCGACCAACTGTTAAGATAGGTCCAATAGAAACCTTAGATGTATACTTATCTCCCTCGGAGAGCTCTCCATGGTTAAACATTAGCATTCTTCATATCTGAATCCACCACATCAGACAATTATCCGAAGAACAGTGGAGAACCGTCCAACCGATGGAGAACGTACACCGATGGAACTTCCAATAATCAGCTTTCTAACATCGAAGTTGCGTTAACGACTCCTGAGGAACGAACGATCTACTACGCCCTGAAACTCAACTTCCCTACAACAAATAACGAAGCTAAGTATGACGCCTTGGCACTCAAACTTGCAAGAAAACTACGAGTGGAAACTTTACATGTTTTATGTGATTATTGGTTAATAGTACGCCAAGTCAGGGAAGATTATCTGATTAGGGGGCATCGTCTTGCTCCTTATCTCAACCGGGACCAAAAGCTACTAGCCGGCTTCAACTATTACACCACTACACAAATCCTTAGTGAACTAAACGAAAAGGCTGAATCAATCGCCAAGCTAGCCAGTTCTGGGGATGCACGACAAATAGACTTTGTCCCAGTGGAAATACTTATTATTCTAGGCATTGACATATGAAGATCAACTATATCTTGGAAACGGAACTAGAAAAAGAGTCATGGATGATTCCTATCAAAGATTATCCACAATCAGGGATTCTTTTTGAATGAAGGAATGAGAAATGGAATATCCTCTGTGAAGCCTCACTACATGATTACATCAAGATTGTTCGACTCCGTCGATACAAAGCATTACTCCTGTATCCGCCAATCCGAGACCCATTATGACATATCCGTCGATACGAAGCATACATTCCAACATCTCAGATCGATCCAGGAGAGGATCGATACAAAGGAAGGACTCAAAACAACCATCGAACGTTGTTACAACTTGAATTTCACTTCGATCCAGAGGATCGATACGAAACTCAATCCAAACAAAAACTAAAGAACTTGACAACGACTCGTGAACGTGCAAACGTTAACAGGAGCCAGGTTAACATACGTACATGTATGACGGACTAACATTCAATTTTCAAAATTTACAGGAATTGAATGCTCACCTGATGACAATTACAACAGCGAATAACAAATCGCTAGCACTCGACACTCAGTTACAACATTGCACTACATAATCACTGACAGTGGTTCAATAAGCATTAATATTACTGGAAATCAATCGAGGGTTACATCTTTTGACGAAAAGATAGCAACTACTCAACGAATCAGATAGAACTTTTTCAGAATAAAGGATGCAGCATTTCAAAGCACGTCATGTTCACACAAGACATACTTTGGGGGGCAAATGTTATCCCGCCTTTGGGCAAGGCCGTGACGCCAAGAACTTGACTACAAACCAATGACAGTTCGTCTTGGAGATCGGTTATACGCAGGCTCACTATGGATATCGACAAATTTTTTCCGAGTCCGGATCGGGCTACAATTGATATGACATGACAAGCAAAGCTATGGGAGCCAACATTCGGAATTTCAAGTCAATCGGAGTTCATATGCTCCAGATATTGATGGATCACGGCTGAGAAATCCGAACTTGCATCGATCATATCTCGAGATCTACAAGTCCAAATGCCACCAAATTTGGACAGTAGCTTACTGGCAACATAAGGAATGTCCACGCCAAATTTCAGCTCGATCGGAGCAATTCTTGATCGATTCGAACCAAGGGTCGAAACGATATGGACCAACTTGCATCGATCATATCTCGAGATCTACAAGTCCAAATGCCACCAAATTTGGACAGCAGCTTACTGGCAACCTAAGGAATGTCCACGCCAAATTTCAGCTCGATCGGAGCAATTCTTGATCGATTCGAACCAAGGGTCGAATCGATATGGACCAACTTGAATCGATCATAACTCAAGATCTACAAGTCCAAATGCCACCAAATTTGGACAGTAGCTTACTGGCAACCTAAGGAATGTCCATGCCAAATTTCAGCTCAATCGGAGCAAATCTTGATCGATTCGAAGCAAGGGTCGAATCGGTATGGGCCCACTTGCATCGATCATATCTCGAGATCTACAAGTCCAAATGCTATGAAATTTGGACAGGAGCTAACTGGCAACCTAAGGAATGTCCATGCCAAATTTCAGCTCAATCGGAGCAAATCTTGATCGATTCGAAGCAAGGGTCGAATCGATATGGGCCAACTTGCATCGATCATATCTCGAGATCTACAACTCCAAATGCTATGAAATTTGGACAGGAGCTAACTGGAAACATAAGGAATGTCCATGCCAAATTTCAGCTCAATCGGAGCAAATCTTGATCGATTCGAAGCAAGGGTCGAATCGATATGGGCCAACTTGCATCGATCATATCTCGAGATCTACAACTCCAAATGCTATGAAATTTGGACAGGAGCTAACTGGAAACCTAAGGAATGACCATGCCAAATTTCAGCTCAATCGGAGCAAATCTTGATCGATTCGATGCAAGGGTCGAATCGATCCCAAAGTGGGCCCGGATTTCCAAAGAGCGGGCATGTGGGCCCCCTCACGCGCCAGAACTGGTCTCCCCTCAATTTAGGCGAAATATCAGCCTCCTACACCTATAAATAGAGCCCCTGGTCATTCAGAAAAGGGGTGGGAGAATTCTAAGTACTGAAGAGCGCCCAGATTCTGCCAGATCTACTCCAGAACACCGCCGCTGCTTTAGATTGACACTTAGCATTTAAATTCAGTTGTATTACAGTATAAAGAATTGTAATCTTCAAGTATCGAGCAATAAAATCATCAAACTTCATAGTGAACGTAGGCTACAAAGCCGAACCACTCTAAATCACTTGTCTTTGCATTTTACTTTCTGTTATTTGGAGTTTTTGTTAGATAATCCACAGCGTTAACTTTCATTCTTCGCGTTTATCTCTTCAAAGACTTCCGAAGAGTGTTGTGCCCATTTTTGGTACAAACACAACTATTAGTTAGAAAATGTATTATTTAGCTTCAGTCTCTGTATATCTATAAGATGCACTAGGTTAACTGGTCCCTATATCTATAAGATAATAGGTTATTGATATATTTTAGTATACAAAGCAAATGCAGTTAAAAATAATACTTCAAAGGCAGTTTTATAACTTTTATGTAATATTTTTCTACTGAGATGAATACTAGAGTCGGTCATTCTTATGAGTGTGAACTGACGATAATACATCTATATGTTATGCTCTTACTGATGTATCTTTTCTACTGTGATTTTGTAGGACTTCATGGTGGATACATCATGACCAACTTATAACATTCATTTATGTTTGCCATGGTATTTTCTGTAATTTATTTATTACTTTCACACATCTAGCACTGATTGCAAGTATTTTATATCACTGGCTTTGCATCCTATGGCCGTCTGTTGTTCGTAGTTTAACTTTTGTTTTTTGTACACAGATAGATGACAAAGAGTGCTCGACTACCAGTGCACGGATGGACCATAAGTGTGTGAACTATTTCATGATTCTGCCTGCCAAATTATGGACCGTAAGTGTGTGAACAAACGCTACAAATTTCATTAAATGATAGCTTGGTAATCTGTTCTTTATTTTATGTCTGTTATACGATGTTAAATTCTTTAACTTTTATAGGATACTTATTGAGCTATGTTATTTGTACTCTTTAGCTGAGACAAATTTTCAACTTGCTGGCCTGCGATATGTATTATGCACAGTCCATTTGCCAGCAGTTGTTTCATCTGTACAGGATAATGCTCATAACTCTAGAAGAAAAAAAATATAACCTGTAAACTTGGAGTTTATGCAAGATCATGAGTCTGAATCAATGCATTCATTCCCGCCCACTGTTTTTTCTTTAAATAGCAGTTTTGCATTGTTTTGTCTTCGGATAGCAGCTTGACATTTACTCGCCGGTTGCAATGGAATTATTACTAAATAGTTTTTGCTTACCTACTGCATGTGCAACAATTTAAGGCGGACACAGGTTGCGTTATCCATATTTTGGTATATCTAAAGTTTTGTCAAATGCTACCAAGAAAATGAACGATAATTATCAATGTTGTCAATCCATATAAGATGAGAATTATGTATAATTAAATATACATAACACATGTTTATGCATAATCATTAGCTGATACGTTTATATATGTGGACCAGTTCCTTCTCAAATGCATATTCTGATACAATTTGTTGGAATTCGGTTCACTTATTCACTGGTAGGATTTTTCATAATTTTTAGTAACTATGTGTGGGTTTTTTTCCATGGTTTGTGCATGTATCTTTGTTTGAACTTCGGTGTTGGGTAAATCAATGAAATTAATATATCTTAATATGCTAACGCATAAACACTCAAATTTCTGCCTACTGGAATGATGTTTGCTGTCAACCATACATGCTTTGGTTCATGTGCATTAGTGAATACAGATAAGTTAAAAAATATGAAGATTTGCTCTATAATTAGTTGTTAAATTCTTACTAAGATGATGATCGGTATTTGAATGCTTTACTGTTGACATTAGAATGCTTTACCATATGAGTTGTTCTTTGGAAGTCCTTGGTATACATGTTTATGTTTGTCTTTCGAAATTTTGGATTCAAATTGTAACTACAGATAGGTATATCAATGCACATATTAGTATTGTAGATTAAAAAACTTCATCTCTTCCTTTTCTTCTTCTTTTTTTATTGGAAAGCTAAAATAAATTGGACCAAGTATGCATCAACCACATAACACATATCTCATGTATTTAAAAGCAAATTTACCTTATCACCTAGAATTGATCCATATTCTTTGAATATGTATGGTATAGATGTCTAAATGTGTGTTTATATATAACTTGGATTTGAAGGTGGCAGCAAGGATGTGAAGGCAGGAGATGTTGTAGTGGTGGGGATGACATGCACAGTTGGCTATGAATATGCAGGCAGGGATGGTCAGTATGATGTGGTTGTATAACAGTTTGTATGTGGAGTAGTTTGGGTGAACCAAGTTGTAGAAGACAGTGGAGTTTAATGTACTTTGAAGTGTGATGGTCAGGTGCAGTTGTGGGGATGAATGATGATGTTGAGTAATTAGGCACTATTAGATGATTAGGTGGTGTAGTAATATGGTATGTATGCTGTGGTAGACAGTGAGAACAAATGTATTCGTCAACGAGGAATGAAGGAATGCAGTAGTGTTGAGTTGAGGTGATGACATATTGTTGTGGGGTTTTTGTATAGTGTATGTAGGAGTGGATTTGTCAGGGAGGAAGTACGGCAGTAAGGAGTGGAATGAATGTTGTTGTTTGGTGGTTTGAATGATAGATTGTTACATGGTTGTAGAGGTAAGCAAGCAATTGAAAAGTGTACTGTGATGCAATGTGAGTATGAGTATTTCTATCGACTATTTTGTTAAGTAGTTATACGATTAATGTGTCGAAACAATCTTGTAATTGTAGTACTTTATACAAGATGGTTCTTACAGCCAACAAGAGATAGATGAATGTACCACTTAATGATTGTACTAAAGATCTGAATTATGCAGCTAAAATGAATGTATGAACCATTAGTTTGTATAGATTATTAACACTATAATTGATGATATATGTTTATTTTGGTATTATGTTATTCATTTTGTATTTGCCATCAAATTTAATTTTGAATGATTGTAATATTGCATGCAATAATTGTTTGTTATAATCAATAATATATATATAGTCTATTTGAGTACTGTAATAATGGTTTCTGAGAATGACTTTTTTGCATCAGGTTTTCATTACAACCGATGCAACATGGGGGCTGTGTCCAAGCAACCAACCATGATATTTTGCATCAGTTGTTAGTAACAACCGATGCAAAAAGGACCTTTTTGCATCGGTTTCAGAACTGATGCAAAAGTGTTAAGCCTGTTGCATCGGTTGCATATGCATCGGTTGTTGAACTGATGCAAAAAGGGGGTAAACAACCGATGCAAATGGCCTGTTTTGTAGTAGTGAAAACTATATCGGGATTAAGATATTGACAGATGTCAATAGGTTCCTAGTCTGCCCGTGAAAACTAGGGTAAGAAGAAAGGATATTGGGGTCACCAATAGAATCCTAGTCAACCTATGAAAACTAGAATAAGAGTAAAGATATTGGAGTTACCCATGATTTGAGATGGTAGATTATTATTCATACCGGGCATTATGTCTAACTCGAAGTTTATGTTTTCCCCTTAAACTCTCGGGTACTCAATTGATTTTGAGTAGTTTGAGAGTTGAGGTTTTTAGGTACCTCTTAAGACGAATAAGCTTCCAGAGACATGCAGGAGGCATGATAGCTATTTAGTGTTCTCTTTTTTTTAATTCCGCTGTGTTGTTTGTAATGGTAAAGTTGTTATATTGCCTGTATATACTCTGATCATCCATGGGGGCATCTTCATATGTCGCTCTTAACGTATGTTATAATAAATATATTTTCTCTGAATGTGATTTGCGATCGTGGGATTATGTAATGAATTGGAAATATTTTGAAATGGAATGTGATTTTGTTTGAAGTTTAAAATTTTTCCATATTCATGTATTTCTGTGTATCAATGAATCTAACACCGCCGTATTTGGTCATCGACAATTAATAACTATGGATGACTGCAGCATCCGTAGTTATTAGTTATGGACCTCCAAGTAGGGAGATGGTACAAGTTGGTATCGGAGCATAGGTTTATGAAACTTTAAAAGAAAGTTAAACCTAAAAGTTTTTGAAGCATAATTCCAATAAATCAGAAATATGATCAGGGTTTGGGTTAACGTTATAGTAACGTACGTGTATTTGATATATATATATATAAGTATGTGTTCCCCTCTCTCTTAGACCATTCTTCTGTATCTTACTCAGGCTCGTATGCAAATTTACGAGAAAGAAGATATGGAAGCAGGAAACGGAAGAGGAAATCTAGGTAGAGTAAGCACCACAACCAATGGAAATGTTTGACCTAATACTAGGAGGAACTAAGGTCGATCGGCTAATGCTAACCTAAACGCTGAAGCCAATGTTGATGTTGAAAATCCGGCAGTAGATGCAGGGATGGTGTATCAGTTGTTAGCCTATCTTTTGCAAGCTGGGATTACTGGTAATGTTGGAGAAGCTAATCTTGTGTCTCCAGTCAGGAATAACTATGTTATGTTGAGTAGAGACTACACCAGTCTAAGTGGAAAGCCACTTGTTGGAATGGAGGATGCTGCTGAAGTTGAGAATTGGCTATTGCTCTGTGAAAGGGTCTTTACTGATCTTAGATTGGATGATGGGTAGAAGAGAAGGCTGAACTTTAGGCAGTTGCAAGGGGCAGTGCTTCACTGGTTGAATAGTATGACCACCGGGGTACCGGAGGAAGAGCTGACATGGGCTGATTTTAGAAGGAGATTTGAGCAGAGGCTTCTGTCAGAGGTTGCTAAGTCGGCATTGATGAGGAAATTCATGGATCTAGTTCAGGGAGAGATGTCAGTAATTGAGTATGCTGCTAAGTTTGATGAGCTATCTAGATATGGATATGCTATGGTTGACACTCACGTCGGAAGGAATAAAAGGTTCATTCGAGGACAGAGACCTGAACTTGCTAGAATGACCATGACCCATATCCGAGAACCTTGTAATGTGGTGGTGGAGATGGCCATTCACCATGAAGAGATGCTTGATGTTTTTGCTAGAGAGAAGCCAGTTAAATCCCAAGGTCCTCAGGGAAAGAAGAGGAAATTCTTTAGGAAGAAGGGAGCCCAGAAAGGGGATGCTGCCAAGAAGGCAAAGGCTAATTTGGTATGCTAAAAATGTGACAAGAAGGGTCATTATGCAAGTGAGTGCCGGTCAGGCAAGGGGAAGAAGGCTGTAGATAAGAAGATTGTGAAGTGCTTCAACTGTGATCAAGTAGGGCATTATAAGAACCAATGTCCAAAGCCAGTCACGGAGAACAAGGGGAAAGTTTTTGCTGTTGGATCATCAGCTAAGCCTACTGCAGCTGATATAGGAAAGACTGTGATGGAAGGTATGTTTTTGATTCAGAGTATACCAGTTAGGATACTATTTGATACCGGTGCATCACATTCATTTATATCTCAGTGTTTGGTTGACAGGTTATTCTTAGAACCCACATACCTTGTTACTTCCTTAAGGGTTGTGAATCCAATATGAGGGTGTGCAACTCTGGGATGAGATGCGACTAGTTAGAACTTGATTTGTTAGGTCATAAGTTTATGTGCAGTTTATATGTTTACGATTTCATAGATTTTGGAATCATTTTGGGTATGGATTGGTTAAGGAGGTATGAGGCCAAGATATTTTGCCAGGATGGGAAGATATCTTTGAGACACCCTGATAGTCATAACCGAATTATATTCTCAGTAGAGAATTCTGACTAGAGTAGTTGTGCTTTTTTAAGTGCAATGGAAGTGGGAGAAGAGCTAAGTCAGGTTCGAGTAGCAAAGGAGTTTGCAGATGTCTTTGAGCCAGTCATAGGACTACCGCCGAAACGAGCGGTTGAGTTTTGGATAGATCTTGTGCCAGGAGCTGAACCTGTAAGTAGACCACCTAGCAGGATGACACCGACTGAGATGAAGGAATTGAAGGTGCAGCTAGTGGATCTAGAAGGAAGGAATTTTATTAGACCAAGTAGTTCGCCTTGGGGAGTGGCCGCGGTAACCAGATGGGTCGTTGAGGATGTGTATCGACTATCATAAGCTAATTGAAAGGACGATAAAGAATAAGTACCCTCTACCAAGGCTAGATGATCTATTAGATCAGTTGAGTGGAGCCAGAGTGTTTTCCCATTTGGATTTGGCGACAAGGTTCCATCAGTTGAGAGTGGCGGAGGAAAACATTCCTTTGATAACATTTTGAACTATATATGGTTCGTATGAGTGGTTAGTTATGCCATTCGGGTTGACGAATGCAACTGCTTGCTTTGTGGATTCGATGAACTGAGTCTTCCGAGAGTATTTGGATAGATTCGTGTTGGTGTTTATAGATGACATTTTGGTATACTCTAAGGATGAAAGAGAGCGTGAAGATCATCTTAAAGTTGTGCTTGAGACGCTAAGGAAAAATCAGGTAAAGGCGAAGTTTTCCAAGTGTCATTTTTGGAAGAAAAAGGTTAAGTTTCTTGGTCATGTGGTTTCAGAGAAAGGATTGTCAGTCGATCCAGATAAGATCAAAGCTGTGAAAAATTGGAAGAGACCAGAGACGGTGACTAAGATCAGAAGTTTTCTTGGACTCGTTGTCTATTACCGAAGATTCATCAAGGATTTCTTACGAATAACAGCGCCTTTGACTAAGCTTACCAGGAAGGAAGTGACGTTTGTTTGGTCCGACAAATTGAAGGAAGCATTCCTTAAGTTAAAGCATTTGTTGGCCAATGCACTAGTGCCGGTAGTTCCAGACGGAAACCAAGGGTTGGTAGTATACACTGATGCATGTAGGACTGGATTGGGAGCAGTATTGATATAGAGGGGCAAAGTCATTGCCTATGCATCTAGGTAGCTTAGACCATATGAAGTAAGATATCCCACTCACTACTTGGAGTTGGCTGCGATGATTTTTGCCTTGAAGATTTGGAGGCGTTAACTCTTGCGGGACAGATTTGAGCTGTATACCGATTATAAGTATTTAAGATATATGTTCTCTCAGAAAGAGTTGAATATGAGTCAGCAGAGATGGCTGGAATTTTTGGCTGTTTATGATTTTGGTATAGAATATACACCAGGGAAAGGTAATAAGGTGGCTGATTCTTTTAGTGGAAGGTATCAATATGTGGTGTTGGCTATGTTGGCAGAATGGGAGGATCTATAAGCTTTGGCCAGTTGTGGTATGCAGTTAAGATTGACTGCTAGTTCTAGTCAAAGTATTGCCATGATGTCCTGTTTAGAAGTTTGACCCGTGTTGATCGAGAGGATTGCTTTTAAGCAGAAGGAAGATCCATTATTAGACGAGAGGATCAGAAGGCATGAGGTTGGAACTGAGATCAATATCTGAAAGATTTTTATCTTGACCGGAGAGTATGGTTGAGAAAGAAGGGGCGATTATGTCTTCCAGATGTAGAGAACTCAAGGAAAGAAGTTCTTGAGGAATGTCACCGATCCAAGTTTATGATTCATCCTTGAGGGACCAAGATGTATCAAGATATGAAGAGGAGATTCTATTGGGAAGGCATGGAGAGGGATGTTGGCTTGTAGGTTAGGCAGTGTGTAAACCGTCAATGAGTGAAAGCCGAACATCAGAAGCCGAGTGGGTTACTTCAGCCTTTAGAGATTCCAGTGTGGAAATGGAATTCGATATCGATGGATTTTATAGATGGATTGCCAAGGTCAAATGGGGGAAATGAAAGCATATGGGTTATGGTGGACAGCTTGACCAAGAGTGCCCATTTCATTCCATAAAGTCGACCAGGACGAAACCTGTTTTGGCGAAGTTGTTCATGAAGAACATAGTTAGACTTCATGGAGTTCCTAGTAACATTTTCAGCGACAAATATGCTTTATTCACTAGCGAATTTTGGAAAAGTCTACAGGATGTGCTAGGCACTAAGCTCAAGATGAGTACAACTTATCACCCATAGACGGATGGGCAGACGGAAAGAGTCAACAAGGTATTCGAAGATTTGTTGAGAGCTTGTGTGTTGGATTTTAGTGGATCTTGGGAGGATCACCTGCATTTGGTTGAATTTTCCTATAATAATAGTTATCAGACTAGTATAGGAATGACGCCTTTAGAAGCTTTGTACGGAAGGCAATGAAAATCACCAGTATGTTGGTTGGATACTAGAGACAGATTGGTCTTAGGTCCAGATTTGGTAAGGGAGGCGTCAGAGAAGATTGAAATGATCCAAGAAAGAATGAAGGAAGCTCAATCCAGATAGAAGAGTTACGCAGATAAGAGGCGTAAAAACCTAGAGTTCTCAGTTGGAGACAGTGTTTTTATTAAGGTATCACCGATGAAGGGTGTGTACGGTTTGGGAAGTCAGGGAAACTGGCACCGAGGTTTGTTGGTCCATTCTAGATTATAGAGAGGAATGGAAAGCTCGCATACAGAGTTGCGTTGTCGAGCAGTATGGAAGGTGTCCATAATGTATTTCATGTGTCCCATCTTCGCAAGTATGTGCGTGATCCAGAGGCTACTATTCCTCCGACAGGGTTGGATGATCTAGTAGTAGAGCCTAATTTGACTTTTGTTAGACAACCGTTCGGGTTGTAGCGAAAGGTGAGAATAGATTGACGAACAAGTTAGTCATGTTGGTGAAAGTTTAGTGGAGCAACAACGAGAAGGACTGTACTTGGAAGACAAAGGATAGGATTCGAGATACTTATCCTGATCTGCTTTGAGAGTATGTCTGTATTAGATTCATATTGATAAATTCCTAGTCAGATAGAGCGGTATGGTTTTTAGGAGTCATTACAGATGATTGCTATGTTTAGTATTTAGGCCTTACTGAATTTTGAAGATGAAATTCTTTAAGGAGGGGAGCCTGTAACACCCCTAATTTTTGATAACATTATTCAGGAGATTTAATTAGATAAATTAAATAGAATAATATAAATGTTAAGTAATAAGGGGATTGAGACTTGAATCAATCTAATTAAGGTCATGCCTAATAAAATAATTAATGGGCTTAAGAATGGGGTTTTTGTTAATTAAATTACATAAAGGTATATTAGGAATTTGTCGCCCATAACCCTTACCCTTATATATTTTCGTTCCTACCATTTCACTACCCATTCACGTCATTTTGAAACGCAAAAATCGAAAGCTTATGGAAGGCCGGTCATTAAGAGAAGAAGAAGAATTAAATTAAAAGCTAGAGAATCATGCTTAGGGAAAATCAATCTCAATCCAATCTCCTTATCTAAATCAAGGTGAATAATAATTCCATCTCTATTTTGGTTTTTATAATCATATGGTTTCAGATTTAAGAGTAAATTCGTTTTTATGATATATTGGATGATGATATGCTTGATTTATAATTTATATGGTTTAAACAAGATTGTTTAAAAGAGGTTATGCATGGTTTTAGGGAAAAATCGAGATTTATTGATGTTTAAATGCCATGGGAAAATTTTATGTTATGAGAAACATGATTTTGAAGTTAGGTTTCAATTTTGACTATTTTCCAAGCTATGAAAAGATTATTATAAATTTTCAAAGGAAAATATGGTTATTTGGGTTTATAAATTTATTTTGGAAAATATATTAAGATTTTGGGTCTGGAATTTTTATATGTTAGTTAACATAATTAAAGTGAATTTCTGGAATTTTTGGGGATTTTTCCAAAGTGATTTGCTATGCAAATTAAATTATTTTAGAAGAGGGACTTCTTTGCAATATTGTTTTTGTTTAATGGAAGGGCTTAATTGATTAACTTAACAATGGTTTAGATCTGAAACTAGTGGCAGTCATTTTGGAAAAGAATCTTGGAAAAGCATATGGTTTCGAAAGAGGTTTTAAAGGGTTTCGAAAGGGTTGCCATGACATAAGTTTGCTTTCAAATGGGTTATGAAATTGTTTTGAAAGAAGGGGTTCCGACCCAGTCGAAGCCCTGTTGCCGTTCTTTAGCCTTTCGATGGTATTGTAGATATCAATGTTGTCGAGAGGTATTTTGTTCTATAAGTTCAAGCCACTTATCGTAGCTCTCGAAAGGGGTTACGGGTTTCGAAGGCAATGTTTCGAAAGGGGTTTCAACGCCAACCTTCCACTACTTTAGCCATATGTTTTATGCTTCCGAAAGGATGATGCCGACACCATCATGTTTCCCCAATATTTTTATGTATGAAAAAAGGATGGTTTCGAAAGAGTTGCTTTCGCCTATATTCACTTTGACCCAAATAATGTTTTAAGTATAAACCCAATGCATTCGAAAGGGGGACTTTCAATGATTTCGGAAGAGTTACTTCCAATGGTGTCGAAAGGGGTACTTTCAACTGGTTTCGAAGCTGTTCTTCTAAAGTTGATTGTTAATACTTTAATATAATCGAAAGGTTTCGAAAGGAAGGTTTTAAAGTATTATTAAGGCAGGAGCCTAATGTTTTGAAGATAGATTGTAAGGCTTTCAAAGGAGGTCATCCTATGAAGTCGAAAGCTAGGTTTCGAAGGCATTAAAAGGTTTTATAACCCAAATTCAATTTTTTTTAAAGGAAAAACCCATGGATAAACTAAAGGGGTTTTTTAATGGTTTTGAGAAGAAGCTTTCTTTGATAAAATAATAGGTTAAAGGAATTAACCGTGTTTTATATTAAACCCACAGAAGTGGTATTTCTATGTTGTTAAGTTTGCTTCTTCAAATATAAATATATTCATATTATAATGGACCCATAACTGCATTTTGGGGACAAAGGGTAGAAGAACCAGCTAGGTTAACCCAGTAGTGAATATAAATTGATTAAATTCCTGAATGAGTAGAATTGCATATGGGAGGTCAGAAAGACCAGTATATAGGATGCTAAAATATAAAAGAAAGATATTGGCAGGGGCCAATAGGTTCTCAGTAAGCCCATGAAAATTGTGTATAGGAAAGGATATTGGCAAGGGCCAATAGGTTCATAGTTAGCCCATGAAAATTATGTACAAAGGAAGATGTCAGAAAGACAGGTTCATAGTAAGCCCATGAAAACTATGATTTGATACTGGCAGGGGCCAGTATGTTTGTAGTTAGCCCATGAAACACTAGTACAAAAAATGCATATTGCTTCGCCTCATTTGAATCGGTTGAAGTAAAAACTGATGCAAATAGAACTATTTGCATCAGTTCTGTCTTAATAATCGGTGCAATTGATACGTGGAAAGCAATAGGTAATAAAAAATCAAATTTGCATCAGTTGTCACCAACAACCGAAGAAAATATGTCGATGCAAATAATTTTAGTCGCATCGGTTCTAAAATCAACCAATGCAACTACATTGATTTGCATCCCTTTCGTTACGCACTTTCATTATTTCCTGCCACCCCAATTTTTTCTGCCGCCACTTATTTTCCTATCGTTTCCCCTAAAAAGTATTTCACTAACCATGTCAATCGAAGATGTAGCCACCGCTCCTACTTCCATTGTCGAAGAGCAACGTGCCTCTGCACCCACTCCTGCCCCCACCATTGAAGAAGCTCTTCCCTCCTTCCTTTCAACCTGAACCTTTAATCGACTCCTCCTACCTTGCCTCACTTATTAGCCGCTCTTGTTATTCTGCCCGAGAAACCTAGTTATTCGCGATGAGAGAAGCTTGACGTCGCTGTGATCGATTAACTCACTAAATGCCTGGATTTGAAGCTCGATGCCATGAAAAGATCTGAAGTTCGACGCTTGGTTCTGAAGCTTAATTTATTAAAGTGCCAAAAGCTTATCGATGATAATGTTTTGCCTCCCGATAGAACTGAAAAATATACTAAAAGATTTGGCTAGAGGACTGCATCTTTCTTATTCTGGTAGATAAAGAGCAAAAGAGGTGAGGTTTTGATCTTAGATTAATTATAATCTATTTATTAATTATCAAGTATTGTTATAAATTACTTTTTATATCAGTTTACAGTAACAAACGATGTATATAGTTACATTTTGATCCATTTTGCTTATTTTATTCAGGATCCTATTTGTTTAGATAAGATTAGAGCATACCATAGTAGCTGTGAGTGATTGTTGATTGTTCTTCATACGTTTTATTGTTCTACTATGTTGGTGTTATTCATATGTGAATTGAATTACTAATTATTGTCCTATTGTCGATGCTAGTTGTTACTCTTTAAAAGATGAATTGAAAATTACAATACTACATGCTGATGGGTTTTTACTGAATTTTATTTGTGTAACTGATGTCCATTTAAATGGTATAAATAAAAGTTTTATGACTTGAAAGAGGAATTGTTTCAGAAAAAATCTTGAAAGAAGGAGCCAGCTTGATTAAATAGATATTATATCCCAAAAAGTTATATCTTGTGAATTGAAGAAGGTAGACATCCATAAATGATGATGATCGGTATTTTTATAATTGATGCTGAATGTGTTTTATGTGTTTATTATGATGTTTGTTTCAGATAATTCAACCTTTTTGAATTTAACAACTAATTACATTAAAGTCAAAAGAATCATAAAGGAAATAAAGGTACTGATAATTCATATAGTGGAGGATGAATCACATTATCTAATATAAAATAAAGTCAAAAGTTATTCCATCAAATTAATTATTTATACTTTAAATCATTAATAGATATGATATAGATAGCAAATCTATATATATTTATTTGTTTTGGATGTTATTTGTTACATCGTAGCTTCAAATGTTATATTTAATGATACAACTATTAGTTAGAAAATGTATTATTTAGCTTCAGTCTCCGTATATCTATAAGATGCACTAGGTTAACTGGTCCCTATATCTATAAGATAATAGGTTATTGATATATTTTAGTATACAAAGCAAATGCAGTTAAAAATAATACTTCAGAGGCAGTTTTATAACTTTTATGTAATATTTTTCTACTGAGATGAATACTAGAGTCGGTCATTCTTATGAGTGTGAACTGACGATAATACATCTATATGTTATGCTCTTACTGATGTATCTTTTCTACTGTGATTTCGTAGGACTTCATGGTGGATACATCATGACCAACTTATAACATTCATTTATGTTTGCCATGGTATTTTCTGTAATTTATTTATTACTTTCACACATCTAGCACTGATTGCAAGTATTTTATATCACTGGCTTTACATCCTATGGCCGTCTGTTGTTTGTAGTTTAACTTTTGTTTTTTGTACACAGATAGATGACAAAGAGTGCTCGACTACCAGTGCACGGATGGACCATAAGTGTGTGAACTCTTTCATGATTCTGCCTGCCAAATTATGGACCGTAAGTGTGTGAACAAACGCTACAACTTTCATTAAATGATAGCTTGGTAATCTGTTCTTTATTTTATGTCTGCTATACGATGTTAAATTCTTTAACTTTTATAGGATACTTATTGAGCTATGTTATTTGTACTCTTTAGCTGAGACAAATTTTCAACTTGCTGGCCTGCGATATGTATTATGCACAGTCCATTTGCCAGTAGTTGTTTCATCTGTATAGGATAATGCTCATAACTCTAGAAGAAAAACAATATAACCTGTAAACTTGGAGTTTATGCAAGATCATGAGTCTGAATCAATGCATTCATTCCCGCCCATTGTTTTTTCTTTAAATAGCAGTTTTGCATTGTTTTGTCTTCGGATAGCAGCTTGACATTTACTCGCCGGTTGCAATGGAATTATTACTAAATAGTTTTTGCTTACCTACTGCATGTGCAACAATTAAAGGCGGACACAGGTTGCGTTATCCATATTTTGGTATATCTAAAGTTTTGTCAAATGCTACCAAGAAAATGAACGATAATTATCAATGCTGTCAATCCATATAAGATGAGAATTATGTATAATTAAATATACATAACACATGTTTATGCATAATCATTAGCTGATACGTTTATATATGTGGACCAGTTCCTTCTCAAATGCATATTCTGATACAATTTGTTGGAATTCGGTTCACTTATTCACTGGTAGGATTTTTCATAATTTTTAGTAACTATGTGTGGGTATTTTTCCATGGTTTGTGCATGTATCTTTGTTTGAACTTCGGTGTTGGGTAAATCAACGAAATTAATATATCTTAATATGCTAACGCATAAACACTCAAATTTCTGCCTACTGGAATGATGTTTGCTGTCAACCATACATGCTTTGGTTCATGTGCATTAGTGAATACAGATAAGTTAAAAAATATGAAGATTTGCTCTGTAATTAGTTGTTAAATTCTTACTAAGATGATGATCGGTATTTGAATGCTTTACTGTTGACATTAGAATGCTTTACCATATGAGTTGTTCTTTGGAAGTCCTTGGTATACATGTTTATGTTTGTCTTTCGAAATTTTGGATTCAAATTGTAACTACAGATAGGTATATCAATGCGCATATTAGTATTGTAGATTAAAAAACTTCATCTCTTCCTTTTCTTCTTCTTTTTTTTTATTGGAAAGCTAAAATAAATTGGACCAAGTATGCATCAACCACATAACACATATCTCATGTATTTAAAAGCAAATTTACCTTATCACCTAGAATTGATCCATATTCTTTGAATATGTATGGTATAGATGTCTAAATGTGTGTTTATATATAACTTGGATTTGAAGGTGGCAGCAAGGATGTGAAGGCAGGAGATGTTGTAGTGGTGGTGATGACATGCACAGTTGGCTATGAATATGCAGGCAGGGATGGTCAGTATGATGTGGTTGTATAACAGTTTGTATGTGGAGTAGTTTGGGTGAACCAAGTTGTAGAAGACAGTGGAGTTTAATGTACTTTGAAGTGTGATGGTCAGGTGCAGTTGTGGGGATGAATGATGATGTTGAGTAATTAGGCACTATTAGATGATTAGGTGGTGTAGTAATATGGTATGTATGCTGTGGTAGACAGTGAGAACAAATGTATTCGTCAACGAGGAATGAAGGAATGCAGTAGTGTTGAGTTGAGGTGATGACATATTGTTGTGGGGTTTTTGTATAGTGTATGTAGGAGTGGATTTGTCAGGGAGGAAGTACGGCAGTAAGGAGTGGAATGAATGTTGTTGTTTGGTGGTTTGAATGATAGATTGTTACATGGTTGTAGAGGTAAGCAAGCAATTGAAAAGTGTATTGTGATGCAATGTGAGTATGAGTATTTCTATCGACTATTTTGTTAAGTAGTTATACGATTAATGTGTCGAAACAATCTTGTAATTGCAGTACTTTATACAAGATGGTTCTTACAGCCAACAAGAGATAGATGAATGTACCACTTAATGATTGTACTAAAGATCTGAATTTTGCAGCTAAAATGAATGTATGAACCATTAGTTTGTATAGATTATTAACACTATAATTGATGATATATGTTTATTTTGGTATTATGTTATTCATTTTGTATTTGCCATCAAATTTAATTTTGAATGATTGTAATATTGCATGCAATAATTGTTTGTTATAATCAATAATATATATATAGTCTATTTGAGTACTGTAATAATGGTTTCTGAGAATGACTTTTTTGCATCAGGTTTTCATTACAACCGATGCAACATGGGGGCTGTGTCCAAGCAACCAACCATGATATTTTGCATCAGTTGTTAGTAACAACCGATGCAAAAAGGACCTTTTTGCATCGGTTTCAGAACTGATGCAAAAGTGTTAAGCCTGTTGCATCGGTTGCATATGCATCGGTTGTTGAACTGATGCAAAAGGGGGGTAAACAACCGATGCAATTGGCCTGTTTTGTAGTAGTGAAAACTATATCCGGATTAAGATATTGACAGATGTCAATAGGTTCCTAGTCCGCCCGTGAAAACTAGGGTAAGAAGAAAGGATATTGGGGTCACCAATAGAATCCTAGTCAACCTATGAAAACTAGAATAAGAGTAAAGATATTGGAGTTACCCATGATTTCAGATGGTAGATTATTATTCATACCGGGCATTATGTCTAACTCGAAGTTTATGTTTTCCCCTTAAACTCTCGGGTACTCAATTGATTTTGAGTAGTTTGAGAGTTGAGGTTTTTAGGTACCTCTTAAGACGAATAAGCTTCCAGAGACATGCAGGAGGCATGATAGCTATTTAGTGTTCTCTTTTTTTTAATTCCGCTGTGTTGTTTGTAATGGTAAAGTTGTTATATTGCCTGTATATACTCTGATCATCCAAGGGGGCATCTTCATATGTCGCTCTTAACGTATGTTATAATAAATATATTTTCTCTGAATGTGATTTGCGATTGTGGGATTATGTAATGAATTGGAAATATTTTGAAATGGAATGTGATTTAGTTTGAAGTTTAAATTTTTTCCATATTCATGTATTTCTGTGTATCAATGAATCTAACACCGCCGTATTTGATCATCGACGATTAATAACTATGGATGACTGCAGCATCCGTAGTTATTAGTTATGGACCTCCAAGTAGGGAGATGCTACAAGTTGGTATCGGAGCATAGGTTTATGAAACTTTAAAAGAAAGTTAAACCTAAAAGTTTTTGAAGCATAATTCCAATAAATCAGAAATATGATCAGGGTTTGGGTTAACGTTATAGTAACGTACGTGTATTTGATATATATATATATATAAGTATGTGTTCCCCTCTCTCTTAGACCATTCTTCTGTATCTTACTCAGGCTCGTATGCAAATTTACGAGAAAGAAGATATGGAAGCAGGAAACGGAAGAGGAAATCTAGGTAGAGTAAGCACCACAACCAATGGAAATGTTTGACCTAATACTAGGAGGAACTAAGGTCGATCGGCTAATGCTAACCTAAACGCTGAAGCCAATGTTGGTGTTGAAAATCCGGCAGTAGATGCGGGGATGGTGTATCAGTTGTTAGCCTATCTTTTGCAAGCTGGGATTACTGGTAATGTTGGAGAAGATAATCTTGTGGCTCCAGTCAGGAATAACTATGTTAAGTTGAGTAGAGACTACACCAGTCTAAGTGGAAAGCCACTTGTTGGAATGGAGGATGCTGCTGAAGTTGAGAATTGGCTATTGCTCTGTGAAAGGGTCTTTACTGATCTTAGATTGGATGATGGGTAGAAGAGAAGGCTGAACTTTAGGCAGTTGCAAGGGGCAGTGCTTCACTAGTAGAATAGTATGACCACCGGGGTACCGGAGGAAGAGCTGACATGGGCTGATTTTAGAAGGGGATTTGAGCAGAGGCTTCTGTCAGAGGTTGCTAAGTCGGCATTGATGAGGAAATTCATGGATCTAGTTCAGGGAGAGATGTCAGTAATTGAGTATGCTGCTAAGTTTGATGAGCTATCTAGATATGGAAATGCTATGGTTGACACTCACATCGGAAGGAATAAAAGGTTCATTCGAGGACTGAGACCTGAACTTGCTAGAATGACCATGACCCATATCCGAGAACCTTGTAATGTGGTGGTGGAGATGGCCATTCACCATGAAGAGATGCTTGATGTTTTTGCTATAGAGAAGCCAGTTAAATCCCAAGGTCCTCAGGGAAAGAAGAGGAAATTCTTTAGGAAGAAGGGAGCCCAGAAAGGGGATGCTGCCAAGAAGGCAAAGGCTAATTTGGTATGCTAAAAATGTGACAAGAAGGGTCTTTATGCAAGTGAGTGCCGGTCAGGCAAGGGGAAGAAGGCTGTAGATAAGAAGATTGTGAAGTGCTTCAACTGTGATCAAGTAGGGCATTATAAGAACCAATGTCCAAAGCCAGTCAGGGAGAACAAGGGGAAATTTTTTGTTGTTGGATCATCAGCTAAGCCTACTGCAGCTGATATAGGAAAGACTGTGATGGAAAGTATGTTTTTGATTAAGAGTATACCAGTTAGGATACTATTTGATACCGGTGCATCACATTCATTTATATCTCAGTGTTTGGTTGACAGGTTATTCTTAGAACCCACATACCTTGTTACTTCCTTAAGGGTTGTGAATCCAATATGAGGGTGTGCAACTCTGGGATGAGATGCGACTAGTTAGAACTTGATTTGTTAGGTCATAAGTTTACGTGCAGTTTATATGTTTACGATTTCATAGATTTTGGAATCATTTTGGGTATGGATTGGTTAAGGAGGTATGAGGCCAAGATATTTTGCCGGGATGGGAAGATATCTTTGAGACACCCTGATCGTCATAACCTAATTATATTCACAGTAGAGAATTCTGACTGGAGTAGTTGTGCTTTGTTAAGTGCAATGGAAGTGGGAGAAGAGCTAAGTCAGGTTCGAGTAGCAAAGGAGTTTGCAGATGTCTTTGAGCCAGTCATAGGACTACCGCCGAAACGAGCTGTTGAGTTTTGGATAGATCTTGTGCCAGGAGCTGAACCTGTAAGTAGACCACCTAGCAGGATGACACCGACTGAGATGAAGGAATTGAAGGTGCAGCTAGTGGATCTAGAAGGAAGGAATTTTATTAGACCAAGTAGTTCGCCTTGGGGAGTGGCCGCGGTAACCAGATGGGTCGTTGAGGATGTGTATCGACTATCATAAGCTAATTGAAAGGACGATAAAGAATAAGTACCCTCTACCAAGGCTAGATGATCTATTAGATCAGTTGAGTGGAGCCAGAGTGTTTTCCCATTTGGATTTGGCGACAAGGTTCCATCAGTTGAGAGTGGCGGAGGAAAACATTCCTTTGATAACATTTTGAACTATATATGGTTCGTATGAGTGGTTAGTTATGCCATTCGGGTTGACGAATGCAACTGCTTGCTTTGTGGATTCGATGAACTGAGTCTTCCGAGAGTATTTGGATAGATTCGTGTTGGTGTTTATAGATGACATTTTGGTATACTCTAAGGATGAAAGAGAGCGTGAAGATCATCTTAAAGTTGTGCTTGAGACGCTAAGGAAAAATCAGGTAAAGGCGAAGTTTTCCAAGTGTCATTTTTGGAAGAAAAAGGTTAAGTTTCTTGGTCATGTGGTTTCAGAGAAAGGATTGTCAGTCGATCCAGATAAGATCAAAGCTGTGAAAAATTGGAAGAGACCAGAGACGGTGACTAAGATCAGAAGTTTTCTTGGACTCGTTGTCTATTACCGAAGATTCATCAAGGATTTCTTACGGATAACAGCGCCTTTGACTAAGCTTACCAGGAAGGAAGTGACGTTTGTTTGGTCCGACAAATTGAAGGAAGCATTCCTTAAGTTAAAGCATTTGTTGGCCAATGCACCAGTGCCGGTAGTTCCAGACGGAAACCAAGGGTTGGTAGTATACACTGATGCATGTAGGACTGGATTGGGAGTAGTATTGATATAGAGGGGCAAAGTCATTGCCTATGCATCTAGGTAACTTAGACTATATGAAGTAAGATATCCCACTCACTACTTGGAGTTGGCTGCGATGATTTTTGCCTTGAAGATTTGGAGGCGTTATCTCTTGCGGGACAGATTTGAGCTGTATACCGATTATAAGTATTTAAGATATATGTTCTCTCAGAAAGAGTTGAATATGAGTCAGCAGAGATGGCTGGAATTTTTGGCTGCTTATGGTTTTGGTATAGAATATACACCAGGGAAAGGTAATAAGGTGGCTGATTCTTTTAGTGGAAGGTATCAAAATGTGGTGTTGGCTGCTAAGATTGTGGTATGCAGTTAAGATTGACTGCTAGTTCTAGTCAAAGTATTGCCATGATGTCCTGTTTAGAAGTTTGACCAGTTTTGATCGAGAGGATTGCTTTGAAGCAGAAGGAAGATCCATTATTAGACGAGAGGATCAGAAGGCATGAGGTTGGAACTGAGGTCAATATCTGAAAGATTTTTATCTTGACCGGAGAGTATGGTTGAGAAAGAAGGGGCGATTATGTCTTCCAGATGTAGAGAACTCAAGGAAAGAAGTTCTTGAGGAATGCCATCGATCCAAGTTTATTATTCATCCTTGAGGGACCAAGATGTATCAAGATATGAAGAGGAGATTCTATTGGGAAGGCATGGAGAGGGATGTTGGCTTGTAGGTTAGGCAGTGTGTAAACCGTCAACGAGTGAAAGCCGAACATCAGAAGCCGAGTGGGTTACTTCAGCCTTTAGAGATTCCAGTGTGGAAATGGAATTCGATATCGATGGATTTTATAGATGGATTGCCAAGGTCAAATGAGGGAAATGAAAGCATATGGGTTATGGTGGACAGCTTGACCAAGAGTGCCCATTTCATTCCATAAAGTCGACCAGGACGACACCTGTTTTGGCGAAGTTGTTCATGAAGAACATAGTTAGACTTCATGGAGTTCCTAGTAACATTTTCAGCGACAAATATGCTTTATTCACTAGCGAATTTTGGAAAAGTCTACAGGATGTGCTAGGCACTAAGCTCAAGATGAGTACAACTTATCGCCCATAGACGGATGGGCAGACGGAAAGAGTCAACAAGGTATTCGAAGATTTGTTGAGAGCTTGTGTGTTGGATTTTAGTGGATCTTGGGAGGATCACCTGCATTTGGTTGAATTTTCCTATAATAATAGTTATCAGACTAGTATAGGAATGACGCCTTTAGAAGCTTTGTACGGAAGGCAATGAAAATCACCAGTATGTTGGTTGGATACTAGAGACAGATTGGTCTTAGGTCCAGATTTGGTAAGGGAGGCGTCATAGAAGATTGAAATGATCCAAGAAAGAATGAAGGAAGCTCAATCCAGATAGAAGAGTTACGCAGATAAGAGGCATAAAAACCTAGAGTTCTCAGTTGGAGACAGTGTTTTTATTAAGGTATCATCGATGAAGGGTGTGTACGGTTTGGGAAGTCAGGGAAACTGGCACCGAGGTATGTTGGTCCATTCTAGATTATAGAGAGGAATGGAAAGCTCGCATACAGAGTTGCGTTGTCGAGCAGTATGGAAGGTGTCCATAATGTATTTCATGTGTCCCATCTTCGCAAGTATGTGCGTGATCCAGAGGCTACTATTCCTCCGACAGGGTTGGATGATCTAGTAGTAGAGCCTAATTTGACTTTTGTTAGACAACCGTTCGGGTTGTAGCGAAAGGTGAGAATAGATTGACGAACAAGTTAGTCATGTTGGTGAAAGTTTAGTGGAGCAACAACGAGAAGGACTGTACTTGGAAGACAAAGGATAGGATTCGAGATACTTATCCTGATCTGCTTTGAGAGTATGTCTGTATTAGATTCATATTGATAAATTCCTAGTCAGGTAGAGCAGTATGGTTTTTAGGAGTCGTTACAGATGATTGCTATGTTTAGTATTTAGGCCTTACTGAATTTTGAAGATGAAATTCTTTAAGGAGGGGAGCCTGTAACACCCCTAATTTTTGATAACATTATTCAGGAGATTTAATTAGATAAATTAAATAGAATAATGTAAATGTTAAGTAATAAGGGGATTGAGACTTGAATCAATCTAATTAAGGTCATGCCTAATAAAATAATTAATGGGCTTAAGAATGGGTTTTTGTTAATTAAATTACATAAAGGTATATTAGGAATTTGTCGCCCATAACCCTTACCCTTATATATTTTCGTTCCTACCATTTCACTACCCATTCACGTCATTTTGAAACGCAAAAATTGAAAGCTTATGGAAGGCCGGTCATTAAGAGAAGAAGAAGAATTAAATTAAAAGCTAGAGAATCATGCTTAGGGAAAATCAATCTCAATCCAATCTCCTTATCTAAATCAAGGTGAATAATAATTCCATCTCTATTTTGGTTTTTATAATCATATGGTTTCAGATTTAAGGGTAAATTCGTTTTTATGATATATTGGATGATGATATGCTTGATTTATAATTTATATGGTTTAAACAAGATTGTTTAAAAGAGGTTATGCATGGTTTTAGGGAAAAATCGAGATTTATTGATGTTTAAATGCCATGGGAAAATTTTATGTTATGAGAAACATGATTTTGAAGTTGGGTTTCAATTTTGACTATTTTCCAAGCTATGAAAAGATTATTATAAATTTTCAAAGGAAAATATGGTTATTTGGGTTTATAAATTTCTTTTGGAAAATATATTAAGATTTTGGGTCTGGAATTTTTATATGTTAGTTAACATAATTAAAGTGAATTTCTGGAATTTTTGGGGATTTTTCCAAAGTGATTTGCTATGCAAATTAAATTATTTTAGAAGAGGGACTTCTTTGCAATATTGTTTTTGTTTAATGGAAGGGCTTAATTGATTAACTTAACAATGGTTTAGATCTGAAACTAGTGGCAGTCATTTTGGAAAAGAATTTTGGAAAAGCATATGGTTTCGAAAGAGGTTTTAAAGGGTTTCGAAAGGGTTGCCATGACATAAGTTTGCTTTCAAATGGGTTATGAAATTGTTTTGAAAGAAGGGGTTCCGACCCAGTCGAAGCCCTGTTGCCGTTCTTTAGCCTTTCGATGGTATTGAAGATATCAATGTTGTCGAGAGGTATTTTGTTCTATAAGTTCAAGCCACTTATCGTAGCTCTCGAAAGGGGTTACGGGTTTCGAAGGCAATGTTTCGAAAGGGGTTTCAACGCCAACCTTCCACTACTTTAGCCATATGTTTTATGCTTCTGAAAGGATGGTGCCGACACCATCATGTTTCCCCAATATTTTTATGTATGAAAAAAGGATGGTTTCGAAAGAGTTGCTTTCGCCTATATTCACTTTGACCCAAATAATGTTTTAAGTATAAACCCAATGCATTCGAAAGGGGGACTTTCAATGATTTCGGAAGAGTTACTTCCAATGGTGTCGAAAGGGGTACTTTCAACTGGTTTCGAAGCTGTTCTTCTAAAGTTGATTGTTAATACTTTAATATAATCGAAAGGTTTCGAAAGGAAGGTTTTAAAATATTATAAAGGCAGGAGCCTAATGTTTTGAAGATAGATTGTAAGGCTTTCAAAGGAGGTCATCCTATGAAGTCGAAAGCTAGGTTTCGAAGGCATTGAAAGGTTTTATAACCCAAATTCAATTTTTTTTAAAGGAAAAACCCATGGATAAATTAAAGGGGTTTTTTAATGGTTTTGAGAAGAAGCTTTCTTTGATAAAATAATAGGTTAAAGGGATTAACCGTGTTTTATATTAAACCCACAGAAGTGGTATTTCTACGTTGTTAAGTTTGCTTCTTCAAATATAAATATATTCATATTATAATGGACCCATAACTGCATTTTGGGGATAAAGGGTAGAAGAACCAGCTAGGTTAACCCAGTAGTGAATATAAATTGATTAAATTCCTGAATGAGTAGAATTGCATATGGGAGGTCAGAAAGACCAGTATATAGGATGCTAAAATATAAAAGAAAGATATTGGCAGGGGCCAATAGGTTCTCAGTAAGCCCATGAAAACTGTGTATAGGAAAGGATATTGGCAAGGGCCAATAGGTTCATAGTTAGCCCATGAAAATTATGTATAAAGGAAGATGTCAGAAAGACAGGTTCATAGTAAGCCCATGAAAACTATGATTTGATACTGGCAGGGGCCAGTATGTTTGTAGTTAGCCCATGAAAACTATATCTGAATTAAGATATTGACAGATGTCAATAGGTTCCTAGTCCGCCCGTGAAAACTAGGGTAAGAAGAAAGGATATTGGGTCACCAATAGAATCCTAGTCAACCCATGAAAACTAGGATAAGAGTAAAGATATTGGAGTAACCAATAGGTTCTTAGTCAGCCTATGAAAACTATTTAATTGGACAGGGAGTCCTTAAATGTTTTATCGATAATTAGACATCCCATGAAAACTAATAGGTTATTAGTAATCCTAGAAACTATAATTGAGACAGATAGTCAAAAATGAATGGGGATGGGTAATCCAGAATTGATTTGTTTGTTTCGCATATCATCATATTAAACTGTTTTGAATTGTTTTACCCATTGTGGATGCAGGAGCATGGTATATAGTTTTATGAAGGTTTTAAAATACTAGTGAGGGGAAAACCCGTTCCACTAAGTGGCATGATCTCACTAGATATCTAAATGATTTGAGATGGTAGATTATTATTCATACCGGGCTTTATGTCTGACTCGAAGTTTATGTTTTCCCCTTAAACTCTCAGGTACTCAGTTGATTTTGAATAGTTTGAGAGTTGAGGTTTTTAGGTACCCCTTAAGAAGAATAAGCTTCCGGAGACATGCAGGAGGCATGATAGCTATTTAGAGTTCTCTTTTCTTTTGATTCCACTATGTTATTTGTAATGGCAAAGTTGTTATATTGCCTGTATATACTCTGATCATCCAAGGGGGAATCTTCATATGTCGCTCTTGGCGTATGTTATAATAAATATATTTTCTCTGAATGTGATTTGCGATTGTGGGATTATGTAATGAATTGGAAATATTTTGAAATGGAATGTGATTTTGTTTGAAGTTTAAATTTTTTCCATATTCATGTGTTTCTGTGTTTCAATGAATCTAACACCGCCATATATGGTCACCAAGGATTAATAACTTTGGATGACTGCAGCATCCATAGCCATTAGTTTTGGGCCTCCAAGTAGGGATATGTTACAACTATCAAAAGCTATATTGGAAAATATGGTAATATATAGGTACAAATCTGCAACTAAAGAGTTAACACATAATAATAAGATACAATATGATACTCAAACAAACGACAATAGGATATTGTAATAGAACATGATAAAAGAATCTAAGCAGCCTCTACCATTGACCCTATTCATAATCCCTTCTCCAGCACTCCTATAGATGATAGTCTACCTAAGAGAAATAGCAAACATAACATAACAACCATAATAACCATCAACCAAAATCTAGCTATCCCATGATCGAGATGATATGGGTCAAGTTTGACTCTCACACTCTGCTCTTTCTTGCTTTGGATAATAAGGATAATAATAACCCCAGAACAATTAGACGTGCATAAAACCTAGATTAGTCCCCAGTCACACTCTATGTCAGATGTCTGGAATAATTGCTTAGGATAATAATAATCCCGAACCGCTTACACGTGTACAAAACATAGATCGGTACCTAGGTACGCTTTGAGTCGGATCTTTAGGATGGATAATTAGGATTTCTGCTTATTTGCTTTGATTTGGATATTTGAATTTTGAAATTCCACCAGAGAGTGATGATGACGGATTTTAATCGTCTTAAAGTCCCATCCAGAAAGACGGGACTAGAGTGTAGGGTGCAAGTCCCCTCATTGGGGAGTGAGTAGACGGACTTGTATGATTGATCGCATTAAGTCCCTTCTAGAGAGACGAGACCAAAGTGTAGGGTGCAAGTCCCTTCGTCGGAGGGCAAGCGAATGGACTTGTATGATATTGATCGCTTTATTTCCCGGCTGGAGAGATGGGACCGGAGTGCTTGAGAAAATGGAGAGAAGGGGATATGAAATTGGTGGCCATGGTAAAGGAGGGTGTAAAGCAAATGATCAAAATGAAAGTGGAAGCTTATCGTTTGAATATATAACGAGCTCTAGGAGCAAATAACTCTACAAATCTCTCTTACCAATTCAAAACACAAAGAACCACACTTTGTCCCTCTTTATGACTACTTATATAAGTTCTTAATGGACCAAAAATGCCATCAATCCATATGGAAATTTATTTTATTTAAATTGCATTTTAATTTTTTATCGATGCCGTATATCAATATGTGTGTATATAACTTTTATACATCCTAAATAAATTACTAGTAGCACCCAAATAATTCTAGAGGCAACTACGTTTTAGTAAATACACACAATACAATAAATACAATAATAATTAATATTTCACAAATATTAATTAATTTAGCAAATTAATAATTATTATAAATTAATTAAATAAAGCGGTGTTTTAGAGGATAAATAGATTCGATTGTGTGACTCATATGTGTGAATTTAGCAAGCGATTAATATTTAAACAATTTAAAACTAATGTTTACAGGCCACCTTAGCTAATGGTGTGACAGTTTGAATTAATTCATCGCTTACAAATCTCATCGATAAAATCAAATTTTAATATTTAAGTAGTACATTTTAGTGAAAATTATTTACACCAATTCTCTTCATCAACACTATATCACTTTAGGGCTTATGCAATTTGGTTTTGGACAAAATTCCAATATCGTCCACATTCAGCTCAATTAGTCCATAAGCAAAGTCCTTGGTTCAATAATAACATTTATCACTGACCCTACTAGTATGGCTAGAGATTTTGATTTTGAGTAGACTACAGTAGACCGTGCTACTGACCTCATACCACCGAGGAGACGAATTCTCTATTAAATAGTATTTCACCTCCAATGCTTCAACTCAAATCCAAATAGTCCTTCAATGGATGTCATGTCATGATTTAACTATAATTAAATGGAGTTTTCATATTGAAGTTTGTTTGCACCAAAATTGGTCACAAACACCCAATTGTAGATGAAAGCACCAATTCACGATCACAGATCACAGATAGCAAGTATGTAGAGGATATAAATATGAAGAACACTAAAAATTCAAAAAAGAAAGCGGTAAAAGAGAAGATTTATAGTGGTTCGGCGTTGTAGCCTACGTCCACTTTGGAAGATTTGCTGTTTTATTGATGATTCTCAATTGATTTACAAGAGTACAACTGGTAGTATCTAAGTTACAATGGAGTTACAACAGAGTAACAGCGTAGAAGGGCCAAAAAGATCCCTTTTCTGTTGGCATTGGAGTGCTATTTATAGGTGCAATATGGAACTATCTGGCTTGGATCTCGGAATACTCCTCTCACGTGGGTGGGCCCACCAGATCGATCCGGGCTTGTTGGAATCGATCCCTATGCATTTCGTATCGATCCAAAAGTGATCCAATAGTGATGGGATCGATCATGAACGTTCTTCTGGTGGTATGCAAGCTATGGAGAAAATTTGAAGACGTTTGAACTTGTGGATTTTGAGTTATGATCGATCCAAAATTGAATTTGCAAGTTGGTCGTCACGTTCATATCCATAGTTGCGTATCGATCTGTATCGATCATATGCTTATCGATCAAGAGCTCTACAACCATCGCTCTTCGTATCCATGCCATTTATATCAATGACATGGCTCAAGAATCAAGGGGAGATCCACTTTTTATGCTGAGTGATTTGTCCTCTTCGTATCGATCATGCATCATCCTTTTCTTATCGATCCTGGCATGTACTCTTCGAATCGATCATTTGGTGTTGGCTTCGTATCGACTAAAAGTGATGGTTTCGTATCGATCATCTGGTTGGTCAATACGAAACATACATCAACACAATTAATACGTAGTGAATGACTGTAGGCTGCTTCGGATCGATGGAAGAGTTGGGTTCGTATCGATCATCTGGTTGATCGATATGAAACGTGTATCAACATGGATCGATACGAAGTTAATGACCTTGATCGATCTGAAAGATGCATTTGCCTTGGTTGTTGATCGATCCATGACCCATACTCGAAGTAGCCGCCTCCTTGACCCGAAGTAGACCCTCCAGTGACTCGAAGCAAGTGCTGTGGTGACTCGAAGCAACTTGTAAATGTGCTAATCCATCAAAGACTCGAAGCAAGCCTTTCTCTGACCCAAAGTAAGCTGCCTAGAAACCCGAAGCAAACTCCAAGCAACTTGAAGCGACTCGAACATTGTCGAAATCATATTTTAAACATCTTACGTTGTTTGTTCATTGACTATACTATATCCTGGCCTCGTGATCATGTTTATTATCTGTGATAATCCAACTTTGATGATTGTGTAGTCGATTGGGTTAAATCCGCTTGTATGTTGCCTTGCCAAAAGGTGGGTTAACACTTTGCCCCTCAAAACATGCCTTGCGATAGGAAGGTGTGTTTTGTAATGCCATAAGCTGGATGTTCGTATCCTGTTGATGACCTGTAAAGAGATCGATGATCTTATCTGATGATGAATGACGATCGTTCGAGATTGTATCGCCGTTCGAGGCAATATTTGACCGTTCAAGGTCGCGTGTCGTTCGGGGCGAATTGAGACCGTTCGAGGTCAGGTGCCATTCGTGGCGAATTGTGACCATTCGAAGTCGGGTGTCGTTTGTGGCGAATTATGACCGTTCGAGGTCGGGTGCCGTTCGTGGCGAATTGTGGTCGTTCGAGGTCGAGTGTCGTTTGCGGTGAATTGTGAGTGCCCGAGGGGGGGTTAGTGTTATTAATGTTAGATTTCACATTCGAGTGAGTTCCTAAATCATTTGTTATGGCGGTTCATCACCACCTCAGAGCGTGCCTGAGGATCGTTCACAATCCCGTACATGTGTAAGTGACTTGGCCGTTATGGAATTATAAATACCAAATTTACATTCACATGAGTCTTATAACAAAAATGTCCAGCTAAATCAAGTTCAGATGCAAAAAATAGAAAAAAAAACAAAACAGAAATGTCAAAGTGCAAACACCTCCACTGTTGTAGTTTATAGTCGTCTCAGAGCATGCCTGAGGATCGTTCGTGATCCCGTACATGTGTAAGTGACTTAATCGTTTTTAGTGTGGAGTTTGCTACTTATTCGTCATTATTCCAATCAGTTGATGATAAGCTGATGTCTTGATTCGGAGCCGTTCTCATTCGATGCATATGGCGGTTGCTCTTGTTAAACCGTTGTTGCCCGCCTTTTCACGTACTATAAAAGCATTCCATTCTGGATATGTCCTTCGATCTCATCCCTCAAGTGTCTGCAATCGTTGGAATTGTAGCCGCCCAGCTTATGGAATAGGCAATACTTATCTAATCTCCTTTCATTATTGGTTGGATCTCTCCTCATTGGCCTCCGGTAGGGAACCTGCCCCTTTGTGTCTTGGTATATCCGCTCTAAAGTCTCGCTCAGCTCTGAATAAGAGGTGAATCTCGGCTCCTTTCTTGGCTGCCTCGACTTGTCAGAGCCATTCTCTGCCTTCCGCTTCCCTTTGTCTTTGTTTGGATCATTTCCGGGCGGATCCCCGCCTTTGACCGCATAAACATCAACTTCATCTCCTTCCTCTCTTTCAGCCATTGCATCCTCCTATCGTAGGAACCTTTCTTCCTCATGGTAAAACTCTCCTAGATGCATAGATGGATCACTTGTCAATGAATTCTTGAATTCTGTTCCTTCAAATATTCCAGATATAGCTGCCATCAAAACCATGGATGGATCTGGACGATCCACCGATGCCGCTACATTAAATCGTGTTAGAAAACCCCTCAAAGATTCCCCGGTTCTCTGCTTTAGTGTTGTCAAACTCATCACATTAATGGGCCTTGAGATGTGAACTCTGAACTGCCTCATAAACTTCTCAATCAACTCAGTCCACGTTCCAATCGAACTGCTTTCCAATTTCCTGAACCACAATGCTGCTATATCCGTCAAATACAGTGGGAAACACGGGGCATGACCTCCTCTGATGCCCCCAGTACTTCCATGTGCCACATATACCTTGTCAGATGAATAGCGGGATCTGTCCTCCCATCGTACATTTCTAGTGTTGGTAGCTTGAATTCAGGTGGGTTCTTAGCTTGCCCAATTGCAGGAGCAAAAGGGCTACAGTTCACATCTTCTAGATCTCTATTCACTAATCTGCCTCTTATGGCTCGTCTGACCATCTCCGCCAATCTGTCACTGCCATCAAATTGTGGTCCTTATCTGTTGCCTTCGGTCCGCCCCCCGAGTTCATGAGGGAAACCTGGAATCTGCTCTCCCGGACGAGCATACATTCCTCTATCAACGCCATGTTGCACAGTTCTGCCTGGTATCCTACTTGGGATTGGATCAACATGCTCCGGAGGTGTGCCCCCTCGCTCAGGGGCTGCTCTCGATGGTCCTGCTCTAATCTGAATCATGGTTGCTCCGTGTCCCTGACTTTGATCCTGGGCTCCCTCTATTCCTGTTGCTCTGTTCTCTTGATTATGCGCTCTAGCTTGTCCAACCTGTCGAAGTAGGTTCTGCATCATCTCCTCTTGCCTTTTCAGCATCCCTTCCTACATAGCCTCCATCATCATCTCCATCTCGTCTTTGGTGATAAAAAGTGAGGTCTGATAAGCTCCTGAGGAAGCCTTCTAACTCCCTTCATGCTGACTCCTTTCTTCTCATTGTCTCCTTGTTGATTGCTTTGTCATAGCTTTCCAGATCCAATTCCTTAAGCCTTCAGATCCAAAATCCAAGCTGTAAATCCCTGAGTGCTGGCGTTCTCAGTGAAAGCACCAAAATGTTTGCACCAAAACTGGTCACAAACACTAAATTGCAGATGAAAGCACCAGTTCACGATCACAGATCACAAATAGCAAGTATGTAGAGGATATAAATATGAAGAACACTAAAAATTCAAAAAAGAAAGCAGTAAAAGATAAGATTATAGTGGTTCGGCGTTATAGCCTACGTCCACTTTGGAAGATTTGTTGTTTTATTGATGATTCTCAACTGATTTACAAGAGTACAATTGGTAGTATCCAAGTTACAATGGAGTTCCAGCAGAGTAACGGCGTAGAAGGGCCAAAAATATCCCTTTTCTGTTGGCATTGGAGTGCTATTTATAGGTGCAATCTAGAAATATCTAGCTCAGATCTCAGAATACTCCTTCTCTTACGTGGGTGGGCCAACCAGATCGATCCGAGCTTGTTTGGGATCGACCCCTGATCGATCCCCATGCATTTCGTATCGATCCAAAAGTGATCCAATAGTGATGGGATCGATCATGAACGTTCTTCTGGTGGTATGCAAGCTATGGTGAAAATTTGAAGACGTTTGGACTTGTGGATTTTGAGTTATGATCGATCCAAAGTTGAATTTGCAAGTTGGCCGTCACGTTCGTATCCATGGTTGTGCATCGATCTGTACCGATCATATGCATATCGATCAAGAGCTCAACATCCATCACTCTTTGTATCTATGCCATTCGTATCGATGACGTGGCTCAAGAATCCAGGGGAGATCCGCTTTTTATGCTGATTGATTTGCCCTCTTCATATCGATCATGCGTCATCCCTTTCGTATCGATCCTGGCATGTACTCTTCGTATCGATCATTTGGTGTTGGCTTCGTATCGAAGGAAAGTGATGGTTTCATATCGATCATCTAGGTTATCGATACGAAACATACATCAACACGATCGATACGAAGTGAATGGCTATGGGCTGCTTCGGATCGATGGGAAGAGTTGGGTTCGTATCGATCATCTGGTTGATCAATATGAAACGTGTATCAACATGGATCAATACGAAGTGAATGACCTTGATCGATCAGAAAGATGCATTTGCCTTGGTTGCTGATCGATCCATGACCCTGACTCGAAGTAGCCGCCTCCTTGACCCGAAGTAGACCCTCCAGTGACTCAAAGCAAGTGCTGTGGTGACTCGATGCAGCTTGTAAATGTGCTAATCCATCAAAGACTCGAAGCAAAGCCCTTCTCTGACCCAAAGTAAGCTACTAGGAAACCCAAAGCAAACATGAAGGTGACTCGGAGTAGACTCCAAGCAACTTGAAGCGACTAGATCTTTGTTGAAACCATATTTTAAACATCTTACGGTGTTTGTTCATTGACTATACTATATCCTGGCCTCGTGGTCATATTTATTATCTGTGATAATCCAACTTTGATGACTATGTGGTCGATTGGGTTAAATCTGCATGTATGTTGCCTTGCCAAAAGGCGGGTTAACAAAGTTCAACAGTATTCTCAAGCCGAGAGAGCTGTGTAACATCGTCACTCAAGATTTCTTATTTGACCTAGTTGTTATTAACTAATAAGAAACTTCCAGACATGTCATTCCATTGTTATCCAATAACTATCAGTACATTTGATGCTCCAATAGCCATGAGTAATACACTGCCCAACATTTAGAGAGCATTATGCACTTTGATATCAATGGATGCATTGATATCCTTTCTCGAAGCATCTTGACCAAGAATATTTAATATAATATGTTATTCTATATTATGATAATTTTCTATTTCTCTTTGTAACAATTATCATATAACGTATTATTTACGGATTTTTTAATTAATATACTTTATAATTAATTACTTAATTAACTATATCACTACATAACAAAGTATATATTAGAAATCAATTACCTTTATTGGTTATTGATTTAGATATATGTAACTAATTACATAATTGCCTTATGACATACCTCTAACTCTGTTATACTAGACCTAAGAAAGGATAAATTTTAGTTTATTGTCGTAGGATAATGAATTTCAACGTGAATATTAGAAGTAAAGAACCTATATGACCTGAAAAGACTATGATGATTTTTAGTTTACCCACTTACCCTCGCAAGCCGTGCTAAAGAAGATGTAATTTCAGACCTCAAAACAACACGATGTCTACCTTTATTACTTTATTTCTAATTAGAAAAAACAAAATACTGAATATGTCCATAACCGAGGTGTAGAGTAATGTCATATTACTATGTCAAATACAACCTCCCTAGAACCAAAAATATCCTTACATAAAAGGTACACCCATTTCAGCAACATGCTCATGCAATACCTTGGTGATAATCCTTTTATAAGCAGATCTGTTATCATGGAATTCACCAAATATGCTTGATGGATTACAATCTAGTTAACACTCTACCCTCACTTGAAAATAATATTACTATTTATTATCAATATTCAACTTTAATAGTCTTTCATTCCCATCATATATATAATCTAAGGCATTATGACAAATTTATGTATTTATTTTCTATCAGTAGATGCCTCATAACAGAAAACAAATATTAGAGCCATTGTGTAGGAGGTTATTAATATTTTTATGACATATTTCCTAATATAGCTCCACCAATAATAATAACAATATTGTAGCCTAAGTTGATTTTTTGCTCTTTTGACATCTAACTAATTCGGATCGTAATGCCTTACGATCTCTAATCGAACCGATGTTTTATTTATTAGAATATATCCATTTTATTCCTTAAAGATATCTCATTACTATTTTAGTTACTAATCAATGGTCCAATTTTATTGTCGCTAAAACAAAACAATAATATACACAATGTCTGGATGCGTACATGCTTGATCATGCATTAAACTCCCCATGGCAAATGCATGAGGAACCTTTTGAATGTTTTAAGACTCAAGGATGTTTTTATGCTGACATATAAGACAAAAATTATCTTTTTAGTAAAAGGAGATAAAAATATTTGCAGTTTGCATACCAAACCTCTTTTAAGAACTTATCTACATAGCTCTTTTGTGATAATAAAAATATCATCACATAAATAATAATATAGTGCATTTGGATCCTTAATAAAAAAGAGTCATCCCTAAGATTTCTTATTTATTTTATTATTAAAAAATTAAAAATATCCCTGGTTTGCGATTGTGCCATACGAGTTATCATATATCCAACACACATGAGTGATGATGAGGATTTACTGATGGATGTTATGTTTGCTATGGTTGTTTGACACTCTAGGGTGTCGCACAATTTAGGTATTTTCGACTGCATACTTAGACATTAGACATTGTACTTTGATTGTAGTGCACTTGTATAGTTGTGGTAGTACATTAGCATATATATTAATTGTTATGTGCTAACTCTTTGGATGCAGGGACAATCGGTCATAATTCTTCATACATTATGTCCCTATTTACTATATACGAATTTTATAGTGTATTTGAGATGATGTATCGCTTATACCAGACTGTTGTCTGACCTAAGGTTTTATGTTTGCTTCTTATTATCTTGGGTACTTTTAAATGAATTGATTAGGGATAACATGTTTGGATAGAACATGGAGCAGTACGGAGTACGAGGAAGAGGTTGTGCTTTCATATATTTATATTTAGAGCTTACTTTTGCTTATATTCTGATGTGTAGTACTGTGGAGCTATACCAGTATTTGTATTACTTTAGAGACGATTAGGAGTTTATTTTGGAGATTTGGGATGTATAAACTCTATTATTTCAGTTTTTGTATAATTTGTTAACCGGATGCACTTTGATATTCTTACTTATGGCTCATTTGATTATATCACTGTCTTGCCTATTTTACGACTATTTTATTATATTATATTTTGTCTATGCACTGTGAGATGTTCTACCGGTTCTATGCTTGGATTTTAATTTCTTTACACCCTTGGTTATCGTCCTGCATCGGCCCAGGTACCTGCATAGTGCATTATATAGGTATATTAGGTAACGGAGGTGTAGGGCAATTGTCACATTTGGTAGGTTGCACAAATGACCAAAGTTGATGCTTGGATCCATTTGAGATAAGTAAGGAGCTACCGCCTTAGAATGGGTCGATTGATATATGAAAGAGCTTACTTGTTATATTTTGATTTCTGAAACTATAAAGTAGTGTGTATATACATATTGTGTAACTCGCATTGCATTTATGGACACCACTTATTCCTTTTAGAGAGATTGATCATTCTTATTACAACTTATAAGAATGAGCCGGCTGACGAGGAATCTGTTAGGAACTCCATTTCTGGAGTTGAGGAGTGGTGGGATGGGGAGCTGCTAATCCCAACATGAAGAACATGTTCGTTGAGATGATGCTGAACATGGTTTAGAATGCCCAAGTTGCTCCTACTATGGCTCTTGGTGGTAGTGCTCCAGTGCAAGCGTCGAGAGCCAACTTTGCCAAACTAAGCGAGGATTATTCTACTCTAGGAGGAAAACCATTCCTCGGAATAGAATCATCCATCGAAGTGCTGGATTGGTTAGACACCTATGAATACATCTTTGAGAATATGGAGTTAATGGATACGCCGAAGAGAAAGCTGGCCTCTAGATAGCTTCAAGGAGAGCTATAGGAAGGTGGAATGCCATTAAGATTATTACTCCCGAGGACCTGATTACTTGGGAGCAATTTAAGGCGAGGTTTTAAGATAAGCAAATACTAACTGCAAAGTAGTTGATGCTCTTTTGAAAGTTTCCTAACTTGAGACAAGGGATATGTCTGTGTCGGGGTATGTTTGCACCAAAATTGGCACAGACACCCAATAGCGATTTTCTAGAGAAATATATGAAGAAAATCAGATGAAAACAGAGGAAACCAACAATTAAATGACAAAAAATAAGCAATAACAAGAACACAATGATTTACAGTGGTTCAGCGTGGAAAGCCTATGTCCACTTTGGAGAAATAACTTTATTAATCACTGGAATTGCTGAGTAGAGAGATGGATCAGGTTTGATCTGTAGTTACAATAGAGTACTAAGGAAATAGCAGCATAAAAAATCCAAAATGAAAAATAAAGTTCATATTTATAGGGGAGACAATGAAATATCTTCCTGAAATTTTGGCAGTGGAGTCTCCAAATCTAAAATTAGTCATAGTATCGATCATGGGTCCCACATCATTTGTAATAATGATCGACACAGATCATTTTGTGAGCTCCTTTTGGCATGCGATCGATATGATGGGATCCACTCTTTAATATATTGATGTTCCTAAAGTTTCATGTGTAATTGACCTATAAATTTTGAGATATCGATCGTTTTCCGCTAAGTTAAACTATAATATCGATACGGTACGATCCATAATTAGTTAATATGGGTCGTACCCGATCCAAATTTAGTAAATGGTATATTTTCGTATTTTTGTCGTTTTATTGAGTCATCCTTTTGCTTTTATTTCTCCACTGCTTCATATTATCACTTATGCCTGGTCTCTAGGCTTCGTAATAGTTAATCTGACTTCGGTCCTGATGACAGTCGAGTCTAACTTGTCTAGTCAATTTGAATATAGCCAGGTAAAAGGCTGGATAACACTTGCCACCCAAAGTATGTCTTGTCTCAACATAATGTGCTTTGAGTCAATGCAAGTTATAGTTGTCGAAAAGGAATCCATCCTATTTTCTGAATAGTAGTCCTCCCTTTGATGAATTGCTTTCCTTGAAGAGTCATATCTCTTTTTGTTTGACATGACGATTGATTGATTTCCATTAGTATAAATTCCGGGTCATGTCTTGATGGTGATCATTTAAGTCTTCGTTTCAGTGAATCCGTAGGCCTCGATAGACTGGTTCAAATTTTCACTCGATTAATACAGGTGAGAACTCAATTTCTGTCGATTTCAAGAAATCAAATTTTTTGGAACGCACACTAGCACGTATATATATTCATCCCTGACTCCCGATCATGATTGCACATTCGTGGGTCATTGTCAAATTTTTGCATCTGTTTCACCTCTTTTTTCTTTTCTTTTTTTATAGATGGATCGGCATGAATCCATCAAGTAAATGGATCGTACTTGATTCATTTCTTATATGGATCAGGTCAAATTCGTTTGAGATTGGATCATGTCCAATCGTTCTTCCTGCTCTCCCTCCCTCTCTTTTTAGAAAATAATGGATCTGCCCAAATCCATTAGGCATGGATCGTATATAACCCATCTTTATGTTGGAAAACCCAATTGCATCGTGATCTAAGGAGAAGGATCGATATACATCCATCATAGAACGATTGCACTCGATCATTTCTTGATTTGGCCATTTGATTGAATTGCGGGTTTGTCGGTTCGGTCCACTCTTTCATATACATACTCGAACACTTAGATTATTTTCCCACTAATTCATTAGCATGAGTATACTAACCAAACCAAAAGGAAAGTAAACTCCATCTTCTTCCTTCCCTTCACTTCTGATATAATTTCTCGAGTCAAATATCGTTTCCCGAACTTCATCCATCTCTTAGCCAATGAATTCCTTCGCTACATCCGCCATTACCGCCTCCATCTCCTCAGATCTTGCTTCATAGGTAGGATCAATTCTTTTCATTTGTTTTGATTTCTATGATGATACATTTGGGGTCGACTTAAGTTGGTTGAAGTAAGTCATGACGTTGCAGTGGCATTTACGTTTTGAAATGGAAGACGACGATAAGTTTTTGGAGATGGTGGTAGAGCAATTGAAATGATTGTGGTTGAACCGATCATTTTCTTTAGTGGTTGAGGGGAGATTTGAAGTAAAATTCTAGGGATGATGGCTCGATGGTGAACACGGTGTTGAGAACGATCGTTTTGATGAATTGGTACTTGGAAAAAAATGAAGAGAAATTGGATCGATCATTTTCTGGTAGGGTTTTGGCCGATCATTTTTTGGATAGGTGGTTAGAGACTGGAGATTTGAATTGAAGTGAAGTGTGGAACTGAATCCGAAGGTTGGATCGATCGCAATGATCAATATGGATAACGATTGGTTGAAGTTATAGAATGATCAGTTGTGAAATGATCGTGCGGGAATGATCGATTATGCACATTGGGATAGATCAATCACAACATCATTTTGGATCGGTTGTTGGTTTAACTTTGATGAACATACTTAAAATCCTCAAATCTTAATTAGAACCTTGTGATGAGCTTTGGCCATGAACACTTGAATGGTCGTACATTACTTGCATATGAAATGGATTGCATATTCAGACGTATATGACAATCTAACTATGGAACAAAATTGACTAATCTTTTGCATATTTGTATTTGTTTCCTATTCCTTGGACAAATTTTTGAAGCTCATCCACTTCTGAATGCACAATTCATACTTCAACTTGCCAACAACTGATCCCGATGCTTAGACTAAATCCTTAGCCAGTGACGTAGAGAATTGGTTGAGACGTTCAGCAATGACAGTCACTCCAATCGAACCCCAGAGTTCCGTCACAGTTATAGTCTTGAATTCTGAACTATTTTTCACTGCATTGCACGACACTGCACCACTTTGCACGAGCACACACTTTGCATGTGGGAACTGGGTTATTATTTCTAATGATGATTATCTACTAAGTTTATTAGTCATGGGTTCCAAACGCTCGGAGCGTTTGGATGCCAGCCTTCTGGACAGCTTTCACAGCACAACAATACAAGCGCTGAATCGAGCTCTGCAACTGCTTTCGATAGACTATCCCCCGAACATCAAGCTGAACAACCAGAAATTTCATGTCTATTACTTGACCTTGTCTCTGTTGTTCCTATCCTTCCAACATAAGTAATAGACCCTTCTCCCGACACTCTAGAAGATGCAATATTTTTGGAAGATCCAGAGAATTCTGTAGCTTCGAAAATTAATGAAGCCTCTCTTTATAGAATTTGTGGCATACATGGGATTCCGTTCGACGACGTGCGGGTTCCAACTCATAATGATAGAGTTTATATGCCTCCTGAGGGGTTCACTGCATACAACAAGTTCATGTGTTGGGCAGGATGCGTTCCACCCTTCAATTCATTTATCCGAGAGATGCTACATCATATGAGGTTAGCACCGACACAACTGCATCCAAACGGCTATGCCTTGCTTAACTGTACCTACATGGAATTCATGGAGTTTTTATTTCATCCTCCAACTCCTGAACACATTTGATTTCTTTTCCCCTTCAAGCGATGAAAGGGAAACCTTTCTTTCATATTTCTCGAGTCGGCCAAGAAGTGTTGGATCTTGACTTGTACTTGGAATAAGTTGAGCACTTTCAAAAGCGAGTTTCTATATACGCTGCCCGCCAAGCTTTTCCGGATGGTGGTTAAAAGGACATAAGTATTACTCCTTGCTTAATTTCTTGAGTGCTTGTATCCAGGTCATATCCTAAATTAAGTAACTTTTCTGGTTGTGCAGGTTCTTATCCATGACCAAATGGAAAACAATACACAGATGCGGTCTTGGCGCTCAAAAGGGTTCCATCAGAAGATAGAGACATTGAGAATCTCCTTACCGATGAATGCCTCATTACTTACTACCTGATGGAAGAGGGTTGTAGCATAGGGCTATCGGTTATTGCTGGAGTTATAATCACTGAGTAGCGGGATGCGGATGATGATGAAGGCCATCAAGCTGATCCCGTCGTGCCCCCAGTTGAGGGGGTTCAGGAAGCTATCAATAAAGATGCAGCGGGAGATGAGGGTGACAACCTTAGTGGTGATGATGCGGGTTATAGTTTTAGAGTCATGGTCGGACCCTCGCAAAACTCACAGCCCCCGCTCCAAAAAAAGGAAAAGGAAGAAGCTCGTTTGTAGGTTCCCTAAGAGCCGCCTCTTCAAACAGCCCAAGATATATCACCACTCATGTTATTCTGGATCAGTCTGCTTCTCAATCTTCAGAACACTTAGACGAAACATTTGAGGCATTATCTGACCTTCCGATACTGGATGACATTGATGCCTCTCATTTTACTAAGATGAGCGTCTACGGAACATAATCTCCTTCCAGAGCTAGGGTTGGAATCCCTTCTACCACTAGTGGAGAGGTTACTCCTGCCAATAAAGCTTCAATAACTAGTCTGTTTGGGGGACACAAGGACATGCACATTCGCACCCACTTCACAATATTGCACTGCACTTATCTCATGTCCTTCAATACTTAGAGGTGATTCATTCTTTATTTTCTTTGCAGAAACAATGGTGAGGAAGAAGCACATGTTTCAGTCTCTATAGCAAATATCACGCCAGAATCCTAGTTCTCGCTCGGGCCCATACTGCCAAGATAGTGGTCATGAATATGACCCTAGCTATCGCTTTATCCGAAATCAAGATTAACAAAATAGAGGTGACAAAGATAGGTCTTCCCTAGATAAACATCGATCCAAATCTAGATCTCCTCCTCCTAAAAGTTCTAAAAGGTAATTAGATCACCGCGACGACATTCTTCCTATTGACACCTCTCGTGGTCCCCCCTTCACTTTCTTCACAGTCCGTTGTTCCATCCCATCCTTAGTGATCCAGCGATCTTCGGCATCATAATGAGCATGATGTTCTCTAACAAAGGCCAGGTAAAGAAAGTACTGACGCATAAGTTGTCATTGAAGCTCAACAAGTCGATGCCGCCGCTCGTATGGCCCAACTTAAGTCAGATTTTCCAAATGTATGTCTCGATGGATTTTTCTTTGTACCTAATCTTAAGAAAATTCCTAAGAAAGTCCAGCAAATGACTATGGATTATGTGAATGATATCCACAAGCAGTGGATCAGAGCGGCGGAGAGGATTTATAGAGTATCTTGGGAGAGAGTGGCAGAGATTGAGAAGTTGAAACGCCAAGAGGCCCAGGACAAGCGGATCATCAAAACTCTAACCAATAAGTTAGAATCTTCAAGGAACTCATAGGCAGTAGCCGAGAAAAAAATAGAAATGACCATCAAGGCACTCGAGGATGAGAAGGCTAGGCACTTGGCCGAGGTTGAACTGCTTCATCATCGGAACCATAAACTGGTGTTAGAAAGGGATGCGGCCGAAAGAAGCGCAGCTGAGTATAAAACTAAGTTTGAGCACGAATCCATAGATAAAGAGGAAGCGCTAAAAATTAGCCAGGATGCCTGTGATGAAGTGGTTAGCATCTGGCTTGAAAGAGACGCGGCTATTGAAAGGCTAAAGACATTGATGCCCTCGTTAAACGAGAAGTGAAGGCCACAAAAGAAAAGGCTAGAGAGGAGGTTATGGAAGAACTAGATCCACTACTTATTTTTTACAACGCTAACGTCCTTAAGCAAACAAACTTGGAGTGGCTCCAGGGTGACTACCCTTACCATCTTGTACATGCTTAGGAGCATCTTGTTCAGGAGGAGAAAAAGGCTCTTGGCACCGAAAAAATTGATGTGATGAGGCTGGAAGGCGAAATTCTATTGGGTGATGAACCCAAGGTTCTACATGAAACCTTGCTTATACTCCAACAAGAGCACCTCTCAATATGAATCCGGTAAAGGTTTCATATCTATGTCACACAATGTCGTAGAAGACCAAAATCTGATGACCCAAGATATTCCCAACACCATTGTGGATTTTTCTATTGGGCCTAGTTACAATTCGAAGAAGCCGCATATTGCTACATCTAGTGGGCTCTTCCCGATTATGGAAGGAGATTCTGATGGCACTCTGGCTTACGTAGGGGACCAATCTGGGGAAGATATTTCATTAAACTCGCATATTCTTCAGAAAGCTAGAGTGTCCCTGGTCGATATATCTAATCTCTTTAGTTATGTTTTCTCAGCTTTAGATCTACCGGTTGTAATTCCACCTCTTCCTCAAGAATCTCAACTAGGACCTCATGTGCCTATGACAGAGTCCATTACTTTCACGACTTTGGCAACAACCCAAGATGTCCTGGAAGAGGAAGCTTTTATGATCGATGACCACTTGGTGGACGCTTTGTTGAGAGAAGAAAGAAATCTGCATCAAGAGATTCCTATTTACGACGACGTTGTGATTATTAGAGCTTCCCAATCCTTGTTAGGCCCCTTTATCTAAGAAATATCACAGAAACTCAGGGCAGACATTACCCTTGAGACAAAAGTTAAGCAGGAGAAAATGGAGATCGTTCCCCCTCCCATCTCCATCATTTTCCCTAGAGAAACTGTGGATGCTTACGCTCCTTAGCCATAAACTGCTCAAGATGCACCTACTGGGTCAACTAAGACCACTCCGATGAAAAGCTAAGGAAGTGGGAAGAGAGAAGAGAAGAGGAGTGGGGAAAGTTCAACTGAAATCTCACCTAATTCCAATAAAAAGAAGAGGATGCCGATGTTGAAGTTATTCTTTGCGTGCACTCATGCTCCCAAGCCTTTTGGGTTTTGTTGGCCGAATTTGTACATGATCGGCCCCCTTTTGTTGATTCTTTTCCTGTGAATACTTGTACTTGACTTCCCAAGCTTATGTAAATAAAGTTCTTTTACTTTTGTCTTACTTTTGTGTGAATTTTCTTAAGTAGTTGAGATATTACATTTTCCATTCAATGTACCGGTAATCCGTTGCTCATTGATTCAGATGATAATCCGTTAATTTTATCCCAAGGCCTCTATACGATCATGGCCTCTAGTCATACTAGACACAGGGCTCAAGCCCTAGTGTTACATTGTCGGATTCAGCGGTTTAAGTGATTATACTCTTATCCCCAGTTCTTAGGTTAAAGCAGTTGGATAGTAGATGGTCGAATTCCATCTTTAGAGAATTTATACTACTCCTGTCAATTTTAGGTCAGAATTAATGGAATAGTGAGTGGTCGAATCATACTAATCTATTTGTGTATACTCATATCCGCGCTCTAGGGATAAGAGTTCATTGGCGGATGGTCGGATCACACCCAATTTGTGTTTATACTCCGGTCCATGCTCTGGAGACTTAGGGTTATTATGAAAAACAGTCGAACTGTATTTTCCTTGTGTAACACCCCATATTTTTGGTAACATTATTTAGGATATTTAATTAGTTAAATTAAATAAAATAATGTGTTGATTAGGGGATTGAAATTTGATTTAATTAAAGGTAGTCGTGTCATTTAACCTTGGGGTTAAAAATAAGAGTTAAATTGAAATAGAGGAGGGGTAAAATAGGAAAGATGCCATTCTTATACCCTAAACCCTTAGCCATGTATCCCATACATGTTCATTTCATTTTATTAAAAAAAATTACAAGAGGCCGGCCACCATTAACAAGAGAAAGAGGAAGAAGATTAAGAAAAGCCAAGGAAGAAGCTAGATCAAATCAAATCCATTCACATCTCAATCTCTTTAATCTCTAAAGCTAAGATGAATAATGTTTACATCTCATTTTTGTTTTATTTTCGGTTTTAAGGTGAATTTCAAATATTTTACGTTGATTTGCCATGTTTTTGAATGATTGAATGATTATATATACTTGTTGATGAATTATGATTGTTCATATTGAATTTATGATATGTTTTAAGGTAAAAACCTTATTAAATGACACCCAAATGCCTTGTGAATTTTTATGAAGATCATAAATATTATTTTGGAGACGGGTTTCAAATTTCTGAATTTTTGTGGAATTTATATGAATTTTCTAGTAAAGAAAAGGTTATTTAGGGTTAATAATTATTTACGGTTAAATAATAAAAGATTTGGGTCTGAAATTTTTTTATGTTGGAAAACATATTAAAAGAGATTTTCTAGAATTTTTGAACAATTTTTCTAAATGTTTTAATGGGTATATAAAATTATTTAATGTATGGGACTTAAATGCTTTATATAGTTATAAAAGGAGAAGGGGCTTTTTACAAATAGTTAGCTCTGAAAATTGTAGCACTTTTTAGTGGTAAAGAAAAGAGGCAACCAATCAAAATTTGACACGTAAAGCAGGTTAGGTGAAAAGAACTATTTGCTACATACTTTTTACTGTTTTAGTGCTTTCGGCACCTGCTTCCGCTTTGGTTAGCTTTCGACCAAGTCCCTCTACCTTCAACACCATCGAAAGGGTTGCCTTCAAGGGTTTCAAAAGGGTTATTTAAAGGTTTTAAAAAAAGGTTTCAAATGTATTAAATAGGCAATATAGCCTAAGTATTTTCAAGTTAAAAAGGGTTTTAACTTGTTTTGGAGGGATAACTAATCCACATTAAAATTCATCAACATTATTTTGAGTAAAGTATATATAACATGGCAAAATAGCTTAAAGTAAAGCTAAGAATATATTTTCCTTGTATAAGTATGATTTAAAAGGTTAAATCATTTTGAAAAGGTTTTCAAGGAAAAAGATGAAGGGTAGTTAACCCTAAGAAAATGATTCAGACAAATAGTCCATTTTGATTCGGACGGATAGTCCAGTTTGCGGACAGTTAGTCCAGTTTGCAGGTAGTCAGCCCAGTTTTCGGACAGATAGTTCATTTATTACTTATGGACAGATAGTTTATTGGTTACCTGATTATAGCTTAATGGACTTAGCTATTATTATCATTATCATTATTATATCAGTTTGATTAACCAGTTTGGTTGCAGGAAAAGATTTTCAAAATAAACGTTTTAAAGAGGATATTAGTAAGGGGAAACCCGTTCCGCTAAGCGGCGTAGTTTCACTTAATATCAGTAAACCGAGATGTATCAGTATTATTCATACCAGGCTTTATGTATGACTCGAAGTTATTGTTTTCTCCTTAAACTCTAGGGTGCTCAAAATTGATTTGAGTAGGATGAGGTTTAAGGTTTTCAGGTTTTATAAATTTGGGCGAATAAAGCTTTCGGAGACGAGCAGGTGGCTGGCGAATAGCTAATTAGGAGTTACATATTATTTTGTTTATTCTGTTGTGTAATAAGTCAGATATGACTATATTGCTTTGATCAACCAAGGGGGCATCGTCATATGTCACTCTTGGCCTATTTTTGTAATGATTATAACTAATCTTTACTTGGGAAATGATACGGGATTATGTAACTTAGATATGAATTTGTTTTGAAATGTAATCAGTAAAAGGTTGTTTTTGGAAATCTGTGATTTTGTTCATATTCAAGTGCTTCTGATATTATGGATAAGGGATGACTGCAGCATCTATAGCGCTTAGCTTTTGGCCTCCAGATACAGGATGTTGTACCTTGATTAATTGACTTGCCCCTAAACCTCGGTTTGACTTGGAGAACGATCGGTCATGTTACAATCGCTTTTTTATTCACGTTTGTCCAATTGCCTGGTGGGATTAATTTGATTATCGGATGGTAAAATCACATCCATTTCTCGTTAGGTACTCTGCCCATCGGATTGTGAGCGAGAACCATTGAATGAACGGTCAGACTACATTCATTTTGTTTAGTCCAATCGTAAACTTACGTAATCGGTTGGCTCCAAACTCTAGGAACCTATTCGGACATGTCGGTATTAGTTAGTCGGGTATCATAACTAACATGTAATGCTAAAGCAATCACAGATATGAAGGGAATTTCAAATTATTTTCCAAATGGAAAGAAATGACATGATTTGCCTTATTACATATCTAGAAGATCAAATGCTAAAGTAAATTCAGAAATTAAATACAACAAAATGAAAAAGAATAAACTAAGTGAAATAGCATCGTCAATGCTCGCTTATGACTTTAGGAGTGTGATGCCATCAATAGTCGCTAACTTGAAGATCCTTCTCCAAGCCTCCAGTCAATGATGTATGGTTTATGACATCCCCTAACTTGAGGCCCAAATCTATACGCTACAGATGCCACAGTCATCAATAGTATTAACTTCCGGTGACAAAATACGATAATGTTAATGGTATCCATAATATCAGAAGCACATGAATATGAAACAAAGTCACATATTTCAAAAAAAACTTTTCTGATTACACTTCCCAAAACTTATTGTTTGTACCAAAAATGGGCACACCACTCTTCGGAAATCTTTGAAGAGATAAACGCGAAGAATGAAATTTAACACTGTGGATTATCTAACAAAAACTCCAAATAATAGAAAGGTAAAGTGCAAAGACAAGCGATTTAGAGTGGTTCGGCGTTTTAGCCTACGTCCACTATGAAATTTGATGATTTTATTGCTCGACACTCGAAGATTACAATTTCTTACAACTGGTTTCGTGAGCTAAGTCTGAATTTATGACAACCGTGGCGATTTTGAGTAAATCTGACAGAGTCTGGGTGCTCTTTAGCTCTTAGAATTATCCGACCCATTTTCTGAATGACCATGGGCTCTATTTATAGGTGTAAGAGGCTGATATTTTGCCTAAATTGAGGGGAGACCAGTTCTGGCACGTGAGGGGGCCCACACGCCCGCTTTCTGGAAATCCGGGCCCACTTTGGGATCGATTCGAAGCTATGTTCGAATTGATCAAGACATTGTCCAATCGAGTTGAAATTTGGTGTGGACATTCTTCAACATGTGTTCAAGCTTCTGTGAAAATTTCATAGCATTTGGACTTATAGATCTCAAGTTATGATCGATTCAAGATTGCATTTCTAGCTGATTAACTTGGTTCGAATCGATCCCTTCGAATCGATAGGGTCGACTCGATGGTTTTGCGCGTGGCATTGTTGATGTGGTGCGCTTTCTTCGTATCGATCCTACTTTCACTCCGAGTTGACCGGGTCGAATCCATGGTTCTAGCCGCGTTTACTTGGTGGACTCGAGATGGTGGATTCGAAGGTTCGCCTCCTTCGAATCGATGGAACCGGTACTTGTTCGAATCGATCAGGATACGTTACTGCAGATCGATTCAAAGTTGTCTTAACGTGGGGATTCGAAGGTAACGGAGTCGAAGCACATTTATCTGTATGGATACGAGGGTCTTCCACTTCGTATGATTCGAAGTGAAGGCATGTTCGATGGAGTCGAAGGCTAAAGCACTTCTTATGGATTCGAAGTAATCAGGGGAATTTTGTTGGAGTCGAGCTTGATGGATTCGACCTTAGTGGATTCGAACTCAAAGCTACGTCCTCCGATTGCGTCGATAACATCTTGAGCGTACGACCACGGATTGTCTTGATATTTGGAACGTTGGCCTTCACGGCCTTGCTCGACGTGTCTTATCAATTGCAGCCCGATCCGGGCTCGGGTAAAATTCATCGATATCCGTAGTGAGCCTTCGTGTAACCGATCTCCAAGACGAACTGTCGCTGAAGTCTAATCAAGCTCTTGGTGTCACGGCCTTCCCAAAAGGCGGGATAACATTTTCCCCCCAAAGTACGTCTTGTGTAAACATGACGTGCTTTGAAAAAACTGCAGTCTTTCAGGCTGAATATACCCGTTCAGTTGTTTTTTAGGAAGTTCCTTCGTATTGATCCTCTCCTGAACCAACATAGAAGGTCGAAGGACCGACATTGTACCGGCGAATTTTTAAGTCAGTGGATACGAAACGCTTGTTCGTACTGATATGAAGCGGATGGAGTCGAATCATGGGCTTCGAATCGATGGAACTCACTGGTGATGGATTCGAAGTTGACTCGAAATGGATGTATGTTGGAATTCGAGTTGATGGATTTGAATTTTTCCTTCGAATCGAGGGAAACCTTCAGTGATCGAGTTGGAGATGTTTTTTGAATCGATGGGTTAGACCCGCTATGGCCGGTTGTACTTGACCGGGATGTGAATCGTCTCACTATTCCCTATATATACCGGGGTCCTATTCATTTTTTACTTTTTCACTTTTCGCTCCGAACTCCTGTGTCTTCGAATCGATCTAGTATTTGCGTGAATCGAAGCCTTCTGTTCTTCTCCAAATCGAACCAATCCTTCCCAATTTCACTCCTCATTTAGGTAGGCGATTTGACTGAGCATTTCAAACTTTGGGATTGATGAATACTTCTTTTGTTTGCGTTTATGTCGATCTGAACAGGATCGAATCCAGAGGTGAAAAGAAAGACGCCTTCTTCGCATCGATCTTGAATGCTGGTTACCGAATCGATCCTGGAAAATAAGCTTTGTCATGGCGTTCGTATCGATCTGTGGACGTACATCGATCGAATCAATCATTGGTGGGGAATCGAACGTATCGATTCGAAGTGATCGATACGTGGAATTGTGGTATACTCACCTATGATCGATTCGAAGATTACACTTCTACAACCGATACGAGGCTACGTTTATTCGACACGCTGTTGTTTCAGAGATCGATTCGAAGGATAGACTTGCAATGGACTTGAACTTGTATCGATTCGAACTTGCATTGAGTCATACTTGTATTGATTCGACGGCATACCTCTTAGACCGATCTGAAGCTTCATGGATTCGAACCTTGGTTGACACGAACGGGCTTCCATGGATGCGAGAATTTCACATAATTACTAGCATGACTCCGACGAGCTTCATCTTTGCATATTTGGACTAAGTTCTTGTTGCGCATATTTGACTGCCCTTTGTAGCTCGTCGATGGAACCATGACTTAACCAAAAACATAACAGATTTACACTTGGATCGGTTGGTAGCATTTGGATGTTGTGGACATGACGGTCAGCGATGACGGTCATCCCCATCCTCGATTTCCAGAGTTTCGTCGTTCGCACATTTTGTTTCATTCCGTAAAACTTGCTTTAGTAATGCACAACACTTACACTGCACGGCACATTCATACACCTTACACTGCGGGACGCACAGGTTCATTGTTTGTTTTAATACTGATTTCTGATAAGTAGTCAGTTATGGAATCTTCGAGCTCCCAACAACAAGAAGCACAGAGTTCGCCTCCTCCGGTGATTGAGATTCCCAATATTCCTGCCGACGTAATCGAACCAGCTCCAGATGAATTGCCAGAGGCTATATTTATCGAGAATCCCGTGGATTCCGTCCAGTCTAATATCTCTGAATCCTTATTGGGCCAGATATGCATGAAACACAACATATCTCTGAACGATGTATTACTACCCAGTGCTAATGACAGACCGCATAATCCGCCCGAAGGATATACTGCCTTATACCGCCATGCTTGCGCGGCTGGAACTCTTCCTCCTTTTAATCAATACATCAGGGAAATGCTGTCATACTTAGGAATTGCTCCTTCGCAACTTCATCCCAACGGACATGCGTTGTTGAATAGCGCCTTCGTCATATTTATGGATTGTCTCTTTCGCCCGCCAAGGCCAACTGAGATCAGACACATATTTAATTTCAAGAGCAGGGGCGATAGCCCATCCTTTACATTTTTGGAGGCAGTCAGAAATTGCCAAGTTATTATTGGAGCATGGACCAGACTAAGCTACTTCAAGAATGAATGGTTCTATGTCCGGTGTCCTCCTGGTTTCGCTAGGCGATGGTTGTCTAGGCGTAAGTGTCCTCATATGCCGATGTCTTTTCTTGGTCGATAGCTTTTTGGCATTGGTATTAACATCTTGTTTCTCTTACAGCCATTATCTCCAGACCCGATGGCAGGTACTACAAGGGCATAGTCCATAGTCTCCATGAAGTTCCGAGCGAGCTGAGACACATCGACTTGGTGTTGAATGACTATAACTTAAGAACTCTCGGCTTGATTGAAATAAATCAGAGTATAGTCATCGAGGGGATGTCAAAGCCTGCCTCAAAGAAGAAAAACAAGGAGAAGAAGGAGAGGACAATGGCGAAGAAAATGCCCGGGATTACAATAACCGAAGTAAGCGATGAAGAAAGGACCCATACAGATGTAGAGCCGATGGCTGATCTTTCGGGCAACTTCGAAGAGTTGGGAGAAAGACGAAAAAGCAAGACTGTCGTTTCTAAAAAATTTAAGTCTAAGGGGTGGAAATCTGTGGATGTGTTTCCTCCCACTTCCGGAGTTACGATTTCTGAGGCCGCCCCTTCTCATTCGAGAGATACTTTTAAAGGGCTTGACGACATTCCCATCCCGGATTTTATATTGATTCCATGTAATCCTGGGTTCGAGGAATTTCAAGATGTATTAAATATGAGCGAGCCCTTTCCTTTGAGTGCGGTCAACACTTCCGGTTGGTCTAGGGGTTTACACATTTTCACACACTTCCACACCACTACATGACTTTCGCATATTAATGACTGTTTTGTAGGATTCTAATCTGTAGCTCCTTCTTATTGCAGGCGAGATGTCGGGTCGCAGGTCTACTTTGGATAGGCTCCGTAATGTGCGTCAATCTTCCCTATATTATGATTCTCATAGGAGAGAATCAGATAGGGACCATGGGCAAGGTTACACTAGCCAGGAGTGCTATGACAGGGATAGAGATTATTGGCGCGGCCGTTTTGGCCATGATCGTACTGACAGAGATCGGGGCCATCAGTACCGATCACGATCTCGTTCTCCTCCGCCTCCTAGGGCCCCTGTAGATATCCCTGGGCCTTCACAGTAGTAGCAGCCTTCCCAATCTTCAAGGCCCGAGACTCAGCGGCCTAGAGTTGAACCACCGGCAGCTGCTATCGTTGAGCAGGCTCCGGCTGAGTTGACAAGCGAAGGTGCCATCCAGCTTGCTCAAATGAAGAAGGACTTCCCAGAAATCTGTATGGACGCATACGTTTTTCCTCCTCATCTCAAGAGGATTCCTCAGGATACTGAAAATATTGCGCACAGCTATATTCGTGATTTCTATGTCCAATACAAGGAATGGTATAAAGCAGCCGCGAAAGCTTCAAAGGTAGCTTTTGACCGGGCGAAAGTTATTCAGGAGCGAGATGCTGAGATTGTCAAGAAAGACCGCATCATTCAAGTTCTTCAGTCTGAGATGGAGTCGTATCGAAGCTCGGAACTCCAAGCACTCAAAAAGCATGAGGATACTGTGGCCAAAATGGCGAGAATGCAGCAGGCACACTGTGCCACGGTTGAAGAGATGGGCCACTGCTACACCAACGTTGTAGCTGAGCGAGATGCAGCCGTTAAGGAGCTGAATGAGCTCAAGGCCAAATTTGCTGAAGAAGTGAAAGAGAAAGATGCAGCTAACACCACCACTCAGGAGGCGTGTGACCAAGCTGTGTCACTTCGGGCCGAACTTGCTGCAGCGGTGGCCAAGTCCAAGTCTGTGGATGCAGAAATCCAGGAAAAGATTATGGCGGAGCAGTCCAGGATGGATGCTGATTTCGATGATCTCCTGGTTACATACAACGCCAATGTGTTAGAGCACAGAAATTTATCGTGGCTGGGAGATGACTCCATGATTCTATATAACGCCTGGACTAGATTGGTGGAGGAGAAGAAAGCGACGCATCCGGATGAAACACTGGATGACTTCGAGCTTGAGATGCGCTTGCTTACTGAGGAAGAGAGGAAAGCTCTTCATGAGGCGGTGGTTTCTGTGGCGAGAGAGAGGCTCGGGTTCCAACAGATAGAGACAGGCGAGGGCTCGGGGATTGAGCATCACGAAACGAGTGTTGGAGCTGTAATTCCGACATTGCCTGAAAACATCGGTGCGGTCAATCCTCAGTCCGTCCCTGCTTATAATCCTGACCAGCCGCATTTATCTTCTGCTGATGTTTCTGCCTCTGTATCTGCCCATACTATGAGCCAGGCTAAGGAAGGTAATCGAACGCCTTCCGTATACATTTAGTGTGGCGAATTTGGATCAATACCCATAGCTAACAATCTTCGTTTTTTCTTTTTACATTTCAGTGACTGAAGTCGTTATCCCCGCGCCTCCTGTATCTCAGGCTTCTCATCAAGCGCATGGGGCTATCGTCACCGAAGCTACTATGACATCTTCTGTGGTTGGTGAAGAAGGGGAAGTGAATACATTATCTTGTGACGCTCAGATGATTGAGGAACTCCTTAATCAACCCAACGATCCCTTCATCGATCCATCCTTTTCTATGAGTGGGACCACCCCGGCTGTTAGTACTTCCATGCCAACCATTAGCGTATCCAGCGCGGCCCAAGTACCTCGTGAAGATGAGATCTTGGCTGAGATTAATACTGAGATGGACGCAGTGACCGCCGGTATGGACCCGTCAGGCCATGCCCCACTAATGATGATATCGCCTGGCGGCACTGTGGTAATTGTGAGTGCTCCTGTTCCACCTCCTGCTACTGATTCTATTCCTCCGGCTCCACCCTCCAAAAGAATCTCCGTTGCCTCTAGCTCTGAGGAAGAGGTGGACATTATGTCGCCATCTGAGGGCAAATCAGAGAAGAGCAAGAGAAGGAGGAAGAAGTTGGGTAGCGGCTCTAGTGGGACTTCCCCGAAGAAGAAGCTAAGGAAGAAGAAAGATTGAACTCCTTCTTCAGTTCTCTGTAGCTTTTTGTCTTTTGGTTTTCTCTATAGCCGTGTATAGATGTGGACTCGGCTCCCACTAGCAGGAATTTTTTTTCTTTTTCTGAATCATCTTGTAATCGAATTCTTTTTGTTGATAACGGAAATGAAAGTATATTCTCTTTCGTCTTCAATTAGATATTTGTTTTGGTCCTGCCCCCAGTCCTGGGGACAAATACGGAGTTGATGTATGTTTATACCCCGTCTCATATTCTGGAAGTGTGGAGTTAAGTAGATGTCTATACTCCTCCTCGCACTCTGGGAGTACGGAGTTAAGGAATGTTTATACTCCGCCTCGCACTCTGGGAGTGCGGAGTTAAGGAATGTTTATACTCCGCCTCGCACTCTGGGAGTACGGAGTTAGTGAATGTTTATACTCCGCCTCGCACTCTGGGAGTACGGAGTTAAGGAAATGTTTATACTCCGTCTCGCACTCTGGGAGTACGGAGTTAAGGAAATGTTTATACTCCGCCTCGCACTCTGGGAGTACGGAGTTAAGGAATGTTTATACTCCGCCTCGCACTCTGGGAGTACGGAGTTAAGGAAATGTTTATACTCCGCCTTGCACTCTGGGAGTACGGAGTTAAGGAAATGTTTATACTCCGCCTCGCACTCTGGGAATACGGAGTTAAGGAATGTTTATACTCCGCCTCGCACTCTGGGAGTACGGAGTTAAGGAAATGTTTATACTCCGCCTCGCACTCTGGGAGTACGGAGTTAAGGAATGTTTATACTCCGCCTCGCACTCTGGGAGTACGGAGTTAAGGAAATATTTATACTCCGCCTCGCACTCTGGGAGTACGGAGTTAAGGAAATGTTTATACTCCGCCTCGCACTCTGGGAGTACGGAGTTAAGGAATGTTTATACTCCGCCTCTCACTCTGGGAGTACGGAGTTAAGGAATATTTATACTCCGCCTTGCACTCTGGGAGTACGGAGTTAAGGATGGATCGTCGTGTATCAACCCATTTTTAGCTTTGATGTGATGGCTTGCCCCCGAGCTCGGGCTTCACTTAGCGAGTGGTTGGTCGTATCACAGCCATTCCGTTCTTGAATAAATCCCATTGCGTGATGGAATTTTAGCTCTCTGTGCATCGTGATGTTGTACATTGTATTTAATGAATCACAGCTCTGACCCGAAGAAATGGCATTTTATTGCTGAAATCAGAAAATATGGCAAAGTCAGTTGCCTTATTATAAGTTCTAATTTCGAAATGCTGAAACAAATTTTAAAACGGAATTTAAACTAAATAAATAAACATAGCCTGTTAATTGCAGTAGCGATGAAGGCTTTCGCTATTCCAGGCCCCTGGTAAAGTTAAGCCATCAATGGGTGATAACTTGAATTCCCCATCCTTGAGCTTTCGCTTAATCTTGCGCGACCCTCTCCACGTTGATCTCATGGGCGGGAGTGCCGGATAATCTTTTTTAGCGACTAGCTCACCAAGTTCAAAAGTTTTAAGTCGATCCTTGGCATTGTGCAATCGGACAACTCGATTTCGGTGTATGATTGTTCTCAAATCAACCTGATCGCCCTGGACGACCCCAACTCCGTTGACGGTTGGGAATTTTAAAGTTAAACACCATGGGGCTATTATGGCCCTGAATTCAGCAAGGGCAGGTCGACCTAAAAAGGCATGGTATGGCGACTCTACATCCAACACAACGAACTGCAATATTCGAATCGACCCACATTCTCCGGTTCCCAATTCAATTGGTAACTCTACCATCCCAACTGGTACAGTAGCGCTGCCATTGAATCCATAGAGATGAGTTTGGCAGGGTTTTAGACCCCTAGCTTTCATCTTCATTTGATTATAAGCATGTGCAAATATGATATTCACAGAGCTCCCGCAGTCAATCAGGATCCTCTTCATCCACATCGGGCCTACTTGGGTCGATATCACAAGTGGGTCTGTAGTCGGGCTTCCGACGTAGTCAACGTCGTTGTCCCGGAAAGTGATGTCGTTAGTCATCGCTCTCTTCCGTTTGGTTGAAGGTTTACCGCCCAAGTTATCATCATACTCGAAGTTTGAGCGTTTAGCCAAGTTGCTATATGATTCCATTTCCTCCCAGCTTCGAACCGCTGGATGAGGATTACTACTTACAGCATTAATTACCAATCTTCCTCCGCCATGACCCGGTTCTTCCTGTCTTGCTTGATTCTGTGTATGATTTTGCTTTGAGGGGTCTGCTCCACCAGACAGCGGTGCCCGTACAAATTGGTCCAACTTTCTCTCCCTGATCAATTTTTCAACGAGGTCTTGCAGATGTCGACACTCGTTGGTATTGTGGCCGTAACTTTCGTGAAATCTACAAAACTTTCCTGTCTGAATCTGTCTCTCCGATGATTGCTTCGGAGCAGGCTTCTTATATTGCTCAGCGTTGCAGGTTTGCAGATACACGTTCTCCAACGATGTATTCAATGGTGTGTAACTGTCAAACATCGGGGTCCTACGTTGCGGGCCTCGATTTTGGTCTCCCTTCTTATCCTGACCACTGCTGACTCTCGGCTGAGCTTGTTTATTCTGTATATTTAGCTGGACTTTTCCGGAACTCTCACCGGACTGCTTGACTGCCACATTACTCTGTATTCCTTCAGTTTTGGGTATTGCATCGCCCTGTTTCCTAGAATGTTTCGCATCCTCTTGTCGCAAGAATTGAGCGGCTTTGGAGTAGAAATGGTCCAATGAAGCGGGTGGTTTCCCAGCTAACCAATTTCCAAATTCTGAGTCGGGATCGATCCCTTTGGTTAATGCCATCAGAATCGAGTTGTCGTTGGGATTACTAATTTCCACGCATGTTGCATGGAACCTCTCCAGGTAACGCCTGAGCGTTTCTCCCTTAGCCTGGGTGACACTAGACAAGGTGTTAACGTCTTTAGGCCTAGTGACATGCATGCGAAACTGTTCGACAAATTTCTTAGCTAGTCGATCGAACGAAGAGATGGATCTTGGTGGCAACCTTGTGAACCACATTGTTGCAATTCCTCCCAAAGAGATGGGGAAGCTCCGACATTTTACTGCATCATCAGCCCTTGCGGCGCTCATTGACCATTCATATTTTAAAATATGTTGATTGGGATCGGAATTTCCTTCGTACAGAGGGAGAGTTGGCATTCTGAATCGCCGAGGAGGTTTAGCGTACAGTATTTCGTCAGTGAAAGGAGTTTGACTACGGGAGATTCCCCAGTCGTCATTGATAAGTCCTTGGCTCTCGCGAATCATTTGACGTACCATGGTTGAAATGTCGGGCATAACCACATTCTGTGTAGGCTGAACTAAGGTGTGGTCGGGTTCCACAGCGCGAGCTTGGACTAGACGTTGTCGACGGCCCATATCTCGCCTCCTTGGTTCCACATCTTCTAGGACGTATGGTTCAGGAGTACGCCCACGTTGTTGATCATTTGGATTTGACAATTTTCGGGTATCAACCCTTGTCTCTACCGCGGCTGTTGTAGCGTGATCGCCTGTGGTATGCTGTGGAGCAACACCTCCTCGTGATGAGGGCCCGGCCTGGGAGCTAGTTGACGGTCCGACCCTCAATTGTCCCACAGTCAAGGCGGGTTGATATTCGGTAACTAGCGTATGACCTACGTCCAACCGGGGACGTGTAGTTCTGCCATGATAGTCAGAGGAAGCAGAACTTTCAGTGGACGAGTGGGAAGCATCATCCCTCCTTGTCTTCCTGAGCCTTTGGCGGTTTAATTGATTGGTCAATTCAATGTTGGCACGCAACTGTTCAGCTAACTGTTGCCGGCTTTGGGTCAGTTCCTGGAGTAATGTCTGGAACTCTTGCCTGGTTACTGGTCCAGATGGACCGGAGTGAGCAGTGTTGTCTTGATTGGACTGTAACTGCTGTGTGGGATTCTGTTCATCCCGACCTTCTTGATTAGCAGCTGTAGAAGTAGTCCTAGTGCTAACCATCTTGAACAGTGGATTCCTCTCCTAGATTTTATGCAAATATGAATAGAATGGAAGGATTCCGGAGTAGAGATCTGGATCTTCCTCTTGGATTTATGCAATCCGGTATCGATGGTAGATCCAAGGAGCAAGAGAAAACTGGTTTTCTCAGTGAAAGCACCAAAGTGTTTGTACCAAAAATGGGCACAACACTCTTCGGAAGTCTTTGAAGAGATAAACGCGAAGAATGAAATTTAACACTGTGGATTATCTAACAAAAACTCCAAATAATAGAAAGGTAAAGTGCAAAGACAAGCGATTTAGAGTGGTTCGGCATTTTAGCCTACGTCCACTATGAAATTTGACGATTTTATTGCTCGACACTTGAAGATTACAATTTCTTACAACGCAGTACAACTGGTTTCGTGAGCTAAGTCTGAATTTAAGACAACCGTGGCGATTCTGAGTAAATCTGGCAGAGTCTGGGCGCTCTTTAGCTCTTAGAATTATCCGACCCCTTTTCTGAATGACCAGGGGCTCTATTTATAGGTGTAGGAGGCTGATATTTCGCCTAAATTGAGGGGAGACCAGTTCTGGCACGTGAGGGGGCCCACATGCCCGCTTTCTGGAAATCCGGGCCCACTTTGGGATCGATTGGAAGCTATGTTCGAATCGATCAAGACATTGTCCAATCGAGCTGAAATTTGGTGTGGACATTCTTCAACATTTGTTCAAGCTTCTGTGAAAATTTCATAGTATTTGGACTTATAAATCTCAAGTTATGATCGATTCAAGATTGCATTTCTGGCTGATTAGCTTGGTTCGAATCGATCCCTTCGAATCGATAGGGTCGACTCGATGGTTTCGCGTGTGGCATTGTTGACGTGGTGCGCTTTCTTCGTATCAATCCTACTTTCACTCCGAGTTGACCGGGTCGAATCCATGGTTCTAGCCGCGTTTACTTGGTGGACTCGAGATGGTGGATTCGAAGGTTCGCCTCCTTCGAATCGATGGAACCAGTACTTGTTCGAATCGATCAGGATACATTACTGCGGATCGATTCAAAGTTGTCTTAACGTGGGGATTCGAAGGTTACGGAGTCGAAGCACATTTATCCGTATGGATTCGAGGGTCTTCCACTTCGTATGATTCGAAGTGAAGGCATGTTCGATGGAGTCGAAGGCTAAAGCACTTCATATGGATTCGATGTAATCAGGGGAATTTTGTTGGAGTCGAGCTTGATGGATTCGACCTTAGTGGATTCGAACTCAAAGCTATGTCCTCCGATTGCGTCGATAACATCTTGAGCGTACGACCACGGATTGTCTTGATATTTGGAATGTTAGCCTTCACGGCCTTGCTTGACGTGTCTTATCAATTGCAGCCCGATCCGGGCTCGGGTAAAATTCATCGATATCCGTAGTGAGCCTTCGTGTAACCGATCTCTAAGACGAACTGTCGCTGAAGTCTAATCAAGCTCTTGGTGTCACGGCCTTGCCAAAAGGCGGGATAACACTTATTTCATATTCCATTACATAATTCCAATCATTTCCCAGGTTCAGATCAAATATAATATCACATAAATATGCCAAGAGCGACATATGAAGATGCCCCCTTGGTTGACTAGAGTACTAAATAGTCATATCAAACTAAATACAACACAGCGGAAATAAAACGAAACAACTCCTAAATATAGCTAGCATCAGCCTCCTGCTCGTCTCTGGAAGCTTTATTCATCCACCTACTAAACTTATAAACCCAAACTCTCAATCTACTCAAATTAATTTTGAGCACCCGAGAGTTTAAGGGGAAAAACATAAACTTCGAGTCAAACATAAAGTCTAGTGTGAATAATACTATTATATCTCGATTTACTGATATTAAGTGAGACCATGCCGCTTAGCAGAATGGGTTTCCCCCATCCTTTAAAACATATCTTTTTGCAAATCAAAACCCTGCAACCAAACTGGTTAACCAAACTGATATATCAATAATAGGAAACATCATATATGCTCAAAACAGGTAATAAATTGACCATCTGTCCAAAACAATGTAGTTTTGTTTGGCTAACTACTAACCTTTGGCTGACTCGTGCCTAGTAGACAAAATAATAAATAATCTAACATCTGTTAGACAAACTTCTGGATGGTCTGTCCCTATCTTTGTAACGACCCGTAATTTTCGATAATCAAAAATAATTAATTTAATGAGGTTTGGTTATTTAATATTGGAAGAAATAAATTTTGTGATTTAATAATAAGAATATAACTGGAATAAAATGTAAAAGTATTTATTTAAGGTAATTGATAACTGCTTTGAATATAATTCCAATTAATTGAAATGATTAAAAAGTTATAATTGGTTATAGATTGTAAATTAAATGTAGTAATGTGTGTATTAATTGATAATTGGATTAAAAGAGTAATTGATAATTTAAATGTTGATTAATTAATGAAATAATGTGAAAAAAATTGTAATTGGATAGAACTAGTATACTGTAAGTTGTTATAACATTTGTTTGTAAATAATAAACTTACGAATGTTATTAAATGTAGAAAAAGGTGAAAATTGTTATTTGTTACCAATTTATTTAATCAATTATAATTAAATGAAATTAAATGTTACGTAAAATGAGTTAAGATGATAACTGTAAAAGGTGAATGAAATAAAATGTACAGAAATGTCAATTATATTCACAAGACAATAATTAATTTAATAAAAAGAGTAAAATGAAGATAAATTAATTTATTGGGATTTTAAATTATAATTAATGTGAAAATCGACAAAAATTCAATATAATTGAAGTATTGCAACTAATATGATAGAAGATGATAATTAATGAATATTAATGCAATATGATGTAAACCAGTGTTAACTAGGTCCATAAAGTAATAATTGATTGGATAAAAAGGACTGAAATCAAGTATAATCAATTTATTAGAACTAAATTATAATTAATTTGATTTAATTACAGTTGAAATTGAACACTGTAATTAGTGTAATATTTAACACTGAATTGATATGTAAATTTGTTTTAAATTATTATAAATGTCTAAGTAATCAAAAATGATAAATTCTGTTAATTATAAGATTTGAAATTAAAAAGTGATTTAATCAATTTAATAATAATTTATTTAATTAACGTGAAAATGGCCATTTTGGCCACTGACTCGGATTTCAATGAAACAAGTTTCATCATATCTGTAACGGTAAATTATTGTAAGGTTTCAAGTTTCATAACGATCGGACTTGTCGTTTGATCGTACAGGCTCGAAACGCGTAGAAATCAATTTAATTAAATTCGATTGAAATCAATTTGAAATAAGCTGATTTTAAGCTAACTTCTTCATACGATGGAATTAGGACTTGAAATCTATTCCATTGAGTTTAAAATATTGAAAACATCTATTTTGATATACGGGATGATCCACTTTCGTTTTGGAGGCAGAACGGGCTTTTTGGGTCACTATTTGTCGTTCGTACCAATTCGATATGTTTTTATTTTCTTATCGGGCTTTGTTCATATAAATAGCTTTGTTCTAACCCTAGTAGCCTTTTTATTTTTTATTATTGTACATATCTGTCTATTCAACCTACAGCTTCTTCCTTCTTCTAATGGCTGCAAATCAAAACCCTAAATCCAAAATCAAAGTCAATTTCAAATTCAAACTCCTCCAAACTATATCATATTATATACCTTTTTGAAGCACTTGACAAGCGTAATCCACTGGTGCAATTCGTTTCTCGAATTGAATCACCAGTTTTCCTGTAATCGTCAAATTTATTTCGAGCGTTCGTATGAAGTTTTGACAATCCAACGGTGGATTGTCGTCCGATTGACGATCGGGAGGCGGCGTTGGAAAGGTGGCGTCGAGCAGGTCACGTGGTGGTGTTCCCTGGTCGTATTGTGGTCGGAGATCGTCGGAATTTGGGCTTATATGGTCACAGCGGCAGGTCCAGATAGCACGACCGGAAGCATCGGCGTGGAGGCTGGAGGGGCGTCTCGACCAGGGCGTCGCGTGGGCGGTGTAAGATCTAGGTGATGGCAACATTAGAAGGCGCGGCATGGAGGTTTTGGATGGCATCTCTAGTGTTTCAATTGAATCTGAGGCATCATTTGGGTCGCGTGAACGAAGATTGGGGGTGACGTGTCTGTTTGTTCATTATAATTTTTCTTTAATTTTAATTTTATTTTCAATCATTCTAATATCCATATCTTTTTCATACGAGGTCTGATTCATGCGTGGTTTGTTTCATTGGGATCGTATCGAAATTTCGGACATTTTAGAACTAGTTGGATGAATTCTAAGACTGTTGAATTTTGTGCCTTATTTTGGATTAGAAATCAATTTGAAATCAAAGGTGAGTCTTTTAACCCACTCACAACTACTAGATTATCTTCTGTTAGTTAAATTAAACTTATGATGTGATTAGAAATTAATTGATTGAGGTTTGGTATGCTTAAATTGTCATTCAACTTAAATTTGACTTTTATTGCATTTAATCATCGTTTAATTTAATATTGAATTTAATACCTGTTAATGATAATCAGTTATCTATTGATGTTTATTGGTTGATTTGGATGATGATTGTGATGGATGTTTGATTGTTGATTTTAGATGACTAGATGTTGTATTTTTATATTATTATAACACTGCAAGTTCCCTATGGGTTGAAATGATACATACCCGAATGATCTATAGATTAGAGAAAAATCATTATGGGTTGAAATGATAAACTCTAGCGATTTTATGGATTTTTATTTAATTCAGGATTGCGGTTTGAAATGATATATAACCGTAAAATTTTAAATTGCAGATTGAAATGATAAATATCCTTATCACTTGACCATAAGGTAGAAAATTATATACGGACACCGGATCGATTAAACTTAATGATTTTTAATTCTTTAAATTTTGAATTCAGTTAACTGGCATTTTAAAATAGAAATTGATTTATATAAACTGAGTGATTTTCGATAATTCAAGCGTTAAGGTTGAAATTGGAATTGATTTAATGAATTGTTCAAAGGATTTAAATTGGAATTTCAAAGTTGAAGTGTCAAATATAAATGAATTTATCAGAATTGGGTTACTGAAAATGTTTGGATATAAATTTGAAATCTATTTTAAACTAATTTAAACTATTTTAATTAAATTAATAAATTTAATCAATTTAAAACTATTTTAGTTTATTTTAATCTACAATAACCTATTTAATCCAATTTAATCTATTTTACCTATTTTAAACTAATTAAATTTATTTAATCTATTTTAACTCTATTTAATATAAATTAAATTTATTTAAATTTATTAAATATATTTTTAATCTATTTAATATAAATTAAATCTATTTAATCTGTTTTAAATTTATTTAATCTATTAAAAATCTATTTAAGATAATTTAAATCTATTTTAAATCTATATAGATCATTTTAAAATCTAATTAAATCAAATTTAAATCTATTTTAAACTATTTCTACTATTTAAATTATTTTAATCTATTTTAAACTATTTTTAAACTATTAAAACTATTTATGACTATCTAAACTATTTTCTAAAATTCCAGACTGTATAAAGTTGAAGTATTTATATTTAAATCCTTGATGATGATACAACCTAAGTTGGAATTTGGAATTGATACCTTTTTTTGAAATGACATATTTGAGTAAATATGATTTTTTTTTAAAGTGAATATGATTTTGGAAGTGAATGTGATTGTGAAAGTGAATGTGATTGTGAAAGTGAATATGATTCGAAGGTGATATGGTTTTGAGAATATGATATTTTGATATCAATTATGAATTGGTTTTGGGAAATGTAAAAGAACCATCCGGTGTGAAATAAGCATTTGGTTGTTAAAGAGACCGGGATCGGATATTGTCATACTCTCTGCCAATACCGAAAACCACTTTAACAACTGTGTACGTGGTGGAGATTCCAGAAATGAAGTAGGATGATTTGGAGAACGATTCTATATGAGGTATTTACGTGACCCTGACTCCCGTGAATCAGCTTAGATGTGACTAAAACAGGAGCCACGCCGGGCCAAGTGAGGTCGCACCTCTGATCGAACACATTTCTTCGATACCATATTATGACTTTGTGATGATTTGGTGGTCACCACTTGATTTTGATTATGGGAGTGTGTTCCAAAGTGGGCGGTAGTAGCTGCTATGCATTTCCACCAGTCCGGATCCGCAATTGGTATATCTACCCTGGCATTGCCTCGAGTGCCGTGTTCACATGCCCTAGCGCACCTTCTACGAGTTTGGTTTGTACCATACCTATGGAGTGCCCTCTGATAGCCCTTCAGTTTACAAAGGAACTACGGTACTGTATAGACTATGGGAATATATAAAAATGTGTCAAGGGGGATATGGGTAACGCCTTAATGCTATTTTAATACTTTACTTTACTATATACACTATTATAATAGCGTATTGTACTACATAGTAGATAGTTTAACGGATCCTTAGGAGATGGAAATCCCGAACATCTCTTAAGTTATTGCACTCACGTTAAACACTGGATAGGAGATGTCAAACCCCGTAAACATCTCTGACGCTGTTACACTCATATTTGTTTACTGTTGATTTAACTTACATAAGATCTTTTCAATTTGCTCGGGTCAGTCTGAGCTTTTCAGTTTATCGATGACTGCTTTCTGGAGGATGAAGATGAAGATTTTGTACGACTATTATGTATTATATTTATTCCACTGCATCATGTTGTTCCGCTGCATTTATTGATTATTTATTCTTGTTGTATGTAACTCTGATCTGTATTATAAAAGTTTAATCAATGTTATTTGTAAATAGCATTATGAACTATTTATTTGATTATTATATTTTGTCATTCCGCTGCGAGATTCTGTATTTGTTTCTTTCTTTTCTTTTTCTTATTTACCCCATAACAATCTACCCTTTTGAATGGTTCGAGTCTGACGTGTGTGTCCGCTTAAACGTCCAAAAAGGCAGGTTGTTACAGTTGGTATCAGAGCTTTGGTTTAGCCATAACCTTAGCTTTGTGGGGTCTGACTCTTTAGAAATAGGATAGTAGTACCCCAAAATGAGTGGCTGAGTATATATATATGAGAAAGTGTATTTGTTAGTGTTATAAAAGATTTTTGTACTGTGTTAATTTTATTCCGTTTTGTATTTATAAATTATGGTCGGTGCATAGGACGCTATGACATCGATAGGGATTTCTAAGCACTTAATAGGGCAGACCGACACAATATTTGTTTTGAAATATAGGTAAATTAAATAATTTTGCCTATTATATATTTTGTATATAAATTAATAGATTTTATAAATGATATAGTTGGATGTAATATGTTGTTTATTAGGTAGAAATTGTTTTATAAATATTGATTGAAAAATAGGATTTACAAATAAAGTAAATATAAATTGGAAGTTTAGAACTGAAGTTCCGGGATTTTTGAAAACTTATTTCGAAAGATTTTGGAATATAATACTAGTAGTATTTAGAAGTATTTTCTGATATAAATATTTCAAGATGATTTGAAAGAAATGTTTTAAAAGAAATTTTAAAGGAATAAGTTCTGTACTCCCCTCTCTGTCGCTGAAAAATAATTTCGGTGACGAGTGCACGCATCATCGATGTTCATTTTCGAGTTTTGAAGTAGGAAGACTATTGTAGTAGTTGTAATGCACATTTGTTTTGATAACAAATCTTAAATTTTATTTTAAATATGATTTGATATATATAAGTTACGAGTATATATATGTTATTTTGAATAATTTGAAATGTAACCCGGAATTGATTCATAAACTTTCTGATAATTAGTAGCTTTCAGTTATTGTAATAGAATGTAATCTTAACTATTTTAATAATTGGAGGCTGCTAAAATGGAAAATAAGAAATTAGACGTTGAGCGTTTAATGAAATATAAAAGAATTGAAGGTTGTCACTTATAAATTAAGAAATCAAAATAAGAAAATGTAACTATTGAACATTTTGTTAATTAGAATAAATGAGATGGCTTGTGTAACTTTCAATTGCATTCTTAAAACATAGATATAACCTACCAAACTATTAAAAGTTGAAATGTAATAGAAATATGTAAAAGAATATTATACAAGTAAAGCTTAAGTATAATAAAAGGGTTCAATAAAAAATTTCTACAAGTAAGGATTCTGATATTATAAATTGCTATAAAATAAAGTTAATAGTTTGAAATGTTACTAATCAAATGTAATAGAAAAGTGAATAATGTAATAAAAATGATTTTAAGCTTAAGTTAACATTTTTAGCTATTCATGATCAGATTTAATATTAAAAGGTGAATATTGTAAGTGAATAATTATAAACTTAAGTTAATGTTGAAGTCATTTATAATTAAGTGAGTAATATACTAATTGAATGATTATAACTTTAGAAATGTTGAAATGATTAGAAATTGATTTAACATTCAATAATACTATATATGGAAGAAATGAACGTGAAAAGGAAATAATTTATTAATGATGAATTAAATCGTAAAGAAACTTACATAATAATGGATAATCTAGACAATTGAATGAAAATAGCTTATGTAAGCAATGAATGTAAGTAATGAAAAGAGAAAAACAGCATTCTATGTATAAATGATAAATGAAACTTTGTAAGAAATGAATCTAATTTAATGGGAAATGAATTTGGTAAGTGATAAATGTGAATTTAAGAGAATAGTCATTATATGAATGAGAAAAGAACAGTAAATGATGTGGAACAAACCTAAATAACATTGAAATTATTGTTTGTTTGACTTATGGATTGGTTGGGAAAAAAATTACTTCTATTGTGTAGGGTGTATAAATAATCTATAAAGTTTTATCTACGACTGTTGAGTGTATGGTTTACTTCATAGTTTACTTATCATTTTATATGATTAGAAGTTCTGAACCTGAACAAACCATTTGTTTTGGTTGCTATGGATGGATGATTGATTTCTTGGTTGAAATGATGTTTGTACTATTTGTTTGTAAATGATTATTGTGATGTTGTGATGTTTTGTTTGTTATTTATTGAAATAACTTAAATGTTTCTCTTATATAAAATTATTAACTTTGTTGGATTATATAAGTGAAATACAGGTTTATGGAAGCGATTGCTACTACTATTGGTTTCATAAATAAGCGTTGTTTGCCCGACAAATAGGTACGTTCTCGGGTTACGGTTTTCTAACGATATTATATTATTTTTCCCGTGGTTTGGGATATTTTATTTTGAAATATATGATATATATTGTTGTTATTGATATTACTATTTCTTCCAGACCTCTCCGTACAAAGGATACTCTGCCGAAATTTTCTATGAATTTTGGACTTAGAAATTTTTTGTGAAAGTAAAAATGTTTTGCAAACTTTTATTTACTTGTATATGAAGGATTTAATTGTTTATAAGTTGATATTTTATTTAAATTATTTAATTATGTAAATTAATTGTTTATAAATTTAATATTTTGAATAAGAGATATTGATTATTTAGTTCCTCCTTTTCCTTCTTTTCCCTTTTCGAGGACGAAAAGTTTTGAGTGAGGGAGAGTGTATGTTCGTCGACTGAAATTCTATCGGTTTAGAAAACCGCCGAACGAATTTAGAAATAAAAATAACCGCAAGCGCACGGCGTACACTTTGTAGTACGTGGCGAATACAGGTCGATCCGCAGAGAATTGTGAGATATTAAAAATCTATTCAATCAAATTAGACCAAATGGAGGAGGAATTGTTAACTAAAAATGAAGCTAAAACTAAAACGTGATTTAAAAACTATTAAACTAGAGAACAATTTAGAGGCAAATCCACTCTAATATTTTTGTAAATCAACAAACATAGAATTTATGATCTCTAACAAGTGAAATGAGTGTTGCATTTATCATAAGTATGGTTTGTTTATGTTATTAATTAACATAACTCAAACCATCAAACTATAATACAACAATGATACCACTTATAATTCTCATGAAAATGAAGCCAAAGCAAAAGTTATTTTAAGTATGATCTATTTACTATTGTAACTAGTAATATAGATCATCAAATTTCATTTTTACTTTCATTTCAAAATCAAAAATGGATTAGCAAATGATGATGCAACTTGTGTTTATGTTGAATAAGAATAGCTCATTTGCATAAGCAATATAAGCTATCAAACCCACTTGTATAAACTTGCATCAAAACTCACTTCATGAAGCATAAACCAAATGAGATCATAAATCATAAAATGTTGAAATTACATAATATTTGAGAGCTTCATTACCCCTAAATTGAAGGGTTTAGCTACTCATTTGTGGCATTGAAGCAACACTTGTAAATTTCAACATGAAAGAGCAAAGAAATGAAAACTAAGCAAAGGAAGAAAGAGAGATTAACTATTAACTAATTGCATAAAAATTAAAGCTACACTACTTGCATAAATGTAAATCTAAGCTATGAACATTAAAGGAAAGAGAGCATAGAAACAAACATTAACAATAAAACAAAGAAAAGCATGTAGAAAAGAGAGAAGAAAGAGGCTTGGAAGCCATTTTTATTTCATAGAACATTGAGCTTACAATTTGATCTCTTAATTTCCTAAGTAAAATGAAAGAGTAGACGATCTTTTCATGTACACAAGTGGGCTATTTAAACATGCATAAAACCCTAATTCCATTTTTAGGGTGCTTCCCAAAATGCCCTTTAGGAAGTGTGGCCACCAAGTAACCATTAGCCACTAATTAATCCATCATTTGTTGTGCATGAAGCTTTAACCTCCACTTAGTTGTCCATTAGCTCATAATTGTACATTTAGGTAAGTGGGTGGGGTCCTCCATGATCTTGAACTTGAATTATTTCCTCTTCATTCCTTTGTATTTCCTTGTGCATGCATATATCATCATGAATCCCACTTCCAAATGCATCAAAATATCCTATAAAAATCATAAAAATTGTCCAAGTAAAAATTCATAAATTAACACATGCACACAAATGACCATTTTGCCCCTGAATGAAGATGAAAATATGATGGTTTGAAAATAATTGAATTTTGGTTTTAACATGTAAAAATGCCCAAATATGATGTTTATTTAAATAAAAAGAGATAAAATATGGATGTAAATATATGCACATTTACGTGCACATCAAATACCCCCACACTTATCTTTTTATTCGTCCTCGAATAAAGGAAAACTAAGATAAATCCGTTTTCGTAGGGAGCACGATGGCATTGAGCATATGCAACTAGCCGTTAAACCTCTGGGTGTCCCCAGTAGGACGAGTGTTGTCTCGTGAGGGTTTTCAGCGGATACTACCCACAAAATCCAGATGCAAAGTGAAAATATTTACAAAATGCAAGATTTATTTACAATGGGATGAATGCAAGTTCTTGAAAATATTTACAAATGATGGATTTACTCTTAAATCGACACAAAGAAGTTAAATATAAGTCTTGGTCATTATCTTGAAAATTTAAGTCATTTACTCATCAAAATTTCCAACAAAAATCAAGTTATCATAACAAATAGACAATAGTTTAACTCGATGTTTCGGTTGATAACAAAGTGTAACTATGAAATAAATCCTTAGTTGATTATCAAAGTTTATTAAAGTGGTATTTTCATTTCTTTTCGATAACAAATCAAATCAAATAAGTAAAAATAGTGCTAGGATTTCAATTGCTTGCTCTCTTATTATTTGTAAGAAAAAAATTACACACCTAGCTCAGGTAAACTGAGGCCAGATATACCACCCATGCACTGCCTTTCGGGCTTATGTGAGGGGAGTACAGAGCATGGCGAGTGCACACACTTTCATGCATACACCTATCGACCGTAGGTGGTTTTTATTAAGTCTGTTCTTTGTTTTTTTTACATGTGTTCCATACATGCATAACCGTGAGGACTTTTAAATGAGTATGAAAACACATAATCAAATATTCCAAGTAATTCACCCATGCATAACCGTGAGGACTTTTAAATGAGAGTGAATACTTTGGATGTTATTATTTATATATATATATATTTAAGAGAGAGAGTTTTGCAAAATCATCTTAGCACCATTTAACTTAGAAGACAAAAATGTTATATCCTTTACTTTAAATTTACCACTTTTTAAACAAAGACTTTCAATTAGAACATACTTCATAATTAACATAGATGAACCTTCCTATATACTAGTTAAACCATTGTTATTTGTAATCAGACTTCATTTTTATTTTTTTGTTAAGACAAACAATTTTTCAAAAATTTCACTATATTAACCAAAACTTATACTTATCCCATAGTGTTTCTTCAAAAATAAATCAAAATGCTAAAAAGAAAATGTTTTTGAGATTTTGAAATTTTGTAGTTTTTTTTTAACTTAAAAAATGAAAATTCAAAAATGCCATGAAACCTAAAAAAATGAAAATGAGACTCCCCCAACACTTAATTTTGACTGTGTCCCCACAGTCAATGCATGATATAATGAGTGTAACGGAAAAAAACTATGTACATATTTACAAAAGAGGGTTAACATTCTTACTAGACGTAGCTTGGCTCATGAAGGATCATGAGCTCCTCCTCTTGGTTATTTGGCAATTCCAAGAAAGGTTTCAAACGATGACCGTTGACTTTGAAAATTGATCCATCCCTGGGGTTTTCTATTTCTACGGCACCATGTGGAAAAACCGTTCGTACCACAAATGGTCCGGTCCATCTTGATTTTAAGTTTCCTCGGAAATAAATGAAGTCTCGAGTCATATAAAAGAAGTTTTTGGTTAGGCGAAAACGTTTTTCTTAGGATTGACTTGTCATGAAAAATTTTTGTTCTTTCTTTGTAAATTTTCTCATTTTCATACGCGTCATTCCTAAGTTCTTTTAGTTCGTTGAGTTGCAATTTTCGGTGTTCGTCAGCTTTTTCAAGGTCAAAGTTTAAGTTTTTTATTGCCCACAACGCTTTGTGTTCGATTTCAACGGGTAAATGGCAAGCTTTACCGTAAACTAAACGAAATGGGGATATCCCAAGGTTAGTTTTAAAAGCAGTATGGTAAGCCCAAAGCGCGTCGGTCAATTTCTGAGACCAATCTTTTCGATTTTTGTTAACAGTTTTCTCCAAGATTTGTTTTATTTGTCGATTTGAAACTTCAACTTGGCCACAAGTTTGAGGATGATACGGAGTGGATAACTTATGGGTTATCGAGTATTTTTTCATTAAAATTTCAAAAGAACGGTTGCAAAAATGGGTCCCGTTATCACTGATTATTGTGCGAGGTGTGCCGAACCTCGAAAAGATGTTTTCTTTGAGAAATTTCACAACAATTTTATGGTCTTTGTTCTTTCTTTGTAAATTTTCTCATTTTCATACGCGTCATTCCTAAGTTCTTTTAGTTCGTTGAGTTGCAATTTTCGGTGTTCGTCAGCTTTTTCAAGGTCAAAGTTTAAGTTTTTTATTGCCCACAATGCTTTGTATTCGATTTCAACGGGTAAATGGCAAGCTTTACCGTAAACTAAACGAAATGGGGATATCCCAAGGTTAGTTTTAAAAGCAGTATGGTAAGCCCAAAGCGCGTCGGTCAATTTCTGAGACCAATCTTTTCGATTTTTGTTAACAGTTTTCTCCAAGATTTGTTGTATTTGTCGATTTGAAACTTCAACTTGGCCACAAGTTTGAGGATGATACGGAGTGGATAACTTATGGGTTATCGAGTATTTTTTCATTAAAATTTCAAAAGAACGGTTGCAAAAATGGGTCCCATTATCACTGATTATTGTGCGAGGTGTGCCGAACCTCGAAAAGATGTTTTCTTTGAGAAATTTCACAACAATTTTATGGTCGTTGGTTTTGCAAGGAACAGCTTCGACCCATTTTGAGACGTAGTCAACAGCGAGAAGGATATACAAGTTTCCAAAAGAATTGGGAAAAGGTCCCATAAAGTCGATACCCCAAACATCGAAGATTTCGATGGTAAGAATGGGGTTTAGAGGCATCATATCTCGTCGAGAAATTCGTCCAAGCATTTGACATCGATCGCAAGTTTTACAAAATTCGAATGAGTCTTTGAAGAGAGAAGGCCAATAGAAACCACACTGAAGCACCTTTTTCGCAGTTTTTCGAGGACCGAAATGTCCACCGCACGCTTGATCATGGCAAAATGAAAGAACACTCCTTATCTCATTATCCGGAATGCAACGGCGGATGATTTGGTCGAGACAATATTTGAACAAGTATGGATCGTCCCAATAGAAATATTTCACTTAGGACATGAATTTGTATTTGTCCTGTTTGGACCACGATGAGGGAGTTTCTTTAGTGACTAAGTAGTTCACTATATCAGCATACCATGGATCGATAGAAATTGAAAGAAGTTGTTCATCGGGGAAGTTTTCATTGATCGGCAAAGAAGATGGTGCGTTCGGAAGACGAGACAAGTGATCGGCTATGACATTATCGGATCCTTTTTTGTCTTTGATCGTAAGGTCAAATTCTTGAAGTAAAAGGATCCAACGAATCAAGCGGGATTTAGCATCCTTTTTAGAGAAGAGATATCGAAGTGCGAAGTGGTCCGTGTACACAGTAATGTGTGACCCTATCAAGTATTGTCGAAATTTTTCGAGAGCAAAAACGACAGCTAGAAGCTCTTTTTCGGTTGTTGTGTAGTTGAGTTGAGCGTCATTCAAAGTCATACTTGCGTAGTAAATCACGTGAAGGATCTTGTTGATGCGTTGTCCTAAGACAGCACCAACGGCAAAGTTTGAAGCATCACACATTATTTCGAAAGGAAGATCCCAATTGGGCGCACAAATGATTGGAGCAGAAATGAGTTCGTTCTTAAGACGTTCAAAAGAAGAGATACAATCAGAGTTAAAATCGAAAGGAACGTCTTTTCCAAGAAGAGTGGTCAAGGGACGAGCGATTTTGCTAAAGTCTTTCACAAAGCATTGGTAAAAACCAGCATGTTCTAGAAATAATTGAATATCCTTAACAGTTTTGGGAATGGGTAGGTTTGCAATTACGTTGATTTTTGCTTTATCTACCTCAATGCCTTTATTTGAGATGATATGTCCAAGGACTATGCCTTGTTTGACTATAAAGTGGCATTTTTCCCAATTCAAAGTCAAATGTTTTTCTTTACATCGATTTAGAACCAACTCGAGATGATGTAAACATTGGGAAAAAGAATCGCCAAAGATTGAGAAATCGTCCATAAAAACTTCTAGAAAGCGTTCAATCATGTCGGAAAAGATTCCAACCATGCATCGTTGGAAAGTCGCAGGAGCGTTCCAAAGTCCGAATGGCATACGTTGATAAGCAAAGGTACCAAATGGACACATGAAAGTCGTTTTCTCTTGATCTTCGAGAGCGATAGGAATTTGGTTATAGCCGGAATAACCGTCAAGGAAGCAGTAGAATTCATGGCCGGCTAAACGTTCGAGCATTTGGTCAATGAAAGGAAGAGGGAAGTGATCTTTTCGTGTCGCGGCATTTAGTTTTCGATAGTCAATGCAAACACGCCAACCCGTTTGAGTACGAGTTGGAATAAGTTCATTTGAATCATTCTTGACAACGGTTATCCCAGACTTTTTTGGTACAACATGAATTGGGCTAACCCATGAACTATCGGAGATTGGGTAAATGATTCCGTTGTCGAGAAGTTTAAGAATTTCATCACGTACCGCATCTTTCATTTTTAGGTTAAGCCTTCGTTGCGCGTCACGAACAGGCTTGGCATCGTCGATTAAATGAATGCGATATTGGACAAGAGCGGGACTAATTCCCTTTATATCGGAGATCGACCATCCAATCGCTTCCTTGTTTTTTGAAAGAATAGAGAGAAGAGAAGCTTCTTGATCAAGAGAGAGAGTTGCAGAAATTATGATGGGCAACGTTTCGTTATCACCTAAGTATGCGTACTTAAGGTGATCGGGAAGTGGTTTGAGGTCCAACTTCGAGAGTTTTTCGATCAAAGAGTTTGATTGAGATTCGGACTCAACTTGAAGCGATTCAAAGGGAAGAGTGTATTCAATCTCGTTGGGAATTTCGTGAAATAATTTTTCGTACTCGGCCTCGTGTTCATCATTAAAATCAAGTGTTTCATTTTCAAAGTTTTCGTGAATGGCACTAACTTCCAACGTTTGGTCACGAGGTTCGTTCGATTGGCTTTCAAGATTGAAAATGATGAGATCCAAAGTCATGTTTCCAAAAGAGATTTTCATCGATCTGTTACGACAATTGATTAAGGCATTTGAGGTGGCTAAAAATGGTCGGCCTAGAATCAATGGAATCTGACTTGCGGGATTTGTCACGAGTTGTGTTTCGAGAACAATAAAATCAACGGGGAATATGAATTGCCCTACTTGAATGAGCACGTCTTCGATTTCTCCCACGGGCTTCTTAATGGAACGATCGGCAAATTGAAGCGTTACTTTTGTGGGTTTGAGCTCACCTAAGCCTAATTGTTCGTACATGGAATATGGAATCAAGTTGACACTCGCGCCTAAGTCTATCAAACATTTGTTAATCGTCTTGTCACCAATTGTACACGAAATCGTAGGGCAGCCAGGATCTTTGTATTTTACGGGCATGGATTGGGACAAGACTTCACTCAAACTAGCGGCTAAGAAGACTTTTTTGGGCACTTGAGTGTGTCGCTTTTGGGTACACAAGTCCTTAAGAAATTTCGCGTAAGTGGGGACTTGTTGCACGATGTCAAGAAGCGGAATGTTAACTTTGACTTGTTTAAAAATTTCCATTATCTTTTCCATTTGGTCCGAGTGTTTCTTTGGTCGAAGACGATGTGGAAATGGGACACGATACTCGGTAGGCGGGTCTACTCGAGTAGAAGAAGAAGGGTTTTGATTGGCATTCGATTCAACGTTTGGCTCCACGTTCTGTTCAGATTCATTCGTTGTTTTAGAAGTATCGAGAGAGGTTTCCGGTAAATCGTTTGGATTAACGACTTGATTATCAATTTGTTTCCCGGAACGAAGAGTTGTGATAGCATTCAATTGGGTGACGTTGCTATCTTGAACAACATGGGCTTGATTTGAATTTGCGTTTTGATTTCTGGGATTTTAAATGGGTTGGCTTGGGAATGTTCCTCGTTCACGTTCGCTCACAGACGTGGCTAATTGACTCATTTGCATTTCGAGTTTTGCAATTGATTGGTTCGTGTTTTGCATATATGAAGTCAATAAATTTTGCAAATTGCTGTTTGATTGAAGGCTTTGAGTAGTTGCTTTAGCCAACGTTTCAAGAGTTTTCTCAAGAGAAGTTAAACGTTTATCGTCTTTGGGAGGATGAGCCGAATTTGGTTGAAAATTTGATTGTTGCGGTTGATTATGAGATGGACCCGTAAAGTTTGGTTGAAAATTGTTGGGTTGAAAGGAAGGATTCGAAGCATTATTCGGAAATGCTAGCAAATTGGGACGAATCGTATTCTTGTTGTGATTGTTTTGGTTCCACGCAAAATTGGGATGGTTTCTCCAACCAGGATTGTACGTTGGAGAAAACGGGTCGTTTTTGGCTTTATTGAAAGCATTGATTTGTTCGACAGAATTGGGACACTGATCGGCTATATGATTAGGATCGTTGCATTTATAACACATCGGTTGGGAAGTTTGGTTCATTTGATTCGATGAGAAAACGTTATCGAATTTTTTAATCATTGCGTCGATCTTAGCTTCCAAAGCAATAGAGGATCCTATCGAGTGTGCACTCGATCGTGAGTAAACTGATTTTTCGTTCGATCGTTCCCATTGGGATGATTTTTCGGCGAGGTTTTCAAGAAATTGCCAAGCATTATCGTGATGTTGGGCAAGAAAGTTGCCTTGGCACATTGATTCGAGCATGGTACGTGAGCTATTTTCGAGTCCATCGTATAAAATTTGGCAAATCGTCCATTTTTCGAAATTATGGTGTGGACATTTTATCAAAAGCTCTTTGAATCTTTCAAAATATTTTCCGAATGGTTCTCCTTTGAATTGATGAAAGTTTACAATTTAGTTTCGGATTCTACTCATTTTTTCCAAAGGGTAGAACTTTTTTAAGAAAGCTTTTACGAATTCTTCCCACATTTTAATCGAGTTCGATGGTAAGCTGTACAACCATTTTTCAGCGTAATCTGTAAGAGCGAATGGGATTAATCGAAGCTTGATTCCATCATCAGAAAGTTGTTGGAGTTTAATGGTTGCACAAACTTGTTCGAATTTAGTCAAGAAGATGTATGGACCATCGTGTTTGAAATTGCTAAATTTCGGAAGAGTGGCAATACGGTTTGAGTGAATTTCGAAATGGTTACCCGTAGGGGCGGGTAACGTGATGCAAGATGGAATAGAAACTCTATCGGGAAAGATTCTATCCATAAGAGTTCGAGGGGCGTTCTCGTTCGCCATTTCGGGAGGATCGTCTGTTCGAGTTAAACGGTTTGTAGAAGGGTCGCGAGTCCAACGATTTGTTGTTATGTCACGAGTCCAAGTACTCATGCACAAGTGAAAGTCGAGAAGAGAAAGAAGTTAAAATCGAGTTTAGTGAATGAAAGAAGATTTGAAAATCGAAGTGAAAATTTTTTTTTTTAGAGGAAGAAAAAATATTTACTAAGTGAAATTTATTTTCAAAAGAGAAGTTTGATTTTTGGTTTTTCAAATTTTTTTGTTTTTTTTTCAAATTTTTTATTTTTGTTTTTTTGTTTTTAAGAAGGTTTTAATTTTTTTTTGTGGAATTAAAAACTAAGTTAAATTTTTTTTTGGATTTTGAATTTCGATTTTTTTTAATATATGCATGAACTAATGCAACTAAATGAATGCAAAGGACTTAATTACAGTTTTCTGTCCTTAGTAGCTCCTAACCCAAAATTGTATAATCACACTTTGTCTTAAATCAACAAAAATATTTCTCAACCAGGTAACGGGCAGGGGTTATCGGTGCACCACGAATCACCGTAGCAATGCAGCCGAAGGTTTAAGTACCTTCAGAGGAACAACCAGTATAATATTTACGTATCATCGTAATTTTATAACTGGTTATTACTCTGCCGTAGCCTAGACACCAATAAATAAAATTGTTCAAAGAAAACAATTGTGAAGATACAATTAAGCCCTAGATGAGCTCGCGACACCCTTAAGTCGAATGTCTAACCTTTATTATTAGTCAAATTCTACGATGAAATGCGTTTGTGGGCTAAGGAAAGGGTGATGAAATCCCTCACCTTATGTGAATTGGGGTATTGCCCTTAGAAAAGAAAATAAGATGAGATGGATGCAAAACAAAAATTAAACGTGAATTTACAATGCAACTAAAATGAAGTTTGTTTTTGTTTTTGGATTTTGTAAATTTTTTTAATATATAAATGCAAATGCAAGCAACCAACAATGCACTAGAGATGAAAGCACAATACCAGAGCGTGTAGATTATTAGCATTTTTTTTAAGCGGCAATTTTTTAGCAAGGCAAAGCAGTTTATTTGGGCAAGCACTTCTTCCTTTTGAATTTCTACTTTGGCAACCTGAGATGAAACACAAGATATATTCAACAATTATTATTATTACTATTATTATTTAGTATGTTTATCAAAGATGAAAAACAAAACAAGCGAAAAACAAAAAAAATTGAAAATAAAATAAATGAAAAATGAAAATTAAACAAAGTTGACTTTTTTTTATTTTCGGATTTTTTTTTATTTTTTTTTTATTTTTTTTGGAGAGGAAACTGAAAAGTGACGTTTTACTTAAAAAAAATTTAAAAAAACTATTAAAAAATTTGTTTTTGTTTTTTTTATAAAAAAAAATGAAACTAAAAGGAAATTTAGTTAGAAGGACTTGTTAAAAAAAACTTATTTTTTTTAAGAAAGAAAACGGCCCGGTCCAATCCTTTAATATAATACAAACGGTAGAGAAAAAAAAACTTAAACACAAAGCAACGAAAATAAAAATAAAATCAAAAGTCCTAAAACCAGAAACTCTCATTCCCGCTCTCTTTTGATTTTCTCAATTTGTATTCGAAATTGACTCCACAAATATCGCTGTTTGATCACTCGGGGTGGAGTCTATTGCCGGTTCGAGGTGATTGAGGCAGTGGGAATAGCGATTGGATTTTCCAGAGAACTGGCGAGGATGATGTAAGTTCGAGGCGATCGATTTGGGGCCTCGATTTGGATGTGAGGCAAAGGAGAGATGAAGTATGGGTTGTTCTAAGGAGGCAATTACAGGTTGACTTCGATTGCAAAGGCGAGTTTCTTAGGCGATTTGGGGATGTCGCGATGGTTAACTAGGTTGCTGAGATGTGGTTGCAGCTTGTACTGAAGAGGAGGGGCAGTTTGGAAGGGAGAGAATGGGTAGCAGGCGAAAGCAGGGTTGATGGATTTTCTGGTCGATTGCTGTGTAGTGGGGTATGGTAGTAGATGTTGTGTAATCGTGGTGGATGTTGGGGTGTTAGTTTTAGTTATCAGGTAGTATCAATGATGTTGGGTTCACAGTTCACCTCTGTTGTAAGGTAGGATCAGGTAGTATCAATGATGTGATGAGCTGGGATATTGGGTATTCAAAGCTGTCACACTGGGATGATGTCGAGTTCGTACAAGGGTAGCTGGTTGCAATGTGAAGTGCTTTGATGTCGAGCAGTGTGTTGTTTTAGGTAGATGGTCGTGGATGGAAGGCGGTTGACAGAGAGCAGTAGACAGTTCAAATGGAAGTGGTAGAGGAGGGGGACTGTAGTGGACAGAGGAAGACTCTTGTATGGCAGCGGATGGAGGATGTGGATGCTGCAATTGATGTGGTTGGGTTGTGTTGTGATGAGGTGGATGGGTTCTGGTTATTGATGAAGTGTTGTGATATGGCAAGTGTTGATCAACGAAGTAGTTGGTTGTATTGAATGTGGTGAATTAGGCAGTATATGTGATGGAGTTTCAGGGTGAAATGAAATGCATAGGCCGGAGTTGACAGGATGATGAGTGAATGATGTGTGAATGTCAGAGATATGTCAGAGGGGTAATGTTGGAGAGCACGGCAGTGGTGATAGGATTTGGGGAACTTGGTGGATGAACTGTTGAATGTTGAATGGTTTTACAGTTGTGAGTTCAGCTGGTAGATGGAAGGCAGTTGGTTTGTGAGCAGTAGTGTCGAGATTGGAAGTAATATGTTTGATGATGACTGTCAGGCTGGTGATCACTGTGGACTTGTGAGGTGGTCAGATGAAGAAAACTTGTTAGACAGAAACTTGTTTAACAAATTGAAAATATGTAAACAGAGGATAGAGATTTACAGAAAATATGAAGTACAAACTGAAAATTGTAATATAGAAAAAGAAATGAGATAAAAAAAATTTAGTCTGTTTTTTTTATAAAGAAGAATCACAAAGGCAGGGTAATTTTGCTCTGAAAATTGTTGTTATTGATATTACTATTTCTTCCAGACCTCTCCGTACAAAGGACACTCTGCCGAAATTTTCTATGAATTTTGGACTTAGAAGATTTTTGTGAAAGTAAAAATGTTTTGCAAACTTTTATTTACTTGTATATGAAGGATTTAATTATTTATAAGTTGATATTTTATTTAAATTATTTAATTATGTAAATTAATTGTTTACAAATTTAATATTTTGAATAAGAGATATTGATTATTTAGTTCCTCCTTTTCCTTCTTTTCCCTTTTCGAGGACGAAAAGTTTTGAGTGAGGGAGAGTGTATGTTCGTCGACGGAAATTCTATCGGTTTAGAAAACCGTCAAACGAATTTAGAAATAAAAATAACCGCAAGAGCACGGCGTACACTTTGTAGTACGTGGCGAATACGGGTCGATCCGCAGGGAATTGTGAGATATTAAAAATCTATTCAATCAAATTAGACCAAATGGAGGAGGAATTGTTAACTAAAAATGAAGCTAAAACTAAAACGTGATTTAAAAACTATTAAACTAGAGAACAATTTAGAGGCAAATCCACTCTAATATTTTTGTAAATCAACAAACATAGAATTTATGATCTCTAACTTTGATATTAAGTGAAATGAGTGTTGCATTTATCATAAGTATGGTTTGTTTATGTTATTAATTAACATAACTCAAACCATCAAACTATAATACAACAATGATACCACTTATAATTCTCATGAAAATGAAGCCAAAGCAAAAGTTATTTTAAGTATGATCTATTTACTATTGTAACTAGTAATATAGATCATCAAATTTCATTTTCACTTTCATTTCAAAATAAAAAATGGATTAGCAAATGATGATGCAACTTGTGTTTATGTTGAATAAGAATAGCTCATTTGCATAAGCAATATAAGCTATCAAACCCACTTGTATAAACTTGCATCAAAACTCACTTCATGAAGCATAAACCAAATGAGATCATAAATCATAAAATGTTGAAATTACATAATATTTGAGAGCTTCATTACCCCTAAATTGAAGGGTTTAGCTACTCATTTGTGGCATTGAAGCAACACTTGTAAATTTCAACATGAAAGAGCAAAGAAATGAAAACTAAGCAAAGGAAGAAAGAGAGATTAACTATTAACTAATTACATAAAAATTAAAGCTACACTACTTGCATAAATGTAAATCTAAGCTATGAACATTAAAGGAAAGAGAGCATAGAAACAAAGATTAACAATAAAACAAAGAAAAGCATGTAGAAAAGAGAGAAGAAAGAGGCTTGGAAGCCATTTTTATTTCATAAAACATTGAGCTTACAATTTGATCTCTTAATTTCCTAAGTAAAATGAAAGAGTAGATGATCTTTTCATGTACACAAGTAGGCTATTTAAACATGCATAAAACCCTAATTCCATTTTTAGGGTGCTTCCCAAAATTCCTTTTAGGAAGTGTGGCCACCAAGTAACCATTAGCCACTAATTAATCCATCATTTGTTGTGCATGAAGCTTTAACCTCCACTTAGTTGTCCATTAGCTCATAATTGTACATTTAGGTAAGTGGGTAGGGTCCTCCATGATCTTGAACTTGAATTATTTCCTCTTCATTCCTTTGTATTTCCTTGTGCATGCATATATCATCATGAATCCCACTTCCAAATGCATCAAAATATCCTATAAAAATCATAAAAATTGTCCAAGTAAAAATTCATAAATTAACACATGCACACAAATGACCATTTTGCCCCTGAATGAAGATGAAAATATGATGGTTTGAAAATAATTGAATTTTGGTTTTAACTTGTAAAAATGCCCAAATATGATGTTTATTTAAATAAAAAGAGATAAAATATGGATGTAAATATATGCACATTTACGTGCCCATCAGTGTAACGACCCGTAATTTTCGATAATTAAAAATAGTTAATTTAATGAGGTTTGGTGATTTAATGTTGGAAGAAATAAAATTTGTGATTTAATAATAAGAATATAACTGGAATGAAATGTAAAAGTATTTATTTAAGGTAATTGATAACTGCTTTGAATGTAATTCCAATTAATTGAAATGATAAAAAGTTATAATTGGTTATAGATTGTAAATTAAATGTAATAATGTGTGTATTAATTGATAATTGGATTAAAAGATTAATTGATAATTTAAATGTTGATTAATTAATGAAATAATGTGAAAAAAACTGTAATTGGATAGAATTAGTATAGTGTAAGTTGGTATAACATTTGTTTGTAAATAATAAACTTACGAATGTTATTAAATGTAGAAAAAGTTGACAATTGCTATTTGTTACCAATTTATTTAATCAATTATAATTAAATGAAATTAAATGTTATGTAAAATGAGTTAAGACGATAATTGTAAAAGGTGAATGTAATAAAATGTACAGAAATGTCAATTATATTCACAAGACAATAATTAATTTAATAAAAAGAGTAAAACCAAGATAAATTAATTTATTGGGATTTTAAATTATAATTAATATGAAAATCGACAAAAATTCAATATAACTGAAGTATTGCAACTAATATGATAGAAGATGATAATTGTGGAATATTAATTGTAACATCCCGCCTTTTTAGACGCTTTAAGCAGACACACATGTCGACTCAAACCATACAGAAGGGCAGATTGTTATTGGGGTGAATAAGAAAAAGCAGAGAAAGAAAAAAAACAAAACAAAATCTCACAGCGGAATAACAAAATATAATAATCAAATAACAGTTCATGAAGCTGTATACAATACATCTGATTATACTTAAACAATACAAAAATCGGAGTTACACTTGTCAGAGATAAACCAATAATGCAGCGGAACAGTATGATGTAGTAGAATAATATAGTAAATAATAGTATTACAAATCTACATCTTCGTCCTCCAGAAATAAGGTCTTCAAATCCTGAAATGCTCAGGCTGACCCAAGCGAATTAAAAAGACATAACACTCGAGTCAGAACTAAAAGATCTTATGTAAGTCAAATCAACGGTAAATAAATATGAGTGTAAAAGGCGTCGGAGATGTTTACGGGGTTTGACATCTCCTATCCAGTGTCTGACGCGAGTGCAGTAACTTAAGAGATGTTCGGGATTCACATCTCCTAAGGATCCGTTAAACTATCTACTATGTAGTACAATACGCTATTATAATCTGTCTACAGTAAGATAAACTATTAAAATAGCGTTAAAGCGTTACATTTTCCCCTTAACACATTTTATAATGCCAATAGTCTATACAGTACCGTAACTCCCCGTAAACTGGGGCCGCCAGAGGATACCCCATAGGTACGACATAAAACAAACTCGTAGAAGGCACGCTAGGGTAGGTGACACGGCACAACTAGGCAATGCCAGGGTAGATATACCAATTACACTTCCGGACTGGTGGTAACGCATAACAGCTACTACCGCCCACCTCGGAACACACTCCCAAATCAAAAATCGAGGGTGGCCACCAAATCAATCGCAAAGTCAGAATATAGTATCGAAGGAATATGGCCGATCGGAGGAACGACCTCACTTAGCCCGTCAATTGCTCCTGTTTTAGCTACTTTAAGCTAACTCATGGGAGTCAGGTCCACGTATATACCTCATATAGGATCGTCGCCAACCATCCTACTTCATTCTGTAATCTCCACCGCGTACACAGTTGTCAAATGTGTTTTCGGTATTGGTAGAGAGTATGACAATATCTGATCCCGATCTCTTTAACAATTAATCACTTATTATACACCGGATGGTTCTTTTACATTTCCAAAATCATTTCATAATTGATATCAAAATATCATATTCAATTCAAATCATATCATTTTTGAAATCATTACTTACTTCCGAAATTATATCACATTGAAATCATAGTTCGAAATTATATTTCCTTTCAAAAGTCATATTTCCAAAATAGCCTAAACTCTCATTTCAAAATATCATATTAAACCAAATATGTTATTTAATTCCCAACTTAGGTTATAACGTCATTAACCATATTCACTTAAAAATCGAGAATTTGAATATAAACCCATCCATTATACTTAGTTTGGAATTTGAAGAAAATAGTTATAAATAGTTAATATAGATTTAAAATAGATTAAATAGCTTTAAAATAGATTAATTAGATTTAAAATAAGTTAAAACAGGTTAATTAGTTTAAATAAATTAAATGGTTTAAAATAGGATAAAATGATTTAATATAATTAATACAGGTTAAAATAGTTTAATACTTTGAAATCTTAATAATTAGAAATTTTGAAATAATATATATATTTTTTAAAACAGTTTATATTAAAACATGAATTTGGAATTTATATCAAATTAAACTATTCATTTCATTTCAACACCTTTGGACCATTTTCAATTTCCAAGTCAACAAACCAAATTCCAAACCTTTCAATTTCAAAATATTTCAAAGTTATTTTCAAACAACTTCAATAACTTAATTTCGATAGAATTTCATTTATACTTAAAAGTTTAACTTTAAACTTCCAATTTAATTTCTTAAAGCAATTCCTTTTAAACCAATTCACATTTCAACACAAAACTTGATTTTCCAATAATACTTCAATTTATATACATCAAATTTTATTTCAAGATATCATTTAATTGATTCAAAATTTAAGAAGTTCAAAATCATTAAATTTAACCAATCCGGTGTCCGTAAATAATTTTCTACCCTAGAGTCAAGTGATACGGATATTTATCATTCCAATCCGTAATTTAAAATGTTACGGTTATATATATCATTTCAAACCGCAATCTCGAATTAATAATAAAATCCATAAAATCGCTCGAGTCTATCATTTTAACCCATAACGATTTTTCCTTAATCTATTGATCATTCGGGTATGTATCATTTCAACCTATAGTGAACTTGTAGTTTATAATGATATAAAATAAAACATCCATTCATCCAATATCAACAATCAACATCCATTACAAACATCATCTAAATCAATCAATAAATATCAATATAGAACTGATAATCAATAACAGGTATTTAACTGGCAATTTATATTCAATATTAAATTAAATAACGATTTTAATTCAAATTAACTGAGATGATGATTTGAAATATACCAAATAGCCATAATAAATTTCTAATCACATCATAAATTTAATTTAACAAACATAAGAAATTTTAGAAGTTGTGAGTGGGTTAAAACACTCACCTTTGAATTTAAATCGAATTTAAATTCAAAATAAGCCCAAAATTTGAATGGTCTCAGAATTTGTCCAAACAAGCTTCAAAATGTCTGGAATTTCAATACGATCCTAGTGGAGAAAACCGCGCATGAAACGGACCTCGTATGTGAAAGTTACGCAAGTTCGAACATGGAAATTTAAAAACAAAAAAAACAAAATAAAATAAAATAAACTACCCAATCGCGAGCTGCCACGTCAACCCGCGCTATCATCGTCCAGTCTACCCTAACTCGTTCATCGCCCAATTGAAAGCTGCCAGCAAACGTTCCCTCGCGCCTACGGTCGGCCGCCACGGCGAACTGCAGCTAAGCCGACCACCACCGACCGATCACTTTCACCTCCGCCTTGACTTCCGGCCGCCTACAGGTCGACGAATAGCCCAGCCGCCGCTCGAAATTCTAACCCTAATCGAATTTTAAGCGACGATTAGACCGTCATCTCGTCCAACAAACCATGCCGATGAGCTCCCCTCAGTCCTCTCCACACAACGGTACCATTGATTTGGCGATCCATCGAAGTTGATCGTCGCGTGATGAATGGCCGTGAATAGTTCACCCAGTTCCGGCCACACAGAGACCCAGATCGAAAAATGAATCACATATTTGACTTGCGCTCGTCGAGAGCTTCAAATCGATATATAATTCGATATAGTTTGTGGAGTTTGATTTTCAATTTGAATTTTGATTTGGATTTGCAATTTGGGAATTAGGATTTTGTCTGCCATTGGAAAGAGGAGATGAGAAGGAGATGTACGTACAGACAAATAAGAATAAGAAGTGGCTAAGGTTTATAACGAGCTATTTATAGGCGAAGCTGAAATAGAAAAGAATGGATCGAATTTGATTTGGATTGAAACGATAAGCGACCCGAAAAGCCCGTTCTGTCTCCGAAACAAAATTAGGTCAATCCATATATCAAAATAGATGTTATCGATAATTTTAAACTCAATGGAATAGGTTTCAGGTCATAATTCCATCGTATGAAGAAGTTATGTTGAAATCGGCTTATTTCAAATTGATTTCAATTAAGTTGATTTCTAGGCGTTTCGAGCCCGTACGATCAAACGACAAGTCCGATCGCTACGAAACTTGAAATCCTACAATAATTCACCGTTACAGATCTGATGAAACTGGTTTCGTCAAAATCCGAGTCAGTGGCCAAAATGGCTATATTTCAATTAATTAAATAAATTAACCACCTTTTAATTCAAAATTTATAAACTAAGCTATTTCATCATTTTTAATCACTTGGACATCTACAATGACTTAATTCAGGTTTATATGACAATTCAATGTTGGTTATTACATTAATTATAGTGTTCAATTTCACTGTAATTAAATCCCATTTATTATATTTTAATTTCAATAAATTGCTTTAATTCGATTTCAACCTTTATATTCAACCAATTATAAAATCTAATAACATAGTTAACATTTGTTTATATTTCATTAGGATATTCCAATTTCCATCTTTAGTTCATATTAACTATTATATCTTCATTTTATTGAATTTTTGCCAATTTCAAACATTAAATAAAATTTAAAACCCCAAATTGATTTATTTATCCTGATTTCATTATTTTATTAAATCAATTATTACATTATGAATATAATTAACATTTCTATTCATTTTATTATATTCAAAATTTACAGTTATTGCCTTAACTCCCATTAATGTAACATTAATTCACATTTAATTTCAGTTGATTTCCAATTAAATTTTATAGACTAATTAAATAGGTAACTTATAATAATTGTTACTATTAACCTTTTAATCACACCTATAAGTTTATTACTTACAAACAAATGTTACAATTGCTTTCATAATACTGATATTATTCAATTACCATTAACAATATATTATTTCATTAGTTAATTAAATATTTACATTTGTCTACTTATATTCAATTTATAACCAAGTATAACAATTTACATTATTTCATTATCAGAGTTTCATTTAAATTATTAATAATTAACTTTAATTAACATGGTTAACTTTCATCCTATTTATTATTTCATTAACAAATTACAAATTTTAATTTCTTCAAATATTAAATAACAATTTTTTTTTAAATTAACCAATTTTTAATTATCAAAAATTTACGGGTTGTTACATTAATGCAATATGATGTAAACCAGTGTTAACTAGGTCCATAAAGTAATAATTGATTGGATAAAATGGACTGAAATCAAGTATAATCAATTTATTAGAATTAAATTATAATTAATTAGATTTAGTTATAGTTGAAATTGAACACGGTAATTAGTGTAATATTTAACACTGAATTGTTATGTAAATTTGTTTTAAATTATTATAAATGTCTAAGTAATCAAAAATGATAAAATCTGTTAATTATAAGATTTGAAATTAGAAGGTGATTTAATCAATTTAATAATAATTTATCTAATTAACGTGAAAATGGTCATTTTGGCCACTGACTCGGATTTTGACGAAACCAATTTTATCGGATCCGTAACAATAAATTATTGTAAGGTTTCAAGTTTTGTAGCGATCAGACTTATCGTTTGATTGTATGGGCTCGAAACGCGTAGAAATCAATTTAATTAAATTCGACTGAAATCAATTTGAAATAAGCTGATTTTAAGCTAACTTTTTCATACGATGGATTTAGGACTTGAAACCTGTTCCATTGAGTTTAAAAATATTGAAAACATCTATTTTGATATATGAGATGACCTACTTTCGTTTTGGAGGCAGAACGGGCTTTTTGGGTGTCACCATTTGTCGTTCGTGCCAATTCGATATGTGTTTATTTTCTTATCGGGCTTTGTTCGTATAAATAGCTTTGTTCTAACCCTAGCAGCCTTTTTATTTCTTATTATTGTACGTATCTGTCTATTCAACCTACAGCTTCTTCCTTCTACTAATGGCTGCAAATCAAAACCCTAAATCCAAAATCAAAATCAATTTCAAATTCAAACTCCTCCAAACTATATCATATTATATACCATTTCGAAGCTCTCGATGAGCGTAATCCACTGGTGTCATTCATTTCTCAAATCAAATCACCGTTTCTCCTGTAATTGTCGAATTTATTTCGACCGTCCGTATGAAGTTTTGACGATCCAACGGTGGATCGTCGTCCGATCGACGATCGGGAAGCGGCGTTGGAAAGTGTTAGCACCAAAATTGGTCACTAACCTCGTTGAGAAAGATTGTGTAGAGATATAAGTGATGAAGATAAATTAAACAAGGAAGAAAATGCTAATTTAAATGAAGAAAGTAAGAACACCGGATTTATAGTGGTTCGGCGTAATTGCCTACATCCACTTTGAGGTTAAACTTTATTGATCTTCTTAATGATAGATTACAAATACAATTCGTAGATCAAATGCTTGAATGAAATGCTAGGTAAAGAAGATGAGTTTTGAAAATGGCAGAGTCTCCCCAGTGTTCTCCAAAAAAGGTCCCTTTTCACTGTGCCCCTACCCCTCTATTTATAGACAAAGATGGGTTGGACTTCCCAGGTGGGCTTGGCAGCCGAACACCTTGGCCCAAATGGAGTGGTCGCTATGTGCCAAACCAATCAGGCCGAACGGTTGGATGCCGAACCACTCTCTTCATGCCGAACGAGGCGCTTGCTGTGTGGGATGCCGAACCATTCTCTTCATGCCGAACGAGGCGCTTATTGTGTGGGAAGGGTAGGTTGAATAGCAATCGAAGCCGAATGTGCCTCTGGCCGAACGAAGCATCTGGCCGAACGCTACCTTTGGCCGAATGAAGCCCTTCGCCGATCGATGTCTCTGGCCGAACGATGGCTCCGACCGAACGTTGTCTAATGCCGAACGATGGGTCAGGCCAAACGATAGCTTTCGCCGAACAATGCTTCTGGCTGAACGATGGGTCAGGCCGAACGATAGCTTTAGCCGAACAATGCTTCTGGCCGAACAATAGGTCAGGCCGAACGATAGCTTTAGCCGAGCAATGCTTCTGGCCGAACGATGTCTCTGATGTCGAGTGCTCCTGGATGTCGAGTACTCCTGGATGCCGAGTACTCCTGGATGCCGGGCACTTTCTGGATACCGAGCACTTCCTGTATGCCAAGTACTCCTGGATGCCGAGTACTCCTGGATGCCGAGCACTTCCTGGATGCCGAGTACTGCTGTATGCCGAGTACCTAATTGCCTGGTCAAATCTCTAGGAAACACTTGCCCCCCAAAGTGTATTACGTGACTGAATCGTGATACGCTTTGAATTACGTATCCTCCATGTTTTGTTTCAAATCCTTGACTAAACCCCAGTGGAGATGCCTTCCTAAGAATATCAGCGGCTGAGGCGTGTGCCGATCGTGGTATAAATGCCGAACGAGGCATTCGAAACCGAGCGCTCCTTAAGTGCCGAACGTCATTGTATGCCGATGCCGAACGATGCGACTTTGACCGGTTCCACCGGATGTAGCCTTTTCGGCTTCTTCTTTTTCCCTATAAAAGCCGGCACCTTTTCCCTTTTCACACTTCTAACACCTCTGCCTTGCACCTGCCGAAGCTCCCAGTTAACATTCTCCAACGATTCGTCAATTCCTTCCAAGTCCTCAACCTACCAACTAGGTATCGATTCTTCCACCTAAATACAGTCTTTACGCTCGAACTCCCTAATTGATGGGGTAAGTCGAGCCTTGACTAAAGTATCTAAAAAGTTGCCAGAGTCACGTGATGAGGGTGGAAGGAAGAGTGAGTAGAGATGAGCTTTCTAGGAAGCTGTTGGTAGATGCATTGTGGTTCAGCATAAATCTCTTGTGCCGAATGAGATTGGAGGAAGAAAGAGCATAGGAGAAGTAGGAGATGGTTGGGGGCATCGAATGATAAGGTCTGGCACGACTTGCCGAACGACCCGCCCTCGTAGTTTGGTGTGGATGGAAGAAGGAGATGGGAATGAAGTCGCTGCTAAGGGAAGTGTGTCGAGCATTGTCTCGGCCGAACAAGGTTTTGGCCAAACGATGCTTTGCCGAACAGTCACAAACGCCGTATTACACTTAGGCCGAACAAACATAAATGCCGAACCACACTAAGGCCGAACAATACAAATGTCGAGTTACACTTTAGGTCGAACAATTCAAGTGCTGGACAATCATGAGTGCCGAACAATACAGATGCCGAACAATCGTAAGTGCCGAACAGCATAAATGCCGAACAACAACTTAGCCGAACAAAAAACCAAGGCCGAACACTACTTACATGCCGAACAGATATATGTTGAACAACAGACATGCCGAACTATCATAAAGGCCGAACGATACCTTTCACCGAACAGGAATTTGGCCGAACACTTAGTAACTATACCTATTCATACGGCAAAACAAGAACCAGGACCTAAGCATACTAGCATATATGAAACTGACCTGGATCACTAACTTCCTAGCTTTTAGTAGACATAAATCTAAACTTAGATTAACATATATTTTCTGAATCTGGAACTGGTATCACCACAAGGCGGGCTCTTTGAGACGGTCAGCGATGACGGTCTTCGAAGGCGAACTTTTAGACTCTCAATGCTTACACACAACTGCTTGCACTAGTTTACACACCACGTGGGGGGAACACTCGTATTGTTAATTCTAACATTCAACGTTTTTCAAGTATAGTTTTCACAGGCGCTTAGACGGATTCATTATTTATTAGGGATGTCTAAAAAATCTAGCTCCGCCACTATATCTGATAGGCCTGGCCCTTCATCAAGGCAGGAAATCGCTGATACTCCAAATCCGTCGACTTCCCCTGCCCATAACTTAGCTCCTGATGCCCTGGAGGCAACAATTCTCTTAGACAATTCGATCGACTCACAGGCTTCTAAGATTAATGAGGTCGCACTTCGGCGAATATGCTCCATCCATGGGATCCCCTTCGCCGATGTGTTGGTCCCGTCGCGACACGATCGTCCTCACCTGCCCCTAGTCGGATATATCGCCTGTAACAAGTTCATGTGCTGGATGGGCAGCGTGCCTCCATTCAATTTATTTCTTCGGGACGTGTTGTAGTACATAGATATTGCCCCATCGCAGCTGCATCCTAACGGTCACGCGTTTATATATGGGACCTACCTACTCTTCATGGCCGTCTTCTCTAGGCCTCCAACTTCTGGCGACATCAGATACATTTATATGATCAAAAAGCGGAAAGATAGCCCTTCCTTCATGTTCCTCGAGCCGTACCACAAATGCCAAATCTTGACCGGACCATGTAGCAAATTCGCCCTGTACAAACAGGAATGGTTCTATGTGCGTTGCCCTCCTGGTTTCGCGAGGAGATGGGTCGAAGGCAGTAAGTCTCTTTGCCGAGTCATCATTCGTGTTTCATTGGAGTTATGCTTTTCCTAACTCCTCGTTTCATCTTTTCAGGTATTAACCCGCGTCCGGAGGGCCGAGGATATTCTGAGGCCGTCGAAGCCATTAGAGCTCTTCCTGTCGAGGATCGAGACATCCGAACCATCATTTCAAATGAATCATTGTCAAGGTTCGGTTTGCTAGCCCCAGGTCGCCGGATTAGCCTTCCAGAGGGCGTTTCCATCCCCAAATCCGCTCCCGCTAGAGGGGAAAAACAAGCTGGATCGTCATCACGCCGTACTCCTGATGCAAATGAAGAGGGTGAAAGCAAGGAGGATGAAGCTCCTGAGACTCGAGGCGAGAATGTGGGTCCTGCTTGGAACCCGGTGGTCGAAGTGCACGACATTGAAACGTCATCCTCCCCTTCGAAGGGAAAGAAGAAATTGACATACAAGATACGGAAGGAGAAAGTTGGCGGAACTTCAAAAGTCACACTCATTCCGTCAGAGAAAGAGGTTTCCTCATAGCATATGGAAAGTTCTCTAAGGGATCTGTCGAATCTTTCCATCCCCGATCATGATATACTTAATTATGGTTTTGACGATCCTGAAGTCTTCAAGTTTCCTTCGCCCGCTAGAGGCAACACGGGAGTTCAACTCCCAGTCCAGGGGGACAACACTCCAATCAGTAGAGATAAAGGAACCGGTCCGTTGGGGGGAACACTAGGACACACACGCACTTCATCGTACACTTCAAATTTTTCCTTATCACCTCGACTATTCTTAACGCGTTGTTATTTTTATCCTTTGCAGGTGACATGGGGCGCTCCCACGGGCTCGATCGTCTCCACAGCTCTTCTATATTTCACCATCCCAGATGGGATTCAGGCTCGGGTAGGCGCAGGGACAGGGATGATTATGAGGATCGAGACAACCGTCCTCGCGATTCGTCTTATCGAAAGAAGACATATTCCCAATCTTCACAGTCCCGTGATCCTCTTCCTCAAACTGAGCCGGATAGAGAGAAGCCTTTGCAGAAGGGGTCCCAACCTGATGTTTCCCGAGAACAACACTCTGGTTCATCGAGTACAAGGCAAACTCGGGAGCATCGAAAAAGAGCAGAACTCTCAAAGCCTCCTCCCCCTACTCCCGCGGTTGACCCAACTGTAGCAGAGAAGATGGTTGATCTTAAGGCCAAATTCCTAAAAATCTGCTTTGACGGTCTAAAATTCCTCCTGGCTATTCATCATATCCCAGGGCACGTGAAGCAGAGTGCCATTGCCTGTAACAACGACGTCTATGTTCAACATGACGCGTTTGAACATTTGGTCGAAAAGATCTCGGAGGTATCGGTTGAGCGACAATATGAAATTGATCGTCTGAAATTGGAAGCTGGCTGTGACAAGAACATCATCAAGCATCAAGATGAAGAGCTCACTTCGTATAAGTCGAAGCTTGAAGCTGCTGAGTAAAGTGCAAAAGATACCGCCGAGGCAGTCACTCGTTTAGTGATGACCCACAAGAAGGAACTCGATGAAGCAGTCCAGCGCAGCGGTGCCCTTGCCTTAGAAAAAGATTCTATCCAGAAAGAAAGGGACGCGCTTGCCATACAAGTCGAAGAGTTGAAAGAATTACTCTCTAAGGAGAAAGAGGATAAAGTAGCTGCTCAAGAAGAGTCACACCGATATTGCGATGAAATCATTGCTACTCGGCACTTGAAAACGAAGCTCGACGACGAACTTGCTGGAGTTGAAAAAATGAAAGACGAAGCCCGTGAGGAGGGCAGAAGAAAAGCTTCGGAGGAGATTGACTCTCGCCTCGAGGCGGCCGCAGAGGCCGGCAGGGAAGAGGTCAAGTGCATGTTCGACTCGTTGATTGCTGAGTATGGCGCCCGCGTCCTTATGCATCGCGACTTGACATTCTTGGGCGAGGGCTATCTTGAATCCCTAGCTGAGGCCTAGGAAACTCTAGTGAAGATTAGGAAAATCGAGTTGGGCTCTGAAGAAGTTGATGAGGATGCCCTGGTGAAGGAATTTCTTAGAGGGAACGAGCCAGCGAACTTATCTGCGGCTTTGGCGCTTTATAGCAAAGGCTCTCCCCCATCAAAAGAGAAAATTGATGAAGTTGGTCCATCTGGGGCTAAGACTACGGCTCCTCATATTGCTGCTCCGCCCACTGCTCAACCGGATAGTCGGCCAACACTTGACCCATTCGAGCAGTATGCCGGCTACGATCCTGAAGATCCTGGGCTTGTCGTTCATGTGTTATCCCCCATTCTGGAGGGTGAAACTCCACGCGCAACTGATAGCCAGCCAGAACCCGGTAGGAAATTCTTCTTTTTTAGAAGTTAAAAGATCCGTCACTTTCTAGTAGCGGTTATTCTTCCTAACATTCATTCTTTATGTTTTCATGCAGGCTGCTCTGATCCTGAGCCAACCTCGAGGAGCGATGATGCCAAGGAGGAGGTAGAGAAAACAAGCGATGTTGCTCATGCGGGAGTAACTCCTGGCCCTGACGCTCAAGTGATAGGGGCGCTAGACGATGATAAGCTTGACACCTCATCTCCCGCCGAAGGGAGTGATGAAATCGAGATCACTGGCGCCTCCGAACATACTTCGAAGATGAGCATGAAAGAGCGTCTTGCTGAAGAGGAGAAGAAAAAAGTCGAGGTCAAAGTTGAGCCTGAAATACTGGAACTCACCGACCCGCGGAACAGACCTTTGAAGATCATTCTCCCTGGCAGATCCAAACCGCTGGATGTTCCTTCTCCTACTCCTGACTCCGCTTCTTTAGCAAGCAAGAAATCCAAGAAGAAGCATGAGGGAGAGGAGTCATCGGAAAAAACAAAAGAAGACAAGAAGAAGAAACCGAAGAAATAATCGCTATACTCGTTCAACGAGTTTTTGCTTAAGTCTTGTAACTACTTTTATCTTTTGTCTCCGTAGTTTGTATAGGTAGGTTCTTGACTCCAAGTTTTGGAGAGATAACCGTGTAACCTCATTTTGGACTATCAAATAAAGTTTAGTTCCTTAGTCGTTTGAACGATTCTTCGGAGCGGCATACTTCTTGTTCTACATTTCTCGAGTACTTAGAATTTTTTCTAAATTCGCGTTCCAGGGACTCATAGTAAGTTGATCTGCATTCAGGGGATTCGGAGATTGAGATTGTTTATACTCTAGTCCGCACTCTGGGGACTTAGAGTACTCCGGTCCGCACTCCGGGGACTCAGAGATTAATATCGTTTATAATCTAGTCCGCGCTCCGGGGACTTAGAGTACTCCGGTCCACGCTCAGGGGACTCGGAGATTGAAATTGTTTATACTCTAGTCCGCGCTCCGGGGACTTAGAGTACTCCGGTCCGTGATCCGGGGACTCGGAGATTGAAATCGTTTATACTCTAGTCCGCGCTCCAGGGACTTAGAGTACTCTGGTCCGCGCTTCGGGGACTCGGAGATTGAAATTGTTTATACTCTAGTTCGCGCTCCGGGGACTTAGAGTACTCCGGTCCGCACTCAGGGGACTCAGAGATTGAAATGGTTCATACTCTAGTCCGCGCTCCGGGGACTTAGAGTACTCCGGTCCGCGCTCCGGGGACTTGGAGATTGAAATCGTTTATACTCTAGTCCACGCTCTGGGGACTTAGAGTATTCCGGTCCGCGCTCCGGGGACTCGGAGATTGAAATCGTTTATACTCTAGTCCGCGTTCCGGGGACTTAGAGTACTCCGGTCCGCGCTCCGAGGACTCGGAGATTGAAATTGTTTATACTCTAGTCCACGCTCCGGGGACTTAGAGTACTCCGGTCTACGCTCCGGGGACTCGGAGATTGAAATCGTTTATACTCTAGTCCGTGCTCTGAGGACTTAGAGTGCTCCGGTCCGCACTCAGGGGACTCGGAGATTGAAATTGTTTATACTCTAGTCCGCGCTCCGGGGACTTAGAGTACTCCGGTCCGCGCTCCGGGGACTCAGAGATTGAAATCGTTTATACTCTAGTCCACGCTCTGGGGACTTAGAGTGCTCCGGTCCGCACTCAGGGGACTCGGAGATTGAAATCGTTTGTACTCTAGTCCGCGCTGCAGGGACTTAGAGTACTCTAGTCCGTGCTCCGGGGACTCGGAGGTTGAAATTGTTTTTACGAGTTCGTACATCGTACAGAATAATGTAGTTCTAGTAATTCATCACCCGACTATGAGATATAGAAACATTAGTAATTCATGAAAAATACGGCTTCAAGCCTTTATTAACGAAAAACAACTAAACTGCCTAATTACATGGCTAAAAAGAAACTAAGTTATGACTGAACGAAAACATATAGGAAATAACTGTGCCAAAAAGAGGAAAGAAACATACTAAATGTAATAATGTCGCAAATGTTCACTGTTCCACGCTCGGGGGAGTGTCACGCCATCAACGGTCGCTAGCTTGAATGTTCCCTCTCCAAGCTTCCGTTCAAGGACATATGGTCCTTCCCATTTGAAATTCATACGTGATGGTACCGGGAAAACTCGTTTCAAAACGAGATCACCCACATCAAAAATTCTTGGGCGGACTTTGTCGTTGTAGTAACGCTTGACTCGGTGCCTATGCGCTGCCGCCCTTAATTCGGCCTCTTCACGTTTTTCATCGACACAGTCCAGTGATTCCAATAAGAGGTCTTGATTTGTCTTGGGATCATAATATGTCACTCGGTGTGATGGAACTTCAAGTTCCACGGGTATAACGGCTTCCGAGCCGTATGCCAAGGCGAACGGAGTGTGGCCGGTCGCGGACTTGTGGGTGGTTCTATAATCCCATAATGCTGTCGGGAGTTCATCTACCCACTTGCCTCCGACTTTCTCCAAACGCTTCTTCAGTATGGACTTGATTATTTTGTTTACAGCCTCGACTTGTCCGTTAGCCTTTGGATGCGCAATGGCGGCGAACTTCTTCTCAATGCCATACTTAAGACAGAACTCTTTGAACTCTCTGCTTTCAAACTGCGTTCCATTGTCTGTAATGATGGTTCGAGGGAGGCCAAAGCGGCATATAATGTTTCGCACAACGAAATTAATGACCTTCTTAGAGGTGATCGTGGCTAGAGGTTCTGCCTCGGCCCATTTTGTGAAATAATCGACTGCAACTATCGCGTATTTCGCGCCACCTTTGGATATGGGCAAAGAGCCGATTATGTCGATTCCCCAGATTGCAAATGGCCAGGGACTAACCATTTGTGTGAGTTCTGTTGATGGAGTCCTCAGGGTTTTCGCATATCTTTGACACTTGTCACATTTCCTTACGTAGTCTGCAGCGTCCCGGTTTACGGTTGGCCAGTAATATCCATAGCGGAGGATCTTTTTTGCTAGTGTTTGCCCCCCAGTATGGTCGCCACATTCCCCTTCGTGAACCTCTTTCAAGACCCGCTTTGTCTCATCATGAGCGATGCATCGTAGTAAGGGGACTGAGAACCCCTTTCGATACATTAATCCATCCTGCATCACGTATCACGCGGCCTTTCGAAGGACCTGTCGTCGTTCGCTCCTTTTTTCTGGTAAAGTCCCGGTCGTCAGGTACAGTTTGAATGGGGTTATCCACGACTCCTTCTCGATTCCCATTTCCAACACACAATCAACTTTCATCTCGTTCAAGCTCGGAGCATGCAAGGCCTCAATGGGAAACAATCCCATTTGCTGCGCATCGCCAGTGCTTGCAAATTTAGCCAACGAGTCGGCTTCTTTATTCTGTTCGCGCGGGATATGTGAAATATCATAACGCTCAAGGTTCGACAGTAGTTCTTGAACCAGAACAAGGTACGGAGCAAGCTTCTGTCCCTTTGCTTGGTAATCTCCCCGCACTTGGTAGACCACCAACCGTGAGTCACAAAAGATTTCAACTGATTTGATCCTGAGTTCTCCAATGAGTTTCAAGCCAGCAATTAGTGCTTCATATTCTGCTTCGTTATTTATGGTCGGGAAATCGAGCTTCAGAGCGTAACAAATCGATCAATTTTTCGGAGTTACAAGAACTATGCCAGCGCCGGAGCAACGGTCGTTTGATGCCCCATCGGTGTACAATTTCCATCGAACAAGGGGAATGGCATTGTGATTATCTGGTTCGTCGGGTACAGTAAACTCAGCGATGAAATCTGCTAATGCTTGCCCTTGTATGGCTCTTCGTGGCAAGTAAGCGATATCGAACTGGCTCAACTCGATATTCCATTTTAACAATCTTCCAGAAGTTTTTGGTCGTTGGAGTACCTGCCGTAGGGGTTGATCGGTATAAACACTGATTGAGTGTGCTTGAAAGTATGGGCGCAGCTTCCGTGATACAATCACCAAGCAATAGGCCAATTTCTCGATTTTAGGGTAATTTCTTTCTGCCCCCGTTAAACGCTTGCTAACGTAATACACCGGCTTTTGGATTCGGTCCTCCTCGTGGACCAAAGCCGCACTTATAGCATGTGGGGATACAGCCAAGTACACGTACATCATCTCATGGTCTACCGGTTTTGACAGCACTGGAGGACTCTCCAGATGCCTCACCAGATCCCGGAATGCTTCCTCACAATCGGATGTCCACTCGAAATTCCTCTTCCCTTTCTTTATTATATCAAAGAAAGGAATGCACTTGTCTGTGGCCCTGGATATGAATCGACTCAACGCAGACACTTTCCCATTCAAGCTTTGCACTTACTTTATAGTTCTGGGCACTTGCACATCTCGGATAGCTTGAATATTTACTAGGTTAGCTTCAATTCCCCTTGCGTTAACAATGAATCCCAAAAACTTCCCCGATGCAACGCCGAAGGAACATTTCAGAGGATTGATCTTCATCCCATAATATCTGAGTATATCGAACATCTCCGCTAAGTCTCGAATGTGGTCGTTTGACTGTCGTGACTTCACGAGCATGTCATCCACATAGACTTCCATCATTCTGCCAAGCTGGTCTTTGAACATTCGATTCACCAAACGTTGATAAGTCGCTCCTGCATTTTTCAATCCGAAGGGCATTACTACATAGCAATATAGCCCGACATTTGTGATGAAACTGGTGTGTTCTTGGTCCGGAATATGCATCGGGATTTGATTGTAGCCCGAGTATGCATCCATGAATGATAACAACTCGTGTCCTGTAGTGGAGTCGACCAGCTGATCAATCCTAGGCAACGGGAAACTATCCTTGGGGCACGCTTTGTTCAAGTCGGAATAGTCTACACAAGTTCTCCATTTCCCATTCGCCTTCTTCACCAGCACGGGTTCGATACCCATTCGGGATAGAGGGCGTCGCAGATGAACCCATTGGCTTTGAGTTTGTCCACTTCCTCTCTAAGAGCAGCGGACCTCTCTGGGTCCATCCCCCTCCTCTTTTGTTTAACTGGGACGTATTTTGGGTCTATGTTCAACATATGACTCGTAATGGCGGGAGAAATCCCGCACATATCAGAATGCACCCAAGCGAAAACATCAAGATTTGCTCGGAGGAAATCACTAAGGTCTTCAGTCATTGCGGGGTCGAGTTGTGATCCGATCTTCAATACTCGCGATGGGTCGTCTCGGCTGACTGAAATGTCAATTGTTAATTCAGCCGACGCTGCCTTTTCTTCCTTGGGTTTCTCATCGTCGTCTCTCGGATCTATGTCTCTGAAGATCCGAGAATTATGCCGGAGCCAGGGCTCGGGCACTACTTGTCAATTATCATTATTAAGGATGCGGACAGGATTGTCCGCAACCTTTCCTTTCTCCCTCCGATGGGCTTCTTAGAGCTCAGCCACATAACAGGAACGACCAGCTGCTTGGTCGCCATGAACAACACCTACTCCTTTGTCAGTTGGGAACTTCAAAGTTAAGCACCATGGGGCTAATGCCGCCCTAAACTCAGCCAGGGCCGGTCGGCCCAAGAAAACATTATACGGAGAATCCACATCCAAAACTACGAAGGGTAGGATTCGCACCCTCCGACGTTCGCCTTGTCCCAGTTCAACTGGTAACTCAACATACCCCACTGCATCGGTCGCTGCGCCATTAAAGCCGTGTATACGAGCTTTGGACGGTTTCATGTCCTTTGTTTCCATTTTCATCTGGTCATAAGCCTTCTTGAAGATGATGTTGACAGAACTTCCACAATCAATCAAAATTCTTTCCACATATGCCGGTCTGATCGTTGCAGATATGACCATCAGGGTCGATGGTTGGAGCCTCCACTTGGTTAGCATCTCTGTTTCTGAACACTATATCGTCTGTCATTACGCGTTGCTGCTTAGCTGGGGTCCCATCCTCCATGTTCGAACAACATTCGAAATCTGCATGCTTCAGGGCACTAGCATACCGCTCCATCTCCTGCCAATTCTTATCCGTGGGGTGAGGCCTGCCGATGATCGTGTTTATGACTAGTCTGCCCACAGTCCGGGCAGGTTCAACGGGATGACGTGGAGCTGGAGCACGACCTGGGTTGGATGTTCCCTGTCCTCCTTCCTGAGGATCCTTCACAAATTCCTGCAACTTCTTCTACGTGATCAACTTCTCTATGGCATCGTGTAGATGTCTGCACTCTTCCGTATTATGCCCATAGGTCTCATAGAAGCGACAGTATTTGCCAGTCCGTTTTCGTTCCTCGGTTGACTCTTTTGGACGTGGCTTTCTGTACTAAAAGGTATTGCAGGTTGAGAGGTAAATGTACTCAAGAGATGCATTCAGCGGGGTATACTCGTTGTAGCTCGGAATTCTCGGCTTCCACTTCCCTGCTTCTCTCTTCTTCCCTTGATTTCTTCCTCCAGACTCCTTAGGCTGCCCAGGCTTGTTCTGGACATTGACTTGGACCTTTCCCAAGTTGTCTCCGGACTGCTTCATAGCAATGTTGCTTTTCACGGACTCTTGGACAGGTCCAGGTGCCTTATCTCGCCTTACCCACCTAGCTTCCTCTCTTCTTATGAACTGGTGTGCCTTTGAGTAAAAATGTTCTAGCGTAGTCGGAGGTTTTCCTACCAACCAGTCTCCAAATTCAGAATCCGGGTCCACACCTCACATCACAGCCATTAGAATTGCATGATCATTGGGATTACTGACTTCGGTTGTCGCAACATGGAATCTTTGTAAATATTCCTTTAATGACTCCCTGGGATTTTGGATTACACTTGACAGAGACATTACGTCCTTTGGACGAGTAGTGTGTATCCTGAACTTCTCAATAAACTTCTTTGCCAACTCCTCGAAATTGGATACGGACCACAGAGGAAGTCGGGTGAACCACATAGTAGCGATCCCAGATAGAGTAATTGGAAAGCATCTACACTTGGTTGCATCATTTGCTCTAGTTGAATCCATCATCCACTCGTACCTCATGACGTGCTGTCTGGGATCAGTTTTTCCCTCATAAGCAGGGATAGTTGGCATACTAAACTTTCTGGGGTATGCCGCCTGCAGCACAATGTCTGTAAACGGAGTATGACTTCTTGATACTCCCCAATCGTCATTCGATAAGCCTTGATTTTCTTTCATCAATTGCCTGACCATGGCTGTCAGATCTGGTGTTTGTATAGAAGGCGGAAGGTTAGAGTCTGTTCTACGCGACTGTCCATGCTGATGCCTCCTCTCCTGGCGATCTGCCAAACGTGCATCCTGAGGTTCGACATCGTTAGCGTTTTGAAGGTCTGGGTCTCCAGCCTCCACATGCACCCCAGTTCCTAAGTTTCCAGCTCCGGCTTGGTCACGGTCTACAGCTGTTCGAACAACAGCACCTGTCCGTGCAGTTTCAGTCTTACGGTGCCTACGCCTGGGAGGTTCATCGGATGAAGTTGAGCTGTCGGATGAGGAGTAAGGGGCGGGATTGCCCCCAGCATTCTGTTGCTGTTGTTGAGTGAGTTGTGCCATCAGGTTGGCGTTAGCTTGCATCTGCTCTCCTAGTTGTCTCCTGCTTTCCCTGAGTTCTCTCATCAAGTCATTGAACTCTATTCTGGTGACAACTGGAGTTTGGTCTTGGGCGGCAATTCCTACACCCGGAATTGCTGGCTGATTTCTTGGTCCTGCTTGCTACATGCTAGCAGTCTCGTGGGCGTCCACATTATGAGAAGCTGACCTGGTACGTGGTCTCGCCATTGTAGAGTTATTGGTATAAACTCTGAGTAGAATCAACGGATGTCCTATCAATGAGTCGGATCTTCTTTGGGGGATTTGTTCAATCCAGTAGCTTCAAAGCAGATCCTTGAGGCTTGAGAATTCAATTCTCAGTGAAAGCACCAAAGTGTTAGCACCAAAATTGGTCACTAACCTCGTTGAGAAAGATTGTGTAGAGATATAAGTGATGAAGATAAATTAAACAAGGAAGAAAATGCTAATTTAAATGCAGAAAGTAAGAACACCGGATTTATAGTGGTTCGACGTAATTGCCTACGTCCACTTTGAGGTTAAACTTTATTGATCTTCTTAATGATTGATTACAAATACAATTCGTAGATCAAATGCTTGAATGAAATTGCTAAGTAAAGAAGATGAGTTTTGAAAATGGCAGAGTCTCCCAGTGTTCTCCAAAAAAGGTCCCTTTTCACTATGCCCCTACCCCTCTATTTATAGACAAAGATGGGTTGGACTTCCCAGGTGGGCTTGGCAGCCGAACACCTTGGCCCAAATGGAGTGGTCGCTATGTGCCGAACCAATCAGGCCAAATGGTTGGATGCCGAACCACTCTCTTCATGCCGAACGAGGCGCTTGCTGTGTGGGATGCCGAACCATTCTCTTCATGCCGAACGAGGCGCTTATTGTGTGGGAAGGGTAGGTTGAATAGCAATCGAAGCCGAACGTGCCTCTGGCCGAACGAAGCATTTGGCCGAACGCTCCCTTTGGCCGAATGAAGCCCTTCACCGATCGATGTCTCTGGCCGAACGATGGCTCCGACCGAACGTTGTCTAATGCCGAATGATGGGTCAGGCCGAACGATAGCTTTAGCCGAAAAATGCTTCTGGACGAACGATGGGTCAGGCCGAACGATAGTTTTAGCCGAACAATGCTTCTGGCCGAACGATGGGTCAAGCCGAACGATAGCTTTAGTCGAACAATGCTTCTGGCCGAACGATGGGTCAGGCCGAACGATAGCTTTAGCCGAGCAATGCTTCTGGCCGAACGATGTCTCTGATGCCGAGTGCTCCTGGATGCCGAGTACTCCTGGATGCCGAGTACTCCTGGATGCCGGGCACTTCCTGGATGCCGAGCACTTCCTATATGCATGCCGAGTACTCCTAGATGCCGAGTACTCCTGGATGCCGAGCACTTCCTGGATGCCGAGTACTGCTGTATGTCGAGTACCTAATTGCCTGGTCAAATCTCCAGGAAACAGAAAGGTGGCATCGAGCAGGTCACGTGGTGGTGTTCGCTGGTCGTATTATGGTCGGAGATCACCGGAATTTGGGCTTATATGGTCACGGCAGCGGGTCCAGATAGCAAGACTGGAAGCATCGGCGTGGAGGTTGGAGGGGTGTCCCGACCAGGACGTCGCGTGGGCGGTGTCAGATCTAGGTGATGGCGACGTTAGAAGGTGCGGCATGGAGATTTTGGATGGTGGCTATAGGGTTTCGATCGAATCTGAGGTATCGTTTGGGTCGCATGAACGAAGATTGGGGGTGACGTGTCTGTTTGTTTAATATTTTTTTCTTTAATTTAAATTTTATTTTCAATCATTCTAATATCCATATCTTTTTCATACGAGGTCCGATTCATGCGCGGTTTGTTTCATTGGGATCCTATCGAAATTTCGGACATTTTAGAACTTGTTTGGACGAATTTTGAGACTGTTGAATTTTGGGCCTTATTTTGGATTTCAAATCGATTTGAAATCAAAGGTGGGTGTTTTAACCCACTCACAACTACTAGATTATCTTATGTTAGTTAAATTAAACTTATGATGTGATTAGAAATTAATTGATTAAGGTTTGGTATGTTTAAATTGTCATTCTACTTAAATTAGACTTTTATTGCATTTAATCATCGTTTAATTTAATATTGAATTTAATACCTGTTAATGATAATCAGTTATCTATTGATGTTAATTGGTTGATTTGGATGATGATTGTGATGGATGTTTGATTGTTGATATTGGATGACTGGATGTTGTATTTTTATATTGTCATAACACTGCAAGTTCCCTATGGGTTGAAATGATACATACCCGAATGATCTATAGATTAGGGAAAAATCGTTATGGGTTGAAATTATACATACCCGAATGATCTATAGATTAGGGAAAAATCATTATGGGTTGAAATGATAGACTCGAGCGATTTTATGGATTTTTATTTAATTCAGGATTTCGATTTGAAATGATATATAACCGTAAAATTTTAAATTGCGGATTGAAATGATAAATATCTTTACAACTTGACCATAGGGTAGAAAATTATATATGGACACCGGATCGATTAAACTTAATGATTTTTAATTCTTTAAATTTTTAATTCAGTTAACAGGCATTTTAAAATAGAAATTGATTTATATAAACTGAATGATTTTCGATAATCCAAGCACTAAGGTTGAAATTGGAATTGATTTAATGAATTGTTCAAGGGATTTAAATTGAAATTTCAAAGTTGAAGTATCAAATATAAATGAATTTATCGGAATTGAGTTACTGAAAATGTTAGATATAACTTTGAAATCTATTTTAAACTAATTTAAACTATTATAATTAAATTAACTATTTTAATCAATTTAAAACTATTTTAATTTATTTTAATCTACTATAACCTATTTAATCCAATGTAATCTATTTTACCTATTTTAAACTAATTAAACTTATTTAATCTATTTTAACTCTATTTAATATAAATTAAATCTATTTAATACAAATTAAATCTATTTAAATTTATTAAATTTATTTTTAATCTATTTAATATAAATTAAATCTATTTAATCTATTTTAAATTTATTTAATCTATTAAAAATCTATTTAAGATAATTTAAATCTATATAGATCATTTTAAAATCTAATTAAATCAAATTTAAATCTATTTTAAACTATTTCTACTATTTAAACTATTTTAATCTATTCTAAACTATTTTTAAACTATTAAAACTATTTATGACTATCTAAACTATTTTCTAAAATTCCAGACTATGTAAAGTTGAAGTATTTATATTTAAATCCTTGATGATGATACAACCTAAGTTGGAATTTGAAATTGATACCTTTTTGTGAAATGACATATTTGAGTAAATATGATTTTTTTTAAAGTGAATATGATTTTGGAAGTGAATGTGATTATGAAAGTGAATATGATTCGAAAGTGATATGGTTTTGAGAATATGATATTTCGATATCAATTATGAATTGGTTTTGGGAAATGTAAAAGAACCATCCGGTGTGAAATGAGCGTTTGGTTGTTAAAGAGACCGGGAGCGGATATTGTCATACTCTCTGCCAATAGCGAAAACCACTTTAACAACTGTGTACGTGGTGGAGATTCCAGAAATGAAGTAGGATGGTTTGGCGAACGATTCTGTATGAGGTATTTACATGACCTTGACTCCCATGAATCAGCTTAGATGTGACTAAAACAGGAGCCACGCCGGGCCAAGTGAGGTCGCACCTCCGATCGGACATATTTCTTCGATACCATATTATGACTTTGTGATGATTTGGTGGCCACCACTTGATTTTGATTATGGGAGTATGTTCCAAAGTGGGTGGTAGTAGCTGCTATGTGTTTCCACTAGTCCGGATCCACAATTGGTATATCTACCCTGGCATTGCCTCGAGTGTCGTGTTCATATGCCCTAGCGCGCCTTCTACGAGTTTGGTTTGTACTATACCTATGGAGTGCCCTCTGATAGCCCTCTAGTTTACAGAGGAATTACGGTACTGTATAGACTATGGAAATATATAAAAATGTGTTAAAGGGGATATGGGTAACGCCTTAACGCTATTTTAATACTTTACTTTGCTGTAGACACTATTATAATAGCCTATTGTACTACATAGTAGATAGTTTAACGGATCCTTAGGAGATGGAAATCCCGAACATTTTTTAAGTTATTGCACTCACGTTAAACACTGGATAGGAGATGTCAAACCCCGTAAACATCTTTGACGCTATTACACACATATTTATTTACTGTTGATTTAACTTAAATAACTCGAGTGTTTTGTCTTTTCAATTTTCTCGGGTCAGTCTGAGCTTTTCAGTTTATCGATGACTGCTTTCTGGAGGATGAAGACGAAGATTTTGTACGACTATTATGTATTATATTTATTCCACTGCATCATGTTGTTCCGCTGCATTTATTGATTATTTATTCTTGTTGTATGTAACTCTGATCTGTATTATAAAAGTTTAATCAATGTTATTTATAAACAACTTCATGAACTGTTTAATTGATTATTATATTTTGTCATACCGCTGCGAGATTCTGTATTTCTTTCGTTCTTTCTTTGCTTTTTCTTATTTACCCCACAACAATCTACCCATTTGAATGGTTTGATTTTGACGTGTGTGTCTACTTAAACGTCCAAAAAGGCAGGTCGTTACAATTGGTATCAGAGCTTTGGTTTAGCGATAACCTTAGCTTTATGGGGTTTGACTCTTTAGAAATAGGGTAGTAATACCCTAGAATGAGTCACTGAGTGTATATATATGAGAGAGCGTATTTGTTAGTGTTATAAAAGGTTTTTGTATTGTGTTAATTTGTTTTGTTTTGTATTTATAAATTCTAGTCGGTGCACAGGACGCTATGACATCAATAGGGATTTCTAAGCACTTAATAGGGCAGACCGACACAATATTTGTTTTGAAATATAGGTAAATGAAATAATTTTTCCTACTATATATATTTTGTTTATAAAATAATAGATTTTATAAATTATATAGTTGGATGTAATATGTTGTTTGTTAGGTAGAAATTGTTTTATACATATTGATTGAAAAATAGGATTTACAAATAAAGTAAATACAAATTGGAAGTTTAGAACTGAAGTTCCGGGATTTTTGAAAACTTCTTTCGAAAGATTTTGGAATATAATACTAGTAGTATTTAGAAGTATTTTCTGATATAAATATTCCAAGATGATTTGAAAGAAATGTTTTAAAAGAAATTTTTAAGGAATAAGTTCTGTACTCCCCTCTCTGTCGTTGGAAAATAATTTCGGTGATGAGTGCACGCATCATCGATGTTAATTTTCGAGTTTCGAAGTAGGAAGACTGTTGTAGTAGTTGTACTGCACATTTGTTTTGATAACGAATCTTAAATTTTAATTTTAAATATGATTTGATATATATAAGTTACGAGTATATATATATGTGTTATTTTGAATAATTTGAAATGTTACCCAGAATTTGATTCATAAACATTTTGATAATCAGTAGCTTTCAGTTATTGTAATAGAATGTAATCTCAACAATTTTAATAATCGGGGGCTGCTAAAATGGAAAATAAGAAATTAGATGTTGAGCGTTTATTGAAATATAACAGAATTGAAGGTTGTCACTTATAAATTAAGAAATCAAAATAAGAAAATGTAACTATTGAACATTTTGTTAATTAGAATAAATGAGATAACTTGTGTAACTTTCAATTGCATTCTTAAAAAATATATATAACTTACCAAACTATTAAAAGTTGAAATGTAATAGAAATACGTAAAAGAATATTATATAAGTAAAGCTTAAGTATAATGAAAGGGTTCAATAAAAAATTTCTATAAATAAGGATTCTGATATTATAAATTGCTATAAACTAAAGTTAATAGTTTGAAATGTTGCTAATCAAATGTAATAGAAAAGTGAATAATGTAAGAAAAATGATTATATGCTTAAGTTAACATTTTTAGCTATTCATGATCAGATTTAATATTAAAAGGTGAATACTGTAAGTGAATAATTATAAACTTAAGTCAATGTTGAAGCCATTTATAATTAAGCGAGTAATATACTAATTGAATGATTATAACTTCAGAAATGTTGAAATGATTATAAATGGATTTAACATTCGATAATTCTATATATGGAAGAAATGAATGTGAAAAGAAAATAATTTATTAATGATGAATTAAATCGTAAAGAAACTTACATAATAATGGATAATCTAGACAATTGAATGAAAATAGCTTATGTAAGCAATGATTGTAAGTAATGAAAAGAAAAAAACAGCATTGTATGTATAAATGAGAAATGAAACTTTGTAAGAAATGAATGTAATTTAATGGGAAATGAATTTGGTAGGTGATAAATGTGAATTAAAGAGAATAATCATTATATGAATGAGAAAAGAACAGTAAATGATGTGGAACAAACCTAAATAACATTGAAATTATTTTTTGTTTGACTTATGGATTGGTTGGGGAAAAATTACTTGGATGTATAAATAATCTATAAAGTTTTATCTATGACTGTTGAGTGTATGGTTTACTTCATAGTTTACTTATCATTTTATATGATTAGAAGTTCTAAACCTAAACAAACCATTTGTTTTGGTTGCTATGGATGGATGATTAATTTCTTGGTTGAAATGATGTTTGTACTATTTGTTTGTAAATGATTATTGTGATGTTGTGATGTTTTGTTTGTTATTTATTGAAATAACATAAATGTTTCTCTTATATAAAATTATTAACTCTGTTGGATTATATAAGTGAAATACAGGTTTATGGAAGCAATTGCTACTGCTATTGGTTTCATAAATAAGCATTGTTTGCCCGACAAATAAGTACGTTCTCGGATTACGGTTTTCTAGCGATATTATATTGTTTTTCCCGTGGTTTGGGATATTTTATTTTAAGATATATGATATATATTGTTATTATTGATATTACTATTTCCCCCAGACCTCTCCGTACAAAGGAGACACTACCGAAATTTTCTATGAATTTTGGACTTAGAAATTTTTTGTGAAAGTATAAATGTTTTGCAAACTTTTATTTACTTGTATATGAAGGGTTTAATTGTTTATAAGTTGATATTTTATTTAAATATGTAAATTAATTGTTTATAAATTTAATATTTTGAATAAGACATATTGATTATTTAATTCCTCCTTTTCATTCTTTTCCCTTTTCGAGGATGAAAAGTTTTGAGTGGGGGAGAGGGTAACGATCCGTAATTTTCGATAATTAAAAATAGTTAATTTAATGAGGTTTGGTGATTTAATGTTGGAAGAAATAAAATTTGTGATTTAATAATAAGAATATAACTGGAATGAAATGTAAAAGCATTTATTTAAAGTAATAGATAATTTCTTTGAATGTAATTCCAATTAATTGAAATGATTAAAAAGTTATAATTGATTATAGATTGTAAATTAAATGTAATAATATGTGTATTAATTGATAATTGGATTAAAACAGTAATTGATAATTAAAATATCGATTAATTAATGAAATAATGTGAAAAAAATTGTAATTCGATAGAATTAGTATACTGTAGTATACTGTTATAACATTTGTTTGTAAATAATAAACTTACGAATGTTATTAAATGTAGAAAAAGGTGACAATTGTTATTTGCTACCAATTTATTTAATCAATTATAATTAAATTAAATTAAATGTTACGTAAAATGAGTTAAGACGATAACTGTAAAAAGTGAATGCAATAAAATGTACAGAAATGTCAATTATATTCAAAAAACAATAATTAATTTAATAAAAAGAGTAAAACCAAGATAAATTAATTTAGTGGGATTTTAAATTATAATTAATGTGAAAATCGAAAAAAATTCAATATAATTGAAGTATTCCAACTAATATGATAGAAGATGAGAATTGTGGAATATTAATGCAATATGATGTAAACCAGTGTTAACTAGGTACATAAAGCAATAATTGATTTGATAAAAAGGACTGAAATCAAGTATAATCAATTTACTAGAATTAAATTATAATTAATTGGATTTAAGTACAGTTGAAATTGAACACTGTAATTAGTGTAATATTTAACACTGAATTGATATGTAAATTTGTTTTAAATTATTATAAATGTCTAAGTAATCAAAAATGATAAAATCTGTTAATTATAAGATTTGAAATTAAAAAGTGATTTAATCAATTTAATAATAATTTATTTAATTAACGTGAAAATGGCCATTTTGGCCACTGACTCAGATTTTGACAAAACGGTTTCATCGGATCCGTAACAGTAAATTATTGTAAGGTTTCAAGTTTCGTAGTGATCGGACTTGTCGTTTGATCGTACGGGCTCGAAACGCGTAGAAATCAATTTAATTAAATTCGATTGAAATCAATTTGAAATAAGCTGATTTTAAGCTAACTTCTTCGTACGATGGAATTAGGACTTGAAACCTGTTCCATTGAGTTTAAAAATATTGAAAACATCTATTTTGATATATGGGATGACCGACTTTCGTTTTGGAGGCAGAACGGGCTTTTTGGGTCACTATTTGTCGTTCGTACCAATTTGATATGTGTTTATTTTCTTATCGCGCTATGTTCGTATAAATAGCTTTGTTCTAACCCTAGCAGCCTTTTTATTTCTTATTATTGTACGTATCTGTCTATTCAACCTACAGCTTCTTCCTTCTTCTAATGGCTGCAAATCAAAACCCTAAATCCAAAATCAAAATCTATTTCAAATTCAGACTCCTCCAAACTATATCATATTATATACCGTTTCGAAGCTCTCGACGAGTGTAATCAACTGGTGCCATTCATTTCTCGAATTGAATCACCGTTTGTCCTGTAATCATCGAATTTATTTCGGCCATCCGTATGAAGTTTTGACGATCCAATGGTGGATCGTCGTCCTATCGACGATCGGGAGGCGGCGTTGGAAAGGTGGCATCGAGCAGGTCATGTGGTGGTGTTCGCTGGTCGTACTATGGTCAGAGATCGCCATAATTTGGGCTTATATGGTCACGGCGGTGGGTCCAGATAGCACGACCGGAAGCTTCGGCGTGGAGGTTGGAGGGGCGTCTCGACCAGGGCGTCGCGTGGGCGGTGTCAGATCTAGGTGATGGCGACATTAGAAGGTGTGACGTGGAGGTTTTGGATGGCAGCTCTAGGGTTTCGATCGAATCTGAGGAATCGTTTGGGTCGCGTGAACGAAGATTGGGGGTGACATGTTTGTTTGTTTATTATTATTTTTCTTTAATTTAAATTTTATTTTCAATCATTCTAATATCCATATCTTTTTCATACGAGGTCCAATTCACGCGTGGGTTATTTCATTGGGATCGTATTGAAATTTCGGATACTTTAGAACTAGTTTGGACAAATTCTGAGACTGTTGAATTTTGGGCCTTATTTTGGATTTCAAATCGATTTGAAACCAAAGGTGAGTGTTTTAACCCACTCACAACTACTACATTATCATATGTTAGTTAAATTAAACTTATGATCTGATTATAAATTAATTGATTGAGGTTTGGTATGTTTAAATTGTCATTCTAGTTAAATTTGACTTTTATTGCATTTAATCATCGTTTAATTTAATATTGAATTTAATTGTCAATTTAATACCTGTTAATGATAATCAGTTATCTATTGATGTTTATTGGTTGATTTGGATGATGATTATGATGGATGTTTGATTGTTGATATTGGATGACTAGATGTTGTATTTTTATATTGTTATAACACTGCAAGTTCCCTATGGGTTAAAATGGTACTCCCCTCTCTGTCGCTGGAAAATAATTTCGGTGATGGGTGCACGCATCATCGACGTTCATTTTCGAGTTTCGAAGCAGGAAGACTATTGTAGTAGCTGTAATGCACATTTATTTTGATAACAAATCTTAAATTTTAATTCTAAATATGATTTTTTATATATAAGTTACGAGTATATATATGTTATTTTGAATAATTTGAAATGTAACATGGAATTTGATTCATAAATTTTCTGATAATTATTCGCTTTCAGTTATTGTTATAGAATGCAATCGTAACTATTTTAATAATTGGAGGCTGCTAAAATGGAAAATAAGAAATTAAATGTTGAGCGTTTAATGAAATATAAAAGAATTGAAGGTTGTCACTTATAAATTAAGAAATCAAAATAAGAAAATGTAACTATTGAACATTTTGTTAATTAGAATAAATGAGATAGCTTGTGTAACTTTCAATTGCATTCTTAAAACATAGATATAACCTACCAAATTATTAAAAGTTTAAATGCGATAGAAATATGTAAAAGAATATTATACAAGTAAAGCTTAAGTATAATAAAAGGGTTCAATAAAAAATTTCTATAAGTAAGGATTCTGATATTATAAATTGCTATAAACTAAAGTTAATAGTTTGAAATGTTACTAATCAAATGTAATAGAAAAGTGAATAATGTAAGAAAAATGATTATAAGCTTAAGTTAACATTTTTAGCTATTCATGATCAGATTTAATATTAAAAGGTGAATACTGTAAGTGAATAATTGTAAACTTAAGTTAATGTTGAAGCCATTTATAATTAAGTGAGTAATATACTAATTGAATGATTATAACTTCAGAAATGTTGAAATGATTAGAAATGGATTTAACATTCAATAATACTATATATGGAAGAAATGAACGTGAAAAGGAAATAATTTATTAATGATGAATTAAATCGTAAAGAAACTTACATAATAATGGATAATCTAGACAATTAAATGAAAATAGCTTATGTAAGCAATGAATGTAAGTAATGAAAATAGAAAAACAGCATTGTATGATAAATGAGAAATGAAACTTTGTAAGAAATGAATGTAATTTAATGGGAAAAGAATTTATTAAGTGATAAATGTGAATTATATGAATAAGAAAAGAATAGTAAATGATGTGGAATAAATCTAAATAACATTGAAATTATTGTTTGTTTGACTTATGGATTGGTTGGGAAAAAATTACTTTTATTGTGTAGGATGTATAAATAATCTATAAAGGTTTATCTACGACTGTTGAGTGTATGGTTTACTTCATAGTTTACTTATCATTTTATATGATTAGAAGTTCTGAACCCGAACAAACCATTTGCTTTGGTTGCTATGGATGGATGATTGATTTCTTGGTTGAAATGATGTTTGTACAGTTTGTTTGTAAATGATTCTTGTGATGTTGTGATGTTTTGTTTGTTATTTATTGAAATAACTTAAATGTTTCTCTTATATAAAATTATTAACTTTGTTGGATTATATAAGTGAAATACAGGTTTATGGAAGCAATTGCTACTGCTATTGGTTTCATAAATAAGCGTTGTTTGCCCGACAAATAGGTACGTTTTCGGATTACAGTTTTCTAGCGATATTATATTGTTTTTCCCGTGGTTTGGGATATTTTATTTTGAAATATATGATATATATTGTTATTATTGATATTACTATTTCTTCCAGACCTCTCCGTACAAAGGAGACTCTGCCGAAATTTTCTATGAATTTTGGACTTAGAAAATTTTTGTGAAAGTATAAATGTTTTGCAAACTTTTATTTACTTGTATATGAAGGATTTAATTGTTTATAAGTTGATATTTTATTTAAATTATTTAATTATGTAAATTAATTGTTTATAAATTTATTATTTTGAATAAGAGATATTGATTATTTAATTCCTCCTTTTCCTTCTTTTCCCTTTTCGAGGACGAAAAGTTTTGAGTGAGGGAGAGTGTAACGACCCGTAATTTTCGATAATTAATAATAGTTAATTTAATGAGGTTTGGTGATTTAATGTTGGAAGAAATAAAATTTGTGATTTAATAATAAGAATATAACTGGAATGAAATGTAAAAGTATTTATTTAAGGTAATTGATAACTGCTTTGAATGTAATTCCAATTAATTGAAATGATTAAAAAGTTATAATTGGTTATAGATTGTAAATTAAATGTAATAATGTGTGTATTAATTGATAATTGGATTAAAAGAGTAATTGATAATTTAAATGTTGAATAATTAATGAAATAATGTGAAAAAAATTGTAATTGGATAGAACTAGTATAGTGTAAGTTGTTATAACATTTGTTTGTAAATAATAAACTTACGAATGTTATTAAATGTAGAAAAAGGTGACAATTGTTATTTGTTACCAATTTATTTAATAAATTATAATTAAATGAAATTAAATGTTACGTAAAATGAGTTAAGACGATAACTGTAAAAGGTGAATGCAATAAAATGTATAGAAATGTCAATTATATTCACAAGACAATAATTAATTTAATAAAAAGAGTAAAACCAAGATAAATTAATTTATTGGGATTTTAAATTATAATTAATATGAAAATCGACAAAAATTCAATATAATTGAAGTATTGCAACTAATATGATAGAAGATGATAATTGTGGAATATTAATGAAATATGATGTAAACCAGTGTTAACTAGGTCCATAAAGTAATGATTGATTGGATAAAAAGGACTGAAATCAAGTATAATCAATTTATTAGAATTAAATTATAATTAATTGGATTTAATAATAGTTGAAATTGAACACTGTAATTAGTGTAAAATTTAACACTGAATTGATATGTAAATTTGTTTTAAATTATTATAAATGTCTAAGTTATTAAAAATGATAAAATCTGTTAATTATAAGATTTGAAATTAGAAGGTGATTTAATCAATTTAATAATAATTTATTTAATTAACGTGAAAATGGCCATTTTGGCCACTAACTTGGATTTCGACGAAACCAGTTTCATCGGATCCATAACAGTAAATTATTGTAAGGTTTCATGTTTCGTAGCGATCGGACTTGTCGTTTGATCGTACGGGCTCGAAACGCGTAGAAATCAATTTAATTAAATTCGATTGAAATCAATTTGAAATAAGCTGATTTTAGGCTAACTTCTTCATACGATGGAATTAGGACTTGAAACCTGTTCCATTGAGTTTAAAAATATTGAAAACATCTATTTTGATATATGGGATGACCAACTTTCGTTTTGGAGGCAGAACGGGCTTTTTGGGTCACCATTTGGCGTTCGTACCAATTCGATATGTGTTTATTTTCTTATCGGGCTTTGTTCATATAAATAGCATTGTTCTAACCCTTGCAGCCTTTTTATTTCTTATTATTGTACGTATCTATCTATTCAACCTACAGCTTCTTCCTTCTTCTAATAGCTGCAAATCAAAACCCTAAATCCAAAATCAAAATCAATTTCAAATTTAAACTCATCCAAACTATATCATATTATATACCGTTTCGAAGCTCTCGACGAGTGTAATCCACTGGTGTCATTCGTTTCTCGAATTGAATCACCGTTTGTCCTGTAATTGTCGAATTTATTTCGACCATCCGTATGAAGTTTTGACGATCCAACGGTGGATCGTCATCCGATTGACGATCGGGAAGCGGTGTTGGAAAGGTGGCGTCGAGCAGGTCATGTGGTGGTGTTCGCTGGTCGTATTGTGGTCGGAGATCGCCGGAATTTGGGCTTATATGGTCACGACGGTGGGTCCAGATAGCACGACCGGAAGCTTCGGCGTGGAGGCTGGAGGGGCTTCTCGACCAGGGCGTCGCGTGGGCGTTGTCAGATCTAGGTGATGGCGACGTTAGAAGGTGCGACATGGAGGTTTTGGATGGTGGCTCTAGGGTTTCGATCGAATCTGAGGCATTGTCTTGGTCGCGTGAACGAAGATTGGGGATGACGTGTCTGTTTTTTTATTATTATTTTTCTTTAATTAAAATTTTATTTTCAATCATTCTAATATCCATATCTTTTTCATACGAGGTCTGATTCACGCGCGGTTTGTTTCATTGGGGTCCTATCAAAATTTCGAACATTTTAGAACTGGTTTGGATGAATTCTAAGACTGTTGAATTTTGGGCTTTATTTTGGGTTTCAAATCGATTTGAAATCAAAGGTGGGTGTTTTAACCCACTCATAACTACTAGATTATCTTATGTTAGTTAAAATAAACTTATGATGTGATTAGAAATTAATTGATTGAGGTTTGGTATGTTTAAATTGTCATTCTAGTCAAATTTGACTTTTATTGCATTTAATCATCGTCTAATTTAATATTGAATTTAATTGTCAATTTAATACATGTTAATGATAATCAGTTATCTATTGATGTTTATTGGTTGATTTGGATGATGATTGTGATGGATGTTTGATTATTGATATTTGATGACTGGATATTGTTTTTATATATTGTTATAACACTGCAAATTCCCTATGGGTTGAAATGATACATATCTGAATGATCTATAGATTAGGGAAAAATCGTTATGGGTTGAAAGAATAGACTCGAGCGATTTTATGGATTTTTATTTAATTTAGGATTGCGGTTAGAAATGATATATAACCGTAAAATTTTAAATTACGGATTAAATGATAAATATCCTTATCACTTGACCATAGGGTAAAAATTATATACGGACACCGGATCGGTTAAACTTAATGATTTTTAATTCTTTAAATTTTAAATTTAGTTAACTTACATTTTGAAATAGAAATTGATTTATATAAACTGAATGATTTTCGATAATCCAAGCGTTAAGGTTGAAATTGGAATTAATTTAATGAATTGTTCAAAGGATTTAAATTGGAATTTCAAAGTTGAAGTGTCAAATATAAATGAATTTATCGGAATTGAGTTATTGAAAATGTTTGGATATAACTTTGAAATCTATTTTAAACTAATTTAAACTATTTTAATTAAATTAACTATTTTAATCAATTTAAAATGATTTTAATTTATTTTAATCTACTCTAACCTATTTAATCCAATTTAATCTATTTTACCTATTTTAAACTAATTAAATTTATTTAATCTATTTAATATAAATTAAATCTATTTAATATAAATTAAATCTAAATCTATTTAAATTTATTAAATCTGTTTGTAATCTATTTAATATAAATTAAATCTATTTAATCTATTTTAAATTTATTTAATTTATTTTAAATTTATTTAATCTATTAAAAATCTATTTAAGATGATTTAAATCTATTTAATCTATTTTAAATCTATATAAATCATTTTAAAATCTAATTAAATCAAATTTAAATCTATTTTAAACCATTTCTACTATTTAAACTATTTTAAACTATTTTAAACTATTAAAACTATTTATGACTATTTAAACTATTTTCTAAAATTCCAGACTGTGTAAAGTTGAAGTATTTATATTTAAATTCTTGATGATGATACAACCTAAGTTGGAATTGATACCTTTTTTGTGAAATGACATATTTGAGTAAATATGATTTTTTTTAAAGTGAATATGATTTTGGAAGTGAATGTGATTTTGAAAGTGAATATGATTCGAAAGTGATATGGTTTTGAGAATATGATATTTTGATATAAATTATGAATTGGTTTTGGGAAATGTAAAAGAACCATCCGATGTGAAATAAACGTTTGGTTGTTAAAGAGACCGGGATCGGATATTGTCATACTCTCTGCCAATACCAAAAACCACTTTAACAACTGTGTACGTGGTGGAGATTCCAGAAATGAAGTAGGATGGTTTGGTAAACGATTCTGTATAAGGTATTTACGTGACCCTGACTCCCGTGAGTCAGCTTAGATGTGCCTAAACAGGAGCCACGCCGGGCCAAGTGAGGTCGCACCTCCGATCGGACACATTTCTTCGATACCATATTATGACTTTGTGATGATTTGGTGGCCACCCCTTGATTTTGATTATGGGAGTGGACTGGTGGTAACGCATAACAGCTACTACATAGTAGATAGTTTAACGAATCCTTAGGAGATGGAAATCCCGAACATCTCTTAAGTTATTGCACTCATGTTAAACATTGGATATGAGATGTCAAACCCCGTAAACATCTCTGATGCTGTTACACTCATATTTATTTACTATTGATTTAACTTACATAAGATCTTTTAGTTCTGACTCGAGTGTTTTGTCTTTTCAATTTGCTCGGGTCAGTCTGAGCTTTTTAATTTATTGAATACTGCTTTCTGAAGGATGAAGACGAAGATTTTGTACGACTATTATGTATTATATTTATTCCAATGCATCATGTTGTTCCACTGCATTTATTGATTATTTATCCTTGTTGTATGTAACTCGGATCTGTATTATAAAAGCTTAATAAATGTTATTTGTAAACAGCTTCATGAACTATTTATTTGATTATTATATTTTGTCATTCCGCTGTGAGATTCTGTATTTGTTTCTTTCTTTCTCTGCTTTTTCTTATTTACCCAATAACAATCTGCCCTTTTGAATGGTTCGAGTCTGACGTGTGTGTTTGCTTAAACGTCCAAAAAGGCAGGTCGTTACAATCTTACATCTCCCAGGGCCTCCTGATCCTAGTGGTTTTGTGGGCTCACCAATAACCTATCTTCCTTTTCTGTACATATATTCATTTCTTTGTGTAACCATCATTTTAGTCTACCTATGACTAAGCCATGCTGCCCTATACACTGGAATTTTGGACTAAATTAGCTAGGGGCTAATAACTAATGTATAGGGCGCGACCCTACACCAGTCTCATCTGGTCTTCTAATATCTGAGTCATTTCTCTTAGACTTAACTACCCTTTAAATTTTCCTCGAAAATATTTTCAAAATGATTTAACCATTTAAATCATACTTATATAAGGAAAATATACTATTTTCTTTACTTAAATCTCTTTGCCAAGATTTATGCTTTACTCAAAATATTGTTGATGAAAACATTCGAAACCTTTGTTTAAACCTTAAAACATTCTTTTTCGAAACCATTGAAAGGATTCCTTTCGAAACCATTGAAAGTACCCCTTTCGATACAATTAAACTACTTTACTTTGTACCTTTAGGCCGAGAGCCCAAACATACCTTTCGAAACCATTTATAATAATCCTTTCAAAAACAATAAAAACCTCTCTTTCAAAAGCTTTATAAACCTTAGACATCCTCCTTTCCAAATATAAAACTTGCCTTTCGAAAATAATTGGAAGCCTTCCATTTGAAATACCTTAAGTACCTTTTGAAACCTTTGGGGAATCACCCCTTCGAAACCTTATATATACCTTTCAAAAATGCTGGAGGACCTCTCATTCGAAACCTTTTCTTGCTACCTTTCGAAAGCATTAAAGTATAATACTTAAATCAAACCTTTCAAAAGCATTGGGTTTAAGTAAAAATATATGGAACAACCTTTCGATACCATTTATTTCAAAACCTTTGGGTTTAACTTTCATAATATCAAAAAGGGTCTTAAAACAATAATGTCGAAAAAAATTCTTTCAAAAGCAATTTCTTAAGTAAAGAAGTGGATGGTGTCAAAACCAATCCCTTCTAAAGCATTGGAGAAGCGGCTCTAATTTTAAGACAAAAGAACCCTTTCGAAGGCACTGCTTCGAAGGGTATAAAGGTGACAGGTATGGGTTTCGACCTCTTCGAAAGCATTTACTTAAAACAAGGGCACAACCTATTTCAGAAGCCTCGTTCTTTAAAATAATTTGATCGAGTCGAAAGCTGACCAAATCGAAAGCCATCTTATTCGAAAGCAAAGCAGGCGCATTTCCTTTAGTAAACAAAACAAAGCTACGAGCCCTTCGGAACCCCTTGTTTCGACCATATACCTTTCGCCTACGTTCAACTCACTATATACCAAGTCTTTGATACCATGTGCATTGGTTTCGATCTGGTCGAAGGCGGAGGTACTAAGTCGAAAGGTTGCCACCGAAGATGGTAAGACGGCGGAACCTTAGAAAATCTGATTTTTAACTTTAAAAATAATTCTTTTCAACTAACTAGCTTATTTGTCATCATATAATTGGTTGCCCTTACTTTTCAAAATCTTTTTTGAAAGGTGCTACCGAATTTTAGAGATTAACATTTTAAAACATTAGCAAATAGCCCTTTCTCCTTTTATAAACATATAAAACATTTAAATTCCATACCTTAAATAATTTTATACATTTATTAAAACACTTAGGAAAATTCTACAAAAATTCACATATATCACTTTTAATATGTTTTCTAACATATATTAATTTCTGACCCAAAATCATCATAAAATAGCCGTAATTAATTTAAACCCAAAATAACTATTTTCTTCACTAGAAAATTCATAATAAATCCATATTAATTCGGAAAATTATGAAATTTGAAATCCATTCCCAAAATATTATTTCTGACCTTATCTCCAAATCGTAAGGCATTTGAATATCATTTAATTGGTTTTTCAATCTAAAACTCACCATAAAATCTATATGAATTAGCATAAATCATCAACAAGCATATATATATATATATATATATACACACACACACACCTAAACATCATTCAAAACATGGCAATATACTTGCAAAAACATTCGGATCTGATTCTAGAAACCGAAACATCAAAAATATGGGATATAAATATTATTCACCTTAGCTTTGTTGTTAAAGAGTTGAGATTTGATCTTGGATTTAAGTTGATTAGCTTCTTCCTCTTGATTTAGCTTATCTTCCCCTTTTCTTCTTTAATGGTGGTCGGCCTCTTGTTTTGTTGTAGGTTGTGAAATGAATGTGTAAAATGAATGTGTATAAGGCTTTAGGGTATAAGGTTATTAATTATTCATATATTGCCCTTGTCTACTACCCTAACATAATTCATTTTAATTCTCTTAGTTCATTAGTTCAAATAGGCACGGCTACTCCTTAGATTATACAAATCTCAATCCCTTAATCATTTACATTATTTCATTTAATTTACCTAATTACATGTCCTAAATAATGTTAATCAAAATTAGGGTCGTTACAAACTCCCCTCCTTAAAGAATTTCGTCCTCGAAATTATGATACGGCACCCATCAAATCAATCAAAAAGGTAAAAACATACCATGAAACAAGTCAGGATAAGTATCTCGAATCCTACTCTCAGTTTCCCAAGTACAGTCTCTCTCATTGCCACTCCACCGGACCTTGACTAATCTGACTGTCTTGTTCCTTAGCCTCTTCTAATCTCTCGCGACTATACAAGCTGGCTTTCTAACTATACTCAAATTCGGTTCCACTACTAATTCATCTAACATAGTCGGTGCTATGATAGTCTCTGGATCCCAAATACACTTCCTTATATGCAAAACATGAAAAACACAGTGGACTCCTACCAAACTATTCGGTAACTCTACCCTTTATGTGAGTTTTCCGATCCTCTCTACAATGGGGAATGGTCGAACGAACCTCGATGCCAACTTTCCCAATTTTCCAAATCGAATTACACCTTTCACTGGTGACACTTTGACGAAAACATGGTCTTCGATTGAGAACTCTAAGTCTTTCCATCTCTTATCAGCATAACTCTTCTGCCTAGATTGAGCTTCTTCCTTTCTAGCTCGAATCAACTCAATCTTCTCTGCAGCTTCTCTAACCAAATCCGAACCAAGAACTAACCTATCTCCAGTCTCTAACCAACAAACTGGAGATTTGCACGGCCTTCCATACAAAGCTTCAAACAGTGTCATCCCTATACTAGCCTTCTAACTATTGTTATACGAAAACTTGACTAAGTGTAGATGGTCTTCCCTTGATCCTCCAAAGTCTAGCACACAAGCTCGTAACAAGTCTTCTAAGACTTTGTTAACTCTTTCCAATTGCCCATCTGTCTGTAGATGGTAAGCGGTACTCATCTTAAGCTTAGTACCTAAAGTATCCTCTAGACTCTTCCAGAACTCGCCAGTGAATAAGAAATCTCATTCGCTTACTATACTACTAGAAATTCTATGAAGTCTAACTATTTTTTCCATAAACAACTTAGCCAAAACACACTACACCAGAAAAGGCCTTTCGTAGCGCTGTAAAAACGCTACCAAAACTTTTAGTAGCGTTTCAGTATACGCTATGATACGACATGCAACTAAAAGTCTGAAGCCTTATAGAAAACGCTACCAAAACTTGACCTATTGTAGGGTTTTAGAACCGCTACAAAAAGTTTCAAACTTTTAGTAGCATGTCGTATCGTAGTGTTTACTGAAACGGTACTAAAAATTTTGGTAGCGTTTTTTCGTCGCTAAGAAAGTCATATCATGGTTGTTTACATTTATTTCTGTAGCGTATTTAAAAAGCTACTAAAAGTTATTAACTGTTTTGCAGCATACTGTACATGCCACCATTTCCTGTTAATGGCTTGTACCATTTCTGGCCATCGCTCACATAATAGTCTTATTAAAACCAGCAATCAATCACATAATCGTCGTATTCAAACCAACAATCAATCACATAATCATCGTATTCAAACAATTGAAAAAACATGTTAATCACATAATCAAATACAATATCCATAGCCATTTCGATAATAGTTTTTTGACAAAATGAGCAAATTCACATAAAATCCATAACCATTCATAAACAAATTTACACAAGTACTAACAAAATGTTATAGTATATATAACAATTAAAACCATGTTCACTACTTGATTACCCATAATTCTTTGTTGCAGTTTGCCTTCACTCCTAAAATGCTAATTACCTATAGACAAGTTAAATAATCAACAGATGATTATGAAACTATTTTGCATATTTAAATTATATCAAACATCCTTAGTTTACCTTTTATTAAATTGAAATATTTTTTATAAAAGTTAGTTACTTAGTTAAATTTTTATAAAACTTGGTTAGATTTATAATAACTGATTTAATTTTTAAAAACTTATTAACTTAGTTAAATTCGAATAAAACTTAATTAGTTTGTATAAATTTTTTTAACTTTTATAAAATGTGGTTAAATTATATAAAACTTGGTTGATTTTTAAAATTTTGGTTAATTTTTATAAAAATTAATTAAATTTTTATAAAGCTTGGTTAAATTATTTATAACTTTATTTATATTAACTCAAACTTATTTATAACTATGGACAAGTATAACAATTAATGATGATAACTTGTACAAAAATCTGCTAATAAATATAGTACATAACTAGCTTAAACTACATTATATAATATAGATGATAATTAAATGAATAAGCGGTTGCAACAATGGTTTTTCATATTGTACATGGTTAGTTAGTAATTGGTCTATTTGTACAACACTGAATGATACTCGGAAATTTTATGAGCTAAAATTGTGTAAGGATGGTACTGTAAGTTTAGTGTATTTTTTATATTAAACAGTACTTACTTCAATAAAACCGTCTTTTCATCTTCCTTGTCTGCTTTCCGTTGTGATATTTGAATGATTTTTCCCACGGGTGATCAATTCAAGCAATAATTCAATGAGAATCAATGGTTTTTTTCCCCTTCTTAATATTAGGTTTTTTGGTAGAACCCTGCAAAGACTTACTATACTATGAGGTCTAAGCATAGCTTGTAGCACTGCAAAAGCAGTAGAGTGGAATGCGGTCAAAAATCTCGATCCATTGGGCAGAGTCGCACTTGGAGTTCATTTATCGACTTGTAATGAAGGACAAGAAATTACTTCCATTGAAAATGTCAATTCCTTGAACAAGATTCTAATAAGTTAGGATGTGCCCTAGATGGAAACGAAAAAGTTAAATAAAGCAAGAATCATATGCAGGGTTGATACCGTCAGCAGCTATTTTATTTCCAGCATCTAATAAATCCGTTTTGCTAGCTGAATAAGATTGATGATCTTCCTTCCTCGACGGTATAGTGTAAGCAGTCTTTTCCTTCTATTCACCACTACCCTTTGTACTATCCCTTAAAACATATTGCGGTTGAAATATATTTTTTGGATAATGTTGTTATTGACAACAATTATTAGATGCCTAAGTAAGAACATAACAGAGGTGGTTATAAGAAAAGCACCATAGAAGTGGAGCCTCTTCGCTTCTCTAAGTCTCGCTTAGAAGAACTAGGACTGGCTGTCACGGCTTCTCTTGCTCTTCTACTAAGTTTATCATCGATAGATATTCTCTGGTACCATGCAAAAAACCTAGAATTTGAACGGCTACAGAAGGAAATAGTACAAATACACTAAACTTAAAAGTCAAAGTTAAATAATTTGTGAAAACAAAATTTTCTGTACACTGTAGCACCACACATGATCATGAATAAGACATAATAAGGGGAAGACGCATTTTGAAATTTAGTACACAAGCCCAACTATTGTGTGATGATTTTCCAAAATAATCAAAATAGGTACCATAATTTAAACATATGCATAATGACTCATGCAAACAAAACAAACAAAAAACAGAACTAATATCATGCTTGAATACTTAGTTCAGAAGTCCATAGTAGGAACAAATGGAGGAATCGAATACATCTCCTAGAAAAGTGTAGAGTTGAGAACAAGATGAGAGCATGTTTTAATAAATAAAAAGCAATTATAAATATTGGTGTTGTATCTGGAAATGTTTGGAATTTTTTTTTGGTCAAGGTGTTAGGAGAGATTGGTTTCCATTGCTCATTTCAACAAACATATAAAGTATGTATAAAAAATAATATAATTCTTTATTAAAAATGTGTTCTAATCTAAATTTTACATGTTCCTATCATAGAATATGTTTGTATGTATTTAAAACATGTTCTCAATTACTTAAAAACCACATTACTATCGATTTCCAAGTAAACAACACTAGAAAGAGACTTGCTAAGAAATGTCGGCTTTCTACAAGGTTTAAGAAATCAAGTATACTTCATGATTCATAATGAAGAGATATAATTCAATAAATACCACAGTGTGGTTCTAAATTTGCTTATTTTCCCCGAATGCTATAATTTATAAGCAACAATAGAAGAGGGTTTGCATGTTATCCCCAAAAAAGACCTAAATGACACTGTTTTAATTAAGCCACAACAGATGAGAAAGAAATTAACTAGACAGGGAAATGATGAGTAAATTCTCCTGGACAGGAGAAGAGCATATGTAATACTTAACCCATGCATTTGAAAAATCAAGAAAACCTTAATTAAAACGTATAAAAGTGACCACGAACAACTTACCAATCAACTGAAGTTAAATCCAGCACTTGGAACAAGAACATTCTCGTCAAACTAGAACCCGGTCTGCCCAGCATCATCTCCTAATGGCATGGCCTCATTGTCTTCCTCCAACCAAAAGATTTCTAGAATCTTCACGGCTTTCTCATAAATTTCACCATCATTGTGGCTCTAAAGATTCTCAATCTTTTCCATACCTTCATTTTCATCAATCGTTTGAGCATAAAGATTCATGCTTCCTGTAGCAACTTTCTCTGCTTCTCCAACTCCTAGAATGTTCTCAAGTCCTTCAAGGCATACAATGATGATCCTAGGATCTGGACATAAGAGGAGGTCGCACAATAGTTTTATGCAACCTTGACCTACTAAAGCTCGGTACCTTATCAAATTGATATACCCCACAAAAGAAAGATCAGTTGAAAGCATTCATGTAAAAACATAAATAAACAGTATCCATGACAATTCTTACCACAAAAGGGTTTCAGATTGATGTTAATATATCTCATTTGGCCAATATGTTTTCAACAGCATTTTTGCAAATCATGTCTTATTTTTTAAGAACCTGCATAGAAACTTTATATATGTGAGTGGAATGGATAAACTAATTGCACAAGCCATCACTATGGCAGTGGAATGCAATTGAAAAAGTATCATTCAATAAACAGGCTGAAATTTCGATGACTAATCACCATGAAATATCTTGAAATAGGTAAACAATGTTATTCATCGGGACATACCTTAATAGCAATTAAACAGGCTGAAAGTTTGATGACTGATCACCATGAAAATAACTTGAAATAGGTAAATAATGTTATTCATTGGGATATACCTTAATAGCAAATAAGTCAGCAGTTGTTCTTCTCTTTGCCAAAAAGACACGGTCAAACGCCCCTTGGCTGATAGGCTTTAGTATCTCAAAGTCATCAACAGAAGTTCTATCTTTGTGTACTGGGTGTACATGACCTGTCCTTAAACTACAGACGACATCATCCTCTTCATCCATAATTGTACTTGTGGTATCAGCCTTTTCAACATCAACTACATCACACAACTGGGGATATTTCTCCCTAAAATATTTAAAAAAAAATCTAATCAAGAAACGAGAAAATAAAATACACGATGATATTTTACTTGGAACAATTTCATGCCATCATGACGTGAACCGCAGCAAATTCTTAGCGAAATTGCTAGAGGAACTATCTTTAAATAAGTTTGAATGTCAAATAAATTTACCTCTGCATTTTAAATAATGGCTTCTGTTGCATTTTCTTTCGTTTACCCTAATAAATGTGTAAGGTCTTGTATGTATGTGGTTGTTCTTTAGTTTTGTATGTGGCATATAAAGAGACCTATCAAAAAGCCACAGAATAGGATCCATCATAGGTGGTAGAAACTATTTGCCTGTATGTGGTTGTTCTTCAGTCTTGTCTAAGAATGTTTCAATCCGTTTTAGAGTTTACCGCTTCACAGACCTATATGTTTAAAATAAAAGTAAAAAATAGATATGAAAATATAACATTAATTTAAAAAAAAGATAACATTGATTCAGAAATTTTACTATATGATTTAACATGTACCTTAAAAGCTTCACTGGAGAAGTTTTACAAGCATATGACCAACCTTCAGCTCTACTACTAGATATCAGCTCGCTATACATTATGTAAAATGATAAAAAAAATAAAGATAAAAATTTTATATAAAAAAATACTCTATATAATCACACGCTCAACGCTTATGACATGTGTGGAAACACTACGCACCTGTACACTGTGAGCATGTCCAAGAAGATTAATTTTTTACTCCAGCGAGCCAGTTAGAAGTCTACTGGAAACACTGTGTGTAAAGCTTGATATAAACTGCTTTGATATGCTCACATGCTTTATAGGTTTTTCTCATTTGTCCCTTGAGTAAAATGTGTTTAGGAAAATATACTAAGCATCGTTTTCACCACTGAAAGTTTTCAGGCAAAAACTGCTACATAAAGCGATCCACCACTAAAGTTTCTGGTTGCATGAGCCGCAAGCTACGTCCACAAAGAATGTAGTGCATATGTCCCAGAGTGAGCAACAGATGAAACTTACATAAATTTTACATTGATCTTGTTTGCTATACTAAATCTGTTGCTATGTTCTGATCAATTTTAAATGTTTTCATAATCAGAGTAACGTTATAATCCCAGAATTTTTTTCTAACATACCAAGCATATGGAATCTTCAATAAGCATAAAAGATGATTAATATTTAATATCTGTAAGTGTCGAGTATTTCTATCAGTATTAAACAGATCAAAACCGTATGGATAAAGTTACGGTATTTATAAGCATGTTAACAATTTCAAGGAATGGGAATAGATAATATCTAGGTTTGGAAGCCAGTTTCTTAAAAATTGCACATTTAAACATCCTTTTTTTCAGTTTTTGGACTATGCTAGGAAAACAGTAGTACAAGCATACATCAATAAGGTAAAGCATATATTACTTACATATTTGAGCTTCCAGACTTCTGCACACTTGATTTCAAAAATCTAAAATGGCCAACGACTCATTTGAAAAATGGTGTAATAAAAAAAATGAAAATGAACTAACAATATACAGAGTTATACACACCTATTGCTAAACATCTCCAATGAACCAGAAATCACAATGCGAACATCGTTCCTAGCCTGCGTGTTATGAATAGTGCATTTTCAGCATAGAAAAATACCACAAATATAATAAAATCAAAATATAAGCCTATGAATATTGGCTGTGCTGTACAGTCAACTATACTAACCTGACACCAATGCCGTAAGAGTCTACTATAGTCCTATTATAAAGCTGATTATAGTATATTATATAAGTCAAGGAAATTTAATAGTTATAAGTTGTTTAAATACAGTAAAGAAATTTAACGGTTAAATGTATATTATATAATATAACATATACTTTATTATATATCCTTTGAACAGCCTCCACTGTACATGTTTTATCCAAATACATAACCATGACTGCTCTAGGGGAAGAAACACTAGTTGACTGCAAAACTGCTGGGTATGACTTTAGGAGAAGAAACACTAGTCAATGTTAATGAGTGAGATGATACAATTGAAATGAAAGTGGCTGAATTCTAATGAAACAAAATTATAAACTATCACATGTGAAAGCAGGCACACAGTTTCATAAAGTAAGGTCCAAAATTAAATGAGGTAAGGGTGCATGATTCAGGAAGAAAACATGAAACTAGTTATTTAGATCTCAATATCTTCAAAACAGAAACTCCAATAGCGATGCTCATCAATGACAAAGAAAAGAAGAACAAACCTTAGTACAAAAAACCAAACAGAAGCCTTGGTCAGAGCAGTGCAATAAATTCTGCAATATAATATGTCATTACCTATACTTGTGTTGGAATAAATAATATGTTCCTGATATTAACTGAACATCAATATAAGCCTTGCAAGAAAAATTACCTATACGGCCATCAAGAAACAACTCTAGATTCTAAAAGCTTATACTGGCAAGTTGTCTATCCTGAAACAAATTCTTAAATGTTGTTTAAATATGTAAATCCATCAGTTAATCCTAAAAACTACCCTTAAGTGTTCAAAATTATAGATCATGTTTACTTAATTGCAACTTTACAAGGCATAATCATGAAAATTAACACATCAATTATCTATTTATTTTTTTGCAATAGATTCTTTTAGCCAAGTTAATGTTAAAACATGACCCACCTCAATTAAATAACTGAAATCAATAGAAAGAAATCAACTATAGTCAAAATGATTTAATTCATTGGATTTAATTTATCATTTATACATATATAATAAGATTTAACCCAAGTACTTTTATTCAAACATGAATACAATGCATATTATTCCTAAAGTTCCATTCAATTGAAATAAGCACAAAAGATGAAGTTTCATATATCACACACAATATAGGTAATAAAATATGAATTTAACGATGATGAATAAGAACATAACTTAACTTGGATAACTGGATTAATCATATGAATAGGTGTGCAATTATACCAAGAAGATACCTTTATAATAATTTCATGCTTTATTTCATAATTTGCAGCTTCTGATATAATCTTTCCAGAAAGTCGATTTGATATCTAGGTTGCAAAGAAACTCTACCTGTAGCAATATAATATTGTATTTTTGTGGTGAATCAAAGCAAGTGTACCAATTGAACATAATTTAATATTGAATCTTCAATGCAAATTCTAGAATTATGTGTTTATCTACCATATCTAAAATGAAAAATTCCCAATGTTCTATCTTAAATAGATTTAGAAAAAAATTCAGCATTTATTCAATTTATATGACTATTTTGCAAATTTTTACTAACTGATGATATGCTACATTTGTCAAATTGATTTTAAAATTAAAAAAAAAATCTTGCCAAATCATTTTGACAGTAAAATAGTTAAAAATTAGAGAACAATTCAAATTTAAAGTTATAAATAAGTAAGATTAAATTAATGCTTAATTCTTTACTAAAATCTGCTTAAAATATAGCATATTTGAATTTGCACGTATGATAAAAAGAAAATTATAGACAAGGCACTGCTTTTATATTTACTATTTTGACATAAACAAGCATATCACACTGATCAAAACAAATCTTAATGTTAATGCATGTAATTTTATTATTATTATTTTTTTAAATCAAAGGATGGGACCAATCCTAGCTTATAAATATATTTATAACATCAATGACAAGTATATACAAGTAACTAGATTACAAATTATTAACCAGCCAAGATAACGTACAAACACTAACTATAATAGCCAAGACAACTTATAAATATATATCTGCCACGCATTTCATCAAACACCAAACATTCATCTTTAATAATGTATGAATTACAAATCAAATGAATATACCATACATGTAATATCTCATCCATCAAATAATGTATGAATTACAAATCAAATGAGTATACTGAAACGAGGTTCTCTTATAGTGTTATATATGTGCTATATATTCCACATAATGCTCTTGATGTTATATTTTAATTTGGCAGCATACCCCTGAATCTTTTGTACCATATCATCACCTTACTTTTAATGCTTACATAACATCGATTTATTAATTATGAGACAAAAAATCGTTTAAAAGGTCTATCTGATTACCATTTATAATACGAAATAGATATGTACAAGACTTTTGTAGACTAAATTCCATGCCATAAAAACCCATTCAAGAATTAAAACAACATGTCTTCCATTCATTTATACAAATAAACCTTTTGCACTTGTATAATGCACGATCGTACATAACATTAAATCTAAAAGGGCTTCCAACCAGAGCATCAAATTTAACAAAAAAAAGAGAAAAACAATATATACAATTAACAATAAAAATAAGAATCCAAAGACATAGTATTCTAACATCAACAAAAAAGAAAAATACATTAAAAAACCATAGGCATTGCTACCTTCAATTGGAAATTGGAAAATCTGAATCCCATTAGATTGAACAGACTTACCATTTGCTTCAAAATTCTCCTAAAGACACAAATCCCTAATGAACCCAAAATGAAGTCAATAATTTACCATTATATTTTAGGGATTGGGAAGTGGTGGAATCATCGTCACATTTTAGGGTTTGTGTGATTCCTCGATCCACCATAGCGAATTCAGGCTATGTAATCAGCATCAAAATATTTAAGGGTTTGGGAGATGGTGGAATCAATGTCAATTTGGTGGCGGAACCAATAATTAGAGTGATTAAGGAGTGGAGTGACGAGGAAACAAGATGTTAAGGAAACGATTTAAGGAGTGGAGTGGAACAATGTTTTAGAAGTGGAGAGATATTGAGAACGATATTTTTGTGTAATAGTAGAGCGCGTTAAAATGAAAAATAGGCAGGCCTGTAAAAAAATTGGCAGCATTCAAACTAAATAAAATATACTGAAAACACAATATAGTAGCACTTAGCTTTTAAACGCTACCATTAAATGCAACTAAAAGCAGGTTTTCTTGCAGTGACAGGTGTCGTCCTGGTTGACTTAACTGGAATGAGATGGGCACTTTTGGTCAACCTGTCGACTATGACCCATATACTTTCATTTTATCCATTTGACCTTGGCAAACCGTCTATAAAATCCATCGAAATATAATCTCATTTCCATACTGGAATATCTAAATGCTGAAGTGACCCACTTGGTTTCTGATGTTCGGCTTTTACCTATTGACAGTTCAAACACTGCTTTACCCATAAGCCTACATCCCTCTTCATCCCTTCCCAGAAGAAATTCCTCTTCATATCCTGATACATCTTAGTCCCTCCAGGATGAATCGTAAACTTAGATCGATGACATTCTTGAAGAACTTCTTTCCTTAAGTCCTCAACATTCGGAACACACAACAGTCCCTTCTTTCTCAACCATCCCCTCTGGTCAAGACAAAAATCTTTTAGATCATCGATCTCGGTTCCAACCTCAAGCCTTCTTAGCATCTCAGCTAATACTGGACCCTCCTTCTACTTAGAAGCAATCCATTCGATCAATACTGGTCGAACTTCTAAACATGACAGCATGGTGGTACACTGACTAAAACTAGCAGTCGATCTTAATTGCGCACTACAAGTAGTCAAAGCTTCTAAATTCTTCTATTCTGCCAACATAGCTGACATCACATTCTGATGTCTTCTGCTAAGAGCATCCGCTACTTTATTTCCTTTTCCAGGAGTATAATCTATACCAAAATCATAAGCAGCCAAAAATTCCAGCCACCTCTACTGTCTCATATTCAGCTCCTTTTGAAAGAATAAGTACCTTAAAGACTTATGATCTGTGTATAGCTCAAATCTCTTCCCTAAGAGATAATGCCTCCAGATCTTCAATGCGAAGGTCATCGCAGCCAACTCCAAATCATGAGTAGGATATCTCATTTCATACGGTATAAGCTGTCGTGAAGCGTAAACAATCACTTTACCTTTCTACATCAACACGGCTTCTAATCTAGTTCCACATGCATCGATATACACCACTAACCCTTGGTTTCCATCTGGAACTACTAACACAGGTGCGTTGGTCAACAGATTCTTTAACTTAAGGAATGCTTCCTCACATTTGTCGGACCAGACAAACTTCACCTCCTTCCTGGTTAACTTAGTTGGCTCTACTATCCGTGAGAAATCCTTGATGAATCACCGGTATAGCCAGCAAGTCCGAGAAAACTTCTAATCTCAGTCACCGCCTCTGGTCTCTTCCAATTATTAATAGCTTCGATCTTATCTGGATCGACTGACAACCCTTTCTCTGAGATTACATGACAAACAAACTTCACTTCCTTCTTCCAGAAATGACGCTTCGAAAACATCGCTTTCAATTGATGCTGCCTCAATGCCTCAAGGACCACTCTAAGATGAACTTCATGCTCTCTTTCATTCTTAGAGTATATCAAAATATCATCGATGAAAACTAATATGAACCTATCCAAGTGATCTTGGAAAACTCGGTTCATCAAATCTACAAAGAATGTTAGCGCACTAGTTAGTCCGAACGGCATTACTAACCATTTGTACGATCCATATCTGGTTTTAAATGTCGTCAACATAATACTATCCTCTGCCACTTTTAAGCTGATGGAACTCTGTCACTAAATCCAACTGGGAAAATACTTTGGCTCCACTCAACTGGTCGAAAAAGTCGCCAATTCTAGCTAACGGATATCGATTCTTTATCGTCTTCTCATTCAACTTATGATAATCAATACATAACCTCAACGATCTGTCCGACTTCTTAGCAAACACTGCGACTGCTCCCCAAGGCGAACTGCTTGGCCGGATAAAATTCTTACCTTCCAAATCCACCAATTGCACCTTTAACTCCTTCATCTTGGTAGGTGTCATCCTGCTTGGCGTCTACTCACCGGTTCGGCTCCTAGTACCAAATCTATCTGAAACTCAATGCCCCATTTCGGTGGCAATCTTACTATGGATTCAAAAAAATCCGCGAATTCTCTAACCATGAAAACTCGATTTAACTCGTCTTCCACCTCCACAACACCCAACAAAGCATTCACCTTACAGCTAGGGCTTTCTACGGTATATACAATCAGGGTGTCTAAGCAATATTTTGCTATCATGGCAAAATATCCTAGCATCGTACTTACTTAACCAATCCATACCCAAAATAATTCCAAACCCTATGAAATCAAACACATGCAAACTGCAAACAAAGGTATGACCTAACAAATCAAACTCGATGTGGTCACACTTCATCCCCAGTGTCGCATACCCTCCTATCGGTATTGCAACCCTTAAGGAAGTAACTAGGTATGAAGGTTCTAGGTTAATCATATCTTCCAAACAATGAGATATAAAAGAATGTGATGCACCAGTATGAAATAGGACTTTAACTGACATACCATGAATCAGAAGCGTACCTCCCAACACAGCTTTTCCATTTTCCTCTGCTGTTGGTCTCGAGGTACTAGTTCCAATGCAAACATATTGCATTTCCCATCCTTGGCTGGCTCCTTGCACTGGTTCTTATAGTGCCTAATCTGATCATAGTTGAAACACTTTATCCCTTTCTTCTCAGCGACTTTCTTTCCCTTGCCTGTCTGGCCCTCATGGGCATAGTGTCCTCTCTTGTCACACTTGTAGCAGACCACTTTTGCCTTTCTCTTTTTAGCAGCTCCACCCTTCTAAGCTCCTTTTTTATGAAAAAACTTTCTCTTCTGACTCCACCCTCTTGGAGCTTATTTGGCCTTATTTCTTTCAATAAAAGCTTGTATCTCTTCATTCCTTAAGGCCATCTCAACAACAACATCACTTGGATCCCTAATATGTGGTAATATGGCCTGAGCAAGCTCAGGCTTCAACCCCGTAATGAACTTCTCATTCCTCTTAATCACAGTATCAATCATAGCATAGCCATATCGCGCTAGCTCCTCAACCTTGTCACATACTCAAGCACAGTCATATCCCCCTGCTTTAAATCGACAAACTTCCAAAGCAGAGTGGACTTAGAAATTTCTAACATAAACTTTCCTCGAACCTCCTCCTGAACTCAGCCCAAGTCATATTCTCCTCGTTGACTCCAACTGTCACACTGTTCCACCAAAAACGTGTTGCCCCTTGAAGCTGTCTAGAAGCGAGTTTCCTTTTATGCTCATCGTTGAGCCCTAAGTCAGCAAAATTCCTCTCCCAATAAAGTAGCCAATTCTCTATTTTGATTGCGTCTTCAGTACCAATAAACGGCTTTCCTCCCAGCCGAGCAAAATCTCTACTCGGAATAGCATAGTTAATCACCATTGGAGCTTCTTGGTTCCCCCTCTAGCATTTCCTCCAACTACCCCAATCTTCTCTCTAATTCCTTAGGATTACGTTTTCAAAAATCATTTTAGTCTTAAGTTTTTCATAAAACTATGCTCTGATACCAAGTTGTGACATCCCCTATTTTAAGGTCCAAAGCTAAGCGCTATAGATGTTGCGGTCGTCTATAGTATTAACTTCCAGCGAAAAAATACGGTAATGTTAATGGTATCCATAATATCAGAAGCACATGAATATGAAAAAAATCACATATTTCAAAAAAACAACTTTTCTGATTACATTTCCCAAAACATGTTTTATATTCCATTACATAATCCCAATCATTTCCCAGGTTCAGATCAAATATAATTATTACATAAATACGCCAAGAGCGACTTATGAAGATGCTCCCTTGGTTGACCAGAGTACTAAAAAGTCATATCAGACTAAATACAACACAGTGGAAATAAAATGAAACAACTCCTAAATATAGCTAGCATCAGCCTCCTGCTCGTCTCCGGAAGTTTTATTCATCCACATACTAAACCTGTAAACCTAAACTCACAATCTACTCAAATTAATTTTGAGCACCCAAGAGTTTAAGTGGAAAAACATTAACTTTGAGTCAGACATAAAGCCTGGTGTGAATAATACTATTACATCTCGGTTTACTGATATTAAGTGAGACCATGCCGCTAAGCGGAACGGGTTTCCCCTCACCAATATCCCTTTAAAACATATCATTTTATAAATCAAAACCCTGCAACCAAACTGGTTAATCAAACTGATATATCAATAATAGCAAATATCATATATGCTTACTACAGGTAATAAATGGACCATCTATCCGAAACAATGTAGTTTTGTTTGGCTAACTACTAACATTTGGATGACTCGGGCCTTCCAAATAAAATAACAAATAATATAACATCTGTTAGACAAACTTTTGGATGATTTATCCCTAACTTACATCTCCCAGGGTCTCCTGATCCTAATGGTTTTGTGGGCTCACCAATAACCTATCTTCCTTTTCTGTACATATATTCCTTTCTGTGTGTAACCATCATTAAATCTACCTGTGACTAATCCCTACACACTAGAATTTTGGACAAAATTTGCCAGGGGCTATAACTAATGTATAAGGTGCGACCCTACACTAGTCCCATCTGGTCTTCTAATATCTGAGTCATTTCTCTTAGGGTCATCTACCCTTTAAATTTTCCTTGAAAATCTTTTAAAAATGATTTAACCCTTTAAATCATACTTATACAAGGAAAATATAGTATTTGCTTTACTCAAATCTCTTTGCCATGATTTATGCTTTACCCAAAATATTATTAACGAAAACATTCGAAACCTTTGTTTAAACCTTTAAATATTCTTTTTCGAAACCATTGAAAGTACCCCTTTTGATACAAGTAAACTACTTTACTTTGTAACCTTAGGTTGAAAGGCCAAACATACCTTTCGAAATCATTTACAATAATCCTTTTGAAAACAATGAAAACCTCTCTTGAAAGCTTTATAAACCTTAGACGTCCTCTTTCCAAACATAAAACTTGCCTTTCGAAAATAATCGGAAACCTTCCATTTAAAATACCATAAGTACCTTTCGAAACCTTTAGGGAATAACCCCTTCGAAACCTTATATATACCTTTTGAAAATGCTAGGGGACCTCCCCTTCGAAACCTTTTCTTGCTACCTTTTGAAAGCATTAAAGTATACTACTTAAAACAAACTTTTCGAAAGCATTGGGTTTAAGTCAAAATATGTGGAACAACCTTTCGAAACCATTTATTTCAAAACTTTTTGGGTTTAAATTTCATAATATCAAAAAGGGTATTAAAACAACAAAGTTGAAAGAAATTCTTTCGAGAGCAACTTCCTAAGTAAAGAAGTGGATGGTGTCGAAACCAATCCCTTTGAAGGAATTAAAGAAACGACTCAAATTTTAAGACAAAAGGACCCTTTCGAAGGCACTGCTTCGAAGGGTATAAAGACGATAGGTAGGGGTTTCAATCCCTTCAAAAGCATTTACTTAAAACATGGGCGCAACCTATTTTGAAAGCCTCTTTCTTTAAAACAATTTGACCGAGTCGAAAGCTGACAAAATCGAAAGCCATCTTATTCGAAAGCAAAGCAGGCGCATTTCCTTTAGAAAACAAAACAAAGCTTCAACCCCTTCGAAACCCCTTGTTTCAACCCTATAGCTTTCGCCTATGTTCAATTCACTACGCACCAAGTCTTTGATACCATGTGCTTTGGTTTCGATCAGGTTGGAGGTGGAAGTACTAAGTCGAAAGGTGGTTGCCGAAGATGGTGAGACGGTGGAACCTTAGAAAATCTGATTTTTAACTTTAAAAAGTAATTCTTTTCAACTAACCTGCTTATTTATCATCATATAATTGGTTGCCCTTACTTTTCAAAATCTTTTCTAAAAGGTGCTGCCGAATTTCAAAGATTAACATTTCAAAACATTAGCAAATAGCCCATTTTCCTTTTATAAACATATAAAACATTTAAGTCCCATACCTTAAATAATTTTATATATTTATTAAAACACTTAGGAAAATTCTACAAAAATTCACATAAATCTCTTTTAATATGTTTTCTAACGTATATTAATTTCTGACTCAAAATCCTCATAAAATAGCCATAATTAATTTAAACCCAAAATAACTATTTTCTTCACTAGAAAATTCATAATAAATCCACATTAATTCAGAAAATTATGAAAGTTGAAACCCGTTTCCAAAATATTGTTTCTGACCTTATCTCAAAATCGTAAGGCATTTGGATGTCATTTAATTGGTTTTTCAATTTAAAACTCACCATAAAATCTATATGAATTAACATAAATTATCAACAAGCATATATATATATAAACATCATTCAAAACATGGCAATATACTTGCAAAAACATTCAGATCTGATTCTAGAAACCGAAACATCAAAAATATGAGATGTAAATATTATTCACCTTAGCTTTGTTGTTAAGGAGTTCAGATGTGATCTTGGATTTAAGTTGATTAGCTTCTTCCTCTTGATTTAGCTTATCTTCCCCATTTTCTTCTTTAATGGTGGTCGGCCTCTTGTTCTGTTTTACGTTGTGAAAATAAACGTGTAAAATGAATGTGTATAAGGGTTTAGGGTATAAGGTTATTACTTATTCTTATATTGCCCTTGTCTACTACCCTAACTTAATTCATTTTTATTCTCTTAGTTCATTAGTTCAAATAGGCACAGCTACCCCTTAGATTATACAAATCCCAATCCCTTAACCATTTACATTATTTCATTTAGTTTACCTAATTAAATTTCCTAAATAATGTTAATCAAAATTAGGATCGTTACATGGTCCCTTCCAAGTAGGATTCATGATGGGACATGAAAAACCCGTTTTAAGACGAGATCGCCGACTTCAAAGGTCCTATGTCGGACTTTAGTGTTGTAGTATCGGGCGACTCAATATCGATGTGCAGCTTCCCTCAAATCAGCTTCTTTGCGCTTCTCAGCTACCAAGTCTAGAGATTCTAAGAGGAGATCTCTATTTGCTATGGAGTCGTAGTAGATCATTCGATGAGAAGGGACTTCGAGTTTAATAGGAATGATGGCTTTGGAGCTGTAAGCAAGGGCGAATGAAGTATAGCCGGTTGTGGACTTGTGGACGGTTCTGTAATCCCATAATGCAACTGGGAGTTTATCCAACCACTTGTCTCTAGCCTTTTCCAAACGCTTCTTCAGAATGGACTTTATGATTTTGTTCACTGCTTCAACTTGTCCATTTGCTTAAGGGTGAGCAACTGCCGCAAATCTCTTTCCAATATGATGTCGATGATAGACGTCTTTGAATTCAGCATTGTTGAATTGGGTTCCATTATTAGTTACGATGGTTCATGGAAGGCCACAACAACAGATGATGTTACAGATAATGAAGTTGATTACTTTCTTCATCATGATCGTGGTTAAAGGCTCTACTTCAGCTTATTTAGTGAAGTAATCAACTGCTACGATGGTGTACTTCACACCACCTTTAGAGATCGGTAAGGTACCGATAATATCTATGCCCCATGTGGCAAATGGCCATGGAATGGCCATTTGTGTAATTTCCATTGGTGGTGCTCTTGGAACTTTTGCATACATCTGGCATTTTTTGCATCGCGTAGCGTAATCTGCAGCATCTTGGTTGACAATTGGCCAGTAATACTCATAACGGAGTATTTTCTTTGCTAGAGTTTGCCCTTCAATGTGATCGCCATATTACCCTTCATGACCTTCCCTTAGGACTCATTTTATTTCATCATGAGCGATACACCGGAGCAGGGGAATGGAAAAACCCTTTCTATACGTGACTCCATCCTGGATGATGTATCATGAAGCTTTGCAGAGGATTTGTCGTCTTTCATTCCTCCGTTCGAGAAGGACTCCCTTTAGCAAATAATCTTTATCGGAGTCATCCATAACTCCTTATCAGGCTCCATCTCTAATACCCAGTCGATTTCCATCTGGTTTATGCTCGGAGCATCTAACACTTCGACTGGAACCAAGACCGTTTGTTGTGCATCCCCAGTGCTAGCAAACTTTGCTAATGAGTCGGCCTCTTTGTTTTGATCCCAGGGAATGTGTGTGATGTCATAATACTCAAAGTTAGTCATATACCACCAGTTAGGAATCACAAAAGATTTTAAGAGATTTTATTCATGATTCCTTGGCAAGTTTGAGTCCAGCACTCAGAGGTTCAAATTCGGCTTCGTTGTTCGTTGCAGGGAAGTCAAGCTTCAAAGCGTAGCAAATTGATCGATCTTCTGGAGTTACTAGCATGACTCCGGCTCTAGAATAACGATCATTGGATGCTCCATACGTATACATTTTCCACCGAATGGTAGGGGCTCCACCTCTCTCTAGGAGATTATCTTATGCTGTGAATTCTGCTATTAAGTCCGCCAATGCCTGTCCCTGGATGGCTCTCCGAGGGAGATAAGTGATGTCGAATTGGCTCAGTTCGATGTTCCACTTAAGTAACCTTCCAGATGTCGCAAGTCACCGTAGGACCTATCGTAATGGCTGATCGGTGTAAACATTGATGGGATGAGCCTGAAAATAGGGGCGGAGCTTTCATGAAGCAATCAACAAGCAGTACGCCAATTTCTTTATCTACAGATAGTTCTTTTCAGCTCCTGTTAATCACTTGCTAACATAATAGACCGGTCTCTGGATCCGATTCTCCTTGCAGAGCAGTGTTGCGCTTATAGCGTATATTGACATGGCCAAGTAGATATGCAAGTCTTCGTGATCCACCGGTTTGACAAGATGGGAGGTCTCTCCAAATGATTCACCAAAGCTTGGAATGCATCTTCACACTCTTGTATCCATTCAAAGTTCCTCTTCCCACTTCTTATCAGGTTGAAGAAAGGAATACATTTATCAGTGGCCCTGGAAATAAACCGGCTTAGGGCGGCAACCTTCCCATTTATGCTCTGTACTTGTATGATGGTATTAACGGCCGGATATTGTGAATTGCTCGAATCTTCTCAAGATTAGCTTTGATTCCACGAGCATTGGCAATGAAACCCAAGAAGTTTTCTAATGAGACGCCAAAGAAACATTTTAAAGGATTGATCTTCATTTTGTAATATTTGGGGATATCGAACATATCTGCTAAGTCTCTAATGTGGTCGCTTGATTGTTATGACTTCACGAGCATATTATTCACATATACCTCCAACATCTTTCCAATCCGATTTTAAACATTTGGTTGACTAGGCACTGATAAGTTGCTCCAGCATTCTTCAACCCAAATGGCATTACTACATAGCAATACAATCCCACATCAGTAATAAAGCCGGTGTGCCCCTGATTAGGGATGTGCATTGGGATTTGATTATATCCGGAGTACGCATCTATGAAAGATAGCAACTCGTGTCCTACGGTTGAGTCCACCAATTGGTCCCTCAAGGGGAAACTGTCTTTCGAACATGCCTTATTTAAGTTCGAATAATCAATGTACGTTCGCCACTTTCCATTCACCTTTCTCACAAGTAGAGGATTGGATACCCATTTAGGGTGCAGGGCGTCGTGGATAAACCCATTGCTTTTGAGTCTATCCAACTCCTCTTTAAGGGCGGCAGATCTCTCTGGATCAATACCTCGTCTTTTCTGTTTCATCGAGACATGCCTTGGGTCGATATTTAATGCGTGGCTCGCAATGGCAGGCGAAATCCTACGCATATCAGAATGAGTCCAAGCGAACACATCAAGATTCACTCGGAGAAAACTAAAAAGTTCTTTCATCATTGGGGGGCTGAGCTGTGATCCGATCTTTAGGACTGTGGTGTTGATCGTCTGCTCAACCGGCGTAGCCTTGGTCTCTTTGGGCTCCTCCTCGTCATCCCTTGGATCTATGTCTTTATAGAACTGACTGCATTGCTCGAGCCAAGGTCCAAGCACTGGTTGTCAATCTTCGGTAGCTTGGATGCAGAGAGAAATGTCCACACCTTTACCTATCTCTTTCCGTTGAGCGTCCCTCAACTTAGCCACATAGTAGGCACGTCCAGTCCTATGCCATTGTAAGTAGGGAATTTTAAGGTAAGACATTAAGTGGTGATGGATGCCCGAAATTCAGCAAGGGCTGGTAGAACCAAGAAAAACATTATATGGGAGTCCACATCCAGCACTACAAGTGGAAACACCTGCACTCTCATTTAGTTGCCTTCGCCCAACTCCACGGGCAATTCAACATAACCAACAGCTTCGGTCGCAACTTTGTTAAAGCCATGGATGCGGGCTTTAGACGATTTCAAGTCCTTGGCTTCCATCCTCATTTGATCGTAAGCCTTTTCGAAAATAATATTCATAGAACTACCACGGTCAATCAATATCTTCCTCACTAAGGCGGGGCCGATCATGGCCGAAATGACCATTGGGTCGATCGTTGGTGCCTCCACCTTATCTACAATTTTGTTTCTGAATACAATGTTGTACGCCATTGTACGATGTTGTTTGGCCGAAGCCCCTTCTATATTTGAAAAAAATTAACACTCAAAATTCATATGCTTAATTTCTTTAGCATAGCGCTTCATCTCATGCCAGCTCTTATCAGTTGGATATGATTCTTCGACTATTGTATTGATAACTAATCTTCCACCTGTCCATGCAGGCTCCTTAGCCCTGTGCGGCGCTTGTTCTTGGTTGGGGTCGGATGTCCCCTGCTCGCCATCCTATATGGCTTTAACAAACTGTTGTAGTTTTCTTTTCTGAATCACTTTCTCGAAAACATCCTCGGGGTGTCTACATCCACTCGTGTTGTGACCATAGCATTCATGGAACCAGTAATATTTTCCAGTCTGCTTTTGTTTCTCGATCGATCCTTTTGGAGGTGGCTTCTTTTAGTACCTTAGGTATTGGTTTTGATGATAACAACTATAAGACATTATATAAAATATAGATACCGATGTTTTATCAAGATATATATAGTATATAGTGCAGGATATTAAACAGATATTAGTTAAGAAGACTGTACAATATTAAGTTGCTAATATCAAGAGTAGCCTCAAGATGTTGATATAAAGTTTCAAGAGTTCAAGAATGAAGAATCACGAGTATTGAAGAGTTCAAGATTTCAAGATATTCTAGATAAGTTATAGAGTCATAGAATTTTTGTTAAAACCCTGATAGCACTTTCTTGATCTCTTTCTCTCTCTTTTTCAAATAAGTTTTAATTATCTTTCAAATAAATCGGGTTTTCAAAATTATCTTTTCAAACATCTATTCAAAATAATTTCTTAACCTTTTATGTTTACAAAGTTATTATATTAAGTTTTTAATTATTTTTTAGTCTGTTATATTTTTTGGTATTTTAGTTTATATCTTCCTTATGTTTATTTTTAATATTTACATTTTGATTTTAGATATTTACTTATAATTTATAACTATATTGATTTTATATTATTTAAATTATATTGAATGCTCTTATTAAATCTTTCAAAATTATTTTTTAAAGTTTTATTAAGTTTTAATATGTATAAACTATGTTTAAATGTTTGTACAAACTTTCAAAATATTTTATAAATCTTAATATTTTCAGAACAATTTTTATTAAGTTATTTTTCAAAATACAAAGGGATATGTCAACATATCCTCTCCAAGTATGTTGACATATAGGCCGGGAAATTCAAAATTCTAATTTGAATGGAAGTGAATTTTCATCGTATCTCTTTGCGAATGGACTTGACCTTTGTTTCCCTATATATACCAGTCTTCCAAACGAATTTTTCATAAATACTTTCCTATTTTTCTCTCCTCTTTTCATTCTCTTGATTTCTAAAGTAATTTATATTGAAACTCTGCCAAAATTCAACCAAAATCAAATTTAATCATTACCAGTTTGATTCTCTTTCATATACTCTATGAGCATTTCTCTCAAGATCAAGTGTTATTCAAGAGATAGGATCAATTGTAATCAAGATCAAAGATCTGAGTCTGTAAAATCTATCAAATCATACTTATATACTCTATGGTGTGCTTGGTATCCTTGAAATCCAAGTAGGTGTGACTGTAGCCTGAATAAATCAATTGGGTGTGCTTGGTAGCCCGTAAATCTAGTGGGTGTTGTAACAACTCGTATTTTCCGTATTTTACGTATCGGAGGATCGTAAAATAATTTTATCCAATTCATTTTTGGTCGTATGATTCTAATATTTTGGGACATGGTTTTTAGGGACATTTTACACTTTTATGATTTTTTCTAAATGTCAATGTGACCATTTTGCCCCTAGAGATCTTATTTCGGCTATAACTTCTGATATAAGCCGAACTAGATGCTCTAACCTATTTCATTGCTTTGGGATAGTGGTTTCCCATTCCGTAGAGTGGTCATGTAGAAAAATCAAATAAGTAGTTAGGAAGTTATAGTAGTTTTAATTTTTAAAATCTGCTAGTCAAAATTAGAAGGGGATAATTGTGCCGAATTAGAAAGCCCATTAGTCTAATCAGGTTTGGCTATAAATATGAGGTGAGAGAGACCATTCGAAAGTTTATCTCTCATTTCAAATCAGCCCCAAGCCCTAACTCCTCTCTAGTTCTTCATTCATCTCATTGGATTTCATCTCAAATCGTCTCTAGTTGCAAATTAGAGGCTAGATCTTTAACTAAGACTTGATCCATCACTTTAGTTGCATCCTCATCTGATTTCTCGCGGTTCGGGTCGGTTCTTCATCATATTTCGTAGGTTTGGTAGATTTGGAAAGTGGTTATGATCTCTTACTAGTCTATGATGGATTATATGTTGTAGTTAGGTGATTAGAGGTTAGAATTGTCAAATTAAGCTATAAGTTGATTAGACTTAGGTAATTTGAGATTTAGAAACCTAGATTAACCTAATTAAACATGTAATTGGGATTAGGTCATTGGCTAGTGTCATTTGTGTATATTTTGCTATGAAATTCTATGTGTTAGATTAGATCTATGCTAGAATTGTGATGGTAGATTAAATTGGATGACTTTATGTTCACATTGGATGTAATTGGATGATTTGCTATGTTTGATTCACTATTATGTTTGAATTTCTTGCTATGCTTGATTTGTTTGCTAGTGTTGTGTATGTTTTAGGACTTAGATTGGTGATCGGAGCATATCGAGAGCAAAGTTCATCGGAATAGCATGAAACATGGAGGATAAACTCTGAAGCATGGTAGGAAGACACCTTGAAATTTTCACGGTAATTGGAGCTAAATATTTGGATAGGCACCGATCTGATTGAATTTAATCGGTAACAATCCAAAATTAGCATGCCAATTGAAGTGAGATCCATAGGGGAAAATGAGCATGGATTTTAGATATGCTTTATGAAGTTGGATCGGAGGATAGGTCGAGTGTTGAAGATTGGATGGATCATCTTCGTTGGACCGACTATGTTGCATAGAAGAGAAGATCTAAAGGCTAAGAGGGATAGCTAAGGGTCTATGGCATCTAAAGGGAGTGCATTAGAGGCTAGGAGAGAAATGGAGTCCAAAATGGTTAAGTATTTGGATCGGTACCGATCCAACCAGGTTGGCACTGATCCGGTTGGATCGGATCGGTACCGATCCAAATTATTGGCTCTATTGGATATGAGATCTACGGTGGAGACTCCAGGGTTGTAGTGGATCATGCTGGAAGTTGTGGCTCGTTGATTGCTTCTACAATTTGGAAGTTATAGCATGATGAAGTTTCGGCTCTTCGGTCGGGGGCTTGGATAAGGAGTGGGATTGAAGCAGTTGATAGATAGCTCGTGAAACGAGGCTATGGTATAATGGACTGGGTTGAGTGGCAGGACTTGTGCCCGGAAATGGATTAGAGTTGTGAAAGCTCTGAAGATTTGGGAGTGCCAAGGAATCATTGATAACTCGGAGTGTTCTACTTATGTTCAAGCAGGGGTGCTATATACGGGGGCACCCGAGGGCTAGTGGTGCCAATCATGTATCTTGGACTACTCCGAGAGGGTTTAGTGTCAAACGATATGGAGGAACTATATGTAACAACCGTATGGGGTTTCGGACCTAAAAGTACGAGGGAACACAATCAAGAACCGGGATTTCCATTTTTATCTGGAAAATGAGAATGGGGTCATACAAGTTATCATATATTCAAGGCGGAAGGTATTAGGTCAAAACCAGGGGTTCCGAAGGGGTCGAAGTGCTACTATACTTTCAAATGAAAATGTGCATGCTTTGCTTTCGAAAGTAATGCTTTCAACTTGGTTGGCTTCCGACCGGGTCAAATTGATTTAAGGAATGGTTTCGAATAGGGTTGTGCCTTTGTTTTTAAGTAAATGCTTTCGTTGGGGTCGAAACCCTTAGCTATCGCTTTTCTACATTTTGAAGTCAATGGTTTCGAATGGGTGACTTTGTTTTAAAACCAAGTTGCTTCTCCAATGCTTTCGGAAGGGTTGGTTTCAACACCATCACTTCTTTACTTAGGAATTGCTTTTGAAAGGAGTGCTTTCGACTTAAATGTTTTATGACCCTTTTGCTCTGTTGAAGGTAGAACCCAAAGGTTTCGAAGAAGATAGTTTTAAACGGTTTTGAAATGTTTTACTTGAACCCAAATGGTTTTGAAAGGTTTGATGTATTAATACTTTCGAAAGTTTTTAATGAAGGTTTCGAAGGGGTGGTTCCCCAATGGTTTCAAAAGTTTGAAAGGAAAGGTTTTCCAATGTTTTCGAAAGGCAATGCTTAAGTGTTTTAAAGATAGGATGTCTAAGATTTTATAGCTTTCGAAGGAAGGGCTTTTCAATGGTTTTGAAAGGTTTATATAAATGGTTTCAAAAGGAATTTTTTGGCCTTTCGGGTCTAGGTGAAAGAAAGGGGTTTACTTTGTTTTGAAAGGGGTGCTTTCAATGGATTCGAAAGGGGTACTTTCAAAGGTTTAAATGTTTTCATCAACAAAGATTTGAGTAACGTATATATAACATGGCAAGGTGATTTTAGGTAAAGCATAGAGTATATATTTTCCTTATTTAAGTTTGATTTAAAGGTTTTAAATCAATTTGAGATGAAAAAGTTTTCAAGGAAAATTTAAGGGAAGATTACCCTAAGTAAAATGACTCAGATATTTGTATACCAGACGGGACTGGTATATGTCACGCCCTATACATTAGCTATTAGCCCCAGCTAATTTAGTCCAAAATTCCAGTGTGTAGGCTTTGTCACAGGTAAGACTAAAATGATGTTACACGCAGAAGGGAATATATATATTTGTGTAGAGATAGGTTATTGGTGAGCTCGCAAAACCTTTAGGGTTAGGTGACCATAGGAGAAGATAAGTTAGGGATAGACCGTCCAGAAGAGGAGTGTCTAATAGGTGATAGATTATTTGTTTATACTGTCTAGTAGGCCCGAGTCAGCCAAAGGTTAGTAGTTAGCCAAACAAAACTATAGTGTTCGGACAGATAGTTCATTTGTTACCTCACATGTAAGTTTACATGATATTACTTTATAGTTATTAACCAGTTTTGGTTGCAGGATTATGATTTGCCAAAGATATGTTTTAAAAGGATATTTGTGAGGGGAAACCCATTCCACTAAGCGATGTGGTCTCACTTAATATCAAATAACTGAGATGTATAGTATTATTCACACTAGGATTTATGTCTGACTCAAAGTTTATGTTTTTCCCCTTAAACTCTCGGGTGCTCAAAATTGATTTGAGTAAGCCGAGGGTTGAGGATTTTTAGGTTTTAGTAGGTTAATGAATAAAGCTTTCGAAGAGGAGCAATAGGCTGATGTTAGCTATTTAGGAGTTGTCGTTTTATTTTTTTTATTCTGTTGTGTTATATTAAGTCGGTTATGACTATAAAGTACTATGGTCATCCAAGGGGGCATCTTCATATGTCGCTCTTGGCGAATTTTATAATAATTATATTTGATCTGAACCTGGAAAACGATTAGATTATATAATGGAATATGAAACAAGTTTTGTGAAATGTAATCAGAAAAGTTGTTTTTGTGAAATATGTAATTTTATTTCATATTCATGTGCTTCTGATATTATAGATACAATTAACAATACCATATTTGGTCACCGAAAGTTAATACTATAGATGACTGCAACATCTGTAGCGCTTAGCTTCGGGCCTCCAGATAGGGGATGTTACATTTTCCTTTTGAGTGTATTGAAGTCATCAATGCTTTCAAAGGGTAGCTTTTGTTTTTAAGATGAACTAAGCCACTTCCTAAATGCTTTCGAAAGGGTTCAAGATTTTCGAAGGCAATGGCTTCGAAATGGGGTTTTGAGGTTAACCTTCAAAGTTTTACTTAAAGGTTTGAAGCTTTCGAATGGAAGGTTCTGATGCCATCAAATTTTCCCCAAATAATTTTATTAAAGGTTTCGAAAGAGATGCTTTCGTATATATTAACTTTGACCCAAAAGCTGTTTATGAGTAAACCCAATGGTTTCGAAAGAGGTATTTTCATTGGTTTTGAAGCTATGTTTCTAAGGACTATTAAGTAATGTTTTGACACTTTCGAATGTTATATTTTGGTTTTGAAAGAGATTATTAAAGAGCTTTGAAAGGTATATATTTAATGTTTTGAAAAGAAGTTTTCTATGCTTTCGAAGGAGCTTATTCAGGGGTTTTGAAAGTAATGTTTTAAGGTTTCGATAGCCTTAGTATTCAAAATAAATAACCCAATCTCATTTTAAAAGAAAACCATGGCATAAATAAAGTGTTTTGAAATGGAGTTTTTGAAGAAGTTTTCCTTGATTAATGGGTTAAAAGGATAACCAGGTATTATATAAAATGGTTTCAAGGATATTAAACCATAGGAATTGGTTTTATTATGATTTGCTTCTTCATATATGTATTTGAATATATTCACATTGTAATGAACCAATAACGGTACCTTGGGGAAAGGCAGAATAACCAGCTAGGTTGGTCCAGTAGTGAACATAAATTAAGGATACTAAAATATTAATTAAAGATATTGGCAGGGGCCAATGGGTTCACAGTAAGCCCATGAAAACTGTGTATAGGAAAAGATATTGGTAGGCGCCAATAGGTTTATAGTAAGCCCATGAAAACTATGTATAAACGAAGATGTCAGGAAGACATGTTCATAGTTAACCCATGAAAACTATGATTTGATATTGGCAGGAGCCAATAGAATTGTAGTTAGCCCATGAAAACAATATCTAGATCAAGATATTGACATAAGTCAGTAGGTTCCTAATCAACCCATGAAAATTAGGATAAGAGGAAAGATATTGGAGTTACCAATACGTTCAGGGAGAATCCATGAAACAATAATGATATTGGCGGAGGCCAATAGGTTCTTAGTGATACCATGAAAGCTACGAAATAGGATAGGGAGTCCAAAAACATTTAACAGGTTATTAGTCAGCCCATGAAAACTATTAGATTAATAGTAACCCTAGAAACTATAACTGAGACAGATAGTCAAAATGAATAGGGATGTGTAATCCAGAATTGATTTACTTGTTTTGCATATCATAATATTATTTTGAGATGTTTTAACCATTGTGGATGCAGGAGCACAGTATATGGTTTTAAAAAGGTTTTAGGATACTAATGAGGGGAAAACCCGTTCCGCTAAGCGATGTGGTCTCACAAGATATCTAAATGGTTGAGATGGTAGATTATTATTCATACCAGGCTTTATGTCTAACTCGAAGTTTATGTTTTCCCCTTATACTCTCGGGTACTCAATTGATTTTGACTAGTTTGAGAGTTGAGGTTTTAAGGTACCTTTTTAGACGAATAAGCTTTTAGAGACGTGCATGAGGCATGATAGCTATTTAGAGTTCTCTTTTATTTTGATTCCGCTATGTTGTTGTTGTAAAGGCAAAGTTGTTAAATTGCCTATATATTTACTCTGATCATCCAATGAGGCATCTTTATATGTCGCTCGTAGCGTATGTTGTAATAAGTATATTTTCTCTAAACGTGGTTCTCTTATTAGGATTATGTAATAAATATTAAATTATTTGAAATGGAATGAGAAAGTTGTTTGCTGAATTTAAATTTTTTTCCATATCCAAATGTTACTGTAATATCAATATATCTAACATTACTGTATTTGGTCGCCGAAGATTACTAACTATAGATGACTGCAGCATCCGTAGCCGTTAGTTTTGGGTCTTCAAATGGGGGACGTTACAAGTTGGTATCAGAGCATAGGTTTATGAAACTTAAAAGGAATTTAAACCTAAAAGATTTTCAAAACATAATCCAATGAATCAGAAAATAAGATCGGGGTTTGGGATAACGCTATAGTAGCGTACTTGTATTTGATATAGATATATATAAGTACGTATTCCCTTCTCTCTTAGACCGTTCTTCTGTATCTTACTAAGGCTTGTATGTAGATTTACAAGAAAGAAGATATGGAAGCAGGAAATGGAATAGGAAATCTCGGTGGAGGAAGCACCACAACCAACAGAAATGTTCGAATTAATACCAGGAGGAACCAAGGTCGACTGCTAATGCTAACCAAAATGTTGATGCCAATGTGGGTGCTGGAAATCCACCAGTAGATATAGGAGTGATGTATCAGTTCTTCGTCAATATGATGCAAGCAGAAGTTGCTGCTGGTGTTGTTGGAAACGTTGGAGGAGCTAATCCTGTGGCTCCAGTTGTGAATAATTATGCTAAGCTGAGCAGAGACTACACCAGTCTTGGTGGGAAGCCATTTATGGGGACGAAGAATGCCATAGAGGTAGAGAATGGGTTGTTGCATTGTGAGAGAATATTTGTTGATTTGGGTTTAGATGATGAGTAGAAGAGAAGGTTGACCTCTAGGCAGTTGCAAGGGTAAGCACTTCACTGGTGGAACAGTGTTACTGTCGGAGCTCCGAAGGAGGAATTGACTTAGGCTGATTTTCGAAGGAGATTTGAGCAAAGGTTTATGTCTGAGGTTGCTAAATCAGCGCTGCTGAGGAAGTTTTTGAGGGAGAGATGTCGGTTGTTGAGTATGCTGCTAAGTTTTATGAGTTATCCTGTTATGGATATAATACTATAGACACCGTCATCAGGAGGAATGAAAGGTTCATTAGGGGTCTGAGGCCCGAGATTGCTAGGGCGACCCTGCCACGTCTCCGTGATCCTAGTAATTTAGTTGTGGAGATGGCAGTCCGCCATGAGGTGATGCTTGCTATTTGTGCTAGAGAGAAGCCAGTTGAGATCTAGAGTTCTCAGGGAAATAAGAGAAAATTCTTTAAGAAGGGAGCCCAGAAAGGAGATGCTGCCAATAAGGCAAAGGCTGACTTAGTTTGCTTTAAGTGTGACAAGAAGGGTCATTATGCAAATGAGTGCTGGTCAGGCAAGAGGAAGAAGGCTGTAGATAAGAAGAATGTGAAGTGCTTTAACTGTGAACAAGCTGGGAATTATAAGAATCAGTGTCCAGAACTGGTTAGGCGGGACAAAGGAAATTTTTTGCTGTTGGACCATCATCTGCTAAGCCAACTGCATTTGAGAAAGGGAAAACTGTGATGTAAGGTACGTTTTTGATTCAGAGTATACCGGTAAGAATACTATTTGATACAGGAGCATCACATTCATTTATATCCCAGTGTTTGGTTGATAGGTTATGTTTAGAACCCACATACCTTGTTACTTCCTTAAGGGTTGCGAATCCAATAGAAGGGTATGTAACTCTGGGGATGATATGTGACCAGTTATAACTTGATCTGTTAGGTCATAAGTTTGCATGCAGTCTGTATGTTTTTGATTTCGTAGATTTTAGAATCATTTTGGGTATGGATTGGTTGAGTAAGTATGAGGCTAGGATATTTTGCCAGGATGGAGAGATATCACTAAGACACCCTGATAGTCATAACCGAATCATATACTCAATGGAGAATTCTGATTGGAGTAGTTGTGCTTTGTTAAGTGCAATGGAAGTGGGAGAAGAGTAAAGTCAGGTTCGAGTAGCAAGAGATTTTGCAGACGTATTCGAGCCAGTCACAGGACTACCATCGAAACGAGCTGTTGAGTTTCGGATAGATATTGTGCCAAGAGCTGAACCTGTAAGTAGACCACATAGCAAGATGACACCGACCAAGATGAAGGAATTGAAGGTGCGGCTAGTGGATTTAGAAGGAAGGAATTTTATTAGACCAAGCAGTTTTCCTTAGGGAGTGGGCCGCGGTATTCGTGAAGAAACCAGATGGGTCATTGAGGATGTGTATCAACTATCATAAGTTGAACGAGAAGACGATTAAGAATAACTATCCTTTGCCGAGAATTGATGATCTATATCAGTTGTGTGGAGCCAGAGTGTTTTCCCAGCTAGATTTGGTGACAGGGTTCCATCAATTAAGAGTGCCAGAGGACAGTATTCCATTGATAGCATTTCGAACTAGGTATGGTTCGTACGAGTGGTAAGTGATGCCATTAGAGTTAACGAATGCACCTGCTTTCTTCGTGGATTTGATGAACTGAGTCTTCCAAGTGTACTTGGATAGATTCATGTTTGTGTTTATAGATGATATTTTAGTATACTCTAAAGATGAAAGAGAGCATGAGGATCATCTTAGAGTGGTGCTTGAGATGCTAAGGCAGCATCAGCTGAAGGCAAAGTTTTCCAAGTGTCATTTTTGGAATAAAGAGGTTAAGTTTCTTGGTCATGTGGTTTCAGAGAAGGGCTTGTTAGTCGATCCAGATAAGATCAAAGTTGTTAATAATTAGAAGAGACCAGAGACGGTGACTGAGATTAGAAGTTTTCTTGGGCTTGCTGGTTATTACCGGAGATTCATCAAGGATTTCTTACGGATAGCAGTACCTTTGACTAAGCTAACTAGGAAGGAGGTGAAGTTTGTTTGGTCTGACAAATGTGAGGAAGCATTCCTTAAGTTAAAGCATTTTTTGACCAATGCACTTGTGTTAGTAGTTCCAAACGGAAACCAAGGGTTGGTGGTGTATATCGATGCATGTGGAACATGATTAGGAGTTGTGTTGATGTAGAAGGGTAATGTGATTGCCTATGCTTTATGATAGCTTGGACCGCATGAAGTGAGATACCCTACTCATGATTTGGAGTTGGCTGCGGTGATCTTCGCATTGAATATTTAAAGGCATTATCTCTTAGGGTAGAGATTTGAGCTATACACAGATCATAAGTCTTTAAGGTATTTATTCTCTCAGAATGAGTTGAATATGAGACAGTAGAGGTGGCTGGAGTTTTTGGCAGCTTATGATTTCGGTATAGAGTATACACTAGGGAAAGGAAATAAAGTAGCAGATGCTCTTAGCCGAAGACATCAGAATGTGGTGTTAGCTAAGTTGGCAGAGTGGAAGGATTTAGAAGCTTTGACTACCTGTAGTGTGTTGTTAAGATCGACTGCTAGTTCTAGTCAGAGTACTGCCATGTTGTCCTGTTTAGAAGCTCGACCAGTGTTGATCGAGATGATAACTTCTAAGTAGAAGGAGGATCCAATATTAGCCAAGAGGATTAGAAGGCTTGAGGTTGGAACTGAGATCGATGATCTAAAAGATTTTAGTCTTGACTAGAAGGGATGGTTGATAAGAAGAGACGATTATGTGTTCCGAATGTTGAGGATTTGAGGAAAGAAATTTTGGAGAATGCCATCGACCCAAGTTTATGAATCATCCTGGAGCGACCAAGATGTATCAAGATATGAAGAGGAGCTTCAATTGGGAAGGTTTGAAGTGGGATGTTGGCTTGTAGGTTAGGCAGTGTGCAAACTATCAACAAGTGAAAGCCGAAATCAGAAGCCGAGTGGATTGCTTCAACCTTTAGAGATTCTAGTTTGGAAAGGTGATTCGATATCCATGGATTTTATAGATGGTTTTCCAAGGTCAAATAGAGGAAATGAAAGTATATGGGTCATAGTGGACAGGTTGACCAAGAGTGCCCATTTCATTCCAGTTAAATCAACCAGGACGACACCTGTTTTAGCTAAGTTGTTCATAAAGAACATAATTAGACTTTATGGAGTTCCTTGTAGCAGAGTCGGTGACAGAGAAGCTTTGTTCACTAGTAAATTCTAGAAGAGTCTACCGGATGGATTAGGTACCAAGCTTAATATGAGTACTGCATATCACCCTCATACGGATGGGCAGACAGAGAGAGTCAATAAGGTACTCGAGGATTTACTAAGAGCTTGTGTATTGGACTTTGGTGGATCTTGGAAAGATCGCATACACTTGGTTGAGTTTTCCTATAATAATAGTTATCAGACTAGTATAGGAATGACGCCTTTTGAAGCTTTGTATGGAAGGCCATGCAAATCACCAGCATGTTGGTTAGAGACTGGAGACAGATCGGTCTTTGGTCCAAATTTGGTTAGGGAGGCGTCAGAGAAAATTGAGTTAATCCGAGAAGGATGAAGGAAGCTCAGTTTAGACAGAAAAGTTATGCAGATAAGAGGCGTAAAGACTTAGAGTTCCCAGTTGGAGATAAGGTTTTCATTAAAGTATCGCCGATGAATGGTGTGGTACGATTTGGAAAGTCAGGCAAGCTGGCACCGAGATATGTTGGTCCATTCTAGATTATAGAGAGGATTGGAAAGCTCGCATACAGAGTAGAGTTGCCGAGTAGTATGGCAGGTGTCTATAATGTATTTCATGTGTCTCATCTTCGCAAGTATGTGCATGATCCAGGGACTACCATTCCTCCAACAGAGTTGGAATATTTAGTAGTAGAGCCTAATTTGACTTTTTTTAGACAACCAGTTCGGGTTGTAGCAAGAGATAAGAAAGGATTGAGGAACAAGACAGTTAAGTTGGTGAAATTCAGTGGAGCGACAACAAGAAAGACTGTACTTGGAAGACAGAAGATAGGATTCGAGATACTTATCCTAATCTGCTTTGAGGGTATGTCTATATTAGATTTATATAGATAGTTGCTAGTAGCTGACTAGCATGGTTGTTAGGAGTCATTACAGATGATTGTCATGTTTAGTGTTTAGTCCTTACTGAATTTCAAGGACGAAATTCTTTAAGGAGGGGAGCCTATAACACCCCTAATTTTTAACAACATTATTTAGGAGATTTAATTAGATAAATTAAATAGAATAATGTAAACAGTAAGTGATAAGGGGATTGAGATTTGAAAATAAAACTAAGGGTCGAGCTTAATTAAATAAATGGGCTTAAGAATGGTTTATAAACTAATTAATTTACACAAGGGTATATTGGGAAATAGCTGCACTACCATAACCCTTATATATATCCACAGTTATACCCTTCATTAACGTTCATTTTCTCATTTTCACAAAACTTTAAACGCAAACATAAAAAGAGGAGCCGACCATTACTAAGAGAAAAGAAGAGAAAATTTAATCAAGCTAAGGAATTAAAGCGAGAGGATTAATATCAAATCAAATCTCAATGCTCTTATCATAATTAAGGTGAATAATAATTCATACCATCTCTATTTTGTTTTATGATCATATGTTTTTGGATTTAAGATTAAATTCATTTTTATGATGATTTGGATGACGATATGATTGGATTATAACACGTAAGATTTAAACAGATTATATAAATTTGATTTTACACGGTTTTTAGGCTAAAACCGAATATAATTGATTTCGAATGCTATGTGAAAATTTTATATTATGTAAAACATGATTTTGGTGTTGATTTTAATTTTGATAATTTTCTAAGCTAAGGAAAGATTATTATGAGTTTTCTAAGTCATAACCGAATCATATACTCAATGAAGAATTTTGATTGGAGTAGTTGTGCTTTGTTAAGTGCAATGGAAGTGGGAGAAGAGTAAAGTCAGGTTCGAGTAGCAAGAGATTTTGCAGATGTCTTTGAGCCGGTCACAGGACTACCATCAAAACGAGCCGTTGAGTTTCAGATAGATCTTGTGCCAAGAGCTGAACCTATAAGTAGACCACCTAGCAAGATGACACCGACCAAGATGAAGGAATTGAAGGTGTGATTAGAGACTGGAGACAGATTGGTCTTCGGTCCAAATTTGGTTAGGGAGGCGTCAGATAAGACTGAGTTAATCCGAGAAGGATGAAGGAAGCTCAGTTTAGACATAAAAGTTATGCAGATAAGAGGCGTAAAGACTTAGAGTTCCCAGTTGGATATAAGGTTTTCATTAAAGTATCGCCGATGAAAGGTGTGGTACGATTTGGAAAGTCAGGGAAGCTGGCACCGAGATATGTTGGTCCATTCCAGATTATAGAGAGGATTGGAAAGCTCGCATACAGAGTAAAGTTGCCGAGTAGTATGGCAGATGTGTATAATGTATTTCATGTGTCTCATCTCCGTAAGTATGTGCATGATCCAAGGACTACCATTCCTCCAACATAGTTGGAATATTTAGTAGTAGAGCCTAATTTGACTTTTTTTAGACAACCAGTTCGGGTTGTAGCAAGAGATAAGAAAAGATTGAGGAGTGTTTGTACCAAAATTGGGCACAACACTCTTCGGAAGTTTTTGAAGAGATAAAATGAAGAAATTAAATGGAAAAGGAGAATTATCTAACAAAAACTCCAAAAACAGATAATGAAAGTAATAAGAACGCGCAGAAACACAAGAATTTAGAGTGGTTCGGTGTGTTGCCTACATCCACTATGAAGTTGATTGCTTTATTAATGTTTCTATGATGATTACAATTGATTTCAGCGGGTTACAACAGATAATAATGATTTACAGCAGTGAAATTCGTTGGTAGCAGCAGCAATGGAGTTTAGAACTGGATCCGGCAGAGTCTGGGCGTTGGAGAATTCAAAGAAGAAGAAGATCCCCTTTTCTGTATGCCCTGGGGCTCTATTTATAGGTGTAGGAGGCTGATATTTCGCTCAGATCTAGGGAGACTCCTTCTGGTACGTGAGTAGGTCCGCGCGACCAAGCCCATGAAGTTTCAGTCCGATCCATGATCGATACGAACGGATTTCGTATCGATCAAGATTTCATCCAATGGAGTCAAAATTTGGCGTGGACATTCTTTAGCACGTGCGTAATCTCCTGTGAAAATTTGGTAGCATTTGGACTTGTGGATCGTGAGATACGATCGATACGAAATGGAGGCTTTCAGGAGGCTGTTTGGTTCGACTCGATCTTGTTCGAATCGATAGTTGCACGTGACTGTGAGTTGACGTGGCGCTTGAATCTTTGGATCGCTCCGCTTTCGATGCCGAGTTGAACGAGTTGTCCTTGAATTTCGCCTCATTCGTATCGATGGTGCTGCCTTGTTCGTATCGATAAAAGATGCACAGTTCGCATCGATGAAGGCTTCTCAGTTCGTATCGATGGTCACGTTCTGTTCATATCGATAAAAGTGGTGTGGCTTGACGATCGATGCGAATAACCATTATATGATCGATACGAACAGGGACTCCGCGATGGATATGAAGTAGCTGGGCTTTCCCGATGGATGCGAACAATGATCCACTGATGGATTCGACCAGAGGCTCGGTGATGGATGCGAAGCTGATCGATACGAAGTGGGGCTGGCCAATCGATACGAAGCTAATGGATTCGAACAGAGGCCTTCTGATCGATACGCGGTGCGGCCTATTGATGGATACGAAATTGGGGCTATTCCATCCAACTTGCATCGATCGTAACTTGAGCATACGAACTCAGATTGACTTGAAATTTGGAACGTTGACTTTCATTGTTTCATTCGTCGTGTCTTGTCGATTGTAGCTTGATTCGGACTCGGACAAAATTCATCGATATCCATGGTGAGTCTGCGTATAACCGATCTCTAAGATGAACCGTCATTAGTTTCTAGTCAAGTTCTTGGTGTCACGGCCTTGCCAAAAGGCGGGATAACATTTGCCCCCCCCCCAAAGTACGTCTTATGGAAACATGATGTGCTTTGAAGTGCTGCAATCTTCATTCTGAACAGTTATCGTCGTTTCGCTGAAAGTTGTAATCTTTGACTGATTTCCTCAGTAATATAAACTGTTGATTGTCAACTGTTGTACCCTGTATTGTTGTAATTGGTTGCTGCTTGACTGAGATTAGCTGTTTGTTGTTGTAATCGTTATCAGATAAGTATCCAATTCCTGTGAATGTCAAAAATTGAATATTAGTCCGACGTATATGCATATACGTTAATCTGACTCTCGCTGACGTTCACGAGTCGTTGTTAGGTTATCTCGCATTGAATTCCGTATCGATCCTCTCCTGAACTGATGTGAAATTTGAATTGTAACAACGCTCGATGGTTGTTTTTGAATGTTCCTTCGTAACGATCCTCTCCTGAATCGAGGTAAAAAGTTGAAATATTATCTTTGCATCGGTATTCACTGTATTGATGGGTACGAAATGTACATTTTGAATCGATGGATGTGAGGTTCGATGGATATGAAGTGGTCGTTCGTATCGATGGAGTTCAATGCCTTCAGAACAACCCCGGTTGTGTATTTCGAATTGATGGATCGGGTGTCAATGGATACGAATAGACAATTCGTATCGATGGGTATTGGCTTCTGGGAGCTGCGATTTGATGGATTCGAACTGATCGTTCGTATCGATGCTCTGGGGAAGGAGTTGAAAATGATCGGTACGAACAAGGATTTCGCATCGATGGATTGTGGATGGATACGAATAGTTCGTTTGAAATGATCCTGTGGTAATATTTTGTAACCGGTCGAATCCACTGGGAGGCGAATCGTTTCTTCCATACAGACTCAAGTCCATATAAATACTGTGGACTTAGTCGTTTTTCACTTTTTACTTTTTACTTCGTCTTCGCTTTCGTATCGCTCCAGAGACTAAGGGAAAAAACTGCTCTTTGCCTTCGAATTGAATCAAAACCTTTAATCCCTTCAACCAGTTATCAAAATTAGGTAATCGATTGAACAAATTCAGTCCTAAAACGATGAGATCCAAATTCTCATGCCATTCCATTCGAACTCGTGTCCGAACATTTTTCGGGGAAGTAGACCATCTGCGAGGTCGAGGAAGGAAACATGAAGTTCGAATCGATCTGGGGAAGAAGAAGAGTCACCGGATTCGAAATAGTTGGTGGGCAGTTTTTTGGCCACAACCTCGCATCGATTGAGAAAATAAGGTGTCTTGCCTCGTATCGACCCTGATGGGAAATCCTATATCGTTGCCTTGCTTCGGGCTTCGTATCGATCATGGAACAGTCACTTAGCATCGGTTGTTTTGAAACGATATTGATCGATACGAAGTAGACGATATTGATCGATACGAAGTAGACGATATTAGATCGATACGAAGCAGATGATATTAGATTGATACGAAGCAGATGTTTTCTGATCGATACGAACTGCGTGCCATGGGATCGATACGAAATTGTCTCTGATCGATCGATACGAACTTGAACCTGTATCCTTGATGGATACGAACAACTTCACGGATCGGTGTAAACTTGAACTTTGATGATTGACAATGAGCCTAACTTCGATAATATCGAAAACTCTTGAGCATTTGAAAATCTAACTCTGACGAGTTTCATTTTGGCATAATTGGACATGACCGTTGGACTGCATATTTGATTTACCTTCGAAGCTCGTCGATGGAACTGCAACTTTAACAAAATTTTAACAAACTTTAACTTGGATTGATTGCTAATTTCTGGATGGCACGGTTGTGACGGTCAGCGATGACGGTCATTCCGACTGAATTTCGAAGTCTCGTCGTTTACATGCTTTCTCCAATTCTGTAGAACTTCTTAAGTGATATACAGTACTGCACAACACACTCACACACTTTACACTGGTGGATGCACGAGCGTTATTGTCTGTTTAACAATGATTTTTTATAAGCTAGTTAGTCGTGGAACCTTCAAGTTCACAGCAGCAGGAACTCCCGAGTTCAATTCCTTCAATCATCGAGATACCGATCATCGAAGCAGAAGTCACAGATCCAGCACCGGACGAGTTTCCAGGCGCCCGGTTCATCTGCAATCCGCAAGATTCTGTGCCGTCCGGCATCTCCGAAGATATGCTAGGATGGATTTGTTTAAGGCATGGCTTGTCGCTTGACGACGTATTACTGCCAGGGCCAAATGATAGACCACATGCTCCCCGGAGGGGTTTACTGTTTTCAACCGTCACACTTGGCCAACGGGGACACTTCCTCCATTTAATCAATACATAAGGGAAATGCTGTCATTCCTTGGAATCGCCCCGTCCCAGTTACACCCTAACGGTTATGCCTTGTTGAACAGCACCTTCATTCTATTTATGGAAATTCTCTTTCGACCACCAAAGCCGATCGAGATTAGATATCTATTTAACATTAAGAGTCGCGGAGATATCCCTTCTTTCACATTTTTGGAAGCGGTCAGGAACTATCAAGTTGTAACGGGATCCTGGGGAAGACTAAGTTATTTTAAAACAGAATGGTTCTACGTTCGATGCCCCCCTGGATTCGCTAGGCGATGGTTGGATAGACGTAAGTGTTGCAGTCTCTTTCGTGAATTATCGAGATAATAATAATCGTTCTCAAAACTGACATACTTCTCTTCTTTTACAGCCGCAATTTCTCGACCCGATGGTGGATATTTTAGAGAGCTAGTTCGGATCCTCCAAGCGGTCCCGGTTGAAGAGAGGCACATTGACTTGGTTCTAACCGACAGAAACTTGAGAATTGTCGGGCTTTGAGCGGAGGCAAAGCATAAGGCTGGAAGGGACACTTAGAGCGGTCTCGAAGAAACGGGTGAAGCACAAAGTGCCCAGCATCGTGATAACCAAAGAGGTTGATCCGGAGAGAACACCCACCGATAACGAACTCCAAGCTAGGCCTTCTTTCGGTGTTCAAGATTCAGGAGGAAGGAGAAAAGGCAAGGCAGTTGCTCATAAACGTTCTAAATCTATGAGATCGAAATCCGTGGTCATGTCTTTGCCTGTTCAGGGGATTATAATTTCGGAGGCTCCTCCCCCGCCAGTAGAGAATCCTTTCGAAGGGCTTGCTAATATTCCGATTCCGGATTATGTGTCGTTTCAACACGACATCGGGATGGAGGAGCTTCACAATGCTCTTGAGCTGAGCGGGTTGCTTGCTATGAGTGCGGCCGACATTTCCGGTTGGTCAGGGGGTTGCACATACATACACTTCAATGCACCACATGATTCATAACTGTAAATTGTCCAACCTAAGAAATCACTAACTTTTCCTTTGTCTCCCATTTTCAGGTACGATGTCCGAAAGAGGATCAATGCTAGGGAATCTTCGCTCGGCTCGAAAATCTTCTACTTATTATGATTCCCGTAGGAGAGACTTGGATAGAGACCGCGATCGCGGGTACTCTAATCAAGAGAGGTATGAGCGAGACAGGGACATAGAATACAGACATCGATCTAGATCTCGCTCTCCTCCTCTTAGACTTCCATCTCCACCTCTTGTTCTTATTCCACACCCGCCGGAGCCTCCTCGTCACAGACCGTCCTCTCAAACTTCGAGGTCCGAAACTCAACACCAGCGAGTTGAACCCATGCCCCCCATAATTGCAGAGCAGGCCATTACTGAGCCCACGGGGGAAGGGGCTATTAAAATTGCTCAGCTGAGGAAGGAGTTCCTGAACATATGCTTCGATGGCTACGTCTTTCCACCTCACTTAAAGAGAATTCCATCTGGGGTAGAAAACACGATGCATGACTACATTCACGACGTCTACACCCAGTATAGAGAATGGGTAAAGGCTGTAGAGAAGGCTTCCAAATTGGCCTTTGAGCGAGCCAAAGCTATTGAGAAGATGGAGTCCGAACTCGCCAAAAAGGACCGAATCATACAAGTGCTCAATACCGAGGCCGAGTCTTCTCGGATATCTAAAATTGAGGCCACCAAAAAAGCTGACGAAGCGAATGTGGCAATGGAGAGGTTGAGGCAGATACATGTTGCCTTGGTGGAGGAGATGTGCCAGCGAAATACTACAGTTACTGCCGAACGGGATGCGGCGGTCAAGGAACTTAACGAGCTCAAGGCCAAATTATCCGATATGGCCAAGGAAAGGGATGATGCAAACAACGCAGCTCAGGAGGCGTGCGAACAAGCTGTTCTGCTTAGGGGTGAACGGGATGCGGCTGTGGCTAAAGTCTGCAAGGTGGAGACTGAGGTCGAGGAGAAGGTGAGATCGGCCGAGTCCAGGCTAGAGGCTGATATTGAAGACCTTCTCGTTGTTTACAACGCTAACGTGCTGAGGCACAGGGGTCTAGCCTGGCTCGATGATTATCCGGCGCACCTATACAATGCTTGGGGTCGATTAGTTGAAGAAGAGAAGGAGGTGCATCTGGATGAGTCTGTAGATGAATTTGAACTCGAGAATCGCAATCTGAATGAAGATGAAAGGAAGATTCTCCACGAGTCGATGATTCTGCATGAGAAAGAAAGGCTCGGCGCCCAGCACTTCGAAGTAGGAGAGGGTTCAGGGGTTGACCATCATGAGGCGAGTCTTGAAGTTCCGGCGTCAACCCAACCTGAATCCTTGCCTGCGGTTGATCCCCAAGTCGTTCCTGCCTATAATCCGGATCAGCCGCAGATGTCTCCGACTACAGAGCAAGTTGCTGAAGCCGTTCAGCCGCCTATAAGTCAAATTGAAGAAGGTATTCTGAACATTCCACATATCTGCCTTAAGTCGGGATCTTCACTCGAATTAATTTCTAACAATTCTCTTATTTTTTTGTCCAGTGATCGGCGTTGCACCGGCCATGCCTCGTGCTACTCAAGAATCATATCAGACGCAGGAAGCTATCGTGACCGAAGCGATCACTGTAACTACAACTGCCCCGCTAGACGATACACAGTGAAGCATGTTTGTTTTTGATGAGCAGCTGATGGAGGAACTCTTTCGCCGTCACGGCGATCCTCTTGCCGACCTGCCATTTGTTATGGGTGGTGGCGTTCCCGCTACAAGTTCTTCAATGCCAACTACCGATGCCTCCAGCGGGGCTCAAGCGGTTACTAAAGAGGAGATGTTCGCACAAATCGACGCTGAAATGGCAGCAGCGTGTCGCAGTGGCAATTTTGGAAGTGGGATGGCGGCACCCGATCCAGCTCCGCTCAGGATGATATCGCCCGGCGGTACAGTTTTTGACACTAGTGCCTCCATTCCATTTTCTACACTTGATCATGTTCCTCCGACTCCGCCCGCAGGTAGCATCCCTATTCACTCGAGCTTGGAGGAGGATGTCGAGATCATGCCACCGCCTAGAGACCGACCACCGAAAGGCAAAGGCTCAAAGAGGAAAGGTAGTGGCGGCTCCAGCAGGTCTACACCAAGAAGGAAGCCGAGGAAGAAGAAAGATTAGACATGCTTCCTTGGTTTCTTTTGACTTGCATTTTGTTGGCCGTGTATAGATGCGGGTTTGGCCCCTGCTAGTAGGAATTTTTTGGAACAAACTTGTACACGAATTTTTTTTCATACATAGTAGAAATGAAACTTTTCTCCTTTTTTTAGCTTCTTGTGTATTTACTTAAGTGTTTCAATGTTTGAAATGCACTTGTAAAGTTTCATGTTCCGAGTCAAGCTTGTTTTTGTTTGCTAGGTCCGGAAACTGTGGACATGGTTTACGACCAGGAAGTGAGTTGAATTTTGACATCGCACCGCTTCAATTAATGGTCGATGCTTAAGTCCTGCCTCCCAGTCTTGGGGGTGAGTTGTAGGACATTAGTCAGCGATCGCTTCTCATTTATAACATGTTGAGTCTAGTGCCACCGAATGGATGTCTGGGACAAGTGGAGATTGAGTAGTTCATCCATGCTTGTTCGACTATCGGTGATCATATCCGCACTCCGGGGGTTCTCATTTGTTTACTGGTGGTTGGTCACGCCGGCTTAAGTCTAAATCATACGTCCGCGCTCTGGGGACTCGGAATCGACATTTATACTCCGACTCGCACTCTGGGAGTTCGGAGTTGATATTTATATTTCAATTCACGCTTTGGGAATTTGAAGTTGATGTTTATACCCCGCTTCGCACTTCGGGAATTCGGAGTTGATGTTTATACTCCGACTCGCACTCTGGGAGTTCGGAGTTGTTGTTTATACTCCGTTTCACACTTTGGGAATTCGGAGTTGATGTTTATACTCCGACTTGCACTCTAGGAGTTCGGAGTTGTTGTTTATACTCCGTTTCGCACTCTGGGAATCCGGAGTTGATGTTTATACTCCGACTCGCACTCTGGGAGTTCGGAGTTGTTGAGCAGATGGTCAGTCATATCTACTGTATGTTTTTGGATTTCGCTCACACTCTGGGAATGAAAGGTGTATCAGGATCGTGGATGGTCGGATCACATCCTCCCTGAGTTAACAAGTGAGGTCGTTAGATGGACGGGTCCACCCTCCTCAAACTTGGTGCAGATACGGACAAAGTCATTAGGTGGATGGATCCACCCTCTTCGTAGACGTATTTTTTATAATCCAGTTCGCACTCTGGGAATCTGGAGTCAAGTGAAGGATTGTCGTGTATCAATCCTTTTTTGACTTTGATGTGATGACTTGTCCCCGAGCTCGGGTTTCACTTAGCGAGTGACCGGTTGCATCACAGTCACTCCCTATTTGAATAAATTCCACCGTATGGTGAAACTTAGCTCTTCGTGCATAGTGATGATCATATGAAGCATTTCAAGTAAATCACAGCTCTAGCTCGAAGAGATTGCATTTATTGCTGAAATAAGAAAATATGGCAAAGTCAGTTGCCTTATTACAAATTCTAATTTCAAAATGCAGAAACAAATTTCAAAAATGGAAAATAAACTAAACAAGATAACATAGCCTGTTATGTGTAGTAGCGACGAAGACTTTCGCTGTTCCAAGCTCTTGGCAGAGTAAGACCGTCAACGGTCGATAATTTGAATGTGCCATCTCCGAGCCTTCGTTTAATAATATACGGTCCTTCCCATGTCGGCTTCATATGCGAAGGAACTGGATAGATTCTTTTCAAGACGAGATCGCCTAGTTCAAAGGTTCGCGGACGGACCTTGGCGCTGTACAATCGGGCGACTCGACTCCGATGCGCGGCTGCCCTCAAATCAGCCTCTTCACGCTTCTCATCTAGTAAATCGAGAGATTTCGCAAGTAATATAGCATTAGTCTTCGGATCATAATATGCCACACGATGAGAAGGTACTTCTAGCTCGACTGGAATAACAGTTTATGAACCATAAGAGAGAGAGAATGGAGTATGACCGGTCGCGGACTTGTGGGTGGTTCGGTAAGCCCATAAAGCCATAGAAAGTTCGTCGACCCACTTTCCCCCGACCTTTTCAAATCGTTTTTTCAGAATGGACTTTATAACTTTATTGACCGCTTCGACCTGTCCGTTCGCTTGAGGGTGTGCAACCGCAGAGAATTTCTTTTGAATGTGAAACCGTTTGCAAAAATATTTAAATTTTGCACTGTCGAATTGGGTTCCGTTGTCAGTAACAATGGTGTGTGGGAGACCGAATCGACAGCTAATGTTGTGGACTACAAAGTTGATCACTTTCTTCGTCGTTATGGTAGCAAGAGGCTCAGCTTCAGCCCATTTTGTAAAGTAATCAACTGCGATGATGGCGTATTTCGCACCACCTTTTGCCAGAGGTAAAGTACCAATGATGTCGATGCCCCACATTGCAAACGGCCATGGGCTGACTATTTGCGTTATCTCGGTAGGAGGGGCTCTAGATATTCGAGCATGCTTTTGACACTTATCACATTTCTTTGCATAATCCGACGCATCGTGATTCACAGTAGGCCAGTAATATCCATATCGAAGTATTTTCTTGGCAAGTGCTTGGCCCCCGGTGTGATCGCCACATTCTCCCTCCTGTACATCGTGCAATACTCATTTAATTTCATCATGAGCGATACACCGGAGTAGAGGAATAGAGTACCCTCTTCTGTACATGATTCCATTCTGGATGGTTAATCGTGAGGCCTTCCGAAGGACTTGTCTCTTTTCACTCCTGCGCTTCGACAGGGTTCCGTGCTCAAAGTGATTTATGAGTGGAGTCATCCATGAATCCTTTTCGGGGACGGTTTCACATACCCAGTCTATTTCTGCCCGGTCAATGCTTGGGGAAGATAACGTCTCTACGGGAATGAGTCCCATTTGCTGAGCTTCACCTGTGCTGGCTAACTTTGCCAATGAATCAGCTTTTTGGTTGCGTTCTCGAGGTATACAGTAAATGGCATAATAATCAAACTGATTTAGCACTTCTTGAACCCGGGCTAAGTAAGCAGCCAGCCTTCGATCTCTCGCTTGATACTCTCCCCGTAACTGACATACAACTAACCGTGAATCGCAATAAACTTCCACAGCGATAATTCTCAAAACTCTGGCAATCTTTAGTCCAGCTAAGAGGGCTTCGTATTCAGCTTCATTATTGGTTGCATGAAAATCGAACTTCAAAGCATAACATATAGATCGGCCTTCGGGAGTTTCAAGTACAACACTAGCGCCCGAACACCGGTCGTTTGATGCACCATTAGTATACAACTTCCAGACATATTCGGGAGATTCACTGGTTTCGGGAAAGTCCTCTGGAACGGTAAATTCAGCTATAAAATCAGCTAGGACTTGTCCTTGAATGGCTCGTCTTGGAGTGTAAGTAATATCAAACTGGCTCAGCTCGATGTTCCATTTGAGTAACCTACCAGACGTCTCAGGCCGCGTAAGGACCTGTCGTAACGGCTGATCAGTGTAAACAATAATAGGATGTGCCTAGAAATATGGTCGGAGTTTTCTTGATGCAATTACAAGGCAATAAGCCAACTTCTCTAGCTTCGGATAATTTCTTTCAGCTCTAGTCAATCGTTTGCTGACGTAGTATGTTGGCTTCTGTATCTTGTCTTCTTCTCGAATTAAAGCAGCGCTGATAGCGTTTTCTGATATCGCCAAGTATATGTACAACTTCTCATGATCAATAGGCTTTGATAGGATAGGTGGTGTGGATAGATGCTGAACTAGTGCTTGGAAAGCGCACTCACACTCCGTGGTCCATTTAAAGTTTCATTTTCCTTTTCGGATCAGATCGAAGAAGGGAATGCATTTGTCAATGGACTTTGAAATGAACCTGCTCAATGCTGCTACTTTCCCATTGAGACTCTGGACTTGCTTTATAGTTTTTGGAGTCTCAAGATTTCTGATTGCCCAAATCTTTTCAGGATTAGCTTCAATTCCCCGAGCATTGACGATAAACCCAAGAAATTTTCCGGATGCAACTCCAAAATGACATTTCAGTGGATTGAGCTTCATTCTGTATTCTCGAAGTATGTTGAACATAGTTTCCAGGTCTTTAATATGGTCAGTGGAAAATCATGACTTCACAAGCATGTCGTCTACATATACTTCCATTGTTTTCCCGATTTGATTGGCAAACATCCGATTGACCAATCGTTGATAAGTAGCCCCGGCATTCTTGAGTCCGAATGGCATAACTTTGTAGCAATAAAGTCCCAGATTGGTTACGAAGCTGGATGTTCTTGATCAGGTAAATGCATCGTATCTGATTGTAGCCAGAATACGCGTCCATGAAGGATAAGAGCTCATTCCCAGCTGTCGAATCTACTAGCTGATCAATTCTGGGAAGTGGGAAACTGTCTTTGGGACAAGCTTTATTCAGATCGGAACAGTCGACACATGTTCTCCACTTTCCGTTTGACTTTCGGACGAGCATGGGATTTGACACCCATTCGGGGTATAGCACATCTCGGATGAACCCGTTTGCTTTGAGCTTTTCTACTTCTTCTTTAAGGGCGGCAGATCTCTTTGGATCTATACCACGCCTTTTTTGCTTGACCGGGACATGCCGCGGGTCAATATTCAGAGTGTGGCTCGCGATGTCCAGGGAGATCCCACACATGTCAGAATGCGTCTAGGCGAATACGTCAAGATTCGCCCATAGAAATTCAACCAATTCCTCTTGAGTTTGCTGGCTTAGCTGAGACCCAATCTTTATCATTTTTGAATCATCGTCATCATCAATCGGGACATCAATCGTTAGTTCGGCCGGGGATGCTTGACTTTCTTTAGATTCTCCTTCATCTCTAGTTTCTCTTGGGTCAAGATCCCTTTGGAATTGGTTGGGGTGCCCGGGCCTAGGCCCAAGCGTTAGCTGTCAATTATCAGCAAAACGGACGCAGAGAGATTCCTTTACGCCCTTTCCTTTTTCCTTTTGCTGCGCCTCCCGCAGCTCAGCAACATAACAGGCTCTCCCAGCAGCCTAATCTCCTTGAATGATTCCCACTCCATGGTCAGTGGGAAAGTTTAAAGTCAAACACCATGGGGCAATGGCGGCCCTGAATTCAGCGAGGGCCGGTCGGCCCAAGAAAGCATTATAAGGGGAGTCTATGTCCAACACAACGAACTGCAATATCCGCACTCTCCGGCGTTCTCCAACTCCCAACTCCACCGGCAGCTCCACTACTCCAGTGGGTATAGTAGCGCTTCCATTGAAACCATGGATTCGAGATTGACAAGGTTTCAAATATTTGGCTTCCATTCTCATTTTATCATAAGCTCGTTTAAACATAATATTCATGGAGCTTCCACTGTCAACCAAGATCCTCTTCATCCAAGCAGGACCTACTTGCGCTGAGATGACCAGTGGATCGATAGTGGGGGCTTCTACTTTATCATCGTCTCTGTTTCTGAACACGATGTCATCTGTCATCGTCTTCTGCTGCTTGGCCGGAGCCCCTTCATCAAAACTACTACAGCACTCGAAGTGCGCATGCCTGATAGAGCTGGCATACGACTCCATTTCCTTCCAGCTTTGGTCTGCTGGATGAGGACCACCACTTATTGTATTGATAACCAACCTCCCGCCAATACGAGCGGGTTCCTCCTGTCTTTCCTGATTTGGCGCACGATTCTGATTTGATGGGCCCGCACCTCCTGACCGCGGAGCCCGCACATACTGATCCAACTTTCGCTCACGTATCAACTTCTCAATGAGATCTTGTAAATGACGACACTCGTTTGTATTATGGCCATAGCTTTCGTGGAATCTGCAAAACTTTCATGTTTGGACTTGTCTTTCTATTGATGGTTTCGGGGCAGGCTTCTTGTATTGCATGGTGTTACAAGTCTGCAAATACACATTTTCCAACGACGTGTTCAATGGAGTATAATTATCGTACATGGGAGCTCTACGTCGTGGGCCACGATTCTGATCTCGTTTTTTCCTTGATTTCCACTATCCCTCTGCTGATTCTGTTTATTTTGTATGTTCAACTGAAATTTTCCAGAACTCTCTCCGGATTATTTAACGGCGATGTTACTCTGAATTCCTTCGATGTTGGGCCCTACGTCATCATGCTTCCTAGACTGTTTCGCATCCTCCCTTCTCAAGAATTGGGCTGCCTTGGAATAGAAACGGTCCAATGACGCAGGTGGTTTCCCAACTAACCAATTTCCGAACTCAGAATCAGGATCAATCCCCTTAGTCAATGCCATCAGGATAGAGTTATCATTGGGATTGCTTATTTCTGCACACGCAGTATAGAATCGCTCCAAGTAACGTCTAAGTGTTTCTCCGGGAGCTTGAGTAACACTAGACAGAGTGTTAACATCTTTAGGCCTTGCTACGTGCTTACAGAATTGTTCAACAAACTTGGTGGTCATCTGGTCAAAATTAGAAATGGATTGTGGTGGCAAACGAGTAAACCACATAGTTGCAATGCCCCCAGGGAAATGGGGAAACTACGGCATTTTACTGCGTCATCAGCTCTCGCAGCGTTATCAGCCATTCATACTTCAGGATGTGTTGATTGGGATCAGAACTTCCTTCATAGACCGGCAAGGTTAGCATCTTGAAGCGCTGAGGTGGTTCAGCATATAGTATGTCATCGGTAAAGGGGGTATGACTCCAGGAGATTCCCCAGTCGTCGTTAGTGAGACCCTGACTTTCACGGATCATTTGACGAATCATCGTCGGTATATCCGGCATTCAGATACTTGGAGCATGTTGTGCCAAGGTGTGGTCGGGTTCCACAACGCGGGTATGGACCGGACGCGGTCGACGGTCCGTGCCTCGCCTCCTTGGTTCAACATCTTCTGGGACATAAGGCTCCGGAGTATGCTCCCGTTGGCTACGATGAGGATCAGTTTGATTTCTAGCATCAACCCCTTGTTCGGTAGTAGTGGTGGTAGCGAGGTTGCCTGTAACGTGGTAAGGAGCAGCACCTCCTCGGGATGAAGGTCCAGTATGATGGCTAGTGGATGGTCCAGTTCTGGGTTATCCTAGATTCAAGGCAGGTTGGTGTCCTGTAGCCTGGGTGTAGCTTACATCCAGCCGTGGGCGTGTGGATCGATGATGACCGTCAGATGAGGCGGAACTCTCTGTGGAAGAATAAGAACCTTGATCTCTTTTGGATCTTCTACGCCTTTGACGATTTAGCTGGTTGGTCAACTCTGTATTGTCGCGTAGTTGTTCAGTAAGTTGTTGCCGACTCTGGGTCAACTCTTGAAGCAGCATCTGAAACTCTTATCTGGTGACCGGGCCTGATGGATCTGAAGGTCCGACAGCATCTAGGTTGGATGGAGGCAATTGCATGGGATTTTGTCTGTCCCGTCCTTCTTGATTAGCAGCTGTAGAGGTAGTTCGTGTACTTACCATGATGAATTGATGAAAGTCCTTTCCTAGATCTGATGCAAATCTAAATAGAATGGAAGGGCTTCAAAGTTCTAGATCTGGATCTTCTTCTTGGATTTATGCACTCCGGCATTGATAGGAGATCCAAAGAGCAGGAGAAAAATTGGGTTTTTTCTCAGTGAAAGCACCAAAGTGTTTGTATCAAAATTGGGCACAACACTCTTCGGAAGTTTTTGAAGAGATAAAATGAAGAAATTAAATGGAAAAAGAGAATTATCTAACAAAAATTCCAAAAACAGATAATGAAAGTAATAAGAACGCGGAGAAACACAAGAATTTAGAGTGGTTCGGCGTGTTGCCTACGTCCACTATGAAGTTGATTGCTTTATTAATGTTTCTTTGATGATTACAATTGATTTCAGCGGGTTACAACAGATAATAATGATTTACAGTAGTGAAATTCGTTAGTAGCAGCAGCAATGGAGTTTAGAACTGGATCCGACAGAGTCTGGGCATTGGAGAATTCAAAGAAGAAGAATATCCCCTTTTCTGTATGCCCAGGGCTCTATTTATAGGTGTAGGAGGCTGATATTTCGCTCAGATCTCGGGAGACTCCTTCTGGCACGTGAGTGGTCTGCGCGACCAACCCCGTGAGTTTCGGCCCGATCCGTGATCGATACGAACGGATTTTGTATCGATCAAGATTTCATCCAATGTAGTCGAAATTTGGCATGGACATTCTTTAGCACGTGCATAAGCTCCTGTGAAAATTTGGTAGCATTTGGACTTGTGGATCGTGAGATACGATCGATATGAAATGGAGGCTTTCGGTAGGCTGTTTGGTTCGACTCGATCACATCGACTCGATCTTGTTCGAATCAATAGTTGCGCGTGATTGTGAGTTGACGTGGCACTTGAATCTTTGGATCGCTCCACTTTCGATGCCGAGTTGAACGAGTTGTCCTTGAATTTCGCCTCATTTGAATCGATGGTGCTGCCTTGTTCGTATCGATAAAAGATGCACAGTTCGCATCGATGAAGGCTTCTCAGTTCGTATCGATGGTCACGTTCTGTTCATATCGATAAAAGTGGTGTGGCTTGACGATCGATGTGAATAACCATTATATGATCGATACGAACAGGGACTCCGCGATGGATACGAAGTAGCTGGGCTTTCCTGATGGATGCGAACAGTGATCCACTGATGGATTCGACCAGAGGCTCAGTGATGGATGCGAAGCTGATCGATACGAAGTGGGGCTGGCCAATCGATACGAAGCTAATGGATTCAAACAGAGGCCTTCTGATCGATACGCAGTGCGACCTACTGATGGATACGAAATTGGGGCTATTCCATCCAACTTGCATCGATCGTAACTTGAGCATACGAACTCGGATTGACTTGAAATTTGGAACGTTGACTTTCATTGCTTCGCTCGTCGTGCCTTGTCAATTGTAGCTTGATTCGGACTCGAACAAAATTCATCGATATCCATGGTGAGTCTGCATATAACCGATCTCTAAGACGAACCGTCATTGGTTTCTAGTCAAGTTCTTGGTGTCACGGCCTTGCCAAAAGGCGGGATAACAAGGAACAAGACAGTTAAGTTGGTGAAATTCAGTGGAGCGACAACAAGAAAGACTGTACTTGGAAGACAGAAGATAGGATTCGAGATACTTATCCTAATCTTCTTTGAGGGTATGTCTATATTAGATTTATATAGATAGTTGCTAATAGGTGACTAGTATGGTTGTTAGGAGTCATTACAGATGATTGTCATGTTTAGTATTTAGTCCTTACTGAATTTTAAGGACGAAATTCTTTAAGGAGGGGAGCCTATAACACCCCTAATTTTTAACAACATTATTCAGGAGATTTAATTAGATAAATTGAATAGAATAATGTAAATAGTAAGTGATAAGGGGATTGAGATTTGAAAATAAAACTAAGGGCCAAGTTTAATTAAATAAATGGGCTTAAGAATGGTTTATAAACTAATTAATTTACACAAGGGTATATTGGGAAATAGCCGCACTACCATAACCCTTATATATATCCACGGCTATACCCTTCATTCACGTTCATTTTCACAAAACTTAAAAACGCAAACATAAGAAGAGGAGCCGACCATTACTAGGAGAAAAGAAGAGAAAATTTAATCAAGCTAAGGAATTAAAGCGAGAGGATTAATCTCAAATCAAATCTCAATGCTCTTATCATAATTAAGGTGAATAATAATTCATACCATCTCTATTTTGTTTTATGATCATATGTTTTCGGATTTAAGATTAAATTCGTTTTTATGATGATTTGGATGACGATATGCTTGGATTATAACACGTTAGATTTAAACAGATTATTTAAATATGATTTTACACGGTTTTTAGGGTAAAACCGAATATAATTGATTTCGAATGCCATGGGAAAATTTTATATTTTGTAAAACATGATTTTGGTGTTGATTTTAATTTTGATAATTTTCTAAGCTAAGGAAAGATTATTATGAGTTTTCAAAGAAAAATATGATAAAATTGGGTTAAAAATTAATTTTGATTATTTTAGGAAGAATTTGGGTTTGAAATTTTGATATATCTGATAACATGATGAAAGTGAATTTTTATAATTTTGGGGTTTTTTCTTAATTGATTTGATATGGAAATTAAATTGTTTCAGAAGGAATGACTTATTTGCGTTATTGTTTTTGCTTAATGGAAGGGCTTATTTGTTAAATTAATCTTGGTTTAGATCTGAAATTAAGCGGCGGTTATTTTTGTAAATAATTTGAATAGTTGTGGCAACCAATCATATGCTTACAAGTAGGCAGATTAGTTAGAAAGTGTTTGCTTAATTTGCCATTAAATCATATTTACCCGGAAAAGTGGGTTCTGCCTCTTTCAGAAGTGCCTTTCGACTCCAATGCTTCCGCTTTGACTCAGTCGAAATCAACCTAGGCCGAAATTGAAACACATGATATCAATGATATTGGTACAAAGTGGATTGGAGAAAAGCAGAAGGCATGGTTTCAAAAGCATTGCTTCCAATGGGGTTGATACCTTTGCTTTGTTTTAAAATGTTAAGCGCCTGCCTTTGTTTTACCAAAGCTTTCAAAGGAGTGGAATCGAAAGGGGGTTTTCTAAATAGCTTTCGAAGAAGGTTGCCATCCTTTATTTTTAAGTATAAGCTTTCGAATGAGTTCCTTGTTTATAAAATAATGCTTTTGAAAATGGTGGTTCCGACCTAGTCGAAGCCCTACTGCCGTTCTTTTGCCTTTCGAGTGTATTGAAGTCATCAATGCTTTCGAAGGGTAGCTTTTGTTTTTAAGATGTACTAAACCACTTCCTAAATGCTTTCGAAATGGTTCAAGGGTTTCGAAGGCAATGGCTTCGAAAGGGGGTTTCGAGGTTAACCTTCAAAGTTTTACTTAAAGGTTTTGAAGCTTTCGAATGGATGGTTCCGATGCCTTCAAATTTTTCCCAAATAATTTTATTAAAGGTTTCGAAAGAGATACTTTCATATATATTCACTTTGACCCAAAAGATGTTTTTGAGTAAACCTAATGGTTTCAAAAGGGGTACTTTCATTGGTTTCGAAGCTATGTTTCTAAGGACTATTAAGTAATGTTTTGATACTTTCGAAAGGTATATTTTGGTTTTGAAAGAGATGATTAAAGAGCTTCGAAAGGTATATATTTAATGTTTTGAAAAGAATTTTTCTATGCTTTCGAAGGAGGTTATCCAGGGGTTTCGAAAGTAATGTTTTACGATTTCGATAGCCTTAGTTTTCAAAACAAATAACCCGATCTCATTTTAAAAGAAAACCATGGCATAAATAAAGTGTTTTAAAATGGAGTTTTTGAAGAAGTTTTCCTTGATTAATGGGTTAAAGGGATTAACCAGGTCTTATATAAATTGGTTTCAAGGATATTAAACCACAGGGGTTGGTATTATTATGATTTTCTTCTTCATATATGTTTTGAATATATTCACATTGTAATGAACCCATAACGGTACCTTGGGGAAGGGCAGAATAACCAGCTAGGTTGGCCCAGTAGTGAACATAAATTAAGGATACTAAAATATTAATTAAAGATATTGGCAGGGGCCAATGGGTTCACAGTAAGCCCATGAAAACTGTGTATAGGAAAAGATATTGGCAGGGGCCAATAGGTTCATAGTAAGCCCATGAAAACTATGTATAAACGAAGATGTCAGGAAGACAGATTCATAGTTAACCCATGAAAACTATGATTTGATATTGGCAGGGGCCAATAGGTTTGTAATTTGCCCATGAAAACTATATCCGAATTAAGATATTGATAGAAGTCAATAGGTTCCTAGTCAACCCATGAAAACTAGGATAAGAGGAAAGATATTGGAGTTACCAATAGGTTCGGGGAGAACCCATGAAACAATGATGATATTGGCAGGGGCCAATAGGTTCTTAGTGATCCCATGAAAACTATGAAATAGGATATGGAGTCCAAAAACATTTAATAGGTTATTAGTTAGCCCATGAAAACTATAAGGTTAATAGTAACCCTTGGAACTATAACTGAGACAGATAGTCAAAATGAATGGGGATGGGTAATCCAGAATTGATTTACTTGTTTTGCATATCATAATATTATTTTGAGATGTTTTGACCATTGTGGATGCAAGAGCACGGTATATGGTTTTATAAAGGTTTTAGAATACTAGTGAGGGGAAACCCTGTTTTGCAAAGTGGCATGGTCTCACTAAATATCTAAATGGTTTGAGATGGTAGACTGTTATTCATACCAAGCTTGATGTCTGACTTAAAGTTTATGTTTTCCCTTTAAACTCTCGGGTACTCAATTGGTTTTGAGTAATTTGAGAGTTGAGGTTTTCAGGTACCTCTTTAGACAAATAAGCTTCCGGAGATGTACAGGAGGCATGATAGCTATCTAGAGTTCTCTTTTATTTTGATTCCGTTGTGTTGTTGTTGTAAAAGAAAAGTTGTTAAATTGCCTATATATATATATATATACTTTGATCATCCAAGGGGGCATCTTCATATGTCGCCCTTGGCATACGTTGTAATAAGTATATTTTCTCTAACGTGGTTCTCGTATTGGGATTATGTAATGAATATTATATGCTTTGAAATGGAATGAGAAAGTTGTTCGCTGAATTTAAATTTTTTTCCATACCCATGTGTTTCTGTAATATCAATGTATCTAACTACCGTACTTAGACGCCGAAGATTAATAATTATGGATGACTACAGCATCCGTAGCCGTTAGTTTTAGGCCTCCAAGTAGGGGATGTTACAATTCATCCCTGAAATCATCGACTTCAGACATATCGAACCATATACTCACTCAAATTATGGATGTCATTCCGATCTCAATGGAAAAGGTTTCGGGACCAAATTTCATTGTCTAAAAAGTTAGCTTTTGGATTAATTTACGAATCAAATGCAGGCTACCGGCTAAAAATCTGTTTATCGAAATATATCGATGCTTATACTCATTTTGATTCGCAACGTTGGTCGGACTCAAAGGAAGTGGTGTCAAATCCTAATTCGACCATATGCGAAAAGTCGCATTTTAGACTTTCAATTCAATAACGCTTAATATTTAAATTAACTATTTAAATACATTATCGTTAAATATGAGAGTTGTTATATCCTCGGACTTTGCACTTTGTGGGCCAAAGTACCCACATTTTTTATCTTTTGCAACACGGTACACCACATATCATTGTTGAGCCCAATAATGGGGCAAGCAGCACTGGCGACGGCATTTCCATTAACACTATGCTTATTGGAGTTTTTATATTCAACCTCGGGAACTAGTTCCATGGTAACAAGTCAGACCAAATTTTCATGGAGAAGAAAAGTGATGAAAGGTGAGAGCTGTAAGGGGAAGGCCTTCCTTCTATCGTCAAAATGTTGACTATAGAATTAGGCAACCTCAGAATTAAACTAATGCATTGTGAAAGCAAAGGTTACTAGCTAATCGCTAGGCTTTAAAATGTAAAAGGAGGAAGAAAATAAGCAAAGAAAAGTAACTGGCACCAAATATAGAGTGGTTCGGCAAGCTTGTCTACGTCCACTATGAAGATCTCTTACTATGTTTCTCTCTTACAATTATAAGGAATTATTAGAGAATGATAAGAAACAAAGCACTTAAGAACTTAGGACTTTGATTTGCTGCAAGAGGAACTCTAGATAGGAGAAAATAACCATAATTCTAATAATTCTCAACCTCTTTGAATTTGCATGGCTGGGGGTATTTATAGTGGCTGTAGAAGATGATAGATGGATGAGATCACGCACGAAAATAGAAGGGAAGGGCCCTTGACCGTTGATATAGTCGCCTGGCTAATGTTAGATAGTTGTAAAGGAAGGCTGGAATGTGTGGTTAAGAAACACGCCAGTTGTCTCTCCGTGTCAAGCGCACGCATTGCATTAAATGACGATGGTGAGCTATGGGAGTAGGTATGCTTTTGGCTGCTTTTCTGTAGTACCTATTATTGCTTGTTGTAGGACTTGTCGTTTACTTCTATACTCCAATGTGACAAGGTAGATGAGTTACTCTGGTCGGGCTACAAATGATACTTAAAGGAAGTTGAATGCTGCTAAGGAGCTAGGTGAAAATAACGTGTAGAGACCGTTATGATATGACGGGACGAGCTGTGGTGATGTTGGACCAGAGATTGGTCATGCTTGAGCCAGTCTTGACAGATGAGTTGGCTGTTGAAACTGTCTTGAGTTGTACCGACTAGTGATGGAGCTGGTCTTGGTGGGCTGGCCTAGAGCCAAATTGGATGTGGACCGCATGAGTGGATCGATTGCTTAATGCCTAAGTTTGTTATGAAGAGTTGATGACGTTAAGAGCCAAGTTGCAAGAGAAGTGCCAGGATGGCTGTAAGATGACGACACGGGCTGCTTTGGACCATTCGAAGGCACCGGTCCAAAGACAGGTCACACTTCAGCTGGTCTTGTTAATGAGTTAGTTCACAATTGACTTGGAGTGATGCTGAGTGTGGGCTGGCATGAGAGGGCCAATTATAAGTGAACTGAGCCGACCAGTTGTTGACCTGATGTGCTACAAAGTGGATGGGCTGGCTCGAGGGTAGCTTGAGTTCGGGGCCAATATAAGCGAGTCGGCCGTCGATTAGATAAGCTGGCTTAGATTAGGTTGGGTTGCACCTTAATTGGCTTTCTAGTTATACTTAATAGAAAATTGAGCAACATGTTTCGCTATATCCAATCTTGTTACTTTTAATAAAATCATATTTTATTAATATTGTTTTATTCATAATTAATTAAATCCATTTAGTAAAGTGTGAAATTTGAAAAGGTTTGAATATATCAAATATATTTATATTTTAAATTGTGTTATAATCATGTGAACATAAAGCAAGTGTAATTGTTATCTGTTAAAGGATGGGAAAAAACATGAAATTAGATCTAGATGTAATCGCATCAAGATCTAAAAGAAAAGCGATGAAAAGGGCATCGTTGATTGATTCCGCCTTCTTTTTAGCAAAATTTAATTGACACAACATCTAATTAATATACTAGGAATGATATGATACAAAAATATGGTTAAATTGACAAAAACAACAAATAATAACATGGTCAATATATACATGTGTAGATATTGAGATTTATATCTATTATGTATGTATTTGTTATTTATATGTATATATTATTGCCTCAATTTTAAATTGTTCGGTGAAAATAAAGTTTAGAAAAAAGTTTCTAAATCATACTCAATTTAAAATATAAATGTTTATATGTATATAATGCATATATACGATGATTAATCCAAAAACTTTCCAATTGATTCAAAACAAACATCCATATTATATTAAAAATTTCTGATGTATTTGCTAACATATGTATATGTAAATTAATTAATAATATATATATACGTAAAGTCTCATCCTAAAATACTTTTCTTTAAATTATTAAACGGTCAAAATATTGTAAAACCAAAATTGCACACAACAAATCAAACAGGATATCAACAATCTCTTAAAAATTCAAACAGAGACATTTAAATTATTAAATTGTATATTATGTTTAAAATATTAAGATAAGTAATTTCAAAACATAGATCCATAACCAAACCATTGTTTTAATCATATATAAATTTTGGTTTTAATTTATCAGGTTAAAACAAATCAATTAATTAACAAATTGTTTAAATACATTACTAATTGTAAATCGAGATGAGGCAATAATACGTATATATAAAATTGTGGTAAGCATATTACATCTAAAAAACAATTAAAATCATAATATACCTTCCAGATCAAGCCGATAACTGCTTATATTCCTATGCATTGTCTATGCAGTGCCTGGTTAGCCATTATTTTGTTTGTTAATTTACCACTAGTTCATGTCATTTTTTAGATTAATATTAGTTTATTACATATATATAAGTACATAAATATATCATTTATATATTTACACACACACACACGTGTGTGTGTGTGTGTGTTTGTGTGTATTGTGCTTACATTTCTTTGTTTAGTTTTCTTAGTAGATTCAAGTACGCTTACTGGTTTGGATAGGTTCATATGATGTAGCAGTCTAGAGTGTTTCTCTCATTTTATGGTTTTTTGGTTTTATGTTGTATTTATATTCTGGACCTTAGTTCTCTAGGTTGGGGGGTTTTTATTTTTTATTGTACGGTGGGTGTCGCTATCTGCCAGACTTGTTGACAGCTCCATTGTTAAGTGTAGAATAAAAGTGTATGCGTGATCTCCTCTAATCATAGAGGATCACTCATTTCTTTCGAAAAAAGTTGCACTTTGATTTGGAAATCTCTCCTTAGATCCTTGATTTTACGTCCAACTTTGCAGAATAAGGATTAACCATATAGTCTTTATATTTATTTGATGTTTTAATTTATTTTGGAGTTGATTTTATTTTAGAAGGAGATGATGAAAATTTTGGCCATGGCAAGAAGAAAAGGAGGAGAAAGAAAAATGAAATGAATAAAGGTAGGAAGGAGATCAAATTAGTGGATTTGTTTTAATTGACGGAATGGAACATTTCTCATTCTTTTAATTAAAACTTGCCTAATTAATCCTTTATTTTTCTCTCATCCTACCCTTCTCTATTCACATCTATGGCCAGCCACATTTTCCACCTTTATGGTGCAAAATTTTCAAAAAACCGTTCAAGCAATTATCCTTTGTTTAAACCCGTTTGAAGTTACACCGATATCATGTATCAATGCGTGCAAATATAACTTTTATATACGCATTAAATAATTCCATACAACTCTAAAAGATCGATAAGTTAAATAATAATTAATATTTCTCAAATATTAATTAACTTAATTAATTTACAACATTTTATAAATTAATTAAATCGTGTGGTTTTTCGAAGAATTTACAAATACGGTTATGAGACTCAAATTTGCGAATTCAATTAGCGAGTAATTTTGAATAGTTCAAATATTAACGTTCACGCGTCATCTTAGCTTGTGGTGTGACGATTTGATCGAACATTGCTTACAGATCTTTGGGTAAAATCTAGTTTTACATTTTCTTAAATGGTACCTTTTAGTAACAATAATTTACATACATTCTCTTCATCAATAATGCTATATCACTCTATGATTTATGGAATTTGGTTTTGCACAAAATTACAGTATCATCCTTATTCAACTCAATTAGTCCATAAACAAAGTCTTTGGTTCAATAATAACATTTATTATTAATCGTACTACTCTAGTCAAAGATTTTGACTTTGATTTGAGTATGGTTGACCGTGATACTAAATTCATACAACTGAGAACATGAATTCTCTATTGAATAGTATTTTAGTTCCAATACTTCAACTCAGACCCCAACTATAGCCGTTCGATTGACGTCATATCATGATTTAACTATAATAAAGTGGAGTTTCCACATTGAAGCTCAACGGTATTCTCAAGTCAAGAGAGTTGTATAATATCGTCACTTCGAGCTTTCCCATTTGACTTAGTTGTTATTAACCAATTAGAAACTTTTGGACGAGTCATTCCATGATTATCCAATAGCTATCAGTATGTTACCTCTTGATACCTCCAAAAGCCATGAGTAATACACTGTCTAACATTTGGAGAGCGTTAGATACTCTGATCTCAACGGATATATCGATATCTTTTCTCAAAACATCTTGACCAAGAATATTAAAAATAATACGTTATTTTATATTTTGATAATTTTCTCATAATTATAATTCATTGTATTTATTATCACATAAGATATCATATAATGATTTTCTATTTTATATATATTTAAATTAATTACTTAATTAATATATCATAATATAACAAGTATAAAATAGAAAACAAACCCCTTTTATTCCAAACGAGATTTTATTATAAAGTTAATAATTTACAATAAGTTTCAGAATTACCTCTAAGTCATGCTCCTAACCTTTTCATTTCAACTGTCTAATGATTGAGCTCGACCGCTTAGAGTTCGAACAAGGTTCTAGTCAGTTTCACCATTTTCTAAGTTATGTTTGTTTGTTCTGGTTTTGTTCCCGTGGTTCAGTACGTTGGTTAGGAGGCTCTGTACTTGTTCCAGCATTCAATCAGCCCAATACTTATTCCAAAAGAGCCCTTTGTTCGGTTCAGTCACAAGCTAGTTTATAACACATCCCAATCAATTCAGTGATTGTCATTCTCCATGTTGGTTGAGTTGGTCGAGGAGGGATCAGAGGAGCGTCGCTTTTAGCATTATTAGAAGTGGTTCCTTTTCAGGTAAAAACCATGTTGGAAAAGTCAAGTATAACAGTTTCATCTTGGATTGAGGAGAGAGCAGATTTGTATAAACCTTTAACCCAATTTATGACAGTTTCTTCTTGGATGTTTTCTCAATGCAAAAAATTAAGTATAAGAGTTCCTTCCGGTGAATTTTCTGCCAGAAGCTTTGTTAATTTTGTGGTGCACATAGAAATAGCATTGCCAACAAAAAATTCATAATATACTTCAAAATTTGCTAGAAATGTAGCACTATCCATAAATAAGCTCATCAACATTTACTTTCAAATACACAGTGTTATATATGTATCCGCATTCGAAATCATATTCGGATATCGGACATCCACATCCACAGATAGATGCAAATATCGAATATCTACCTCATCCGCTAATGACGGATTAATCTAAAAATTTTAAAAAAAATTGTTTTAACATAAAAATATTCCAATTCCATTGAATATAAAAGCTAAAAAAAATATGTTGATAATACATGGTTTTAGCGGTTAATTTGCACTAAATGCATATGATATAAACTTTTAATTTCACACAACAATAAATACATATGATTCATTATATTAAAAGCACAAACATAAACTATAATATTAACAAAAACCAAACGAATAATTTTCGAATGCAGATACCTCCACATCTGCTTTTCAAATATCAGATATTTATCCTTTTTGACATACGAATAGATTTTGGATTTCCGAGTATCTGTTTATTCACGAGGATCCAACTGTTAACATGGACTGCGTGATAACATAACCCTCGGTAAAATAGAAGTAACATTTATATATCTATGCAAATGTTAATAGACAATGATATGTTATCAAAGAACAACCACTTTCTCTATTACATTGTACCTATATCTATATTAGCTTTAAATTATCTGTGAGAGTAAGCTAAGCTTGTCATATGTTACTAATTAGTCATCTTCGAGAAGACAACGACTTTTGTAGACAGTCTACGAAACCCTCACAATCAGATTCAGGAACTATGCAGCCTGATTCTTCATCGCCGTCTCGAAGATTTTGAGTAGAGTGTGGAGATTTCAGATTTCCATGTGTTTGACATGCCTTCATTGTTTTGCAATGTTCACCTTCATCATCTCTAATATTCAGAAACACGTCGTATAGGTTCTCTGAGCAATAAAATTAGTGTAAATCAATCTTCACAAATATGCACATGGTATTTGCTCTTATTGCAACAAGTTTTTGGAGCTGATTATAAACATTGAACATTATGTACTTCTGCTGTGCTTGCTGAAGTTCTTAATGCTTATTACCTATAAAAACACCTAATATGCATAAATTTCTTGTTGTATACAAAAAACGACATTCAACAGTTGGACTTCTTATTGCAAACAGGGAGAGCGTGATTTTGCATTCCTAAAACTTCTTAAAATGTGCATGTTCATAATCAGAATTTTGTAAATCATAATGGATACAAGGAAGTACTTAACACATATTGGATGTATATTAGTTCAAATTCAAACCACTTACTGTGCAGCAAGCGCTTAGGAGCGTTATCTTACGCTTCGTAAACATACACCCCCAAACACGTACTTAAAAATTTGTTCTGGAAAAGGTTGGCAACTAAAAAGACTATCAGGTATAAAATTAATAGTCTTTCGGACAGCTTTATAAAAGTATATATTTTTCCCTACTTTAGAATTAGAAGTCTTGATTGTGCACAGATAAACGATGGTTAAAAGTCATCTTTTGACCTAATTTGCAGGCAAATTTTTTACTCTTTATGACTTTCAAAGACGGATTTTGCTATGCTATCTTTGTACTCCTAACTTATAAAAGATTTTTTTTGCAAATTGACTTTGCAACTTCGAGATTTTCTAAAAGAAAATTGGCTTTTAACAAAAGCAAAAGCAAGTTTTGCTTTTGATTACCAAAGGGAACTCTTTGGCTATTTGTTCCAAATGCGATAGCTTTTTATCTACATAAATCCATGATAACGTGACAATGTACATGTGGAAAAGGAAAATAATCATGCACCGAGTAATTTCATGTATTGAATCCCATATCAAGTTTTCGTTTATATACTTACTACAGGTGTTAAAATAAATCCAGATATGTGAACAAAGCAAAGAAGATAATACCTATCTTTGGTCGCCTGGTGTTTGGAGGTCTAGAAGTTTGGAACTCATCTGGAACAGAAGATATATGAGATTAATGAATTAGAGGAGATATTCTAATTTAAAACAGAACAAGTAAGATTGTTACCAAACATATACATGTCTTCGTTCATATAGTAGTTTATGGCAACCTGTGGAGCTGGTAACTTCTTCAATTCTTCTGAAGAAACAAGTACGATATGCATAGTTATTATTGTATGCATAATGTATTGAATAAGAGTAAGAAATCATTTCAATGAAAACATATTAGAAATAATTATTTAATTAGGAGTTGACCAAATATGAAGCTAGCTATTAGCCATATCATAATTCAACAGTAAGAACATACATAATATATTTGCAACCTTTCACAAGGTAAATGAACAAGTTATTAGCTTATGAAAATTTTGTTGAGTTTATTTTGCATAGTAGAATGTACAAGTATAAAAGTTATGGTTTGCATTTGTATATTCGAAACTCAAAAATTCACTTCTTGTAGTGTACCAATAGCAAAATAACTCTAATATTGGAAATATTTATTTTCAAAATAACATAACTACTTGAAATGGAGATTTTACCTCCTTTGACCTTTAAGAACTTGTCATATGTCGAGTATGCATGTTTCTCCACACATTCAGAAAAATGATCTACAGAGAGACGAGGCATAAAAAAACATTTAGCTTACATGATACAATTTAGAATAGTTATTGTCAAGACAAAGACATATGCAAAACAGATCCAAAAGCTAGCTAGTACCTGGAAACTCTAGAGATAAAGCTAATAACACTGGTTTTAAATTTTACATGATCACTTGCAAAGATAGTGTATGCATCAATGTGTTGCATATTGGAGTGTAAAAGTTTTTCATATTTCATTAATCAAAATTACTCTTATATTTCAAAAAAGAAAAAAAAGAAAAAAAAAAGAATGTAGAAGTAAAACCGTTATCATCACTACAGAAATCCGATTACCAACACATTAATTGGAGTAAGAACTTGTATAATCTTCACTCACATGCCATTCTTGGGCTCAGTGCATACATAAATACCGTCATGAAATAGTAGAAGATTGCAATATGCTGAGCAAGGAAGCGATCAAACCAAAAACTATTGCCACCAAGTTCCTGATTATGCAAAAAAAACACATTGTTATTTATTGTAGATAGTTTTACTGCATGGTTAGGCAATAACTTCATAAGTTAAGATATGATATTAAGACGAAAACAGATGATGGGGTGATTTGTATAACAAACAAAATCTAAACATTTGCAGTTTATAGTACCTCCATGATAAGTAGATGGTGTAATTCATTCACGGTTTCAGCAAAATGCACTTTTAAATAATCAGCTCTTCTCCACCAGCCAAAACTTTCATACAAGTGCAGAACAGAAATAAAAGCTGGAAATAAAAAATAATTATAATCAAAATAACATTGAAGCATAATGTTTATCTGGAAATATGAACAGTGGCATCTATTATATTAATAAACACCGGGATGACCTTCTATTGTTAATAACCAAGAAGCAAAAATGTGAAAATTTGGAAGGAGGGCTTAGTAATATTAACCAAGCAAAAATTAGATTGCAGAGTTCATTTTATTTGAATATTGGGCATGTTTTCTAAATTTAGACCCTACAATTAAAAAATATCCATCTGTTAAAAATATATAAAGACATTTATACCATTTGCGTAAATAATTCCTATATATTAAAGGAAAAGTCTGAATGATATTTGATTGAGATACATGTTTTAAGGAGAATAAAAAGGGAAAGACATCTAAATACATTTGAATTCTCAAACACACTTAAACTTACGTTCTTCTCTTTGCCATCTACTAGGTAATTCTTAAAAGCACTTCTGTCTAGAACCTACGAAGAAAAATTCTCCATTCTTCTTTTGTTCTTAAAAACATATAATTTTATGTTTATTTTACGAATTTAAAAATTTTATTTGGTTTTTTGAACAAATTTTTTTTCTTAAATTCAGTTGAAAATATTGGTGCATTGAATATCATTTTTCCATTATTTGGATTTGGTAATTGATTAGCATTTTGGTTAATTACTATTTTTCCTAAAAATATATGGTTTTATATTTATTTTACGAATTTTAAAAATTTTATTTGTTATATTAAGTAAATATATTTTTTCCTCAAAGTTAAGTTGGAAATATAGGAATTACTCTGAAACTGACACATTTGTGTATCAGTTTCCTACTATTTGAATTTTCCTGCATCCCATGACCTTTTATTATGTGTCTAATGTTCCATAATATTTAACTGTAAAAATTGAAAATATTTTAAATGAAACTATTATCATTCTTAAAATATAAATTTTTAAAATGAAATCAATACATTATATTATCAGTCTTCAACTATGTGGAACGTTTGATAAAGAACGCCTAAAAGAGAAATGGTGATTTGAAATTTTAGATGACAAGCATTGCTAAGAGAAAGATATTTGAGTTTCAGTTGGATGAAATTTTATTTAAAGGTATTAATTTCTGTTGAAAGCTCTTTCGGATATTGATTATTGAAAATAAATGAAACAATATGGGTATCAAAGTTTTTCTTTAGACCAGAGAAAAAATTTCTAAAACTAAACATGCGGAGCTTAAAAATAAAAAGCTACAAAAAATAGGTCCTATTGCCTTAAAAACCCACCAAAATATGGGACCCTGGCTATTGTTTCCAGAACAAAAAACCTTGCATAGTCACGATCTCGGTACAATGTACTTAATATCTTTACGACAGATTCCTGCAGGAATAATAGCAGACAATAAGTATGCATTTGGATATGAGCTGAAACAGAATGTGACATACAAATATCAGGATACAAACGATATGATACATGATAATATTATGCAAGTTATTTGCAAAAGAAATAACATATTGTACACTGATCCTGCATTAGTTTGCATTTTGCAGTATGATTTTCTTTTATTCATTTTCATTTTGATTTATTGTGTGGTTTGGTATCCTTGCTGTACAATTTATCTTGTGCTTCTGAAGACTAAAATAAGAATATAACTACTAGGATTTCCAGCTTGGGTTTCACTTACTATATATTCATTACTCAACCTATTCAAGCGCACACATTCTCCCTTCATTTGTATAAATCCTAGGATAACTTGAGTTTTTTACTAGATACATGATTTTTACTTAAATTAAACAAATATTCAGTATGTAGTAAGTGGTATTATCAATGTCTTCACTGTTTGATAGACAGAACATGAGATCTCACATCCTGCATTAGTTTGCAGTTGGATTTGCCTTTGCTCATTTTGTTTTTAATTATAGCTCTATCACTAATACTTTCTTTTCGTTCCATTGCGGTGTTCACTTTGAAAGAGATACATGAGTGCACAAGTTGCTTTTGCCCATTTTCTTTTTAGTTATAGCTCTATCACTAATACTTTCTTTTTGTTCCATTGTGATGTTCACTTTGAAGGAGATACATGAGTGCACAAGTGTAAGATCAATGAATATAACTATAGCTTACTGTTTCCTACAAAAATAAGACTGCATAATAAAGTAGAAGGGGACAACCAACAATGAAACTGTATAATAAAGTAGAAGGGGACAACCGACAATGAAACTGTATAATAAAGTAGAAGGGGACAGCCAATGGCGAAAAGAAAACTTACAGTGAGAAGAACATTAATAGATTGCTCTAATTTAATAACCCAACTGTCTACAGCACCAGACATGCTTCCTGATGACTCGTCATTTATCTCTATCGGTTCATTTTCAGGTAGAGTTTTTGCTGGCAAAGAGTTTTCTACATTTACCTTCTCATCTTTCTCTCTTACGGTTGTGGCTCTCACTTGATGTAGCTTCCTGTGATATCAGAAAAATACAAACTACACATAAGAATATAAGATCAAGTTGAACAACTTTTAAGCAGAGGTTGGGGACAGATTTCTTATAACTACTCAAACGTAGTTCTGAGTTCTAACTTTCAAATGATCTTAAGTGAATAGTAAAGAGTAAATGGGTTTAGATATATAGGATGAATTTAGATAAATTGTTTCTGTTAAAGATGAATAGGCCATAAGCAAGTATTTGTTGTTGTGACTTATTAACCAACTTCTTCCTCCTCCTCATTAGTCCGTGATAAAGACTCAAATAAAATTAAGTCGTCTAAAAGTTGCTTTTGCTACTTACGAGAAGTTCCCAAACATTTTCTTATTTCAGTTGTTCCACAGAGATGATTTGGTTATTCTAACATATCTTAATATTTTTTATTGATTCAACAAAATAGAAAAGGGATTATAATATTGAGAAATTAAGGCTTGTCGCAAGAAAGTCATAAGATGATATCAGAAGAGGAAAAAAAGACTTAGCTCGCAATATTTCGCACTTAGCTAAGAGTATTATCTCTTCTTTTTTTATTACTTCTTCAGATTTTATATCTTAGATGGTGTTTGGCATGTATCTTATGAAATTTGATGGGTTAACAACTTAAAATTTTGACTTATAAGCTGCAAACAAGTTGATAAGTCATAAGTAGAAAAAAGTTGCTCGTTCATTTTGCATATTAACTCAAAACATCCAAGCGCTATTTATTATTCATTTAATACTGCTTTTAAAGTGGTTCAAAAATAAGTTGTTCCCAAATGGACTCCTACTTCGCTTAAAAAGCTAGCAATTTCCATTAGCAAGCAACAGCTGCACATTGAATTCTAAGAAACATCAGCATCATAAGTCAATTATATATCACTTCACACAATAAGGAAACTAACTTCCTCGATTGGTTGTTTGTAGCAAATATAGAAAAAGATTGACGAACAAATTTTCTCCATACCTGCTTTTTCTAGCAGCACGGGATACCTGAATTACTTAACCGGTAAACACATACAAAAAATGGAAAACACAATAGGCAGTTTTTAGAATTGGTATTAGAAAGAGGAAAAATGAGGTGGTTTTAGCAGTACACCAATAATCAATCCGAAGAAAGCATAAAACCTGATACCTCGAAATCGATGAAGAGCGCGAATCGGATCGACGATGGAGCGGGTTGAGAACTCTAAAGTTGATGCTTTTGCTGTTAAGATTGAAGGTGAGAAACGAGGAAGGGAGAGCAGAAGCAGCCGCCATTAATATAAATTATATATCTCTTAAAAATCAACTTATTTTAAGCACAATGAAAAAGAGTATATTCTTAAATTTGTTGAAAGCTCAAATTAAGCACATCAGGCCAAAATGATGTTTGTGCAGCGATAAATGTACGCTTGATTTAAGTACTCGTATGTTTCATGGAGCATCTCCAATGGTTCGGACACTCCGAAATATTGAGGTCTCATTTCTCCAACAGAAACGAGGAACAGACATCTGATGTCCAGGCGCCTTTTAAACAGGCGCCGTTGCGTATAGGGGAAAGTAAGGGCGTATGTCAAACAGACGCCTCGTTATGGGATGCTTGTTGAACAGACTCCTAGGCGCATGTTTAACAGACGCCTCAACAAATCTGATATTTCCACACTTTCCCCTCCGCTTTCCACACTATCGAAATTTCCAGCCTCTGTTGGAATAGCTTTTGGGTGCAGATATCCAATTTTTGGATCTTTGGTACAACAGTTGGAGAAGCTCTTAGTGTCATATAATATCTCTCCTATACTGTCAATCTGATTCCTTTAGCGTCGACATGCAATGCGATTTGTTATCACTTGTCACTTATCATGCGGCATAGATATAGACCATGGACTTTACCGTTCTTTTGTTGAAATGGCCAGGTGAAGTTGGTGTCTGCGTCGGACGCGTCCGACGCAGCAAACGCGGAACCCACCAGTTTGCCCAGTTCGGATGAACCGTTGTTTGAGAGTCGTTTGCGTCTGACGCGTTCGACGCGACGTGGACGCGAACGGTTCCTCACAACGGTTCACTCGAACTACATCTTCTATATATTCTCTACCTTCTTCCTTTTTTTCATCATCTCATTCTACTCTCTTCTCTCCTACCTGCTTCATCCCTAATAGCAGATCCAAATGAAGAAAGTGATAATTCTGATTTTGAAAAATTGCAAGATATCCAGTTAGACTATATTATGTCACACGTGGACCTCAAACGAGCCGGATACACGATTCTGAAGTTACCGGTATTTCTTGGGTTAATGATATTGATGCAGCGCAATCTGATTGTTCCAGGATTTTAGGTCGCTCACGACCTAGTGAGATTTTAGGTCGCTCGCGACCTAGTGAAACTTTAGGTCGCTCACGACCTAGTGACACTTTGGATCGCTCACGAGCTAATCAAAACAGTGTTAAGGTATGCAAACAACCAAGCGAGTTAGGCGAACCAGTCTTAGGTCGCTCCAACCTTTCGAAAGACGACTTTGACAAGTTACGACCTAAGTTAGGTCACGGGGAGTTTGGTCGCTGGAAGTTAGGTCGCAAAGAAGAATTACGACCTATGTTAGGTCGCGGAAGCGAGATACGACCTATGTTAGGTCGCTGATGTGGATGCCGCTTTATTTTAGATCGCTCGCCCTTATGTACTGAGAAGATAGGTCGCTGCCTTTTATTTTTTAGGTCGCTCACTACTATTACATTTCTTTAAGTCGCTCAAGGGGTAGGTCGCATGAAGATTTCCAAAAGCTATTCCTTAAGTCGCTACCCTACATTTTAGGTCGCTCAAGTGTAAGTCGTGATGTTGTAACTGTTGTAAATACTATAAGTCGTTTACTTGTTGTAATCTGTATTGTTTTTAGGTCGTGTAACGTGATGTGATAAGTCGTGTGTGTTGTAATGTGATAGGTCGTAGGTCGCGTCTGTTAGGTCGTTAACGACCTAGGTGTTGTGATGTAAATGGAGTTGTAAATTGCCTATAAATAGGCTGGTTGTATCATTTGTAATAGTTAGTTGATTTTGAATAAAATTTGTTTGTGTGCTTTGTGCCACTTCTCCAATTGGTAGTTGAGTGTGATCTCCTATCTCCACCTTCGGTATTCGAGTGTGCTCGAATCAACGATCGTTGAAGCTGATTCACGGAATTTAGTGCGCTAGATCAACGTCGAAGAATCGTAGATCTTTAAACACGGTATCGTGCGCGATCAACGTGTTTGGGATAGCTAGAATCCGGTATCTTTGGATCAACGGATTTGGGCCATTCGGTATCTTCTACTCCATCGATCGCTATTTTTACCGCATCATACATTTTCAGTTATCCGCTGCTGCATCATTTGGTATCAGAGCTAGACTTAGCCAATCATAGCTAAGCCGAGTCTTGGAGCCAATTCTTATTCAAAAGTTCAAGCCGTGTATCACTTTGTTTATTCAAGGCCGAGAGTTTGAAGTTGAAGGTCGTGCATCATTTGGTATCCTTTTGAAAGTCCAAGCCAAGAAGTGAAGAGTTTGTGAAGAATTAACCATGCCGCCGAGAAGAGCTAATCGTCATCAAAATGAGTTTCTGTTATTCGTATTAACAGCTACTCTAGGAGGAATGTTTTTATGTGGTGCTAACGATTTAATAACTATCTTTGTAGCTCCAGAATGTTTCAGTTTATGTTCCTACCTATTATCTGGATATACCTTGAAGATTTGTATAAGCGAGAGGATGCCGAACAAATGGAACAACGCATTAGTAACAAATTCAATGAGAAGTTGGATGAAGGTATTGGGAGGTTAGAGAAATTGATGATGGACATGAACCAAGGTCAAAGAAGAAGGTCGCCAATCTCGAACCATGGAGGAAACAGAGTTTCACCATCGGTTACGGAAGTGAGGAGGGTGTCGCCACAATCTGATCGAGGAAGAAGAGAATCATCAGTTTCATTGAGAAGAGAACATCATGAGTATAGAGATGAAGAGAGAAGAACTCCGCGTGAGTTTGAACATGGACCATACCGTGATGATGACAGACAAAGTAGAAGAGATATGCGAGATCATAGAGATGTGGGTGGTCGAGATCGTTATCGAAGTACATCTGTTTTTGATGAAGATGGTGGTAGATGTAGTGTTCATTCTCGAGATCGAGACCATGTGAGAAATGCATATCGGGATGTAGAAGATGATCGACGATGGGAGTCGGGGATGAAAACTGAAATTTCAGAATTCAAGGGTGGAATGGTAGCGGAGGAATTTTTGGATTGGCTGTCTAATGTGGGAGAAATTTTTGACTTTAAGGAGGTTCCAGAGCATCGGAGAGTGAAGTTAGTTGCTACTCATTTGAAAGGAAGAGCTATGGCATGGTGGCAGCAAACTAAACTTACGCGGGAAAGGATGGGAAAGTCAAAGATTGAATCTTGGGATAAGATAAAGAAGTTGATGAAAGCTACATTCTTGCCGTATAACTATTAATCTCTTATGTATCAACGATTGCAGAATCTGAGACAGGGGACCAAGTCTGTGAACGATTATGCAGATGAGTTCTATCAATTAATTGCGAGAAATGATATCATGAAGACGGAGGAGCAGTTGACAGCTAGATTTGTTGGAGGGTTGAGAATGTAGATACAAGACATGGTGAATATGTTTGATCCCAGATCTGTGGCTGAAGCACATCAAAAGGCTCCAGCTTGGGAGAAGCAAGGAAGGAGAGGTGGTGGTGTGTTTATAAATTCCAACAATCCAATGAAAGGGGCTAGTAGCAATGCGAATGTTTCGAAGGCTGTTGCAAAACCGGTTGTTAATGAAGTTGCTAAGACCAGAATCAATAGTGGTATCAAATGTTTCAATTGTCAGGAGATGGGTCACAAAAGCAATGAATGTACGAAGCCAAAGAAGCGAACGATGATTGCTGAGGCAGAGGAAGATGAGGTAGAAGCTGAATGTTCTAATTCACTACATGATGAGGGGGAAGAAAATGTGTCGGGAGATGAAGGGTATTCATTGATGATGAAGAGGTCGTGTTTAACACCAAAACAGGAGGAGGAAACTAGCCGGTTGAGGAGTAACATCTTTCAGTCAACATGCACTATCTTGGGAAGGGTTTGCAAGTTTGTTATTGATGTAGGAAGTTGTGACAATATTATCTCTACAGAGGCTGTGAAGAAGTTAGCATTGAAGACTGAGAAGCATCTGAAACCTTACAAGTTAGTTTGGTTGAGAAAAGGTGGGGAGGTGAAAGTTGGACGAAGAGCTTGTGTGAAATTTTCGATTGGGAAGAAATACAAAGATGAAATTTGGTGTGATGTTGTGGACATGGATGTATGTCATCTGTTGTTGGGGAGACCGGGGCAATATGATAGGGCTGTGCAACATGATGGTCGTACTAACAGTTATAGTTTCATATTTGAGGGTACTAAAATCACTTTAATTCCTAAGAAGCGACAACACGAAGAAAGCAAGTTGGAGGAGATTGAAGAACTTAAAACGGTGTTATCTTTGAAAGAGTTTGTTAAGGAAGTAGAAGAGGAGCCCGAAGTGTTTTTGTTGATTGGACGTGAGAGTAATGAAGTGGTTGAATTCCCTGAAGAAGTAAAGCCAGTGCTGGAAGAATTTGACGATGTATTTCCTGAGGAGCTACCAACGGAGTTACCGCCGTTGAGAGACATTCAACATCAAATTGATCTTGTTCCAGGAGCTGTGTTACCTCATAGACCACATTATAGAATGAGTCCAAAGGAACACGAGGAGTTGAGAAGGCAAGTGGAAGAGTTGCTTGAACAGGGGCGAGTGCAGGAAAGTTTAAGTCCTTGTGCAGTGCCAGCTTTGTTAGTTCCGAAGAAGGATGGAACGTGGAGGATGTGCACAGATAGTAGAGCATTGAACAAGATTACAGTGAGATATAGATTTCATATGCCTAGACTGGATGACTTGTTGGATCAACTTAGTGGGGCTACTATCTTTTCGAAAATTGATTTGAAGAGTGGTTATCATCAAATTCGAATTAGACCAGGAGATGAATGGAAGACAGCATTCAAGACGAGAGAAGGGTTGTACGAATGGCTGGTTATGCCGTTTGGTCTTTCGAATGCACCTAGTACATTTATGTGGGTGATGAATCAAATCTTTAGACCATTTATTAGGAAATTCGTGGTGGTGTATTTTGATGATATACTGATATATAGTAGAAGCATAGAAGAACATTTGCATCATTTAAGAGAAGTGTTGATGATTCTGCGACAGGAACAATTTTATGCTGCAACAAAGAAATGCGTGTTCATGACGCATAGTGTTTTATTTTTAGGGTATGTTATATCAGAAGGAGGTATACAGGTGGATTAGAATAAAGTTGAAGCAATCAGAAATTGGCCACAACCCAGGACGATAACGGAAGTTAGAAGTTTTCATGGTTTAGCATCATTCTACCGAAGGTTTATTCCACACTTCAGTAGCGTGATGGCACCAGTTACTGATTGTATGAAGGGGAAGCAATTTTCATGGACGGAGGAAGCAGGATTTGCTTTTGAGAAAATCAAGGAACTTTTGACGACAGCACCGATTCTAGTGTTGCCGGATTTTCAGTTGTTGTTTGAATTGCATACTGATGCATCGAAGGTTGGAATTGGAGGGGTGTTAAGTCAGAAGGGACGTCCTATTGCATATTTCAGTGAGGAGTTATCAGGAGCAAAGATGAGATATAATACTTACGATATGGAGTTTTATGCTATCGTACAAGCTGTGAAGCATTGGAGACATTATTTGTTTCATAAAGAATTTGTTTTATATACTGATCATGAAGCGTTGAAGCATATGCAGGGACATGACAAGATTGCAGCTAGGCATGCTTCGTGGATTGCATACTTACAACAATTTATATTTGTGGTGAAGCATAAATCGGGAGTTACGAATCGAGTGGCAGATGCATTGAGTCGAAGGAATCATTTGTTGACTACAATGAAGGTTGAAGTGACAGGGTTTGATGTGTTGCCAGAATTATTGGTTGATGATCCTTACTTTGCGAAGTTAGTAGATGAAGTCAAGGAGGAAAAGACTGATGAGTTTGTGTTGGTGGACGGTTATCTATTCAAGGGAAACAGATTATGTATACCCGAGTGCAGCTTACGAATGAAGATTGTGAAGGAGATGCATGAGGAAGGTCATGTGGGGAGAGACCGTACATTACAGTTGATTTCGCAATCATATTTTTGGCCAACTATAAGAAAAGAAGTTGAGAGGTTTGTGGAGAGATGCCATATCTGTCAAGTTTCGAAGGGAACAACGACGAATGCGGGATTGTATATGCCATTACCTGTGCCTACCAGACCATGGGTTGATATCAGCATGGACTTTGTGTTGGGTTTGCCTCGAACTCAAAGGGGAAATGATTCTATATATGTGGTGGTAGATAGATTTTCGAAAATGGCACATTTTATCGCTTGTAAGAAGACAGCTGATGCTGTCTGTGTTGCTCAGTTATTCTTTAAAGAGGTGTATCGATTACATGGGCTACCTGAATCTATTGTTTCAGATCGGGATACTAGATTTCTAAGCCATTTTTGGTTAAGTTTGTGGAAGATGGTTGGAACGAAACTGAATTTTAGTAGTGCCTATCATCCGCAAACCGATGGGCAGACGGAAGTGGTCAACAGATCATTGGGAAACTTGTTGCGATGTCTTGTATAGGATAATTTGAAGAGTTGGGATATGAAATTATGTCAGGCAGAGTTCGCACATAATCACGCTGTTAACTGTAGTACGGGTTTCAGTCCGTTTCAAGTTGTATACTCAGCAAGTCCAAAGGGTCCATTGGATCTGACGACAGTACCATATCAAAAGGGAGTTGTTAAGCGTGCTTGTGATTTTGTAACTGAGTTGTAGGAGTGCCACAGAACTGTTCATGAACGATTGCTTGCATCAAACGAAAAGTATAAACAGCTAGCGGATAAGAAGCGAAGGAATGTAAACTTCAGAGAAGGTGATTTGGTTTATGCCGTGTTGACAAAAGATCATTTTTCAGTAAGAACGTACAATAAGTTGAAAGCTCGTAAAATTGGACCAGTAAAATTTTTGAAGAAGATCAATGATAATGCATATCAGTTGGAATTGCTAGATAATGTTCATACTTCTGATGTTTTCAATGTCAAATATTTGATTCCGTATCATGGGGATGAGCTAGTTGCGGAAGAGGAAGGTGCAAATTCGAGGACGAATTTTTGTCAACCGGGGAAGGATGATGCAGCGCAATCTGATTGTTCCAGGATTTTAGGTCGCTCACGACCTAGTGAGATTTTAGGTCGCTCACGACCTAGTGAAACTTTAGGTCGCTCACGACCTAGTGACACTTTGGATCACTCACGAGCTAATCAAAACAGTGTTAAGGTATGCAAACAACCAAGCAAGTTAGGTGAACCAGTCTTAGGTCGCTCCGACCTTTCGAAAGACGACTTTGACAAGTTACGACCTAAGTTAGGTCGCGGGGAGTTTGGTCGCTGGAAGTTAGGTCGCGAAGAAGAATTACGACCTATGTTAGGTCGCGGAAGCGAGATACGACCTATGTTAGGTCGCGGGGAGTTTGGTCGCGAAGAAGAATTACGACCTATGTTAGGTCGCGGAAGCGAGATACGACCTATGTTAGGTCGCTGATGTGGATGCCGCGTTATTTTAGGTCGCTCGCCCTTATGTACTGAGAAGATAGGTCGCTGCCTTTTATTTTTTAGGTCGCTCACTACTATTACATTTCTTTAAGTCGCTCAAGGGGTAGGTCGCATGAAGATTTCCAGAAGCTATTCCTTAAGTCGCTACCCTACATTTTAGGTCGCTCAAGTGTAAGTCGTGATGTTGTAACTGTTGTAAATACTATAAGTCGTTTACTTGTTGTAATCTGTATTGTTTTTAGGTCGTGTAACGTGATGTGATAAGTCGCGTGTGTTGTAATGTGATAGGTCGTAGGTCGCGTCTGTTAGGTCGTTAACGACCTAGGTGTTGTGATGTAAATGGAGTTGTAAATTGCCTATAAATAGGCCGGTTGTATCATTTGTAATAGTTAGTTGATTTTGAATAAAATTTGTTTGTGTGCTTTGTGCCACTTCTCCAATTGGTAGTTGAGTGTGATCTCCTATCTCCACCTTCGATATTCGAGTGCGCTTGAATCAACGATCGTTGTAGCCGATTCACGGAATCTAGTGCGCTAGATCAACGTCGAAGAATCATAGATCTTTAAACAGGGTATCGTGCGCGATCAACGTGTTTGGGATAGCTAGAATCTGGTATCTTTGGATCAACGGATTTGGGCCATTCGGTATCTTCTACTCCATCGATCGCTATTTTCACCGCATCATACATTTTCAGTTATCCGCTGCTGCATCAGATATGCTTACAGGCCATGCAGAAAGGTGTCAACGAAATTTCCGAATGAAGAGGCTTTGTTTTATGTCGCTGTGTGAGCGATTGGAAAGTTATGGTTTGCAACCGATGGCGCACGTTACAATTATAGAAATGGTAGGCATCTTTCTATATACAATCGCTTTGGCTATTCCTGTACGGCAGGTTGCTGAAAGATTTCAACGATCACTTAACACGGTTAGCCGTTATTTTCATAAAGTTCTGGATTTTGTTTTCTTAATTATTAGTCCTTGAAAAGAATGGTTTTGATGACAACAATCTTAGGACTTGTTATAAAATATAAATACTAACATTATAGTTTAGATATATATGTATATGCAGGATATAAACATGCAAGTACTGAGAATGAAGACTGTACAGTATAGAGACTCAAGATTGAAGGCATCAAGATTCAAGACTCATGAGTATCAAGAGTTCAAGATTTCAATAGTACAAGACAAGTAACGAGTCTAGAATTATGTTAAAACTCCTAGAAAAGCACTGACATCTTAAAATCCATTTTATTCGTGGAATGGAATCCACTTCGAGCCTGTTAAAGGGATGGAACCCTGAGTAGGATGGAACCTACGAAAAATCTAGTGGAACATCATTTTGTATCCACTAACTTTTATTCAAATGTTTTACAAAATTATATCTTGTTTTCAAAACGATTTCAAAATCTTCCTTTTTAAATCAATAACATTTATCCTGGTTTTAAATACTTTTAGCCTCAAAATAATCTTTATTTTCAATATCAAAATTATACTTGGTTTTAAACTATCTTTAATTATAATATTTTTATTTAAGATTTAAATATGAAATTATAGTAAAATTTTATATATACCAAAATATTATTCTCTATACTTATTTATGCATTTTAACTATAGTATATTTATAAAGTTTAAAATAGTGTTAATATAAGATAGAAGTTATTTTCAAAAGAAAAACAAATTATCAAAAATACCTTAGGCATGTCGACAACCCCTAGGTACCCATGTCGACATGATGACAGTTTATTTCAAAAGAAGTGTCTATTCGTCATATCCTTTCCCGAATAGACATGGCTGTTGTTCTACTATATAAATAGGGGATGTTTTAAACGAATTTATATTCATAATTTTCTGATTTCACTTCTCTTCTTCTTCCACATTCCTTTATATACATTTTTACTATTACTCTACCGAAATCTCCATTGAATCTAATTAGATCATCTCTGGTTTGATTCTCTATCACTATCTCAACAAGATCCCAATGCTATTCAGAGTTATAGGCTTCTTTGTAATCAATTGAGCAAGAAAAGGTGTGATTGTAGCCTGGAAAATCAATCAAGTGAGAGAAGGTGTGATTGTAGCCTAGGAAATCAATTAGGTGAACTTGTTGCCCGTAAAATCAAGTATCTCTATCCAGAGGATTGTGAATCTGGAGTGGTGTACCTCGTGGCCTTGAAATCGATGGTGTAATTGTAAGAATTGATTTTGAAAGGAAATCCGTACTTGTGTTGCGGGACTGGATGTAGGGTAACTCCGAACCAGTATAAAATCCGGTGTGTTCTTTCCTTTATTGCTTTTACTTTATATTTGCATCTGTGTTTGATTTTGTGATCATATCTGTGTCTGAATATTGTATACATTTGTGTTCAAATTAATATAAACTCAAAAAGAATTAGTAATTCCTTAAAACACTATTCACCCCCCCTCTAGTGTTAATTTTAGCCTTAAGATCTGTAATCCGCATTTCTCACATTTGGTATCAGAGCAAGGATTTCAAAGTTTCATAATCTGAATTTTGAAAAATTTCAAAATGGCTACCAACACTGGTACTGCTGTTACTGCCAACACTAGTTCATTTGTAGAAGGTCAGTCTACTACTAGACCACCACTTTTTAATGGCAGTAACTATGCATATTGGGCATGTAGGATGAAAATATATTTACAATCAGTAGGACTAGACACTTGGAATATCACATAGACTGAATATTTTGAACCCACAATTGATTTTGCACAATGGACTACTGAGCAAAAGGCAGTCGCACAAAATAACTCTAAAGCTATGAATATTATGTTTTGTTCACTTGATAGGAATGAATTTAATAGAGTGTCAGTTTGTAAGTCTGCATATGAAATCTGGAAAACTTTGCAAGTTACTCACGAAGGAACAAGCAAAGTTAAACAGACCAAAATTTCCATGATCACAAATCAGTTTCAATTATTTAAAATGAATCCTAATGAATCTATTCCAGATATGTATAGTAGATTTCAGGATATTGTGTATTCTCTAATATCCTTGGGAAAGGTATTTTCGGAAGAAGATCAAGTCAGAAAAATCTTAAATTCTCTTACTCCAGAATGGGATCAAAAGACACTCGCGATCGAAGAGGCAAATGACATCAGTACCTTAAAGATAGAAGAATTAATTGGAAATCTAATGTCGTTTGAAGTTCAAATGATTGGGAGAAGAGAAAGCAAAGCATCTGAAAAGAAATCAATTGCATTCAATGCATTGATCGATGGATCGGACTCAAACATCGATAATGATGAAGAGATAGCCTTTATGACCAAGAACTTTCGGAAATTCCTGAAATACAGAAAGATGAATAATCTCAAGAGAAACAACTATAAGAACTTTGGTAATCAGAATGGGATCAAAAGACACTCGCGATCAAAGAGGCAAATGGGATCAGTACCTTAAAGATAGAAGAATTAATTGGAAATCCTGAAATAAATTCTCTTACTCCAGAATGGGATCAAAAGACACTCGCGATCGAAGAGGCAAATGACATCAGTACCTTAAAGATAGAAGAATTAATTGGAAATCTAATGTCGTTTGAAGTTCAAATGATTGGGAGAAGAGAAAGCAAAGCATCTGAAAAGAAATCAATTGCATTCAATGCATTGATCGATGGATCAGACTCAAACATCGATAATGATGAAGAGATAGCCTTTATGACCAAGAACTTTCGGAAATTCCTGAAATACAGAAAGATGAATAATCTCAAGAGAAACAACTATAAGAACTTTGGTAATCAGAATGTAGTGCCAAACTATATCAAATGTTTCAACTGTGACGAACCGGGCCATATCAAAAGAGACTGTCCGCATCCAGATAAGCAAAATCTTCCTATAAACAATGATTCCGCAAAGAAATGAAAACGTGCATTTACCGCCACTCTAGATGACTCAGACTCATCCGCAAGCGATGATGATCAGAAGACAAATAATTCAAATATGTGTTTCACGGCAGTTCACGACTCCGATGAATTCAGAAAAACGGACTCAGAAAAAGGTACACGTTTACAATACATTGGTTGAAATTGCATGCTTAAGGTTAAATGATTGATTGATTGATTGATTTTGAATTGGTGCGTCGTTTGAATTTTAAATTTTTATTATTATTTTATTATATTTATTATTATTTTATTATATTTATTATTATTTTATTATTTTTATCTAAAAAAAATAGTATCATAATATTTTATGTAATATACTATAATTTCATATATATAGTCATTAAAAATAATATATATATATATATATATTAGAATACTTAAATGAAATAAATCATGAAAATTCAGAGACACCTGTCGACATGGTTCCCCCCACGTTGTCGACAAGGGTACAGAAATTTGAATTCAAATGTTTGAATATCCCTCCATCTTTTCACTTCATTCAAGACTCTGAAAAGTCATCTTTTGACCAGAGAATCTGTCCTTTGAGAATCTATTTATTTACTATCTCATATCAGAACTTTTCACTTTAATTTTCAAATTCAAACTCTTATTTAAAAATTTCAAGCTCTCTACTCTAATGGCTTCTTCGAGCAACCCCTCCACAATGAGACTTTCCAGAAACATGAAAGAACAACTCTTCAATGATCCAGAGGCTATAAAAGCATATATCAACTATGCTAACTATGGAAAAGTCCATCCCGGAAAGTTTGCTATATTTCAAGATTTCTCTTCTTATGAAATCGATTCACTTTTTGCAAACAACCAAATTCTTAGTCTTGTTGATGCTTCACAAAATGATTTTGTTTGTTATCCAAATCTTGTTAAAATTTTCTATGCAAATCTCAACCGTGGATTTTATAATGGAAATGATAATGAAATTTGGAGTAGTGTCAAAGGCACTAGAATCATTTTAAATTGTAATATTTTGGGTACCATTCTCAATTGCAAAAGCACGGGAATGAATCTTTCTAATTTTAAAATCAATGAAAATGATCGTGAGACATTTCATCACATTTTTGAAGGAGATGAAAACTTTGAATTCAAAAATCGAAATTTTCGACCAAAAGCAAGAATTGTTAATCTTCTTTTACAACATATTTTGACCCCAAGATCGGGAAGTTTTAACAATCCAACTTCAAAAGTTTGCAAAGCACTTTTTGCTATTTTTGGAAATTATGATATTAATTGTGCACAAGTTATTTTGGATGAACTTCGTCCCAAAAATCTTGAAATGGGTGAAAATACTTTATATCATGGAATCTATCTCACTCGGATTTTTAATTATTTTGGAGTAGATTTCAAAGGAGAAGAATTTGTTTCAACAAAAGTTTTTAATCACTCAAACATTTCTCTTATGAAAATTCCATATGTTTTTCAACCATATGAGACTCTTGCCGAAAAGGAAGAGCGTTTGGCTCATGAAAAGATGGAAGAGGAGGACGAAGAAGAAGAAGAAGGGGATGAAATGGAAATAGAAGAAGAAGAAGAAGAAGAAGGTGAAACATCCTTGGAAAGTATTGATTATCCCTCTAATCCAACCAACAACAACTAAGCCATTATTTCAAACAAGTTGGGGTCGGCTAGAGATGGAACCCAAAACTAAATGAAAAAATCAATTTAAAAGTTATAATAATAACAATAGCAATAATCAAATAAAGTCAAATAAGTAAATTAATAATAATAGCTAAGTAAAATAAAATAAAAATATATATATGTATATATATATAAGAGGAATGATAATAATGATACTAATAACGATATTGGTCAAAGACCAAACCTACGTCTTAGGCTCATGTTTCCTAGTCCTATAATCTAAAACTTATAAAACTCAACGCTCATGGTTCTGGTACGTGAATCGCTAACTTCCACTCGCTCCGATCCGTCACCAGCTCTTCAGATATACCCCAATCCTTCAAATCTCCTTTTACTACTTCCTCCCATGTCAACCTTGGTCGACCTCTACCTCTTTTTGGGCATTCAACACGACCTATAATTCCAACACGCACAGGTGCCTCGGGCGGCCTTCGTTGAAGATGTCCAAACCATCTTAAGCGATGTTGAATTAGTTTCTACTCAATTGGTGTTACTCAAAGTTTATCATGTATATCATCATTTCTAATTTGGTCTCTTCTTGTATGACCGCAGCTCCATCGTAGCATACGTATCTCTGCTACGCTTATCTTTGGACGTGTTGGCTTTTAGTAGGCCAACATTCTACACCACACAACATCGCAGGCCTGATTGCCGTTTTGTAGAACTTTCCCTTAAGCTTTTGTGGGACCTTCCTGTCATAGAGAATCCCAGACGCTTGTCGCCATTTCACCCATCCCGCTCGAATTCTAAAACTAACATCTTCATCAATCTCACCATTATACTTCAACATTGATCCTAGATATCGAAATGATTCCTTCTTGGGAACTATTTGCCCAGCCAGAGTGACATCTCCATCTTCCGACCTCACACCGTTGAACCCGCACTTCATATACTCTGTTTTAGTTCTGCTAAGCCTAAAACCCTTTGATTCTAAAGTCTGTCTCCATAGCTCCAGTTGTCTATAAACTTGTAACGACCCCGAATTTTAATTAATTTTAAATTAATAATTAATTGTATTTTTGAATAAAAATTGTAGAATAAATTGATTAAGTGATGCGAGTTTCCCCGAACTCAAATAAATGTTGTATAAATCATTTAAATTTAAAAATATTGTAATTATTATAAATATATGAATATATATGTGTTTGAGCATATATGTGTGAATTTAAATCGTAAATAAATGGTTTAATAATAATTTGAGTTTATAAAAATATATTTATAGAATTCAAATAAATGTTGATGTTAAACAAATATTTCCAATAAATTTATAGTTATATAAGAATGTGAAATGAACATATTAAATAATTCTAGAATTATATAAACTATAGAAATGAATATTATAAAGTAAACACATAGGTAATTTATAACAACATAATCAATATAGGATTTTATTTATATTACAAAGCAATTTGACTAAATAAAGAAAAGTAATACAAAATCATTTCAGCCACTTAAACAAAACAAGTTTTGAAAATATCATCAGCCGAGTCAAATAAGCAAATCAGGCAAGTAGAATTGTATATGTGAAAATTGGTAGTGCAAAACAAAATAAAGTATAAATATCATAAGGGGACATAAAGTACCAAGCCAATTAATGCACGCATGAATATTTTTGTCTCATCCCCAAAGAAATCTGCATAGCCCCCAAACGAAAATATCACCGATCAAAATTTGTACAAACCCATTTTTTTTATTACCCTGTACACTTCTTTTTCTCATATATCAACTTATCTCCATTCAGTTCGTTTATTCAAACTAAGAAAAACTGGAGTGAACTACAACTTCACTTTAAACAACAAATACTTCAACTTGAACAAACTTAAACAACAAGATATTAATACAAACAAGAAGATTTCAACTGGAAGTTAAAAGCTTGGATCAAAAGAAAAGAACTTCAACTTGAAGCCCTGTTTTCTTTCTCTGGAAAAACAACGGTGAGTAACTTCATGTTTTAAAAATATTCTAAGTTTTAATCTAGTTGCGTGATGGATATCAGTGATGTGTTGTATGAAATATATGCATTTCATTTAATTTTGATAAGATGAAGCCTGTATTTTTATCTGGTTGTTGCCTCTATTCAAATTTTCAACAGTCTGAGTTACTTCAAAAATCATGTTTGCTCAACCTATTGATTGTTAGGACAAATCATCTAAACCAAATATGTTTGGTTGAGTATAAAGTAGATTGTAAAATTTAATTTATGGTAAATAAAGTTGATATGCTCTGGGAAAAAACTCAAGAACAGTAATACTCAATATAAGTGACAAATTCACGATTCATGTTTATAAACTGATTGCTTAATCAAAATTAGGATTTTTGAAACTCGAATCATATTTTTTTGTGATAGAATGAGTTGGCATTGCTGTGTTGAACGGAAAATGGGTTTTGGTCAAAATTGGGTGGTCGGAAGCATTGGGTTGGCCGGGGTTTCTCGAGGAGGTAGAGGAGCTTACGGGGTATCTGGGAAAATTATTGAATAGTGGATTAATGCATTGAGGCAGGGGTGATTTAGAATTAAATTTTTTTAACCTAGTTTTCAGCAATAGTGGAAAATTGATCACCGCGGCCTCAATGTTGACTCGAGTGTTTTGATACTTCTGGTGGTAGGAGTTTGGGTGATGTCGAAGTCGAGGCCGGAGGTGGAAGTTCGCAGATGGTCGGAGTGGCGAGAGGTTGCTGTTGACAGGTTTTGAAGGGTGGACGAGCTCGTGTTCCAGGTTGAAGAGGAGAACTCGAATTTGATTCGAGATGTGGTGATGGGTTCTGGTGATCGCGAGGTCATCTAGGGATAGTCGGCGATGGGTTGCGACGTCGGTGAGTGGTCGGAGGTGGCTGGAAGCACGGTGCACGTGCACGTGCATATTGGAAGGACTGTCATTTTTATTTGGGTGGTGCAGTTTGGACTCGGGAAGAACTCGAGTTATTCGAGTGTTTTACTCGAAGTAGTTGTTAGCGTGGATTTGTTTTTAGTATGCTACAGGTTTTTATAAAAGCCTGTCAATGTTTCGGGGGGGGGGGGTTCATCTTCTCAGGAAGGACTCGAGTTACTCGAGTACTCGACTCGAAGCAGGAGGAAGTAGGACTCGGAGCAACCTGGGTTGGTTCGAGACAGTGGAGCATTTCAGGTTTTAGTAAACCTGGTTGTTTCAGGTTTAACTTAGTTCAATTTTTGAAACGGGATGAAAAGTCTTTTGAAATCGAAGTTCAAAATTTGAACCAGGATTTAAACAGCGTTTGAATTCAAAGTTTAAAGTAAAATGAAACTTTTGAAATCTTAAAATGAAATTTGGATTTTAATCAAGATTTAAACCAAAGTTTTAAATCAAAGTTTAAAGCCAAGTTTAAATCAAATGTTAAATATGAATCCAAGTTTTCTTGAATTCAAATCTGTGATTCAAATCAGTTTTTAAATCTGAATGTTTTAAATTAAGTAGTTAGTTTAAAGGCTTTTTCTTATATAAGTAATAGATGTTATTTACATTTATTTTTAAGGATTTTTGATTGAACTTTAAATTGGATCAATGTTTAAAAGAATGATCATTTTGAATCTTAAATTCAAAATGTAATTTAAATCTAAATTCAAAGGTGTAATATTTAAAATACACTTAAAAGTTAATGAAATCATTCATAAAGAAATTGATTATCTTAGAGATAATTAAGGTAATAAAATGATTTAAATTAATAAGGTAATTAAAGAATGATTTATTTAATTTATAAATAAATAATTTTGATTAATTTTTAATTTAAAATGATTAACAATGAATTAATCAAAGAATTTTTTTTTTAAGAAATGTTATTAGTAAATGAAGATAATTAACTAAGGATTTTTAAGTATTTGATTTAAGTGATTAATGTTAATAATTAATTAATTAGTTAATTCCGAAAATCAATTATAAATTGTTTAAATGTAATTACTTAAGGAAAGAAATTAGTAATTAATAACTTATTATAATAAATTTTTGGATATTTGGATTTATTAAGATTAATTTGAATTATGTAATTGGTTTAAAGGATAACTTGATTAATATGATTAATTAAGAAAAATTTAATAAATTAAAGTGTTTGATAAATTAATCTATATCAAGTGATTTGTAATTAATAAAACAGGATTGGATAATTAATTCATAAGTAATTAATTTAATTGAAAATAAGTTGAATAAATTAAGATTAAACAATTAATTAATCCTACTTATAAATGACTATTGAATACTTGACCTTACTTATGAATGTTTGGATTTGACTAAATAATTGAATTGTTTGATATCTCTGATCTGTGATGCTTTGTGATATGATGCTTTGTGATATAAATTGCTTTGTATTGAGCTGTATATCTGTGATGAATATACTGTTATATGAATATGAAACCCCTTGGCCCGTAAAACGGCACTTGAATTTCGATGCGACAGGGAGTCGGATTCCAGTTGGTTATCCGAAACCCACATCGAATTATAATTGTGAATCTTTGTGACCGATGAATTTATTTTATGAATCTGTGAATGAAGATAAGCGTTATCGATTATACCGCTTATCGATATATCTGTGATGATTGATGTTGCAGTATTGTGTGTAAAACCCCTGGACCACACTCATACACACACAAATATGGATTTCACGTGGAAATCGGTTAAGTCACAGATGATTTAAAATTTGATGTTTTTGAAATTGAAACTTTAATTTCAATTGATTTGAAATTAGAAATTTGAGTTTAAATGTGAAAGCTTTTGAAAATGAGTTTTTAAGAGAAAAGTTATTTTTAATAACTTGGTAAAACTTTCAAATTTTAAATAAATTAATTTGAATTTGAATTCAGAATTTGGAATTGAATTCAATGATTGGAAATTTTGATTAAAGATGATATAAATGTGTTTATATGAAGTTAAACCATTTTAAAAGTATAATTTTGAGAACTTGGATTTAACCCAAGGACCTTAACTCGTATAAATGAATCAGATTTCCAAAATGAAAACTGTTTGTTTTCAAAAGAATAAAAGCTTTCATATAAGAAATGAAATTCCAATTTAGTTAAAGGAATTTCAAGTTTGAATTGAAAAATGGTTTTTCCAAGTTATGAATGAAATTCTTTTTGAAAGTTATGAATTAAATCTGTTTATTTTTAACAGATTTAAAATAATGATTTGTTTAAACCATTTGAAATGGAATTGTTTTGAAACTATGAGTTAAATCTTTGTTTTAAAGATTTAACGTGTTAATCAAATTGAAATGGAAATTGATTTGGAAAATCTGTGAATGAATCTTTTGTTTAAAAGATTAAAGTGTGGAAATTGTTTAAACCATTGAAGGTTGTTAAAATGAATCTTTTTGTTTAAAGATTTGAAATTGGTAATTTGTTAAACCATTTGAAAGAAAAGTTTTGGGTAATAAGTTGTGACTTAATTGAAATCCCAGTATCCATATGTTTTTAAAGATTGCGCTCGTTATTCGGTTTAGCCGGGAGAGGACCTTTGTGTCATATAACCCGTTCCGAATAATGATACGTCGTATATGGATAGCATTTGAAGACCGGTGGTGAAGACCAGATATTTTCGAAAATGAAAGGACAACTCGTCGAATGTCTCTGCATCGACTGGTCCCCGATATAGAGATTTTAGCACCCTTTGTGATGGGAAGTCCGGACGTGATTGGAAATTATCCGAATTTGCAAGGGCTTCTTTGGAAGTGCCTTCGGTTCTGTTCGAACCCGGAACAGACTTGTATGGTTACATGTCTGACATTACAATTTGAGATATAAAGCAGATTTCTTTCAAATACATTTCTGTTGGTGGCGGAGAATTTATTCTCTTAGCTTAACACTCTTCTCTGAGACGTACGAGCTCAGAGGTTATGTAGTTGAAGGTTATCAGCAATATACTCCCAATTTGGTAATGTGACATGCTGAGTGTTGCTGTGTGATGATCATCGTTTGATCATTTGTGATATGATCATTTGTTTGATCATTTATCTTTGTGATCATTTCTTTGATCATCTGTTGACCCAAAGCATGGCTTTGTGACAAAGCGTAGCTTTGTGGACGAGACTTCGTCAGGGCCTCACAACCCGGAAATGGTCGAAACAGGAATGTTGCGGCAAGGTTATGAGGGTCGCGCCCTTTAGGGTATGTCATTTCCTTCTGGAAAGGGGTGGTATCATGGTATGGAGCCCAGATACTTACTCATGTGGACACACTTTATTTATTATGTGTGATGTTGGTTACCGAGCGCTCGGATAAAGGTCCCAAAGGACCGGGGGATGGCATATTCGTGAGTTACCTGTTACAGGGGTAACCCGGCCTTGTTGGCAGAGAGCAGTTTGTCTCTCGGAGCGTCCAGCCAGAGGCGTTTCCTACGTGGCATAGGAAGTTCCTTAGCCTGACCATTTGTTAGCAAATCCATTTTCCAATACGAACCTTGTACGGTTTTAGTTGTAGAACCTGCCATCTAATATGGTAGCTATAGTAGGCATAGTATAATGGTACCTATGCTGGCTAAGATTAATATTATATTTTCAAATTGTTTTCCACTATGCACTAATAATAATAATCCAATGATTTGCGTAGTAAGCATGTTTGACTATCATAAGAAGAAATCTCCTCCAATTCTGCATTTGCATTGTGTGTGTGGCGGGAGGTCTTATGGTAGCTTCATTTTCCAAAAGCATTGCGGATTTCAATGTTTAAGATTCTTTTGTGTTTGTTTTAAAGATAAACTGTTTTTGTTGCTCACACCAGTCCCATGACTGATCCGGAGTTTATTGTTCCCTTCCTAAACTCTGGGTGCCCACCATTTTCCACACGGGCAGTCTAGAGTTGGGTTTCTTAGATATTCAGGTTGAGTAGATTATCTGGAGCTAGTCAATCCCTGGACGACTGACCTTGCTTTCCGCTAGCTATGGATTGGAGCATTCTATTGGAGATATTCTATCCGCTGCTAGTGTTATTTATTTTCTTTTCGCTGCTATTTCTTGTATCATATCTCTGATGTATATTGATATCTGTTGTATCATTTTGTTGTATCATATTGTATCAGATTTTGTATCTGTCATTGTATCAATGTTATATATATGATATCATTGATTTCTTTATTCCGCTGTGTTGTTATACTTAATGGTGTTATAAGCTCCGGGAAGCCAGATTCGGCGTTTGAATCTACGGCATTTTGAGTACAAGTGAAGTACGGGTGCCGATTTTCGAAGGCCGGGTTTTTGGAGTTCTTACATTTGGTATCAGAGCTAAGGTTGAACTTTAGCTCAGGAGTATAACACATTAAGTAGCTCATTAGAGATAGGGTGAAGTATACCCTAGAATGAGTAATCTCTAAGATATCCGTCCGCATGCCTCAGTAAATTCTCTTGCTATCCACTGATAGTAAGTATGAGTACAAGAAGAAAATGAGATAGGGGACAGGGGAATACGACTATAAAGAGTCAATACCCTGCAATAGTGGAAGCAAACTTTTCTCTACCTATCTCTTTTGTTCGTCATCTTTTCTCAATTCATCGATAATTTCTGGTAGATCCAGAAAGAAGATTCGATATATTAATATGGGACGTAAACTCCGGATAGACCAAAATTGTTGATTGGATGTATTGATTGCTATGGTTGGTAGGTATACTTTAGTTTCCAAACTAAAAGTTTTGAAATTGTATCCTTATATCTATCTATTCTTTGGGTCTGATATGTTCTACGAATGGTTAGTTATCCTTTCGAACTAACCGATGCCACTGCATACTTCGTAGATCTGGATAACCCGAGTATTCTATGGAAACTTAAAATAGATTCGTTTTTGTATCTGTTATTGATATTCTGATTTGGTAAGCCAAATGCAGAATAGATGTTCAGCTTGAGTTGATGAATTATTTTTCATCTATCTTTGTGTCTCCTTGGTAATTTCGTGGACGAAATTCTTTTAAGGGGGAAGTCTGTAACGACCCCGAATTTTAATTAATTTTAAATTAATAATTAATTGTATTTTTGAATAAATATTGTAGAATAAATTGATTAAGTGATGCGAGTTTCCCCGAACTCAAATAAATGTTGTATAAATCATTTAAATTTAAAAAATATTGTAATTATTATATATATGTGAATATATATGTGTTTGAGCATATATGTGTGAATTTAAATCGTAAATAAATGGTTTAATAATAATTTGAGTTTATAAAAATATATTTATAGAATTCAAATAAGTGTTGATGTTAAACAAATATTTCCAATAAATTTATAGTTATATAAGAATGTGAAATGAACATATTAAATAATTCTAGAATTATATAAACTATAGAAATGAATATTATAAAGTAAACACATAGGTAAGTTATAACAACATAATCAATATAGGATTTTATTTATATTACAAAGCAATTTGACTAAATAAAGAAAAGTAATACAAAATCATTTCAGCCACTTAAACAAAACAAGTTTTGAAAATATCATCAGCCGAGTCAAACAAGCAAATCAGGCAAGTAGAATTGTATATGTGAAAATTGGTAGTGCAAAACAAAATAAAGTATAAATATCATAAGGGGACATAAAGTACCAAGCCAATTAATGCACGCATGAATATTTTTGTCTCAGCCCCAAAGAAATCTGCATAGCCCCCAAACGAAAATATCACTGATCAAAATTTGTACAAACCCATTTTTTTTATTACCCTGTACACTTCTTTTTCTCATATATCAACTTATCTCCATTCAGTTCGTTTATTCAAACTAAGAAAAACTGGAGTGGACTACAACTTCACTTTAAACAACAAATACTTCAACTTGAACAAACTTAAACAACAAGATATTAATACAAACAAGAAGATTTCAACTGGAAGTTAAAAGCTTGGATCAAAAGAAAAGAACTTCAACTTGAAGCCCTGTTTTCTTTCTCTGAAAAAACAACGGTGAGTAACTTCATGTTTTAAAAATATTCTAAGTTTTAATCTAGTTGCGTGATGGATATCAGTGATGTGTTGTATGAAATATATGCATTTCATTTAATTTTGATAAGATGAAGCCTGTATTTTTATCTGGTTGTTGCCTCTGTTCAAATTTTCAACAGTCTGAGTTACTTCAAAAATCATGTTTGCTCAACCTATTGATTGTTAGGACAAATCATCTAAACCAAATATGTTTGGTTGAGTATAAAGTAGATTGTAAAATTTAATTTATGGTAAATAAAGTTGATATGCTTTGGGAAAAAACTCAAGAACAGTAATACTCAATATAAGTGACAAATTCAAACATCACGAATTATCGATTCATGTTTATAAACTGATTGCTTAATCAAAATTAGGATTTTTGAAACTCGAATCATATTTTTTTTGTGATAGAATGAGTTGGCATTGCTGTGTTGAACGGAAAATGGGTTTTGGTCAAAATTGGGTGGTCGGAAGCATTGGGTTGGCCGGGGTTTCTCGAGGAGGTAGAGGAGCTTACGGGGTATCTCGGAAAATTATTGAATAGTGGATTAATGCATTGAGGCAGGGGTGATTTAGAATTAAATTTTTTTAACCTAGTTTTCAGCAATGGTGGAAAACTGATCACCGCGGTCTCAATGTTGACTCGAGTGTTTTGATACTTCTGGTGGTAGGAGTTTGGGTGATGTCGAAGTCGAGGCCGGAGGTGGAAGTTCGCAGATGGTCGGAGTGGCGAGAGGTTGCTGTTGACAGGTTTTGAAGGGTGGACGAGCTCGTGTTACAGGTTGAAGAGGAGAACTCGAATTTGATTCGAGATGTGGTGATGGGTTACGGTGATCGCGAGGTCATCTAGGGATAGTCGGCGATGGGTTGCGACGTTGGTGAGTGGCCGGAGGTGGCTGGAAGCACGGTGCACGTGCACGCGCATATTGGAAGGACTGTCGTTTTTATTTGGGTGGTGCAGTTTGGACTTGGGAAGAACTCGAGTTATTCGAGTGTTTTACTCGAAGTAGTTGTTGGCGTGGAGTTGTTTTTAGTATGCTACAGGTTTTTATAAAAGCCTGTCAATGTTTCGGGGGGGTTCGTCTTCTCGGGAAGGACTCGAGTTACTCGAGTACTCGACTCGAAGCAGGAGGAAGTAGGACTCGGAGCAACCTGGGTTGGTTCGAGACAGTGGAGCATTTCAGGTTTTAGTAAACCTGGTTGTTTCAGGTTTAACTTAGTTCAATTTTTGAAACAGGATGAAAAGTCTTTTGAAATCTAAGTTCAAAATTTGAACCAGGATTTAAACAACGTTTGAATTCAAAGTTTAAAGTAAAATGAAACTTTTGAAATCTTAAAATGAAATTTGGATTTTAATCAAGATTTAAATCAAAGTTTTAAATCAAAGTTTAAAGCCAAGTTTAAATCAAATGTTAAATATGAATCCAAGTTTTCTTGAATTCAAATCTGTGATTCAAATTAGTTTTTAAATCCGAATGTTTTAAATTAAGTAGTTAGTTTAAAGGCTTTTTCTTATATAAGTAATAGATGTTATTTACATTTATTTTTAAGGATTTTTGATTGAACTTTAAATTGGATCAATGTTTAAAAGAATGATCATTTTGAATCTTAAATTCAAAATGTAATTTAAATCTAAATTCAAAGGTGTAATATTTAAAATACACTTAAAAGTTAATGAAATCATTCATAAAGAAATTGATTATCTTAGAGATAATTAAGGTAATAAAATGATTTAAATTAATAAGGTAATTAAAGAATGATTTATTTAATTCATAAATAAATAATTTTGATTAATTTATAATTTGAAATGATTAATAATGAATTAATCAAAGATAATTTTTTTAAGAAATGTTATTAGTAAATGAAGATAATTAACTAAGGATTTTTAAGTATTTGATTTAAGTGATTAATGTTAATAATTAATTGATTAGTTAATTCCGAAAATCAATTATAAATTGTTTAAATGTAATTACTTAAGGAAAGAAATTAGTAATTAATCACTTATTGTAATAAATTTTTGGATATTTGGATTTATTAAGATTAATTTGAATTATGTAATTGGTTTAAAGGATTACTTGATTAATATGATTAATTAAGAAAAATTTAATAAATTAAAGTGTTTGATAAATTAATCTATATCAAGTGATTTGTAATTAATAAAACAGGATTGGATAATTAATTCATAAGTAATTAATTTAATTGAAAATAAGTTGAATAAATTAAGATTAAACAATTAATTAATCCTACTTATAAATGAATATTGAATACTTGACCTTACTTATGAATGTTTGGATTTGACTAAATAATTGAATTGTTTGATATCTCTGATCTGTGATGCTTTGTGATATGATGCTTTGTGATATAAATTGCTTTGTATTGAGCTGTATATTTGTGATGAATATACTGTTATATGAATATGAAACCCCTTGGCCCGTAAAACGGCACTTGAATTTCGATGCGACAGGGAGTCGGATTCCAGTTGGTTATCCGAAACCCACATCGAATTATAATTGTGAATCTTTGTGACCGATGAATTTATTTTATGAATCTGTGAATGAAGATAAGCGTTATCGATTATACCGCTTATCGATATATATGTGATGATTGATGTTGCACTATTGTGTGTAAAACCCCTGGACCACACTCATACACACACAAATATGGATTTCATGTGGAAATCGGTTAAGTCACAGATGATTTAAAATTTGATGTTTTTGAAATTGAAACTTTAATTTCAATTGATTTGAAATTAGAAATTTGGGTTTAAATGTGAAAGCTTTTGAAAATGAGTTTTTAAGAGAAAAGTTATTTTTAATAACTTGGTAAAACTTTCAAATTTTAAATAAATTAATTTGAATTTGAATTCAGAATTTGGAATTGAATTCAATGATTGGAAATTTTGATTAAAGATGATATAAATGTGTTTATATGAAGTTAAACCATTTTAAAAGTATAATTTTGAGAACTTGGATTTAACCCAAGGACCTTAACTCATATAAATGAATCAGATTTCCAAAATGAAAACTGTTTGTTTTCAAAAGAATAAAAGCTTTCATATAAGAAATGAAATTCCAATTTAGTTAAAGGAATTTCAAGTTTGAATTGAAAAATGGTTTTTCCAAGTTATGAATGAAATTCTTTTTGAAAGCTATGAATTAAATCTGTTTATTTTTAACAGATTTAAAATAATGATTTGTTTAAACCATTTGAAATGGAATTGTTTTGAAACTATGAGTTAAATCTTTGTTTTAAAGATTTAACGAGTTAGTCAAATTGAAATGGAAATTGATTTGGAAAATCTGTGAATGAATCTTTTGTTTAAAATATTAAAGTGTGGAAATTGTTTAAACCATTGAAGATTGTTAAAATGAATCTTTTTGTTTAAAGATTTGAAATTGGTAATTTGTTAAACCATTTGAAAGAAAAGTTTTGGGTAATAAGTTGTGACTTAATTGAAATCCCAATATTCATATGTTTTTAAAGATTGCGCTCGTTATTCTGTTTAGCCGGGAGAGGACCTTTGTGTCATATAACCCGTTCCGAATAATGATACGTCGTATATGGATAGCAATTGAAGACCGGTGGTGAAGACCAGATATTTTCGAAAATGAAAGGACAACTCGTCGAATGTCTCTGCATCGACTGGTCCCCGATATAGAGATTTTAGCACCCTTTGTGATGGGAAGTCCGGACGTGATTGGAAATTATCCGGATTTGCAAGGGCTTCTTTGGAAGTGCCTTCGGTTCTGTTCGAACCCGGAACAGACTTGTATGGTTACATGTCTGACATTACAATTTGAGATATAAAGCAGATTTCTTTCAAATACATTTCTGTTGGTGGCGGAGAATTTATTCTCTTAGCTTAACACCCTTCTCTGAGACGTACGAGCTCAGAGGTTATGTAGTTGAAGGTTATCAGCGATATACTCCCAATTTGGTAATGTGACATGCTGAGTGTTGCTGTGTGATGATCATCGTTTGATCATTTGTGATATGATCATTTGTTTGATCATTTATCTTTGTGATCATTTCTTTGATCATCTGTTGACCCAAAGCATGGCTTTGTGACAAAGCATGGCTTTGTGACAAAGCATGGCTTTGTGACAAAGCATGGCTTTGTGACAAAGCATGGCTTTGTGACAAAGCATAGCTTTGTGGACGAGACTTCGTCAGGGCCTCACAACCCGGAAATGGTCGAAACAGGAATGTTGCGGCAAGGTTATGAGGGTCGCGCCCTTTAGGGTATGTCATTTCCTTTTGGAAAGGGGTGGTATCATGGTATGGAGCCCAGATACTTACTCATGTGGACACACTTTATTTATTATGTGTGATGTTGGTTACCGAGCGCTCGGATAAAGGTCCCAAAGGACCGGGGGATGGCATATTCGTGAGTTACCTGTTACAGGGGTAACTCGACCTTGTTGGTAGAGAGCAGTTTGTCTCTCGGAGTGTCCAGCCAGAGGCGTTTCCTACGTGGCATAGGAAGTTCCTTAGCCTGACCATTTGTTGGCAAATCCATTTTCCAATACGAACCTTGTACGGTTTTAGTTGTAGAACCTGCCATCTATTATGGTAGCTATAGTAGGCATAGTATAATGGTACCTATGCTGGCTAAGATTAATATTATACTTTCAAATTGTTTTCCACTATGCACTAATAATAATAATCCAATGATTTGCGTAGTAAGCATGTTTGACTATCATAAGAAGAAATATCCTCCAATTCTGCGTTTGCATTGTGTGTGTGGCGGGAGGTCTTATGGTAGCTTCATTTTCCAAAAGCATTGTGGATTTCAATGTTTAAGATTCTTTTGTGTTTGTTTTAAAGATAAACTGTTTTTGTTGCTCACACCAGTCCCATGACTGATCCGGAGTTTATTGTTCCCTTCCTAAACTCTGGGTGCCCACCATTTTCCACACGGGCAGTCTAGAGTTGGGTTTCTTAGATATTCAGGTTGAGTAGATTATCTGGAGCTAGTCAGTCCCTGGACGACTGACCTTGCTTTCAGCTAGCTATGGATTGGAGCATTCTATTGGAGACATTCTATCCGCTGCTGGTGTTATTTATTTTCTTTCCGCTGCTATTTCTTGTATCATATCTCTGATGTATATTGATATCTGTTGTATCATATTGTATCATATTTTGTATCTGTCATTGTATCAATGTTATATATATGATATCATTGATTTCTTTATTCCGTTGTGTTGTTATACTTAATGGTGTTATAAGCTCCGGGAAGCCAGATTCGGCGTTTGAATCTACGGCATTTTGAGTACAAGTGAAGTACGGGTGCCGATTTTCGAAGGCCGAGTTTTTGGAGTTCTTACAAAACTCCAATCCTACTTTCATCAATTAGCACAACATCATCAGCAAATAGCATACACCAAGGAATCTCACCTTGTATACCCTTCGTAACCTCATCCATCACTAGAGCAAAAATGTAGGGGCTCAAAGCTGACCCTTGATGTAATCCTATGTTAATGGGAAAGTCACTGGTTTCACCATCGCATGCTCTGACACTAGTCACAACATCATCGTACATATCCTTGATAAGTGTAATGTACTTTGTTGGGACTCTCTTCTTTTCCAGGGCCCACCACATCACCTTTCGCGATACCTTGTCATAAGCTTTCTCCAAATCGATAAATACCATGTGTAGATCCTTCTTGCTCCCTAAACCTCTCCATAAGTTGTCTTATCAAGAAAATCGCCTCTGTGGTCGACCTCCCGGGCATGAAACCAAATTGGTTTTTTGAAACACTTGTCATTCTCCTTAGTCTATGCTCAATGACTCTCTCCCAAAGCTTCATTGTATGACGCATAAGCTTAATTCCTCTGTAGTTTGTGCAACTTTGGATATCTCCTTTATTCTTAAAAATTGGAACTAGTATGCTTTTCCTTCACTCATCTGGCATCTTGTTTGATTTGAAAATATTATTGAACAACTTAGTTAGCCATGTTATCCCTGCATCTCCAAGGCATCTCCACACCCCAATGGGGATGTCATCAGGCCCCAATGCCTTGCATGCTTTCATCTGTTTTAGTGCCTCCTTTACCTCGGATTCTTGAATTCTCCGAACAAAATGTCTACAAGTGTCATCAGAAGAGTCGTTTATCTTGATCGTAGTGCTATCACCTTCTTCATTAAATAGTTTATCGAAATAATCTCTCCATCTATTTTTTATCTCCTCGTCCTTCACTAAAAGTCTATTATTGTCATCTTTGATGCATTTAACTTGGTTGAAGTCTCTTGTCTTCCTCTCGTGGAGCTTAGCTATCCTATAGACATTTTTTTCACCCTCTTTCGTACTTAGGTTATGATATAGATCTTCATACGCCCAGCCTCTTGCTTCACTTACCGCTCTCTTTGCGTTCTTCTTTACCACTTTGTACTTTTGCATGTTGTCCTCGCTCCTGTGATGATGTAAGCACTTATAGCATTCCTTCTTCTCTTTGATAGCCTTTTGCACATCACTGTTCCACCACCAAGAATCTTTAGGTTCGCGTTTATTTCCTTTCGCTATCCCAAACACCTCGGCAGCCACTTTTCCGAATGCGTCTTGCCATCTCATCCCACATGTGATTTGCTTCTCGTTCCATATTCCATGCCCCTTCTACCATCACTCTATCCTTAAACACCCGTGAGGCGTCTCCTTGAGCTTCCACCATTTCGTTCGACTAGTCTTGGCTCCTTTACCCTATTGAACACGTATTCGGAGACGAAACTCGAATATCAAAAGCTGATGTTGTGAGACGACACATTCTCCAGGTATGACTTTGCAATCTACACAAGCTCGTTTGTCGTCTTCTAGTAAGTACAAAGTCAATCTGGCTAAAGTGTTGACCACTACTAAAAGTAATTAAGTGTGACTGTCTCTTCCTAAAGAAGGTATTAGCTATCATGAGGTCATAAGCAATAGCAAAATTCAATATTTCTTCTCCTTCTTTGTTCCTATCGCCATATCCAAAACCACCATGCACTCTCTCAAACCCCCCACTAGTTGTACCAACATGGCCATTGAAATCTCCTCCTATGAAAAGTTTTTCGCTACTAGGCACATCCCTAACCATGACATCTAGCTCTTCCCAGAAATTCCTATTGACGGCTTCACTTAGACCTACTTGTGGGGCATAAGCACTAATGACGTTCAGAATCATATCACCCACTACCAGCTTAACTAGGATGATCATCTCCCATTGTCTCCTAACGTCGACCACTCCGTTTCTAAGGTTCTTGTCAATTAAAATACCTACCCCGTTCTTGTTATGCTCTTTTCCCGTGTACCATAACTTGAAGCCTGTGTTCTCCACCTCCTTCGCCTTTTGGCCCATCCATTTGGTCTCCTGAACACATAAGATATTTACACGTCTCCTAGTCATAGTATCAACTATCTCTCTTAGCTTTCCTGTTAATGATCCTACATTCCAACTACCTAACCGAATCCTACTTTCATCGACTAGCTTCCTTGCCCTTCGCACCCGCCGAGTAAAGTGCGAAGACCCTTGCTCATTTATCACTACATCGAGGCGTCGATGTAGCACGCCACTAAGGGAGTGACGACCCAGCCCTTGCATATTTTTCACCATACTCGAGCCTCGATATGGCGCGCCACTAAGGGAGTGGCGACCCAGCCCTTGCTCACTTTTCACCATACCCGAGCCTCGATATGGCGCGTCGCTAAGAGGGTTATGCCCCAATGAAATATAATTAGGTTCCATTTCCATAAGAGAGGCTGGGGTTTTTACGTTGTCTCGCCAAGCCTATCACAACCCTCCTCCTTTATCCTGGCTTGGGACAGGCTGCATAGAAAACTACACAGGCGGAGTTAATCCAACCAACAAAACCTTACTCAAAAATCAAAAGACTATTGTTGAAAATCAACGGATTTTTAAACGGTCCGTTACTAAGAAATTGGATAAAATGTCATCCAAGATGAACAAGTTTTTCTCCAAAGTTAGCAAGAAACTTGGATTATCTTCATCTTCGTCGTCATCTAACTAGCTCTACCTTTTCATATCATGTTGTATTGTTTTAGTATGATTTGATTTAAATGTTCGTGTAGTTCTTAATGTTTAATAGTTGTATCATTCTATTATGAAATGAAATTGAATTACTTTTCTGTTATCTAGCTTATCTTATCTTCAGAATAAATGTTAGTATGTTATATAAATATATACATATATACAATTATTCACAAAATCAAAATGAGTCATCAAAATGAACTGACCCCTATCGACAACCCCCCACACACCATGTCGACAAGTACTGGTCAGAATTGACTTCTCATTTTAAATTTGAAATTTGAATAACTACCTTGTGTCTATTCATTTCAAACGAATTCCTACATCTATAAATACATATTTCTTCCAGAATTCATCACTCAAAATCATTTCTTATCTACTTTATCTATATTTCTTCTCACAAATTCAAAAATGGCCAATCCAATTCATAATTTGACTGAGAATCTTGAAGAAACCCTTAATTCTTTCAAGAACATTCTTTATTTCATTCTCCGTAATCAGCGACACGTAGAGTTAAGTCAAATGCAGATGATCAAGGAACAAGAAAAGCATTTCGATGCAATTCGATGGATGATTTCCTCCCTACACAAAGATGATAGTGAAGCACATCCTTCTGTATCTCTCACCAATGACAATGAAAATTGGGATGCCATTAAAGCAGATCCAATATTTGGAGAAGAAGGATGGGTGGAAGTTCCTCGTAATGTTTGATTTGATTGTTTTATTTGATTTGAATTGGTTGCTTGGATTGATTTGATTTGGTATGGATTGATAATTGGTGTGAAAAACATAATCTGTATAAATATATATTGATATTTATATGATATTTGATTAGTTATCATGTCTTAATGCAGGTACTTTAGTACAAGATTAAGAGGGAGTTATATAGTTTGGAGATAGTTTGTTTTTGTTGATGACAAAGGGGGAGAAGTATAAAATAGGATAGATAGGCATAGATTAAGGGGGAGTTATTAGTTTTAGGGGGAGTTATTAGAGAGTTATTAGGATAGAAGTAATATTTTATAAACAAAGGTTGTCATCGTCAAAAAGGGGGAGATTATTAGTCCTTGAAAAGAATGGTTTTGATGACAACAACCTTAGGACTTGTTATAAAATATATATACTAACATTATAGTTTAGATATATATGTATATGCAGGATATAAACATGCAGGTACTGAGAATGAAGACTGTACAATATAGAGACTCAAGATTGAAGACATCAAGATTCAAGACTCATGAGTATCAAGATATCAAGAGTTCAAGATTTCAATAGTACAAGACAAGTATCGAGTTTAGAATTATGTTAAAACTCCTAGAAAAGCACTGACATCTTAAAATCCATTTTATTCGTGGAATGGAATCCACTTCGAGCCTGTTAAAGGGATGGAACCCTAAGTAGGATGGAACCTATGAAAAATCTAGTGGAACATCGTTTTGTATCCACTAACTTTTAGTCAAATGTTTTACAAAATTATATCTTGTTTTCAAAATGATTTCAAAATCTTCCTTTTTAAATCAAAAACATCTATCGTGGTTTTAAATACTTTTAGCCTCAAAATAATCTTTATTTTCAATATCAAAATTATACTTGGTTTTAAACTATCTTTAATTATAATATTTTTATTTAAGATTTAAATATGAAATTATAGTAAAATTTTATATATACCAAAATATTATTCTCTATACTTATTTATGTATTTTAACTATAGTATATTTATAAAGTTTAAAATAGTGTTAATATAAGATAGAAGTTATTTTCAAAAGAAAAACAAATTATCAAAAATACCTTATGCATGTCGACAACCCCTAGGTACCCATGTCGACATGATGACAGTTTATTTCAAAAGTTTGAATTTCAAAAGAAGTGTCTATTCGTCACATCCTTTCCCGAATAGACATGGCTGTTGTTCTACTATAAATAGGGGATGTTTTAAAAGAATTTATATTCATAATTTTCTAATTTCACTTCTCTTCTTCTTCCATATTTCTTTACATACATTTTTACTATTACTCTGCCGAAATCTCCATTGAATCTAACTAGATCATCTCTGGTTTGATTCTCTATCACTATCCCAACAAGATCCTAGTGCTATTCAGAGTTATAGGCTTCTTTGTAATCAATCGAGCAAGAAAAGGTGTGATTGTAGCCTGGAAAATCAATCAAGTGAGAGAAGGTGTGACTGTAGCCTAGGAAATCAATTGGGTGAACTTATTGCCCGTAAAATCAAGTATCTCTACCCAGAGGATTGTGAATCTAGAGTGGTGTACCTCGTGGCCTTGAAATCGAGGGTGTAATTGTAAGAATTGATTTTGAAAGGAAATCCGTACTTGTGTTGCGGGACTGGATGTAGGGTAACTCCGAACCAGTATAAAATCCAGTGTGTTCTTTCCTTTATTGCTTTTACTTTATATTTGCATCTGTGTTTGATTCTGTGATCATATCTGTGTCTGAATATTGCATACATTTGTGTTCAAATTAATATAAACTCAAAAAGAATTAGTAATTCCTTAAAACACTATTCACCCCCTCTAGTGTTAATTCTAGCCTTAAGATCCGTAATCCGCATTTCTCACATTAATGTCTGTGGATATTATTAGGCCGATAGATCCTCAATTTAATAGAATTCCAGAACAAATCAGATCATCACCACGATATTACCCATTCTTTAGAAATTGTATTGGAGTTATTGATGGTACATATGTAATGGCTCATGTTACTCAAGCGGATATGCAACGATTTATAGGACGTAAAGGTGTTCCTACACAGAATATAGTGTTTGCATGCGCCTTTGACTTAACATTTACGTTCGTAAGGGCATGGTGGGAAGGAATTGCCCATGATGCTAGAATCTTTCGTGAAGTTGTAAATACTCCAAGTTTGAATGTTCCGCATCCGCCAAGAGGACAATATTATTTAGTGGATTCAGGGTATCCACTAATGGAAGGATATTTACATCCTTATCACTATTTAAGATACCATATCCAGATTTCAATGATACAAAGAATGAATCAAAGTCAGAAAATGAAGTTTTCAACTACTACCATTCGAGTTTGCGTATGGCAGTCGAAAGAACTTTTGGAATTTGGAAGAAAAAATTTGCAATCTTACGTAACATGCCAACATACCCGTATAATGTTCTGGTACAAATTGTCACTGCTACAATGGTTATTCACAATTTCATACGAAAGTACAATGCCAGAGATCCTGATTTTATGGCATATGACGATAATCCGGATCTGGTGCCCGAAGAATATTTGGAAGAGTATTATAGCATTCGAAACCGTGGAAATAATGATCGTGAACAAGTTCAAAGAACTGCAACAACAACTGCTATGGCATTAGTTCAATATACCATACGAAATGAACTAGTTGTTGCTGGGTTACGTTAAGAATTGTCTGTATTTTTTATTATGCATTCTTCATTCTGTAGTTTATATTTGTAGATTCTGCTTTGTATTTCGTATTTTATATTCTGCATTTTGAATTCTGAACTATGTATTCGGTATTATGTATTATGTATTATGTATTTTGTATTCGGTATATATCTATTTTATTTAAAAATAAATAACACAAATAAAATAATAATCTCTACTACTAATAATGTAAATTCGATACACATCTTCAACCGTGTCTTTCTGGAATTCCTAAAATGCCCTTGCATTTCCCCTCAGCCCTCATGCTTCTATCCCATTTTCATTATCCATTCGCACAACCGTCTGTTTCCCCAAATTCGACTCCGTTCTCGAATTCAATTCCATAACACCGTTATCCCATTCATCACCATCATCCGATCTCCAAAAATCGGTTTCTCCCACTTACGAATCACTGATGCTAACATCCCCAGAGTTATTGCATCCGCGTCTAGGGATTTGATGGCCGCCAAAGATAGCTCATCTGTGTTATCACTTTCTGCATTTAATTGAAGGTATATTTCTTTATTTTTGGTTTTGCTTGATCTGATCTATGAATGGTGAACATACATTACTTTTGATTCTGCTCTGATTTATGAATCTACGATGTCGTTACACTTTTTCATCGGATTTTTTATTCACGAATACCCTTCCTTCTGCAATCTGCTCCTCCACAAACTACGATTAGGGTTATTAAACCTATTCTGCTTACCTCATTGGCTTCAAGAAAACCTAAATCGTTACACTGCGATTAGGGTTGGCTTATTAAACTGCGATTCCATATCTGCTTCGATTTTCGATTATCGACTAAGATTAGTCTGTTAAACTACGACTACTAATCTGTTGTTATCTCAAACTTTGACTGTCGACTAAGCATAGAACTAACTTGGATTTACTGATTCAACGCAGATAAAGAATTGAGCTCAACCATCATATATAAGACATCTGTTAAACTTCAATCTCTAGTAAGCATTCGATGATTTTCATCAACTCCTTTGGATTTTCAGTATTATACGGGTTCCTTGCAATTAAATTTAGCTTATTTTTGTTTCCTAATATATTGATATTTATATATGACTTTGGGATTTTTTATTTTGTCTGATTTTATCTTGATGTATAACTTCTGTTTCTTTATTTTTTTAATGAATCTTTATTTGTTCATCAACTTACAATTTATATGTACATGTACCATAAACTCAGGTAACTATTCGTTAATTTTTCTGAACACCTTCAGATTTTTAGTAGTATTTGGGTTTCTTAAAGATTTATCTATTACAATTGAATTAGGGTTATATTTGTTTCCTAATATGTGATATTGATTATAACTTTGGGATTTTTTATTTTGTATGGATTTTTCTTGATGTATAATTTCTATGACTTTATTTTGCAATGAATCTTGCCCTGTTCATCAACTTACACCATATATATATTTGAAATTTGAAATGAACTGACAGAGTTCGGAGGTTTATGAGAATGACTTTGATAAATTTAAGTTGTCCCCTTGCGTATTGGTCAGTATAAACGTTCAAGGTTTATTAACAGTAGTATGTTCACCCGACGATTATAAGTGTACTGAATGAGTTTGTATTATATCCAAAAAGAGAACACTTTTACTCTTAGTAAGAGAACAATGGTGATGAAATCATTAATTTTAATACTATAATCTAACTCAAGTACCAGTAATAAAGAAATCTTAATGGCGCTTAATTTGTAGATTGTGTGGATAGAATTTGGAAGAGAATAATTGACGATGATAATCTATCAGGATAACACGTTTAGATGCCAAGAGAAAATGATGTCAGGTCTGTATATATGAGATAATACTCTTTTTAGTGTTTCGACCATTCACATGTTATCATGGTGTACTAGATTGTAGAAAGATAGCATTGGCTATTTTATTTCACTTTTCCTTTTCTCTTGCACTGATACAAAAACTTTCTGTACAGTAGTAAAGGATGAAGAGGGTTTCCCTAATTTTTCTCTTATCAACAAAGCTACAGGCTTAGCTGTGAAACTCGCTGTGGGAGATGAGCATCCTGTAAGCACGCCACAACTTTCATTTTATTTGATAAAAACTTTTGTTCGCACCATGTTTTTAAAATGAACTGTAGCTAGACTGTGTTGGAATTGGCAGAGTAGATGAGGTTACTCATCTGATGCAATTAAATCCAATAGGAAATGGACTCGGTTTTGAAATAGAAAATAGTTCACTATATCAAGAAAGTAGTTACTGTAATTTTGTTTTTATTTTGTTGTGATAACAAAGAGTTACAGATAGGATGTAATCCTACCATTTGAAATATTCACAAAATGTTTTTTTATACCCTTTTTTATTTCATTGACATTAATTGTATACTAATTTAAATCACTATAGTCTCAATATTTACATATGTGTGAGTTTTCTTTTCACATTTGTAAACCACATTAGCTTCACATTTGGTAGCCTAAACAAAAATAAAAATTTTAAAATATGTAAAAATAATATTATTTTCAAATAATTAAAAAGAGAACAGTAATACAACACTTTTGGATTCAGAAGCAGAAAATAAATATCAACTAATGCAAGTTCTGACAAATGTAGGACGGGAACGGAAAAGTTTAATTTAGACAACAATTTTAGACCTATCTGCTATACAAATATATCAATTTTATAGTGATAAATTAAGCTAAATTAATGGGAAGGTTAAAGTCTGTCAATCACAGGAGCTTCTCCTCTGACGTTCTTGAAGTATAATGTGTAGTCAATGAAGTTCTTTATATAAGAGTGTTTTTAAAATTGTACGGTCTAAAGTGTTGGAACAAATATGATTTAAGTAAACTAAAGTAAATGAAGCAATGAAATATGATTCAAATTATTTAAGATGTTGAAATAAAGTTTCAGTGTACCTCTGGTATAGAAAAGGAGGGGCAGCAATAATTAAGGCAATGAAATATCTGATAGTGATAATGCATTGTCTTGATTCAGAAGACAATATCCAAGTCAATGAAAGTTATTAACTATGGTTTTCAGTTGCACAAATTGAATTCAAAATTATTTAGGACTAATTGGCGTTGCCCATATTTTACGTATAATGAAATGTGTGAACACCTATTCAAATATTGAAATAATTCATCATGATTAAGGAAACAATACGAAATTAGAGCTAATAGGGACAAATATTGGAAATCACATATTGCAATAATGTACTTAACACTTTAAGTCAATGTCAAGTGGAAAAACAAAGATGGTTATTTCAAACTCTAGCAAAATACACAGAAAGAATTCGATGTTCCATGCAACAGACTTTAACTTACAAATCTAGGCATTATTTCAAACTCTAGGATTTTTTTTTTCAAATACTGATCATTATCTGATAGCTCTTAAAGACAATACTATCTCATTTATTTGATTAATCTATATATCACTTCACTACTTTATGCTTATCCATTTCAGCCTATTTTGTTTTTGATTCCTCCACCATCTACACTTACACTCTTATGTGACAATGTATGTTGCCAATCCCATCAAATTTTGCACCTAATACCAATCTAAGAGTACATTGTGTGGATTTCACAGTAGATGTATTGATGCATATGACTGACAAGTTGCGCTTTTGTCCATGTCATCAAAACTATCAGTTTGAAATGAATCACATAGAAAATGTGAAAGAGTGCAAGAAGTTTCCTGAATTTCAACAAAGTGAGGAAACTAATTAGTTTAATGCTTTACTCTATCACAATTAAGAAATTCATTTGTTTGATAAATTTTGTTGATCTCCACTTTTGAGTTTTGTAGTAGTGGTAAAGACGAGTTTGGATATAAGATTTATGACAATTAAAGACAGTATCGTTTTTAATAAATTTTATGAGATATTTTTGTCACCTATTGATACATGCTCCCAAGTTAATTATTCACCAGTTCTAGAAGCTTAACTGAAAAATAAAATTACTTATATTATGCTCATAGAATTACTATAAAACAAAATTCAATAAAAATCATTTTCCAAATAAAAAGGTTTGATACAAGTTCAGCCTAATTGATTATCATCGGAAATAAAAAGTTCAGCCTAATTGATCAAATGTGTTATAAAAAAATACATCACATTTGTAACTTTTTTTACTATAAAGAAGGTATTGTTACCTAGACTATGTTTGTGACGCCCCACCTCTATGCTCATAATAACAAAGAGTATTAAAAGAAATACTGTATATTATTACGAAGAATAAGGCTGGATAGGAGCGACCATCCGTAATTGGCCTTACACTAATATTGGTTATCTCGATAGGAGTGGTATATACTTTTTATTTTTCATCTATTATTTATTTACTCCCATCGACATATCCAATTATCAGTATAAAACAAACTACGATAGTTCATAATAGTTTAGGACATTAGATATAACAATAACACAGATAATATAAATGCGGAACACAGAATAACAAAAATCTCATATATATAACCGATGTCAGTTACAATATAGTTGACACGATACATATGATACAACTACAACTGTCGACTCTAGAAGTTATATATACAAGTACATTATCGACTAATATACATGAATACATATCGTTCTATACAATGACATGACTACTACAAAATGACACTGACAACTTCAAAAGATGTGAAAAGTCTTCAAATCCCAAACAGCAACTCAAAGAAGGAAATCTACAACCTGAAATAACTCGGGTCTGACCCGAGTATTACATTCAAAAGAAAATAATACCCAGGTCAGTCTAATTCAAACCAGTTTATTAGTGCATATAGGCAGTAATAATTTAAATAGACGACAGTCACAATAATTCCCGTCTATCCGATTCTTTAAACAAAGAAACCGGATAACGGTCAATATAACACTTAACAGTGTTTAACAAAAATCAGCAGATTTAAATCATCAACAGAGATAAATAAACAATTTATCAAATCGACTAAATCAATTTAAAGCCATTGAAATTGTCACTTTAAAACCATCAAAACTCGATTGGCTGCCATACACGCACGCGTGTATGGCCTCGCCAATACAGCATAAAAGATCAATGCATCACGACACAAAAGAAATATTAACTCAAAACTGTCGAGTTTGGGTGGCTGCAGTGCACACACGCGTGCACTGCCTCGCCACACCAGCATATAAAGAGAAAGCAACAAGGCACCAGGCCAATGCTCAAGAATTCACAGTGCCAACAAATGCAATAGGCAAGTGACAGTAGTGGAAAGCTTCGACCAAGTGAGTTGAAGAGGTTGGCTGCCTCAAACAATCAACAACCAAACCAGTTCGGACAAGGAAGAGAAATGCCAAAGAAGTCAAGAAAAGATGCCAACAAACTGCAGCCGAAAAGCCAGATACATCAATCAAACGAATGCAGCCAGGGGGTAAGGCTGCCCAGTGTAAATGGTAAGCAAACCAATTGCCACCAAGTAAATGTAATAACACTACAAATTCGAGCAGGTAGAAAACTACCACGAAATGCAAGAAGGTCAAGTCTCTGACTCAACACATCTGCAGCACCAAAGCACAAGGCAGTGGTACAAGTACAAAAATAGAAGGAGAGTGATTACATGGTACAGTGAATTACATAACACATCAGCACTGAAAATAGTGCTACAGGTCAGGAAGTAAGTGGGCAACTATAAAATAATATCAAAGGCAAAGACTCAGCAATGTCAAAGCCAAGGAGAATTACATGACAACTAAATACAATTGTCAAAGCAAGCTACAGAACAAGCCCAAGTAACTACAGGAATGCACAGTGAATATATGAGCTAGAATGGTAAGGCTCTTGTATAAACTGATACAAGTAAAATGATTTGTTTCCAAAACAAAGTCAAGGCCAAATTGAAATCACAAACTAAAGGGGTGACATGAACAAAGTGCAAGCAGTATGCAACACTCAGATGTACACATGAAGTTCAAATGATCAGCTCAACCCAACATGACCAGAGAAGAAAAATGAGATAGCGCCAAACAAAGATTAATGAATGCCGCCGACTCAAGAACATCATGCATATTCATGAACCAGACAGTAACAAGACTGAGCAGTGTGCACATGAACAAGAAAAGAGACTCAAGACCGAGAAAACAACAAACCAGACCAATCACTTGACATACAAACAACATAATGCACACTGCCAATTATAACATGAACCAACCCAATATACATCACATACATGTGGAACAAGTGAATCAAGCCCAGCTACCACTCGAACATATCCAGACCAGATGTCAAGGAAGCATCCTCAACAAAGTGAAACCAATCAACAAACAAAGGAACCAAAGAAATGCAATTGAAGACCAGTAAATTCAAAGCAACAGTGAATGACCACGACCAGTACAAGACAGTGACGAATCAATGTCGAAGGAACAGATTAAGGTCAGAAATCAAAACCCAAACATCAACAGAAACATACGTTCGAGAGTAAATTGCCCATTTCAACAGATATATGCAACGAAGATAAAGGGATTCAAACCCTAATAAAACACTTAAAACCCAAATCACAAAACTGAGCAATTGAATTAGATGTGAGCGAATTAATTCACTCACCTTTGCCACAAATTGGAGTAGTCGCGTTCGAACTGAAGAAATTGACGCCGAGCGCTCTTGAGATCGAGCGAAGCTAGGGACGAGTCGAAGCCCTTGGAATGGAGCGACAACGAATTCGAACACGAGAAGCAGCCTAGCGGAGACGACGTCGTAGCACTACGGAAGCGAATGAAACCATCGGCAGAAGTCCTTAGCATTCGATCGAGCAGAGAAGCCAATGCCTTCGATTTCGCGAAGCCCTAAATTGACCGAGAGGACGAACGAATGAAGAAATTTTTTAGAGCCGCCATTGTTTCTCTTTCGTCTTGTTTAGGGTTGAAGTTGAAAATGAATGGGTCGGGTATACATAAATATCATGGTATCAAAATAAAAGAGAACGGCAACTAGGGATAAAACATGGGCTAGATTCAAAAGCCCAATTCAATCATATGAAAATTGTTTAAAGAATATCAATTTGATTCAAATTCCCAAACAACGTTTTACAATTCTTATTTACTCTCCTTACAATGCTTAATAGAGGATTATACAAATCAAAAGAAAATGAATTTCAGATTGATTTAAAATCTCTAACCACGTATAACAATTTTGTTAAAGAATTTAAAATACAATTTAAAACTCAATATCAATTGTCAACTAGATTAAATCGTCATTTTGTCTATAATTAAAATTTACCAAAAATCCCAGTTGTTACAGACTCCCCTCCTTGTAAAAATTGCGTCCACGCAATCATAGGGAATAAATGGATAAAAGGTAACAACCAAAAGAGTATGGCAATGTCGAATGTACAAGCAAAGCAAGTGTCAACGGGGAAGTATTAGATAAGAAATCAACAGGTTCGACTGCTTCAATCAAAAGAATCAACATCGTGGGAATCAGGGATCAAAATCAGACGACTAACAAAAGCAAGAACAATCGAGTTCCAGCAACTAAAAGAGAAGGAAAAACAGAGCAGAAATCCCATACAGAGCACGAATTGAATGTGAGTAAATCAAATTACTCACCTGAATCGCCAGAGAAAAAGACGAAGCTCAAATCTCAAAAGTCGCAAATATTTACTTATCTCAAACGATAATCAGAAGACAAAACAAATATCTGATTATCTCAAACGATAGTCAGAAAACAAATATTCAATTATCAAAAACGATAATCAAATTTCTCGAATCAACAAATATTCGATTATCACAAACGATAATCAAATTTCAAATTCAACAAATATTTAATTATCAAAAGCGATAATTAAATCTCAAATAAGCAAATATTTAATTATCAGAAGCGATACTTAAATCTCAAATCAGCAAATATTTAATTATCAAAAGCGATAATTAAATCTCATATCAACAAATATTTAATTATCTAAAGCGATAATTAAATTTCAATTCAACACATATTTAATTATCTAAAGCGATAATTAAATTCGAAATCAGCAAATATTTAATTATCAAAAGCGATAATTAAATCTCAAGGCAACAAATATTTAATTATCTAAAGCGATAATTAAAACAACAAATCAACAATTATTTAATTATCTCAGGCGATAATTAAATCTAAAATCAACAAATATTTAATTATCTAAAGCGATAATTAAATTCGAAATCAGCAAATATTTAATTATCTAGAGCGATAATTAAATTCCAAATCAGAAAATATTTAATTATCTAAAGCGATAATTAAATCTCAAAGCACAAATATTTAATTATCTAAAGCGATAATTAAAACAACAAATCAACAATTATTTAATTATCTCAGGCGATAATTAAATCTAAAATCAACAAATATTTAATTATCTAAAGCGATAATTAAATTCGAAATTAGCAAATATTTAATTATCTAGAGCGATAATTAAATTCCAAATCAGAAAATATTTAATTATCTAAAGCGATAATTAAATCTCAAAGCACAAATATTTAATTATCTAAAGCGATAATTAAAACAACAAATCAACAATTATTTAATTATCTAAAGTGATAATTAAAAGCAACAAATATCCGATTATCAAAAACGATAATCAGAACTCATATCAACAAATATCTAATTATCACAAGCGATAATTAGAAACAACAAATATCTGATTGTCAAAAACGATAATCAGAACTCATATCAGCAAATATCTAATTATCACAAGCGATACTTAGAAACAACAAATATCTGATTATCAAAAACGATAATTAGAACTCATATCAGCAAATATCTAATTATCACAAGCGATAATTAGAAACAACAAATATCTGATTATCAAAAACGATAATCAGAACTCATATCAGCAAATATCTAATTATCACAAGCGATAATTAGAAACAACAAATATCTGATTATCAAAAACGATAATTAGAACTCATATCAGCAAATATCTAATTATCACAAGCGATAATTAGAAACAACAAATATATGATTATCAAAAACGATAATCAGAACTCATATCAGCAAATATCTAATTATCACAAGCGATAATTAGAAACAACAAATATCTGATTATCAAAAACGATAATCAGAACTCATATCAACAAATATCTAATTATCACAAGCGATAATTAGAAACAACAAATATCTAATTATCAAAAACGATAATCAGAACTCATATCAACAAATATCTAATTATCACAAGCGATAATTAGAAACAACAAATATCTGATTATCAAAAACGATAATCAGAACTCATATCAACAAATATCCAATTACCTGCAGATAATTGGAAACAACAAATATCTGGAAATCAATTAAGAAGACTAGAAAATCAACATAAAAGCTTGGATCGATCCCATCAGATGGCGAGTTTTTAATTCGCCGCACATGCATCTCAGAGTGGCCGTAGCCTACCAAGTACTCAACATAATTTTGGCGCCCATCAGATTGACCCGAAGGTCCGCAGAGTGACCCGAAGGTCTAGTACTGGTATTTGACTCGAAGGTCCGCAGAGTGGCCCGAAAGCCCAACAAATGACCCGAAGGTCCGCAGAGTGGCTCGAAAGCACACAAAATCATCAAATATTTCAATTAACGAGTCCGGAATTAACCGAAATAGCAAACGCACATGTCCCATACCACGTGTTTTACTAAATCGTTTGATTCTCTTCATCGTTTCCTTGAAAGTGCAAAATTGTGTATTTTGTAAAAATACATTTCACATTCTCAAACGGACAAGTCCGGAATTAAGCGAATCAGTAAAAGAAAGGGGTCATAGTCCTCGATTTTGCTGAAACGTTTAAATCGCTTCCTCATTCTTTTGAAATCGCAAACTGTACAATTTTTGAAAACAATTTTATTTATTTTGTAAAAAAAACAATTCGCATTCTCAACTGAACAAGTCCGGAGTTAAGTGAAACAGTAAAAGAAAGGGGTCATAATCCTCGATTTTGCTGAATCGTTTAAGTCGCTTTCTCATTCTTTTGAAAACGCAAACTGCTAAAATTTTATAAAACAATTTTCATTCTAAAACGATTTTCCAATCACGTGATTAAAACAGCAATATTAGTAACAATTTCGATAAGGAAATTGTACTTCTCAAAATACCGTAAAACGGTCACAAATCAATATTGCGGAATAACCGCTTGAAAATCCACTTTTAAAATTTGGCGGTTACTGAAGCCAAAGCGACAGTAGTTTTAAAACGTCAAAATCACATCAAAACAATTTACATCAAAATGTAATAGCAGAGAATTTTCATTCATCAAAATGCCATAAAACACCGTGCTTCAAGAATTTAGCATTGGTGTAAAAATCCCGTTATAAAAATAACGGCAACAAAATACGTTTCATAACCAAGCATCGGTTCAACGTAAAATAATTGCAATAACGTGCAATTCAAATTTTGCACGTATTATAAAATGAGCAAAGAAATCATTCGAATGTATCTTCAATGAAGATAATTCAAAACAGCAAAATCTAATCAATAAATGATTAGTACAAAAGAAAGCCAGCGGAAATTTCAACAAAAATCACATATCTGCAATTTCTTCGAATCCCCAATTCGGATTCGAAATTCTCAAAGAAACAAAATAATTACAGTTATGTGAACAACAAATGAAATTCATATCAATTTCGTATTTTGATTTTTAAATCAAAAAGATTATCAGTTGTACTCAGCGAAGACAGTTTTACTGTTTCCGCTGCGCACTCTGATAAACAGAACACAAATCAATCAAATCATCAGAACACAAATTCATTTTTATTTTTAAATAAAGATATTTAAAAATTTACATCTAAATTTCAAAACTTTAGTTTTGACTCAAATCACAATAAAACATCGACCTATAGTTGTAACATATGTTCCATCCAAGTTATGTTTTATATTATGTCCATAAACCCCAAGCTCTGATACCAACTGTGACGCCCCACCTCTATGCTCATAATAACAAAGAGTATTAAAAGAAATACTGTATATTATTACGAAGAATAAGGCTGGATAGGAGCGACCATCCGTAATTGGCCTTACACTAATATTGGTTATCTCGATAGGAGTGGTATATACTTTTTATTTTTCATCTATTATTTATTTACTCTCATCGACATATCCAATTATCAGTATAAAACAAACTACGATAGTTCATAATAGTTTAGGACATTAGATATAACAATAACACAGATAATATAAATGCGGAACACAGAATAACAAAAATCTCATATATATAACCGATGTCAGTTACAATATAGTTGACACGATACATATGATACAACTACAACTGTCGACTCTAGAAGTTATATATACAAGTACATTATCGACTAATATACATGAATACATATCGTTCTATACAATGACATGACTACTACAAAATGACACTGACAACTTCAAAAGATGTGAAAAGTCTTCAAATCCCAAACAGCAACTCAAAGAAGGAAATCTACAACCTGAAATAACTCGGGTCTGACCCGAGTATTACATTCAAAAGAAAATAATACCCAGGCCAGTCTAATTCAAACCAGTTTATTAGTGCATATAGGCAGTAATAATTTAAATAGACGACAGTCACAATAATTCCCGTCTATCCGATTCTTTAAACAAAGAAACCGGATAACGGTCAATATAACACTTAACAGTGTTTAACAAAAATCAGCAGATTTAAATCATCAACAGAGATAAATAAACAATTTATCAAATCGACTAAATCAATTTAAAGCCATTGAAATTGTCACTTTAAAACCATCAAAACTCGATTGGCTGCCGTACACGCACGCGTGTATGGCCTCGCCAATACAGCATAAAAGATCAATGCATCACGACTCAAAAGAAATATTAACTCAAAACTGTCGAGTTTGGGTGGCTGCAGTGCACACACGCGTGCACTGCCTCGCCACACCAGCATATAAAGAGAAAGCAACAAGGCACCAGGCCAATGCTCAAGAATTCACAGTGCCAACAAATGCAATAGGCAAGTGACAGTAGTGGAAAGCTTCGACCAAGTGAGTTGAAGAGGTTGGCTGCCTCAAACAATCAACAACCAAACCAGTTCGGACAAGGAAGAGAAATGCCAAAGAAGTCAAGAAAAGATGCCAACAAACTGCAGCCGAAAAGCCAGATACATCAATCAAACGAATGCAGCCAGGGGGTAAGGCTGCCCAGTGTAAATGGTAAGCAAACCAATTGCCACCAAGTAAATGTAATAACACTACAAATTCGAGCAGGTAGAAAACTACCACGAAATGCAAGAAGGTCAAGTCTCTGACTCAACACATCTGCAGCACCAAAGCACAAGGCAGTGGTACAAGTACAAAAATAGAAGGAGAGTGATTACATGGTACAGTGAATTACATAACACATCAGCACTGAAAATAGTGCTACAGGTCAGGAAGTAAGTGGGCAACTATAAAATAATATCAAAGGCAAAGACTCAGCAATGTCAAAGCCAAGGAGAATTACATGACAACTAAATACAATTGTCAAAGCAAGCTACAGAACAAGCCCAAGTAACTACAGGAATGCACAGTGAATATATGAGCTAGAATGGTAAGGCTCTTGTATAAACTGATACAAGTAAAATGATTTGTTTCCAAAACAAAGTCAAGGCCAAATTGAAATCACAAACTAAAGGGGTGACATGAACAAAGTGCAAGCAGTATGCAACACTCAGATGTACACATGAAGTTCAAATGATCAGCTCAACCCAACATGACCAGAGAAGAAAAATGAGATAGCGCCAAACAAAGATTAATGAATGCCGCCGACTCAAGAACATCATGCATATTCATGAACCAGACAGTAACAAGACTGAGCAGTGTGCACATGAACAAGAAAAGAGACTCAAGACCGAGAAAACAACAAACCAGACCAATCACTTGACATACAAACAACATAATGCACACTGCCAATTATAACATGAACCAACCCAATATACATCACATACATGTGGAACAAGTGAATCAAGCCCAGCTACCACTCGAACATATCCAGACCAGATGTCAAGGAAGCATCCTCAACAAAGTGAAACCAATCAACAAACAAAGGAACCAAAGAAATGCAATTGAAGACCAGTAAATTCAAAGCAACAGTGAATGACCACGACCAGTACAAGACAGTGACGAATCAATGTCGAAGGAACAGATTAAGGTCAGAAATCAAAACCCAAACATCAACAGAAACATACGTTCGAGAGTAAATTGCCCATTTCAACAGATATATGCAACGAAGATAAAGGGATTCAAACCCTAATAAAACACTTAAAACCCAAATCACAAAACTAATTAATTGAATTAGATGTGAGCGAATTAATTCACTCACCTTTGCCACAAATTGGAGTAGTCGCGTTCGAACTGAAGAAATTGACGCCGAGCGCTCTTGAGATCGAGCGAAGCTAGGGACGAGTCGAAGCCCTTGGAATGGAGCGACAACGAATTCGAACACGAGAAGCAGCCTAGCGGAGACGACGTCGTAGCACTACGGAAGCGAATGAAACCATCGGCAGAAGTCCTTAGCATTCGATCGAGCAGAGAAGCCAATGCCTTCGATTTCGCGAAGCCCTAAATTGACCGAGAGGACGAACGAATGAAGAATTTTTTTAAAGCCGCCATTGTTTCTCTTTCGTCTTGTTTAGGGTTGAAGTTGAAAATGAATGGGTCGGGTATACATAAATATCACGGTATCAAAATAAAAGAGAACGGCAACTAGGGATAAAACATGGGCTAGATTCAAAAGCCCAATTCAATCATATGAAAATTGTTTAAAGAATATCAATTTGATTCAAATTCCCAAACAACGTTTTACAATTCTTATTTACTCTCCTTACAATGCTTAATAGAGGATTATACAAATCAAAAGAAAATGAATTTCAGATTGATTTAAAATCTCTAACCACGTATAACAATTTTGTTAAAGAATTTAAAATACAATTTAAAACTCAATATCAATTGTCAACTAGATTAAATCGTCATTTTGTCTATAATTAAAATTTACCAAAAATCCCGGTTGTTACAATGTTTTTTTTTCTGTTTTGAATTTTTTAAAACTATAAGGTTTATGATAGGAAATATGAGCTTTGTTTGGCAAATTTCACTTCTTTATAAAAGAAGAATCAAAATATGTCCCTAAAACCTCCTTTTCTGTAATAATTGGGTTTTGCCCACATAAATTATGATAACCGATATATAATATAAGTAAAAATAAATTTACAACTTTCGGGGGCAATGATATAAGCATTCAAATTTGATTTGTATAATGAAGCTGTAAAAATAAAAAAAACTACACGTATATTGTGCATGATATTTCACATATATATATATATATATGAAATTTGATTATCATCTTATATCATGAGATTAACCATCATATTTACTATCTTATTATTTGAAATTTCAAAACATTATTTTATTTTGTGAAATAAGATAAGATGGAAATTAGTTTAGTAATAAGTATTGCAAATGAATTTAACATTTATATATCATTTTTGAAATATATACATATATACATTTTGCTGTATATAAGCTTGAAAATTATATACCAATTTTAATCATAATCACTACGGTTTGTATATTGAGAGTAGATTTCATTTTTCCGTTTGCTGGACCGTACATATTATAAGCTGCCAAACTTCAATTTCGAATACTAAATCGTTCTCGCTTTCATTCACTTTCCAGTACAAGTTCAGAAAATTCGATCTACTGGAAACTCCATGGTCAGTCCATCCATCGATTTTTGCCAATCAATTTAGCTCAAAGGCCCATTCGACAAATACCCTTTTTATCATTCCAGATAAATTTTGCTGTATTTTTCAGATAATTTGAGAAAACAAAGGATGTGTAGAGACGACAAAAGGCTGGATATCATCCAGTTAGGTACGTAATATGCTTCTGGGTCCTTCCCTTGAAAGACCGAAAATAGTATATTATTTTGCTATATTGTCAAGATTGGTATTACATTATGTTATGTGTATAAATTTGCAAATGGTTCCTTTGGTGTTACAGTCCGTCATATGAATTTTTCTCTCCCCGTAGTTAGCATATTGTTCAGTAGTTTTTGAGAACTTCATACAGAATACACTAATGATTGTCAGCATGTTTTACAATCCTGCTTTTATTTTGAAAGAAATTATCAGCCTGTTATTATCAGAATACACTATTGATACACTGCTGTTATTGTTCTGATTAATGCAAATGAAATTTATGGCTTCACATCCAGGAATTTATTATCCTTTTGCTGATTCCATTTTATCCTTCTACCTTGATTCAGGTAACTAATATTGACCGTTTTGTTGTGTTTACATTCTGGAAAAGTGCATATATATATATATATAGAGAGAGGTATAAAAAGTTTTACTAGGCTTATTTGGTCAATGATATCGTTGGTTAGTGTGTTAGTACAGATTATATATAAGACGAGACCGTGCCTCAGCTACTAGAATCATAACTTGCTTTAATGTCTATAGATTTCTATCATCCCAAGTCACAACCGTCTCCTATTATAATTGGCTTAAAACAACACATATTTTTCCCTCTGATGCTGATAATTTATCCATTTAAGTATGAAGCAAAGAGGCTGTTATTCATCTGATATAAATATCATTTTATTTTTTTTGGCTGATTTGGTTTAGTTACAGCTTTTTTTTATTCTTTAATAAACCTGGAACTGTACATTATAGTGAAAAAAAAACTCTCATTTGATTTCAGCCATATACATTATATGATTTAATTAAACAGTATTTCTACTTTTTCTCCCCCGACTTTTCGTACCAGAAAGCATGTGCAGCTAGCTATCCGTGCAGCTAAGAGCCACTATGAATATCCAATATCAAATAATTTTTCTTTGCCATTCCAGATTACAACTTATAACTGCTATATGCTGAAAGTTCTGGCAGATAAAATTTGCGATCATACTACACTCAATATCCAATATTCTCTATTCCTTGGTCTTACTGCTCATGTATACTGAACTTGCATGTAAATGTGATTTATGTATGCTTGACTGTTTTGGTTTGTGGATATGTGCAAATGAGAGAACCAATTGGCAATTGTTGTTTTCTGTATTTGAACTTGACTAAATCAATGACAAAGTAATTACAATGCATGTAAATCAGTAGCATTTGAGAGTATGTATTTATTTGTTTGCTGAAGTACCAAGACGCCACTAATATTTTGTTGCAATATACTGTTTTTATTATCAATGTAATGCAGTCAATTTAATCCATTCATATTATAATCGGTCTCAGCTTTGAAGAGACGAATTTTAGTTTTTGTGGGAAGTGCTTGATACCTGCACTTCTCAGGCACAATCTGCTTAATCTTTACTATTAATAATGTAATGCATGTATATGAAAAGGGCAATGATTTTCAGCTGAAGTGTAGGGAGGACGATGAAATAACATGTTGTCTTAAAAATGGAAAAACGGTATCCCATCCCAATCCCAATTAGAGTGGACTGTTTAACCATGTGGCATGCTAATTTTCTCAACATCAGTACGGTTATAAATTCATCACTTAAGTTATATACGTTAACAAAAGATATATCTTGGACGATGTGGGACTAATTATCTCAAATAAGAAGAATTGTGAATATCATGAAGAGTGAAAAAGGAGGGGATTTGTTTGCCATGTTTGTTAATTCCCCTGGTGTTTATAAAATATATTCCCCACTTCCCAAAAGTGTTGGACATACCAAAACCCTAATTTCGAATGGTGAAAGAAATTGCCTCTTCTCCTATAATCAAACCCATTAACAAATCGGTGGTCCATTGAATCTGCTCGGGTCAAGTGATTTTAAATCTTCAATCGGCATTTAAAGAGCTGCTCAAGAATAGTTTGGATGCAGGCGCAACCTTTATCAAAATCAATTTGAAACAGCATAACGAAGAATATTTTAAGGTTGTCGATAATGGGTCAGGTATCTCTCTTGATAATTTTCAGGTAATTTTTGGTTGATTTTATGCCGTTTGGTTTGTGTGCCATTATTCTGCTTTGATATCACATGCATGTATATATAAATTCAAAGATACATCTAATATTATACTGGATGTATTGGTTTGGTGAAACCTTCTAGGATTTCACAAATAAACCAGGGGATTTAATTTTAAGAGCTATTGAATTATGGATTATGAAGTGAAGTACTACCACTTATATAGAAAACATGAACGTGGAATGTTACTTTGTAACTTGGTCTGAAACAACAAACGCCAGTGATGTACATGCAGAGATACTGGCTGAAAATGATAACAAAGTCTAGAACTGGCTTTAACATTTTGAGATGATGGTAATATTTACAATGACAAAGACATATTATTAATTATAGGAACAGATGTCTAAATAATTGAAGAAAACATGGAATTTAGTTGGTTTCATGATAAAACTTTCATACTGTTTATGACTGTAGTATAGTTGATGATGGAAGAGTTATTAATTGGACCTTAAATTGGATAAATGTTACATAATCTATAGAAGCAGCCTGTATTGAACATTGATTTCACTTATAATGAGAATATAAAGCAAAGTTGCATTAAATTTACTTTATTGTGAAATGGTTTGTATACTCAATAACCATTACCGTTTTCATTCATGCGATATAAATGTTTTGTATACTCTGTTAACTGTTGTTTCCATATAAGAAATATCATAGCTATCAGTAAATGAATAGGCATGGTGGGGATACACTTTTGTGTTGTTTGTCATACTTCCATCAGCACACATCGGGCCTAATATTTTAATAACCCATTAGATGAATATTTTATGAAAACTAATTTAGCCAGCACATCCTATTACTTGAGAGTGAGTGAATATGTGCATTATATTTTGATGTTGTGTGTGTGATTGAGTTTGAATATCAACATTGATGTAATGCCTGCCTCCTCTTCACAATTCCATTTTCTTAAACATAATATAATTATAATATTCTTCACAATTTTTTTATTAAAATACAGCGATTGCTCCCAATTCTTAAATTTTCTTCTTGATTGCATGAAAAATCGTAAATGATTGCTGAAAAGTCTTGAAGTTTTCAAACTAATTGCTGGAACATACCAAGAAAATGAAATCACATGATAATCATTGATACAAAGAATTTCAAATATGTGTGAAATTATTAAATGAATTATTCTGAAGTAGTGCAATACTGTTTTGGTCTTGAGCCAACTTATAATTTTAAAACATTTCATCATCATTTTAGCATAAGTCTCAACATTTTTCTACATTCTTTAATGAGAGAATGATCAACGTTTACTAAGTACTGGGTAAAATTTTGGAATAGGCTAATTTTTGAAAGTAAATGCATATTTATGTTGTGTTTAAAACTATTTGTAAAAGTAAGTAGGTTTTTTACGAGCTCATCACTGATGTGAATTACACCCATATAAATATAAATATAAATTTACATATATGCAAGACAAATGTGCTTATGTAACTTTTTTTTGGGAACTAGCTGCTTCCATCTCATTTTCCTTATGAAACTACCGACCGTTTTTTATATCAAACAACCATTTTTTTTATATCAAATCAGTCAAACAAACAATAAACTACCCATCATCGATTAATACCGTGAATTACAACAAAAATAGTACTATAAAGTTGATAATAACCATGTAAAAAGTCATAAATTTCAATAGCATAATTTGTAATTCAATCATGTTTAAACAACCACACAATAATTTTTTTGAAAAGCATCTTTGTTCTCTTCAGATGGTTCGACTTGAGTTATTGGTAGTTGAAAAAGGCCCGACTTCTTGCTCTTTTTTGGATTTCTGCCTTCGTCAAGTGTTTCTTTTCAATAAGTAATTATTGGCCACTAAGGTGGAGGATCCGATCATGCGAGTTGATTTCAATGAAGTACCCTATGTAAACTATTTTTCAAATTCAAACATTATGGTTGTCTTTCATTGCACAATTTCACTATACACTAACTGATCTAGAAAAAAACGTGTGCTTTAGAGAACTATTATATCCAATATTTCCTCTTTTTTTTAATGCATATCCGTTTCTATGTCCCCACATCTGGGTGTATGCACGAATTTTTTTCAACCGACCCGGCCCTGTCATAAGGCTACCAAGACATTTTTTGCTTACAGCCCACATTAGCTAAAAGAGCATATGCATGTAAAAGTACAAGTATTATTTTCATTTCCAGTAGTATAAAATAAACCAAAACAAATGAAATGAAAGATAAAACTATGAATGCTTTCAAGTTATTGGTTCTATGAATGTTCTTCAGTTGTCTCGGTCTTCTCGATCGTTGCTTCAGATTCAGTTTATGCTGATAATGGTACTGTCAAATCTACTTCCACAGATGCAACTATAAATGCATGCACATTATAACTAAATGCAGGCCCACTTGGGCGTGCATATATACTCGTATAAATAATAATTTTGCCCCTTTCGCGTTGCCCCTTTCGTAAAAAGAACGCATTCCCCTTTCACGAACTTACCACTTTCCCAGCCCCTTTCGTTTGCCCATTTCATTTGCCCCTTGCGTTTAAAAAAAGAACACGCCCTTAGATTGTAAAGTAGTTAGATTTCCAAAAATTTCTAAAATGCTTTAATTTATGTGGTAATTAGGTTTAGGTCTTCTTTGTTAAGGGGACTTCAATTTTAGACATAAGGGACTAATTTTTCATTGCAAAATATTAACAAGGGATGTAATAAAAAATTTGTCTTATAATAAAATTTTCATGATTGTCCTTAATATTTTGATAACCCTTTGTAGAATTTGATTTTTTTTTCCTATTACATCGCGTCGAAAACAGGTTTCGGTGAACCATCATTGTTTTTTTTCGATGGGTTATTGTCGAATTTTGTTTCGAATGAAGGTTTAAATAGTAAATCATTTCATTCAATGGAATTCCCATGGTATTTCTTTTTTCTAAGTGGAGTACCCCTAAAATTTGCGTCCCCTTATCAAAAATAGAATTCTTTTAACAATGTCCTCTTTTTCAGCTTAAACCATTCAAATTTACATCCAGCCATCTTTAATGAATTAAGTTATGGATTACATCATGCATTGTGTGATTATCACCTTCTAAAGTTATTTTCGTATTAAATTGCAACATAAAAAAATGGTAATTTCCATTTGAAACACCGGAATAAAATCTTGTTCTCACCGTAGATCGTAAGTTTTATACGCTTTCCAATCTAATCCATGTGTTATATGTTTCAATGGAATTTTGTGTTTGATAAATATTTGCATCAATATTAATGACGCAAAGTACAAATTTCAAATATTTGCAATTTCATAAGTGCTAGTATCTGCACTTTTTCAAAATTTGAAACATAATTAAAATTCGTTTTCATCGTCATATATAAATCTATGTTACAAAATATGTAATATGTAAAGTGCAAGTAAGTTTTTGATTTTATTTTCTATCATATATATTATTATATTAAGATGTAATTAATGTTTTAAACACACTAAATATATATAGATAGAAATCCTTACGGAAAGTATTTAATTGATTGCAATTACAAATGTATTCGTAACCATGATATCGACTCGTATAAAATAAACACGTCTCTAAAAGTATAGTTGAAATGTATCGATGGCGGGATATCGATATATCCTTGAGACTAGTTACGTAATACTCTCCATGTCATGGACGGTGAATTACTCATGGCCGTGGAGGCACCATTGGTTTAGTACGTGTAGTTGTTTAGGAAAGTTACATTAAAATTCACTTAGAGTCTTCTTTTTGAATATACTCTAAGAGAACCCAGTAGACCGGTAAACTCCTGAGAGAAATTAAGTTGTGCATGTGCGCTTTAACTCATGACACCTATAATCCCCGAGGACTATTTTTTACGAGAAGTGTGTATAAGGCAGGTCTCGAACCTGGATCTGTTACCAGACCTAGGCATCCCTTTCCATTGTGCCACACCCGTGGACATTCACTTAGAGTCTTCTATATGTTAAAAGTCAAATGGAAGATCTCACATGATGATATTGATAGAGTTAGGAGTATGCTCTAGGGATAATTATATAATTTTTACATATATCTAACTCGATAACCAATCTTGTTGAAAACTAAAAAATGTTTTCTTTTTGTTATATTATGACATAATTAATTAAGTAACTAATTTAAAGTATATTAAATATAAAATTATTAATGATATGTTATATAATAGTAATTACAATGTGTTGTAATCATGAGAAATTTATCACATTAAAAAATAACATATTATTTTAAATACTATGGTCAAAATGTTTTGAGATTGAATATTGATATATTCATTAAGACTAGAGTGTGTAACACTCTCCAAATTGGACAGTGTATTGCTTATGGCTACTAGGGGGACCAATGGGTTACGTACTGAAAGTTATCTAATAACTATGGAATGATCACTCGAGAGTTTTCCGTTGGTTGATATAACTGAGGTCAAATGAAGAATCACGAAGTGATGATGTTACATGATTTTCTCAAATTAAGAATGCTATGGAACTTCAATGTGGACACTCCACTTTGATTACAGGGGCATCCATTAAATGACTATATTTGGGTCTAAGCTGAAACATTGAAAGTGAAACACTATTCAACAGAGAATTTGACTCCTCAATTATATGAGGTTAGTATCACAGTCAACTGTAGTCAACTCAAAGTCAAATCCTCCGACCATAGTAGTACGGTTAATAATAAATATTACGGACTTTGTTTATGGACTAACCAAGTTGAATGTGGACGATATTGGAGTTTTGACCAAAATCAAATTCCGTAAGTTCTAATGTGATACAGTATTGATGAAGAGAATTGGTATAAATAATCTTTAGCGGGTATCGCTTATAATACGTAAAGCTGGATTTTACCGAAAAGATGTGTAAGTGATAAATTCAGCTAAAATGTCACACCACTAGCTAAGGTAATGTACGGACGTTAATAGTTGAACTGTTCGATATTAAAGACTGATTGAATTTACACCTTTAGGTCGCATATAAAAATGATGAATACTTCAAATAAACCACACGATTTAATTACTTTATAAACAATGTAAATCAATCAAATTAACTAATATTTACGAAATATTAATTTCATAATTTTATTTTCTTTGTTTTGAATACTGTTAGTATTTAATAAAGTCTATTTATAAAAGTTATAAATGCACATATCGATATACGATATCAATAGAATATTTGAATTAGATTTAAATGAACAACTGTTGAATGGATTTGGAAAATTTTTAAGCTCGCTCTACATCTTTCTATAGTCGACCGTGCATGTGGAGGATAGAGATTTGATGAGGTTTAATTGCGATTAAAACAGGGAAGATTTTAAAGGAGGGAATTGAATGGTTTCAATGTTTCCTTTAAAACATATTCTCTCTCATTCATTCCATGATTCTTTCCTAAAAAAATTTATTTTCTTTCTAACGCTCTCCTCCTTCCTTCAATGGTTGAAAATTTCATTGGCCGAAATTGCTTCAAAATTCCAAAATACAAATTAGATTGATTTAGTAAAGGTTGTTTTTATCTTTTGATTCCTACAAAATCCGAAGATAAATCCAAAAGTCGATTCAACTAAGTCTAGAGGCATAAGTGTCATTTCATGGTATGAATTTTTTTCCAACATTCCAAGATAATTATTTGATTTAACTTATTCATATGTTTGGATTCCATGTGATTTATCTGGTGTTTTTATAGTTCATCTTATAACAAGTAATTCAAACCTTTTTACGTCCATCTTTGTTAAAAAATACCAATTATGTTGACTCAATACATATCTACTTTTGCTCTTCATCTCTTTTCAAGATATGGTCATTATTATTGATATGATTTAGACCCTTTTTCTCTTTTGTTGATTTTTTTTGTTCTTTATGTTATTTAAATTTGAATGCTAGTATCACAAATTTACATATGCTTAATTTGTTCAATTCCTTTTATATTGTATTGGAAATTTTATTAATAAAAAATATGATTGAGATCTATTTTATAATATTTACATACAAAAATATAAATAAACTGCTCATGTTAACTTATACCTTGAAAATTAATTTTTGGTGTTATATGATTGATATTCTGAATATGAATGTTTTAAATGTTATTAAAAAAAGATTTTTTTTCTTTTGATCTAAACTTTATGAATGAGACAAGCACCATTGTTCCAATGGTTAAGTGATTCGACTTTGGTGCGAGAGATCACAAGTTCGAAACTTGCCTAACGTGATTCGAACATATATTGATATGTGATTTGTGTTATGTTGTCCCAGTGACATGTTGTATCCAAGTACCATTTCAAAAAAAAAATATGAATGAAATTTTGTGTAAATTCTAAATCTTGTATCTCTTTTCTAACTTTAAAGTGTTATGTAAAATCCTTAACTTTAGTTTCCTTTCTAAACTAAAAGCTTGATTAAATATTAACTTCCAATTCTAATATACATATGTATGTGTGTGTGTAAGTATGTGTGTGTATAATTGTTAATATACATGTGTGTGTGTGTATTAAGCTACAAATGTTTTCATATAAATAAATAAAAAGCTTTCAATATATATTGAGTTATATTTCAAATCATATTAGACTATATATAATATGTGTATGTGTGTTTAAAGTTATTTCAAATCATATAAGACTATATAATATGTTTTCAATACACACACTTCTACATGTTTTTTTATATATAAATAATTTTAAATCATAACGTTGGATAATAAAGGCATATGTAAAGGAGAAATGGGTGTTTGCGGTATAAGTATCAATTCATATAGTCACATTAACTATGTATACTTCTTGTTTGTAGCATGTGCAACTTACACAAGCAAGTGTATTTAATACATTTGTAGACTAAAACTTAAAAAAAAACTTATATGTGTGTGTGTTTCTTTTAACAAAATGAATAAAATAAAGATTTTGTTTAAAATTATTAGATTAGACCTAAAATCCATTTAGGGTCCATAAACTCAACTAAGGTCAAAATTGATTTTTTTTTAACTTTTTTTTTGAAATTCGTCCATTTAACCCGCTTCTGACTAGTTCGGTTCCTTCAATGAAATTAGAGCCAAATGATACATGCAGTTTAAATTAGCAATGTTATGGATAACTGATTAAAAACTCATTTAGTAGGGTGTCTAGAAAGAGAGTTTTGAAGGATTGAGTTTGGGTAATCAAGTATTCTGCCTTTCCTAGCTATTGGTCTAGCCCAAAGGGTGAAATAAGCTCAAAGGTTATCCCGATATAAAGGCCCAAATTGATTTTGGGCCTTAGGCTAATTTAAAATATGTTTTGAAAATTAATATATATGTATATAAGTTTAAAAGTTAAGTTTAAAATATGACATGTTGTAAATGTTATAAACTTTCAAAATTGGTTTTGAAAGTTAATATATTAATTTCATGATTTTTACCTTAATTATTTAATTAATTGAATTAAATAATTAATTATTTAGTTAAAAGTTGATTAATTTAATTAAAACATATATAGTGATAATTGTATATCATCTTAAAATGATTAAGGTAAATGAAGATAAAATTTCGATTTTAATTAATATGATTTTAATTAAAAATGGTTTTAATCAATTAAATTAATTAGAAGTTAATTAATAAATATTGTACATGTATAATGATATGTGTACATAATTACTGTAAATGTAATTGTCCATATTTATCTTTAAATTGTTAAGGATGAATGAAGTAAAATTCAATGGTTGAAATTTAAATTCAATCAATTAAATATGATTTAATTAATGAAATTAAAATTAAAATTAAATTAAATAGCATGGAACTATAAGAAACTCAAGTTAGAGTTAAGGAATATATATATATATATATATATTGTACATATACCATGATTTTTGATGTGTCTAATACTTGAATCACAAAGGTGTTTCTTAAAAAATACATTATATATATTAATGATTATGAATCCTTAATATATAAGTTGTCTTCTTCCATTTAGATATTAATAGGTTGCTTGCATACTCTTTAGTTGTTGATATTCCTCAAAGTAGAGATGTTATGTGTAACACTAGTAGTATATTGACTAGACGAGGTAAGATACAAACACATATTTGTTGATATCCCTCAAGTTACGTGCATTATACTTAGGTCATGGCAAATTAGTCAGTATGACTGAATAATCTTTTCAATTTTTATTGATTATCCACGAGGTCGAGATGTGACTAGGACAAAGACGACAGGTTAAGAGTTGCATATGATATAACCGATAAAGTGTTATCCATCACATGTGGGCCTATGATTTGTTGATATTCCTTGAGGTCGGACTCTCAAGGCAAGCTGGTCCTAATGCCCACTAGAGAAATCGAAATATTTTTATGTTTTTCTTAAGGTTTAGAGAAACATAAATCTAGTAGAAGCCCTTTTAGATAAATGAAATGGTAACATTTAACCTTTCTAATATTGTAAGAACATTTGCTATAAAAAGTTAAAATAATCAACATCGACAAATTTGTGCAACTAATTAAATTGATAAAATATATTTATCTATTAAGATATACAAATGAACTAAATTAAAGATTGATAAAAGAAATATAAAATATACTTGCCTTTATATGCGTTGGCATGTTGTCGCTTTAAGGCTCACACAAGAGCCAATTTGTATAATCACTAAAACATTCGTGCCTCGGTCGCTTATTGTACAAGACTATGTATTGTCGTATATGAGTGTCGAACTCTAATAGCAATACAATAATATGGATTTATGATCTATATTCAATCATATATATATATGTTATATAGCGAATTGTCGCAGTTCTTAATGTATGAAACTTCAATGAAATTAATTTGTTAGAAAAAATAAAATAAACCATAATGCAATATTGTGTATTCAATATAATTGATTACAATAAAGATCTCCTTTGAATGATTTGACAATTTTGGAAAGAAAAGCAAATGTTCGAGTGGATGTAACTTAGGCACATTTGGGATGAAGAGAATGAATGGTTACCTCTATTTCACAAAGGGACATTGGAAATGAGAATTGTATAAAATACTTGAAGATACTTAATATGAAATGAGAAATGTAATTTCTATTTAAATTGTGTTATAATATATAAAATTGTTTTATATAAAGGTAGTTTAAGATATTTGATCAAAAACTCTCGACTGTAAACAATTACAATAAAAAAAGCCCATAATAAATAACTGAATGGAACTTCATTTTTTATACTCTATTATAATAATGGCATAGATAGTGGAAGCATACCATATGACACTTGTAAATGGATGTATCTAAAGTTTTACAATTATTTTGAAATTATGGACTACATAGTTTTGAGAAATATTTCTTTATTTGTATGATTACGAACCATGTGGTAGTTGAATTATATCTAGAAGATTAAGGGCGAAGCACCCATTCACTCAGAGCGACATAAGAGTTGGTGAACTCTTAGGATTGATACATATAGATGTATGCAATCATAAGTTTAGTGATACTAAAAGGGTTCCAAATACTTCATTAAATTCATCAATGAATTATCGCAAACATGAAAGTGTGCATTTGATGCACATGGAGTACTTATATATTAAGTTCATAGAATTTAAAACGGAAGTAGAAAATATAACATGCAAGAAAATATTTGATTTGATCGAATAAGTGAATTTATTGGAAACGGTTCCAAAAGTGTCTAAAAAGGAATGAGATTTAATCTCAAAAGTAACTCCTTCCCGTGACATATAATAATGTACAATAAGAAGTAATTGGACTTTGTTGGACAATGTACGACTGATGATGTGTGAAGATGAGTTTACTTCTTCTATAAGGTCATGTACTTTAGAGTAAGTACATATGGTTAAAATTAGTTTCGTCTAAGACATAGTTTACGAGACCATATAAGATAAAGTTTTATAAGAAACCCTACATATCCTAGGTTAAAGAGTTGACGAGTTGTGTGAGTTGAGTGACTATATGTAATACTTGTACATGAGGGATCTTGTGTGAACCACCCCAAATGAGTTTGGGATTGATCAATATTGATTTATGTTATGAACATAAGTTTTATAAACTTAAAAACCAAATCGGATATATATATATATATATATATATATACATATATGTGTAAGTAATTCATAAAATGTTTATAAATACCTACTCCGTTGCTCTGAGAAATAATTGTTATTTCATGAAATATCAACTTCATAACGAAGGAATTTCTTCAAGAAATTATTGATAGCAGAATGGATTTAGTGCAATCCAAAGATAAAGATAAAACTGATAATGAAGGACTGAACGAAATTAACCGAACCAAATAGACACGATGCATTAGAATGTCTAATAATAAATTTCACACATTAAAGAAAAATTATGAATTATATTAACGTTGGGAAAAGAACTTCATTGGTCTTACATAAGCCACTATGAGTACTGTCTCTACCATGTGGCACTATGCGCAAATCCTGAATGGATTCCAAGTACATTATCAAAATTTGATTTGATATTGGTACTTGAAAGGATATGATCCATCCCTACAAAAGTGCCTTCATGAGGAAGATTAATGCAGTTGGAATATAAGCCGTGTTGATTAGAATAACTTCTGTTTATTGAAATCAATGTAACATATTTGTCATTCAACATGCTTTAATTAATTCAAATTTTACTTAAAAATTTTATCGCTTGGTATGACTTTGAGTTTTGGTACATATATGCTGAAACATAAATTCTATATAATGATTTAGAATAGACTATTTGCGCATGACAACCAAAATGTCTCAAACTTAGTGGGAGGGATAACTGAGTTTGTGAGAATTCGATATGATCTAAGAAATGGTATGAAATTTTATTCGATAAGCATTAGAGTTAAGCAAGTATTTTGACAAAGAAATCAAATAGCTTGAATTTCAGTTAAAATGTAAAGAAAGTAGGTGTTTATAAGAAAGAATATTAATGGGTACTAGAATATTTCTAAAACCATAAATAAACAACAAAATTATGATTATAAACTATGTTTTCTTATTATAATTATCTCAGTTTGGTTGTTTAATTCTCAATATAGGGTTTGAAAAGACATCTTTTACGATCAGCATAAAAGGATGTTGGAAATGTCCCAAAACATGGGCATTATATTAATTTTTTTAATATGGAGCGTGTAAGGCGATCCCTTATGTATTGGCAAAAGGTGTAACGACCCTGAATTTTTGACATTGGAAATCAGGATATTTAATTGATTTTAAATATCTGGAAGCCAGTTTAATTTGAAATTCAAATATCAGAATGAATTTGGCAATATAAATTATTGAATTTAATTATTGAAGTTGGATAAAAATTTGAATCTTCAGTTTTAAGCTGATTAAAAATAATATGAAGTTTTGTAAAATCTATATTGATAATTCTGAAGATAATAAAAGCTTCAGAATTGAATTTGAAACTGTTTTGTTCAGTTTTGAATTTTATCGTTTAAATTGAATTTAAAAAATAGCCTTCTGAGGCACAGTCTTAGAATTCGACGAAACCAGTTCCATTGGATCCGTAATATTATATTATTGTCGGATTTCAATTTTCGTAGCATTTGGAGTCGTCATGTGATTGTACGATCGGCAAACGTGCTGAAAATTAAATCGAAAATTAATATTATAACTGGTCCAAAAAGCTATCTTCTCCATATGATCGAATTTGGACTCGAAACCTTTTCCATTGCGTTCGGAATAGGCGTATAACATTATAAACGCCTAGCGGCATGCCTCGATAAGATATCGAAATTTTGAGTTGCAAATTCGTGACGATTTAAATTTGAATTTAAATATATTTATACTCTAAGTCAAATAGCAGCCTACTTTCTTTCCATATCAGAACTTTTTCTCTGAAGCACTGCAGCCTTCCTCCATACGCCAACGTCTCGTCCTTGTCTCCCCATTTCTTTACAAATCTCACGCGAATCATTTCGAGAGTAGAAACAAAAAATATCTCGTTCAAACGAAATCTTCCTCTGCTCTTCTTCATTTCAAAATCAAGTCGCGAGCCGATTTCTTTGTTCCCCAGTTTGAACTCGAAGTCGAGACCCCCCTTTATCCCACTCATAGCCGTTCAATTCCTTCTTCCACAAAAATAAAATCGAATTAGTCGAAGATAATGGCTGCCTCTTTTCTTTCCTTTCCCAAAAAAAATCGAAACCCTATTCGAGTTTGCATTCGATCGACAGAGGGTAATCACGATGCTGGTATGGGTTTTGTCGAAGACGAGGAAGTGCACGCGCGAGGAAGAAGGTATGCGGCGGCGTTCAGGTGGTGGTCGTGGGCTCGTAATCGAGGCCACAAGGTTGATTCGAGCTCGGCTAGGGCAACACGAGGCGAGGAGTTCTAGAAGTTCGTCGAGTTCGATCAGAGCACGCATTTTCGTGCGCATGGAGGTAGGGTTGGCCGCGAGTGGAGATAGTGGCGATTTGCTGGAAGGTGGATCTCGCGTTAGTATGCGATGGAGACCTGGGTTGCTTGATTTACAGTAAGGTATTAATTTATTTAGTTATGAATTGGTAAAAATATATGTATATCTGGATAGGTTAGAAATTTTTAACAGTAAAGAAAATAATGTCTATTTGCAGTAAAGAGATTTTAGCAGTTAAACAGTGTTTGCACAAAAAATGGACAAACACCTCAAAGTTGTATGATTTAGCAGATCTTATGTTGTTCTTAGTGATTTGAGTGATTTATGCAAATATATGAAAAGCAGGGGCTAAACTGTAAAAAGACACGCAGATTTATAGTGGTTCAGCCAGAATGTGCCTACGTCCACTTTATATGTTATTTCTCTTCTCTTGTTTTGATTACAAGTACAAAGCTCTGATACAAGTAAAAGAAAGTTGTTTGAAAGTTCTCTCCGTGCTTGAGCTCTCAAACTTGTCCCCCATTGTTGTACCCCTGCCCCTCTATTTATAGAGTGAGGCTGGGGGTAGGGGTCTTGGATGTATACAGCTGTTGATGGGCCCGAGATGATACAATCTGGCCTGGCAAATTTGGTTTGGCATCGTCTTGGTTCGGCAGTAGATGGGTGGAGATGAGGTCTTGGTTCGGCAGTGGAGCTGGTCCGGTTGTGGAGCTGGTCCGGTTGTGGAGTTGGTGGAGCTGGTCCGGTTGTGGAGCTGGTCCGGCTGTGGAGTTGGTGGAGCTGGTCCGGTTGTGGAGCTGGTCCGGCTGTGGAGTTGATGGAGCTGGTCCGGTTGTGGAGCTGGTTCGGTTGTGGAGTTGGTGGAGCTGGTCCGGTTGTGGAGCTGGTTCGGTAGTGGAGCTTTGGTGGAGTTGGTCCGGTTGTGGAGCTGGTTCGGTAGTGGAGCTTTGGTGGAGTTGGTCCGGTAGTGGGAGACGAGTAGATCGACGTGGCTTCGTTTGGTGGTTGATCCGGTGGTACCGGTTCGGTTATGAAAATCATCCAACATTTGCCCCTCAAAGCAGGGCATATGTTTAACATATGATGTGCTTTGTTTTAGCTTGTCGAACTCATTCGGCCTGAGAACCGAATCGTCTGGTCCGGTCAAACAACCTCCCCCTATAAGTATGGGACTTGTGTCACTACCATCCCTTACCGTTTGCCAAATTGAACTTCTTGTCTGCCGAATCAAAGTTATTACCGGATCATCCTCGACTACCGAATCAGGTAGTTACCGAATGGTACTCATGTTTTCAATTACCGAATGAATCTGCACCATAAGTACTTGAGTGTGGAATGAGTTCTGATACTGGGAGTGCCGAATGAACTCGTAGTATTGGGAACGCCGAATGACCTTGTAGTATTGGGAATGCTGAATGACCTTTTCGTATCGGGAATGCCGAATGACCTTGTAGTATTGGGAATACCGAATGACCTTGTCGTATCGGGACTGCCGAATGACCTTGTAGTATTGGGAATGCCGAATGACCTTGTACTCTGGGTGCCGAATGACCTTGTAGACTTGAACTATGAGCGAAATTCCAGACTGCACACACTCGCTTGTTTACTTCTTTTATTCTAACGACGCACTTCTTTGTGTTTGCAGATAAATGTCTCGAAAAGCAGAAACTCGATCAGATAAAAAGAAATCCCAGGGCGAAGGAGAATCTTCCACAGTGCCCCCTGCTCAGTCAGGACCAGAACGTCACGGACCTGCCCCGAGATCACTAGTGGACGGGTACGGCCCTCAGGAGCTTCTGAACTCCCCGCCCGATTGCTTTCCCAGTTCCCTTAAGGAAGAGCAGCTTGATGTCATCTCCCGTTCTTTTGGAATCGATAGAACGCGCATGCTGTTGCCAGGGAGAGAAGTTATGCCGTATGACCCTCCCGAAGGGTACTTTGCTTACAGCAGATACCACTGCATGTGTGGTGCCATTCCGCCTCTTAATGCTTGGGTAGCCAGCTTCCTTACATATCTAAAGGTGGCCCCATTCCAGCTTCAACCCAACTCCTATGCTATACTAGTGAGCCTCTTCGTCATCTTCCAGAGGAAGCATGGGCGTGCTCCTTCCAACCGGGAGATCCGGTACTTATATAATCTGAGGGGCTATAAGAAGGGGTCCCCATATATCAGCTTGGAGTCAGCTGTAACCTTCAAGCCGGTCTTGGACCTGTATTCTAAGTTCAGCATGTTCAAGAAGGACTGGTTCTTTGTCAGGGACGACTCTGTTTCTATTCGGCGTTTTACTTCTGGATGTAAGTCGATGCTTTATTTATAATTTCCATTCTGATTGCGATGCTTCTTCTCATACGTTTTCATTTTTGCTAGCGACAGGTGGCTTTGCGGTTATGGAGACTGATCGCCTGGTTCAGACGGCGGCTGAGATAGAAGCTATCCCCGGGAGAGATAGATCAGCGGCCTACCTGCTCAGAAACGCGACCCTTCTGGAGTATAACTTGATCCTTCAACAGCAGTCAGTAGTCAAGCTGAGGGAAACGGCGGAGGAGAGGGCGGCTGCTCAGGTTAAGGGAGGTGTCATGGTAGAGAGTGGCAAGAGGAAACCTTTCACAAAACCTCCAGCCGTCGGAGGTAAGAAACTTAAGAAGTCGGACGGTCCTTCCCCCAGCAATTGTCCACTTACCCAGGGGGAGGAAGACGTAGAGGAGGAGAGAGGTGAGGGTGGAGGTGACCGGGAAGGTGGCGATGGTGGTGATGGCATCGGGGCCTTGCTTCCTGGGCAAGCAGGCGAGATTCAGGAGTGGACGGATGATGCATTCCACCAAGCTTTTGAGGGGCTGGACGGGGAACCGGCTTCGATAGAGAAATCCGGGAAAGCTGACAAGGCTGGGACTGGTGCAAGCGAGCCTCCTCAGACTATTCCAGCCAAGGTGGCTCCGACGACTCAAGGTGAACTTTTGACTCCTGCGGACTCCATTTATGATAGGGACTTAGGAATATTATTATGACCCGCTCCCATCCTGGAATGAAATCCAGGACTTATTGCAGTATCCTACTCCTCCCCCGGGTTTGTACAACCACAGATGTGTTTTCTTTTTTTTTCTTTTTTTAATTTACCGTGTTTTCTCGAATTATGGATCAATGTAAGCTTGTGACATTTTTTCTTCATATCAGGAGTAGGTAAAACAGCCAAGACCTCAGATCTTCGGCACAGGCTTGAACAATACAAGCTCTCCAAAGCTTCCTCCAAGCCGAAGCCTTCGGCCCACCGTTCTGGGGATGTAGTCGGCTACCGTCCTCTTCTCAGGGGTTATTGACGAGGGCATTCAAAAGAGAAAGAGGAGCCATCCCTTATCCGAGTCTTCACTTGGTCCTTAGCCCCCAGTTCAGCCTCTTCATGATATCACGGAGGAGGATACTGAATTCGTACTCTCTCCGCACCCATCTGAAAATCCTACCGTCACTCAGATTGATCGCCCTGACTTGGCTCGGAATCCATTTGCGGGTCATCCTGACCTGGATCCAAGTTCCCATGATATTACCTTTGACGAAGTTACCGGTGAGCACCTTCTTCCCCGCAATCCCATGGTACGGGTGCTCGATGAGGCTAAGTCCTTAGATCTCGATTTACTTACTACTCGGATAATTACCATGGGAGACGAGGCCAAGGCTAATATTGATCGGGTGGCGGAGGAGACTAGGAAGCCGATGGGGCATCATGCCCGGCTGGTTAAGGCTGGAGAGGAGATTGGGAGTGCCAACATCCGACTACGATTGGTGGTTTCGGATCAGGCCAAACAGCTTGTTGATCAGGCCATTCAGATTTCTCAGCATGAGGCTGCTTCTGGACGACTAAAGAAAACCATGGAAGAGGCCAGCCGGGCCGAACTGCGGAAAATGGAAGCTACTTGCAAGGAACGGATCGACATGGCTATTTCCACGGTGGACGAGGTTCGCAAAGCGGATCTTGAGCAGATAGAGGAGTTATCCGGGAAACTTGAGGCTGCAGAGCTTGCTCAAGCCAAGTTGAGGGAGGAGATGGAGGCAATGCGGAAATCCCTTCTGGCTGATTGCTCGAGATACCGATCGGAGAGAGATGCCGCCGTTGAAAGGTTGTCGGCTTCCGAGGCCCGGATGAGGGAGTTTGAGGAGAATGAGGGGATGATGGACGAAATGCTTCAGGACATGTACTTCCGAACCTGGAAGCAGGGCAATCTATCTTGGATGGATGATTATCCTAGGGTCATGGCTAAGATCTATCTTCGGGCTCTGGAGGAGGCTAAGGCTGATGCGGATAAAGATGGTGGTGTGGCCTTCAGCATGGATGTGGTCACTGCCCAGTTTGCCAAGGAGGAGAAGGTGGCGGTGAAGGAGGGTATGCGGTTGGTTGCTGCTGAGGAGGCAGGTGTGCAAGTAGAGGATGACGACCAGGATGGCCAAGAAGCAGGTGCTGGTAAGTCTTCCTTTTTAGTTTGCCCATTAACTTGGTTGCTCCTCACTAATGAATCCTTTCTCTGTCTGGACAGGTGGGCAACAGGACAAGGATAAAACTCCAATGCATCCGGCCCCTTGATTATACTTGTAATAAATAGCTCTATTCTTGACGTGTAATTCTTTGACTTAAGCTGATTTTGTCGTCTTCTGAATGTTTGTTGCTATTTTGACATGTCGTATGAGAAATATAGTTATGTATGTTCTTGTAACTAAATTGTGTTTGATGTCAGGTTTTTGTTTAAAACATAATTTCATGACTTGCAATGTTAGCGTGTGGTGTGAACAAATTATAGTCATGTATTTGTACACAAAAGAAGAAAATACCGCCTTCCATGTTCTAATTGTAGATGGCAGTTTTGAATATCTCGTATGACCGAGCATGGAACGCAGTTGAATGCCCTGCCATCCAATTGTGTGTCCCTACACCCATTGGCGAGTATCTCCTACTCTGTATCCTGTACTTTAGGGATTGTTATAGAGGATAGGAGGGAAGTTTCTTAAGTAAAATTGAAATATGTGAAAAAATAAAACTTCCAATCACGGAAGGCCTTCGATGTGCTTAAGTTCGTGGCAAACGGGTTTTGTAGTCACTTTCCCTAGCTGTGGGTCTTGGAGACATTTGTCACCCATCTTACGCCTCCGCGGGGAGTTAATTTTTTTTTACCACAGCCGCACTTAAGACACATCGGAGCCGAGATCGCGCACAGTAACTACCCGGGCCATTATGGCCCGCAATCGTGGGTATTATTCGATTTACTGTGGCCGGCTAGCGTGGGTGCCGATCGTCAACTGTGAACTGCCCCTGGCTGGCCACACCTTATGTTGGGGCTTATAGTCGGTTCACAGTTGCCGGCAAGTCTAACGCCATAATGAGCTGCCTCGGCTATAGTTGGCCTTCTCGGTGGCTTATAATCGGCTCATTACAGTTGGCTTTGAGGGCCGTCGCGAGCAATGAGTTAACCCGCAGCAGAGGGATGCCGGAGCAAAAGTGTCTCATTGGCGAGGGCATAGATTCGCATAGTACCTGTTTAGGTCTTGTCCAGGTGAAGTTGCATTGTAAAGTGCTTTGAATAAAAATGCTATATGCTCCGGATTTTGTTCAACAGAAAAGGATAAAGTTAACAAGCAGCCAAGATACAAAGGAACAAGTTAAAAAAGAGACAAGGTTTTTTAAAGTGGTTCGGCACCAAAATGCCTACGTCCACTGATTCTCTTTGTTAATTCACTTCATATGGGCAATACAAGTTAAGAAAAGTATCGACGGAGGTGTTGGATGTTCCATGCCCTCTGGAACACCTCTCCGTCCACTGTTGACAAAATATAGGCTCCGTTGTGGAGATCTTTATGAATTACATATGGTCCATCCCAGATTGGGTCTAGTGCTACGGGACGAGGGAAGATTCGCTTGAGGACAAGATCCCCTTCTTGTAAGGTATGATGCTTGACTTTGGAGTTGTATTGTGCCGCCACTTTTTGTTTGTGGGCTGCTGTTTTAAGGACGGCATCATTTCTTCTCTCCTCAATTAGATCCAAAGACATGTGAAGGAGTTCTTCGTTCTCTTCTGGGTTATAGTGGATTCTACGGTGGGAAGGCACAATGGTTTCAACTGGGAGCATAGCCTCCGATCCGTATGCCAAAGAGAAAGGAGTGTGCCCCGTTGATGTTCTGAAAGATGTGCGATAGGCCCATAGTGCCGTAGGGAGTTCATCCACCCAAGCGCCCTTTGACTTTTCGAGCTTCTTTTTTATTAGAGTTTTCAGAATTTTGTTGACGGCTTCGACTTGTCCGTTTGCTTGGGGGTACGCTACGGATTAGAAGCTCTTGTGAATTCCGTGCTCTTGGCACCAGTTGGTGAATTCCTCGCTGTCAAACTGAAGTCCATTGTCTGATATGATTTTGAGTGGGACTCTGTACCTGCACAGAACATTTTTGATCAAGAAGTTAATAACTTTTGCTGAAGATACTTTATTCAGAGGTTCCGCTTCCACCCATTTGGTGAAATAGTCGACTGCCACTATAGCATATTTGGCCCCGCCTCGGCCCATTGGTAGCTCGCCGATTAAGTCAATTCCCCATATTGCGAAGGGCCAAGGGCTGGTCTTTTGAGTAATCTCAGTGGTTGGTAGCCGCGGAATCTTAGCAAACCTCTGGCATCTGTCACACTTTTTGACGAAATCTAAGGCGTCCTTGCTTAAGGTGGGCCAGAAATATCCATATCGGAGTATCTTTTTTGCTAATGTTTGCCCTCCGGTGTGATCTCCGCAGCTTCCTTGATGGATGTTGGATAAGATTTCCTTGGCTTCCCTCCCAGCGACACACCTTAATAACGGGTTAGAGAATCCGCGCCGATAGAGGATGTCTTCTTGTATTGTGTAGCGGGATGCTTTCCTCAAGATTTTCTTGACTTCGTTACGCCCGTTGGGTAGTGTGCCACTTTGTAGGTAGTCTCGGATGGGAGTCATCCAAGTTGCTTCCTTGGTTGCAGCTATCAGATTCACTTGCTCAAAACTTGGGGCCAGTTGCTTTGAGATGGTTACTGCCCCGAGGATGGTGATGTCTCTCACACTTGCTTGCTTCGCCAATTCGTCGGCCTCTTGGTTCTCTTCTCGAGGGATGTGTTTGACTAAGAAGTAGTGGTCCAATCGGCTGAGAAGTAACTTGGTCTTCTTTAAATATGCTATGAGTCGTTCTTCTCAAGCTTGGAATTCTCCTAGTATTTGATTAACAATAAGTTGAGAATTGCTGTGAAGACACAAAGAATTGGCTCCGATTTCTATGGCAATTTCTAGTCCGGCTATCACTGCTTCATACTCTGCATCGTTGTTGGTGGCAGCGAACTCCAACCTTATAGCATAGTGCAGTTTGTTTCCCCTGGGAGTGATTATTACCACACCTGCCCCCGAGCCTTGTTCGTTCGATGCACCATCCACAAAGAGATTCCACTTGATATCTTCTGCTATTTCCAATTGCTCCTTATCTTCGTTGGTAGTGAATTCTGCAATGAAATCAGCCATGGCTTGTCCCTTGATGGCGGTGCGAGGGTGATAGGTGATATCATACTGACTTAGTTCAATGCACCATTTAAGTAGTCGCCCAGAAGTGTCGGGACGATGGAGTACCTGCCTCAGTGGTTGATCGGTCAGAACTTTGATGGAATGGGACTGGAAGTAGTGACGCAGTTTCCGTGATGTGATTAGTAAACAGTATGCTAGCTTCTCAAGTTTAGGATATCTGACTTCTGCCCCAGTAAACCTTTTGCTGACGAAGTAAACTGGCCGTTGCGTGCGGTTGTCTTCCCTTACCAAGGCAGCGCTTAGGGCGTGAGATGACACAGCAAGGTATAGGTATAATTCTTCGCCTTCGCTTGGAGTCGAGAGTACCGGTGGTTTCTGGAGGTGTTCGATTAGGTTAAGGAAAGCGGTTAAGCATTCGTCAGTCCATTCGAACTTCCCTTTGTCTTTCTTTAGAGCTTCGAAAAAGGGGACGCACTTGTCCGTTGCCTTGGAGATGAATCAGCTTAGGGCGGCCACTTTTCCATTTAGGCTTTGCATTTCCTTTCGGGTGGAAGGTATCTTGATATCCCTTAGCGCTCGGACTTGCTCAGGGTTCGCTTCAATCCCCCAGGCATGAACGATGAATCCTAAGAACTTCCCTGATGACACTCCGAAGGAGCATTTTAGAGGATTCAACTTCATTCCATACTGGCGGAGTACTTGAAACATTTTGCCTAGGTGGTTTACGTGATCTTTGGCTTTCCTTGACTTCACCAGCATGTCATCCACATATACTTCCATAGTCTGTCCAATTAGCCCTGCAAACATCTTGTTCACGAGGCGCTGGTAGGTGGCTCCTGCATTTTTAAGTCCGAAAGGCATTACCTTATAGCAGTATAAACCCCGGTCAGTGATGAAACTAGTGTGGTCTTGGTCGGGAGCATGCATAGGAATTTGGTTATATCCTGAGTATGCATCCATAAAAGATAGGAGCTCGTGCCCGGCTGTGATGTCTACAAGTTGGTCGATTCTGGGAAGTGGGAAGCAAACCTTTGGGCAGGCGTCGTTTAGGTTGGAAAAGTCAATGCAGGTTCGCCACTTCCCATTAGCCTTCTTTACCAGCACCGGGTTGGCGATCCATTCCGGGTAGATAGCTTCTCGTATGAAGTCATTGGCGAGTAGATTCTTTACTTCTTCATCGAGGGCTGCTGATCGCTCTGCCCCCATACTTCTCTTTCTTTGTTTTACAGGCGCCTTGGTAGGATCAATTTTTAATACGTGGCAGGCTATGTCAGGGGAGATTCCGGTCATGTCAGCGTGTGACCATGCGAATACATCCAAGTTGTAGCGGAGAAAATCGATGAGTTGTTCATTCAATTCGGCTTTTAGTTGGGACCCAATTTTCAATAGTCTACTTGAGTCGTGCTTGTCTACAGATATAAACTCCTTAGCCTCTGCAGGCTCGGCGGTGGCCTCCTCCTCTTTGTCCCTAGGGTCTAATTCATTGAAAGGGTCGCTGGTATATCGAAGAGGAGGGGCTTTCTTTAGTTGCTATGCTTCTAGACTTTTTGTGCAGAGGGCAATCTCTACACCCTTCCCTTTATCCTTCCTGTGGTTGTTGCGAAGTTCAGTCACATAGCAGTCTCGAGCAACGTCCTGGTCTCCTTCCACTTCCCCTACTCCATTGTCTGTTGGAAATTTCATCTTTAGGCACCATGGGGCTAGGACAATTTGGAAGTCAGACAAGGATGGCCTTCCTAAGAAGGCGTTGTAGGCCGAATGGTTTTCTATTAGCACAAACGTCTGTTTCCGTACAGCGGAGCGGGGATGGCTTCCAATCTCAACAAAGAGGTCCAGTTGCCTGAGGGGCATCTTCGCATCTCCAGTGAAGCCGTGTAGTGGTTTATCGCAGGGAGATACATCCTTCATTGATAGCTTCATTTTGTCGAATGCGTGTTTGAACAGGATGCTTACTGAGCTTCCAGTGTCTACCAGGATTCGGTAAACTTCGGCGGGACCGAGTCGGGCAGAGATGACCATGGGATCCATGTGAGGGTACTGCCTTCCTTCTAGGTCACGCTTACCGAATGTGATGTCATTACTTTCTTTCCGCTTCGGGTGGCGCTCTTCTATAACCGAATTGACACAGTCTTTATTGTCTCTAAGCGATTTTCCATACCTTTCCATCTCTTTCCAGCTTCTGTCCGCGATGTGCGGTCCTCCCGAGATGGTATGGACTACTATTTTCTCTTGACTAGAGCTGCTAGCGTTGCGGTTTCCTCTGCCGGTGTCCGGTGAGGGTAGCCTTGGGTTTTCATTGGCAGGAGCTGGAGTCCTATCCTGACTTTTTACATAACGTTCCAGTTTCTTCCTTCTGATGTGTTCCTCAATCAGATCCTGGAGATGATGGCATTCATTGGTATCATGCCCGTGAGATTCGTGGAAGCGGCAGAACTTTCCAGATTTCTGCGCGTTATTTGATTCCTTCTTGTATGGTGGGCGTTTGTATCTAACTTTGCCTTGGGTGGCAAGGAAGACATTTTCGACGGTATCGTTCAAAGGAGTGTAAGTGTTGAATCTCGGTCTAGGCCGATATAGGCGCTTTTCTCCCTTCTTGCCCCCAGCATTGTCTCTGGAATCATTTCTTCGAACGTCCCTTGCCACAGCGGGGGCGTTGCTGTGAGTTGCCTTATTTTACTGTCCTGACTGCCCCTCAATGGCAGCATCCTCAAGCCTCATGTATTTCCCGGCTTCATGGAAGAAATCGGGTAAAGTAACTGGTTTTTATTTCGTCAACCTTCTAGCAAATTTAGTGTCCGGATGCACACCACTACAGAGGGCCATTAGGATAAGCTTCTCATCGGCATCTTGGACTGCGGCTGCTGCGGCATTGAATCGGGTTAGGTATTGCTGCAGTTTTTCTCCAGGTTTCTGTTTGACGCTGGATAAGGAATAAGCGTCCTTAGGTTGTTCCACATGGATGCGGAACTGACTGATAAACTTTTCTTTCAACATTTCCCACGAGCTGATGGATCCCTCGGGTAGATGACAGAACCAGGAGGTAGCGAGATCTGCTAAGAATAGTGGAAAGCATTTGCACAGTACTCCTTCTGTTGCTCCACTCATGAGCATGTGCTGTGTGTATCTTTGTAAGTGTACGATGGGGTCGGAGGTTCCCTTGTAAGGTTTCATTGTTGGCATCTTCCATTCTCGGGGGGGGGGGGGGGGGGGGGTGATAGCAATTTCAATGTTGCGGGCGAAAGGGCTGGTCACCCTAGCGCCTATCCCTCGATCTCTTTGCTCCCGTTGGACGCACTCTCTGAATAAGCGCGCCATCCTTTCATCAGAATTTGGAGCAGATAGAAACGAGTTTGGTTCTGTTCTATGGGATTGATTCCGTCCAGATGACCTGTAGGGATGGTATCGTCTATCGTTCCTCATATTCTCCAGTGGCTGCCTTTGATCTTCTGGGAGCATGCTAGGGTCGGCTACAGTTGGCCCTTGCCTTGATCTCCCCCTGCTGGGTTCTGATCTAAGCACTTCCTCGGGTCCAACTTCGGGCTGGACTCTAGCTCGGCCCCGTTCACCGGCGTTTCCGTGGTTAGGCAGTATGACAGGCTCAGCTACAGTTGACCTCCGTCCGGTACCTCCCCCGTTGGGTTCGGTACCAAACGTTTCCTCAGGCCTAACTTCGGGCTATGCTCGGTCTCGGCTCCTACCATGGCTACTTCTGCCGTTAGCTCCTTCGAAGAAGGAAGATCTTTGTTGTCTCTGAGATCCTCCAGACTGGGACTCGCCCCATGTTTCAGTGTTGCGGTTGGATTCTTCAGCGTCCCTTAAGCGTGACATGAGATGGTCCACCAAGGCTTCCTGCTGGGACGTGAAGCGGTTAGTTACTTCAACCACAACTCTGTCCAAATCTGCCCTAGTAATTGCTGTAGGCTGTTCTGTGGCAGGAGTGGTTGGGTTAGCCTGTCCTTCATTTGTTACTGTTGCTGGAGGAGGACGATTTACTTGATTCGTGACAGCTAGATCTAGAAGACCGCTGGATGCGATGTTTTTTCCTTTGTTAACATCTTTTCTCTGTTTGGGAGGCATGTTTTCCAAGTGGCGGACGATGTGTTAGGAAAACTCGTTAAGTGGATGAAGCTGAAGCTTCGAGCTTCTAGCTCTCAGTGAAAGCACCAAAAATGTTTGCACAAAAAATGGACAAACACCTCAAAGTTGTATGATTTAGTAGATCTTATGTTGTTCTTAGTGATTTGAATGATTTATGCAAATATATGAAAAGCAGGGGCTAAACTGTAAAAAGACACGCAGATTTATAGTGGTTCAGCCAGAATGTGCCTACGTCCACTTTATATGTTATTTCTCTTCTCTTGTTTTGATTACAAGTACAAAGCTCTGATACAAGTAAAAGAAAGTTGTTTGAAAGTTCTCTCCGTGCTTGAGCTCTCAAACTTGTCCCCCATTGTTGTACCCCTACCCCTCTATTTATAGAGTGAGGCTGGGGGTAGGGGTCCTGGATGTATACAGCTGTTGATGGGCCCGGGCTAATACAATCTGGCCTGGCAAATTTGGTTCGGCATCGTCTTGGTTCGGTAGTAGATGGGTGGAGATGAGGTCTTGGTTCGGCAGTGGAGCTGGTCTGGTTGTGGAGTTTTGGTGGAGCTGGTCCGGTTGTGGAGCTGGTCCGGTTGTGGAGTTGGTGGAGCTGGTCCGGTTGTGGAGCTGGTCCGGCTGTGGAGTTGGTGGAGCTGGTCCGGTTGTGGAGCTGGTTCGGTTGTGGAGTTGGTGGAGCTGGTCCGGTTGTGGAGCTGGTTCGGTAGTGGAGCTTTGGTGGAGTTGGTCCGGTTGTGGAGCTGGTTCGGTAGTGGAGCTTTGGTGGAGTTGGTCTGGTAGTGGGAGACGAGTAGATCGGCGTGGCTTCGTTTGGTGGTTGATCCGGTGGTACCGGTTCGGTTATGAAAATTCATCCAACAGACAGTTTTTAAATTTTTAAAGTTAATCTTGATTTAAATTAAAATATATTTTTGCAAAACAGTAAATAGATAATGATATTTATATAAATATATATAAAGTTTCAAATGAAAAAGAAATAAAAATGCACATGCACCTTTCAGTACTAAGATAAATTTTAAGGTGATTTATTTTGTTTAATTAATATATTTTTGTCACTTAAAATAATTTATTAAAGGAAATTTAGTTTTAAATTTAATTTTTTAGTTAAATAGATTTATTAAAAGAAATTGGTTTAAAATAAAATCATTGGATAATTAAAATTATCAAACGAAAATTTGTTATTCGATTATTTCGAATATTAATGAATTTTATAAATGTTTATACAAGGTCAATATCTGAAAGAAAACAAGTCGAGAATGAAAATGGATTGCAAAATAAAAGCAAAGGTGAGATCTTCTCACTCAAATAAAAATTGGAATTACAGTTATTGATTGACTGTTTGGATGTGATAGTATATATAGTAGTATATATATATATATATATATTTGGTGATTGATTTTCCTGCATTATATAGCGGATGAGACCCTATACGCCGCATAATAGCGGATGATATTTTATAAATCCCATATACCGCGATATTCCACCTCGAAGTGGAATTGGTATTGTGCTAACGTTTGTGGATGCAGGGAAATAGGTTGGAGGGATCCAACTGGATTCCTCAAATTATGTGAATTTGTTTCATATATTGTGATGTGATTGTTTATAATCTATGTGTGATTATATTTGTGATTGGAATTGTTGAAGGCTATAATTTAGCCGAATATATTTTTGGTATCGTTGGATACCAGAAATAAATAAAATTAGATTTTGGGAATTAATTTTTAAGAATTGAATTAATTTGAAAGAAGGAATTTAAAAGTATAAATTAGTTGATTTTTGTAATATTATCGAATTAATTCCAAAATATGGTGAAAAGATTTTTATAAATGGATTTCGGGTAATATTATTCGAAGGTTGAAGAATTTATTTAAAATTTGAATTTTAAATAGATTGGAAGAGATAAAAGAATTTGTTTTCTTAAAAAGGAATTTATTTTAAAAGGGAAACAAATCTGGTGTTTTGAAATGAATTAGGAAAAATCAATTTGGGATTTGAAACAAATTTGGAAATCAATTTGAAAGTTGATTTGGAGTTGAAAGTGAATATTTGAGAAACCGATTTGAAAATCGTATAAAAAGTGAATATTTGGGAATCTAAATTCAAATGGAATTTATAAAGGAAAGGGAAATTTGTTTTAAAAATAAACACTGATTTATTTTTAAAGTGTGGAAATAAATTTATGGATTTGGAACGTAAATTTGAAATGAATCGATAAGGATTTATTTAATTGGTTTAAATGGACCATTTTGAAGTGAAAGTTTATTCTCACTATAAAGCCGAATATATTTCCAAATTAGCTTTTAAAATATAAATTAAAGGTTCTAAAGTTAGTTTTTTTTAAAGGAATATTTCGGAAATAAAGTATTTGAACTCAGTAGATTTCCAGTGGAAATGAATAAATATTTGGAAATATATTCCGCGTAAGGAAATTGATTTGAAATTTGTTTTCAAAAGTTGAAAGGTGAAATGTGGTTTGATATTTGTTTTCAAAGTGATGAAGTGTGGAAAATATATATATTTTGCGAAGATATTTGAAATTTAATAATTTGGGAAAATTATTTAAATTGGTTGATTGTTGTGAATGTTGTTGATAGTTAAATAACCGACTATCAATATTTGCCTTTGAAATGGCATTTGAATTTGTTTTAAAACAAGCACTCATTATTCGGTTAAGCCGGGAGAGGACTTTGTGTCATATAACCCATTCCAAATAGTGATACGTCGAAATGGATCGCATTTGAAGACCGGTGTTGAAGACCGGGTATTTGTGAAAACGATAGGATAACCTATCGATTGTCTCTGCACCGAGTAGCTACGGTATAGAGATTCCCTATGTGATGTGAAGTCCGATCGGGATTGTGAATACCCGGATTTCAAGCACTTCTTTGGAAGTGCCTTTGGTTCTGTTCGAACCCGGAATAGACTTGTATGGTTGTATGTCTGACACTACACTTTGAGATATAAAGCTGATTTCTTTCAAATACATTTCTGTTGGTGGCGGAGAATTTATTCTCTTAGCTTAACACCCTTCTCTGAGACGTACGAGCTCAGAGGTTATGTAGTTGAAAGTTATCAGTGATATACTCCCAATTTGGTAGTGTGGCATGCTAAGTGTTGTTATGTGTTGCTGATCATTTGTTAATCATTGTGATCAAAGCATGGCTTTGTGAAAAAGCGTAGCTTTGTGGACGAGACCTCATCGAACCTCACACCCCGGAAATGGTCGAAACAGGAAAGATGCAGCAAGGTTATGAGGGTCGCGCCCTTTAGGGTATGTCATTTCCTTCTGGAAAAGGGTGGTATCAGGTATGGAGCCCTGGTATTTAACCTATGTGGTTGCTCCAATCTCATTTACTGTGTGATTGTTGCTGTGTGATCGAGGCGCCTCGGATAAAGGTCCCAAAGGACCTGGGGGTGACATATTCATGTAGTAGTTACCTAGTGTAAGAGGTAACCCGGCCTTGTGTTGGCAGAGAGCTAGTTAGCTCTCGGGACGTCCATCCAGAGGCGTACCCATGTGGCAGTAGGAAGTTCCTTAGCCTAACCATTTGTTGGAAAATCCAGAGAAACAATATGTGCCCTGTACGGTTTTAGTTGTATAACCTGCTATGGAATGTGGCGGTAACCTGCTATTGAACATAGTAGCTATAGTAGGCATAAGTGCGGAATGCCTATGCTGGCTAAGATTAATATTATACTTTCGAAATGTTTTCCACACTAGACATTAATAATAATATCAACTGATCTTTCGTAGTAAGCATCTTTGACTATCATAAGGAGAAATCTCCTCCAATTCTGCGTTTTCATTGTGTGTGTGGTGGGAGGCCTTATGGTGGTTTCATTTTCCAAAAGCATTGCGAATTTCTTTTACTTTCTTTGTGAAAATAACTGTTTTACGATCTCACACCAGTCACCATGACTGACTCGGAGTTTATTGTTCCCTTTCTAAACTCTGGGTGCCCATAATTTTCCACACGGGCAGCCTAGAGTTATGTTATCAGGATATTCTGGAGCTTTGGAGACGAGCTGGATGGCGAGACGTACACTCGTACTTATTTATTTATTCCGCTGTGTATTCTGTATGGGGACAAGTTTATATAAATATCCATTGTTGTATTGAGTTGTATATTGACTCTCATTGATGTATGTATAAACTGATATAGTTCTTTGTGATAAAGATTATTCATTCATCTATTATATATTGTTCCACTGCGAATGTGAGATTCTGATGTTGTTTCTGTTTCTTTTTCTTCTGTCTTCTTCTACCTCTTCTTTTTAACCCTAATGATTCGGTTTTCCGGCATTCGATTTGCGCGGCATTTGATACAGTGGACGTATTAATGTCGACTTTCGAGCGTTGAAAGATCATGTCGTTACAAAGTGGTATCAGAGCAATTGGTTAAGTGACAACCCTGGCTCTATTGGGTGTTACTCATTAGAGATAGAGTCAGTAGTACTCTAGAATGAGTGAGTGTAATAATAGATATGAGTACGTATTTGTTAGTGAATATAAAAAATTGTTTTGTATTGTGTTGACTTATCGGTTGATTGTTTATAGATTCTGGTCGGTGCAGTCTGGCCAACTGTAATCGATAGGAGTTTCTAAACTCTTAAACAAGATAAACTGACACAATATTGTTTTAAAATGGGGTAAATGAAATAATTTTGCCCAAAACTATTTTTGTATAGAAAAGAAATGATTTTCTACGAATTATTATAATATATGGTTGCTTGGTTGTTAGGAAGAGATAATATTGAATTATTATCATTGTTATATGGAAATTGAATAAGAAATAATGGTATAACTAAAGATTTGGAGGTAAATTCATTTAACAAATGAAATTTATAAATATGAATTGAAAGTATAAGGAAATGAATTCATATACGAATGGGATTTGTAAATGTAAATTGTAAATGTGATTTATAATTTGAAATAGAATTCCAGGAAGATATTTGAAATAATTTTTTTATGGAATGAAATTGGTAATGTGAATTTATAAATGAGTTTTATAAATTGAAATAAAGTGCCAGAGAAAATTTTGAAATAAGTAATAAAGGATTTGGATTGAAAATTCAAAAGATTGAATTCCTTTAATTTGAAAATGGTTTTGGAAATTCAATGGATAATTTGAATTGATTTCAAAAATGTTTTTGAAAAGATGGAAAAACTCTGGAATCTTATTTAAAATATTTGTAGAATATAATTGAGTTTGGAAACTTACTTTGATTTGTGATAAACAAGTAAAGTGGAAAATTTGTCAAATTGGACCAAATGAAGTGAAGTATTGAAATAAAATTGAATTCAATATTTATGAAATGAAAGGTTAATTAAATTCATATGGAATTTGAAATCCAGTTTAAAGTGGTTATTAACCAAAATGATGAAATTCTTAAGTAGAATTTGGAGTTGAGAAAATATTCTAAATTAATGAAGATTAAACTGGAAATTGTGAAATGGTTGTTGTCGCATTTTATTGGATGGTTTTCAATGAAATTTATTTGATTAATGAAATGCAAATTGAATTGAATGGAATCAATTGAAAATGAAATGGAATTAAAATAAATTGAATTGGTATCAATTTAAATTAGTTATAAACTAGAATGGATATTCTATTAAGTGAATATCGTCGAAATTTGCATAGAAACGGTTGTCATTGACGCAAACGAGATTGTATCCAAATCTATGAGTTAATAAAAGCAAATGAAATTGATTTTGGAATCAATTGAAAGGGATATGAGTTAGATTCATTTAAAAATGAATTGAATATAAAGAATTGCATTGTAAACCATTGAATTGAATGTAAATTAGATGAAAGCGATTAAAATTGTATTGAAACTTGATAAATTGCTAATGGAAATGATTTTGGATGTATTGCTTATGAAATCTATGTATTTGCTATTGAAATAAGTGAAATGTTAATAGATTTTCTATATATGTCACTTACGTGTTTAAATTGAGTAAGTACAGGTTTTTGGAAGCCGTTTGGCTGCATTTGGTCGCGCAAAATGCTAAATAAATAAGCCGCTTTGCTTAAAATGCTAATAAAGGTACGCCTACGCAATACAAAATAGGAAATATGAACTGTTTTTGTTTTTCTGACCGTGTGGGTCGATATATATAAATTTATATCTTTTGTCAAATTGCAAAAGCTCCTCCGTACAAAGGAGACTCTGCCAAAATTTTCTGAAAATTTGGGAGTTAGAAAAAATTTGAAATTTTTGGAAAATTTCACTAACGACAAATGATTTCAAATTTGAATTTGAGATAAGGTAAATAGAATTCAATATTCGGAGTTTGAAGATAAAATGAATTCAAGTAGAATTGAAATTGTGAATTGAATTCAAATGGAATTGAAAATGCAAAGTTGAATGGAAATGAATATATAACTTTGTTAGTGAAGTGAAAATAAATATAAGAAGTATTTAAATACTTATATTGAACTTAAGAAATGAATGGAGAAAGTTCTTAAGTAAATTTGGTATTGGAAGTATACTAAGTTAATAATTGGATAAAAATCAAATTGGAATGCTGTGATTGGATATTATTGCAGAGTAGTATACAAGTAATTAAAAAACAAGAGAAATTGGGATTTTTATTGCAGAAGATAAATAAAATTTCTCAACAAAAGGTATGTATTTAAAATTTCAGTATGAAATTTGATGGGATTTTGATGTTGCCACTTGGCATTTTGTTTTCTATTGGAATTTGAGAGTCCGTAGGGACATTTTGTAGTCGTATCGAGCTAGCCGCGCAAAGGAGACGTTGGCGAAATTTTTCGGAAATTTAGAGAGTTAGAAATTTTTTGAGAAATTTTGGATAATTTAAAATTGGAATTTAAATTTAAATTTGAATTGTGAAGTAAAATAGAGTTGTTTGAAAACTATAAAAGTGTTTGGAAAGTTAGTTGAAGTGATAATAGATCTTTAATAAAAGATTATTTTAGCGAGTTGATAAAACTGTTTGGTTTTGGGAAAATGATAAACGGGGATTGGATCATTCTTCTTAACTTGTAATTTCGGGACGAAATTCTTTTAAGGGAGGAAGATTGTATCGACCCTGAATTTTTGACATTGGAAATCAGGATATTTAATTGATTTTAAATATCTGGAAGCCAGTTTAATTTGAAATTCAAATATCAGAATGAATTTGGCAATTTAAATTATTGAATTTAATTATTGAAGTTAGATAAAAATTTGAATCTTCAGTTTTAAGCTGATTAAAAATAAGATGAAGTTTTATAAGATCTATATCGATAATTCTGAAGATAATAAAAGCTTCAGAATTGAATTTGAAATTGTTTTGTTCAGTTTTGAATTTTATCGTTTAAATTGAATTTAAAAAATAGCCTTCCGAGGCACAGTCTCGGAATTCGACGAAACCAGTTCCATTGGATCCGTAATATTGTATTATTATCGGATTTCAATTTTCGTAGCATTTGGAGTCGTCGTGTGATCGTACGATCAGCAAACGCACTGAAAATTAAATCGAAAATTAATATTATAACTGGTCCAAAAAGCTATCTTCTCCATACGATCGAATTTGGACTCGAAACCTTTTCCATTGCGTTCGGAATAGGCGTATAACATAATAAACGCCTAGCGGCACGCCTCGATAGGATATCGAAATTTTGAGTTGCAAATTCGTGACGATTTAAATTTGAATTTAAATATATTTATACCTTAAGTCAAATAGCAGCCTACTTTCTTTCCATATCAGAACTTTTTCTCTGAAGCACTGCAGCCTTCCTCCATACGCCAACGTCTCGTCCTTGTCTCCCCATTTCTTTACAAATCTCACGCGAATCATTTCAAGAGCAGAAACAAAAAAAATCTCGTTCAAACGAAATCTTCCTCTGCTCTTCTTCATTTCAAAATCAAGTCGCGAACCGATTTCTTTGTTCCCCAGTTTGAACTCGAAGTCGAGACCTCCCTTTATCCCACTCATAGCCGTTCAATTCCTTCTTCCACAAAAATAAAATCGAATTAGTCGAAGATAATGGCTGCCTCTTTTCTTTCCTTTGCCAAAAAAATCGAAACCCTATTCGAGTTTGCATTCGATCGATAGAGGGTAATCGCGATGCTGGTATAGGTTTTGTCGAAGACGAGGAAGTGCACGCACGAGGAAGAAGGTATGCGGTGGCGTTCAGGTGGTGGTTGTGGGCTCGTAATCGAGGCCACAAGGTTGATTCGAGCTCAGCTAGGGCAACACGAGGCAAGGAGTTCTGGAAGTTCGTCGAGTTCGATCGGAGCACATCTTTTCGTGCGCATGGAGGTAGGGTTGGCCGCGAGTTGAGATAGTGGCGATTTGCTGGAAGGTGGATCTCGCGTTAGTATGCGATGGAGACCTGGGTTGCTTGATTTACAGTATTATTTAGTTATGAATTGGTAAAAATATATGTATATTTGGATAGGTTAGAAATTTTTAAAAGTAAAGAAAATAATGTCTATTTATAGTAAAGAGATTTTAGCAGTTAGACAGTTTTTAAAATTTTAAAGTTAATCTTGATTTAAATTAAAATATATTTTTGCAAAACAGTAAATAGATAATGATATTTATATAAATATATATAAAGTTTCAAATGAAAAAGAACTAAAAATGCACATGCACCTTTCAATACTAAGATAAATTTTTTAGGTGATTTATTTTGTTTAATTAATTTATTTTTGTCACTTAAAATAATTTATTAAAGGAAATTTAGTTTTAAATTTAATTTTTTAGTTAAACAGATTTATTAAAAGAAATTGGTTTAAAATAAAATCATTGGATAATTAAAATTACCAAACGGAAATTTGTTATTTGATTATTTCGAATATTAATCAATTTTATAAATGTTTATACAAGGTCAATATCTGAAAGAAAACAAGCCGAGAATGAAAATGGATTGCAAAATAAAAGCAAAGGTGAGATCTTCTCATTCAAATAAAAATTGGAATTGTAGTTATTGATTGACTGTTTGGATGTGATAGTATATATAGTAGTATATATATATTTGGTGATTGATTTTCCTGCATTATATAGCGGATGAGACCCTATGCGCCGCATAATAGCGGATGATATTTTATAAATCCCATATATCGCGATATTCCACCTCGAAGTGGAATTGGTATTGTGCTAATGTTTGTGGATGCAGGGAAACAGGTTGGAGGGATCCAACTGGATTCCTCAAATTATGTGAATTTGTTTCATATATTGTGATCTGATTGTTTATAATCTATGTGTGATTATATTTGTGATTGGAATTGTTGAAGGCTATAATTTAGCCGAATATATTTTTGGTATCGTTGGATACCAGAAATAAATAAAATTAGATTTTGGGAATTAATTTTTAAGAATTGAATTAATTTGAAAGAAGGAATTTAAAAGTATAAAAAAGTTGATTTTTGTAATCTTATTGAATTAATTCCAAAATATGGTGAAAAGATTTTTATAAATGGATTTCGGGTAATATTATTCGAAGGTTGAAGAATTTATTTAAAATTTAGATTTTAAATAGATTGGAAGAGATAAAAGAATTTGTTTTCTTAAAAAGGAATTTATTTTAAAAGGGAAATAAATATGGTGTTTTGAAATGAATTTGGAAAAATCAATTTGGGATTTGAAATAAATTTGGAAATCAATTTGAAAGTTGATTTGGAGTTGAAAGTGAATATTTGAGAAATCGATTTGAAAATCGTATAAAAAGTGAATATTTGGGAATGTAAATTCAAATGGAATTGATAAAGGAAAGGGAAATTTGTTTTAAAAATAAACACTGGTTTATTTTTAAAGTATGGAAATAAATTTACGGATTTGGAACGTAAATTTAAAATGAATCGATAAGGATTTATTTAATTGGTTTAAATGGACCATTTTGAAGTGAAAGTGTATTCTCACTATAAAGCCGAGTATATTTCCAAAGTAGCTTTTAAAATATAAATTAAAGGTTATAAAGTTGGTTTTTTTAAAGGAATATTTTGGAAATAAAGTATTTGAACTCGGTAGATTTCCAGTGGAAATGAATAAATATTTGGAAATATATTCCGCGTAAGGAAATTGATTTGAAATTTGTTTTCAAAAGTTGAAAGGTGAAATGTGATTTGAAATTTGTTTTCAAAGTGATGTAGTGTGGAAAAAATATATATCTTGCGAAGATATTTGAAATTTAATAATTTGGGAAAATTATTTAAATTGGTTGATTGTTGTGAATATTATTGATAGTTAAATAACCGACTATCAATATTTGCCTTTGAAATGGCATTTGAATTTGTTTTAAAACAAGCGCTCATTATTCGGTTAAGCCGGGAGAGGACTTTGTGTCATATAACCCATTCCGAATAGTGATACGTCGAAATGGATCGCATTTGAAGACCGGTATTGAAGACCGGGTATTTGTGAAAACGATAGGATAACCTATCGATTGTCTCTGCACCAAGTAGCTACGGTATAGAGATTCCCTATGTGATGGGAAGTCCGATCGGGATTGTGAATACCCGGATTTCAAGGGATTCTTTGGAAGTGCCTTCGGTTCTGTTCGAACCCGGAACAGACTTGTATGGTTGTATGTCTGACACTACACTTTGAGATATAAAGCTAATTTCTTTCAAATACATTTCTGTTGGTGGCGGAGAATTTATTCTCTTAGCTTAACACCCTTCTCTGAGACGTACGAGCTCAGAGGTTATGTAGTTGAAAGTTATCAGTGATATACTCCCAATTTGGTAGTGTGGCATGCTAAGTTTTGTTGTGTGTTGCCGATCATTTGTTGATCATTTGTGATCAAAGCATGGCTTTGTGAAAAAGCGTAGCTTTGTGGACGAGACCTCATCGGACCTCACACCCTGGAAATGGTCGAAACAGGAAAGATGCGGCAAGGTTATGAGGATCGCGCCCTTTAGGGTATGTCATTTCCTTCTGGAAAAGGGTGGTATCAGGTATGGAGCCCTGGTATTTAACCTATGTGGTTGCTCCAATCTCATTTACTGTTTGATTTTTGCTGTGTGATCGAGGCGCCTCAGATAAAGGTCCCAAAGGACCGGGGGGTGGCATATTCGTGTAGTAGTTACTTAGTGTAAGAGGTAACCCGGCCTTGTGTTGGCAGAGAGCTAGTTAGTTCTCGGGACGTCCATCCAGAGGCGTACCCATGTGGCAGTAGGAAGTGCCTTAGTTGACCATTTGTTGGAAAATCCAAAGAAACAATACGTGCCCTGTACGGTTTTAGTTGTATAACCTGCTATGGAATATGGCGGTAACCTGCTATTGAACATAGTAGCTATAGTAGGCATAAGTGCGGAATGCCTATGCTGGCTAAGATTAATATTATACTTTCAAAATGTTTTCCACACTAGACATTAATAATAATATCAACTGATCTTTCGTAGTAAGCATCTTTGACTATCATAAGGAGAAATCTCCTCCAATTCTGCGTTTGCATTGTGTGTGTGGTGGGAGGCCTTATGGTAGTTTCATTTTCCAAAAGCATTACGAATTTCTTTTACTTTCTTTGTGAAAATAACTGTTTTACGATCTCACACCAGTCACCATGACTGACTCGGAGTTTATTGTTCCTTTTCTAAACTCTGGGTGCCCATAATTTTCCACACGGGCATCCTAGAGTTATGTTATCAGGATATTCTGGAGCTTTGGAGACGAGCTGGATGGCGAGACGTACACTCGTACTTATTTATTTATTCCACTGTGTATTCTGTATGGGGACAAGTTTATATAACTGTCCATTGTTGTATTGAGTTGTATATTGACTCTCATTGATGTATGTATAAACTGATATAGTTCTTTGTGATAAAGATTATTCATTCATCTATTATATATTGTTCCGCTGCGAATGTGAGATTCTGATGTTGTTTCTGTTTCTTTTTCTTCTGTCTTCTTCTACATCTTCTTTTTAACCCTAATGATTCGGTTTTCCGGCATTCGATTTGCGCGGCATTTGATACAGTGGACGTATTAATGTCGACTTTCGAGCGTCAAAAGATCGTGTCGTTACAAAAGGAATCGTCATACATACTATATTGTTTACAATATCACATTTTTCTTATGTATTTGATACACAGAGCAATCACTAAAGCCGAATTAAGATTACTATATGATGGTTTAGAGTGAACTCGGGTATTTATGAAATACTAGAGAACTGTTTATAGAAATTACGAACTCCTTATGAAGGAGTTTGCAGACTAAAACTTCATAAATGATAGCGAATATAATGTGTCAACCCTAAGTTCATGTTTAATCTTAAGTTAAGATCTTTAAGTTGGAAAATATTCCAAATAATAAGTAGTGGCTGATTCAACCAAAGGCCGAGTATATCGCCATGAATAAGCACTGCAATAAAAGAAGTATAAATAAATGCATAAATTTATAATTGAGCTAGGATGATTCTAGATGTTGATAATCCCGTGACATTGTTATATGATGACAATGCTGCGATACACTTCGTATAAGAACCTAGAGCTCACTAAAAGTTGAGAGATATACTCTGAATAGTTCCACTTGATAAACGCAGTTTATCGGGGTTGGAGAGAGTTGATTGATAGAGTATATAATAAAAACAAATTATCACTCTCATTCACTAAAGGACCGACCGGATTAGTTTTTGAGAAAATCGATCGAAGAAGTTGGAATAAGATTATATAATTGACCCCAAGTGTAAGTGAGAGATTAATAGAGTTAGGGTATGCCCTAGAGGCAACTATGTAATTTTTTACATATCTAACTCGATAACCAATCTTGTTCAAAATAAAAATATTTTCTTTCTATTATATACTTGTTATATTGTGATATAATTAATTAAGTGATTAATTTAAAGTATATTAAATAGAAAATTGTTAAATGATATGTTATGTGATACTAATTACAATGATGTAATCATGAGATATTTATCACATTAAAAAATACATATTATTTTAAATATTCCAAGTCAAGATGTTTCGAGATAGAATATTGATACATCCGTTTTGACTAGGGTGCGTAACATTCTCCAAATGTTGGGCAAAGTATTACTTATGGCTGCTAGGGGAACCAAGCAGTTATGTACTGATAGTTATTGGATAATCGTGGATTGACTCACTCGAGATTTTTCTATTGATCAATATAACTAAGGTCAAATAGTGGATCTCAAAGTGATGATGTTACATATCTCCCTCGACTGGAGAATACCGTGGAACTTCAATATGGACACTCGCTTTGATTATAATTAAATCATGGCATGACATCCATTGAACGACTATGGTTAGGTCTGAGTTGAAGCATTGGATAGAGAATTCATCTCCTTATTTATATAGGGTTAGTTTCATATTCAACTCAAAGTCAAAATCTCTAGTCGGAGTAGTAGGGTTAATAATAATGTTATTATTGAACCATGGATTTTGTTTATGGACTAATCAAGTTAAATGTGGGCGATACGGGAGTTTTGACCAAAATCAAATTACATAAGTCCTAATACGTTGATGAAGGGAATTGGTGTAAACAATCATTGCTACTGTTACCGCTTATAATACGTAAAATTGGATTTTACCGATAACATGTGTAAGAGAAAAATTCAACCAAAATGTCATATGACTAGCTAAGGTAACGTGTGGACGTTAATATTTAAATTGTTCGATATTAATTGCTGACTGAATTTACACCCTTTAGTCATACAATTGAAATGGTGAATACCCTGAATAAACACATGATTTAATTAATTTATAATCATTGTAAATTAATTAACATTTATGGAATATTAATTATTAAATTTTATTTATTTTTTAATACATTAGTATTTAATAAAGTGCATTTATAAAATTTATAAATGCGCATATCGATATAAGATATTAATAGTATATTTAAATTAGATTTAAATGGATAAATATTAAATGGATTTGGAAACCTTTAGGCTACTCTACCTCTTTCTATAGCCAACCATGTATGTAGGGGTGGGGAGGATTTAATGAGATTTAATTGCGAATTAAATAGGAAAAGTTTTAAAGGAGAAAATTAAAAGGCTTCAATGTTTACTTTAAAACATATTCTCTATCATTCATTCCATGATTCTTTCGCTGATGAATTTTATTTTCTTTCCAGTGCTCTCTTCCTCCCTTCAGTGCTCGAAAATTTCAATGGCCTCTATGGCTTCAAAATTCCCAAAAACAAATACAAATTAAACAAATTTATTAAATGTGGTTTCATCTCTTGATTCCTGCAAAATTTGAAGATCGATTCAACTGAGTCTGGGAGCATCGATTCATCGTTTCAAGATGTGATTTTTTTGGCAATATTCTAAGGTAATTATCTGATTTAATTTATTCGTATGTTTGGATTCCATGTGATTACCCGATGTTTTTACAGTTCATCTTATAATAAGTAATTCAAACCATTTTATGTCCATCTCTATTGAAAGTATGTCAATTATATGGATTTAATACAAATCCACTTTTGTTTTTCATCTCTTTTCAAAATATGTTCATTATTATTGATTTAATTTAGACCCTTCTTTTCCTTTGTTAATTTGTTGGTCTTCTCTGTGTTTTTTAAATTTGAATGTTATTATCATGAATTTACATATTTCTATATGTCCAATCCTTTTATATTGTATTGGAAATTTTGTTAATGAAAAAAAACTAATATTTGACTGAGATCTATATTATACTTTTATAATATTTATATACACAAATGCAAATAAACAGTTCATGTTACTTAACTAACTTTCACCTTGAAAATTAATTTCTTTTGTTATATGATAGATATTTTGAATATGAATGTTTTAAATATTGTTTATAGAAGAGACTTTTCTTTGGATCTAAAATTCATGAATGGACTTTTATGTAAAATATAAACCTTTAATCTCTTTTCTAATTTTAATGGTTTATGTAAAATCCTAAGCTTTAGCTTCCTTTCTGAACTAAAACTTAAAAAAAACTCATATATATATATATATATATGTGTGTGTGTGTGTGTGTGTGTGTCTTTCTACCAAGTAAATAAGATAAATTTTTTATATAATTTTATTAGATTTGATCTCAAATCCATTTAGGCTTCATCGACTCAAATAAGATCAAAATGTAATTTTTTTTTGAAATTCACCAATTTAACCCGCTTCCGACTGGCTCGGTTCCTTCAGACATGTAATAGTCTTTTGACTTGAGAATATTATTAATCTTGTGTATCTAAACTATACTTTGATTATGGTCAATCACACGAAAACGATGATCATGTTAAGGCAATGTTAGGTATAGTTGAACCACTTAAAGTGAACATTATTCAAGACAACTGCAACTCTAAGTTTTCGATTGAAATAATTTATAAAAGTTATAAATTATTATAGAGAAATTAATATAATGGTTATATTAATTAATTTGTTATTATTTTTATTATTGTCAGACGGCCTAAAATTAGTTAATAAAATTTATAGTTGTTCTATACTTATTTGATTATTTTTGGGTAAACATATTAATTAAAATATAATAAATAGTGTGCGTGTGTGCTATATTTTTATAGTTGAAATTTTCAAAATAGTTCTGAAATAAAGCGGGCCAAATATGCATGGGTATGAATGTAAAGGCCCACAAACCCATACCCCTTGAATTGACACTATTCTCTAACATATCGACTCAAAGTGAACGGAAATACGAACCATTAGGGTTAAAGAAGAAGGAGGTAGAAGAAGAAGAAACAAAATAACAATAGAATCTAACCATCGTAGCGGAATAAAATATAATAGATAATAAAGGATCTTTACACAAAAGAAATACATCTTTTTATACATTACATCATCAGAGTACAGAATCAGAGTATAATACAATCAACATCACGATTCAGGACAGTTATAATAACTTGTCCCACACAGAATACACAACATACACAACACATCGGAATATACATCATATACGTGTGATACGTCTCGCCATCCAGCTCATCTCCTGAGCTCCACAACATCCAATCCTGTATCTGTAATACTCGGTCTGACCCGAGCATTATAATAAAATAACACCCGAGTCAGTCTGGAAAACCAGCGTGAGAAAACACACTCAATTGGAGTATTAAAGTTTCAAAATCCTTTGAAATCAAAAGCATCTCGTAAGACCACGCCACAAATATACATGTCGGGTTTTTACCTTACGATAGCTAAAACACTTTTATAAAATTCATCTGATATTATAATAGTGTCTATAGAAAGTAAAATAGAATCTAGCTGAAATGCTTGCATCTCACGTTTCAGCAATAGTTAGGCACAATCAAAACCGTACAAGCGCGTAGGGAGAATGGATTTCCAACTAATGACTAGGCATTGGGGTACCACCTGTCACAGTACCTGGTCTAGATCAGCGTACCGAGGACCACGCCCGATCCCTACAACATAAGACCGGAACTACCCCTTACTGGATAATTCCGAGTAAGATCACCCCGCAGTTGGGATCAGCAACCGCCCACACAGCCGAAATAAAAAGGGACATCTAGACAGGGATGACCTCACCCTAATGGGCGCTACCCACTTAGCATTGTTACATAACCCCTAATTTTCAGTCATTCCCGGTTGATGAGGCTCGAGGCTAAGCGTTACCTTTTTAGAACATATCCCTTGGAATGCTCATCGTCCACCTGACGATGTTCCGAAAGCATTCATCCATACAAGTCCGTCCCGGGTTCGAACGGAACCGAAGGCACTACTCCTACTACATCCATTTTGGAATCACCCTCAGGATTAGTAGCGACTAGCCCTTGCACTTCACTGCTCCATCTTCGATTCCAAACTCGTTTTCCCCACGAAAACGTACAAACCGGATCGAAGTGGTTTTCGAAAAATAAATCCCGATCCCGGTCTCTTCGAAATGATCAGCGCATTGGCCAATATTGATAGTCGGTGATTTAACTATCAATTAACATTCACAAGCATCCATCAAACAAATATCTTCGCAAGATATATTTCCATTTTCAACCCTTTTGAAAACGGTTTCAAAAAACCACCTTTTCTCATGGAGTAAATTCCCCAAATATTTTATATTTCCACCAAAATCACCAAGTACAAAGACTTTAGATTTCTAAAATAATTTAAAATACTATATTATAAAATATACTTTAAACAAACATTTAAATTAAACTACTTTAATACTTTATTCAAAGATATATACTTTAAGAATATTTAAAATAAAGCTACTTAATAAAATATGAAACTAGGTTTTTATCTTTTAAAACATAATACCAAGTCATCTTTAAATATTTACTACTAAATAAATTTGAAAAATACTTGCTTTAAAATTTAAACATTTAGGAATAATAAAATTTTTAAAACATATTTTAAAACAACTTTTAAACTTTTAGCTTACACTTAAAAAATTGCTTTGAAAACGTTCTTGGCTATTCAGGGAAATACACTTCTCTCTTACATCTTTAAAAATAAATCACTATTTATTTTTAAAACTAATTTACCCATTCCTTTAATAAATTCCCACCGTGAATTTATTCTTCCAAATATCCACTGATATATTCACCTTTATAAACCCAGTTTATAAATTTCATAGTCTCATTTCCCTTTTAAAATTCCAATTTTAAACACTTAATCAAATCTCAAATTGATTTCCAAATTACTCCATTTTGAAATAAACTCCTTTACTTACTCAATTTATTCAAATCTGTTAACTTCAGATTTTGTTTCTTCATTATGATTAAAATCTTTTTAACTGAAATATACCAATTTCAGATTTCCAAAATTCCTTCTTTATCCTTTTAAATAAATTGAAACCTTGAATTTAAAAATAAATTCCTTATTTCTTGATATAATATCACTTAAGTTTAAAATTTAATATTTCTCTGTTTATTAAAAATTCGCTTTCCTATGCTCTGAATTTATTTATTAAAATTTTAAAATCACTCTTATTCTTTCCCAATTCATTCTTAAATTTATTCAAATTCTCTATAATTATTTTACTTAAAAATTCACTCCTTTATTTGCTTTTCAAAAATCCAATTCTATATATTTGGTAACTTAGGGTACCGAAATATTCAAGCAAACCATAGCATTCAATATTCCAATTATCAGTATAATTCATCACAGAATATCAAATATTCATAACACAGAATATTAAACAATCTAAATAATTTTGAGGAATCCAGTTGGATCCCTCCAACCTGTTTCCCTGCATCCACAGACTTGAGCACAATACCAATTCCACTTCGAGGTGGAATATCGCGGTATATAGGATTAATATAATATCATCTGCTATTATGCTGCGCATAGGGTCTCATCCGCTATATAATGTGGGAAATCAATCACTCCCATATATATATATACATACATACTACTATATATAATATCACATCCAGACTGATAATAATTATCAATTCAAGCAATCAATCCAATAATTTAAATTTTAACTATTTAAATTAACCGATAATCCAGATGTGAGTGAGATTAACTCACCTTTGATTTTATTTGCAATCCACGTCAACATTGTCTTGGTTTCTCGATTTTTGACCTTGAATACACAATTTATATGATTCATCAATATTCGAAATAAAATCGAATAATTAATTGCCAATTTATAAATTTTAATTCAACTAATGATTTTAAACTAATGATTTTGTTTTAAACAACTTTCTTCCGATAAATTTATTTAACTAGTTTTAAATAAACACTGGCCTAATATATATTTTCTTTTCAGTTTGCAACTAAAATAGTTTAATTCACCATTAAATTTATAAGGAAGGTTACCAGTATATATTTTAAAATAATTAGTAAGTTACAGGGGGTGTTTTTCTTTTCTTAATCCATATATATAAATATATGTATATATTAAATTAGATTGGATGCAGAGCAGAACTGGTTATAACTTACTGCAAATATATATATTTTTCCAAGTTCATTTCCTTTCAAATTAAAATATGAATTCAAGTTTTAAAAACAGAGAAAGAAGCCAATACCAAACGAAACCGGCCCAAGCCCACATCCCTTTTCTTCTCCTTCCAACCTACGAGCTCGAACCCACCAGACGATCGCGACAGCAACCTTCCAACATCGCCGAGTCCCCTCCTACTGCGACATCGCGACAACTAGCACGCGATTTCCCTTTCCCTTCCTCCTCTGATGACCCACGACCTGATTCGGCAACCAAACTCCACCCGCTTTCCACTGCGCAACCCACTCGCGCGCTCGAATCGAAGATGCAGAGAAAAGAATTCGTCCAAATTTGATTTTCGTTCCATTTTGAAAAAGGAAAATCGTGATATTGATTCTATCTGTTTCGATTTCCCTCGACTTTTTTTCTCGAATTCGCGGCCATTGCTTTAGATAAACCGAAAGATAAATGAGAAGGAGGGTGAATGAATTGAAGTATACTGCTTATTTGAATTGCAAATTTTTTTCTCTGGCTTCCACAGTTCGTCCATTATTTGGTTCTGAACTCGTCTACAGCTTGCGTTTTAAAAAAATGGGAATGAGGGGATGCGATTTGATGTTATCGTGCTTGAAGCTGAGAAAGAGGGGACAAGATTTGAGGGAAACTACAGTGATTGTAGAGGAGACAAAAGTTGTTGAGGGGAAAAAGGTTTGATGTGCTATAAATTCAACTGGAGTTGACCAGGATAAATATATATATTTAAAATTCAAATTGTCTCGATAAATGCAACTTAAAATTTCGAACCCCTATCGAGGCGTGCCGCTAGGCTTTTATAATGTTATACCCCTATTCCGAACGAAATGGAAAAGGTTTCGAGTCCTAATTCGATCGTATGGAGAAGATAGCTTTTTGGACCCAATTTATATTGAATTTTCGATATAAATTTCAGCGCGTTTACATACCGTACGATCACACGACAACTCCAAACACTACGAAATTTGAAATCCGATAATAATACAATATTACGGATCCAATGGGACCGGTTTCGTCAAATTCCTAGACTGTGCCTTGGAAGGCTATTTTTAAATGTCAATTTAAACAATATATTTTCAAAATTGAACAAAACACTTTCGAATTCAATTTAAAAGCTTTTATTATCTTTAGTATTGTCACTATAAATTTTACAAGCCTTCAAATTATTTTTAACAGGCTTAAAACTCCAGATTCGACATTTTACCCAACTTCAAATTATTTAATTTAATAATTAAATTACTCAATAAATTGTTATATTTGAAATTCAAGTTAAAAACCAACACCCGAATATTTAAAATCAATTAAATATTCCAATTTCAAATATCCAAAAATTACGGGTCGTCACAATGAACTAATTATATGGGTTTAGTTATTTAAATGAGATTGCTTATATTGGAGCATACCTTGAGTGTTGGGTCTGGGTAAAATATTATGCATAGCCCATTAATGCTATAAACATACCTCGAGTCCTTATTCTAAGCACATAGAATTTTATTCTCTCTCCAAAAAAAATTACAACTTAATGGTGGACTTTGTAACTCTACCATTAAGTTAGGAAAATGTACTTTATAAGGCGAATTTAATGGTTCAAGGTGTATCGTCTAGTGGGGTTATTAAAAAATATTAAAATTATTGTAAAAGAAAATTGATTGATTTCTAAATTATTTTGTTTTAAACTTTTAGTTTATAAAAATAGGAAGTTTTTTCTCCCTACACATGCATAGGTCGTGCACCCTGTACAATATCATATCGCACACAACGTCGACAATCATAGACAACATGGAGGGGGTCAATCGGGATCGATTTACTAGGGTGGAACTTTAGTAGGGGTGGAAGATCCTCCTATAATGTCAAAGTGACTCAAAGGCATTGATGGGTTGATTGGGGTTTCATAAAAAGGGAGTCGAGTTCAGCTTTGAGCACATAGGAAGAATCTGCTCATTGAGAAAATCCTCATGGTAATGTTAGAATCAGGTTTAGTGGTGGCTGGTAGTAGCAGCAATCGACCGAAATCTTCAGTAGAGACGTTAGGGTTTTGAGGAAGAGAGGTAGGCCCTCTATTTTAAATAATTTACATTTTACCCTTTGATTTCCAAAACCGAATAATTCCCACATACGAAATCCATTTCACACACAACATTCATTGCTGAGTTCGTAATTAAATCCTAAACACACTGACATTATCTGATAGTAAATTTATACACTTATATTAGTGTAGTAAATTATACATTATAATATTAATATTATCATTAAATATTTACATATCAACATCATTAATCAAAGTTAATATATATGTATGTGTGTGTATATATATACTTATATACACACACACAAAAATACATATACATATACATATACATATACATATACATATACATATACACACACATACATACATATATTAAAACATTGTTGATTTGATTTGAATATTTGATATTTTAAAACTAAGTATAATCGTTTAAATTTATGATATCAAATTTGAACAAGTTTATTTGAATTTATATTAAGATTATCTTATTAGTTATTATCATTCAGGTATTAAATATTATAAAATAAAAATTTATATATTTATATATATATATATATCATCGAGAATTATTTTATTATAAAATTTAAGATTGAAAAAATGTTAATCAATGTGATAACAAATTATTGAGTTAAATATTTTTAACGGATAATAACTTTGTAAATCCAATTAATATCGATAATATAATATAATCTGAAACTTCGAATCAAATTCATCTAATTAAACATTAATTATGATTCAATGGTGACAATGTAATGCATGACAACACTATAAAATATCCAGTACATAATGAAATAAAAAGGAAATTTTTGAAATTTGCTCTTTCTACCATAGTGCTCCATGCACCTTATTCAACAATAGTATCAGAGCCCGCATTGTGTTAATATGAATAATATATAAAATTTGAATTTAAAATTGGTTAAAACTTAATTTTAAATTGATAAAGGTTTGAATAATTTTTTTGTAATTTGTGTTCGAAAAAGTTACAGATAAATTAATTCAAAATGTTTTAAGCTAAGTTAAATTTATAAAGGCTATGAGTAAAATTTAAATTCATTTTAAATTTGTCATAAAGGTTATAATAAACAAATTTACAATTACTCAAATCTAAATTTTTAAAAGTTATAAATAATTAATTTTGAAATTTGTTTGTCCAACATCACTGTCATAATGATTAGGCACTTTGGCATTGGTCCTTAAGGTCAAGGTTTGAATCCTACGTAGTGTGATTTGAACCACTGAACATATATTGACTTATATTGTGTTATATACTACCATAGACTTACAGTAGAACTATGACCACCTAAGCACCCGATCTCTAAAAAAAATGATTCTTTTTTAATTTAAAATTATAAAAATTTTAAATGAATAAATTCAAAATAATTTAAATTATAATTTTAATTGTAAATGCTATATTTCATAAAGCATTACAATAAAGTTGTAAGACTAATCATTTGTTAATTGATAATCATATATACATAAATACATGATTTAATATTATATTATAAATGTTATAATTAGATATGAGAATCTCATATAATGTATATAAAATAAAAAAATATGATTGTAAAAGTACAAATCAAAATAAACTCTATTATAATTATAAGGAATAAATAGAAATGTATATAATTCTCTGTGTAATAAATGATGTTATTGAGTATTTTGAATACTCATTATTCGTTAGAGACGATAATATTCATTGTTATTATTTGACATTATTAATCCAAAATAACGTTGCTCTTTATCATTTACAATATTAATAAAGCACTATACATACTTATAGTTGTTGAGCTCGCTCAAGCCATAAAATACCTATATTGATGTCTATATTGTTCCTAGCTTGGTAAGAACATTCTGTAACTTGTTGAGCACTCTGAATGGTTATAAAATTCTCCTTAGGAAATCACGGAATGATAGGTTATGAGTATGTAATGTACTTTATGATTTGTTGAGCAACAAAAATTGTATGGTTAGGAGTTATATACGAGATATGTAATATTATAATAATCTACTTTGATAAATTTGTATAAAAAAGCAGTTAATAAAATTGTTTATTGACTAAAATATACTAATCGAACTGAATAAAAATCATCGAAGTAATGTAAAAGAATAATTTCCCAATAAATTAATCTTTTCGCATGTTGTTGCTTCAAGACCCATGCAAGAGCCGAATAATGAAACCATTCAAACTTTTTGTTGGAACTTTAAGTGAATTAATTAAAAAATAAATAAAAATAGATTAATGGTTATATATTTATGAGCCATTATTATAGTTGAGCCATTGCAAATGTATAATGGTCATATATTTACGAGTCATTATTATAATTGAACCGTTGTGAATGTATAACAATAATATATATTCATGAGCCATTATTATTGAGCTTTGCAAAAGTTAATGGTATAAAAATTCATTTTAAATGGAAATAAATTCAAATCCATTAACATCCCTCACTTCATTATTGCATACAATTTCTATTCTTCCTTTTTGAACGATAGATAGACATAAGAGAAAATGTGAATAACAGATGGTTTTCTTTCTTCTTCTTTGTCCTCTACATTTTTCTCTATTTAAGAAACTTTACAAGCAATTAGATTAGAAAGTGTTATATTCAAAACAATTCGCTGTGGTGCAAACAATAAATTGACCAAATTTCAAAGGTAGTTTTATCCTACGATAAAGCGATTGATAGATAGCTTTGCACCTTGAAGCTAAGTTGAGATCGTCTTAAAGAGAGCGACCTAGTCCGTGACTCAGCCAAAAAAAAGATGCTCCAGATTCAGATTGAGGTACAACAATTTTAAGACGATAATGGTTCTGATCGCTGACAACTCTACTGCCCCGATGTTGTTGTTTGAAGTTTCGACCGTATCTGCTGCGCCATTTAGATTTGAAGGCTTGTGTTTCAAACGATGGTGCCAAAAGATGGAGTTTTTTCTGACTACGCGAAAGATGGCACATGTGCTGACGGATAAAAAAACAACGCTTCTTGGAGAAGCAACAGATGATCAAAAAAGGCTTAGAAGGACTGGATTGAACATGACTACCTCTACAAAAATTATGTTCTTAATGGCTTGAGTGATGGTATGTATGATTACTACAACTCAGACAAGTCAGCAAAGGAGATTTGGGATGCATTGAAAAGAAATATGATACTGAGAAAGCTGGAGTGAAAAAATATGTTGTTAGTCGCTATTTGAAGTTTCAGATGATAGATGACAAATCTATGGAGCCGTAGTCGCATGAGCTCCATAAAATTGCGCATATGATTATCTCCGAAGGTATGGCTTTAGATGAACGGTTTTAGGTTGCTATGTTAATTGATAAATTTCCCCCTAGTTGGAAAGATTTTAAAAATAATCTCATGCATAAGACCAAGGAGTTTTCCTTGGAGAGTTTGATTACTTGTCTTCGTATTGAAGAGGAGGTTAGAAAACAAGACTAGAAAGAAGAGGTGCTTGTTGTATCTACCAACAACACTAAGAAATCCACAAACAAGAGTTTGAAACCAAGTGCAAAAAATTTTGAAAATCAAAATCACAAACTGAATTAGAATAACAACAATCAGCATCAGAAGAATAAATATAATACCCCCCCTAAAGAATGGTACTGGACAATTGTTCTAATGTTACAACTGTGGCAAACCAGGCCATATGGCTCGATAGTGTCAAAACAGGCCAAATCCTACACCGCAGGCTAACCTGGCCGAAGAAGCCCTTGTAGCTATGCTTACTAAGATCAACCTAGTCCATGGATCAGAAGGGTGGCGGCTAGACAATGGTGCTTCTCTCCATGTCTTCTATGATCGTGAAATGTTTAAAACATATAATAGTGCTAATAACATGAAAGTGATGTTGGGAGATTCTCACACCACTGCTGTTGCTGGAATTGGGACTGTGGATTTAAAGTTTACCTCTGGAAAGAATTTATTGCTAAAAGACATGATGCATACTCTAGAGATGAGGAAAAATTTAGTATCTGGTTTCTTGTTAAATAAAGCATGTTTTACTCAAACTATTGGATCTAACCTATACACCATCACTAAAAATGATGTTTTGTTGGTAAAGGATATGCTGTAAATGGGACGTCTAAGTTAATGGTTCTATTTATATGCTATGTGACTTTAATATTTGGCATGCTAGACTTTGTCATGTTAATAAGCGACTAATTCATAACTTGTGTAACTTAGGCATAATCCCTAAAGTTTCCATAAATGATTCAGAAAAACGTGAATATTGTAGCCAAGCTTAAATTACTAAGACCCCACATAAATATGTGTTTAGAGAGTCAAAACCTTTAGATTTAATACACTATAATATATGTGAACTTGATGGTACTCTAACTACGGATGGTAAACGCTACTTTATTACTTTTATTGATTATTGCTCTGATTTTACTTATGTTTATCTCATGAAAAATAAAAGTGATGCGTTAGATATGTTTAAATTATTTGTCATTGAAATTAAAAATCAATCTAATAAGAAAATTAAAAGATTTTGAAGTGATGGAGGAACAGAGTATGAATCTAACTTATTCATTGATTTTTATAAACAATATGTTATAATTATGAGAGAACTGCACCCAATTTGCCTAAAATGAACGGTAAAATCGAAAGAAAAAATAAGACTCTTACCGAATTAGTAGTAGCTGTTTTATTAAATTCAGGTGCAACATCTCACTGGTGGGGGGAATTTTATTAACTGTTTGTTATGTCTTAAACAGAATTCCAAAATCTACTAGCAAAATTTCACCTTTTGAGATTTTAACAAATCATAAACCCAACTTGTCATATTTTAAAACTTAGGGTTGCTTAGCATATGTTTGTATTCCTGACCCTAAATGAATTAAATTAGCAAGTCGAGCATATGAATGCGTTTTCATTGGTTATTCCCTTTACAGTAAAGTATATAGATTTTTTGATTTGAATGCTCGAGTTACTATTGAGTAAAACGATGTTGATTTCTTTGAAAATAAATTTCCATTTAAACTTAGGAATAGTGGGAGCACTTCTACTAATAATCCAATAATCAGAAATAATGAACATAATACAGAAAGTGAATCTGAACTTAGAAGAAGTAAAAGAGCTATGATAGCTAATGATTTTGGTCTAGAATAATATGCTTATGCACTAGAAGAGGACCCTGCTAATCTAAAAGAAGCTTTGTCTTCTTTGGATTCAGATCTCTGGCAAGAAGCTATAAATGTTGAAATGGAATCTATCGAATCTAATAAAACTTGGTATCTAGTTGATTTACCTCTATGTTATAAAACTATAGGTTGTAAATGGGTACTTAAAAAAGAAGTTGAAACTTGACGGTACAATTGCTAAATAAGGCTCGTCTTGTAGCTAAAGGATTTAGACAAAAAGAAAACATTAACTTCTTTGATATCTTTTCTCTTGTTACAAGAATAACATCAATTCGAGTATTAAATTTTCTTGCTTCACTATGTGGTCTACTAATTCACCAAATGGATGTAAAGACTGTTTTTTTGAATGGTGAATTAGAAGAAGAGATTTGTATGGACCAATCCGAAGGTTTTGTTATACCTGTTAGAGCATAAAGTTTGTAAGTTAGATAAATCTCTATATGGTCTTAAACATGCATTGAAACAATGGCATGAAAAATTTGACAATCTAATTATTTTACATGGTTTTAAAGTAAATGAAAGTGACAAGTGTATTAATTATAAATCCGAGAATAACATTTGCACTATCATATGCTTATATGTTGATGATTTACTTATATTTGGTTTAAATATTCATGTTGTATATCATGTTAAGTCTATATTATATGCCAATTTTGCTATGAAAGATCTTGGTAAACCAAGTGTGGTTCTTGGTATTAAGTTCACTAAGTCTGAAAAGGGAATCTCTTTGGATCATTCTCATTATATTGAGAAGATGTTAAAGAAATATAATTACTTTGAATGTAAACCTAATAGTGCACCATATGATCCAATTGTAAAACTATTTAAGAACACCGGTGAATGTGTAAGACAGTCTGAATATGCGAGCATCATTGGCAGTCTTTGGTATGCCATTGATTGTACTAGATCCGACATTGCATTATGTCATGGGATTATTGTGCAGGTTTACTAACAGACCTAGTATAGAGCATTGCCATACTGTTGAAAGGGTTATGAGATACCTTAAAAGAACTATGAACATTGGATTACACTATCAGAAATTTCCCACCATCCTTGAAGGATACAGTGATGCAGATTGGAATACTTTATCAGACGATTCCAATGCTACTAGTGGATATATTTTTAGTATTGCAGAGGGAGCTGTTTCTTGAAAATATAAGAAATAGAATATCTTAGCTCAATCCACCACCGAGTCAGAAATGATAGCACTAGCTAATGCTAGTGAAGAAGCAGATTACTTAAGAAATCTGCTAGTTGAGATCCCTTTATGGAAAAACCGCTACCAGTTGTGTTGATCCATTATGATAGTATCACGGCTATTGCAAAAGTTGAGAACCGTTATTACAACAGCAAGAGATGACAACTTCGTCATAAGCATGGTACTATAAGAGAGTATATATTATTAAGATCTGTAAGAGTAGATCATGTACGCACTGATGAGAATTTGGCAGATCCTTTGACGAAAGGATTGGACAGAGAGAAAGTCCTTTCTACATCCAAAAGAATGGGACTATTACCCTTAAATTTTTGAGTCACGAACAATGGTAACCCCAACTAATGACTGGAGATCCTAAGAACTAAGTTCAATGGGTAATAAAAAGTTGTAAAGTGATATGAGTTGAACATGCTATTTTTATATACTTAGAAGCATGTATTCGTGAAATAATTAGAGGATGGGTTAATAGAAACTCTTAATGAGATCTATACTCTGAATAGAGTGGAGTACCTACCTTCAGGGGTACTCTTGATACACTCATGTGTGTGGATGTGGCAACTTCCTATAGATATTTGGGCAAGATTCCTACAGCATTCAGTAAACTGGGATAGACATGCATGGCTATACATGCACATGCTTAGTTGATAGCACTTTAGAAAGGTTATGTGTGGTTTGAAGTCAGGAATAGAGTTCAAAACTACGAGTCACTCTAGTAAACTGAATCTTACTCATCATGCGAATGTTCAAATCGAAAGATACCTTTTGTTTATGCACGCCTATATTTTTAGAAATTACTTGGGATTTTTTTAATAATTCAAGTGAGGGATTGTTGGAACTTTAAGTAAATTAATTAAAAAATAAATAAAAACAGGTTAATGATTATATATTTATGAGCCATTATTATAATTGAGCCATTGCAAATGTATAACGGTCATATATTTGTGAGTCATTATTACAATTGAGCCGTTGCAAATATATAACAGTAATATATATTCATGAGTCATTGCAAAAGTTAATGGTATTAAAAATTCATTTTAAATGACAATAAATTCAAATTCATTAACATTCCCTCACTTCAGTAACACATACAATTTCCATTCTGCCTATTTAATTGATAGATATGCAAAAGAGAAAATGTGAATAACAGACAAATTTTCTTCCTTCTTCCTTGTCCTTTGCATTTTTCTCTCTTTATGAAACTTTACAAGCAATTAAATTAGTAAGTGCTATATTCAGAATAATTTGCTATAGTGGAAACAACAAATTGGCCAAATTTTAGAGGCTGTTTTATCCTAGGGACGAAGTGGTTGATAGATAGCTTTGCACCTTGAGACTAAGCCGTAAATCATCTTAAAGAGAGCGACCTGGTCCACGACTCAACCACACAAAAAAGACGCTACAAACTCAGATTGAGGTACAACAATTTTGACTCTTGGCCATTTAGTGAAAATTTGCCTTAGTCTATGTATGGTCTTCTATCAGTTTTGAACTCTAAAACAATACGAGAGTATGCATATTTGATCCATATTCGATCACATACAAAGGTTTTATGTTGAACAATCTTTTTCATAATATATGGAATTTCGATGAAATTGTTTCATTTGAAATAAACGAGTAAACCATAGTGTGAGATCATGTGTTTAGTATTATTAAATACATTCAGGATCTTGTAGTGGTGGAAATAACACTAGATTGAGATATTTGCATTTTAGTACGATTAAATACATTCAGCACATAAACCTAAGAATTCAACCACTAAATCGTTAGTTTTGATATGTTTACTTAAGTTCAACATATTCGATCTTCTTAACATTTTAAGGGAGATTGAAATGCATATAATCAAAAAAATATACTTTAGTCTTATATTAAAGATTTCTCTTTTGAACGATTCTACCATTTACAAGAAAAAGCAAAATTTTGAAAGTGGAGGTAACTTAGGCAGAGTTGGGATGAAAAGAGAGCATGGCCACCTCTGCTTCATGAAGAGATATCGAAAATGGAATTGTGTATAATATTTGTGGATTCTTGACAAGGAATAAAAAATAGAATTTATGTTCCAAATGTGTTTTTCATATTAAAAATTATCCTCTATAAGATCCATTTTGTAACGACCCGGTAATTTTAACGATTTTTATAACGTAATTAACTGAAAATTTCTTAAAAATTTAACGATTAAATTTAGTAGTGAAAATTTGATATTTGTTATATGTCTATTTAAACATAGCAAATGGAAATTTTTCATTAGTAAATATGAAAGTTAGTTATATCGTGAAATTTTCAATTTCAATTTAAAGTCAGTTAATTTGATGAAAATAAAATATTTTTGAAACTTGAATATTTTACATAATAAAAATGTAAATCATTTTCGGAGTGAGACGTCGTATTTCGTTTCGCCAAATTCGGACGGCTATAGCCCAATTTATCTTATTTTCTGGCGATGTAGCAGCATTTTTGGTAGCGAAATATCGACTTTTGTTAAAATTACCGTACCATCGATATCTGTGTACCATTCTGTTCATCTTATCATGCTGATCTCTGTAGTATATTCATTTGTGCATTTTGGTATCCGGTACGCGGTGAAGCCCGCGAAACGATTAATCGTATCGATGCGTCCTTTGGTTTCCTGTGACCATTCATTGTCCACCGTGAAATCAATAGCCACTAGTTTTTATCCCAGAAATAAATTTCTGACTTTCACTATTCCACCTGTTCATTATATTTTGGTTCGTTCAATTTTAATCTGTTCGTTGCTTTTAACAGAAAAAATAATAATAATAAAGGAATTTTCCTTCTCCTTCATTTTGCCTGTAGCTTGCGTTTCATATCCGCCATGCCGCCTTGTTCCACCCACAACCCATCCACCTCCTTTTGTCGCCGGCCTCTCCTCACCCTCCGCCTATCTCCTCTCCGACCCCACTACCCACGCCAAAGCCACCAAGCAACCGAACCTCTAGGCCGCCCTCCAGCTTTTCATGTGACAGTCGAATCCCTTCCATCTTTTGCCTCCCCTCACGCGACCTTGCATCCAACAATCTTGCCCTCCGCCTCTCTCTCTACTTTCACCCATCACCTCCGCACAGCCCATCGCCAAGCCTTCCACATACCGTGACTTTCGCCTCCACTCCATTCCAACCTGCGCTGACCACCTTTGACCTACCACTGCTGCCATAGTCTCGTTGCCGATCACCCTCTTCCTCAAGCTTGCATTCCTCCAACAGCCGAACATGCCTCCCCTAGATCCAACTCCGGCCACCCTCCTGTTCATGTAGCCTACCTCTCCTTTCCACTTGCACCATCGAGCATGCACCCTCTTTTATATATATAGGTATATATAAGTATGTTCGGGTATTGTATATATTATAAGTTTTATTCTATTTGTCATCTATTTTGCTAAGTGTTTAGATTTGATTTGATTTTTTTAAATGTAATATATAAAAGTATATTTGTTTGTTGAAGAAGCGTGCATATGTTTGGTTGCATATATTTATACGGCCTGTATGTGAATTTGAGTAGCACGCGTGTGCACACCACACACACATATATATTTTATTGCCTATATATAGTCTGCATAAATGATTTTGAGTAGCTTATATATATATATATATATATATATATAGTAAGAATATTGATTTTTAAGAAATATTGATATTCAAAATATATAATATAGATATTTGATTTTATTAGATGTGTTTGAAATAGAATATAAATAGATTTTATTTTAATATGAGTTTAAAACTAAATATTGATTTGTAAATACATACAACGATTTTATTTTGAATATGAGTTTTAAAATTGAACATTGATTTTTTTAAAATATAATATAATATATATTTTGTTTCAGTCTATATCAAGCTAGTTTTGATTTGTTTTCATCAATTCCTAGTTATCAACTTTGCTCGTCGAATTTGTGTTCATCGTGCCGTGCTTTGAAATTTGTGCTTGGATTCGTCACATCTTATTTTTGTTATCTCTCTAGCCTTGAAAGGTGAGTAATCACTCACAATTGACATTCTTATATTTAGTAAATTTAATTCATATGAAATGACAATTGAAATATGCTGTAAAGTTTGAATTGTTAAGTTATTTAATAGTTAAATATGATATGTCATTATCTGCAATTGTTTACCTATGATATATAACACCATAACCTGTTGTATATATTATATTTAATTTGTTACTGATGGTGTATGCCTGTTGTTGATATGTTATATTATTATCATATTTGTTCTCACTCTGCAAGTTCCCTGTTAGTTTAGAAATTCCCTATGGGTTGAAATGATACATACCCGAACGATTTTGTAGATTAAGAGAAAATCGTTATGAGAGAAATGATAAACCCAAGCGATTTTCATTGAATTTGAATTTTGGGATTGCGGGTTGAAATGATATAAACCCGTAAATTTAAATAATTATGGATTGAAATGATAAATATCCATATCACTTGACCATATGATAGAAAACTATATACGAACACCGTTGGTCTATTTTTGAAAATGATTTCTATGGTTTTGAAAGGAAATATATGGATTTTAATAAATATTGATTTTTAAAATATATCATATAAATTTTATTTTTATATAAGTGAGATTTTCAAAATTATATATTTTAAATTTATTAGTTAGTTTTGAAATATAAAGATTTTACTTATAATTTTATTATTTTCAAATATATAAGATAATATTTAATATAAAATAAAATTTAATAATAAGATTTAATTTAATAAAATTTAATTTAATTAGTATATATATATATATATCATATGTTTAAGTATTTATATGAAATTACATTAATATTTTTAAAAATAGATTTTGTAATAAAGTTAATAAAGTATGGTTGGAAAGATAAATTGGAATTGAGTTGAAATATTATTTGTTTAAGAATTGGTTATAAATAAGAATGGATTTGAACTTATTGATTTTGAGATTTTAAGAATATGATTTCATAACTTTATAACCTTATTTTGAGTAAGGTGATTAAATGAATATATTCAAATTTAAATTGAAATTTAATATTTAAATTTGATTTAAGTTTGAATTTGAGATTTTCTTTAAATGTTCATAAAAGGTGATTAAGTGAATATTTCAAAATTAAATAAATTGAAGTTAGATATTTAATATTTTAATTTTGATTTAAATATGTAATCTAGGATTTTATTTAAATGCTTATGAAAATGATAAAATGAATATTTTCGAATTTAAATAAAGTTAAAGTTGAATTTTAAAATATAAATGAAATTTATCAAATTGAGATATTGTAAATTGTTTGAATATTTATCTTGAAACCTATATAATTTGAAGGTTAGTTCAACCCTGAATTTGAAATCGAAATAAATTGAAATGGTTTTAATGAGAATCTGAATTGATTTGTGAAATTAGAAGAAATAATTCTAACTTGAAACTATTTTCGATAGATAGATATATTTTAATCTATAACCTATTTTTAATATATAAACTATTTTAATATATAACCTATTTTAAATATAAACTATTTTCATTTTATAATTTTTTTTAAATATATATATTTTAATCTAACGTTGGAACAGTTATGATTTTGATTAATGGATTTAAATACGAATATTTTGATATGATAGTTTAACCTATTTTGTGGTTATGATTTTTGAAGTAAATATGATTTAAAGTGATATGATTTCGAAAGTGGAAATGATTTCGAAAGTGAATATTGATTTCGAAAGTTATATGGTTTTGAAATGAATATGATATTTTGATACAAAGTATGAACTGTTTAAAATGATACAAAAGTGATTTTATAAAATGACCACGATGTGAAATAAGCGTTTGGTTGTTAATGAGACCGGGATCAGATATTGTCATATTCTTCGTCAATACCGAAAACTACTTTAACAACTGTGTACGTGGTGGAGATTCCAGAACGAAGTAGGATGGTTTGATGATGATTTTGTATGAGGTATTAATGCAGCCCCGACTCCCATGAGTTAGCTTGATGTGACTAAAATAGGAGCCATGTCGGGCCAAGTGAGGTCGCACCGGCGATCGGGCACATTTCTTCGATACCATTCTATGACTTTGTGATTTGATTGGGTGCACCTTTGATTTTGGGAGTGTGTCTCGAGGTGGGCGGTAGTAGCTGCTATGCGTTACCACCAGTCCGGATCTGCAAAATGGTAGAATTCTACCCTGGGCATTGCCTCGCGTGCCTTGTCGCATGCCTTATCGCGCCTTCTACGAGTTTGGTTTGTGTCGTACCTATGGAGTGCTCCCTTGATAGCCCACCGGTTCGGTGGAGTTTACAGTACTATATAGACTACGTCATTATATAAAATGTATTAAGGGGGATATGGGTAACGCCTTAATGCTATTTTAATATTTTACTTTACTGTAGACATTATATATGTAGCGTATTGTACTATGTATGTATATAGTTTAACGGATCCTTAGAGGATGGGAATCCCAAACATCCTTTAAGTTATTTTGTATTTCAGTTGACATTTCACTTGAGTTGAATTTACTGTATAAGAATGTTAACCTTAACTCGAGTGTTTTGTGTTTTGCTTTATGCTCGGGTCAGACTGAGTGTCACAGCATTTGCGAATCACCTTCGGAGCTTGGAGCTTCGCTTGAAGATCAGTCTTTGTCTATTTAGCTTTCCAGTCACTTCAGTTTATTCCAGTTGTTTTGTTTAGACTTGTCATTTGCATTTGTATTAGTAACTTCTGTATATCCGAGATATCTGTTATATTTTATTTTAAACTCTGATGTCTATATAGTAGCTTCATGAACTACTACCTATCTATTTCCTCTGCTTATTGTTGTATTACTACGTGTCTGTGATTCTGCGATTGATTTATTTACTGTATATGCTAAGTTTTGCCGAATATAAATCAACAATATGTTGTTTTGAGCGATTCATCAACCATTCACTGTCACACCGCCATGCAATGCAATACAGCCTTCACACTGTCAACACCATCCCCAATCATTGACACACCATTACAAACCACCATCCTCCTTCCCTGAACCAACATCACCAGCATAACTCTCTGTTCAACTACACCATTCCATCATCGCTGACCATTTGAGTGATCACTGCTACATATTTCATATCACAACTTCAGACATACAAGCTACAAAACAACACAAAACTATTGCTTCTACATAACATCACCTTCATTCCCTTCCTACAGCACAAACAAACCAAATCACACCACTCCAACATCCATCAACCACTTGCACTTCAACCTGACAACCTCCCTCCACCCACTGCCTATTCACACTTCTAAATCTAACTGACCACCTGAACACTGCAGCTCCAACATCAATACTGCCACAACACAACCCATAGTCATCCACCGGTTCTACTTCACAATCAACTACCAGAGTTCAACCTTACTACATTCTCCTGATCATTCTCACAAGCAACTGCTCCATCATTGTAATTATATATCTGTTGCTGCCTTAACATCACTTCCTCCCCTCCTATCTGTTACACTGCTGAACCATACCACTGCCTTCATACAACACTCCACCGCAACTCCATACAACATCACATACAAACACCACCCTCTACTTATGACTTCATAGCGACCATCAATTCAGCATCTTCACCACGACAACAGCTACAACTCCACCCTACCTCCGAACTATTCCACTACTTACCATACTTCCCCCTTACAGCATACATAACACCTGACCTAACCCCACTGTCATCACTTACCACTGACAGTCATCAACACACTATACCCACCTTTCCCTTACTTCACCAGCCTGCCAATCGAACTCCCTGACTCACAGCCAATCTCCAACTACAACTGTCATCACATCCATGCCCATGGCCAATAACTACAACATCAAAACTAACATCAATTCACTGCCAACAATCACCACTGTCATCACCCATTTCTCTGCCATTTTGCTAATCATTTCTCTGCAATTCATTTACCATTTCTAAAACTACACTAGCTACTTCACAACAAAACTGCTTGAACCACCACTTGCCTTCATACTTGCCTTCTATAACCATACACCTTCATATCAACTGCCTCACTTATCATTCCCATTAAAACAAAAACAAAAAATTTGATCAGAGGCGTTGAACATACCAGATTACCACAAACCAAAAGCTACTGCCTTCACCAATCACTAGAAATCCTAGCCCCAAGCCATCAACCACCACACGACTTGCCACCGCGACTCCTAGACAACCCGAAACAAACCCTGAACCATAGGCCCAACATCCTAATCACTTCCAACCATCACTGCACTTCACGAATACTATTCCTCTCCTCCAATCGTTTCAATCGCCTACTGACAATTCTACACCCACTCAATCGAACATTGCAACAAATTGAACACTCATTCGACAGAACAAACGATTCCAACTTCGACCAGAACCCAAATTCGAAAGCACCTACCTTCGCCCACCATCGACTTCCCAATTTGAATCACCGTAACCCCCACGAAATCTCCAAATCGCTTCAGCAATCCAATCGCCTCACTAACCCACTTGTGTTTTGATTTTGTTTTGAGTTTTTGAAATCTACGAATTTGGGATTGAGAATTTGTGATTTTGTTTTGCGTTCATTTGAGTATGTTTATTTTGTTAAGTTATTTTATCAAAAAAATTGCGGTTTTGGGCTTTGACTTGTAAGTGGGCTGAGTTTAGTTTAGTAAAATCCTTTTCTTTTGTTTAAATCCTTTTCTTTTCTTTTGTTCAAGTATCATCTTATTTTAAAAAGAAATCAAAAAAAAATCCAACAAAAAAGAAACATTTCCCATTTGTTAAATAAATTCTTTTTCTTGATTTTCTTTTGTGAAAACTTTTCTTTCCTTTTCTTTTGTAATTTTTTTTCTTTTAACTATTCTCTTTAAAAAAAGAAAAAAAACAAGTTGTTTTCAATTATTTTTAGTTTAACTTGTTTTGTTTTTAATTTATTTTATTTTCTTCGTTGATATAAAAAACCGTATATATATCTTTGTTTTCTTTTCAGGTTACAAAAGCAGAAATTCAAAGGAAAAACGCTTGCCAAGAGGAATTGCTTTGCTCCGCTTTGCTTTCTTACATAAAAAAAATAAAAATTAATTTGCTAATAATTCTGCACGTTCTGGTATCATGCATTTTCCCTTGTATTTATTTGAATTGCATTATTAGTTGTTTGCATTTGCATTAATTTTTTTTTTTCAAAAATCCAAAAGCAAAAACAAACTTTATTTTAGTTGCATTGTAAATTCACGTTTAATTTTAGCTTTGCATTCATCTCATCTTATTTTCTTTTCTAAGGGCAATACCCCAATTCACATAAGATGAGGGATTTCATCACCCTTCTTTCCTTAGCCCACAAATCGCATTTCATCGTAGAATTTGACTAATAATAAAGGTTAGACATTCGACTTAAGGGTGTCGCGAGCTCATCTAGGGCTTAATTATATCTTCACAATTGTTTTCTTTGAACAATTTTATTTCTTGGTGTCTAGGCTACGGCAGAGTAATAACCATTTATAAATATTATGGTGATTCGTAAATATTATAGTGGTTGTTCCTCTGAAGGTACTTAAACCTTCGGTTGCATTGCTGCGGTGATTCGTGGTGCACCGATAACCCCTGCCCGTTACTTGGTTAAGAAATATATTTGTTGATTTAAGACAAAGTGTGATTATACAATTTTGGGTTAGAAGCTACTAAGGACGGAAAATTGTAATTAAGTCCTTTGCATTCATTTAGTTGCATTAGTTCATGCATATTTAAAAAAAAATCAAAAATCAAAAATCCAAAAAAATTGTAAATTTTACTTAACTTAGTTTTTAATTCCAAAAAAAAATTTATTTTTCCTTTCCTTTTTCAATCAAAAACAAAAATCCAAAAAAATATAAAGTCTTTTCAAAAAGAAAAAAAATTTAAAATTCAAAAACGAAAACAAAAAATCAAATTTCCATTTTGTAAAAACTTCCTTTTGGTAAATATTTGAAAATCTGAAAATTCAAAAAAAAATTTACAAAAACAAAAACATATAAAAAATTGAAAAACCAAAAAAAAAATCAAACTTCTCTTTTGAAAAATAAATTTCACTTGGTAAATATTTTTCTTCCTTTAAAAAAGAAAGAAAAGAAAAACAAAACAATTTTTCACTTCATTTTCCAAATCTAGTTTCATTCTCTAAACTCAACTCTAACTTCCTTCTCCTCTCGACTTTCACTTGTGCATGAGTGCTTGGACTCGTGACACGACAACAAATCGTTGGACTTGCGACTCAATAACTAATCGTTTAACTCGAATAGATGATCCTCCCGAAATGGCGAACGAGAACGCCCCTCGAACTCTTATGGATAGAATCTTTCCCGATAGAGTTTCTATTCCATCTTGCATCACATTACCTGCCCCTACGGGTAACCATTTCGAAATTCACTCGAATCATATTGCCACGCTTCTAAAATTTGGCAATTTTGAGCACGATGGCCCATACATTTTCTTGACTAAATTCGAACAAATTTGCGCAACCATTAAACTCCAACAACTTTCCGATGACGGAATCAAACTTCGATTAATCCCATTCGCTCTTACGGATTACGCTGAAAAATGGTTGTACAGCTTACCATCAAACTCGATTAAAACTTGGGAAGAATTCGTAAAAGCTTTCTTAAAAAAGTTCTACCCCTTGGAAAAAATGAGTAGAATCCGAAACGAAATTGTAAATTTTCATCAATTCAAGGGAGAACCATTCGAAAAATATTTTGAAAGATTCAAAGAGCTTTTGATAAAATGTCCACACCATAACTTCGAAAAATGGACGAGTTGCCAAATCTTATACGATGGACTCGAAAACAGCTCACGAACCATGCTCGAATCAATGTGCCAAGGCTACTTTCTTGCCCAACATCATGACGATGCTTGGCAATTTCTTGAAAACCTCACCGAAAAGTCATCCCAATGGGAACGTTCGAACAAAAAATCAATTTACTCACGATCGAGTGAACACTTGATAGGATCTTCTTTTGCTTTGGAAGCTAAGATCGACGCAATGATTAAAAAATTCGATAACGTTTTCTCATCGAATCAAATGAACCAAGCTTCCCAACCGATGTGTTATAAATGCAACGATCCTAATCATATAGCCGATCAATGCCCTAATTCTATCGAACAAATCAATGCTTTCAATAAAACCAAAAATGACCCGTTTTCTCCAATGTACAATCCTGGTTGGAGAAATAATCCGAATTTTGCTTGGAATCAAAACAATCCCAACACGAATACGATTCATCCCAATTTTCAAGCATTTTCGAATAATGCTTCGAATCCTCCTTTCAGCCCAACCATTTTCAACCAAACTTTGTGGGTCCGTCTCATAATCAACCACAACAATCAAATTTTCAACCAAATTCTGCTCATTCTCCCCAAGATGATAAATGTTTAACTTCGCTTGAGAAAACTCATGAAACGTTGGCTAAAGCAACTACTCAAAGTCTTCAATCGAACAGCAATTTGCAAAATTTACTGACCTCATATATGCAAAACAAAAACCAATCGATTGCAAAACTTGAAATGCAAATGAGTCAATTAGCCACGTCTGTGAGCGAATGTGAACGAGGCACATTCCCAAGCCAGCCAATTCCAAATACCAGAAATCAAAACGCAAATTCAAATCAAGCCCATGTTGTTCAAGATAGCAACGTCACCCAATTGAATGCTATCACAACTCTACGTTCTGGTAAATAAATCGATAATCAAGTCGTTAATCCAAACGATTTACCGGAAACCTCTCTCGACACTTCTAAAACAACAAACGAATCAGAAAAAACATAGAGCCAAATGTTGAATCGAATGCTAATCAAAATTCTTCTTCTACTCAAGTAGACCCGCCTACTGAGTATCATGTCCCATTTCCACATCGTCTCCGACCCAAGAAACACTCGGACCAAATGGAAAAGATGTTGGAAATTTTTAAACAAGTAAAAGTGAACATCCCACTTCTTGACATCGTTCAGCAAGTCCCCACTTACGCGAAATTTCTTAAGGACTTATGTACCTAAAAGCGACACACTCAAGTGCCTAAAAATGTCTTCTTAGCCGCCAGTTTGAGCGAAGTCTTGTCCCAATCCATGCCCGTCAAATACAAAGATCCTGGCTTCCCTACGATTTCGTGTACAATTGGAGACAAGACGATTAACAAATGCTTGATAGACTTAAATGTGAGTGTTAATTTGATTCCAAATTTCATGTACGAACAATTAGGCTTAGGTGAGCTCAAACCCACAAAGGTCACACTTCAATTCGCCGATCGTTCCATTAAGAAGCCCATGGGAGAAATCGAGGACGTGCTCGTTCGAGTAGGGCAATTCATATTCCCCGTTGACTTTATCGTTCTCGAAACACAACCCATGACAAATCCCGTGAGTCAAATTCCATTGATTTTAGGCCGACCATTCTTAGCCACCTCAAATGCCTTAATCAATTGTCGTAACGGTTCGATGAAAATCTCTTTTGGAAACATGACTTTGGATCTTAATATTTTTAATCTTGAAAGCCAATCAAATGAACCTCGTAACCAAACGTTGGAAGTTAGTGCCATTCATGAGAACTTCAAAAATGAGACACTTGACCTTAACGACGAATGCGAAGCTGAGTACGAAAAATTGTTTCATGAAATACCCAATGAGATTGAATACACTCTTCCTTTTGAATCGCTTCCAGTTGAGTCCGAATCTTAACCCAATTCTTTGATCGAGAAACTACCGAAGTTGGCCCGCAAACCACTTCCCGATCACCTTAAGTACGCATACTTAGGTGAAAACGAAACATTGCCCGTCATAATTTCCGCAACTCTCTCTTGATCAAGAAACCTCCTTACTTTCTATTCTTTCGTAAAACAGAGAAGCAATTGGGTGGTCCATTACCGATATTAAGGGAATTAGCCCTGCTATTGTTCAACATCGCATCCATTTAATCGACGATGCCAAGCCTGTTCATGATGGGCAACGAAGGCTTAATCCAAAAATGAAAGATGCGGTGCCTGATGAAATTCTTAAACTTCTCAACAACGGAATCATTTACCCAATCTCTGATAGTTCATGGGTTAGCCCAATTCATATTGTACCAAAAAATTCTGGGGCTAACCATTGTCAAGAACGATTCAAACGAACTTATTCCAACTTGTACTCAAACGGGTTGGTGTGTTCGCATTAACTATCGAAAACTAAATGCCGCAACATGTAAGGATCACTTCCCTCTTCCATTTATCGACCAAATGCTCGAACGTTTAGCTAGCCACGAATTCTACCGCTTCCTTGATGGTTATTCCGGCTATAACCAAATTCCAATCGCTCTCGAAGATCAAGAGAAAATGACTTTCACGTGTCCATTCGGTACCTTTGCTTATCGACGTATGCCATTCGGACTTTGTAACGCTCCTGTTACTTTCCAACGATGCATGGTTGGCATTTTTCTCGACATGATTGAACGCTTTCTAGAAGTTTTTGGACGATTTCTTTATCTTTGGCGATTCTTTTTCCCAATGTTTACATCATCTCGAGTTGGTTCTAAATCGATGCAAAGAAAAACATTTGACTTTGAATTGGGAAAAATGCCACTTTATGGTCAAACAAGGCATAGTCCTTGGACATATCATCTTAAATAAAGGCATTGAGGTAGATAAAGCGAAAATCGATGTCGTTGCAAACCTACCCATTCCCAAATCTGTTAAGGACATTCGATCATTTCTAGGACACATTGGCTTTTAGCGACGCTTTGTGAAAGACTTTAGCAAAATCGCTCATCCTTTGACGACTCTCCTCGGAAAAGACATTCCATTCGATTTCAACTCTGAGTGTATCTCTTCTTTTAAACGTCTTATAAAAGAACTCATTTCAGCTCCAATCATTTGCACATCCAATTGGGATCTCCCATTTGAAATAATGTGTGATGCTTCGAACTTTGCAGTTGATGCTGTCTTAGGACAACACATCAACAAAATCCTTTACGTTATCTACTAGCTAGCATCACTCTTAACTTGACCATTGCCTGGGAAACGTTAAGGGATTATGTAACCTGGATATGAATTATTGTTTTGAAATGTAATCAATAAAATGTTGTTTTTAAAATCCGTGATTTTGTTCATATTAAAGTGCTACTAATATTATGGGTACCATTAACATTACTGTATTTTGTCACCAGAAGTTAATACTATAGATGACTGCAACATCTGTAGCGCTTAGCTTTTGGCCTCCAGATATGGGATGTTACAATTTTCTTAGATATGAACATTTTTATTTGATACACAAGTTAGATATCTCTGATAAATTCATATATAGAATGCAAAGAAAATTATAACATGCAAAAGAATTAAAAAAAAAAGATGGTAAGTGCGGTATTTTATTCAAGCGGAGCATGGATTTTGATGTCTCAAGGGTTCGAACCCATGACCACTAGAACCTAACTCTAGAGTGTCATACCACTAACTGGTTGAGCTAGTGGTCCTTGAAAAAATAAATTAATTTATTTTGATTTAATAAGTGGGTACCTTGTATAAAAGTTCCAAGAATAGCTTAAAGAGAATATGATTCACTATCAAAATCACTCCCCCTTATGCTATATAATGATGTATCGATAAGGAGTAAATTAGACGGTGCAATATTTAATATTATCATTAATATATTTGCATATTAATACAATTGATCAAAACCGAAACACATATACACAGATATTAAGACATTATTCAATTGACTTGAATAATTGATATTTGAATTAAGACGAATTATAATTATTTACATTTATGACATCAAATCTAAACAATTGCTATTTGAATTAAGACGAATTATAATTATTTACATTTATTACATCAAATCTAAATAATTGCTATTTGAATTTATATTAGATTTTTTTATTAGTTATTAATTATTCAAAATTTAAATATATAGACTATTGCATTTGAAAATTAATTTATCATTAAATTTACCATTGAGAAAATGTTATTTAATTTGATAGTGAATTATCACTTTAAATTTTTTAAGCAACTATTATCACTGTTAATCAAATTAATATTGTTAAGATAATTATAATATGATGTAACCTACAAGTTCAAATCAGAATCATCCAGTAAAATATTAATATGATTTAATGTTGACAACATCATTCATGATAACACTACAAGACATCCGGTGCATAATGAATTACGAATGAAATTGTTTGAAATTTTCCCTTTCTTCCCCGCTGCTCGATGCACTTGGTCCAATAGTAAGTCCATGTCAATATGGTTTTGTTTGAATTTGATTAGATAAGTAAAAACTAGACTGTTAATTTGATTCTTTCAAAATCCAGTAAATTTGATTTAATATACTTCTTTCTATGTTTTAAATTTATCTTGATCATTTATAGATTCATTAAGCTTGCGTCGATATACTTGTTTATATATATATGTTATAATTCTAATTTGAATGATTTTGATTTTAATTTAAATTGACTATTATTGCCTTTTTTGCATATATGATAAGTATATATTCATAATTTAGATAAGAAGATCCCTTAATTATTTAATTAACTTTTGTAATATGCCATCTTTAAGTTTCAAAATATGCAGCCATCCCTCCTCAAAAATAGGTAAATAGACCATTATTTTTAATTTTTAAGATATTTGTAGAAAAACTCAACAAATATTTGTAGGAAACTATATAAATATCTGTAGATTTCTCTGCAAATATTTACATATTTTTAAAATAACTAAAATAAAATAGTTTTAGTCATTGAAACATGCGATTAATATTCAATTTAATTTCCAAAGAAAATAATTTTTTTACTATGATGTAATTTAAAATATGTTTTTTAAGGAGGATTTTTCAAATACAAAAACTAAAAATAACGAGCAAATCCAAATCTAACTTAATAAACCCGCTCCTTTTTTTTAAGTTTGATCTTTAAAAACTCTTGTGAACCTAATTTTATAAACCCGCCCCTCTTTTCATTTTTCCCTTTTTGCCCTTCTTCATCTTGTACTTTATCAACAATTTTTATTGATTTATGTATCAAACTATTACCTTTGTTTACTCCATTTTTCTTGACAGTAATTTTTTGTTCAAATCTATTTTTTTTACATTATTTGATTTCTCCCTTAATTTTCTTTTTATTTTGGTTAGTGGTGTCTTCTTCTTCCGGGTATTTTTTTAGTTTCTTTGATTTATTTTGCGATGTCTTTTAGTTAATATTTTCAATTACTTATGTTACTTTATATGGAATTTACTGTAAATATTTGAAAAAAATATTCAAATATTTGCAGAATTCTCTGCAAATATTTGAAAATTTCATTTTGTTTAGGTCTTCTCCTAATATTAGTTATATACGTTTTTATTTTAATTCTTCTCCAAATGTTCTTATTCTTTTTATGCTTGGTAATGATAGTTTTCCTAAACATGTTAGTTTGAATGAAAGTGTCTCTAGTTTGAGAATGATATATGTGAATATTTTTTTAAATTAAATTATATATCATTTGATTTTTTCCTATGAGAGAGATGGCGAAAAGAAGAATCTAGAGGCTAATTCTGATTTGCATTCTATTTTCTTGTTGTGTGCGCATAATCGTGAGGAATTTTTTGTTGTTTGTGTTGATATTATTACTCCTAGTTGTTCTACTAACAATTACCAATCAAGTAGTTCGTGTAATGATGGAAATGGTTGTGGTTCTTCATGTTGGGTATGTGCCGTTTGGGCATTGGGTGAAATGGGTATATTTCAAAATAATTTCCCTGTTTGGCTCTTAATGAGTCCATGTAATCTATTAACTAACATTAAATTTAATCCATTTGTTAGAACAAAATCATATTTTATTTAAAAAAATCATATTTAGTTAACTAATTGTATTAATTATATTAATTTGATATTTATTTTGAATATATCTAATATATTCCTACACTAACATGATAACATAATAATAAAAGAGCATGTGCATAACTATACACACATACACACATATAAATATTAGGATTTATATTTATTTTGTGTGTGTATATATATGGGGCAAGGATCAGCTACACCTCATTCTTGCTACACCTCTATTCCCTCTTGATTTCAGCCACCCATTCTGATTAAAATAATATAATGAGATGACAAGAGAGAGAAAGTATATTATTTAAATCAGGATGTATGACTAAAATCAGGAGGGAATAGAGGTGTTGCGGAAATGAGGTGTAGTCGATCCTTGCCCGTATATATATTATACTTACATATACATATGATAAATCCACATGCATATTAGGAATATACCCGCTTAAGTATGTACATATGTTTTTTTTTGAAAATGAGTATATAATGTGTTTGAATATACTATAATAATGTATATGGTTTGCATACACGTATATAGTACTATATATATAGTGATAGACACACACACACATACAGATATATATATAATGTCATGTAATTATAAATTTACTTTATGTAAAATATGTAAATGAGTTATTAAGATAAATAACTCCCATTAATTGCATTTTAAACGGCAAATTAAATAATTTTCAAATCCCATTTAAATCTACAACAGATCTAATTTGTGTATATGCCATATGTGTATTGTTTATCAAATCATATATATGTGTGCATGTGCATATGCGTGAGTGTGTGTATAATTTACACATTTAAATCATAGCCAAAAATAAAGGATTATTTGTATCAGTAAACTAAGTATATATTTTAAACTTAATTTTAAATTACAAAATGATATATATATATATGTATTAAAATGTATACATGAATAAAATAATTAATTACTTTTATATATATAAAAACAATTTTAGATGTACTGATTGCACATTTTCAATCATAGCCTAAATGAATAATTACACACACACACACACATATATAATTTGACATTAGTTAGAATATAATTTGTATAACAACATTAACATGGCTAACACAAATCAACACATAAAACAAATTTTATTGCACACACATTAACATGGGTAACAAATTTAAATAAAAAATTCATTTATAAAACAACATTTGTAACAAATTTAAATCAAATCAAAATCAATGGCAATAAAATATAACACATACATTAGCATGGGTCATGGGTGAGCATATATGAGTAGTAGCATAAAATAAGAACTGACTTAATCAAATCTTGCCCTTTATGACACCTTGATTTGAGAATTGACCCTAGATTGCTTGAAACACCACTCGATGTTCCAATGATTGAATGAACCGCCTTGATTTTATTTGTTTGGTGTTGTTTGGGGTGGAAAGTAATTTCGGCCATTGGAGGAAGAAGGGATGAAGATGTCAGCCATAAGTGGAGAAAGAAGGAGGAACCAAAGTAATGAATTCCTGAGGAAGATTTGCTTTTATGCGGAGAATAAAAACCTTTCCCGTTCTCTCTTAAAAAACATCCGCTTCAATTTCTAATTAACTCTTGATCTAATATCTAGATAATTCCTCCTATTCTTGGTCGGCCATGCATGGTCCCACTTAGGACCAAGAAATTACAAAACCCATTCAAATACTTATTGATATTTAAAGCCTATTTTGAATATATGTCAATATCATACATCGATATGTGTATGTTACTTTTATATATTCTGAAAAGATTATAGGAGCCACTCCACTTACTAACAACACCGCAAATATCAAATACAATAATAATTAATATTTCTTTAATATTAATTGATTTAATTAATTTATAATGGTTTATATACCAATTAAATGGTGTGTTTTTTCAAAGAATTCACAAACGCAGCTATGAGACTAAGAGGTGTGATTTCAATCCTCGAGTAATATCGAACAATTCAAATATTAATGTTCATACGTCACCTTAGCTAATGATGTGACCATTTTATCAAATTCATCGATTACTGATCTTTTCGGTAAAATCATATTTTACATCACCTTAAATGATACCAATAGGGACAATAATTTGCATACATTTTCGTCAATACTATATCACTTTAGGATACGTGGAGTCTGGTATTGATCAAAACTCTATCCACATTTAACTTGATCGATCCATAAAGAAGTTCTTTGTTCAATAATAACTTTACTACTAACCGCTCTAATCTAGGCAGTGATTTCGGCTTTGAGTTGACTACAGGTGGCCATGATACTAATCTCATGCATCCAAGGATACAAATTCTCTATTGAATAGTGCTTCACTCACAATCCTTCAACTCAAACCCAACTATGGTCATTTGATGGACGCTATGTCATAATTTAACTATAACCAAAGTAGAGTATTCACATTAAAGTTCCATTGCATTCTTAAGTCGAGGGAACTATCTAACATTATCAACCAACAGGAAATTATCGGATGATTCATTCCATAGTTATCCAATAACTATGAGTATGTATTCCCTTGGCGCCGTCACAGTCATGACTAATACACTACCCAACATTTAGAGGGCGTTACACACTCTGGTTTCAACAGATGAATCGGTATCTTTTTTTGAAACATCTTGACCAGGAATATTTAAAAAATAATATGATTTTATATTATGACTAATTAATCACGAGTACAACTATATACGCCTATAATCTGTAGCATTTTATTTTAAGGATCCTCTTATTAATAAACTTTAAGTTAATTACTTAATTAATCATATCAGAGTATACCAAAGTATATATAAGAAATAAACACCTTTATTATGAACAAGATTGACTACAGAGTTTGATATATGTAACAAATTACCCTTAGGGCATATCTATAACTCTTTCAACCTCTCACTTGCAATTGGGGCTAGTTATAGATTCTTAATCCTATTCCTTCGACCAATTTACTCAGAACCGAACAAACTAGTCCACTCATGGATAAATATGCTATATTATTTAACTATCCACTCTGTCAATCAACACATCTTTGTCAATGATAAACTGCTTTTATCATGTGGAGCCTTCGAAGTACGTTTCTATACTTCTTGTGAGACTTAGATTCTTTTGCAATATGTATTGTGACATTATTATTGTAACGACCTAGAATTTCACTACTTGAATTTGTGAATATTTAATGTAACAACCCGCATATCTATCGATTTTATATTTTAATATTTTATCGTTAGTCGGATGTTAGTCCGAAAAGCTACTTTTTGCATACGGTCAAATTAGGACTCGAGACCACCCCTATTGAGTTCAAAATGACGTTTGCGATCTTTTTGAGTGTAAACTTCGATATGTTTGGAGATAGTGAAATTTTCGTCACTTTTCCCACTTGTGACTTTGGTTGGGACTGCACCTTCTTAACTCAGCCCAACCCCCTCTTCTCTTCATCACTTCATCAAACACTTCAAGCTTCTTCAAAAATGGTGGAGGGAAAGAGAAATTAAAATTCCAAGCTCGAGATCTTTAGTGAATTCAGCATCAAACTCCGACTTCAAGGTGAAGAACATAGATTCAAGCTAGGGGTTGATTCTTGCTGTGTTCTTAAGCTCTCCAACATCAAATTCGTGGAAAAGGTGAGATTTTTGATCTCACATCTTGCCTATAATCGTCATTGGACTGTTGGGAATGATTCCTCATCACTTTAGCATGTTTGTTGCATTTGGTTTGGATTGGATTGGCGAAAAATTCCAAATTTTAGTGATTTTGGTGAAAAAAACTGCTACTAGGTCGTTCTGGCCATTTTTAGCTCGTTCGGAGTTAGGTCGCCCATCCATAGGTCGTAGGTCGCCTGCGAGTTAAAGTCTTAGGTCACCTGCGAGTTAAAGTCTTAGGTCACCTGCGAGTTAAAGGCTTAGGTCGCCTGCGAGTTAAAGGCCTAGGTCGTTCACGAGTTAAAGGCTTTAGGTCGTTCGCGAGTTAACTCCTTAGGTCATCCAGGCTGCTAGCTCGCGTGTTGAAAAGTCTCCACTTTCTTAGGTCGTTGCCGACCTAAAATTCCAAGGCAAATCACTAAGTCGCTCGAATTTTGTTATGTCTTAGGTCGTTGCCGACCTATAATCCCCAGGCAAAGTTAAGTCGTTCGCGAGTTAAACCTTATGTCTTAGGTCGTTGCCGACCTATAATCCCCAGGCAAAGTTAAGTCGTTCGCGAGTTAAACCTTATGTCTTAGGTCGTTGCCGACCTATAATCCCCAGGCAAAGTTAAGTCGTTCGCGAGTTAAACCTTATGTCTTAGGTCGTTGCCGACCTATAATCCCCAGGCAAAGTTAAGTCGTTCGCGAGTTAAACCTTAAGTCGTAGGTCGTCTCCGACCTAATATTTCCCCTGCTATTTCACTAGGTCGCTTGACCTTAAGTCGTAGGTCGTCTCCGACCTATGCCCCACTAAGTCGCATCTCACCTTAGGTCGTAGCTCGTAAGTCGTAGGTCGTCGCCGACCTTACACTTGGTCTTTTTAGTTCGCGATTTCCTTAGGTCGAACCCCGTATTACTCTGCGTAGGCAATCTCTTCTGAAAAACATTTATCAGAATTTCTACTTTGGTGGTTTTGGGATTGACTTCTTTGGACTTTACTCACGTCTTCGAACGTGAATTGATTTGTTTCTACAATCGTTTTATGACTTGTCACTTTAAAGATATATGAAGGTTTCAATACTAATAGTAAATATCAAAACTCTTTCATCAAAGCGATTTCAACACTATTTTAAATATCAAAAGTTCGTTTTCTCAAACCGATTTTCAATCTACTAGTATATACAAGCCTTTACTTCACTCGAACGAGAAATCGACTTAAACGACTTAGTAAAATGGGTGGTATGAAACGCTTGCGTTCACTTCGTCGGTTAGCTCTTGGACTTGTTCGATTGAACCCTTTTTGTGACAATTTCCTAGTGAAGATTTACAGCTTGTTCGTAAATATTTAAGTTAAGCAAGTGGTTATGGGACATGAAGCTAAACTCATATATTTACTAGCTTGGTGTGATTGACACTTCCTTATGATCATGACGATCATTTTTGTGATTTAGACTAGCGATTGTGCGATGTCTCTTCGTCCGTGTGTCGGACTTGCCTTCGGGCCATCCGTGTGTTCGGAAAATTCAAATGGATAGCTTCCATGAGATAGCTTCTCGTCCGTGTGTTCGGACTTCCCCCTTTTAGTGATTTCTGGATTTCGTGTGTTGATTTCTGGGATTTGTTCTGGATTTCGTGTGTTGATTTCTGGATTTAGTGCTTCACCAACTTTTGTGGTTTTCACTGATATGATATCAGTTTTTGTGTAATGGTGAATTTGTGTGTCATTACCCTTTTTATGTGTTTGAATCTTTGAGAAGATTCTTGTGACATTGATTAATCCTTTGATTGATTATCATTTACATACTTATAGTAGTATGCCATCATGGTTATTATATGTTTATGCCATACCCCTTATCCTATATCATGTCATCTGATATTTATAGTTAGACTGATCCGTTTATTATTTTCTTATAAATAATACTCGGGTCAGACCGAGATGTTACAGGTGCTTCTGCTTGACTTCTCTTCAGGATTATTCTGACTTTTGGCTAACTACCTAGATTAGTAGTTTTTGGATGTACACCTTTGAGATATAGACTCTATGTTGTGTACTTATTCTTTTGTATAGCACGTGATGCTATTCTTTTGTATTATCGTGGATCTTTCCGACCACTACTCTGATGTACACTTTCATGTGATATATATATTTATTCATATCTTCTTCCGCCTTTGTGATATGGATGTCTGTGACTGATTTATGTTATGCATACTTCTATATTTGTTTCCGAAGATTATATATAGCCACCGTGTGATAGCTTTGTGTTTGTATCGGTATGTCGGATTTCCTCCTTAAAAGATATGCATTCTATACTATCTGACATATCGGTTCTCGCACAAAGAAATTTCATGGATGGTCGCTCCTCAACAGCCTTATTCTCCGTGCTAATTGACAGCACTACCCCGTAGTGTTCTTGGTTAGCGTGGGTATAGAGGTGGGGCGTTACATTTAATTAATTTTAAATATTCAAATAATAGGTTTATAACTAAAATAAACCCTTTTTAAATAAAGAAATAATGATGGTGAAAGAGTTTTCTAATTTAGTTTACAAAAATATTTAGTTCGATGTAAGATTGAAAATATGACCAGAATTTGTTTTCTGAATTTTCGACCTTTCGTCGGCTAAAGGTTATCAGAAATGTTATAACTCTTTTGTATGCACCAACACATAATTATAAGTTACTTAAGCATGTTTGAATGCATGTGAATATATGTATATATGCTTAAAGAAATATTTATATAAGGAAGCTTCCAACATAATCCACCAAAATGAATTAAATAAAGAAGCTTCCCATGTAAGCTAAGCTAATATAATTGACATGTAAGCTTGGCAAATATAATTAAATAAAGAAGTTTCCCATGTAAGCTAAGCAAATATAATTAAATAAAGAAGCTTCCCATGTAAGCTAAGCAAAAAAATGAATTAAATAAAAAAACTTTCGATGTAAGCTAAGCAAATATAATTAAATAAAGAAGCTTCTCATGTAAGCTAAGCAAATATAATTTAATAAAGAAGCGTCTTTGACAAGCTTTGTATGCTTATAAATACTAGCTTTTTCTAAACTTTTATTTCACTTTTCCACTCTCTTTTCATGTTCCAAACTTCCTAAATCTTTTAACCATAATTCCATGGCTTCCTAAACTCTTTCCAAGTTACAAAAATCTATATATTTCTACTTAAATCTCTTCCAAAGCTTGCTAAAACACTTACATACTCATCTCTTCACTTCATTTACAAAGTTAAAGCCCTCAACCCATCAAGACCGTACCATATACTCCCTAAGGCCGAACCTTTATGGTGATTTAAACTACTTAAAGACTTCATTTTCCAAGATTATACAAAGATATAGTCGTATTCGCAAAGATAGTACAATTCCGGTTAAAGTTAGCAAGCATTTTTGGTGAGTAAAGCTTCCTCTTTTATGCAAAGGTTTAAACTTTTATTGTTGATAATAATTGTGGTTGAATTGTTGCTTGGAAATTAGTGCGCTTGTGTTTTTATATACCTATTATTTATGATTCCATAATACGATATTGAATGGTTTAGTATTGATGATGTTTAGCTCGGAAATTGTTTAAACACCCCTTAGTAATTCAGCCATAACTTTTGCAAAATTAATCGGAATTTAGATTTATTTAATGATATGGAAAGCTAACTCAAAGTATTACAACATTTATGTTTATGATGTTTTAAATATCGAAAATTTTAGTCACTGAAATTGAGGTGCAAGTTCAGATAAGTTAGTAAGCATTTAGTAAGTTCGATGAAATATTGGTAGTTAAAGTTAATTATTTATAAGTAAATGCTCTCTATATGTTGTTCCATATTTAATTATCTTGTATATAAGTTCATACCTTTTTATGTGATGTTTGGTTATATTGTAATGACATAATTTTGTTTGCCGAACTGCTCGTATAGCGATAGTCGCTATATTGGCACTTTCGGAAAATCACTTCTTATCGAAACCTTTTGGTTTCATCTTCATGCTTGGAATTGTTTTACAAGTTAAGCAAGATTTCGATTAATGATGTTTTCAAAAATAATTAATTATTTTAATAATGATTATTTAATTTAATTAATTATTTAATTTAATTGTTTATTTAATTTATATGGATTAAGGTAACTAATTAACTTTAATGATGTATTTTAAATTTAACCAATTACTTGGTTAATGATGATTTAAATTTGGTTAATCATTTTATTTAATGATGTTTAAGGCTAATTAATCTTTTGATAATTATGGATTAAAGTTAATCAATTAATTAACCAATGATGTTTTTAAAATTAATTAATCTTTTTAATTAATGACTTTAAAAGGAAATTAATTTGTTTTAACTTTAATTAATCTTTTCGTAATGATGGTTTAAATTGATTAATCATTTTAAATAATGATATTTGATTGTTTATTTAATTTAATTATATTTAAATTTATTAATTAATTGAATTAATGATGTTTTAAAGGTGATTTACCCTTTTTAATTAAAGGTTATTGGAGTTAATTAATTAACTTAATTTATGAAGTTTCAAAGTGAATTTATAAAAGTAACAAGGAGGTTTTGACTTTGCTATTCATTTAAAAAAAATGATAATTAATTATTTATTAATTTAATTAATTATATTTACTAATTAATTGAATTAATAAGGTTTAAATGTGGTTTACCCTTCTTATTATTTAAAGTCGTTTGAAGTTCAAAAATCAAATTGTGAGATGAAGTTTAAAGTTAATTAATAAATATAATAAGGATGTTTTAAGTTATTAAATCCTTTTAAAATTAATGTTTTGGAGTTAGTAAACTCTTTTAACAAAGTGTTTTATAGCTAATACTTGTAATGTGAGGCCAAGCATGAATTCGGGTTTTTAAAAGAAAATGTTTGATTCGTTTATGGAAATGAATTAATTTCCGTGAAGCGATTCACTTATATGGGAATGATTTATTTGTATACTTAGCACTAAACGTCGAAGAAGTAGGCTTGTCGCTATTTCGAAAGTTAAGAATAATCATGAGACATAACTTTGAGGTAACACTACCTTGATTTGTCGGGTATTATTGTTAACCAAGAAATAGTACAAGTTGGAAATCGTTGAGTGGTGATAAGTACACAAGACTTAATTTCCATATACGATCGTTTTATATCCTCGATAGTTGGTTTCTCAGCTATCGGTCACTTTAGCTTTTTTATTATCGTCACTCTAAGATGATGTGTTGCTCATTTGAGCTTTTTTACCTTTGTCGCAAATGACTAAACCCAAAGAGCGAGTGGAAGCCAAGCTATATGGGGTTGCTCCCATTAGGCTATTTTCACATCCATTCTAGATTGGATTCGGTGTTGCGCATTGAGATGTGAAATACTCGGATACTCGGTAACCGTTGGCGGGGTCCGGCTTGGATGTGTCTGAGAGCCATCAAAGTTCTCCGCGTTAGCCATCGGAGTTCTCCATGTCCGAGGTCCATTCTATTGAGTTTGTACTATTATCTTGTTTCTCAATTTTGTCTAGTTTAGATTTTTATTCAGACCGTTTCTATTCTTTCAAGTCCAGACGTGTATCAATTATGCCCACTATCTATGTTTGAATTGTTCCCTATTGTTCATTTCCATTTTTGTTACGTTTGGTTGTTGTTTATGTGGAAGAAAATCCATTCCGCTTTAGCAACATGGTCCCATATGTTATTGTTTAAAAACACCCTATTATTTTAGAGTTTTACTCATACCAGACATTTTGTTTGACCCGAGCTGTTTATTTTTCATAAACTCTTTAATACTCAATTATATTTGAGTAGTCCAAGAATAGCAGGTTTTCTTTGGAGCTCTATGAAAACGATGGACGAGCATGAGGCTCCTTAGTTATCTAGTTATTTATTTCCATGTTATGATTATGTAGGTGTATTTTGTATCTTAAAAAAAATGAGAAGTCAGAATGTATAGCTATCAATCTGTTAGATGTAGTATTTTTTTATTACTCTGATAACTCCTTATAAGGAGTAACCTTTTGTACTATGTCATTGTGTATTATACGTAAACATTCCATTGTGAGGTTTATCTATTCTCTCTTGTTGTATTCTTTATTTTACCCAAGACCACTTGCCTTTCGAACGCTTGGGCAACGACATATGAATATCATGGATCTATTAAGTGTCGTTCCCAGGGGTTAGAAAGGTGGGTCATCATAATTATCATAAATAATCTTATGCGATTCTTAACATTTGAAATCACCCCTAGCCCATGTACAAACTTGTGCTGCATACATACATACATACATACATACATGCATACATACATACATACATACATATGCTTTCATCACTACCCTATTCAAGGCAATATACATAGCCTTTTGGTTGATTCAGCTCCAACCTTTCATTTAGAATGTTTCCAACTTAAAGCTCTTTAAATAAGGTTGAACATGAAATTAGGACAAACATACTATATTCTATATCACTTATGAAATTCTAGTCTAAGCACTCCTTTACAAAGTGTTTATTGATTTATAAAAAATTTATTAGTATTTCATAAATACTTGAGAATACTCTTAACTATCATTTAGGGATACCCGCTCAATGCACTAGTTATATAAGTGAACTACGATGCAGTAGACGGTGTATCATATATGATAATTCAGAAGGAACTGGGCCAGGCAGAAGCGCGTGAAATATGTAGATTTCAAAGAAAAATCCTATTTTGGATATATTGGGCATACAAAGCCTAAAGAGTATATCTGACCTAATTTAATGTAGCTTTAAATAAAATCTTATTTTATTTATTTTTGTTGAAAAGGGAGTCATAATTTTATTAAAATTTCAAACAATATGAGATTTATATAAAATATATCGTATCAAATATGATCTTATGTGTATGTGTGTGTGATGACCCACTATTTTAAAGGTAAAACCATTTATAAACAACATCAAAATACGCTTACAATTGATTCTAGAATTATAAGCAGTACACCATAGGTAGATAAAATTAAAAATCTAAAATAATGGATAAAAAGGGAATCCTCACAGGGAATTCAAAAATCAATATACATATACAATTTCATACCAATAATTAAAGATTGCACAAATATAATACACCACTTAATTTATACACTTCACTACATCAATTATTAAATAAAATCTTTGTAATTATGATGTAAGAGATAAACTAATCTATCTTGTAGACGCGACACCTTCTAGATCCTTTACTCCCTTATTTGATTTCACCTGCAAACTTAAAAATACACACACACACATATATATGCATATATATACATAGAATAGAAGGAAAGAATTTTCAACTATGTTTGGACTATGCCTAACTCTATACACCATGACCACAGACTTGATAGCTATTGCATAGGAGATTACTACCTATGTACCCCTTTTGGGGGATCAAATGCATGTAATTCTATTTCTTGCTCTTCTCCTACATCAAAATACTTATTAGTACATTACAACCATAACATCCATGCAACCATTGCAACAATCACCGACAATGCAATCAATGCAGCCATTGCAACCACTGCAAATAATGCAACTCAGGCAACTAATGCAAGCAGTAAAAAGAGAAAATAGCATTCCTACAAATTATCATATGGGACAACCACAACAATAATGACATACTTAGCCATTAAACATCAGTAACACACAATGTTGACTCCAATCATCAAATAAAAATAATAACAATATAAATATACTTACATTCACACCAATCATCCATTATAGCAACCCATTACCAATTTAAGTATAAATTACCAAATGTGTGCTAATCACCCCATAACAATGACACAATATCATTTATCAAATGCATACTAATCAAATCAACATTAGTAACACAACATCAATACCATCAAATATGTACTAATCATCCCACAATAGTATCGCAACATCAATCATCAAGTAACCATAATTAACTATCCATCGTCTAGTATTAATAATTGTAAAGCATTGTATACTCATCCTAATGCAATCTCATCATCATCATAAAACAAATACCTCACATATTACATCAATTCAGACATTGTACTTACAACAATTATCTTTTTCTTAAGTATAAAAATCATTTTACCATTGCTTATTACGAAAACATCTTTATTTACCTCCAAACGGTAAAAATCCTTTAAAACAATAAATACTTCAGAAATATTTTATTATAATCTTATTACTTCAAACCATATAAAGCATCGTATTTTCCATTAAAAATAAATAATATTCTAGTTTAAATGACCAGAACTCCTTTTTACTTCTATTCATCTCAAAATAGAAATTATTTTATCCAAAAACACTTTTGGAAAACAACTCTTTATTATTATTATTCAGAAAATATTTTCTTATTTTAATAATCAAGCAATAATAATAATAATTCACGCCGTAAACATTGTAAAATCAACCATTTTGTCATTTACATAAAACAATACTGTAACGACCCGCCTTTTAGGACAGTTTAAATCGACAAATCAAACACACATGCCGATTCCAAACCATTCTAAAGGGCGGATGGTTAATGGGGTAAATAAGAAAAGAAGAGAAAAGGAACAAAAAAACAATCACAGAATCTCGCAGCGGAAAGATAAAATATAATAGTCGAATAACAGTTCATGAAGCTGTTTAATATACTTTTGATTATCATTTATACATCATTTATCAGAGTTATACATATACAATAGAACGAATAAAATAATGCAGTAGACAGCATGATGCAAAGATAATAATAGTAATAGTAAACCAAATCTTCGTCTTCGTCCTCCAGAATAGATCTTCAAAATCTGGAAAACTCAGGACTGAACCGAGCGTAATGAAAAGACAAAACACTCGAGTCGGGACTAAAACATCCTTATGTAAGTTAAATCAATCGTAAATAAAGATGAATGTAACGGCGTTAGAGATGTTTACGGGGTTTGACATCTCCTATCCAGTGTCGACGTGTGTGCAATAACTCAAGAGATGTTACGGGATTTTCCATCACTTAAGGATCCGTTAAACTATCTACTATGTAGTACAATACGCTATTATACAATAATGTCTATCATAAAGTAAAATATCAAACTAGCGTTAAGCCATGGCCCATTCCACCCTTAACACATTTATATTCCCAAGAGCATATACAAGACCGTAGTTTCCCCAAAACCGGAAGTCACCAGAGGGCAATCCATATACTAAAGGTACAAACCAAAACGTAGTGGTCGCGAATAGGATAATCAGTATGACAAGGTACATGAGGCGATACCAACTAGGATACTAGTAGTTGCGTGATCCGGACTGATGTTGAGCATAGCAGCTACTACCTCAACACCGCGAAACAACACTCCCAAATCAAGGGGTGCACCCAAATCGAATCACAAATGTAATAGATATGGTATCGAAGAAGTGTGTCCGCTAGAGATGGCGAACCTCAATGGCCCGGCGCAGCTCCTGTTTTAGTCATGTCAGTGGTCATCCATTATCGTTCTCTTTCTTCAGTCAACGCGTTCACCAAACCATCCACTTCATTCTGGATCAACACTCCGCGTATAATAGTTATTAAAGTGGTGTTCGGTATCAACAGAGAGTATGTCCATATCCAATCCCGGTCTCTTTAATAACTACGTATTATTACACCGTTGGCTCTTTTACATTTCAAATCGATTCATAATTGATATCAAAATATCACATTTGCTTCAAAATCAAATCCGTTTCAAATATCATCATATCTATTTAAAATGTAAGGTTCCATTTCAAAAAAATCATTTTTCGCCTCAATATCTAATTTCGATTTCCAAATCATTTCGGATTTCATTTTAGGTTGCAACTCCATTTAACCCAATTCGTATTTAAATTCAAGATTTAAACATAAACATTTCACCTTATTGACCAGCTTGAAATTTTAGAAAAATAGTTTTAAATAGTTTAAATAATTAAAGTAGTTAAAAATACTTAAAGTTTTAAAACGGATTTAAAATAGATAAATTAGTTTAAAATAATTTAAATTGGGTTAAGTAGATTTAAAATAGATTAAAATAGTTTAAGTATTCAAAAATGGTTTATATAACTGAGTAATTTGGAAAACAAAATAAAACAGCTTCAAAACCAAACCATTTCAATTATAACATCCCAATTCAAAACAATTTCAATTTCCCTTCTACCGATTCAATTTCGATTTCGATTCAATCAACATCAACTTTGACTTCAAATTTATTCAATTTATATTCACTTTCAATTAATTCAATTTCAATTTATATCGATTTGGAGCTTGATTTTTCAATAATATCCATTTATAACACTTAACAAAATTATCGATCAATATTCAAGTTTAAGTCCAAATTTCAAATATGATTCAATTTCAAGCTCAATTTCAAAATATCATTTTTATATCACTTACTTAGTAATACTCAAAGCTTGAAATAATGTTCAATCTTTAAAACAAATAAATTTCCGAAATTCAATCCTATCCCAAATTTTTACATTTCAAAGTCTCAACTTAAATTATTTAACAATTTCTTTTAACCAAAATTTATTTCAACATTCCAAACTCAAATTTTTGCGATAAATTCGATTTTTATAAATTGATTTTATTTATAACTTTTAAATCAAAACGTTTAAATAAATTTCAAATCGACGATTTTAGAAATTATAAATTTAGCCAATCCAGTGTCCGTATATAATTTTCTATCCTATGGCCAAGTGATTAGTTATTTCAATTAAATGTCAGGGATGAATATATATCACTTAAACAAAATCACAGTGTCATATGTATGCATAGCAGTATATATATAAGCAAGTAAACATCCAAACATTTAAATATCAACCAATAACATCTATCGAAATACATCATCCAATAGACAATACAATTCATGGAAATTTCATAGTTATCAATGTCAGGTAATTCAATCGCAATTCAATTTTTATTTCAATTTGACTGTCAATTTAATTTTCAACGGTGAATTCAAATGACAATCTATATGACAATTAAATTTTATCAAACAACGACAAATAAAATTCATATCACTTCATAATATCAAACTTAACTACCATAAAGATATTTAGTACGTTGTGAATGTTATAAAACACTCACTTTGATTTTACGTTGCCAATCGTTCAAATTTTTAAATTAAATCGAGCGCGTTCGATTTAACAAAAAAATTTAACGAGCTCGAAACAGTTCCGGATCTGCACTGCAGCGTAGCACTCGTCGCTGTGATTCCAACGTTGCCAGTTACATCCGATTCTGTCAACGAATGAAGGAGTTACACTATTTTCAAATTTGAATACAATTTAAATAAACAATTCTCTTTTTTTTTAAACCGAGACAGATCTGCCGTTCGTTACCCTTCTGAAATCAAGACCGTGCATTGCTCCTTCTTCCCAAACACGCGCGTACCAGGCACCAGTAAAACCCATCACACGCAACACAAATCGCGAGCCGCCCCCACGTACGCTCGTCCGGAGATTGATCGAAGACCCCAGTTTGAACGCCCCTTGCGAGCCCTGCCAACGGCCAGAAACACGCGACACTCGGTTGCCTGAAGATCTCAAGAAACGTGCACAAACGGAGGGTAAACGTGGCCCAATTTCGCCACCTAACGACGATGCTAGGAAAGATCCACCGTTGGATATAACGAGCTCGACGAGCTCTACAACTTTCCAGTTGAAAGTTTTGGACGATAACGAGTGGATGAGCGAAGATCGAAGGGAGAATACGGAAGAGTTTCGGCCATTAATCCATAGAACGGCGGCCACGAAATGGAGCTAGGGTTTTCTGCTGAGCAAATGCGTATATACGCGTATAGAATATTATTAAAATATTATATTTCCAAAATTCAAGCTTTTTCAAACGAACTCCAAACGAGACGTGCCGACAGGCGTTCGTAATGTTTTACCCACATTTCGAACACAATGGAATAGGTTCCGGAGGCTAATTTGATCGTATGTGTGAGTTATGGAAATAACGATCGATTTTAAATTAAACCGATTAATTGAATTTCTAAGCGTTTTCAACTGCCACGGTCAAATGGTAACTCCGATTGCTACGAAATTTGAAATCCGATAATAATAAACTATTACGGATCCAATGGAACTAGTTTCGTCGAATTTCGAGACAGTTCGAAAAATGGCTATTTTTCAGTCGATAATTAAATATTAAAAATATTCAATTTTCACAAATTAACTTTAAATTCAATTTTAAAAGTTCTATAACATTACTATAACTCCAATATGATAAGATAAAATTTTACAAATCACTTTCAATCATATTCAACTCGATTTTCAATTATTTCCGAAATTCAACATATTAAATTATCGATTTAATTGTCTAATTAATCCAATATTCGAAAAATAAATTATTCGACTGTTTAATTTCAATATAAAATTCCCAATTTTAAATTATTAACTTTTAAATCAAATTTCAATTGTTCACAAATCCCATTTTTAATTTCACAGTAATTAACAATCTTTTATAATGCAGTTTTCCATTATAAACCCAATATAAAAGATTATATTAGATTCAGCGTTCAATTATATTGTAATTCAAATTCAAGTTATTTAATTCCAAATGAATTCTTTTATTTCAATTTACACTTTCATTATTGAATCAACCATTTACTTATACATTATTATCAATAGTTTATAATTCATTTACTTTCATTTTCTTCAGCTATCATCTTATTTAAATTCACATTAATATTAAATTACATTCATTTACGTTGATTTCCATATTATAACTTCAATATTAAATGTAACATTTTATTTATTTCGTTGTTTATAATCAAATTCAATTCAATTACTTGTTACATTCAAATTTAAATCTTTACTTACGTTCAATTACAAGTTAACATCTTTATCGAATTACAGTTTCAGTTATTATCTGCTTTCAATCAACTGTAATATTAAGTTACATTTATTTATATTAGTTTCAATAACATAAACTTCCATTATTAAATCTACCATTTTATTTATTCTTTGTTTAGAATCATAACCAATTTGGTTTACAATCAAATTCAATTCATTATTTACATTCACTACAAGTTAACATCCATGTTTAATTTACAAATAAGTTATTCCAGAATTCAGTTTTGTATTTTAACTTGTAATTCACATTTAACAACACAAAATTTTATTTCCTTCGGATTTTTTTTTAATCCAACATTTTCATTTTAATTCGTATTTTAAAGTGTTAAAAATACGGGTCGTTACATTCTCCCCCACTTAAAACTTTTCGTCCTCGAAAAGGAAAAAGAAGGGAAAAGAAACTAAGTAAAGGATTCAACATTTGATATATTTTATTCAAAATTATCAACTTATAAAACAATGAAATTCCATTCAAAAGTCATAGCTACGCTTCCACTAAGTTACTTCGAACGGCTTTCTAATTTAAAATTAGTTATCAAAACAAGTTATAAATTTAAAACTTGAAAAATTTTCTAACACCCGGATTTACGAAAAATTTCGGCAGAGTCTCCTTTGCACGGCTCGATCGGTACAACTACAAAATGCCTCTACGGGCCCCAAACCAACAAAAGAAAATCAAAAGCCAAGTGGCTCATCAAAAATCACCAAATCCAATGACAAAATAAACATGTACCTTTTGTCGGGCAATCCACATTTTCTTAATTTTAAATGCCTGCATCTCATTTACCAATGATATCCAATTATGCAATTTAAAAGAATCATTTTATATTTGGCATCTTCAATTTCTAATATTAGCTTTAATTCAGTCAGTAAGCCGTACATATATCATTCGTGAGCAATATCAAATCTAATCGCCTATTCGATCACACAATTTCACTTCCAACTAGTATCGTTCACACGACTCTCTAGTGCGGACTCAGATTTGGTTCCTTGATTGGAAACTGTTACTCTCCTTGCATAGCCATATACTATGATAGAGAATTCCAAAATCAAATCAAAATCCATATCCAGGGTTCGCCGTCGAGAATCGAGTGAAAAATCCTAACTTGGATCGATATAAATTATCTTAAAATTTTGTGCTCGAATGTGGATCAAATCGTTATGCGAATAAAATAATACTCGTACAACTTACGTATTACCTTTCAATAGATTTCAATACAATGTATCTATATTATATTTCTTTTGCTTACCTTCATTTCATTTACAGTTAATGATTTATAGTATAATATTCATATCCCTAATTTACTTGGTATCTATTTCTTTACCAAGTATATTCTTTAATACTACCATTTCTTAAACATTATTCGATAGAATTTACTTACTCAAGTCCATTTTTAAACATTATAAAATTTTAAATTCCTTTCCAATTGATTCTTAGCCATACCAAATTCTTTGGTTTACATTTACTTCATATTCATAGTTTCAGTTAATAACCAATTTATTTGTGGAACATTTTATTAATCATCACTTTAGTTTATAGTCATCCCATAAATTCTATTTTCTTAGTTTACAGTTATCTCAAAAGTTACAAATTCAATTCCAATTTCTTTGCAATTTATATTTATTTCCATAACCAATGTACAAAGATAATTTTGCAATTCATTTGCCTTCTTTCTTAAGCTCACTCATTTATTAAATTTTTGTCATTGATTATTTCAGAATATACTTAAGTATATAAGTAATTTAACTACTTTAATTAAATTCAATTTCATTTTCCATTTATTCTTAGCTATACCAAATTCTTTTGTTTACATTTACTTCATTTCATAATTTCAGTTAATAATGTACTTCATTTTCATAATTTCAGTTAATAACAGACTTATTTGTGGAACATTTTATTAACCAACACTTTAGTTTATTAGCCATCCTATAAAAGTCATATTTAAGAAGTTGGACTTTATCTAAGTTCATAATTACCTCAAAAGCTACAAATTTCAATTTCACAATTTCTTTGCAAATTTATATTAAATTCTATAACAAATTTACAAAGATATTATTTAGTTCCTTTGTCTGCTTCCTTAAATTCTACTTACTTATTCCTTTTAGCCATTCATCATTTCATATTATACTTAAGTATATAACATTTTTATCACAACCAAATTTCCATTTATATACATTTTAATTACTTTTAAGTTTTGCTTACTTGTATATTTCAATTACTTTTAGGTTTTGCTTACTTGTATATTTCAATTACTTTTAGGTTTTGCTTACTTGTATAATATCTCATTTCATATCTAAAACATCATTTTAACTTTTAGTATTTGGTAAGTCATATTATATGTTTTTAGAATTCAATTTGATACAATACAATTTATAGGATTCATTTTACTAAATTAGAATGTTCACAAATTTTACTTGTTTTAAATTTTCTTTACTTTTCAATACTTTTCAATTTTAAGAGTTACACTTCAACTCTAAAGTTTCTCAAAACCTTTAGCTTAGAGTTTTTAATCCTCTTATTATATAAGTTCTGATTATTCACATTTCATTCAGATAATTTGAAAAATATTAATTAACAGAACTTAGAAATTTAAATGCCCGGATCATTTTAAATCATTTGAAATAAAATAAAATCATTTGAAATCTATATATATCAAATCATACTTTCTAAGTTTAAACCAAAATGCATTTTTTCAAAACAGTTTCAAAGCAAAGCAAAGCTTCGCATAAGTCTCCTTCACTTTGAGACTCGAAAATGAACGTCGATGATGCTGCGCAGTCATCACCGAAATTATTTTCCAGCGACATAAGAGAGGAGCACTGAATTCATTCCTTCTTAAAAGTCCTTTCAAAAATATTTCCCATAAATATTTTTCAACTAATATCACTACATATTTTTTTCTTCAAAGTTTTGAAAAACCATTTTCAAAATCCCCGGGTCTTAAATTCAATATTTCTAAATTTAAATATATCTTGATTTATAAGCCACATTTTATAAATTATTCTCACAAAATTTTGCTTTCTTAAAACATTCCCTAAATTGTTTTATCATTATTTATTTTGTAATATACCTTATTTATTAAAACACAATATCCAATTTGTGATACCCATCTATATTATCCTTTCTAACAACCAAACAACTGGATGAATCAAAATAGTTTCTAAAAATTATTTCTTTATGTATAAAATATAATTAGGGAAAAATTATTTCATTTACCCCATTTCAAAACAATACTATGTCGAATTGTTATGTTTAAGTGTTTAGAGACCCCTATCAATGACGTTAATTACTCGTATTGACCAGAATCCATAAGCCACTCAACAAATCAACCAACACAATATAAAATAATTTTATGTTACTAACAAATACGCTCTCTCAAACATACACTCAGCGACTCATCATAGGGTATAACTACCCTATTTATAAAGAGTCAGACCCCACAAAGCTAAGGTTATCGCTAAACCAAAGCTCTGATACCAACTGTAACGACCCGCCTTTTAGGACAGTTTAAATCGACAAATCAAACACACATGCCGATTCCAAACCATTCTAAAGGGTGGATGGTTAATGGGGTAAATAAGAAAAGAAGAGAAAAGGAACAAAAAAACAATCACATAATCTCGCAGCGGAAAGATAAAATATAATAGTCGAATAACAGTTCATGAAGCTGTTTAATATACTTTTGATTATCATTTATACATCATTTATTAGAGTTATACATATACAATAGAACGAATAAAATAATGCAGCAGACAGCATGATGCAAAGATAATAATAGTAATAGTATACCAAATCTTCGTCTTCGTCCTCCAGAATAGATCTTCAAAATCTGAAAAACTCAGGACTGACCCGAGCGTAATGAAAAGACAAAACACTCGAGTCAGGACTAAAACATCCTTATGTAAGTTAAATCAATCGTAAATAAAGATGAGTGTAACGGCGTTAGAGATGTTTACGGGGTTTGACATCTCCTATCCAGTGTCGACGTGCGTGCAATAACTCAAGAGATGTTACTGGATTTTCCATCACTTAAGGATCCGTTAAACTATCTACTATGTAGTACAATACGCTATTATACAATAATGTCTATCATAAAGTAAAATATCAAACTAGCGTTAAGCCATGGCCCATTCCACCCTTAACACGTTTATATTCCCAAGAGCATATACAAGACCGTAGTTTCCCCAAAACCGGAAGTCACCAGAGGGCAATCCATATACTAAAGGTACAAACCAAAACGTAGTGGTCGCGAATAGGATAATCAGTATGACAAGGTACATGAGGCGATACCAACTCGGATACTAGTAGTTGCGTGATCCGGACTGATGTTGAGCATAGCAGCTACTACCTCAACACCGCGAAACAACACTCCCAAATCAAGGGGTGCACCCAAATCGAATCACAAATGTAATAGATATGGTATCGAAGAAGTGTGTCTGCTAGAGATGGCGAACCTCAATGGCCCGGCGCGGCTCCTGTTTTAGTCATGTCAGGGGTCATCCATTATCGTTCTCTTTCTTCAGTCAACGCGTTCACCAAACCATCCACTTCATTCTGGATCAACACTCCGCGTATAATAGTTATTAAAGTGGTGTTCGGTATCAACAGAGAGTATGTCCATATCCGATCCCGGTCTCTTTAATAACTACGTATTATTACACCGTTGGCTCTTTTACATTTCAAATCGATTCATAATTGATATCAAAATATCACATTTGCTTCAAAATCAAATCCGTTTCAAATATCATCATATCTATTTAAAATGTAAGGTTCCGTTTCAAAAAAATCATTTTTCGCCTCAATATCTAATTTCGATTTCCAAATCATTTCGGATTTCATTTTAGGTTGCAACTCCATTTAACCCAATTCGTATTTAAATTCAAGATTTAAACATAAACATTTCACCTTATTGACCAGCTTGAAATTTTAGAAAAATAGTTTTAAATAGTTTAAATAATTAAAGTAGTTAAAAATACTTAAAGTTTTAAAACGGATTTAAAATAGATAAATTAGTTTAAAATAATTTAAATTGGGTTAAGTAGATTTAAAATAGATTAAAATAGTTTAAGTATTCAAAAATGGTTTATATAACTGAGTAATTTGGAAAACAAAATAAAACATCTTCAAAACCAAACCATTTCAATTATAACATCCCAATTCAAAACAATTTCAATTTCCCTTCTACCGATTCAATTTCGATTTCGATTCAATCAACGTTAACTTTGACTTCAAATTTATTCAATTTATATTCACTTTCAATTAATTCAATTTCAATTTATATCGATTTGGAGCTTGATTTTTCAATAATATCCATTTATAACACTTAACAAAATTATCGATCAATATTCAAGTTTAAGTCCAAATTTCAAATATGATTCAATTTCAAGCTCAATTTCAAAATATCATTTTTATATCACTTACTTAGTAATACTCAAAGCTCGAAATAATGTTCAATCTTTAAAACAAATAAATTTCCGAAATTCAATCCTATCCCAAATTTTTACATTTCAAAGTCTCAACTTAAATTATTTAACAATTTCTTTTAACCAAAATTTATTTCAACATTCCAAACTCAAATTTTTGCGATAAATTCGATTTCTATAAATTGATTTTATTTATAACTTTTAAATCAAAACGTTTAAATAAATTTCAAATCGGCGATTTTAAAAATTATAAATTTAGCCAATCCAGTGTCCGTATATAATTTTCTATCCTATGGCCAAGTGATTAGTTATTTCAATTAAATGTCAGGGATGAATATATATCACTTAAACAAAATCACAGTGTCATATGTATGCATAGCAGTATATATATAAGCAAGTAAACATCCAAACATTTAAATATCAACCAATAACATCTATCGAAATGCATCATCCAATAGACAATACAATTCATGGAAATTTCATAGTTATCAATGTCAGGTAATTCAATCGCAATTCAATTTTTATTTCAATTTGACTGTCAATTTAATTTTCAACGGTGAATTCAAATGACAATCTATATGACAATTAAATTTTATCAAACAACGACAAATAAAATTCATATCACTTCATAATATCAAACTTAACTACCATAAAGATATTTAGTACGTTGTGAATGTTATAAAACACTCACTTTGATTTTACGTTGCCAATCGTTCAAATTTTTAAATTAAATCGAGCGCGTTCGATTTAACAAAAAATTTAACGAGCTCGAAACAGTTCCGGATCTGCACTGCAGCGTAGCACTCGTCGCTGCGATTCCAACGTTGCCAGTTACATTCGATTCTGTCAACGAATGAAGGAGTTACACTATTTTCAAATTTGAATACAATTTAAATAAACAATTCTCTTTTTTTTTTAAACCGAGACAGATCTGCCGTTCGTTACCCTTCTGAAATCAAGACCGTGCATTGCTCCTTCTTCCCAAACACGCGCGTACCAGGCACCAGTAAAACCCATCACACGCAACACAAATCGCGAGCCGCCCCCACGTACGCTCGTCCGGAGATTGATCGAAGACCCCAGTTTGAACGCCCCTTGCGAGCCCTGCCAACGGCCAGAAACACGCGACACTCGGTTGCCTGAAGATCTCGAGAAACGCGCACAAACGGAGGGTAAACGTGGCCCAATTTTGCCACCTAACGACGATGCTAGGAAAGATCCACCGTTGGATATAACGAGCTCGACGAGCTCTACAACTTTCCAGTTGAAAGTTTTGGACGATAACGAGTGGATGAGCGAAGATCGAAGGGAGAATACGGAAGAGTTTTGGCCATTAATCCATAGAACGGCGGCCACAAAATGGAGCTAGGGTTTTCTGCTGAGCAAATGCGTATATACGCGTATAGAATATTATTAAAATATTATATTTCCAAAATTCAATCTTTTTCAAACGAACTCCAAACGAGACATGCCGACAGGCGTTCTTAATGTTTTACCCACATTCCGAACACAATGGAATAGGTTCCGGAGGCTAATTTGATCGTATGTGTGAGTTATGGAAATAACGATCGATTTTAAATTAAACCGATTAAATGAATTTCTAAGCGTTTTCAACTGCCACGGTCAAATGGTAACTCCGATTGCTACGAAATTTGAAATCCGATAATAATAAACTATTACGGATCCAATGGAACTAGTTTCGTCGAATTTCGAGACAGTTCGAAAAATGGCTATTTTTCAGTCGATAATTAAATATAAAAAATATTCAATTTTCACAAATTAACTTTAAATTCAATTTTAAAAGTTCTATAACATTACTATAACTCCAATATGATAAGATAAAATTTTACAAATCATTTTCAATCATATTCAACTCGATTTTCAATTATTTCCGAAATTCAACACATTAAATTATCGATTTAATTGTCTAATTAATCCAATATTCGAAAAATAAATTATTCGACTGTTTAATTTCAATATAAAATTCCCAATTTTAAATTATTAACTTTTTAATCAAATTTCAATTGTTCACAAATCCCATTTTTAATTTCACAGTAATTAACAATCTTTTATAATGCAGTTTTCCATTATAAACCCAATATAAAAGATTATATTAGATTCGGCGTTCAATTATATTGTAATTCAAATTCAAGTTATTTAATTCCAAATGAATTCTTTTATTTCAATTTACACTTTCATTATTGAATCAACCATTTACTTATACATTATTATCAATAGTTTATAATTCATTTACTTTCATTTTCTTCAGCTATCATCTTATTTAAATTCACAGTAATATTAAATTACATTCATTTACGTTGATTTCCATATTATAACTTCAATATTAAATGTAACATTTTATTTATTTCATTGTTTACAATCAAATTCAATTCAATTCAATTACTTGTTACATTCAAATTTAAATCTTTACTTACGTTCAATTACAAGTTAACATCTTTATCGAATTACAGTTTCAGTTATTATCTGCTTTCAATCAACTGTAATATTAAGTTACATTTATTTATATTAGTTTCAATAACATAAACTTCCATTATTAAATCTACCATTTTATTTATTCTTTGTTTAGAATCATAACCAATTTGGTTTACAATCAAATTCAATTCATTATTTACATTCACTACAAGTTAACATCCATGTTTAATTTACAAATAAGTTATTCCAGAATTCAGTTTTGTATTTTAACTTGTAATTCACATTTAACAACACAAAATTTTATTTCCTTCGGATTTTTTTTTAATCCAAAATTTTCATTTTAATTCGTATTTTAAAGTGTTAAAAATACGGGTCGTTACAAATACCATTTTATTGAAATTCGTATTATTATTATTTAAGATGTCATTTTATTTATTATTATTAATAAATTTTCCAAATCTTAATATTCTAGTTATTATTTATAAATTTCCCAAAAATTGATAAATAATAAACTTAGTAAATTTCATACTTTAATTTCAATAAAGTTGGTTAAATCATCGTTATTTATATATATCATCCAAAATATGTAAACAACCTCATTTAATATTTACCTATCTACTTTCTCATTATTATCCATTTTATTTCAATTTACTATCTTCCCATCAAAATCAAATACCTATTTTAATTAAATACCCAAATATAAAAAAATCAATAATAATTGTCATATCAAGGCAAATACATCCAAAATGTTATAACAATCAAGCAGCTATCTATAGAACACAAAATATCAATGAATATGATTTTTCATCAATGATTATGAATTTATAATTTAAATCTCAATTAATTATATAAGTAATTCATACTAACATGCTTTTTCCAATAGTCTCCAATCTTTGCAAACCTAGAGCTATATCGTTTAAAATTATGCTACAAATCCAATAGAAGAAATTGTGCATGAATCAGAGTTCGTATATGCAAGATATTCAAGTTAGAATATAAACAATAAAAATAATTGTATACATATCGTATACCATATACTTCCCCTATCTCCTTAAATATCACGCTCAACCTAATTCATATCGTCCCCCACTTTCATCACTATCATATGCAACTCCACATAGCCATTCCATGATCGGCCACCACCACTCGAACCATCTTACTACCGCCTACCAAAAGAACCCCACCATGAAACTTCCGCCATAGTTTTGACGAGCATATCTGTCCAACTCATGCACTTATAGGACAATCAGACCCAACCGATCATCCCCACCCGGCCTCCTCCATAACCCAGTGCCCTCTGATCTTCCCCTAGTTTTCGTTTCTTCATTGATCACAAGCACTAAATTAGATGGTCAATGTTTAGTCGCCAATTTCCAGTCGCCTCGAATGTCCATTCGCTGAGAGCTTTCTAACGGTATATAATTCTATAGGATTGTGACACTTTGATTTTTAGTCATTTTTTAGTTAGAGATAATTACCCACCATTAACAGATAATTTCGAGATTAGGAAAGAAAACTAAAGATAGAGGTGACCTCTAGGGTTTCGTAGCCTTACATATTTAATCGTTAGGCTGGGTTATGGGCTGTGTATCCATTTTGGCCTAAAATAGCTACCTATGCTGTTTAAAACACTATAACACTTCTATTTTGCAAACTGTAACTCCAAATATATCAAAATTAAATATCAAACTGACCAACTTGGAAAGACCTTCACAACGGTTATAAATATGACACCTGATTCTCATTTATACTATAAATTCATTTTTAATTATTTTAATATTAAAGGCATAAAATTTGCGGCTCTTTACATTCTTTTCCTTTAAAAGAATTGCACCCTCGTAATTCCCTAAATATAAATTTCAATCAAATTAATTAAGTTTCATCATGGACTTAATCACAATATACGAGGAACCGTATTAGTCACAAGTTAACAAAAAAATAGCATATAACGGCCATATAACACCATTAATCGTGACAAAATACAATTCATTCACGGTAATGAATTTAATTTTGTACATACTATAATACCACATGCACTTCCTCAATCATACAATTCAAACTATAATATGTAAAATAACATAACAAAAAAGTGAAGCAATCTCAATCATAGATTGGCCTATATTATGTGTCTCCATAATTCCACCATAACAAAAGTTCACAACAGAACATAAGCTAATAAAAACATGCTTACAAATAAATGAATACACATAAGTCAATCACCAGCATAGGCTATTGAAATAAAAACACATACTTAAAATAATACGGTATAATCACCATACTAACCTATCAACCAATAACATGTGCGTGTTAATTCCTATGCTAACTACACATCCATTATAATATGTTTATCCTCAAAATGGTCGATGAACTTCCTCATACTCTCATCTTTATAATAATCGGTGTACCACTCCATTTTCACACCATCTTGAATATCCTATGCACCCACTTATAGTCACATCCTCAAAATAACATGTGCCTACTCATTGCTATATCCTCAAAATAATAATGGACATCTACTCATACTGTAGTTGCATTAATACTCGATCCTCCAATCCACATCATAAGGTCTCTTCCAAATGACCACCCTCATAAGGTTAATGAATACCCATCATCATTATAGTATTGTGCTTTGAGATATATGAGAACTCATCATTATTCAGTTTCTTTGCTTGTATCCATGCTACTTAGAGAGCCAGGAACTAGGCTACCCATCTGGCCACCTAGGGCAAGGCGAATCTCCTATCTAAAGATCCGAGGCCCATTATATGCACATGTGAGGGTCCTTACATACCTCTATTTTACGAGCAACATCGAAAAATTCGAGCATCAACAATCATTTGGTACACATCCATAAAAGAACTCATCTTGTTCCGATATCCAGATCACAACAAAAAATCTAATTCCAATATCCTCTTATAGTGATTCCTTCATCCGATGAGAGGGATGACTCACCCAAAATACCAAAAGAGGGATCTGCTAATGAGTAGAGTCCCAATACATCTTCAAAGCAGAACATTTATCAAAACATTTTTATTTTCAATTGGAATTTTCATCCTCCTTTAAAAAAATTATTTTTCTTCCTAAAAATATCTCCGCCATTTTATAAAACAGTTTCTCAAAATATTTTCATAATTTTAATTAATTAAAACTAATTTTGGAGAAAACAAAATTTTATTAGAATTTCAGACCATAAAAATCCCTCCAAAATAGAAAACCTTTGATTTAAAAACATTTATGGAAGCCGATAATTATTTGTATAAAACAAATACTGAAATTCTTGTTTTAAAATTCCTTTGTATAATGAACCCCTGCCCATCGTCTTGATTCCCCAGTGGTACCCACTAAGTCCTTGGTCACCGAAATCCTCTAATCACTATTACTTCATCTTTAAGGAACATCTTCTCATCTCTTAGTCAATCCGATTATCCAGTCTTCCTCAGCTTAGAAAATTATGATATCCCACTATGACTAAATCAAATGTTTCCCTTAACATCCTACTAGTTTCTCCAATCATACAACTACCAATACATAGCAAACTGGCAAACAAACGAACAACGGCCAAACAAATAAACTAATTATAGTAAATGGACAATCAACAACAACCAATCAAGCAAAGGAGATTAATCTAGACAAGTATGACATGAAAAAAAGAAGTTAACATCAAACAAACAAATAGACAAACAAATAATGAAAATCAATCATTGTAAACAAACAACCAACAAAATAATACAAGCATAAGAAATTAATTTAAATGAGCACATCATAAATTAATAATAAGACATAGGTAAATAAGCAGTTAAATTTTCTTAATTGTGAATAATTTAACAAACAACAATGCAATACAAACAATTCAACCAAGGCAAGCCAACATAAGCATAAGGTAACTATCTTATACATCAAAATAGGCAGTTTCTACATCATAATCCCTCCTGCTCCATGAAAAGGAATAAGACATCCCCATAGCTCTTTAAGGAAAGTCACACACAATAGTCATAAATGTAACATACCCCGTTATTTTACACCCTTTGTTATAAAATCTAGTTTTATAGTTCTCAACTAATATGATCTTCAAATCTGGTCTTTTAAACCAAAACTCTTTACTCAAGAATGTTTTTTTTTCACAGAGTACCCTTATGTGAGAATCCTTGCAACCAAAATCAATTTTCAAGAAAAAGATTCTAAAATCAAAGATACTTCTTTGATAAAACTTTCCACTCAAATAAATACTTTATTACATTCTTTACTTAAAAAGATACTTCCCAAGTAAAATACTTCCATCAATTATTTTCACATATTCCAACCAATAATATAACTTCTCAAGTATCTCCGCTATATAATTTTCAAATTTCTTCCTTTGAGAAAATAATTCCTTCAGAGTAAAAATATATTTTTTCGTAAATAATCTCTTTGTAATAAATCTTCCCCGACTCATATAATATTTATTGTAAAGGATGTTTCAACAAAATATTCTTTTCTTTTAAAATAAAGGTTCTCACTAAATATTCTCTAATAAGGTACTTTTAAAAAACAATTTAAATTTTATACAATTATCAAAATAGTTTTATCCTCTTTAAAACATCGTATTAAATAAACACTCCTCAAACCACACCTGTAACGACCCGTAAATTAATCGTCTTGTATTTGAATACTCAAATAAAATTTAAATGTTTAAATAATGGATTTTAATAACCAAATAAAATTATTTTAAATATTAATTAATGATATTAAAATCATTTTCAAATCTTTTTTTATCAAAATAGCTAGTTCAAATAAAAATAGAAAATGTGATCGAAAAATGTTTTTTGAAATTTCGACTTTTCGGTATCGGAAAGTCATTGAAAACATCGTGCACATTTTGTATACACATGCACATACATGTACACATGCCATATGGTAAGATAAGTAAAGTATTAATAGTAATAAACCATGATTAATTTAAATATAAACATGATAAGACACATTATGTTTAAATAAAAGAAAAAAATAAAATATAAAATAACCTCTCATGCACCACCGTCACCTAAACTAGGACATAAGGCATGGTGAAAGGGGGAGGGACCTAGGAGGGTGCGTGTGCACCTAAAGAGTAGGGGGAGGTATGGGAGCTTGTACATGACAATATTAATATATTTTAAATGTTAAAATTAATTTAAGTACTTCATTTCTTTTGCCTATAAATACTCCTCAACTCCACGCATTTTCCACTTTGTATATTCATTTCTATCTTCTTTTCTTTTCTCTTCATATCCATGTATACATCCATCATGGCTTCTAAAATTATTTCCAAAGTCAAAAACTAGTGAATACACTTCTAAAAATCAAGCTAAACTCCATACCTCACTTCCTAAAACCATTCTCTACTAAACAAGAGCCTATACCCCTATATATCCACCATGATCGAGCCCCATATGGTCTAGGCCGAGCCTAAAATCTCCACCAAGATCCACTAAATCGAGCCATTTGCATAGTAGAGCTTAGATCTTATGGCATTAGTGAAGTTAGTGCAAGTTCGGTTAAGTTAGTAAGCGTTTTGGTAAGTAAAGCTTCCACCTTCAAGCTGAATGTTTTCAAACTATATTTCTGTTCATGTTATAGCTATTGAATGCTTGTTGTATTTTTGAAATAAAAGTTTGGTTGTTGGATTGGTTTGTTTCTTGGAAGTTAGTCGCTTTGAAAAGTTAGTAAGCGAATCATAAGACATATGAAAATTTAGTAGTTAAATTTATGCCTTTGTTAATAAATGCTTGATATATATTGTATTATTGTAAATCACCATGTATATATGCTCATACGCTTGCTATGTGATATGTGGTTGTATTTCAAATGACATAAACTTGAATTCCGATCTGCCCATGTTGCGTTAGTCGCTATATCAACACTTTTGGAAAATCACCTTTTATCGAAACCGTTTGGTTTCATCAGCATGCTTGGAATTATTTTACAAGTTAAGCAAGTTTTTGATTAATGATGTTTTCAAAAATAATTAATAAGGATTATTTAATCTAATTAACTATTTAATTAATAAGGATTAAAGTTAACTAATTAATCTATTAATGATGTGTTTAAAAGTAACTAATCACTTGGTTAATGATGTTTTGAAATTAATTAATCATTTTATCGAATGATGTTTAAGGTTAATTAATCTTTTAATAATGATGGCTTAAAGTTTAATAATCAATTTACTAATGATGTTTTTAAATTAATCAATAACTTTTAAATTTGATATTTAATTACTTATTAATTAATTAAATTAATTATATTTAAATATTATTAATTAATTTAAATTAATGATATTTTAAAAGGTGATTTACCCTTGTTAATTAATTAACTTAGGTAACAAAGTTTTAAAGTTAATTAATCAATGTAGTAAGAATGTTTTAAGTTGTTAATCCTTTTTATAATGATGTTTCAAAGTTAGTAAACTCTTTTAACAAAGTGTTTTCAAAGCTAATACTTGTAATGTGAAGCCAAGTACGAATTCAATTTTTAAAATAAAAAGTTTGATTCATTTATGGAAATGAATTAATTTCCATAAAACGATACCACTTATATAGAAACAATTTATTTGTATACTTAGCACTAAACATCAAAGAAGTAGACTTGCTTTTATTTCGAAATTTAAGAATAGTCGTGAGACATGACTTTGAGGTAACACTACCTTGACTTGTCCAGTATTATTGTTAACCAAGAAACAGTACAAGTTTGAATTCGATGAGTGCCGATGGGTATACAAGACTTAATTTTCATATATAATCGTTTTATATCCTCAATAGTTGGTTTCTCGGTTATCGATTAACTCCGCTTAATTATTTTTGTCACTCTAAGATGCTTTGTTGCTCCATTGAGCTTTAATATCCTTTGTCGGAAATGACTAAATCCAAAGCGCGAAAGGAAGCTAAGCTATGTAGGGTTGCTCCCATTAGGGTACTGTGACGCCCCACCTCTATGCTCACAATAACAAAGAGTATTAAAGGAAATACTATCTGTTATCACAAAGAATAAGGCTGGATAGGAGCGGCCATCCGTAGTTAGACCTTACACTAGTATTGGTTATTTCGATAGGAGTGGTATATATTTTTATTTTTCATCTCTTATTTATTTACTCCCATCGACATACCCAATTCCAGTATAAAACAAACTACGATGGTTCATAATAGTTTAGGACAATAGATATAATAATAACATAGATAATATAAATGCGGAACACAGATAAAACAAAAAGTCTCATATATATAATAACTGATGTCAGTTACCATACATGTGATACAGTACATATGATACAACTACAACTGTCGACTCTGGAAGTTATATACACAAGTACATTATCGTGATTAATATACATGAATACATAACATCCTATACTAAGACAACGACTACTCCAAAAGAATGAAAAGACTTCATAGCTCTAGCAGCAACCCAAAGCAAGATATCTACAACCTGTAATAACTCGGTCTGACCCGAGTATTAAATTCAAAAGAAAATAATACACGGGTCAGTCTAATTCAAACTCAGTTATTAGTGCATAGAAGCAATAATAATTAAATAATGAATAGACGACAGTCACAATAATTCTCGTCTATCCGATCCTTTAATAAAGAAATTGGATAATGGTAAATATAACACTTTATAGTGTTAAACAACAAATCAGCAGATTCAAATCATCAACATAGATAAATGAAAAGATCATCAATGAAGACAATTTAGAAAACATCAGAATTGCCTAAACGGCAATTAACAACAAAATCTAATTATTAACAATAATTAGAAACTCATAATCTAATTATCAAATAGATAATTAGACAACAACAAAATGATCAAATCACCAAAGCAAAACACAATGTCAAAATATTGAATTGGCAACACGAAACAATTTCATCAATTGAAATCAATCAATTTAAAATGTCAAATTCTGAATTGGCTGCAGTACACGCACGCGTGCACTGCCGCACCAATACGGTGATGAAATACAAAAAAAAACTCAATGAAAGTTCACAAACGAGCATGTTTGTACCAAAAATGGGCACAACACTCTTCGGAAGTCTTTGAAGAGATAAACGTGTAGAATGAAAATTAAAACTGTGGATTATCTAACAAAAACTTCAAATAACAGAAAGTAAATTGCAAAGACAAGCGATTTAGAGTGGTTCGGCTTTTTAGCCTACGTCCACTATGAAGTTTGATGATTTTATTGCTCGACACTCGAAGATTACAATTGTTTATACTGTAGTACAACTGGTTTTATAAGCTAAGTCTGAAACTAAAGCAGTGGCGGTGATGCAGAGTAAATCTGGCAGAGTCTGGGCGCTCTTTAGCTCTTAGAATTGTCCGACCCCTTTTCTGAATGACCAGGGGCTCTATTTATAGGTGTAGGAGGCTGATATTTCGCCTAAAATTCGGGGAGACCACTTCTGGCACGTGAGGGGGCCCACATGGCCGAAATCTGGAGATCCGGGCCCACTTTGGGATCGATTCGACCCTTGGTTCGAATCGATCAAGAAATCATCCAATCGAGCTGAAATTTGGTGTGAACATTCTTCATCATGTGCTTAAGCTTCTGTGAAAATTTCATGGCATTTGGACTTGTAGAACTCGAGTTATGATCGATTCAAGTTGGTCCATATCGATTCGAACTCAACTTCGAATCGATCAAGATTTGCTCCGATTGAGCTGAAATTTGGCACGGACATTCCTTAGGTTGCCAGTAAGCTACTCTGAAAATTTCATAGCATTTGGACTTGTAGATCTCGAGATATGATCGATTCAAGTTGGTCCATATCGATTCGACCCTTGGTTCGAATCGATCAAGAATTGCTCCGATCGAGCTGAAATTTGGCGTGGACATTCCTTAGGTTGCCAGTAAGCTACTGTCCAAATTTCATAGCATTTGGACTTGTAGATCTCGAGATATGATCGATTCAAGTTGGTCCATATCGATTCGACCCTTGGTTCGAATCGATCAAGAATTGCTCCGATCGAGCTGAAATTTGACATGGACATTCCTTATGTTGCTAGTAAGCTACTGTCCAAATTTGGTGGCATTTGGACTTGTGGATCTCGAGATATGATCGATGCAAGTTTGGATTTCTCAGCCGTGATCCATCAATATCTGGAGCATATGAACTCCGATTGACTTGAAATTCGGAATGTTGGCTCCCATAGCTTTGCTTGCCATGTCATATCAATTGTAGCTCGATCCGGACTCGGAAAAAATTCGTCGATATCCATAGTGAGCCTGCGTATAACCGATCTTCAAGACGAACTGTCATTGGTTTCTAGTCAAGTTCTTGGTGTCACGGCCTTGCCAAAAGGTGGGATAACATTTGCCCCCCAAAGTATGTATTGTGTGAACATGACGTGCTTTGAAATGCTGCATCCTTCATTCTGAAAAATTTCTATCTGATTCGTTGAGTAGTTGCTATCTTTTCGTCAAAAGATGTAACCTTCGATTGATTTCCAGTAATATAAATGTTTACTGAACCACTGTCAGTGATTATGTAGTGCAATGTTGTAACTGAGTGTCGAGTGCTAGCGATTTATTATTCGTTGTTGTAATTGTCATCAGGTAAGCATTCAACTCCTGTAAATTTTGAGAATTGAATGTTAGTCTGTCATACATGTACGTATGTTAACCTGGCTCCCGTTAACATTTGCACGTTCCCGAGTCATTGTCAAGTACTTTAGTTTTTGTTTGGATTGAGTTTCGTACCGATCCTCTCCTGGATCGAAGTAAAATTTAAGTTGTAACAACGTTCGATGGTTGTTTTGAGTCCTTCCTTTGTATCGATCCTCTTCTGGATCGATCTGAGATGTTGGAATGCATGCTTCGTATCGATGGATACATCATATGGGTCTCAGATCGATGGATACAAAAGTAATGCTTTGTATCGACGGAGTCGAACGATCTTGACGTAATCATGCAGTGAGGCTTCACAGAGGATATGCCATTTCTCATTCCTTCATTCAAAAAGAATCCCCGATTATGGATAATCTTCGGTAGGAGTCATCCATGACTCCTTTTCTAGATCCATCTCCAAGATCTAGTTGATCTTCATATGTCAATGCCTAGAATAATAAGTATTTCAACTGGGACAAAGTCTATTTGTCGTGCATTCCCAGAACTGGCTAGCTTGGCGATTGATTCGGCCTTTTCGTTTAGTTCTCTAAGGATTTGTGTAGTGGTGTAATAGTCGAAGCCGGCTAGTAGCTTTTGGTCCCGGTTGAGATAAGGAGCAAGACGATGCCCCCTAATCAGATAATCTTCCCTGACTTGGCGTACTATTAACCAATAATCACATAAGACATGTAAAGTTTCCACTCGTAGTTTTCTTGCAAGTTTGAGTGCCAAGGCGTCATACCTAGCTTCGTTATTTGTTGTAGGGAAGTTGAGTTTCAGGGCGTAGCAGATCGTTCGTTCCTCAGGAGTCGTTAACACAACTTCGATGTTAGAAAGCTGATTATTGGAAGTTCCATCGATGTACGTTCTCCATCGGTTGGACGGTTCTCCACTGTTCTTCAGATAATCGTCTAATGTGGTGGATTCAGATATGAAGAATGCTAACGTTTAACCATGTAGAGCTCTTCGAGGGAGATAAGTATACATCTAAGGTTTCTATTGGACCTATCTTAACGGTTGGTCGATATGGATGTTAATGGGGTGAGCTTGCCAGTAGCCAGCCTTCATCATATACGGGTCTTTGGATTCGTTTCTTTTCACATAGCATTGCGACGCTTATGGCGTGTGTTGACATGGCCCAATTGATGTATAAATCTTCGCGATCCAAAAGCTTAGGTAAAATGGGAGGTCTCTTTAAGCGATCTATTAGAGCTGCTTGGTTGTCCTCGGTACATGGGTGTCTCTAATTGTCGGAATTTTCTAGAAATTAGTCTTGATTCCATGAGAATTGATGATGAAAACAAAGAATCTTTCTGATGTAATGATGAAAGATCATTTCGAAGGGTTGAGTTTGATCCTGCATTTTCTGGAGAGCACTGAATATCTCGGCCAAGTCATCGATGTGGTTGTTTGATAGTCATGATCTCACGAGCATATTAACCACATCTACCTTTTTCGATCGGTCGATCTAATTTTTGAATGATCTGTTAATCGTCTTTTTATAAGTAGCACAAGTGTCCTTAAGTTTGAAACTATAGATTGCAGCATAGCACTATAGGCCCAGGTTAGTAGCGAAACAGTTGTATTCCTGGTTTGGGACATGCTTCAGTATCTGATTGTATCTGGAGTTTGCATCCATGGATGTGAGTAATTCATGTCTGATGGTCGAGTCCACCAGTTGGTTGATCATTGGAAGTGGAAAGTTGTGCTTTGTCATACCCCATGCAAATCTGAGTAGCTGACGTATGTCCTCCACTCCCTGTTTGTTTTTCTTATAAGTAAAGGATTGGATACTCGTTTTGGTTGGAGGGCATCATGGATAAACCCACTGGTTTTGAGCAGATCGTTTCTTCTTTAAGTGCAACAGATCTCTCCGGATCCATGTCGCATCGTTTTTGTTCACTGAGACATGCCTCGGGTCGACATTTAATGCAGGGTTCTTCATGGCTAGCGAGAGTCCATATATATATATATGAGGTCGAATCCAAGCAAACACATCAAGATTCACTTGAAGTAAAACAATTGACTCTTTCTTCATAATTGCGTAGAGTTGTGATCTGATCTACAATACTCGTGATGGGTTGTAGGTGCCTCATGTGTTTATTTGCAATGGTAAATGATCAGGCTTACAAGGACGTTGAATCAAAGGATTAGTTGAACTTAGCCTTGTATTGCACGCTGCTACATAGCTGGCTCCAGCTTTGAGATTGAATTGACTTATGTTTCTGAATGATGCGCTTTTCATTCAATGTACCTGCGATCCATTGCTCATTGGAAAGGTCAGAATGATGATCAGTTGCCCATAAGTCCTGGTATTGATCTGATGATTTATCTCTAGGCATCCTTTCGGTCGCAACCTAGAGTTGTTATGAATATCAGGCATGGGTCATAGGTTCAAATTGTCATAGTCAACTCTCGGATAATTACTCTTTTGCCCCCAGCCTCGGGTTGGCGGATGCATTACGGGGACGATCTAGTCTTGTCCTAGCTGTGTCTATACTGTAGTTCAAGCTTTAAGAACCGGAGTTGACTGATGAATGGTTGAGTCATATTACCTTATCTTCTTGTTCGTGCCCCTAAGTCTGGGGAGTATCTCGATAAGTGGCAAGGTAGACAATGTCCACCTCAATTTTGTATTATATTCCATTGAACCATAGGATCAAATTAACGGACGGAGGGTAGAGTCGTGCCTATCATGCATTATGTTCTAGTTCTTTCCTCTAGGCGGAATACATTGTTACTTTGCCGACATTCGGACATAAGCTAGATTCTGGACGGTCAATGACATTCGCTCTGCTGCTTATGTCGCCATACTTTGGGCAAAAAACTGAAGAGTGAATCGTCTAGTCAGATCCAATGCAGGATTGGTGCTTACCTTGTCGAATCCAGGGTAAGAATCAGTGTGCAGATGTTTAGGTTGCACTTGTTTCGAATTGTTCTTTGAGTCGGATCATGGTAAGAGTCAACGAATGAATGGTCGCGTTGCATTCATTTGGAGTTGGCTGATCAACCATGTCCAATTCGATTTACGTTCTCCCGTTAGATCTAGGGTAAGTCAGCTCAAATGCAGTCATGTCATGCTCATCTGGTCTCATGTTCTTCCTAATGGATTTTAGGAAGGCGATGGAGGACGAATGGTAAAGTCACACTCATTTGTGATTTACACTTCTATTCATGCTATGCTGGTCGAAGATATTCGATGCATGCTCGAGTCACATTGATTTGTAGTTGAAGAAGATTGATATTGACCGTCGATTCGATGGCATGATGCAGAATGCTCGGACCTTATTTCCTGTCAATCCGATGGTATGATATGAAAGGCGCAGATCGACATTGCCCGTCGATCCGGTGGTATGATATGATCGGTTGCTTGTAACTTTGGGCGTCATTATGTTTGGTTGGCATCAAGGCCTTCATACAGTCGTTGCCTTAAGTTTTAATGGACGCTAAGCCGGAGAGGCAGCGAGTCACCTTTCTCTTCTTTCAGTAATTTGTACTTCTGCCCCCAATCTTGGGGATAAGCCGTAATAGGCGTTATGCAATATTGTTCACTGCTTAATTTTAACATCCACACTCTGGGGACTTGTATCTTTATGACAGTTGTTGATCACTCATTTTCATGTGTTGAGTCTGCGCCTATGCTCGGGGAATGAGTGATGTAACTTGGTTGAGATGCAGTCGAAGTTGTTAGGTGGACGGGTCCACCCTCCTCGAGGCCGTACTTGATGGAGATGCAGTCGAAGTCGTTAGGTGGACGGGTCCACCCTCCTCGAAGCTACATTGAATGGAGATACGGTCGAAGTCGTTAGATGGATGGATCCACCCTCCTCAAAGCCGTAGTTGGTTGTAGTTTATAATCCGGCTCGAGCTCTCGGAGTCCAGAGTTAGTTTAATGTTTATACTCCAGTTTGCGCTCTCGAAAGCTGGAGTTTGTTGATGTATATACTCCGGTTCGCGCTCTCGGAATCCGGAGTTAGTTAATGTTTATACTCCAGTTCGCGCTCTCGGAAGCTAGAGTTTGTTGATGTTTATACTCCGGTTCGCGCTCTCGGAATCCGGAGTTAGTTAATGTTTATACTCCAGTTCGCGCTCTCGGAAGCTGGAGTTTGTTGATATTTATACCCAGCTCGCGCTCTCGGAGTACTCTGGGGTTTTGTGAATGTTTATACTCCGTCTCGCGCTCTGGGAGTACGGAGTTGAATGAATGTTTATACTCCGCCTCGCACTCTGGGAGTACGGAGTTAAGGAATGTTTATACTCCGCCTCGCACTCTGGGAGTACGGAGTTAAGTAAAAAGTTTGTACCCAGCTCGCGCTCTCGGAGTACTCTGGGGTTTTAGGAAAATGTTTATACTGTGCCTCGCACTCTGGGAGTACGGAGTTAAGTAAAAAGTTTGTACCCAGCTCGCGCTCTCGGAGTACTCTGGGGTTTTAGGAAAATGTTTATACTCCGCCTCGCACTCTGGGAGTACGGAGTTAAGTAAAAAGTTTGTACCCAGCTCGCGCTCTCGGAGTACTCTGGGGTTTTAGGAAAATGTTTATACTCCGCCTCGCGCTCTGGGAGTACGGAGTTGAATGAATGTTTATACTCCGCCTCGCACTCTGGGAGTACGGAGTTAAGTAAAAAGTTGTCGTGTATCAGCCCGTTTCTGGCCTGATGTGAGGGCTTGTCCTTGAGCTAGGTGTTTCGCTTAGCGAGTGATCGGCGGGATCCCGATTAACTTCCACTTATAGGCCCCTCAACAAAGGATGAGGTTTAGAGTATGGACGGTTAGATCGCGTCCATGTTCATTTTGATTCCGCTTTTGCCAGGCCTAAGGAGTAAGATTAGTGTTCTGGCAAGCTTTGTGCTCGAGCATAGGAAAGGATGGTCGAACTACATCCACTTTGAGTTGTGTATTTTCCCTTAAGTCGGGTGCAAGAATTAGGGAGCAAACAGTCAAGTCATGTCCAATTTATACTTTGCATTCTTTCGATCGAGCTAAGGAAGAGAGTTGAATGACAACTCGTGATGGTTAGTGAGTAGACAATCAGTCGTTGATGACTTTAAATTGAGGGTTGGCCCCTGATGAAGTCAGTTTAAGGCATTATCATTTTGTCGAATCACAGACGCAAATGGAGAGTGAATGGTCAAATCACATCCACTTTAAATTTCTTTTCTCAAATAACCCCAAGTGTCTAATGTAGATTTGATGTATAGATGGTCGCGTCATGTCCATCCACAGTGTGGTTTCGTTCTTATTGGGCATCAGAAGAAGCATAAGTATTTTGGCGAGCTTGAGAGTGCATTGTAGGGACATATAACTCCAAGTCATTCTTACATCTCCTAATTAAATTGCGTAGGCAGATGAGTGGATGGTCGGTTGCATCCACTTTGTACTAAAGTCCTGACCTTGTCGGTCTATTCCGCTTTGATGCCTTGCCCCCAGTCAGGGGCATATAGTAGCCGATGAGTGGTCGAATCATGCTCATCACGATGATACCTCAATGATTTGATCATGGTCCGCGGAGGTTGTTTTGCACCCAATCTTAAGTACTCGGTTACCTGCATCATTTGCAAGTAGTTTAATTCAAGTAGGTCATATTTCGCAACGTAAATGAAATTGAATTAGAAATAATTCAAAAGAGATCAGATCAAATCTCATTGATAAGTGAGGCAGCGTCGTATGCTCGCTATTTCACATCATTCCATCCCTTCTCAGTTGGAAGTCTAACGCAAATGGTTCAATTTGATCAAAGTCCTTGATCGATAGGGGTCGGATGTTCCCGGTCCTTCGTTTTATGGGGCTTGCATATATGGTCGGAGCTATCCTTCCCGGAGAAGCCTTATGGCGTTGGCGTTCACGGTAGCCATTTAGAGAAGAGGAGTTTTCCGATCTAGAGTATGGAGCAGGTCCCCTCCTTATCCTGCTATGTTGATCCTTCATCTGATTCATCAACTCAAAATTTGCCTAGACATGTTGGTGCAGTTGTCGGCGGCGGTCTACCAGTTCTCTTGTCGAAGTCTGGAAATAAGCGCCGGTGATGAATTCATTTATGGGTATTGGCAGCAACTGGCTGCGGGCTTTGGATAAATTCGTTGGCTGGCAGCTTCTTCATTCACTTCAACAATATAAGAAGTAGATCTGGTATGTCTAACCACGATTGACAATGTTCTTTGAGGAATGGGGGAAGACAACTACATTTGATGGCAGTCATCACTCTTGGTGTAAGTCATGCGCAATTCTCACTTCATGAGGTAGTGCCGGGGGTTGTATTTCCATAACACACCGACATAGTTAACATGTTGAATTTTCACTGGAAGTTCTGCATGTAGGATGGTTTCAACGAATAGGCCTTGACTAGGAAAGATTCCCCAATCGGCATTATGATCAGGCTCATTTTATTGCCCAGGGGTCTTGTAACACTGGTCAATGACGTATGCACGATTGCCTAACGTTCGAGTGGTTTGCAATGCCGATAGGACGGTGAGTTGGTTAAAATGGGCTAACAGATTGGTGTTTATCCCAAACTTTCATCCAGATAGGGGACCTATATAGGGTATTAAGGAAGTCTTCTTGAGGTTGTATGCCATGCTTTTAGTCATGTGGACGTAGAATGATCAAGATGCGGGCGTTTGAAGATGGTTCAGCGGTGACCAGCTATGCTTTGAGTTGGTAGAGTAGACAGTGTAGGGGAGTCATCATATTAGCCGTCGTACCATAGTTGTCAATTCAGGAGTTTAAAAGTTGGTCAATTGGAGGAAGTTGCATTCCACCTTAAAAGCATGATATATTAATCAACCCCAGTTCTTGGCATACTAAATAGGTTCTCCAGCCTTGGGAGTACGGTTGAGTAGTATTTATTTACCCATTCCTTGATTGCAACTCAACATTTGTTGTTGTGATCTCCTATGTGTTGTTCTGTCATGGAACAATCAGAAGCATGGATGGAATGCTCCTTCATTAAATTGGTGATTGAATCGACAATGCGGGTGATTAAATTTAGGCTCTTTTTAGGAAATCTGGGTCGTACCCAAAAATATATTTTTTTTTATTTTTTTTTGAAATTTCATATCGATACGAATTGGACATAATTGGATCGATTCGAATTGCAGTTGAGTATCGATACGAATTGGGTGTGAATGGATGGATACGAAGTAGCGCACCCTGGTGGATACGAAGAAGCGCATCGTGATGGATACGAAGTAGCGCACCCTGATGGATACGAAGCAGCGCACCCTGATGAATACGAAGAAGCGCATCGTGATGGATACGAAGGAGAGCGCCCTGATGGATTCGAAGTAGAGCACCCTGATGGATACGAAGAAGCGCATCATGATGGATATGAAGGAGCGCACCCTGATGGATTCGAAGTTGAGCACCCTGATGGATGCGAAGAAGCGCATCGTGATGAATACGAAGAAGCGCATCGTGATGGATACGAAGGAGCGCGCCCTGATGGATTCGAAGTAGAGCACCCTGATGGATACGAAGAAGCGCATCGTGATGGATATGAAGGAGCGCGCCCTGATGGATTCGAAGTTGAGCACCCTGATGGATGCGAAGAAGCGCATCGTGATGGATACGAAGAAGCGCGCCCTGATGGATTCGAAGTAGATGGATGCGAGGGTCTTGTGTCTCTGATCGATACGAAGACAATGGATTCGAAGTGAGGCTATGATTATGGATACGAACACTCGGTCCAGATGGGTTCGAAGACATGGATACGAAAATCACCATACTTTCTGGAAACAAATACATGGATACGAAAATACCATATTTTCATGGATTCGAAGACATGGATACGAAAATCACCATACTTTCATGGATACGAAAAATTGCACTTTTTCTGGACTCGAAAATATGGGTATGGAATTCATGATGAATGCAGTTCCTCTTAGATCTGGAGCAATCTGAATAGAATAGAAGAAACCACTGAATGGCAGATCTGGATCTCCTCCTTAGATTTTTGCAATCCAACGACGGTAGTAGATCCAACGAGCAGGAGAAAAAACTTGGTTTTTTTTCTCAGTGAAAGCACCAAAGTGTTTGTACCAAAAATGGGCACAACACTCTTCGGAAGTCTTTGAAGAGATAAACGTGTAGAATGAAAATTAAAACTGTGGATTATCTAACAAAAACTTCAAATAACAGAAAGTAAATTGCAAAGACAAGCGATTTAGAGTGGTTCGGCTTTTTAGCCTACGTCCACTATGAAGTTTGATTATTTTATTGCTCGACACTCGAAGATTACAATTGTTTATACTGTAGTACAACTGGTTTTATAAGCTAAGTCTGAAACTAAAGCAGTGGCGGTGATGCAGAGTAAATCTGGCAGAGTCTGGGCGCTCTTTAGTTCTTAGAATTGTCCGACCCCTTTTCTGAATGACCAGGGGCTCTATTTATAGGTGTAGGAGGCTGATATTTCGCCTAAAATTCGGGGAGACCACTTCTGGCACGTGAGGGGGCCCACATGGCCGAAATCTGGAGATCCGGGCCCACTTTGGGATCGATTCGACCCTTGGTTCGAATCGATCAAGAAATCATCCAATCGAGCTGAAATTTGGTGTGAACATTCTTCATCATGTGCTTAAGCTTCTGTGAAAATTTCATGGCATTTGGACTTGTAGAACTCGAGTTATGATCGATTCAAGTTGGTCCATATCGATTCGAACTCAACTTCGAATCGATCAAGATTTGCTCCGATTGAGCTGAAATTTGGCACGGACATTCCTTAGGTTGCCAGTAAGCTACTCTGAAAATTTCATAGCATTTGGACTTGTAGATCTCGAGATATGATCGATTCAAGTTGGTCCATATCGATTCGACCCTTGGTTCGAATCGATCAAGAATTGCTCCGATCGAGCTGAAATTTGGCGTGGACATTCCTTAGGTTGCCAGTAAGCTGCTGTCCAAATTTCATAGCATTTGGACTTGTAGATCTCGAGATATGATCGATTCAAGTTGGTCCATATCGATTCGACCCTTGGTTCGAATCGATCAAGAATTGCTCCGATCGAGCTGAAATTTGACATGGACATTCCTTATGTTGCTAGTAAGCTACTGTCCAAATTTGGTGGCATTTGGACTTGTGGATCTCGAGATATGATCGATGCAAGTTTGGATTTCTCAGCCGTGATCCATCAATATCTGGAGCATATGAACTCCGATTGACTTGAAATTCGGAATGTTGGCTCCCATAGCTTTGCTTGCCATGTCATATCAATTGTAGCTCGATCCGGACTCGGAAAAAATTCGTCGATATCCATAGTGAGCCTGCGTATAACCGATCTTCAAGACGAACTGTCATTGGTTTCTAGTCAAGTTCTTGGTGTCACGGCCTTGCCAAAAGGCGGGATAACATTTGCCCCCCAAAGTATGTATTGTGTGAACATGACGTGCTTTGAAATGCTGCATCCTTCATTCTGAAAAAGTTCTATCTGATTCGTTGAGTAGTTGCTATCTTTTCGTCAAAAGATGTAACCTTCGATTGATTTCCAGTAATATAAATGTTTACTGAACCACTGTCAGTGATTATGTAGTGCAATGTTGTAACTGAGTGTCGAGTGCTAGCGATTTATTATTCGTTGTTGTAATTGTCATCAGGTAAGCATTCAACTCCTGTAAATTTTGAGAATTGAATGTTAGTCTGTCATACATGTACGTATGTTAACCTGGCTCCCGTTAACATTTGCACGTTCACGAGTCATTGTCAAGTACCTTAGTTTTTGTTTGGATTGAGTTTCGTACCGATCCTCTCCTGGATCGAAGTAAAATTTAAGTTGTAACAACGTTCGATGGTTGTTTTGAGTCCTTCCTTTGTATCGATCCTCTTCTGGATCGATCTGAGATGTTGGAATGCATGCTTCGTATCGATGGATACATCATATTGGGTCTCAGATCGATGGATACAAAAGTAATGCTTTGTATCGACGGAGTCGAACGATCTTGACGTAATCATGCAGTGAGGCTTCACAGAGGATATGCCATTTCTCATTCCTTCATTCAAAAAGAATCCCCGATTATGGATAATCTTCGGTAGGAGTCATCCATGACTCCTTTTCTAGATCCATCTCCAAGATCTAGTTGATCTTCATATGTCAATGCCTAGAATAATAAGTATTTCAACTGGGACAAAGTCTATTTGTCGTGCATTCCCAGAACTGGCTAGCTTGGCGATTGATTCGGCCTTTTCGTTTAGTTCTCTAAGGATTTGTGTAGTGGTGTAATAGTCGAAGCCGGCTAGTAGCTTTTGGTCCCGGTTGAGATAAGGAGCAAGACGATGCCCCCTAATCAGATAATCTTCCCTGACTTGGCGTACTATTAACCAATAATCACATAAGACATGTAAAGTTTCCACTCGTAGTTTTCTTGCAAGTTTGAGTGCCAAGGCGTCATACCTAGCTTCGTTATTTGTTGTAGGGAAGTTGAGTTTCAGGGCGTAGCAGATCGTTCGTTCCTCAGGAGTCGTTAACACAACTTCGATGTTAGAAAGCTGATTATTGGAAGTTCCATCGATGTACGTTCTCCATCGGTTGGACGGTTCTCCACTGTTCTTCGGATAATCGTCTAATGTGGTGGATTCAGATATGAAGAATGCTAACGTTTAACCATGTAGAGCTCTTCGAGGGAGATAAGTATACATCTAAGGTTTCTATTGGACCTATCTTAACGGTTGGTCGATATGGATGTTAATGGGGTGAGCTTGCCAGTAGCCAGCCTTCATCATATACGGGTCTTTGGATTCGTTTCTTTTCACATAGCATTGCGACGCTTATGGCGTGTGTTGACATGGCCCAATTGATGTATAAATCTTCGCGATCCAAAAGCTTAGGTAAAATGGGAGGTCTCTTTAAGCGATCTATTAGAGCTGCTTGGTTGTCCTCGGTACATGGGTGTCTCTAATTGTCGGAATTTTCTAGAAATTAGTCTTGATTCCATGAGAATTGATGATGAAAACAAAGAATCTTTCTGATGTAATGATGAAAGATCATTTCGAAGGGTTGAGTTTGATCCTGCATTTTCTGGAGAGCACTGAATATCTCGGCCAAGTCATCGATGTGGTTGTTTGATAGTCATGATCTCACGAGCATATTAACCACATCTACCTTTTTCGATCGGTCGATCTAATTTTTGAATGATCTGTTAATCGTCTTTTTATAAGTAGCACAAGTGTCCTTAAGTTTGAAACTATAGATTGCAGCATAGCACTATAGGCCCAGGTTAGTAGCGAAATAGTTGTATTCCTGGTTTGGGACATGCTTCAGTATCTGATTGTATCTGGAGTTTGCATCCATGGATGTGAGTAATTCATGTCTGATGGTCGGGTCCACCAGTTGGTTGATCATTGGAAGTGGAAAGTTGTGCTTTGTCATACCCCATGCAAATCTGAGTAGCTGACGTATGTCCTCCACTCCCTGTTTGTTTTTCTTATAAGTAAAGGATTGGATACTCGTTTTGGTTGGAGGGCATCATGGATAAACCCACTGGTTTTGAGCAGATCGTTTCTTCTTTAAGTGCAACAGATCTCTCCGGATCCATGTCGCATCGTTTTTGTTCACTGAGACATGCCTTGGGTCGACATTTAATGCAGGGTTCTTCATGGCTAGCGAGAGTCCATATATATATATGAGGTCGAATCCAAGCAAACACATCAAGATTCACTTGAAGTAAAACAATTGACTCTTTCTTCATAATTGCGTAGAGTTGTGATCTGATCTACAATACTCGTGATGGGTTGTAGGTGCCTCATGTGTTTATTTGCAATGGTAAATGATCAGGCTTACAAGGACGTTGAATCAAAGGATTAGTTGAACTTAGCCTTGTATTGCACGCTGCTACATAGCTGGCTCCAGCTTTGAGATTGAATTGACTTATGTTTCTGAATGATGCGCTTTTCATTCAATGTACCTGCGATCCATTGCTCATTGGAAAGGTCAGAATGATGATCAGTTGCCCATAAGTCCTGGTATTGATCTGATGATTTATCTCTAGGCATCCTTTCGGTCGCAACCTAGAGTTGTTATGAATATCAGGCATGGGTCATAGGTTCAAATTGTCATAGTCAACTCTCGGATAATTACTCTTTTGCCCCCAGCCTCGGGTTGGCGGATGCATTACGGGGACGATCTAGTCTTGTCCTAGCTGTGTCTATACTGTAGTTCAAGCTTTAAGAACCGGAGTTGACTGATGAATGGTTGAGTCATATTACCTTATCTTCTTGTTCGTGCCCCTAAGTCTGGGGAGTATCTCGATAAGTGGCAAGGTAGACAATGTCCACCTCAATTTTGTATTATATTCCATTGAACCATAGGATCAAATTAACGGACGGAGGGTAGAGTCGTGCCTATCATGCATTATGTTCTAGTTCTTTCCTCTAGGCGGAATACATTGTTACTTTGCCGACATTCGGACATAAGCTAGATTCTGGACGGTCAATGACATTCGCTCTGCTGCTTATGTCGCCATACTTTGGGCAAAAAACTGAAGAGTGAATCGTCTAGTCAGATCCAATGCAGGATTGGTGCTTACCTTGTCGAATCCAGGGTAAGAATCAGTGTGCAGATGTTTAGGTTGCACTTGTTTCGAATTGTTCTTTGAGTCGGATCATGGTAAGAGTCAACGAATGAATGGTCGCGTTGCATTCATTTGGAGTTGGCTGATCAACCATGTCCAATTCGATTTACGTTCTCCCGTTAGATCTAGGGTAAGTCAGCTCAAATGCAGTCATGTCATGCTCATCTGGTCTCATGTTCTTCCTAATGGATTTTAGGAAGGCGATGGAGGACGAATGGTAAAGTCACACTCATTTGTGATTTACACTTCTATTCATGCTATGCTGGTCGAAGATATTCGATGCATGCTCGGGTCACATTGATTTGTAGTTGAAGAAGATTGATATTGACCGTCGATTCGATGGCATGATGCAGAATGCTCGGACCTTATTTCCTGTCAATCCGATGGTATGATATGAAAGGCGCAGATCGACATTGCCCGTCGATCCGGTGGTATGATATGATCGGTTGCTTGTAACTTTGGGCGTCATTATGTTTGGTTGGCATCAAGGCCTTCATGCAGTCGTTGCCTTAAGTTTTAATGGACGCTAAGCCGGAGAGGCAGCGAGTCACCTTTCTCTTCTTTCAGTAATTTGTACTTCTGCCCCCAATCTTGGGGATAAGCCGTAATAGGCGTTATGCAATATTGTTCACTGCTTAATTTTAACATCCACACTCTGGGGACTTGTATCTTTATGACAGTTGTTGATCACTCATTTTCATGTGTTGAGTCTGCGCCTATGCTCGGGGAATGAGTGATGTAACTTGGTTGAGATGCAGTCGAAGTTGTTAGGTGGACGGGTCCACCCTCCTCGAGGCCGTACTTGATGGAGATGCAGTCGAAGTCGTTAGGTGGACGGGTCCACCCTCCTCGAAGCTACATTGAATGGAGATACGGTCGAAGTCGTTAGATGGATGGATCCACCCTCCTCAAAGCCGTAGTTGGTTGTAGTTTATACTCCGGCTCGAGCTCTCGGAGTCCAGAGTTAGTTTAATGTTTATACTCCAGTTTGCGCTCTCGAAAGCTGGAGTTTGTTGATGTATATACTCCGGTTCGCGCTCTCGGAATCCGGAGTTAGTTAATGTTTATACTCCAGTTCGCGCTCTCGGAAGCTAGAGTTTGTTGATGTTTATACTCCGGTTCGCGCTCTCGGAATCCGGAGTTAGTTAATGTTTATACTCCAGTTTGCGCTCTCGGAAGCTGGAGTTTGTTGATATTTATACCCAGCTCGCGCTCTCGGAGTACTCTGGGGTTTTGTGAATGTTTATACTCCGTCTCGCGCTCTGGGAGTACGGAGTTGAATGAATGTTTATACTCCGCCTCGCACTCTGGGAGTACGGAGTTAAGGAATGTTTATACTCCGCCTCGCACTCTGGGAGTACGGAGTTAAGTAAAAAGTTTGTACCCAGCTCGCGCTCTCGGAGTACTCTGGGGTTTTAGGAAAATGTTTATACTGTGCCTCGCACTCTGGGAGTACGGAGTTAAGTAAAAAGTTTGTACCCAGCTCGCGCTCTCGGAGTACTCTGGGGTTTTAGGAAAATGTTTATACTCCGCCTCGCACTCTGGGAGTACGGAGTTAAGTAAAAAGTTTGTACCCAGCTCGCGCTCTCGGAGTACTCTGGGGTTTTAGGAAAATGTTTATACTCCGCCTCGCGCTCTGGGAGTACGGAGTTGAATGAATGTTTATACTCCGCCTCGCACTCTGGGAGTACGGAGTTAAGTAAAAAGTTGTCGTGTATCAGCCCGTTTCTGGCCTGATGTGAGGGCTTGTCCCTGAGCTAGGTGTTTCGCTTAGCGAGTGATCGGCGGGATCCCGATTAACTTCCACTTATAGGCCCCTCAACAAAGGATGAGGTTTAGAGTATGGACGGTTAGATCGCGTCCATGTTCATTTTGATTCCGCTTTTGCCAGGCCTAAGGAGTAAGATTAGTGTTCTGGCAAGCTTTGTGCTCGAGCATAGGAAAGGATGGTCGAACTACATCCACTTTGAGTTGTGTATTTTCCCTTAAGTCGGGTGCAAGAATTGGGGAGCAAACAGTCGAGTCATGTCCAATTTATACTTTGCATTCTTTCGATCGAGCTAAGGAAGAGAGTTGAATGACAACTCGTGATGGTTAGTGAGTAGACAATCAGTCGTTGATGACTTTAAATTGAGGGTTGGCCCCTGATTTCCAAAGTGGGAGAAACACACCATAGTGCACATGTGCAACAACAATAAATCAATATCGAACCAGTTAAATTTCCAAAGTGAAGCCACCAGACTCAAGTTTAACTGGCAGTGGCTCAACATCGAATGCAATATGAACGAGACAATATACAAGAGAAAATTTAATGCAACGGTGGTTCAAATGCAATAAACACATCAAACATCATGAACCAACTGTGTACACATAAAGGAGTTGTACCACAACAAATGCCACAGTGAGAAAGAAATAAATTAAGCAATGGCACAACACACAATAGTGAACATGCATCCTGACTCGAAGCAGTTTCAAGTCAAGTATAGCAGCAATGCACAGATATGCAAACAAGAAATGCAGCTATGCCACAATGCAGACAAGCTACAATGGATAATCAAACTCCATAAAATCAGACTACAGAGTTCAAGTTAAGGCAAGGTTATAGTGCAACAGGATAACAACCAGTGAAACAACAATGTTTGCACCCATGCTATCCAGTGAACCAGATCAAAGCAGAAAATAAATTGGCACGTGTATATACACAGTGCATAGCATCTTCAATATCCAATCAAATGCACTGCATCACGAATACAAGATACATGCACCAGTGGAACAAAATATTGCAGACTATACAGGAATCAAATAACAAAATCGAGTGCAATCACAAGTGAACTCAACAAGACAGTCAAATTCAAAGGCAAACTGTCTTGAAGGAACGAGAACTAGACCAGCAAGCACTCGAGTTGACAATTATAACAAAATCATGTTTAAAATGCCAGAAAGTCAAAACCATGTATAAATATGATATAAGTCAAATACGCCACAGGCATAAATAATTATGACCGAAGTCAGTAGTTCGAGTCCAATACCAAAGTCATTTTTATTTCTCACAGTAGATAATATAAGGACACAACCAATATCAAGTTTAAGGCCGAGGATCAACAGAATCCGAAGTCATGAAAGAAATCAACATCACCAAATAAATTGAAATGACCTAAGCCATCATGAACCAAAATCAAATATCAAAATTCGAATGGTACAGGTAAAAAAACCAGAAACAATCTCGTTGCAACGGTGATGGCCGAAGACCTGGAATGGCATAAAAATCAAGTGACCGAAGTCAAATAGAACTCAAGCCATAGTGGTCACGAGATAATGTCGTGATAACTAGGAAAACACAAAATCGAACCAAGTCAAAATTCAATATCATAAGTACCGAGCATCAAATTATACGAATTTGATAAAATCTAGGAAATCATCAATATCCAAACAACTTCGAACTGCCGAGCAAAACAATTGACAAATTCCAACAATTTTATACGAACGAAATCACAGAATTCAAACCCTAAATACTTGAGATTAAACTAGATGTGAGTAATTAAGATTACTCACCTTAGAACGAAGAGCCCAGATCGAAGAAATCGAAGCATCTGCAATTAATTCGAGGTAGCGGCGCCTTTGATTTTCACGAGCCCTAATTTTTGCAGAGGAACGAAGAAGAAACAAAGCCGCCATTTTTTCTTTAGCTCGTTTTGATTAGGGATTTCGAAAATGAATGGGGGAAGCAAACGAGAAACGAGAGCCGCCATTGTTTTCTCGTTCGTTTTGCTTTAGGGTTTTTTTTGAACGAATGAATAAGGAAATCGGGTATAAACCTTTATCTCAACAAAAGGGAAAGGGCTGAATAAATTGAAAAGGGAACGGGCCTAATATTTTTCTAAGTCCACAAACCCTTAACAAATTTTATAAAAGAATTTCAACCAATTAAAATGCCAATGGAAATTAGCAACCAAATTAAATCGTCTAATGACGATTATAAATTTGTTACAAAACCGCGGGTTGTTACAGGTACTTTCACATCTTATCTAGATTTAGACTCGGTAGCGCTATTAGATGTGAAATATTCGGATTCTTCATAATGTTTGGTAGGGTCTGACTTGGAGGTTTCTGAGAAGTGTCACAGAGAAATGAGCTTCTCAGAAGTATATTTCTAGAGTTATACCTCAAAGGGGGTGCACCTTCCTAGTCATTTGTTGGAAAATTTCCTTTCCTTATTTGATTCGAATCTTTGAATCTGTTTATCTTTAATTGCAATGGGAAGAGATTATCACTATTTGTGATGTTTAATTATTTGATCTCATTCTTTATGGAGGTTATTAAGTATGTGAGAGAAAACCTATTCCGCATCAGCGGCGTGGTCTCACATGTTTGTGTTTAATTTTGTACCTATTGTTTAAAGTTTTATTCATACCAGACATATCGTCTAACCCGAGTTGTTTGTTTTTCCTAAACTCTCGGGCACTCATTTTATTTGAGTAGTCCGAGAGTAGTAGGTCTTTGTTGGGCTCTTTTGAAGACGACATTTGAGCATGAGGCTTTTATCTTCTTAGTTATCTATTCCGCTATATTATCTAGTTTGTGTAAGTGTATTTTGTTTTCAGCATATGTAAAGGCAGGATGTTATAACTGCCTAAGCTGATTTGTAGTACTTTTGTGCAACTCTAATAGCTCCCTGTTAAGGAGTAACCTGATGCACTATTGACTGTTATGTTATATTTAGAAGTTTCGTTGTGAGGTTTTTTGTTCTGTTCTTTATTTTATCCCACGACGATTCATCTTTCCGATGCTTGGGCAACGACACAAGAACACTGAGGATGTGTTAAGTGTCGTTCCTAGGGGTCAGAAAGGTGGGTCAGTTAAGTGTCGTTCTTAAAGGTCTGAAAGGTGGGTCGTCACAACACAGTATATACATTAAAATATGCTTTTAACAAAAATATTTCTTTCCAGAATACCTCCCAAAAAAATATTTTTGTAAAGAATTCTAAGTCATAATGAGGTTAAAAAATTACCCTTGTCAAAGGATGTTTCCAAATTAAAGACAATTTGAACTATAATGTTTCCAATAAAATATTCTTACAAAAATAAGTATTTTAAACTGAACTTCCTTTCATAAAAATATTTTCAAATAAAATATTTATTAAATAAATTTCTCTTTCTAGAAAAAAATCCACATCTAATTAAATATTTCTAAATCATAATACTATTATAGAAATGCACTCTAAAAAAGTTTTTAAAACAACTAGAGTTTCTCACAAAAATGTTTCTTTAAAGATTGAAATAAATTTCCAATATCCAATTAAAACACATTTTTTACTAGAAGTACATTCAAATAAAATATTTTTTACTTATTAACATTTCTTTTTGAAAATAACTTCATAAAAGTATTTTATTTCCAAATTAAACAATATATTCTCATCAAAATTTCAACAAATCACTTCTATGCCCAAAAATAACCATTTTTCCTTTCTTAATAAAATATCTTTAAACCATAAGTGTATATTTTATAAATTTTCCAAACAAATATTATTCACTTTAAAAATAAAAAGTGATTCCATAGGTCAGGTTTCAATTATGATTTAACATCGGTTGTGTGTCACTTTGGTTGTAACCAATACTTAACCCTTTCTATAAATATTCATCCTATCCACTCCTACTTTATTTATCTTTCATCATCCTAAATAAACATCATTTTAGGGTGAGGTAACGATGGTTAACAAACAAAGCATACAATTGCCAATCAAAACGCTCTCTCATTCTATATTTTAACCCAATCTAAGGTGTAAATCATTATGACCGAATCGTCAAACCTACCCAAGGCTTGGGGAATCGTTAAACCTAAGCTCTAATACCAAGTATGATGACCCACTATATTTAAGATGTAAAACTTTTTATAAACGATCTCAAAATATGCTTATAACCAATTCCAAATATTAAAAGCATTGGATCGTGGGTATATAAAAATTAAAAATCTAAAATAATGGATAAAAAGGGAATCCTCACAGCGGAATATAAATACTAATATACATATACAATCCCATATCATTAACTAAAGGTTACACAAATAGAGTACACCACTTACTTTATACGCTTTATTACATTAATTATTAATTAACATCTTGGTAACTGTGATGCAAGAAATATACCAATCTATCTTATAGATGCGACACCTTCTAGATCCTTTATTCCCTTCTTTGATTTCACATGCAAACTTAAAAACACACATATATAAATAGAATAAAGCGAAGAATTTTTAACTATGTTTGCACTGCGCCTAAACCTATACAATACGACCATAGGTTTGATAGCTATTACATAGGAAAATACAGCCTATGTACCCCTTCTGGGGGTTCAAGCCGGCATAGTTCTATTTCCTATTCTTCTCCTACATCCAAATACTCTTTAGTACACTGAAACCATAACATCAATGCAACAATTGCAACCATCACAAGCAATGCAATCAATGCAACCAATGCAACCATTGCAACCTATGAAACTAATGCAAATAGCAAAAGCATAGAATAGTATTCCTACAAATCATCATACAAGGCAACCACAACAATAATAACATACTTATCCATTCAACATTAGCAACACACAATGTAAACTCCAATAATCAAATAAAAATAATAACAATATAAATATACTTACACTCATACTAATCATCCATTATAGTAACCCATCACCAATGTAAGTGTAAATTATCAAATGTGTGCTAATTACCCCATAATAACGACACAACATCAATTATCAAATGCGTACTAAAAAATCAACATTAGTAACACAACATCAATACCATCAAATATGCAGTAATCATCCTACAATAGTAGCACAACATCAATCATCAAGTAACTATAATTAACTACCCATCATCTAGTATTAATAATGGTAAAACATTGCATACTCGTCCTAATGCGATCTCATTATCATCATAAAACAAATATCTCACATAATGCTGACATTGTACTTACAACAATTATCTTTTCTTAACTATAAATATCGGTTTACCATTGTTTATTACAAAAACACCTATATTTACCTCCAAATAATAATAATCCTTTAAAATGATAAATACTTCAGAAATATTTTATTATAATCTTATTACTTCAAATCCCTTAAAGCATCGTATTTTCCATTAAAAATAAACAATATTCCAATTTAAATCACCAAAACTCTTTTTTATTTCTATTCATTTAAATTATTTTACCCAAAAATACTTTTGGAAAACATTCATTTATTATTATTATTATTTAGAAAATAATTTCTAATTTTATTACTCAAGGAATAATAATAACATTTCACGCCATAAACATCGTAAAATCAACCATTTTGTCATTTACATAAAACAATACCATTTTACAAAAAATTGTATTATTATTATTTAAAATCTCATTTTATTTATTATTAATAGTAAACTTTCCAAATCTCAATTTAAGTATATAATTCTAGTTATTATTTATGAATTTCCTTAAATTAATAAACAATAACCTTAGTAAATTTCATACTTTAATTTCAATAAAGTTTGTTAAATCATTGTTATTTACAGATACCATCCAAAATATGTAGACAACCTCATTTAACATTTACTTATCTATTTTTCTCATTATTATCTATTTTATTTCGATTAACCGTCTTCCATGTTAGTACCTTAGGTGTTGGTTTTGATGATAACAACTATAGACATTATATAAAATATAAATACTAATGTTTTATCAAGTTATATATAGTATATAGTGTAGGATATTAGATAGGTTTTGATTAAGAAAATTGTACAATATTAAGAGTTGGAGAATGAAGATTTATGAGTATTGATGAGTTTAAGATTTAAGATATTCCAAATAAGTTATAGAGTCGTAGAATTTATGTTAAAACCTTGATAGTACTTTCCTGATCTCTGTCTCCTTCTCTAATTTAGTTTTAAATTGTTTTTCAAATATCCTAGTTATAAAATAATATTTTCAAAATATTTCTCAAAAATGATTTTCAATCTCTTATACTTATAAAGATATATTTTAGTGTTTTTAAGTTTATATATATATATATTGAATTTTTGTTTATATTTTAATAAGTTATAATTATATTGATTATATATATTATTTACATTATACTAAAATTTTCAAAATTATATAATTATTTTGTACTAAGTTTTATTATGATTAAAATATATATAAACTATGCTTAAATGATTTTATAAAGTATCGAACTATTTTACAGCACAACGAGTTTTAAAAATAATGTTTTAAAGTATTTTCAATTTTTAAAAAGAGTACGTCGATGTACTCTATTTATGTATGTCGATATAGTAGCTGATTTTTTCAAAATTTAAATTTCAAAAGAAGTGTCTTTCCATCGTACCTCTTCACGAATGGATATGACCATTGTTCCTCTATAAATACTAGACTTCGAAACAAATTTTTAATCATCATTTTCTTATTCATTACTCCTCCTTCCACTCTCTCATTTTCTAAATCAAAATATACCTAAACTCTACCAAAAGTCAACCAGAATCAAATTCAATCATCACTGTTTTGATTCTCCTTCATCTACTTTCTGATTTCTCTCATCTCCCTCACTCAAACCAAGATCAAAATATTATTCAAGAGTTATAGGATCAATTGTAATTGAGATCAAAGATTCAAGTCTGTAAAACTCTATCAAATCATACTGCTATACTTGTGGGTGTGATTGTATCCCGTAAAATCAATTGGGTGTGCTTAGTAGCCCGTAAATCTAGTGGGTGTGCTTGTAGTCCTGAAATCAAGTAGCTCTACCCAGAGGTCGGGATTCTGGAGGGTGTGTCTCCTAGCCTTGAAATCGAGATTGTATTCGCATTTACTAGTTGAAAAGAAATCCGTATAAGGAATTGTGCGGGACTGGATGTAGGGTAACTTCGAACCAGTATAAAATCCTGGTGTATTCTTTCCTTTTTACTTTTAATGCATTTACTTTTATTTGCACTTTGATTCTACCATATAATCCATTAAACACTATTCACCCCCCATTAGTGTTAATTTAGCCTAAGATCCCTATTTTGATGACTCACATTTGTCATCAGAGCATTGGTTTTTAAAGTATTCATCGTCTGATTTTTGAAAATGTTTAAATGGCTACCAACACTGGTAGTAGTAATGTTAGTAACACTATTAATACACTTGTTAGTAACTCATTTTTCGAAAGATAATCTACTGCTAGACCTCCACTTTCTAATGGCAGTAATTACATATATTGGTCATGTAGAATGAAAATTTATTTACAATCAATTAGTTTAGACATTTGGAATATCTCACAAACCGAGTACAATGAACCCGAGACTAATTTTGCATAGTGGACTGCTGACCATAAATCAATTGCATAAAGTAACTCTAAGGCAATGAATATATTATTTTGTTCACTAGATAGAAATGAATTTAATAGTATATCTATATGTAAGTTTGCATTTGAATTTTGGATAACTTTGCAAGTTACACATGAAGGCACAAGTAAGGTTAAACAGGCCAAAATTTCCATGTTAACAAACCAGTTTCAATTATTCAAAATAAGTCCAAATGAGTCCATATCTGATATGTATAGTATCTAAGATATAGTACACTCACTTATTGCACTGGGTAAAAAAATTTATAATGAGGATCAAGTTAGAAAAATCCTTTATTCACTTACTTCTGAATGGGATCAAAAGACTCTTGCAATCGAAGAGGCTAATGACATCAGCACTCTAAAAATTGAAGAGTTAATTGGCAATTTAATGTCTTTTGAAGCATAAATGTAGGGTAGGAGAGAAAGAAAAGCAATAGAGAAGAAATTTATAGCTTTTAATGCAATAACGTATAATCTAGATTTAGACAACGATCTCGAGAAGAAATTTCTTTCATGGCAAGGAATTTCAAAAAATTTCTAAAGCAGGAAGATGAATTATTTCAAAAGAAATGATAATAAAAGTACATGAAGCGGAATTAGAAGCAGAAATGACATTAAATGTTATAACTGCGATGAATCTGGCCATTTAAAACAAGACTATTCACATCCCAATAAATTGAAAACTACACCAAATACCAATTCACCCAGAAAACGGAGAAGGGCTTATGCTGCAACAGTAGACGATTCAAATACTTCCTCAAGTGATAGCGAACCTGATACAGAGAATGCTAATATATGCTTCACAACGACATTTAATGAGAAGTCTGGAGAAATAGAACTAAAATAGGTACGCATTTAAATTAAAATTTTGAATTTTTCATTGTTGATTGCTAGGAATAACCTATAGATTAATAATAATACTGGTTGAATAATGTGTGCATATATTTTAAATAATATATATATATTAATAAAATATTAAATGAAAATAATATAAAATATATTTTAAATTATTTAGTGTATATATTAAATAATAAATATAAGATAATTATAAGTATAGATAAATAGGATTTATTTGTTGAAGTTTCCTTTTTTTGAAAATTTCGACCTATATGTTGACATATCCCACATGCATATGTCGATATATGCAGGAAGATTTTGAATTTCAATTTCAAATTCAAAATTTGAATTTCCCTCCACCTTCTTACCAACTCCTATATTCTAAAATGACATCTCCTGACCAGAGAACATGTCCTTTGATTCTCTATTTATTTACTCTATCTCCATCCATTCATTTTTCACTTTCATTTTCAAATTCAAAAATCATGAACTCTCTTATCTCTTCAAATCACTCTTTAATGGCATCTCCAAGCAATACTAAGGCAACCATGAGGCTTTCTAAGAAAATAAAAGAATATGTTTTTAATGACCAAGAAGCCATGCAAGCCTACATTGAGTATATATCTTTTGGAAAAGTCTTTCAAGGAAGATTTGCTATATTTGAAGATTTTCCTTCTTATGATCTTTTTAATCTTTATTTGCAAAATGAAATTCTTGGTTCAATCAATACTTCTTAAAATAATTTCGCTTGTTATCCAAAATTGGTGAAGATGTTTTATGCAAATTTAAAAGGAAAGTTTTATGATGGAAGAGAAAGAGAAGTTTGGAGTAGTGTCAAGGAGACAAATTGTTTTAAATTGTGAACTTTTGGGTCATATTCTTGGATGCAAATCTAGTGGAATGGATCTTTCAACTTTTCAAATTGATTTTCAAAATAGTGAAGTAATCCATGACATTTTCGAAAGTAATGATGATTTTGAATTTAACAACAAAAACTTGCATCCAAGAATAGAATTTTAAGCCTTCTTTTGCAACAAAATATCACTCCTAGAACGGTTAATTGTTATAACCCGACACAAAAAGTTTTCATAGCTATTTTCGCCATTTATGGTCACTACGACATAAATAGGTCTCAAGTCATTTTGGATGAACTTTTTCCTAAAAATATTTCTAAACATGAAAACATAATATTTCATGGTGTGTATCTTACTCGTGTTTTCAATTATTTTGGTGTTGACCTTAGAAGAGAGGAAACAATTCCTCGAAAAATATTTGACAAGGCCAAGATTTCACTATACATATATCACCCTTTTTCGAGCCTTATGAAATGCTTGTAGAAAAGGAAAAAAGGTTGGCTTAGGAAGAGGAGCAAGCAATAAGAGAAGAGGAGGAAGAGGAAGGAGAGGAAATGGAAGTCGAGGAAGAAGAACAAGAAGAGGAGGAGGATACTTCCTTGGAAAGTATCAATATACCACCTAATCCATCTAACAAATATCCTCTCAAAAACTAAGAGAAGATCATTCACAACCAAAGAAAGCTTAAGAAATCATTCTCAAAGAGATTTATCTCAATTTCCAACAAAATAGATAAATTCTTTGGGAAGATCATCCACAAGTTTGGTGGTTCTTCTTCAACTTCATCCACATCTTTCTAGTTGTTTGTTTAAACTATCTTTGTATTTGGATTTTTTAATTTTAAGTTTATGTTGACTCTCATGTACCTTTCTTTTATTTCTTGTACTCATCCTTATTATCAATAAACTTCTATTTCTTACTATTATACATTGTCAATTATCTTTGGAAAGTCATAAATATAATAGTATAAGCCAAAACAATAGATTTGTAAAATAAAGTAGTTTTGAAAAATATCTTGCATATGTCGACATATGCAAGTCATATATGTCGACATATACCGGCTAGTTTTCAAAAAAATTAAAAATTAGAAAATAATAATAACTACCAAACACCAATTCATTTCAAACAACTTCTTACCCTCTATATATACCGATTCACTCTAGAAAATATTATTTTCATTCTCTGTCTTCACTCCTTTTCATATATAAATTTATCTCTTCAATAATGGCTTCCTCACATCAAAAACTTTGCGAAAACCTTGAAAAACTCTTGATTCATTCAAGAACATTCTTTCTTTTATCCTAAGAAACCAGAGACACTTAGAATTGAGTCAAATGCAGATGATCAAGGAGCAAGAAAGGCATTTCGATGCGATTCGGTGGATGATTTCTGCCTTGAACAAAGAAGAACCAACCACCAATCCCGAGTGTACCATCAACAAAGATGATGAAATTTGGGATGCTATCAAAGCGGATCCAATCTTTGGCACTGATGGATGGGTTGAAGTTCCTCGAAATTTCTAGTTTAAATAGGTTTGATTATATATAAATAATAATACTTGATTTGGTTTATATTTGATTGGTTTGATTTGTGTGGATTTATTTGAATGGTGTTTGACATTAACTTTGTTGGATTGGATGAATATTTAGATTGATTACAATTATTTCATGATTATCTAATTTAACATATCACTTTTTTTTATATAATCATTCTCATCATCATTATATCTAATTCTTATATATATATACATATCAATTAGTATTTTATTTAGGGGGAGTTAGAGTTAGAATTAGAGTAAGAGTTATATTTTTAGGTGGGACAAAGGGGGAGAAATATATAAAATCTAGGCATAGATTAAGGGGGAGTTTTGTAACCCGGGGGAGTAATATTATATTTTATATACAGAGTTATCATCATAAAAAAGGGAGAGATTGTTAGTACCTTAGTTGAAGATAACAACTATAGACATTATATAAAATATAAATACTAATGTTTTATTAAGTTATATATAGTACATAGTGCAGGATATTTGACATATGTCGATTAGACTGTATAATATCAAGAGTAGATTCAAGATGCTCATATAGAGTTTTAAGAGTTGAAGAATGAAGACTCATGAGTATTAAAGAGTTCAAGGTTTCAAGACATTCCAGATAAGTTATGGATTCGTAGAATTTATGTTAGAACCTTGATAGCATTTTCCATATATCTCTCTCCTCTAATTTTGTTTTAAATTGTTTTTCAAATATCCTGGTTTTAAAACAATCTTTTCAAAATATATCTAAAAATTATTTTCAATCTCTTATCTTATAAAGATATTATTTTAGTGTTTTTAAGTTTTTATATATATAATTTTTGTTTATACTTTAATAAGTTATAATTATATTGATTTTATAAATTATTTACATTATATTAAAAGTTTTAAAATTATTAAATAATTTTGTATTAAGTTTTATTATGATTGCAATATATATAAACTATGCTTAAATAATTTTACAAAGTATCAAACTATTTTACAAAACAACGAGTTTTCAAAATAATGTTTTAAAGTATTTTCAATTTTTAAATGACATACTCTATGTATGTATGTCGTCAAAGTAGCTGATTTTTTCAAAATTTAAATTTCAAAAGATGCGTCTTTTCTTCATATCTCTTCACGAATGGATATGACCGTTGTTCCTCTATAAATACCAGACTTCCAAATGAATTTTTAGCCATCATTTTCTTACTCATCTCTCCTCCTTCCACTCTCTCATTTTCTAAATCAAAATATACATACACTCTGCCGAAATTCAACCAGAATCAAATTCAATCATGACTAGTTTGATTCTCCTTCATCTACTCTTTCATTTCTCTCATCTCTCTCACTCAAACCAAGATCAAAGTGATATTCAAGAGTTATACAATCGATTCTAATCAAGATCAAAGATCTGAGTCTGTAAAACTCTATCAAATCCTACTGCTATACTTGTGGTGTGATTGTAGCTCATAAAATCAATTATGTGTGCTTATAGCCCCTAAATCTAGTGGGTGTGCTTGTAGCCTAGAAATCAAGTGACTCTACCCAGAGGTCGGGATTTTGGAGGGTGTGTCTTGTAGACTTGAAACTGGGGTTGTATTTGCATTTACTAGTTGAAAAAATCCATACAAGGAATTGTGTGGGACTGGATATAAGGTAACTCCAAACTAGTATAAAATCATAGTGTGTTCTTTCCTTTTTACTTTTACCGCATTTAGTTTTATCTGCACTTTGATTCTGTGATTATTTCTATGATTGTTAATTACATCATTTCAAGTAGAGCTTTAAAGAATTTGAAAAATATTCATATAATCCGTTAAACACTATTCATCGTCCTCTAATGTTAATTTAGTCTTAAGATCCCTATTCCGCTGACTCACATTCCAATCCAAATAAAATACCTGTTTTAATTAAACATTCAAACATACAACAATCAATAATAATTATCATATCAAGGCACAATACATTCAAAATATTATAATAATCAAATAGTTATCCATATAGCGCAACAAATATCAATAAATATGATTTTTCATCAATAAATACAGATTTTATAATGTAAATATCAAATAATTAAATTAATTAATTCATTCTAAGATGCTTTTTCCAAATAATCTCCATTCTCAGAAAACCCAAAGCCATGTCATTCCGAATTCTTCCATGAGTACAGTGGAAGAAACCGCATATGAATCAGAGTTCGTATGCGCAAGATATTCAAGTTAGAAGATATACGATAAAAATAAAAATAATAGTATATGTATCATATACAGTATACTTCCTCTATCTCCTTCAATGTCGTGCTTAGCCCAACCCATATCGGCTGCCACTTTCATCATCGCCATATGCCACTTCACACCGTCATTCCATGATCGGCCACCACCACTCGAACCATCATGCCCCCACCTACCAGACGCACCCCACCATGACACCTCGGTCGCCCCCAGTGATGCTGTGTAAACTTATAGCCTCCGCACCTTTGATGAGCAGATCCTGCAAACTCATGCACTTATAGGACCATCGTCCTAGTCGATCCTCCCTACCTGGCCTCTTCTACAACCCAGTACCCTCCGAACTTCCCCTAGTTTTCATTTCCCAGTTGATCTCTAAGACCTAAAACAGATGACCGACGTTTAATTGCCAATTTCTAACTGCCTCAAACATTGTACCCAAAAATGAATGCTTGCCGTCTATTCCATTCGTCAAGAGATTTCCTACGATATATAATTCGATAGGGTTTGGACACTTTGATATTTTATTCACTTTTTAGTTAGACATAATTACCCACCATTAGAAATTAATTAAGAAATTTTGGGATTAGGCTAGAAAACGGAAGATATAGGTGAAAGCTAGGGTTTCGTAGCCTCGCAAATAATGTCATTTGGCTGGGTTATGGACTGTGTATCCATTTTGGCCTGAAATGGCTATGTATGCTATTTAAAATATTATAACACTAATATATCGCAAACCGTAGCTCCAAATATATCAAAATTATATATCAAACTGAACTGCATGGAAAGACCTTTGCAACGTTTTAAATACGACACCTGATTCTTATTTCTATTAGAAATTCATTTATTTTAATGTTAAAAGCGTAAAATTTACGAGTCGTTATACTGTGTGTAACAGTTATTTGTTGAACTTAATTTAGAGAAAGAAACCTTTCATTTCTCTCTCTTAAACTTACTCAATTAATTGAGGGAAGATTATTTTATTTAGAGAGAGAAACTTTTCATTTTTCTCTCATTAATTAAATTGATTGATTTATTATATGAAATATATGATCAAATTTATACTTGGCATACATAGTGAGTATATCCAAGTATAATCTAGTGTAAATTGTGTAAGTGCAACATATAAATAGTGCACATGGTGTGATAATATATAGGTGTTGCGATTTACACCACAACGGACATATTTTTCCTTTATATATGGCTTTGTTGTCCATAGTTTTGATTTAGTTATATATATATATAATTAAGTTTGATTGTTTTATATGTTTTAAAATATAAAATTAACAGTTATAAATCTATTTTTAGTTAAGAAAGGGTTTAGAATTAAATTTTATTGTTTAGCACAAAAGTCCATTGTATGAACTTTGAGTTAAAATAACATAAACAAACACACACACAGACAACCAAACACACACACACAAACACACACACACACACACACAAACAACCAAACACACACACACAAACAAACACACACACACACAGCTATATATATATATAAAGTTTGTAATCTAATATATGTTTTGAAATTATAGTAACAGATTGAGATCTAACAATAACTTAAGAGGAATTCGAAAGGTTTATGATGTTTTATACAAAACTCCAATTATAGTTTTTAAATTAAAACAACTTTTAAACAAATATAAATAATAACTAAATTAATTAAATTCAAAATACAAACATGCATTCTATATCCAAAGTGATTTCTAATAATTAACATATGTAGTTTATTCATGCTTGTAAATATAACGAGTAATTAAAATATATTAATTAATTAAAAATTAGTTTTCAATCAAAAATTGTTTTGTTCTTTTTGTTAAAAATTAATTTCTAAAACAATAACAAAATAGATAGGATAACTTAGGCACATACAAATTCATTGTAAAAGATTCAAATCTAAATAGTATAAACAATATAAACAAATAATCAAATGAACTATGGCGAAAAGAGATCTAAACTATATAATTAGATAAACATATAAACAGATAAGATGTAAACGTATAAGATCTAAACCATGTAAACTTGCTAAACATATGAAAAATAAAATTAGAAGTTACGTTAAGATGTAACAAAAAAAGCATCTTATGTTGCATCGGAAAATGGCACAACACCCCAAAGTAGGTAAATTCCAATCAAATAAGCAAAAAAAGAAGAAAATAAGAAAACACAAACACTTTTTATAGTGGTTCGACAAATACACCGGCCTATGTCCACTTTGATTGATTCTCTTTAGAATATAATGATTACCACTCAAATATGAAACAATCTAGTTGATCTCAGATTTGGGAGTGTTTAGGGAAGAAGAAGATAGAAAAGAATCAAAGTGTCAAAAGTCCTCTCTTAGTTGTAGACAACTTACTATTTCTAGGCAAATCACTATTGCATTCTCTTTATCTACATTTGAAAATGTCACAACTCCAAGATCCAAATATCCTGGCACCAGGACCGAGTCATCCAGCATGATCTCCAAGTAGAAAATTAACTCAGTGCCGACAACTTCTAGTCGGTACCGATCTCATTTTTCCATCACTCTTGAAAATTTTCTCCATTTTTTAGCTCTCCTTATCGATCTCTTGCCAAATCAAGTCTCCATTTCAGGCAGTGGTCATCAAAAGTGGTCGGTACCAACCCAAATAAGGTTGGTACTAACCTGAGTTTTTACACCCAAAGCTCATTTTCTCTTCATGTTTAGGCTCCTTTCATCCATCTATTGTCATTCCAAGTCTTTGAATCAGATCGGTGCCAATCAAATCAGGTCAGTACCAACCTGATTTGGGTCTTTAGAATTCCGTCAAACTTCCTGATTTTCTTAATATCATCATTATTTTCTAATCATGTTGGGGTAAGGACCAGATTCTTCGACTTCCGAATATCGACATCAATACGTCCACTGTATCAACTGTCGAGCCATCGAATGCCGGAAAACTGAATTCTTAGGGTTTAAAAGAAGAGGTAGAAGAAAAGATAGTAGAAAAAGAAAAGAAGAACAACAGAACAACATCAGAAACAGAAACAATATCAGAATCTCACATATCGCAGCGGAACAATATATAATAGATAATCACTAGTCTTTTAAAACAAAGAACTATATCAGTTTATACATACATCAATCAGAGTCAATATACAACAATGGACAGTTATATAAACTTGTCCTCATACAGAATACACAGCGGAATAAATACTATCAGATACAAATACTATGTCTCATCATCCAGCTTATCTTCAAAACTCCAGAATATCCTGAATATCCTGATAACCTAACTCTAGACTGCCCGTGTGGAAATTGGTGGGCACCCAGAGTTTAGAAGGGAAACAATAAACTCTGAGTCAGTCATGGTGACTGGTGTGAGATCGTAAAACAGTTATTTTTCATAAAGAAAATAAAACAGATTCGCAATGCTTTTGGAAAATGAAACTACCATAAGACCTCCCGCCACACACACAATGCAAACGCAGAATTAGAGGAGATTTCTTCTTATGATAGTCAAAGATGCTTACTACGCCAATCATTGGATATTATTATTAATGTCTAGTGTAGAAAACATTTTCGAAAGTAGAATATAAATCTTAGCCGGCATAGACATTCCAAACTATGCCTACTATAGCTACCATCCAAACAGTGGGGCGCCACCATAAGTAGATGGCAGGTTCTACAACTAATACCGTACAATTTCGTATTGGGAATTGGATTTTCCAACAAATGGTCAGGCTAAGGAACTTCCTATGCCACGAAGGAAACGCCTCTGGCTGGACGCTCCGAGAGACAAACTGCTCTCTGCCAACAAGGCCGGGTTACCCCTGTAACAGGTAACTCACGAATATGTCATCACCCGGTCCTTTGGGACCTTTATCCGAGCGCTCGGTAACCAACATCACACATCATAAAGAAAGTGTATCCACATGAGTAAGTATCTGGGCTCCATACCATGATACCAGCCCTTTCCAGAAGGAAATGACATACCCTAAAGGGCGCGACCCTCATAACCTTGCCGCAACATTCCTGTTTCGACCATTTCCGGGTTGTTGAGGCCCTGACGAAGTCTCGTCCACAAAGCTACGCTTTTTCAAAAAGCCACGCTTTGGGTCAACAGATGATCAACCTATGATCACAAAGATAAATGATCAAACAAATGATCATATCACAAATGATCAAACACTGATCATCACACAGCAACACTCAGCATGCCACATTACCAAATTGGGAATATATCGCTGATAACTTCAACTACATAACCTCTGAGTTCGTACGTCTCAGAGAAGGGTGTTAAGCTAAGAGAATAAATTCTCCGCCACCAACAGATATGTATTTGAAAGAAATCAACTTTATATCTCAAAGTGTAATGTTAGACACACAATCCATACAAGTCTGTTCCGGGATCGAACAGAACCGAAGGCACTTCTCACGAAGCCCTTGCAATCCGGATAGTTTCCAATCACGTCCAGACTTCCCGTCACTAAGGGTGATAAAACCTCTAAATCGGAGATCAACCGATGTAGAGTAACTCGACGGTAATCCTTCCGTTTTCAAAAATATCCGGTCTTCAACACCGGTCAGCAAATGCGATTCATAACGACGTATCACATATTCGGAATGGGTTATACGACCCCATGGTCCTTTCCCGGCTAACCCGAATAGTGAGCGCTTATTTAAAAATAAGTGTGGCATTCAAATTTATCCAATTCACAACAAATACCCATTCAAGGTAATTATTGATAGTCGGTTATTTAACTATCAATAAAGATGCGCACATCATCAGATTCCAAATAATTTTCCAAATTATTTTATCTTCCAAAATATCTTTACTAGATATATAATTTCCACACTTCAAAAATAAATCAACGTTTATTTTTAAACAGATTTCCATTTCTTTTATAAATTCCATAGTGAATTTATATTTCAAAATATCTACTGATATACGATTTTCAAATCGATTTCAATATTCAATTTCAATTTATCTTTACAAAGATAAATTCTTCACAAACGTTTCATTTCATTTTGGGAAAACATTTCCATACTTATTTAATAATAAGTAATTCACAAATCTATTTATTTTCAACGTTTGAAAATATCGATATACTTAAATCAATATTAAGTATAAATTTCATTCTTTAAGGAAATCATTTACTATAACAACATCTATTTGAGTCAAAACGAATGTTACGTAAAACATCGTTACGACGACTCAAAACCATTAGTATAGGAATTCGGATTTTAAGATAGGTAGATAAATCCCAATACTACAAAAAAATATTTTCTTTCGAAAATCATTTACTATAACAACAGTGTTATAGTCTATCATTTCCTTATATTTCTCGAAAACGTCTATTTCAACAACGAATGTTGAAATCTATGATTTCGATATTTAACACATTTTAAAACATCTTTTAAAATAATTAACTTCATTTCAAATATCACTTTCCCAAAACCATATCTATTTTCCTTAAGAATATATTCACTGTCCAAAATCGTGAATATACTTCACTAACCAATTTTCAATAATCTCTACACATTTTATTTCAATAATTATCCACTATCCAAAATCGTGGATAAAATTCCCTTAATAACCTTCTATATTAAATTCCTCAATTTTGATTGATTTCGAATTTATAAAACAACGTTTATAAATTCCATTTCTAATTTCTAACAACTTTGATTTATAAATCTCCTTTATTAACAATTCGATTCATAACTCAAATCTTATACCAACAATCCATAATTATAAGTTAAATACTTATAATTCCTTTATTTTAAAAAATCATTTCCATTTATAAGTTCACAATTTATAAATTTCATTTATTATAAATTCTTAAAAAAATTCATTTTAACGCTTATAAAAACTCGTTTTATAATACCAACATTTTAAAGTTATAAATATCAATCTTGTACATCTTTTACATACATCGTTTTTAATAATTCAAAAATTCCAATTAAAACCATTTTATAAATTTCTTAACTATTTATTTCAAAAGAAATTACCTTTTGGTTATAATTCACAAATCTTAACTTTTATAACTTTAAAGTTTGAACGTTTATTTATTAATTCAAAAATTAAATAAAACGTCTACTTCCAAAAATCACTTTAAAATCCTTTTAAAGTAAAAGTCGTTATTTTTAAACTTCAAAACTGAATCTGATGATGCAACAGCACCAATTAGTCAATCATAACAACAAACATCATATATCAATATGATAACAGAATGTACATCAATATCTGTAAATAAATAAATACTGGTGAGGAATCCAGTTGGATCCCTCCAACCTGTTTCCCTGCATCCACAGATGTTAGCACAATACCCATTCCACTTCGAGGTGGAATATCGCGGTATATGGGTTTTATAAAAATCATCCGCTTACTAACGGCGCAATAGGGTCTCATCCGTTATACGAGGCGGGAAATCAATCAACCCAATATATACATATGCCAATATGTATATATTGCTATATATATAGATATATCCTACTATATCTAATATCACATCCAAATAGCAATCAATCAGTCAATAACTGGAAAATCCAACTTCATTTGAGTGAGAAAAATCTCACCTTAGCTTTTATTAGCAATCCATTTTCCATCCTGACTTGTTTTCTCGATTGTTAAACCTTGTATAAACATTTACGGTTTATTAACATTTGGAATAATCCGACAATAAATCATATTTACTTGATTAACTAATAATTTATCTTAACTAAATTTTTCCCTTTAATAATTTCTTAGAGGCTAAAATAATTAATTAAGTTAATCAAATAGATTAATCTCCAAAATCTGATATATACATATATTTACTGTTTTAAATTTCAGATTTCTATATTTTCCTTTAAACTGTTTAACAAACAAAATCTTCTTATAAAAATCATCACAGTAAAATTTAATTTTTCTTTAATTGAAAAATAAATAGTATATACCTATATTTTCTTTACCGTTTACATTTCAAATCTACAGATGAATATTTGTTTAAATAAATTTAAATTAAACAGTTATACCTCACTGCCTATTCACAAATTTCTCGAGCTCGCACTCCTCTTGTCGTTGACACGCTGTAACCACGGAGTGACTTTGACGTCGAGACTCACACGCTTCCAGTCTATGTTGCCGAAGCCTTGCTTTGCTCCAAGTCAAAGCCTTGAAACTCGATTCGCCTCCTTCGAAGCCACCCTCGATACCAGCGCGAATACTCCTCGCGTGTGCGAACAAGTCGCGAGGCCCCCTGGCGCTGCTAAGCTATGCCAAACTTCGGCCTCCACTTCACCTATCGCCGGCCACGCCACAACGCACGCGACTCCAGTACTGTAACGACCCAGAATTTTGGACCATTCGTATCCATTATAAGTGTATAGGTAGACACTTATGCCGGAGTTGAATTGTTCAAAATACCGCGTTGTTAATTTAAATTTGGCAAAACTGAACATATACAGTAAATAAATAATCACAGAACACAGACACAGAGTAATAAGTGCAGCGGAAATAAAAGAGATAGTAGTTCATGAAGCTACTATATGAATATATAAAATACATCAGAGTTTACAACAGAAGAGTAATACGATACATCAGAGTTAAACCAGATACAACGGAAGAGTAACAGATACAAATCAGAATACATCACAGGAATCATCGAATATCTGAAAGCTGGATAGATAGCTGGATCTCCAAGCGAAGCTTCAACTCCAAAGGTGAGTCTCGAAAGCTGAACCACTCAGTCTGACCCGAGCGTAAAGCAAAACACAAAACACTCGAGTCAGGATTAACATTCTTATATTAATAAATCCAACTCAAGTGAAATAGCAATTGAAATACAACTAACTCAAAGGATGTTTGGAATAACCATCCTTTAAGGATCCGTTAAACTATCTACTATGTAGTAGTGTACGATAAGTAGATAATGTCTATCAGTAATAATAAGATATCAAAATAGCGTTAAGTCATGGCCCATTCCACCCTTAACACATTTTTATTCCCAAAAGCATATATAAGACCGTAGTTTCCCCAAAACCGGAAGTCACCAGAGGGCAATCCATATACTAAAGGTACAAAAAAAAATCGTAGTTGTCGCGAATAGGATAATCAGTATGACAAGGTACATGAGGCGATACCAACTAGGATACTAGTAGTTGCGTGATCCGGACTGATGTTAGGCATAGCAGCTACTACCCCAACACCGCGAAACAACACTCCCATAATCGAGGGGTGCACCCAAATCGAATCACAAAAGTAATAGATATGGTATCGAAGAAGTGTGTCCGCTAGAGATGGCGATCCTCAATGGCCCGGCGCGGCTCCTGTTTTAGTCATGTCAAGGGTCATCCAAAATCGTTCTCTTTCTTCAGTCAACGCGTTCATCAAAACCATCCACTTCGTTCTGGATCAACACTCCGCGTATAGTTATTAAAGTGGTTTCGGTTCAGATAGAGAGTATATCCATTACCGATCCCGGTCTCTTTAATAACTTTCGTAATTATTACACCGATTGGTCATTTATATATTTCAAAAACCCAAATCAATTTCAATTTCAAATAGAATTCGTAAATCAACATTTCATTTGTCTTTCTAAAACAATTTCCAATTTTCATTTCAAAACTTCCAATTTTCCGTTTCAAAATCTTATAATTCAATTTCAATTTCTATTTAAAACAATTCAAATATTGATTCAAGTTCGTATATAAGTTTCATTTCGAAAACATTTAAATTAATTTAATTTAACATTTAAATCAATTTAAATTCATTTATCGATTTCATTCAATATTCGTTAAGTTAATTTATCATTCAAAACAATTCCTTTTAACTTCCAGTTCATTAAATCAATTTCTTAAGTTCAACTTCATTAAATTAAAACTTACAATTTTGAATTAAATTAAATTCGTCAAATCAAATTATTTAAATTTCAAGTATTACAAAAATCACCTTTTATTTCTTAATAAAGAAATTCAATTTCACTTATTTACTTACTTAAACAATTTTCCAAAATTAATTAATAAGGAAACTCAATTTCAATTATTTACGAAGTAAAAATTTACTTATTCAAAAGTTCAATTTTACTATTTAAAGAATTCAATTCAATTTAATCATTAAAAAAATTCAATCTTATTTAATCATTAATAATTCAAAACTTAATTATTAAATAATTTCAAAGTTTAATAATTTCAAACTTAATTATAATTTCAGACTTAATTATTAAATCATTTCAAAGTTTAATAATTTCAAACTTAATTATAATTTCAAACTTAATTATTTAATCATTTCAAACTTAATTCAATCGTTTCTCAAATTAAACATCGTTCTTTCATCAATTTCATTTTTAATATTTTGTTTCAGATTTTTAAATATTAACCATTTTCCTTTCATTAAAAATTCAAATTTCAACTTCATTTCAAAACCATACTATTATTCAAATAAAATCTTCGTTTAATTTCAAATCAAATTATTGACCAATCGGGTTTTATTTAATTTTCTATCCTAAGTCAAAGTTCAATTTGGGTATTTATCATTTCAACCCGATTCCAATTCAATTCAAAATCAAAACATATCAAAGGGAACTTGCAGTGTGATAACTGGGATGGTGTCAAAGTAAATAAACAAGCAATAACAACAAACAATAACTATCCAATAATTAATTCAAATAATCCCGAAATAATCGTATTAATTCGCATTGTTATTTGTATGAATTAATATAACTATTTCTAGAATCTACACTATCATTTCATGTAGATTAAAGATTATTACATTACGGTTTTCACTTGTCATCCAATTTACAATTTCATACATCATCAATTTAACAACATACATTCAGTGATTCAAAATGTAATTAAACAAATCCTACGTGTCAATAAATTCAACAGTTAAAGGGGTCATATTATACAAATGTCAGTTAATCAAATTTAACAATTAATTATCCTATATCAACTTCAATTTCACACTATTTAACATTTTAACATTAACAATTTAACGTCCAATATAAACATCAACAATCAATCAATTATCAGCCAAACTGTATTATCATCGCATAAATAATTAACAGATAATGGTGTCAGATGTCAAAGGTGAACTGATACAGGTAATAGTATATATAACAGTGTAATTAACTAACAACAGCATATTTCAATTGTCGTTTAAATTGAAATCAAATTTAATAAATAAAAGAACGTTAATCGTGAGTGAGTGCTCACCTTTCGAGGCTAGAGAGATTCGACAAATGAACGAGTTACGAAATGTAAGCCCGACTTCCAAAGCAAAGCTTGATTGGCACGACTATGACTAACAAGCTGATAAATGAAAATTGATGGGGTCAAATCAGAACTGGATCGATGATGATAAACGGTATACGTGAACCTATATATATATATACATAACTATATATACTATATACAAAATCATATAAAACTTATAATTTAAAATAAACACATTTATATAGGAACTTATACAATATAGCAACTCAAAATTTACTATTAAACCAGACAAGCTCTGTAGAACTTGTATTACAATTTATATACATTTAATTTAGCATCTCATATATGCCACATCTTATAAAATAAACTTTTATAAATTTTATATTAAAACTCACAAAATCTCAGATATACAAACGCAGATTAAATAAATTTACAATATACCTACCGACTATTTTAACATACGACTATATATATCCTTGCATATGTATACAAATAGGTTATATAATTATATAAACAAATATATATTATAACAAATTATACTAAAATATACTGAAACTCTTATATATGATAACAACTATGCAGACCAAAGAATATAAATGAAACAGAACATATTTAACTAATACGATATATTACAGACACCATACATATATATAGTATAACCTCTCTGCTTATATAACTGTTATTTTCGAACAATCCTATTAAACAAATATGCTTCCGAGCTATATATATACGTGCAGACCTTATTCAACATACAACCCATATATATGTACCTTATCCTATCAGTAGGTTATATTACACCAGACTTGATAAAACTTTATATATATTCGAACCCAAGAAAATGTATACAGTTTTAAAAGAAAATCAAAAGCTAATCAACAAATATGCTATGCAAACAAAAGTATATACAGATCCTAAAACCAAACAAAATAGATGAATAGCTTAAAAAAAATGTTCACAGACCGAGAATCATTGATAATGCAAAAATAGCTGGCATGGTTGGCTTACATTTCAAAAATGCAGAAGCTCTGAGAGAAGGCTGCATGGTGGCCAATGGGAAGGCGGGTCTGGGGATAGCATACGTTGAACGGATGTTGGCTCCAAGGTGGCGGGTCGGATCTGGTATCAAGGGAAGGAGCGGGCGGAGTTGAAGATGGAAGGCTGAGGTCGGTGTGGAAGGTTGGAGGACGTGTGTGGTTACGACCAAGACTAAGGTGGCGAGGGAGGTGAGTGGCGGATGGATGCCGGAGCGGTGGTGGCTTTGCCGAGGGAATGAGGAAGTGGTTTGCAAGGCAAGGCGGTGTGGTTCGAGCTCGGGCTGCTGTGGTTGGTGGCCGTGGGCAGTAGGCAATGGTGGCGCTGACCATGGGAGGAGGGAGGCGGAGGTGTTGGTGGGTCGGAGCGTGGTGGTGGGATGTGGAGCTCGGTGTGGGCTGAGGGCTTGAGGTGGTGGCGAACGTTGGTACAGGCGGAGGTGAGAGGGCGTGAGGCTGACGTGGAGTTACTCGGCAGAAGGAGGGCAGGCACAAAGTGGTGGGGTCGGTGCTAGGTTTGCACGTGGAGAGGAGGTGGCTGCTTGGGTACTAGACTGGCGACAGAGGAGAAGTAGCTTTGGAAAATGGTGAGAGGGGAAAGAATGCAGAGGAAACGAATGGAAGAAAAATGAACCAGAGAACAATTATATCTTCACATAGGTAATAGCAAAAGCCTTCAAATTGAATTCAGAAAATATTTAAAACCAACGGCTGTTTGAATTCAATCGACAGATGAATGAAAGGACAAGGAATCCGAAAAGTTGAACATTTGGTACCGATGCGATTCTTGATTCATTGATTTCACTCGGTACCGGAAACCGAAACATAGAAATAAATATTCTGCGGAGATCAGCACAATGAAACGATCAAAATGGTATAAAAATATCAGTGGTACGATCGAATTATAAAAATTCGAATTTTTCTACTACGGAAAATGCAAGAAAAACACTGAAAAATAAGATCGACGGGGCCAAAGATGTCCGAATTTTGAAAAACGACAAACTGACATCTTGCTCAGAAGATGGTTTAGAATTTTTTCTATGTAAAATATTTTGGTTTTGAAAATGTTTTATTTTCATCGCTTTTTAACTGATTAAATTGAAGTGAATTTACGCGCGAAATAAACTTTCATATTTTCGGACTAAAATTTACCAGTTGCTATGTTTAACTAGACGTATTCCAAATATAAAATTTTTATTTCAAATTTTATCGTTTAAAATTTTCACAAAATTTCAACTAATTACGTTATTAAAACAGTTGAAATTTACGGGTCGTTACACTCTCCCCCACTCAAAACTTTTCGTCCCCGAAAAGGAACGAGGTAGGAGAATAGAAAGAACCAGAAAGAAAAACAGATTTGAAATACAAAATAACAATTAATTTAAACCATATAAATTCAAATTTAAATTGATTGATATTCAATAATTGATTTGATCTATTTGATTTTTACTAAAATCAATCTCAACTATTTCTAAATTTATTATCTTATTATCCCATTTCTTCAATTTACAATTTTTAAAACCATAAATTTGAATAGTTTTTTATTATAATCATATTTTCTTCAACAATTTTAAATTCTTCTTTATTCCAAATTACTGTTAAATTTATTTTCTTAATATATCTTATTACATATATTTAAACCATATAAATTAATTTAAACCATATAAATTTCAATTTAAATTAATTTATATTCATTAATTGATTTTAAATTCAAGGTATTTCCATAAGTTGATCTAATTTCAATTTATTAATTAACCTTCAAAACAAAATTTATTTTCAATTATCTTATTGTTCTATTTATCTCTATTAACATTTTATAATCAAAATTTAGTGTATAACATTTATTATAAACACTCAAATTTTATTTATAAATTCAATTTATCTTATATATTATCCAATTACATACTCAACTTCTGAATGATTTAGGTAAGTTGTATTAGAATACAGTTGAAGGATGTGCAAATAAAATTTTCCCAATTCAATTATTCAAGTTTAAATATTTATTCCAAATTTTGGTTTTATTTATAATTAAAATCATCCTTTAACAAAATTTAAGAATTAGATTTCCGATTAACTTTAAACAATTTACAGATATATATAATATATTTATATCAAATCACATTAAATTTTAAAATAAGATACTTATATATATATAAATCAAATTATACTGAAGAAATTCAAATCAAAATATTTTCAAAACAAACCGTAGCAAAGCTACAGAATAGTATCTCCACTTCGAAACTCGAAAATGAACGTCGATGATGCGGCCGCCATCACCGAAATTATTTTCCAGCGACAAAGAGAAGAGCACTGATTTCAACATTTTAAAAATTCTTTGAAAACGATTTCTATTCGAAAATACTTTCAATAATATATACTTTAAAATTTTAAAAACCAAAGTTCGAAATCACCGGAAACTAATAAATTCTCAAATTTCTGAATTAATATTCATTTCAAATTCCAATCAATTTATAACCAAGTTTATAAATTCATTTATTTATATTATGCAATAGTCAATGGTTTACAAAACAATAAATGAAAATCAAATATTATTATTTTTCAGACAACAAATTCATTAACAATTTAATTTCAGAAAACTTATACCTATACATAAGATAATCATACAAAACTTCTATTTTATTTATCAAATTTGAAAACGATATTGTGTCAGTTTGCTCTGCTCAAGTGTTTTGGAAATCCTATCGATAGCGTTGATCAGACGAATCGATCGAAAACCCAAATCAACATCAACAACTCAAACAACACAATATAAAACATTTTAAAATTAATTTACAAATACATTTCTTTGCTCGACGATACAGGAATGAATTTTTCAAAATAAGGATAGGGTTTCAAATTTGATGGACTTAAATCAAAGAGAAATTTGATTCGAAGATGAGTTCGAAACAAGATATGATGGTTAATAGCAAAGTAGTAAGATTGATAAGTTTATATAAATCGCGGGCAACCTTAACCGGATCGACCGTGACTTCAAGAATGAGATCGGTGTAGAATTCCGAGGTAAATCAACATCCAATCTCGAGAAATAGAATTCAGGTATAGTAGGAGATAGATAGCATCGTAAACCGAGGATACATAAATCTCCGGTAAATCGATGCCTATTATAAAGGAGTTTTGCTCCTTTACGAATCATTCGAAGATTGGCGAGACCGCCGACCTATTATAGATATCATTCAAAATGGAGTTATGGGTGCTCCAGGATTGAAAGAAGATGAATAGTGAAGGACACGAATGAATTTCGGAACCGAGGGGAACGTTCCAAAAATTCAAAGGAATCGAATCAAAAGGAAGAGATTGAAACTCGAATGAGAGTGATTCTGTAAATACATTTACCCTATATGTTGAGTTTTGCCTAGAGCTACCAAAGCTCTGATACCAACTGTAACGACCCAGAATTTTGGACCATTCGTATCCATTATAAGTGTATAGGTAGACACTTATGCCGGAGTTGAATTGTTCAAAATACCGCGTTGTTAATTTAAATTTGGCAAAACTGAACATATACAGTAAATAAATAATCACAGAACACAGACACAGAGTAATAAGTGCTGCGGAAATAAAAGAGATAGTAGTTCATGAAGCTACTATATGAATATATAAAATACATCAGAGTTTACAACAGAAGAGTAATACGATACATCAGAGTTAAACCAGATACAACGGAAGAGTAACAGATACAAATCAGAATACATCACAGGAATCATCGAATATCTGAAAGCTGGATAGATAGCTGGATCTCCAAGCGAAGCTTCAACTCCAAAGGTGAGTCTCGAAAGCTGAACCACTCAGTCTGACCCGAGCGTAAAGCAAAACACAAAACACTCGAGTCAGGATTAACATTCTTATATTAATAAATCCAACTCAAGTGAAATAGCAATTGAAATACAACTAACTCAAAGGATGTTTGGAATAACCATCCTTTAAGGATCCGTTAAACTATCTACTATGTAGTAGTGTACGATAAGTAGATAATGTCTATCAGTAATAATAAGATATCAAAATAGCGTTAAGTCATGGCCCATTCCACCCTTAACACATTTTTATTCCCAAAAGCATATACAAGACCGTAGTTTCCCCAAAACCGGAAGTCACCAGAGGGCAATCCATATACTAAAGGTACAAAACAAAATCGTAGTTGTCGCGAATAGGATAATCAGTATGACAAGGTACATGAGGCGATACCAACTAGGATACTAGTAGTTGCGTGATCCGGACTGATGTTGGGCATAGCAGCTACTACCCCAACACCACGAAACAACACTCCCATAATCGAGGGGTGCACCCAAATCGAATCACAAAAGTAATAGATATGGTATCGAAGAAGTGTGTCCGCTAGAGATGGCGATCCTCAATGGCCCGGCGCGGCTCCTGTTTTAGTCATGTCAAGGGTCATCCAAAATCGTTCTCTTTCTTCAGTCAACGCGTTCATCAAAACCATCCACTTCGTTCTGGATCAACACTCCGCGTATAGTTATTAAAGTGGTTTCGGTTCAGATAGAGAGTATATCCATTACCGATCCCGGTCTCTTTAATAACTTTCGTAATTATTACACCGATTGGTCGTTTATATATTTCAAAAACCCAAATCAATTTCAATTTCAAATAGAATTCGTAAATCAACATTTCATTTGTCTTTCTAAAACAATTTCCAATTTTCATTTCAAAACTTCCAATTTTCCGTTTCAAAATCTTATAATTCAATTTCAATTTCTATTTAAAACAATTCAAATATTGATTCAAGTTCGTATATAAGTTTCATTTCGAAAACATTTAAATTAATTTAATTTAACATTTAAATCAATTTAAATTCATTTATCGATTTCATTCAATATTCGTTAAGTTAATTTATCATTCAAAACAATTCCTTTTAACTTCCAGTTCATTAAATCAATTTCTTAAGTTCAACTTCATTAAATTAAAACTTACAATTTTGAATTAAATTAAATTCATCAAATCAAATTATTTAAATTTCAAGTATTACAAAAATCACCTTTTATTTCTTAATAAAGAAATTCAATTTCACTTATTTACTTACTTAAACAATTTTCCAAAATTAATTAATAAGGAAACTCAATTTCAATTATTTACGAAGTAAAAATTTACTTATTCAAAAGTTCAATTTTACTATTTAAAGAATTCAATTCAATTTAATCATTAAAAAAATTCAATCTTATTTAATCATTAATAATTCAAAACTTAATTATTAAATAATTTCAAATTTAATAATTTCAAACTTAATTATAATTTCAGACTTAATTATTAAATCATTTCAAAGTTTAATAATTTCAAACTTAATTATAATTTCAAACTTAATTATTTAATCATTTCAAACTTAATTCAATCGTTTCTCAAATTAAACATCGTTCTTTCATCAATTTCATTTTTAATATTTTGTTTCAGATTTTTAAATATTAACCATTTTCCTTTCATTAAAAATTCAAATTTCAACTTCATTTCAAAACCATACTATTTATTCAAATAAAATCTTCGTTTAATTTCAAATCAAATTATTGACCAATCGGGTTTTATTTAATTTTCTATCCTAAGTCAAAGTTCAATTTGGGTATTTATCATTTCAACCCGATTCCAATTCAATTCAAAATCAAAACATATCAAAGGGAACTTGCAGTGTGATAACTGGGATGGTGTCAAAGTAAATAAACAAGCAATAACAACAAACAATAACGATCCAATAATTAATTCAAATAATCCCGAAATAATCGTATTAATTCGCATTGTTATTTGTACGAATTAATATAACTATTTCTAGAATCTACACTATCATTTCATGTAGATTAAAGATTATTACATTACGGTTTTCACTTGTCATCCAATTTACAATTTCATACATCATCAATTTAACAACATACATTTAGTGATTCAAAATGTAATTAAACAAATCCTACGTGTCAATAAATTCAACAGTTAAAGGGGTCATATTATACAAATGTCAGTTAATCAAATTTAACAATTAATTATCCTATATCAACTTCAATTTCACACTATTTAACATTTTAACATTAACAATTTAACGTCCAATATAAACATCAACAATCAATCAATTATCAGCCAAACTGTATTATCATCGCATAAATAATTAACAGATAATGGTGTCAGATGTCAAAGGTGAACTGATACAGGTAATAGTATATATAACAGTGTAATTAACTAACAACAACATATTTCAATTGTCGTTTCAATTGAAATCAAATTTAATAAATAAAAGAACGTTAATCGTGAGTGAGTGCTCACCTTTCGAGGCTAGAGAGATTCGACAAATGAACGAGTTACGAAATGTAAGCCCGACTTCCAAAGCAAAGCTTGATTGGCACGACTATGACTAACAAGCTGATAAATGAAAATTGATGGGGTCAAATCAGAACTGGATCGATGATGATAAACGGTATACGTGAACCTATATATATATACATAACTATATATACTATATACAAAATCATATAAAACTTATAATTTAAAATAAACACATTTATATAGGAACTTATACAATATAGCAACTCAAAATTTACTATTAAACCAGACAAGCTCTGTAGAACTTGTATTACAATTTATATACATTTAATTTAGCATCTCATATATGCCACATCTTATAAAATAAACTTTTATAAATTTTATATTAAAACTCACAAAATCTCAGATATACAAACGCAGATTAAATAAATTTACAATATACCTACCGACTATTTTAACATACGACTATATATATCCTTGCATATGTATACAAATAGGTTATATAATTATATAAACAAATATATATTATAACAAATTATACTAAAATATACTGAAACTCTTATATATGATAACAACTATGCAGACCAAAGAATATAAATGAAACAGAACATATTTAACTAATACGATATATTACAGACACCATACATATATATAGTATAACCTCTCTGCTTATATAACTGTTATTTTCGAACAATCCTATTAAACAAATATGCTTCCGAGCTATATATATACGTGCAGACCTTATTCAACATACAACCCATATATATGTACCTTATCCTATCAGTAGGTTATATTACACCAGACTTGATAAAACTTTATATATATTCGAACCCAAGAAAATGTATACAGTTTTAAAAGAAAATCAAAAGCTAATCAACAAATATGCTATGCAAACAAAAGTATATACAGATCCTAAAACCAAACAAAATAGATGAATAGCTTAAAAAAAATGTTCACAGACCGAGAATCATTGATAATGCAAAAATAGCTGGCATGGTTGGCTTACATTTCAAAAATGCAGAAGCTCTGAGAGAAGGCTGCGTGGTGGCCAATGGGAAGGCGGGTCTGGGGATAGCATACGTTGAACGGATGTTGGCTCCAAGGTGGCGGGTCGGATCTGGTATCAAGGGAAGGAGCGGGCGGAGTTGAAGATGGAAGGCTGAGGTCGGTGTGGAAGGTTGGAGGACGTGTGTGGTTACGACCAAGACTAAGGTGGCGAGGGAGGTGAGTGGCGGATGGATGCCGGAGCGGTGGTGGCTTTGCCGAGGGAATGAGGAAGTGGTTTGCAAGGCAAGGCGGTGTGGTTCGAGCTCGGGCTGCTGTGGTTGGTGGCCGTGGGCAGTAGGCAATGGTGGCGCTGACCATGGGAGGAGGGAGGCGGAGGTGTTGGTGGGTCGGAGCGTGGTGGTGGGATGTGGAGCTCGGTGTGGGCTGAGGGCTTGAGGTGGTGGCGAACGTTGGTACAGGCGGAGGTGAGAGGGCGTGAGGCTGACGTGGAGTTACTCGGCAGAAGGAGGGCAGGCACAAAGTGGTGGGGTCGGTGCTAGGTTTGCACGTGGAGAGGAGGTGGCTGCTTGGGTACTAGACTGGCGACAGAGGAGAAGTAGCTTTGGAAAATGGTGAGAGGGGAAAGAATGCAGAGGAAACGAATGGAAGAAAAATGAACCAGAGAACAATTATATCTTCACATAGGTAATAGCAAAAGCCTTCAAATTGAATTCAGAAAATATTTAAAACCAACGGCTGTTTGAATTCAATCGACAGATGATTGAAAGGACAAGGAATCCGAAAAGTTGAACATTTGGTACCGATGCGATTCTTGATTCATTGATTTCACTCGGTACCGGAAACCGAAACACAGAAATAAATATTCTACGGAGATCAGCACAATGAAACGATCAAAATGGTATAAAAATATCAGTGGTACGATCGAATTATAAAAATTCGAATTTTTCTACTACGGAAAATGCAAGAAAAACACTGAAAAATAAGATCGACGGGGCCAAAGATGTCCGAATTTTGAAAAACGACAAACTGACATCTTGCTCAGAAGATGGTTTAGAATTTTTTCTATGTAAAATATTTTGGTTTTGAAAATGTTTTATTTTCATCGCTTTTTAACTGATTAAATTGAAGTGAATTTACGCGCGAAATAAACTTTCATATTTTCGGACGAAAATTTACCAGTTGCTATGTTTAACTAGACGTATTCCAAATATAAAATTTTTATTTCAAATTTTATCGTTTAAAATTTTCACAAAATTTCAACTAATTACGTTATTAAAACAGTTGAAATTTACGGGTCGTTACAAGTACTGCCGCCTACTTCAGACAAGAGAAAATGCGAGCTCGCTCCTCCTTTCCCAAACTTCGCTGCAACGCCTAACAGTAGAAGGCGTCGAACCCCTTAGCGCTCGTGACCCACAATGTCTTCCCCGAGCTTGAGTTGAACTCGGCTTCTATTGAATTTCGAGAATGAAGAGGCAGCCATTTCTATTTTTTATTAGGCTTGAACGAATTATTTGAAAACAAAGAGGAGAGCACGGTTTAATTTTGAAAAATAGAGAAGAGGGCTTCGCGAATTTATCTGAGACTGGGGATTTTGAAGGAAGTTCTTTGTTTCGAACGAAATTCTAACAACGGCCATTATTATTTGAATGAGATAATGGGGAACAAGAATAATGTTTCGTTCGTTTGTTTTTCTTTTCGATCGACATTGCTCTGAAAAAAAGAAGACAGGGTAGCGTGCTTTAAACGAGAAGAGGAGACAACTAGGTCGATGGAAATCAGATGCTAGGGTGGCTACTGATTTAACCTTTATATTTTATATCCAAAAATATCTTGTTATATTATATCAACGCGTTTGCTTAACGTACGATCACACAATAACTCTGAAAACCACGAAAACTGAAATCCGATAATAATACAGTATTACGGATCCAATGGAATTGGTTTCATCGAATTCCGAGACTGTGCCCCGGACGGTTATTTTTAAATAACGATTCGAACAATAAATTTTCAAAACTGATCAAATCAATTCGAAATTAGATTCTGAAGCTTCTGTTATCTTCAGTATTATCAATACGAATTTTAAAAGCTTTTGAAATATTTTTAATCGTCTTAAAATTGAAGATTCAAATTTTTATTCAGCATTCAATCGATTAAATTTTAAAGTTTAATCGCAAATTTCAAAGTTATATCGGGGATTCAAATTAAATTACCGTTCAAATATTTAAAATAAATTAAATATCCTCAATTTAATTTGTTCAAAATTCTGGGTCGTTACAAACTTCCCTCCTTAAAAGAATTTCGTCCCGAAATTACAAGTTAGGAAAAAAAAAGTCCTTAACTCGTCTACTATTTTTCACAATCCAATAGTTTTATCAACTTTTCAAAACAAATCTTTCTACTAAAGATTCGTTATCATTCATACTAACTTTCCAACTTCAATTATAAGTTCCAAACAACATTGTTTTACTAACAATTCAAATTTAAATTTAAATTGAATTTTAAACTTTCAAAATTTCTCAAAATTTTTCTAACACTCGAAATTTTCGAAAAATTTCGCCAGCGTCTCCTTTGCGCGGCTAACACGGTACGACTACAAAACGTCCCTACGGACTCTCAGATTTCAAAAAGAAAAAGAAAAAGCCAAGCGGCTAGACAAGAAAATCATCAAATCTCATATCGAAATTTAAATACTTACCTTTTCGAGCAAACTCAAATTTATCTTTGAAATCAAATCCAATTCCTTTAATACACCTGTATATCCTACTAGCCATAATATCTAGTTACAACATTCAAATCATTTTGCAAATTCTATTACAAATTTTTCAATATATGCTTCTTATACATCTTTACTTCACTATTGAAGTTACATATCTATTTTTCATTCAATTTTACATTCCAAATTCATTTGAATTCAATTCCAACATTTAATTCAATTTGGATTCAGTTTATCTTCTGAATATTGAATTTTATCGATTATCTTTAGTTCACTTCAAACTAATCTTGAAACTTCATTTTATTTCGCACAATTCACATTTGTTTTCAACATTCAGTTTCAATTTCCACTTTTATCTTTATTCAATCATCACTTAGAATAATTTCAATATCACATTTACTTAAGAATTTCACACTTCTTTTCTTAGGTTCAATGTAAATATTCCATATACACATTATATTTATTTTCAATTTACCACTTCGGTCAAATCTACTTACATTTAAACTGGATTTCAAATTCCATATGAATTTTAATTTTTCTTTCAATTCACATTTATAATTATTCAATTTAATTCTACTGCTTACAACTTCAAAATGAATCTCAATTTTCAATTTCACTTTCATTTATTCAAATTTATTCACTTATACTTTCTTTAATTTAACTCCATTCTTTAAGTTAAATTTTTTCTATCCAAATTCAATTTGTATAAGTTATCAACTTAATAATATTCCATAAATATTTTATATGGTATTCCAGAGTCTTACCAACATTCAAAAATCATTTTGAAAACAATTCAAATTATCCTTTGAATTTCCAAAACAAAACCCAAATTTTCCAAACAACTTCCATTTAAAACAATTTGGCAGCAATTCCTCTTTTGGAAACCCGAAAATGAACACCGGTGATGCTGCAGTCATTACCGAAGTTATTTTCCAGCGACCGAAAAAAGTTTAGAGCTTTTCATCTCTTCAAAATACTTTCCAAAACCTTTGAAATCCATTTTCAAATCAAAAAAGAATTAAACTTTCCAAATCTCCAAAATTTTCAAATTCTTTTCAAAACATTTCCAAATACTTCTCTGGAATTCCGTTTCAAATTACAAATCACATTAACAATTTATATTCTTAAATTTCATTTGTATATGAATTTATTTCTTTATGCTTCAATTCGCATTATAAATTTCATTTGTTAATTGAATTTATCTCCAAATATTTGGTTATTATTTTAATTTCTCATTCCTTTTCCTATAACAATGATAATAATTCAATGTTATTATTTTATAACAACCAAACATCCATATACTATGATAATTCATAGAAAAATCATTTCCTTTCTATACAAAAATAGTTTTGGGCAAAATTATTTCATTTACCCTATTTTAAAACAATACTGTGTCTGTTTATCTTGTTTAGAGTTTAGAAACTCCTATCAACATAGTTAGCTAGACTGCATCGACCAAAATCTATAAACAATCAACCGATAAGTCAATACAATACAAAATAATTTCATATTCACTAACAAATACGCACTCGTATCTATTATTGCACTCAACTCATTCTAGAGTACTACTGACTCTATCTCTAATGAGTAACACCCAACAGAGCAGGGTTGTCGCTTAACCATATGCTCTGATACCACGCTGTAAGGACCCGATTCTTCGACTTCCGAATATCTACATCAATACGTCCACTGTATCAACTGTCGAGCCATCGAATGCCGGAAAACCGAATTCTTAGGGTTTAAAAGAAGAGGTAGAAGAAAAGATAGAAGAAAAAGAAAAGAAGAACAACAGAACAACATCAGAAACAGAAACAATATCAGAATCTCACATATCGCAGCGGAACAATATATAATAGATAATCACTAGTCTTTTAAAACAAAGAACTATATCAGTTTATACATACATCAATCAGAGTCAATATACAACAATGGACAGTTATATAAACTTGTCCTCATACAGAATACACAGTGGAATAAATACTATCAGATACAAATACTACGTCTCGTCATCCAGCTTATCTTCAAAACTCCAGAATATCCTGAATATCCTGATAATCTAACTCTAGACTGCCCGTGTGGAAATTGGTGGGCACCCAGAGTTTAGAAGGGAAACAATAAACTCCGAGTCAGTCATGGTGACTGGTGTGAGATCGTAAAACAGTTATTTTTCACAAAGAAAATAAAACAGATTTGCAATGCTTTTGGAAAATGAAACTACCATAAGACCTCCCGCCACACACACAATGCAAACGCAGAATTGGAGGATATTTCTTCTTATGATAGTCAAAGATGCTTACTACGCCAATCATTGGATATTATTATTAATGTCTAGTGTAGAAAACATTTTCGAAAGTAGAATATAAATCTTAGCCAGCATAGACATTCCGAACTATGCCTACTATAGCTACCATCCAAACAGTGGGGCGCCACCATAAGTAGATGGCAGGTTCTACAACTAATACCGTACAATTTCGTATTGGGAATTGGATTTTCCAACAAATGGTCAGGCTAAGGAACTTCCTATGCCACGAAGGAAACGCCTCTGGCTGGACACTCCGAGAGACAAACTGCTCTCTGCCAACAAGGCCGGGTTACCCCTGTAATAGGTAACTCACGAATATGTCATCACCCGGTCCTTTGGGACCTTTATCCGAGCGCTCGGTAACCAACATCACACATCATAAAGAAAGTGTATCCACATGAGTAAGTATCTGGGCTCCATACCATGATACCACCCCTTTCCAGAAGGAAATGACATACCCTAAAGGGCGCGACCCTCATAACCTTACCGCAACATTCCTGTTTCGACCATTTCCGGGTTGTTGAGGCCCTGACGAAGTCTCGTCCACAAAGCTACGCTTTTTCAAAAAGCCACGCTTTGGGTCAACAGATGATCAACCTATGATCACAAAGATAAATGATCAAACAAATGATCATATCACAAATGATCAAACACTGATCATCACACACCAACACTCAGCATGCCACATTACCAAATTAGGAATATATCGCTGATAACTTCAACTACATAAACTCTGAGCTCGTACGTCTCAGAGAAGGGTGTTAAGCTAAGAGAATAAATTCTCCTCCACCAACAGATATGTATTTGAAAGAAATCAGCTTTATATCTCAAAGTGTAATGTCAGACACACAATCCATACAAGTCTGTTCCGGAACATCGAACATAACCGAAGGCACTTCTCACGAAGCCCTTGCAATTCCGGATAGTTTCCAATCACGTCCAGACTTCCCGTCACTAAGGGTGATAAAACCTCTAAATCGGAGATCAACCGATGTAGAGTAACTCGACGGTAATCCTTCCGTTTTCAAAAATATCCGGTCTTCAACACCGGTCAGCAAATGCGATTCATAACGACGTATCACATATTCGGAATGGGTTATACGACCCCATGGTCCTTTCCCGGCTAACCCGAATAGTGAGCGCTTATTTAAAAATAAGTGTGGCATTCAAATTCATCCAATTCACAACAAATACCCATTCAAGGTAATTATTGATAGTCGGTTATTTAACTATCAATAAAGATGCGCACATCATCAGATTCCAAATAATTTTCCAAATTATTTTATCTTCCAAAATATCTTTACTAGATATATAATTTCCACACTTCAAAAATAAATCAACGTTTATTTTTAAACAGATTTCCATTTCTTTTATAAATTCCATAGTGAATTTATATTTCAAAATATCTACTGATATACGATTTTCAAATCGATTTCAATATTCAATTTCAATTTATCTTTACAAAGATAAATTCTTCACAAACGTTTCATTTCATTTTGGGAAAACATTTCCATACTTATTTAATAATAAGTAATTCACAAATCTATTTATTTTCAACGTTTGAAAATATCGATATACTTAAATCAATATTAAGTATAAATTTCATTCTTTAAGGAAATCATTTACTATAACAACATCTATTTGAGTCAAAACGAATGTTACGTAAAACATCGTTACGACGACTCAAAACCACTAGTATAGGAATTCGGATTTTAAGATAGATAGATAAATCCCAATACTACAAAAAAATATTTTCTTTCGAAAATCATTTACTATAACAACAGTGTTATAGTCTATCATTTCCTTATATTTCTCGAAAACGTCTATTTCAACATTGAATGTTGAAATCTATGATTTCGATATTTAACACATTTTAAAACATCTTTTAAAATAATTAACTTCATTTCAAATATCACTTTCCCAAAACCATATCCATTTTCCTTAAGAATATATTCACTGTCCAAAATCGTGAATATACTTCACTAACCAATTTTCAATAATCTCTACACATTTTATTTCAATAATTATCCACTATCCAAAATCGTGGATAAAATTCCCTTAATAACCTTCTATATTAAATTCCTCAATTTTGATTGATTTCGAATTTATAAAACAACGTTTATAAATTCCATTTCTATTTTCTAACAACTTTGATTTATAGATCTCCTTTATTAACAATTCGATTCATAACTCAAATCTTATACCAACAATCCATAATTATAAGTTAAATACTTATAATTCCTTTATTTTACAAAATCATTTCCATTTATAAGTTCACAATTTATAAATTTCATTTATTTATAAATTCTTAAAAAAATTCATTTTAACGCTTATAAAAACTCGTTTTATAATACCAACATTTTAAAGTTATAAATATCAATCTTGTACATCTTTTACATACATCGTTTTTAATAATTCAAAAATTCCAATTAAAACCATTTTATAAATTTCTTAACTATTTATTTCAAAAGAAATTACCTTTTGGTTATAATTCACAAATCTTAACTTTTATAACTTTAAAGTTTGAACGTTTATTTATTAATTCAAAAATTAAATAAAACGTCTACTTCCAAAAATCACTTTAAAATCCTTTTAAAGTAAAAGTCGTTATTTTTAAACTTCAAAACTGAATCTGATGATGCAACAGCACCAATTAGTCAATCACAACAACAAACATCATATATCAATATGATAACAGAATATACATCAATATCTGTAAATAAATAAATACTGGTGAGGAATCCAGTTGGATCCCTCCAACCTGTTTCCCTGCATCCACAGATGTTAGCACAATACCCATTCCACTTCGAGGTGGAATATCGCGGTATATGGGTTTTATAAAAATCATCCGCTTACTAACGGTGCAATAGGGTCTCATCCGCTATACGAGGCGGGAAATCAATCAACCCAATATATACATATGCCAATATGTATATATTGCTATATATATAGATATATCCTACTATATCTAATATCACATCCAAATAGCAATCAATCAGTCAATAACTGGAAAATCCAACTTCATTTGAGTGAGAAAAATCTCACCTTAGCTTTTATTAGCAATCCATTTTCCATCCTGACTTGTTTTCTCGATTGTTAAACCTTGTATAAACATTTACGGTTTATTAACATTTGGAATAATCCGACAATAAATCATCATTTACTTGATTAACTAATAATTTATCTTAACTAAATTTTTCCCTTTAATAATTTCTTAGAGGCTAAAATAATTAATTAAGTTAATCAAATAGATTAATCTCCAAAATCTGATATATACATATATTTACTGTTTTAAATTTCAGATTTCTATATTTTCCTTTAAACTGTTTAACAAACAAAATCTTCTTATAAAAATCGTCACAGTAAAATTTAATTTTTATTTAATTGAAAAATAAATAGTATATACCTATATTTTCTTTACCGTTTACATTTCAAATCTACAGATGAATATTTGTTTAAATAAATTTAAATTAAACAGTTATACCTCACTGCCTATTCCCAAATTTCTCGAGCTCGGACTCCTCTTGCCGTTGACACGCTGTAACCACGGAGTGCCTTTGACGTCGAGACTCCCACGCTTCCAGTCTATGTTGCCGAAGCCTTGCTTTGCTCCAAGTCAAAGCCTTGAAACTCGATTCGCCTCCTTCGAAGCCACCCTCGATACCAGCGCGAATACTCCTCGCGTGCGTGAACAAGTCGCGAGGCCCCCTGCCGCTGCTAAGCTATGCCAAACTTCGGCCTCCACTTCACCTATCGCCGCCCACGCCACAACGCACGCGACTCCGGTACTGCCGCCTACTTCAGACGAGAGAAAATGCGAGCTCGCTCCTCCTTTCCCAAACTTCGCTGCAACGCCTAATTGTAGAAGGCGTCGAACCCCTTAGCGCTCGCGACCACAATGTCTTCCCCGAGCTTGAGTTGAACTTGGCTTCTATTGAATTTTGAGAATGAAGAGGCAACCATTTCTATTTTTTATTAGGCTTGAACGATTGATTTGAAAACAAAGAGGAGAGCACGGTTTAATTTTGAAAAATAGAGAAGAGGGCTTCGCAAATTTATCTGAGACTGGGGATTTTGAAGGAAGTTCTTTGTTTCGAACGAAATTCTAACAGCGGCCATTATTATTTGAACGAGATAATGGGGAATGAGAATAATGTTTCGTTCGTTTGTTTTTCTTTTAGATCGACATTGCTCTGAAAAAAAGAAGACAGGGTAGCGTGCTTTAAACGAGAAGAGGAGACAACTAGGTCGACGGAAATCAGATGCTAGGGTGGCTACTGATTTAACCTTTATATTTTATATCCAAAAATATCTTGTTATATTATATCAACGCGTTTGCTTAACGTACGATCACACAATAACTCTGAAAGCCACGAAAACTGAAATCCGATAATAATACAGTATTACGGATCCAATGAAATTGGTTTCATCGAATTCTGAGACTGTGCCCCGGACGGCTATTTTTAAATAACGATTCGAACAATAAATTTTCAAAACTGATCAAATCAATTCGAAATTAGATTCTGAAGCTTCTGTTATCTTCAGTATTATCAATACGAATTTTAAAAGCTTTTGAAATATTTTTAATCGACTTAAAATTGAAGATTCAAATTTTTATTCAACATTCAATCGATTAAATTTTAAAGTTTAATCGCAAATTTCAAAGTTATATCGGGGATTCAAATTAAATTACCGTTCAAATATTTAAAATAAATTATATATCCTCAATTTAATTTGTTCAAAATTCTGGGTCGTTACATTGGAGTGAATCATGTTGGTGAAAATCATGTTGGTACCAACCTTAATTAGGTTGATACCAACCTGATTTACATTTTTGGAACTTGTCCAAATCTTTGGTTTCTTCAATCTTGACATCTTCCAAGCTCCTTGACTCATTCCTTCATTAATCTGCAGTCCATTTCATCTATTTGAGCCTATTCTAAGATAGTGCAAAATTTGGTTAAAACACTTGTCCTCCAAAGTACGCCTTATTAATGTAAGATGTGCTTTTCTCAAGAACAGGCTTCAACAGTAGGCAATCATTAGTAGTTTAGCTCTCTAGCTATCCATCTATCCACACCGTGGTAGATCATTCGGTTCCTTTAGATTCACCTGGAAATCAATGGTCATTTCAGACCGTCATAACTAAGGATTTTATCCTTGCCTAATTGTTAGTCATGAATCATAATCATTCCAATTTCATTTAGAGTTATCATATCATATATCAAAATCATCCCATGTTCACCCAGGATTTTCTATTCTAGTCTAATCATAAGACGTTCAAATTTAAGGTCAAGTCAATATCCATTCTGGGGTCCAACCTTTCCGAATCAAAAAATCAATGTCCACTCTAGAGCCTCATCCAATCTAGGGATTGATATCTCTGGATCATTCAACATCCAACCTAGGGTTCAATCTCCGCGGATCGTACATCATCATCCAATCCAAGGTTCGACCTCTCCGAATCACAAAATCAACATCCACTATAGGGTCAGTCGATCTAGGGTCTATTCACTTTGGATCGTTCAACAACCAATCTAGGGATCGATCTCTTCAGATCACACATCATCATCCAATCTATGGTTCGACTTCTCCAAATAACAAAATCAATATCCACTATATGGTCTCATCCAATCTAGGGTTTGGTCTCTCTGCATCGTTCAACATCCAATCTAGGGTTCGATCTCTCCAGATTTATGCAGGTCTAATCTGCTCGCTCTTCGACAAAGGGAATCAACGTCCAAGCAAGTCCATTCACTCACTCTTTGGTGATGGGACTTACTTTCCTAGCTAACCCATTCACTCACTCTCGAGCGAGGGGGCTAGCTATTTATACAAGTCCAGCCTACTCATTCTCTGGTAAGGGGACTTGCACCTTATGGTCCTTGCCCCATCTCTTTGGATAAAACTACTATGTTCAATCAATATCAGTCATCACGTTCAAGTGGTTTTCATAAATCAAATATCCAAATCCAAGCATCAAACAAATATCCTAAACATTCATCTCAGATAACCAACTCAGAGTATGCCTATAGACCAATGAGGTCCCAAACATGTGTAAGCAGCCCAAGGTTATTACCGTCTTATTTATCTAAAAAAAAAAGCAAAACATGGGAATTGAACCCGACTCCCGTCCATCCTAATCATAGGATTTCCAATCTTGACACACATCCACGATTGTGTCTTGATATATTCACTAGAGATGGTGGCTATTCCAGCCGCTCCACTACAGTTTGGTTTCTTACGTACCATTGTAGCTGGTTACTCTGGACTAGCTCTTCTATCAAATCATGAAGGTGTCTACACTTAATCGTTTTATGCCATCCATCTAATGGAAAAAGCAAAATCTTTTAGACCTTTTCTTCTGATCCGTAGGTTCCCTCTTACTTGGCTTTCAATAGCGGATCTGCCCATAATATCAAAATAAATACTTTTCGAGGTTTCAACTAGATCAGTATAAGAAGAGAATTTATATCCCCTCCTCTTTTGCTTTGGTCCTCCGAAGCCATCATCAGCTTTCCACCTTCCTTTGCCCCTACCTTATCCTGCTCCGAGACAACATTAACCTCAAAATTACCAGCATTAGCGTCCTCTTGATGAAAATATATCTCAGCTTCATGATAAAACTCCATGACATCCATCAGTGGTTCTCTTTCCAATGCAACTTTGAAGTCGGTCTTGCTCGCTACTCCAAACACCGCCGCCGTTAAGACTATTAATAGATCCGGCTTATTGACTGCAATGCATGCTGCGTTAAATCTCATTAGATAACTCCTTAAGGTCTCTTCATCCTTTTTCTTTACACTTGAAAGTGTCATCACATTCCTTGGTCGAGAGATATAGACTCTGAACTATCAAAAGAACCTATCCACCAATTTGGCCCACTTGCTTATAGACCCATTCTCTAACTGTCTGAACCAGATAGCAGCCAACTCTGTTAAGTATAATAAGAAGCATCGCCCCATTAAATTTTTGAACACACCCAACACCTCCATATGTCAGATGTATCTCATCAGATGAACGGTCAGATTTGTCCTTCTATTATATAATTTCAACACCGGTTGCCTAAAATCAACCGAATTCCTCGCATATCGGATGTTAGGGGTAAGTGGATTCATGTTCACATACTCTATACTCTATTCTGGGGGTTCACCTCTCACTATTCTTCTGACCATCTTAGTTATTCGGTCATTGTCATCCAATTGAAGTCTTTAATCCATAGCCATTTCCCCTCATTCCTATGGGGAAATTTCGACGCACACTCTTTTGGCTGCACATTTAAATTTTGATCCACACCTCTAGTGTCATTTTGCCCCCATTTCTATGGGGAAACTCTGGCACATACTCCTATGGTTGTTGTGCATTCGCATTCCGATTTGCATTCTAGCTCTAGCATCATCCACCCTCAGCGTCCTAGCATGCCCTAAGCCTAAACAACATTGTCCCCGAGTAAATTTACCTCAGTACCGACATATTTTGGTCATGAGGCATTGTTCCAATTTTCTTTACTCCAACTCCAGATGCTCCTACATTGGTTTCTAGTCTTTGGTTCTGAATTCCAACTACTTCGGCTATCTTTTGTTGATCCATCCTTCCAAAAAATCCATCTAGCATCTCCTACCATCGAGCCATTATTCCATCCTACATCTCTTTCATCATCCTTTCCATTTCTTCTTTGGTCACATAGATAGATGGATTTGAACTTGAGGACACCTCATTGCTAACCTCATGCTCTCGTTAACTTGGCCATGTGATTGCTCTGGTAGAAGGCCTCTTCATCTCTTCCAAACATCAGATCCAAGCTTTAGGTTGTCCAACCTAGCTCTCTCTCGATGAAAGCACCAAAAATGTTGTGCGAAAAAAATGGAACAACGCTACAAAGTTGGTAAATCCAAATCAAACCAACAAAAACAAGAATAAAATAAAAATACACAAACACTTTTTATAGTGGTTCGGCAAATAATCGGTTCTACGTCCAGTATAATCTTATTATTTGATTAATTCTCTCTGGAATACAATGATTACAACTGAAATCTAACCATAATCTAATTGATCTTGGATTTGGGAGTGCTTAGGGAAGAAGAAGATAGAAAAGAATCGATATGTCAAAAGTCCTCTCCTAGTTGTAGGTAGCGTGTTATTTATAGGCAAATCCCTATTGTAATTTCACCATCTAAGTTTGAAAATGTCACAATTCTAAGATCCAAATATCCAGGCACAAATACCGAGTCATTCAGCACGATCACTAAGTAGAAAATCAACTCGGTATTAACCACTTCTAATTGGAACCAATCTGATTTTTTCACCATTCTTTAAGTTTTTCTTCTCCTTTTGCTTTCCTCATTGACCTTTTGTTAAATCAGGTCTTCTTTCAGGTCGGCGGTCATCAAAAGTGGTCGGTACCAACCTGAATCAGGTTGGTACTAACCTAAATTTTTACATCCGAAGCTCATTTTCTCTTCATGTTTAGGCTCCTTTCATCCATCTATTTTCATTTCAAGTCTCTAAATTAGATTAATGCCAATCAAATCAGGTCGGTACCGACCTGATTTGGCTCTTCATAATTTCGTGAAACTTCCTAAGTTTCTTCATATCATTATTCTAGATTGTTTTAATCATGTTGGAGTGAATCATGTCGGTGAAAATCATGTTGGTACAAACCTAAATTGGGTCGGTACCAACCTGATTTGCATTTCTAAAACTTAGCCAAATCTTTAGTTCCTTCAATCCTGACATCTTCCAAGCTCCTCGACTCATTCCTTCATCAGTTTGTAGTCCATTTCATCTATTTAAGTCTGTTCTATGGTAGTGGAAAATTTGGTTATAAAACCTTGAACGATGAATAAAACTCCTGCTTTTAATTGAATAAACCTCTAAACTTTACAACGATCTGAAGCACCACCCTTTATTATTTTATTTTGATTTGTTTTTATTTTTTATTCAAAAATTTTAAGGTTAGGAAGCCATTTATTTTCGGCCATGGGGAAGAGGAGGAGAGAAAGTGAATTAATTCTTAGGAGAGTTGATGAATGAAAGAAACTTTGTTTTAAAGAAATATTGAAACCTTTCCATGTCCGTCCATGAAAATTTTCCCTCTTTAATTTCTTATTAAACCTTAATCAAATCCTCCACCCCATCATGTATGGTTGGCAAAGAATGTCCCTAGATAGGCCTTTAAAATTTCAATACCCACTTAGTAATTAATGATTTAAATCAAATTTAAATGTTTATCGATACCGTATATTAATACGTCTATATATATCTTTTATATACACATTTTATTAAATACTAATGGCATTCAAATAAATAAATAAATTATGGTAACTAATATTTCCTAAATATTAATTAATTTACAATGATTATAAATTAACTAAATCATGTAGTTTTATTGGAGTATTCATCATTATGGTTGTGCGACTCAAATATATAAATTCAATCCACGATTAATATCGAACAATTCAATTAATGTTCATTCATCACTCTAGCTAATGATGTGATATTTTGGATGAATTTATCGCCTATACATCTTTCTGGAAAAATCCAATTTTAATGATACCTGGTGGTAACGATTATTTACACCAATTCTCTTTATTAAAACTACTTTAGGACTTATGGAATTTGGTCAGAATTACAATATCGTCCATATTCAACTTGACTAGTCCCAAAACAAAATCCTTGGTTCAGTAATAACAATTATCATTAAACGTACTATTTTGGTAAGAGATTTGGACTTTGAGCTAACTACAATTAACTGTGATGCTGATCCCATATAACCGAGGAGATGAATTCTATATTGAATAGTGTTTTACTTTCGATTCTTCAACTCAGACCCAACCTTACTCATTTGATGGATGCCATGCCATGATTTTATTATAATTGAAGTGGAGTGTCTCTATTTCTCAAGTTGAGAGAACCGTGTAATATTGTCACTTCGAGATTCTCTGTTTCACCTTAGTTATATTAACCAACAAGAAACTCTTGAGTGAGTCCATCTATGGTTATCTAATAACTATCATTACATAACCCCTTGTGCCCCCAGTAACCTTCAGTAATACGCTGCTTAACATTTGTAGAGTGTTGTATACTCTATTCTCAACAGACGAATCGATATCCTTTCTCAAAACTTCTGGACTAGGAATATTTAAAATAATATGTTTTTTTAATGTGATAAATATCACATGATTACAATACATTGTAATTACTATTATAGAACATATCATTTAAGGATTTTCTATTTAGTATATTAAATAAATAATTAATTAACATATCATAATATGACAAGTATATAATTGAAATAAAAATATCCTTTATTATGAACAAGGTTTGTTATCACGTTAGATATACGTGACAAATTATATAATTCCCTTAGGGCATAACCTAACTCTATCAATCTTCCACTTGCATTTTGGGTCAATTATGGAATCTAATTCCAAATCCTTCTATTAGTTTTCTCAAAACTAGTCTGGCTAGTCTCTTAGTGAACGGGTATGCTATGTTATTTTAGTTATCTACTTTGTTAGCTGACATTTTGTAGTGCTGATAAACCGCCTTTTTCATGTGGATTTAGGGTATGTTTTTCGACTTCTAGCGATCATTAGGTTCTTTTACGAACTATATTGCATCATTATTATTATATAACAATGGCATGAGATTCTCAATATTAGGAATCACACATAGCTCAGTTATAAATTTATGCATTTATTTATACTTCTTTTGTTGCAGCGCTATTCAAGGAGATGTACTTAACCTTTGGTTAGATTTGCCACTACTTATTGTTGAGAACATTTCCATCTGAAAGTCCTTAACTTTAGACTGAACATGAAATTAGGATTGACATACTATACTCAATATCACTTATGAAGTTCGAGTCCACGCGCTTCTTTATAAAGAGTTTGTTGTTTCTATAAATAATTATCTAGTATTTCATAAATATCCTAGAACACTATAAACTGCCATTTAGCGATCTTAATTTTGTTGATACCTGCCTAATGTATCAAATACATAAGCGAAATGTACTATAGATAATATAACATGTACAATAATTTCTATTGCCAATGCATAAGAAATTCATCTTACATACTCCATATTAAACATTTTAATATGATGTCTACATATATCATTTTGGATAATCCCAACATCCTTCTATACTAATTATAAAAGATGTTGATTTCAAATCCAATATCACCAATTAAATAACTAAACTAAAAGGATTTTAACATGAGTACATCGTTAACAATCATATGTTTGTTGTTTACATATAATTTTGAAATATTTTAGTACCATTATAGTGCTTTCTTACAGACACACACTTCCATTGCATTTTGACAGAAATTCAAACTGTTTGATTTCTCTATCAAAATATTTTCTCAACTCTGATGCTTTTTGAATGATACTTTCATATCAGCTCTTAGATTCTATCCAATAACCAATAAACTCACAGACGCTCTCATTGACTTCGAGACATTTTGGTTACTAAGCACAAACAACATATTCTAAGACATTACTTGGAATTTCTATTTCAATATACATATTCCAAAACACAAAATCATATCGATCGATAATTTTACGAATAAAATCCAAATTAACTTAAGTGCATTAAATGACGAATCTTTTACGTTAACTTTAATAATTGAAATTTACGATTTTATTCCATCAATGTAGCTTACCATATTCCATCTACATTGGTCTTCTTCTCAGAGATGTTATTGCGGCCGATGGGTTATATCCTTTTGGGTACAACTATCAAATCATATTTTAACGATGTACTTGGAATCCATTCCGGATTTGCATATCATACCATATTGTAGAGTCAATGTGTAACGACCCATAATTTAATCACTTTGAACTTGAATAGTTAATATGTTTTTAAATGATTAAATAATGGATTGTATATCTAGAATACAAATTTGGATAAAATGTCTCGAATGGATTTTTTTAAACTGATGTAAAATGTTAGTTTAAAGATGGTTCGAGTTATAAGGCGGTTAGGGGTACCAATTTATTTAAGAATAAGTTTGCCTAATAAAAAAGAATAGTATAATTACTTGCATTATAAAACAAGAAAGAATTATTAACGCTGCCTAATAAAACAAAATAGTATAATTACTTGCCTAATAAAACAGAATAGTATAATTACTTGCCTAATAAAACAAGAGAGAATTATTAACCTTGTCTAATAAAACGGAATAGTATAATTACTTGCCTAATAAAACAGAACAGTATAATTACTTGCCATTGGACCAAAATCTGGTCGAATCAGGTTCTACCATGCGGATGGTTGCCATTGGACCAAAATCTGGTCGAATCATGTTATGCCATAGTTGATAAGGAGGATTTCTATTGGACCAAAATATGGTCGAATCAAATTAAGCCATCAAGATGTTTTCTATTGGACCAAAATGTGGTCGAATCAAATTAGGCCATCAAGATGTTTTCTATTGGACCAAAATGTGGTCGAATCAAATTAGGCCATAAGGCTGGTTTCTATTGGACCAAAATCTGGTCGAACCTGGTTAGGCTATAGGAAATGATTAAAGTACCCTTCTCTTCACCTATAAATAGCCAAGTCCATATCTCATTTTAATTCATTCACAAACTAAAGAAAAGAACTAAAATTCATTATCAAAGGTGAAGTATTCCAAGTCTCCATCAAAGCAAATAGGATGTGAGTATATTCCTTGTTTTCATAGTTTAGTGGGTATAACTTATTCTGTAAGTATATTCCTTGCTTTCATAGTTTAGTGGGTATAACTTATTCTGTGAGTATATTCTTTGTTTTCATAGTTTAGTGGGTATAACTTATTCTGTGAGTATATTTCTTGCTTTCATAGTTTAGTGGGTATAACTTATTCTGTGAGTGTAATTTAATTATTTTACAGTGAGTGTAATCTTAATCTCTTTCCTTTGACTCATTCACATTTTAATAAATGTTGTGTTAACTATTGATTGTAAATTGTTAATAATAATGGGTTTGTTATTATTCTCGTTATTTTTCTTGTTTGGTTGTTTGATTTGTGCTCGGCCAGTTTATGAGCAATAACTTTGATGTTTAGTTAAAGGGAACTTACACCACCTTTTAACTTAGGATTGACATTTAGTGACTTTTTGGTTAAAAGGAAATAACACCCCTTTTAGCTATCTCATTTGATTAAGAGGGAGCTTCACCCCTCTTGGTCATATTCTCCTTTAAAGATGATGGGTTTAAGTTATGATTTGAATGGAAGTTTTAAATCTTTGTTTCAAGTATTTTAAAGGATCTTCAAAATTTATATAAATGATCTTTATAATTATAATGGAAAACATTCGCATTTCTTATCGACAATTGTTTTTGACCCATTTAAGTATGCTTTTGAAATATGAAATCCTCTCAAATGTTTTATGAATATACTTATACCAATGAGATAAGTATATGGATATTTTCCAAGCATTGAAAAAGTATAAGATTTAATTTCCATATACGATCGCTTTGTTATCCCCGATAGTTGATATCTTGACTATCAATTTCGCTACCCTTCTTCCTTTTGTTTTTATTTCGTCAATCTAAGACGATTTGTTGCTCATTTAGAGCATTGATATTCTTTATCGGAAATGACTAAATAAAGAGCGAGTGGGGCTATGTGGGGTTGCTCCCATTAGGGTATTTTCACATCTACTCTAGATTGGTTTCGGTTGTATGCGCATGGAGATGTGAAATACTCGGATACTCGGTAAGGTTGGCGGGGTCCGGCTTGGAGGTTTCCGAGATCCATCGTAGTTCTCAAGTATATTTTCTAGAGGTATACTTTCGATAAGGGGGGCGCACCCTCCTAATCATTGTTGGAAAAATTCCTTTTCCTTATTTTTGATTCAAATCTTTGAATTGATTCTTTCTTAATTGCATTGGGAAGCGTCTTGCGCTCTTCGCCATGTTTAATATTTGTATCCATTCTTTTATGCTTGGATGTTGTCCTTGTAAGGGGAAACCCGTTCTGCATTTTTGCAATGTGGTCTCACAGGTTATTTTGTGTGTTCTATTTTTTTTATTTGGAGTTTACTCATACCGGACTTATTGTCTGACCTGAATTGTTTGTTTTCCCTAAACACTCGGGTACTCATTTATATTTGAGTAGTCCGAAAATGACAGGTTTCTTTGGGCTCTTTTGAAGATGGTGGACGAGCAGGAGGATCCTTATCTATCTAGTTATTTATTTCCGCTGTTATGAGATGTTAGCTCTATGTATGTATATTTAAAGGCAGGTTGTTATAACTACCTAGACTGATAGTAGTACTTTTGTTGTAACTCTGATAACTCCATGTTGGGAGTAACCTTATGTACTGTCTTATTTTATGTTATATATTAAACTATTCCGTTGTGAAGATTATTGTTCTGTTCTTATATTTTACCCCATGACAACTCGTCTTTCGGATACTTGGGCAATGACACATGAATACCATAAATGTATTAAGTGTCGTTCTTGGGGGTCAGAAAGGTGGGTCGTTACAGTTGGTATCGGAACTTTGGTTGAGCGAACACCTTAGCCTGGTTGGGGTACAACTCATTAGAGATAGGGTAAGTGATGCCCTAGAATGAGTTAATCTTGAGAAAGCGTATTTGTAATTTTTATAATAATAATATTTATCCTTTAAAGTTTAGTTTTAGATCCTTCGGTGTTATTTCCTTAAACCATTTTAATCCTATTTTTGTATTCTAAAGATACCTTTTATTTGTTTAGATAATAGAAAATGAATACAAGAAGAGGAGGAAGGAGAGGATCTGGAACTAGCACCGCTACCAATGGCAGGGTACCTAGAAATGCTACTATGTCAACTTAGATCCGGTAGAGGAAATGTTAGTGCAAGTTCAGACCCCTATGAACTTTGCAGCTTTGTGTAAGAATTTTACCACTTTGGGCGGGAAACCATTTTATGGGACTGAAGATATTCTTGGAGTGCAGATGTGGCTTCAAACTTGTGAAAGAATATTTGGAAATCTTAGGTTGGAGGATGCGAAGAAACAGCTGTTGGCATCACGACAACTTCAAAAGTCGGCAATGGATTGGTGGGATTCAGAAACTTACTGGTCAAAACTTCCAACAACAATTAAGTTATCATTGCATTTGGACTTTAGCTTGGCTAGTTGTTTTGGTTGATAACATAGCGCAACTATGAAGTAAATTCTTTAATTGATTGCCAAAGTTTGCAAAGTGGTATCTTCATTTCTAGTTGTATAACAAGTCAAATCGGTAAAGTCAAGATAATGATTGGGTTTCAATTGCTTACTCTCTCTATTTGTAAAAAAAGTTTGTTAATATTATTATTATTATTATTATTATTATTATTTATATATACCTAACTTAGAATACTGTGGCTAGATATACCATTCATGCACTGCATTGTGGGCTTATCTGAGAAGAGTACAGAGCATGGCGAGTGTATACACTTAGGTATGAAAACCTGACTCTTGGTTTTTATTATTATTATATTTTTTATATACATATGCCTAACTTAGAATACTAGGACCAGATATACCATACATGCACTACTCTGTGAGCTTACATGAGAATAATACAGAGCATGGCGAGTGTACACACTTATGTGTTTATACCGACTCTAGGTGTTTTTATTAAAGAGAGAGTTTTGGAAAATCATCTTAGTACCACTCAACTTTAAAAATTAAACATGTTAACACACATACTTTAAATCAACCACTTTTTAAATGAAGACTACTATTTAGAAATAACCATCACACTTGAATCTCCCTATATACTGTTACACTATAGTTGCTTGTAATTTAAAATTTTCTTTTTATTATTCATTAAGGCAAATAATTTTCTAAAAATTCAACCTAACGACCAAAACTGTATGCTTACTCTATCGTGCCTACTCAAAAATAATTAATATGTAAAAAAATTTATTAAGAAAGGAAAAAGAAAACCAAACCATGTAAACTCAAAATAAACATGAGAACTCCTACTTACATTGCCGATATTAAGGGAATTAACCTGCAATTGTTCAGCATTGCATTCACTTAATTGACGAAGCTAAGCATACTCGTGCCGCGCAATAAAGGCTTAACCTAGAAAAAGATGCAGTTCGAGAATAAATTCTAAAGCTCCTTGATAACGGTATCATATATCCCATATCCTACAGCTCTTGGTTCAGTCCAATTCACGTCGTACCAAAAAAATCTAGACTCATAGTTATCATGAATGCCGCTAACAAACTAATTCCAACCGTACTCAAACGAGTTGGCATGTTTGTATTGATTATCGAAAATTAAATACCGCAACATGTAAAGATATTTCTCTCTTCCTTTCATCAACCAAATGTTTAATGATTAGCCGACCATGAATTTATTATTTTCTTGACGGTTATTCTGTCTATAACCAAATACCAGTTGCTCTCAAAGGTCAAGAAAAATGACTTTCACGTGTCCTTTTGGCACCTTTACTTATCGACACATGCCATCAGACTTTGTAATGCCTCTGCGACTTTCCAATGAAGCATGGTTAGAATCTTTTCTGACATGATCGAATGCTTTCTAGAAATTTTTATGAGAGATTTCTCTATCTTTGGAGATTCTTTTTTCGAGTGCTTACATCACTATGAGTTAGTTCTAAATCGATGCAAAGAGAAGAACTTAACTTTAAATTGGGAACCGCTTTATGGTCAAACATGAGATAGTTCTCAGACATGTCATTTCAAATAAGGGCATTCAGGTAGATAAAGCAAAAGTTGATGTCATTTCAAATCTATCCATTCCCAAATCCGTTAAGGACATTCGATCCTTCTTAGGGCATGCAAGGTTTTAACGATGTTTTAAGAAATACTTCGGTAAAATTGCCAGGCCCTTGACCACACTCTTAGAAAAAGACGTTCCTTTCCATTTCAATTTTGATCGTGTCTCATCTTTTGAACATCTTAAAAATGAACTCTTTTCTACTCCAATCATCTGCTCGCCTAATTGGGATCTTCCCATCAAGATTATATGTGATGTTTCTAACTTTTTTGCTGGTGCTGTCCTAGGACAACGCATAAACAAAATCGTTCATTTCATCTACTATGCTAGTATGACTTTAAACCACGCTCAACTCAACTACACAACCACCGAAAAAGAGATTCTAACCATATTTTTTGCACAAGAAAAGTTTAAAACTTATTTAATAGGCTCACACATCATGGTCTACACCGACCATTCTGCTTTTAGGTACCTTCTCACTAAAAAGAATGCTAAGTCCTGTTTGATTCGTTGGATCCTATTAGTTCCAAAATTTGATCCTACAATAAAAGACAAAAAAGGATCCAACGATGTCATAGCCGATCACTTGTCTCGTCTTTCAAATGCACCGTCTTATTTATCAATCAATGAGAACTTTCCCGATGAACAACTTTTTTCATTTTTTATCGATTCATGGTTTGTCAATATAGTGAAATATTTATTCACTAGGGAAACTCCTTTGTTTTGTTCCAAACAGGACAAATACAAATTTCTATCCTAAGTGAAATATTTCTATTAGGATGATCCATACTTATCTAAGTATTGTTCTGACCAAATCATTCGACGTTGTGTCCCGGATAGCGATTTTCGTTCTCTTATAACTAAGCTTGTGGTGGAAACTTTGGTCCTAAGAAAACCATCGAAAAGGTGCTCCAATTTTCTTTTATTGGCCTACACTTTTCAGTGATGCGTTAGAGTTTTGTAAAGCGTGTAATCGTTGTCAAATGTTAGGAAAAATCATGAAAAAACATGACATTGTTGACCCCCATCCTAACAATTGAAATCTTTGACGTTTGGGGAATTGACTTTATGAGACCGTTTCTTAACTCTTTTAGAAATCTTAATATTCTTCTTGCCATCGATTACTTTTCCAAATGGGTTGAAGCCATTCCGTGTAAAACAAATGACCATAAGATTGTAGTGAAATTCATAAAAGAAAACATTTTTTCTAAGTTTGGCACATCTCGCACAATAATAAGTGATAACAGAACCTATTTTTGTAATTAATCTTTCAAAGCTTTAGTGAAGAAATACTCAATAACCCACAAGTTATCACCCCCTTATCATGCTCAAACTTATGGTCAAGTAAAAGTTTCAAATTGATAAATCAAACAAATTTTGGAGAAAACTATTAATAAAAAAAGATTGGTTTTAGAAATTGACAAATGCACTTTGGGCTTATAGAACTGCTTTTAAAACTAATCTTGGGAAGTCCCCTTCTATATTGTATATTGTAATGACCCTAAAATAAAATAAAATAAAATAATATATATTTATATTAGGAAATTCTGAGATATATAAAAATATATATATATATATATATTGCATTAAAACAGAAAAGAATTTGGCAATAAATAAAATTGCATGGGAGCTTCTGTTTGATAAAATGCAAGGAATTAAGGTAGTTAGAAGAAAAATTGGAACTCAAAATAAATATAGCTTTATGTTCAAAGAATTATGTATATATATATATATATATATATATATATACACATTTAATAGATATGGGGTGTTTGCTGTTTTATATGAAGATAAAATAAAATGAAGTTTAATGCAAAGGTTTATATGTCTTATAATTGTGCCAGAAATAATTAGCATAATATATGTGATTTTTACTTTAAATATAAAAGGAGTTGCTGATTTGACAAAAAGGCAGATATATATATATACACATATATAGAATCAAATAAAAATTTCCATCCCATATTTATTCCAAGCAAATAATTTGGGTAAATGATTTTTACATTACATAATAAGGTATGATAGTATGCATGATTAAGGGGAAATAACAAATAGGTAGAAAAAAAAATATACAAAGGAGATTTTCAGATTTCTTAAACTTGTAAAAAAAAAGAAACTGAGGGTCACATGCTTATTGCATGGGTAGAAAAGAGTCATGAAAATAGTATTGAGTGTTTAAAAATGCATGATCCCCGAAATAGCTAATTAAAGTACCCAAAATGTGTGCATTTTCAATTTATGCTCACACAGGAATATGATGTGTAAATAAACATCTAAGGGTATCAGGGGATTTACCCATTTTCTTAAACCCTAGAATGGAATTATAAATAACTGCACATAGCCAAAACCATCACTCTCTCGGGATCAAAACAAAAATAAAATAAGCAAGGAGAAACACTAGCTTGAGGCTTTGGTGGATTTACTGTTCTAAGAAATTAAGGCAGTGAAAGGAAAAACATTATGTGAGTATTTATCCTTTGTATGCAATGGCATTAAGTCCTATTGCAGGCAGCCTAAAAATATTATGAGTTATTTGAATCTCTGAAATGATTTGTTATGGGTGATATGGATGTTTATTGGTGCATTTTTGTTTGGAGCATTAATCTGTAAGTAGGCTTTTAGAGTTAACATGATTTGAGCATTTTTTTTGTTCCATCTCATCATCATTAAACATGGATATAGATTAAATGGGGGGAACATGGGGTTGAACCAGTAGATATACAAGCATTTATATCTTTCTGAAATATGAATGTAAGAAAAACTAAATTGGTCACTTGGGGGTTAGTCAATGATCTGCTTACTTCTGGTGGAAGTAAGTATATGCATGGTGCAACTGCACCCTGAGGCCTTTGTGTGTTGGAATAATTTAAACAACCTGGGAGTTTCCTTCACAATGCATACATAGTGTTCATTTGACAAGGAGATGTAGACCATAAATTAAATAAGGAATGGGATTGGGATTTATAGACATCTGGGTTATGAATATCTAGACAGGGAGTTAAAACTAACCAGGATTTATGTGATGTTCTGGTTAGCTGCTGGGTAAAATTTGGAGTATAAACATGAGTTTACTTATCTAAGATTTGGTGAGGATGAGTTAGGAATTGTACACATAATTATTTTTAACTGTTTGTTATGTATTGTTTAATTTGTTGAATGTGATTTTGTGTCTTCTTGAATGAACCAAAACCTGCTAAGTATAAAACCTGTTAAACTAAGAAGGCATTGCAAGCTTACTAAAATTATGTGTAGGTATACAAAATTGATAAATACTCACACCAGTGTAAACTGACCCTTTTGGTTGCCCTTGCAATCATCTGGGTGTCTCAAAAATTCTTTGGGGCAGCTAAATGATTTGCTTGCAGGAAATTGAAGTTGGCTTAATGAGTAAGGAAGGCATTGGCTGCTAGTATAAATAAGAGAGACTTGTTTTAAATTTGCAGTTGCATTGTAATGAAATTTACTAGACAAATTCTATTCTCTATAATTGAAGTTACTTGTAGGAAACTTCCTAAGTATTTGGGGTTGAAAACTTGTACTTAAGTAAAATTCATTTTGAATGATATTTGATGGAGTTTGATTTTCTATTGATTCTATGATCATCTGATTTGGAGAAAACAAGGGGATAGATATAACACATAAATATAAAATGTGAATGTAATAATCTCTGGTTTTATTGCCTGAGTTTATTCTATAATTTTCTTTAAATAAAATATAATGGATTTGACAAGATCTGAATAAGAAATATTCAAGTGGAGTAAATGTATGCATGGCAGATAATTGATACTGATTTGTATATATATATATATATATTTGATTCACTGATTTTTATTGCCTATATTTTGCCCTATGGAAATTAAACAGCTAAGGGGATTGAATTTTTGAAATAAACTCTCAAGATTTGAGTATTTAAATTTTCAAAGAAAACTATGAGGGCAGTAGACTTGGAAGACACAGAATTTTGAATAATTGAAAGAATACATACAAGAATGCATTTCAGAAAAAAAAACTAGGCACTAACATGCTGGGGATTAGGAGTAGGAATTTGTAGAAACTTGTTAAAATGGGGGGTATGGGTTTGCAAGTGGTAAAAGGGGGACTAAGGCTGGTCTAGATGGCCATGGGTCAAACCCTTGGAGCCTGGAACCACTTCATTTCAATCAGTGAAGTGTAAAGTGCTACCGGGACAAATCAAAGAAAACACCAAGCAGCCTTGGGATAACACCAAGCAAATCCCATAAATCACCAAGTATGTAAGTCTGCATCATAATAAATTTGAAAATGCTAAAAATCCTCATCTGATCAACCTGAAATGATAAATGGAAATTAAGTCCAATATCTGTGCCTGTTAGTAAAGATTTGTAAGTGATTTCATGCATATACTTGATAACTATCATGAGATCAAGGTAATACTATTTTAAGTGTTAAATAGAATTATTTAGGTAGATTAATATATATAGTCAAATAAAAGTATAAGTGTTGTAGTTTGCTAAAAATATACCTTTGGCAGTAGAACAAAATTAGAAAGGAAATAAGTAGCTTGTCAATAGCTTGTATGGTATTTTGTTTTCAATCTAATTTAAATTCCCTCTGATAAAAAAAATAAAGAAACAATTGTATATCATCAAATATATAATTGTCTTAATTTGTTTGTACACTGATATGATTATATTGGTAAATCCAGGGTCTTGGGAAAAATATTTGGAAACTATATAAAAATTCAAATATAAAAGAAATGGGGTTTAGTGGTGAATTCCTCTTGAATAAAAAAAAATCTAAGTGATTTAAAGATGAGGGTCACCACAGTTGGTATCAGAGCTATGTTTTAAATAACATAGTAAATGTTGTTGTATGCATATGGATGTTTGGATGCATTGTTTGAATTATTGGTGTTGAATGTTTTTGTTTTATGTCAAGAAATATATGTGTGTACATGTGACACATGCACAGTGTGCACAGAAATAAAAATGAACCAAGTAAAAACACCAAAAACTGATAGGGGTAAATAAACTAACATAACAATCATATTTATAGCATTATGGTAGGACCAAGGCATCACACAGGTGCAGGATCATCACGTGAGCCACCTGTGATGAGCATGGAGGATTTTGTGAGAGCTTTAAGGGATGGAATGGCACCAAGGCAAGACAATCCTTATGAGGAACTCTCCAAACTGCTTAAGACATGTACCACTTTTGGGAGGAAAGGATTTTGAAGGTACTGAAGGAGCTATAGGTGTTCAAACTTGGATAAAAACTATGGAGAGGGTCTTCACAGATATGCAACTCAATGACCAAAGGAAGAGACAGATAGCTTCAAGGAAATTGAAGGGGGCTGCACTGGATTGGTGGGAAGTTGTGACAACAGGAAGACAAGAGAATACCATCACTTGGAATAATTTCAAGGACATGCTTGAGGCCAGATTTGTCCCAGCATCTTCCAAGGCCACACTGCTTGAAGACTTTATTAGATTAAGGCAAGGAAGCATGAGTATGAATGAATACACTCAGAAGTTTGAAGCATTATCCAAGTATGGACTGGTGTTAATAGGGAATGCAGAAGCAAAGAATGCAAGGTACATTCAAGGCTTGAACCCTAGTTTGTCAAGGGCAATGTTGCCATACAAGGACAAAACCTTTGATCAAGTAATTGATCTAACTCTCTCATTTGAGCAACATGACACTGCAAGAGAGAAATTCAGGAATATGAAGCTCAATAAGAAGAAGGGTGGTCAGAACAAAGTGCAACCTTATGACAAGAGAAATGCAAGTAAAGGAGCTAAGAAAGGGGAAGGAGCAACAGCACTTGAAAGCAAGAAATTCACACATTGTTTTAATTGTGGAAAAGCTGGACATTATAGTAACCAATGCCCTGACCCTAAGATACCCAGAGAAGGCTGCTATAATTGTGGAAAGATGGGTCATCTCAAGAAGGATTGCCTAGAAACCAATAGGGGAACAGCAAGGGTAGGAGCTTTGGCAGCAAGTAACACTGGAAATGTTGGGCAACTTGAAGGTATAATTTTTATTCATACCCAACCAATATCAGTAATATATGACACTAGTGCCTCACATTCACTAATATCTTTGGAAATTGTAAAGAAGTTAACACTTGCATGTGTTTCCATTGATCAGCCCTTGGTTGTACACAGTCCCATAGAGAGTCATTGCATGTTGGGGATGAAGTGTATGGGTTTGAAATTAATTATAGGGGGTTATGAATTTAATTCAGACTTATATACCTTAAATTATCCTGGTATTGGGATTATTTTGGGGGTAGATTGGTTAATGAGAAATAAAGCAATTTTAAACTTAGAAAACCTTACCATTTCTTTGGAAACAAATAAAGGAAAAAGAATTACCATCTTAAGTGAAATATCAAAGAATACATGCTTTAATAAAATCTGGAGTATTAATGAAGTTCAAAAGGAATTAAAAATAGAGGAAATCCCAGTAGTCAATGAATATATAGATGTGTTTGGAGAAGTGAAGGGAATTCCTCAAAACAGACCAGTTGAATTTAAAATAAAATTAATTCCTGGAACAAATCCAATCATTAAGAAGCCTTATAGAATGGGTCCAAAAGAGTTGGTAGAATTAAAACATCAACTAGAAGAATTAGAAGAGAAAGGATTTATAAGATCAAGTAGTTCCAGTTGGGGTTCCCCAGTGCTATTTGTCAAGAAACATGATGGAACAATGAGGTTGTGTGTAGACTACAGGGATTTAAACAAGGTAACTATTAAAAATAAGTACCCACTGCCTAGAATAGATGATCTATTTGATCAATTACATGGAGCTAAAATATTTTCAAGGCTAGACTTAGCCTCTGGATTTCATCAAATGAAAGTTGTAGAGGAAAGCATTGAGTACACAGCCTTCAATACAAGGTATGGCCTTTATGAATTTCTAGTAATGCCATTTGGCTTGACCAATGCTCCCTCCTATTTTGTAGACTTGATGAATAGAATTTTTAGAGACTTTTTGGATAAGTTTGTTTTGGTATTTATAGATGACATATTAATTTATTCAAAGACAGAAAATGATCATGCCATGCACCTACATTTAGTATTATCCAGACTTAGAGAACATGAATTAAAAGCCAAGTATTCAAAGTGTACATTTTGGCAACATGAAGTAAAATTCTTAGGACACATAGTGTCACAATAGGGAGTAAGTGTAGATCCAAGCAAGGTCATTGCAGTTCAATCATGGAGTAGACCCAAAACAGTGACTGAGGTGAGGTCATTCTTAGGTTTGGCAGGGTATTATAGGAGGTTCATCAAGGATTTGTCAAGAATAGCCGCACCAATGACCAAACTAACCAAGAAGAACCAACCATATGTGTGGACTGAGTAGTGTGAACAAGCTTTTGAGAAATTGAAACAAGCATTGGTGGAAGCTCCTGTCCTACAAATCCCAGAAGCAAATGAAGGAATGGTTGTATACACTGATGCTAGTGGGTCTGGGTTAGGTGCAGTGCTTATGCAACATGGCAAGGTAGTGGCATATGCATCAAGACAGCTTAAACCTAATGAAACCAAATATGCAACTCATGATCTAGAATTAGCTGCAATAGTGTTTGCACTAAAATTATGGAGGCATTATTTGCTTGGGGCAAAATTTGAATTATTCACAGATCATCAAGCATTGAAATATTTATTTTCTCAAAAAGATTTAAATATGAGGCAAGCAAAGTGGTTGGAGTTTCTAGCTGCATATGATTTAGATATATTGTACACTCCTGGAAAAGCTAATAGAGTGGCAGATGCTTTGAGCAGAAATCATGTTAGATTAGCCAGTTTGATGATTGATGAGTTTAAAAATCTTGCAGTGCTTGGGGAGGCAGATATATACAGCAAGGATGCAGTGAATTTTAAAGAACATGGTGATATGGTGGTGTATGGTACACTGGGAATAATCACAGTGAAGTCTAATCTGGTGGAGAAAGTTGGTAGCATGCAAGATCAAGATCAAAGTCTAAAGGAGAAGAAAGAAATGTTATTAAATAACATTGAGCCAGAGAATTTTAAAATAGATTCCCAAGGTTATTTGAGGAAAAATGATAAGCTTTGTGTACCAAACATTGCAGAGTTGAAGGAAGAAATCATGAATGAGCATCACAAGACCAGGTACACCATACACCCTGGTGGTACTAAAATGTATCATGATTTAAAAAGAAGCTACTGGTGGCCGGGAATGAAGCAAGCAGTGGCAAGATATGTGGCAAAGTGTTCCACATGTCAACAAATTAAAGCAGACCACCAAAAGCCTTCTGGCATGTTGCAACCTTTGGAGGTACCTCAGTGGAAATGGGAAAGTATTTCCATGGATTTTGTAGATGGTTTGCCTAGAACTAAGAAAGGTAATGATAGTATATGGGTAATTGTTGATAGACTAACCAAATCAGCTCACTTTGTTCCTGTCAGGTCAGATAGGAATGCATCTAAGCTTGCACAATTATTTATTAAGGAAGTGGTGAGGCTACATGGTATACCCAAGACCATTGTGAGTGATAGAGACACTTTGTTCACCTCAAGATTTTGGGAAAGCTTCCAAGAAGCAATGGGAACACAACTTTGTTTAAGCACTGCCTACCATCCTCAAAGTGATGGGCAAACAGAGATAGTGAATAAAATATTATAAGATTTACTTAGAGCATGTGTGCTTGATTTTGGGGGTAATTGGGAGGATCATATTCATTTGGCAGAATTCACTTACAACAATAGCTATCAATCAACCATAGGAATGGCTCCCTTTGAAGCCTTGTATGGGAGACCCTGCATGTCTCCTGCCTGTTGGTTGGAAGCAGGAGAGGGTGTAATGTTGGGGCCAGATCATGTTAAAGAAACTTCCAACATGATTGAATTGGTTAGGCATAGAATGAAGGCAGCACAATCAAGACACAAATCTTATGCAGATAGGAAGAGAAAGCCAATGGAGTTTGAAGTAGGAGAGCATGTTTTTCTGAAAGTATCACCAATGAAGAAAGTGTTCAGGTTTGGAAAATCTGGTAAGCTATCACCAAGATTTGTAGGACCATATGAAATTATGCAGAGAATTGGTGCTATGGCCTACAGACTTAAGTTACCTGAGGAGTTGAGTGGTGTGCATCCTATATTTCATGTTTCTCAACTGAGAAAATGGGTGCATGATGAAGGAGCAATTCTGGAGTCACCTACTCAAGTTCAAGTCCAGAAGAATTTAGTATATACAAATGAACCAGTAGGGATAGTTGCCAAGGAAGAGAAAAAGTTGAGGAACAAGGTGATCAAACTGGTGAAAATCCAATGGAGCTTGGACACTAATGATTGTACATGGGAGGTTGAAGATAAAATGAGGGCTAAATATTCCAATTTGTTTACTGATGGAGAGGTATGTTTAAGCAGCCTAAGATAATTTTTCTAAATATATTTATATATTGTTAGTTTTCATAAAATATGGGTATGGGGTTATGGAGTTAAAACAGTCTATGGATTAGTGCTTTTAATTGGAGAAATTAGGTGAAATTATGGGGACATAATTCCTTTAAGGGGGAGGGTATGTTATGACCCTAAAATAAAATAAAATAAAATAATATATATTTATATTAGTAAATTCTGAGATATATAAAAATATATATATATATATATATATATTGCATTAAAACAGAAAAGAATTTGGCAATAAATAAAATTGCATGGGAGCTTCTGTTTGATAAAATGCAAGGAATTAAGGTAGTTAGAAGAAAAATTGGAACTCAAAATAAATATAGCTTTATGTTCAAAGAATTATGTAATATATATATATATATATATACATTTAATAGATATGGGGTGTTTGCTGTTTTATATGAAGATAAAATAAAATGAAGTTTAATGCAAAGGTTTATATGTCTTATAATTGTGCCAGAAATAATTAGCATAATATATGTGATTTTTACTTTAAATATAAAAGGAGTTGCTGATTTGACAAAAAGGTAGAAATATATATATACACACATATATAGAATCAAATAAAAATTTCCATCCCATATTTATTCCAAGCAAATAATTTGGGTAAATGATTTTTACATTACATAATAAGGTATGATAGTATGCATGATTAAGGGGAAATAACAAATAGGTAGAAAAAAAAATATACAAAGGAGATTTTCAGATTTCTTAAACTTGTAAAAAAAAAGAAACTGAGGGTCACATGCTTATTGCATGGGTAGAAAAGAGTCATGAAAATAGTATTGAGTGTTTAAAAATGCATGATCCCTGAAATAGCTAATTAAAGTACCCAAAATGTGTGCATTTTCAATTTATGCTCACACAAGAATATGATGTGTAAATAAACATCTAGGGGTATCAGGGGAATTACCCATTTTCTTAAACCCTAGAATGGAATTATAAATAACTGCACATAGCCAAAACCATCACTCTCTCGGGATCAAAACAAAAATAAAATAAGTTAGGAGAAACACTAGCTTGAGGCTTTGGGGGATTTAATGTTCTAAGAAATTAAGGCAGTGAAAGGAAAAACATTATGTGAGTATTTATCCTTTGTATGCAATGGCATTAAGTCCTATTGCAGGCAGCCTAAAAATATTATGAGTTATTTAAATCTCTGAAATGATTTGTTATGGGTGATATGGATGTTTATTGGTGCATTTTTGTTTGGAGCATTAATCTGTAAGTAGGCTTTTAGAGTTAACATGATTTGAGCATTTTTTTGTTCCATCTCATCATCATTAAACATGGATATAGATTAAATGGGGGGAACATGGGGTTGAACCAGAGATATACAAGCATTTATATCTTTCTGAAATATGAATGTAAGAAAAACTAAATTGGTCACTTGGGGGTTAGTCAATGATCTGCTTACTTCAGGTGGAAGCAAGTATATGCATGGTGCAACTGCACCCTGAGGCCTTTGTGTGTTGGAATAATTTAAACAACCTGGGAGTTTCCTTCACAATGCATACATAGTGTTCATTTGACAAGGAGATGTAGACCATAAATTAAATAAGGAATGGGATTGGGATTTATAGAAATCTGGGTTATGAATATCTAGACAGGGAGTTAAAACTAACCAGGATTTATGTGATGTTCTGGTTAGCTGCTGGGTGAAATTTGGAGTATAAACATGAGTTTACTTATCTAAGATTTGGTGAGGATGAGTTAGGAATTGTACACATAATTATTTTTAACTGTTTGTTATGTATTGTTTAATTTGTTGAATGTGATTTTGTGTCTTCTTGAATGAACCAAAACCTGCTAAGTATAAAACCTGTTAAACTAAGAAGGCATTGCAAGCTTACTAAAATTATGTGTAGGTATACAAAATTGATAAATACTCATACCAGTGTAAACTGACCCTTTTGGTTGCCCTTGCAATCATTTGGGTGTCTCAAAAATTCTTTGGGGCAGCTAAATGATTTGCTTGCAGGAAATTGAAGTTGGCTTAATGAGTAAGGAAGGCATTGGCTGCTAGTATAAATAAGAGAGACTTGTTTTAAATTTGCAGTTGCATTGTAATGAAATTTACTAGACAAATTCTATTCTCTGTAATTGAAGTTACTTGTAGGAAACTTTCTAAGTATTTGGGGTTGAAAACTTGTTCTTAAGTAAAATTCATTTTGAATGATATTTGATGGAGTTTGATTTTCTATTGATTCTATGATCATCTGATTTGGAGAAAACAAGGGGATAGATATAACACATAAATATAAAATGTGAATGTAATAATCTCTAGTTTTATTGCCTGAGTTTATTCTATAATTTTCTTTAAATAAAATATAATGGATTTGACAAGATCTGAATAAGAAATATTCAAGTGGAGTAAATGTATGCATGGCAGATAATTGATACTGATTTGTGTATATATATATATATATTTGATTCACTGATTTTTATTGCCTATATTTTGCCCTATGGAAATTAAACAGCTAAGGGGATTGAATTTTTGAAATAAACTCTCAAGATTTGAGTATTTAAATTTTCAAAGAAAACTATGAGGGCAGTAGACTTGGAAGACACAGAATTTTGAATAATTGAAAGATCACATACAAGAATGCATTTCAGAATTTGTAGAAGCTTGTTAAAATGAGGGGTATGGGTTTGCAAGTGGTAAAAGGGGGACTATGGCTGGTCTAGATGGCCATGGGTCAAACCCTTGGAGCCTGGAACCACTTCATTTCAATCAGTGAAGTGTAAAGTGCTACCGGGACAAATCAAAGAAAACACCAAGCAGCCTTGGGATAACACCAAGCAAATCCCAGAAATCACCAAGTATGTAAGTCTGCATCATAATAAATTTGAAAATGCTAAAAATCCTCATCTGATCAACCTGAAATGATAAATGGAAATTAAGTCCAATATCCGTGCCTGTTAGTAAAGATTTGTAAGTGATTTCATGCATATACTTGATAACTATCATGAGATCAAGGTAATACTATTTTAAGTGTTAAATAGAATTATTTAGGCAGATTAATATATATAGTCAAATAAAAGTATAAGTGTTGTAGTTTGCTAAAAATATACCTTTGGCAGTAGAACAAAATTAGAAAGGAAATAAGTAGCTTGTCAATAGCTTGTATGGTATTTTGTTTTCAATCTAATTTAAATTCCCTCTGATAAAATAAAATAAAGAAACAATTGTATATCATCAAATATATAATTGTCTTAATTTGTTTGTACACTGATATGATTATATTGGTAAATCCAGGGTCTTGGGAAAAATATTTAGAAACTATATAAAAATTCAAATATAAAAGAAATGGGGTTTAGTGGTGAATTCCTCTTGAATAAAAAAAAATCTAAGTGATTTAAAGATGAGGGTCACCACATATATGGTAAAGCATGTCACTTACTAGTCGAGTTTGTATATAAAGCATTGCGGGCAATAAAAAACATAAACTTTGATATTGAAAAGGCTGGCAAAAATTAAAAATTACAACTTAATGAATTAGAAGAGATTAGGGACGACCCGTATGAAAATGCAAAGATAAGAAAAAAAAAACATTTCATGACAAGTGAATTCTAAGAAAAATGTTTTCACTAAATCAAAAGGTTCTTTTGTATGACTCTCGACTCCATTTATTCCATGGTAAATTAAAATCGAGATGGACCTAACCATACATGGTACGTACTGTTTTTTCACACGGTGCCATAGAGATAGAAAACCCTAGAGGTGGATCGATTTTCAAGGTCAACAATCATAGCTTAAAGCCTTACTTGGAACTGACAAGTGACCAAGAGGGGGAGCTCATGGTTCTTCATAAGCCATACTACGTGTAGTAAGGAATTTTAACCCTCTCTTGTAAATATGTATATGTTCCTCTTCTTTATACTAAATATATCATGATTATGGGGACATAGTCAAAATCAAGTGTGAGTGGAGTTCACATGTTTATTTTGGGTTTACATGGCTTGATATTTTCGTTTTCTTTTTTTCTTAATAAGAAGTTTTTTCGTATTATTTTATTTTTAAATAGGCATGATAGAGTAAGCATAAAGTTTTGGTCTCTAGATTGAAATTTTTAGGAAATTACTTGTCTCAACTAATAATAAAATTTAAATTACAAGTTACTATAGTGTAAATAGTATATAGGGAGATTCATAGGTGATTGTTATGAAGTGTATTCTAAATTATAGTCTTCATTTAAAAAGTGGTTTGTTTAAAATACGTGCGTTAACATTTTTGATCGTTAAAGTTAAGTGGTGCTAAGATGATTTTGCATAACTCTTTCTCATTATAAAAATACATAGAGTTAATTGTACACACATAAGTGTGTACGCTTGCCACGCTCTGTACTATTCCCACATAAGCCCACAATACAGTGCATGAATGGTATATCCGACCTCAGTATTCTAATATATGTATATGTATATATAAACATAATAATAATAAACACATAGAGTTAGGTGTTCACACCTAAGTGTGTACACTCGCCATGCTCCGTACTCTTCTCACGTAAGCCCTCATGACAGTGCATAAATGGTATATCTAGCCTCGGCAATCTAATTAGGTGTATGTAAATAATAATAATGTTAATATTAACAAACTTTTTTAACAAATAGAGGGGGGAGAGAGTAAGCAATCAAAACCCAAGCATTATCTTGACTTTACTAATTTTACTTGTTATATAAATAGAAATAAAGATACCACTTTGCAAACTCTAGCAATCAATTAACGAATTTACTTCATAGTTGCACTATGTTATCAACCGAAACAACTAGCCAAGCAAGAGTCCAAATGTAATAATAACTTAATTGTTATTGGAAGTTTTGATTAGTAAAGGACTGGAATTTCCTAATGGCGACCGAGACTTGTATATTACTATCTCATGTCAATTTAAAAATAAATTCTTCATTTTGTAAATAAAACTTCCATTCATATCTTTCACATTAGGAACTTTGTGTATTTCATTTGAATTTTATGGGTAGTATCTGCTGAATACCCTCAAGAGATAACGCTCGTTCTATTGGGGACACCAAAATGTTTAATGGCTTATTACATACGCTCAGTGCAATCGTGTTTTCTATGAAAGTGGATTTATCTTAGTTTTACTTTATTCGAGGGTGAATAAAAAGATAAGTGTGGGTGTATTTGATGTGCACGTAAAAAAATGTATTTTTACCCTCATATTTAATCTTCTTCTATTAAAATAAAGGACATATTAGAGTATTTTTACTTGTTTTGATCAAAATATAATAGTTTTTTCAAATCATCATTCATTAATCTACATTTGCGCAAAACGGTAAATTTGTGTGCTAGCATTAATTTTGAGAAAATTTATTTGCACATTTTAATTTTATGTTGTAGGAAATTGAGTGCAAATTGGAAGAAGCATCAAGCATGCACATGTTTTGGAAGCCAAAAGAAGGAAGAAATGAAAGAATTAATCTTGTATGGAGGAGCACACTTACCCACTTGTAAATGGATTACAATTAAAAAGAAAAGCACATGTTATGAGAATTAGTTAATCATTAATGATTACTTAGAGACCACGTGAAGTTAAGGGTAGTTTTGTTAGCACCATAAAATATTTTAGGGTTTTAATTTATATAAATACTCTCTTATGATTCACGAAAGATAAGCATAGTAGTAGCCACAAAATTATAAATAAAAGCTCTTCTCTTCTTTAGTTTAATGGCTTCTTAGCTTTCTCTTTTTATGTTGTTTTATTTCATGCTTCTTTTTTTAATTTCATGCAAGTAGATTAGATTTCTTTTATGTATATTACTGTAGAGTTACCTTTATGCAATTAATTAGCTCATTTTCTTTTTAATTAGCATTTCCTTTCATTTGGTTAATGTTGAAATCCACTTTTTTGAAATGAATTTATGGATGAGAGGCTAAACCCCTTCATTTTAGGGGTAATGAAGCTCTCATGATTCATGTAGATTCAATATAATGGTTTCATTTATGATATCTTGTTTTGGGTTTAATGTAAATTTAGATGTAGATGGGAGTACGATGTTTATAAGTGAATTTGATAGCTTATGTTGTTAATTACAAGTAGGCTATATTTAGTCAAATATAGACTCAAATTACATTTTCATCAAACTATTTGATTTTGATAATGAAGTTAGAAGTAGAATTAAAATTTGACGTATGTTACTTGATCTAAGAGGGTAAATAGGTCATGCTTAAAATAGATTTTATTTCTGTAACAACCAATTTATTTAAATATAGCATCGTTAGTCGGATGTAGGTCCGAAAGCTACTTTTTGCAAATAGTCAAATTGGGACTCGAGACCACTTTCATTGAGTCTGAAATGGTATTTCCGACTTTTTTAAGTATAAACATCGATATGTTTGGAGTTGAGTAAAATTTTGATGTTTTCACTTAGGGCTTTGGGCTTGGGTTTGGGTTTCAGCCCACTAACCCAACTCACCTTATATCCTAACTCCACCCCCTCTCCTCTTCATTCACACTATCATTTCCTAACACTTCAAGCTTTAGAAAAATGGAGGAAGAGAAAAGGAATTAGAAATTCCTAAGCCCTAGATTCATTTGCAAACTCAAGTTCTAGCTCCAAAATCTAAGAGAAGCTTAGGTAAGCATCCCCTTCATCTTCTCTATTTCATTTCCTCTTCAATTTTAGAAATTTCATAAACCCTAACTTAGGAAATGTTTTTCTTTTGAGCTTAGATTGAAGCTTCTTGGGTTAAAATTGAAGAGTGATTGTTCTTGCCTTGCTCTATAGCTTCTCTCTTGTGTTTTTGGGTTTAAAAGTGAGTTTTTGAACTCACATCTTTGTCTATTTCTATCATTGTTGTTAGGTATGAATTCCTAACATCTATTCATATTCATTTGCTTTTGATTTGAATTGATTTGGTGAACATTTCAATTTTTGGTGTTTTGAAGTTAAAACTTTAAAAATCCTAGCTTTGATGCATGAACATGCTTTTGGTGGTGTATCGAAAAGCCTATAGGGCCGGGTTGTCGATTGGTATAAACCCCTAGCGCCCATTGCTCGTCCGATCACAAATTGTTGAAAAGTTTCCCTTCATTGGGCTAGGCTGGAAATACTGGAAAATAGGGTCCAGTCGACTGAACTCAGAGTCCAGTCGACTGACTTGGAACCCGAGAGTTTTCCAGGCTCAGTCCAGTCGACTGGCTCTCTGAGTTCAGTTGACTGACCTGGAACCCGAGAGTTTCCAGGCATTGAGCCAGTCGACTGAACTCAGTGCCCAATCGATTGAATATGCTGTATCAGCCAGATTTGCATATTTGCCTACTTCTTTTTGGTGAATTACCATTGTTTATCGATTTTTGTTGATCCTTTTAGTTGTTATCACCTTTGTTGACTTTGATGACTTCTTTTTCGGGATTTTTAGGAATACCCATTTTGATGGATCCGGTATCGATTTCTATGGATTTGATTCACGTCTTCGTATGTGAATTTTTGATGATTGATTGTTTCTACAATCAATTTTGTGATTTGTCACTTTAATATATAAAGGTTTCTATACTAGTAGTAAATATTCAAATCTTTCATCAAAACGATTTCAACATTTACTTTCAATATCAAACTCGCTTTTAAAACCGTTTTCCCAATCTATTAGTATATACAAACCTTTACCTCATTCGTATGAGAAATCTAATTAAACGACTTAGTAAAACAAGTGGTATGAAACGCTTGCGTTTACTTCATCGGTTAATTTTTGGACTTGTTCGATTGAACTCTTGTGACAGTTTTCTAGTGGAAATCTACAATTTGTTCGTAAATATTTAAGTTAAGCTAGTGGTTATGGGACATGAAGCTAAACTCATCCATTTACTAGCTTAGTGTAATCGACACTTCTTATTGATCGATGATGATCATTTTGTGACTTAGACTAGCGATTTGCGATGTCTATTTGTTTGTGTGGGGACTAAAAATCCCGTTTGTGGAGCTTCGGTTCAAATTTGGTGGGGTAGCGACCCGTGGTCTTCGGACCGTTTGTGGAGCTTTGGCTCAAAATTTATGGTTAGCGACCATGGAATAGCGTTCTGTTTGTGATACATGTGTTGGTGAGTTTTCATGCTCCCGTTTGTGATAGGCCTCCCCCCCTTTGTGATTTCTAGATTTCTAGATTTCTAGTTGATGATTTCTAAAATTTTTGTTTCACCTCTTTTTGTGATTGGCAATGATATGTTTGTCAATATTTGGGGTTTGGTGAATAAAATAAAGAATATGACATTCTTTTTGGTGTTTTGAGATTCTTGAGATATTGTATGATTTTGTTGTTGTTTAAAGTATATTTGTCACAGTTTGACATTATTATTATCATACGTTTTTGTTATATATCTACTCATATCTCATTTTATATATGATAATTATAGCTAGACTGATCCGTTTATTATTTTCTTCTTAAATAATACTCGGGTCAGACCGAGATGTTACAGGTGCTTCTGCTTGACTCCTTATCTGGGATCATCTTCTGACTTTTGTCCAACTACTTTAGATTAATAGTTTTGTTGTTATACATTCAAGTTAGAGACTCCTTGATGTACATACATATATATATATATATTCTTTTGTCTAGCACTGGTATCTATTCTTTGGTAATGTAGTGGATCTTATATGACCACTATTCTGATGTACACTTTTATGACCTATATTCATATCTGATTCCGCCTTTGTGATATGAATGCCTGTGACTGATTTGTGTTATGTTTATTTCTATATTTGTTTCCGAAGGCCTCATAGCCACTATGTGGTAGCTTTGAGTTTGTATTTAATATGTCGGATTTCCTCTTGAAATGAAATGTAAGTTATATTATCTGACATATCGGTACTCGCACAAAACAATTACACAGATGGTCGCTCCTCAACAGCTTTATTCTTCGCGCTAGTCGATGGAATTACCCAGTAGTGTCCTTGGCTAGCGTGAGTATAGAGGTGGGGCGTCACAGCTTGGTATCAGAGCCAAACTTCGGAACAATGTAGAATAATCTAGCAAGGATCATTGTCCTAAGTTTTTCTTAGGAATCGTGCCATAGGATTTAATTCGAGTTTTCGTACCGTTCTATCCTATTTTTTTTATGATGCCTTGTTTTATCAATCAAGTTTGTTTGATATTCATTATGTGAATAACCTTTTTCCTCTTCTTTCTTTCTTTCTTAAAGAAGAGATAAGGTTAGACAAGGCCGCCCCAGCGCCGGTCAATCAAGTGCTACTCCTCAGGATGGAGTATTTATGTCTGCTCAGCAACTTCTAGATCTTGTGAAAAATGCTCAAGCTATCGGACCAATTCTAGAGCCCACTCATCCTAAATCTGAGTTTGCACGCTTGTGCAGTGATTACTCCAACTTGGGTGGAAAGCCTTTCAAGGGTTCCGAGAGCGTTATAGAAGTCTAAGCTTGGCTTAGAACATGCGATCGCATCTTTTCCAGCATGAATCTTATTGATCTACATCGAGTCCAAGTGGCTTCTAGCATGCTCCAAGAAAGAGCATTAGATTGGTATGAGCTTCTGATCTCCAAAATTATTGAAGCGGATCTTACTTGGGAGCAATTTCGGGATAGATTCGAGTTAAAATTTGTGCCGGAAGCTGAAAAAGTATCTCTAGCTCGACGCTTCATTGACCTTGTTCAAGGTGAATCTTCCGTGACGGATTACGTCGCATCTTTCGAATCTCTATCTAAATATGGGGTCGAGTATATTAATACCCCATTGAAGAAAAATCAGAGATTTTTTTATGGGTTGAATAAGAACCTCAAAAAGCCATTACTTCTGAAATTAGAAGTTTCTTTCGATCAACTTGTTGATATCGCTCTTCGACTCGAAGAGGCCGATAATTAAAGAAAGTGATGTTGAAGTCAAACAAAACATCAATAAGAAGAGACCTTTTAAGTTCAAGCCTAATCCCAATAAGAGGGAAGCAAGCAACTTCGGTAGCAAATACTCCTACCTCTCGTCGTGGAGAATGTTACAGTTGTGGTTCTAAGGACCATTATGCAAACAAGTGTCCGAAGTCTCTTTCTTGCCGCTATTGCAAGAGTCCAGGTCATACTATATCTTTGTGTCCCAAACTTCAAGGCAAGAAGGAAGGCAAGCTAAATGTTGTGCAAGCCCCTACTAACACTTATCTTGGTCAAGGTATTTCTCATTCTATCTTTGATGGTTATTATATTTCGTGATCTTCCTATTCGAGTTCTTTTTGATACAGGTGCATCTCACTCTTTTATATCAAAAGAACTTGTTGATGCTTTGTCTTTGAATGTTATTGGCTTGATGACTTCATTAAGGATTGTGAATCCGGTTGGTGGATCCGCAACACTCAGTTTATTGTGTAAAGATGTCGAGATTATTTTATGTGGTTACTCTTTCCGTGCCGATTTTCATGTTATGCGTTACCTTGGTTTCAGAATGATTTTGGGAATGGATTGGCTTAACCGTTATGAAGCCCATATCCTATGTCCTGAGCGGACTATATATCTTCGACATCCTCAATCTATTAAGCAGATTTCTCTTGTTCTTAAAGATTCAGATTCCAATTCGGGAGCGTCCTTGTATTCACTAATTCCTCATGATGACGATAACGATGATGAGGAAGATGTCATTTCCCTCATTCACATTGTTCGTGAATTTCCCGACATATTTGAGCCCGTTTTAGGATTACCACCTAAGCGAGTAATTGAGTTCAGAATTAATCTAATCCCTGGAGCTCTGCCTATTATTCGTCCTCCTTATCGTATGTCCAATAAAGAAAATAAGGAGATGCGTAAACAATTATCCGAATTGGAAGCGAAGCAATTTATTCAATCTAGTTCCTCTCCATGGGGAGCTTCAGTTATTTTTGTGAAGAAATCTGATGGTACACTTAAGCTTTGCGTTGACTACCGCAAGCTTAACGATCTCACCATCAAGAATAAATATCCCTTGCCTCAGATTGATGATTTATTCGATCAACTTAGTGTTGCTAAAGTCTTTTCACAGTTAGACTTAGCAACCGGTTTTCATCAGCTCCGTATTGCAGAGGATAGCATTCCTTTGACATCGATCCGTACTCGTTATGGATCTTATGAATGGCTTGTTATGCCATTTGGTTTAACGAATGCTCCAGCTTATTTCGTTGACCTTATGAATCGAGTTTTCAAAGACTTCCTCGATCGATTTGTTCTCATCTTTATAGATGATATTCTTATTTATTCTAAAACCAAGGAAGAGCACGAAAATCATCTTCGGAATGTGTTGGAAACTCTTAGGAGCAACCAATAGAAAGCAAAATTTTCTAAATGCCACTTTTGGCAATCTCGTGTGAAATTTTTGGGGCATATTATTTCTGAATCCGAAATTTCCATGGATCCTTCAAAGATTAAAGCGATTCAAAATTGGAAGAGACCGGAGAGTGTGACGGAAATTCGTAGCTTTCTCGGATTGGCGGGCTATTACCGTCGGTTCATAAAAGACTTTTCTAAAATTTCCGTACCTCTTACTAGTTTGACAAAGATTGGAATTAAATATATTTAGTCAGACAAATGTGAAGCTCCTTTTTAGAAACTAAAAGAACTCCTTTCCGTGGCTCCTATTCTTGTGATTCCCGAAGGGAACCAAGATTTTATTGTTTACACCGATGCTAGTCGTGTTGGTTTGGTTGCCGTTCTCATGCAAAGGGAACGTGTTATTGCTTATACTTCTAGGCAATTAAAGTCTACCGAGACTAGGTATGCCACTCATGATTTAGAGATCGCGGCTATTATTTTCGCCCTTAGAATTTGGCGTCATTATCTTTTGGGAGAGAAATTTGTTCTCTGCACCGATCATAAATCTTTGAAGTATTTATTTTCTCAAAAGGAACTTAATTTGCGTCAACAACGTTGGCTCCAGTTCCTTGCATCTTATGATCTTGATATTCTTTATACTCTCGGAAAGGGAAATCGTGTTGCCGATGCCCTTAGTCGTAAGCAACAAGCAGTTGTTTCCATGATGATATCCGAATGGAATGATCTCGCGACTTTATCCACTTGTGAGATTCGAGATCGTGAATCCAATTCATGTTCATCTCTTGTTTTATGTAGCCTTGAGGCTCATCCTTCTCTTTTAGACCGCATTCTTGAAGCTCAAAAGAATGTTCCCAAATTGGTTCTTCTTAGCCAAAGTTGTAGGGATAAAATTGATATTGAAGGTTTAAAAGACTTTGATATTGAAGCTCATGGCGGTATTTGAAAATTTGGTAGACTTATGGTGCCAAATATTATTGATCTTCGTAAAGACATTTTAGAAGATTCTCATCGTTCAAAATTTACCATTCATCCCGGTAGTAGTAAAATGTACGCGGATATGAAGCAACTTTATTATTGGGATGGAATGAAATCTGATATTGCTAACTTTGTTAAGCGTTGCATGACTTGCCAACTTGTAAAGGCCGAGCATCAAAGGCCCGGTGGGTTATTGCAACCTTTGGAAATTCCAATATGGAAGTGGGATCAAATTTCCATGGACTTTATTGACGGTCTTCCCCGTTCTCGTTCGGGTCATGATAGCCTATGGGTGATAGTTGATAGACTTACAAAGTCCGCCCATTTTATTCCCGTTCGGTCCAATCAGACCGTACCTATTTTGGCTAAACTTTTTGTCAAGGAAATTGTTAAATTGCATGGAGTTCCTACTTCTATTGTTAGCGATCGTGATCCATTGTTTACTAGTGGATTTTGGAAATGTCTTCAAAAAGCTTTGGGAACGAAGCTCAATTTTAGCACCGCTTATCATCCTCAGTCTGATGGACAGACCAAACGGTGAATCAAACTCTTGAAGATCTTCTTCGTGCATGTGTTATTGATTTTGGTGGAAGCTGGGAAGATCATATTTCTCTTGTTGAATTTTCCTATAATAATAGCTTCCAATCTAGTATTGGTATGGCGCCTTTCGAGGCACTCTACGGAAGGCCATGCCGATCTCCTTCGTGTTGGCTTGAAGCCGGTGAGAAGCTGGTTTTAGGTCCAGATTTTATTCGTGCTGCCACAGAAAAGATCGATCTTATTCGTCATAGGATGAAAGAAGCTGAAAGTAGGCAAAAATCCTATGCCGATAATCGAAGAAGGAGATTATAATTTTCCGTGGGAGATTTTGTGTTTATTCGTGTTTCACCCATGAAGGGTGTTGTGCGTTTCAGTCGATCGAGAAAATTAGCACCTCGATATATTGGCCCACTTCCCATCACTGAACGCATTGGTTCCGTGGCTTATCGCCTTTTGTTACCGGCTCAATTTTATGCTATTCATGACGTATTCTACGTCTCTCAATTATGGAAATGCCTTCGAGATTCCGATTCTATTCTTGAGCCGAGTGTTATTGAAGAAATTAAATTTTCGCCTAATTTGACTTATGAGCAACATCCTATTCGTATCATTGGAACGGAGGTTAAATGCCTTCGAAATAAAGATGTTCCTCTTGTGAAAGTTCAATGGTCCTCAAATCCTGAGGATTGCTCATGGGAATCCAGAGAATTCATCGAGCGAACACATCCGGACTTGCTCTCTCGTGCTCCTTAAGGTGAACTTCTTATTTCAAATTTCTTCTTTTTGTGTTTATACGCTTTTATGGTTGTTACTTCTTATTTATTTCTTAAAGATTGCGAGGACGCAATTTCTTTAATGAGGGGAGTTTGTAACAACCCGCATATTTTACGATTGTATATTTAAATGATTTATTTAAATATAGCATCATTAGTCGGATGTAGGTCCGAAAGCTACTTTTTGCAAGCAGTCGAATTAGGACTCGAGACCATTTCCATTGAGTCCGAAATGGTGTTTGCAACTTTTTTAAGTATAAACATCGATATGTTTGAAGTTGAGTAAAATTTTGATTTTTTCACTTAGGGCTTTGGGCTTGGGTTTGGGTTTCAGCCCACTAACCCAACTCACCTTATATCCTAACTCCACCCCCTCTCCTCTTCATTCACACTATCATTTCCTAACACTTCAAGCTTTAGAAAAATGGAGGAAGAGAAAAGGAATTAGAAATTCCTAAGCCCTAGATTCATTTGCAAACTCAAGTTCTAGCTCCAAAATCTAAGAGAAGCTTAGGTAAGCATCCCCTTCATCTTCTCTATTTCATTTCCTCTTCAATTTCAGAAATTTCATAAACCCTAACTTAGGAAATGTTTTTCTTTTGAGCTTAGATTAAAGCTTCTTGGGTTAAAATTGAAGAGTGATTGTTCTTGCCTTGCTCTATAGCTTCTCTCTTGTGTTTTTGGGTTTAAAAGTGAGTTTTTGAACTCACATCTTGGTCTATTTCTATCATTGTTGTTAGGTATGAATTCCTAACATCTATTCATGTTCATTTGCTTTTGATTTGAATTGATTTGGTGAACATTTCAATTTTTGGTGATTTGAAGTCAAAACTTTAAAAATCCTAGCTTTGATGTATGAACATGCTTTTGGTGGTGTATCGATGAGCCTTTAGGGCTGGGTTGTCGATAAACCCATAGCGCCCATTGCTCGTCCGATCGCAAATTGTTGAGAGTTTGCCCTTCATTGGGCTAGGCTGGAAATACTAGAAAACAGGGTCCAGTCGACTGATTTGGAACCCGAGAGTTTTCCAGTTTCGGTCCAGTCGACTGGCTCTCTGAGTTCAGTCAACTGACCTGGAACCCGAGAGTTTCCAGGCATTGGGCCAGTCGACTGAACTCAGTGCCCAGTCGACTAAATCTGCTGTCTCAACCAGATTTGCATATTTGCCTACTTCTTTTTGGTGAATTACCATTGTTTATCGATTTTTGTTAATCCTTTTAGTTGTTATCACCTTTGTCGACTTTGATGACTTCTTTTTCGGGATTTTTGGGAATACCCATTTTGATGGATCCGGTATCGATTTCTATGGATTTGATTCACGTCTTCGTATGTGAATTTTTGGTGATTGATTGTTTCTACAATCAATTTTGTGATTTGTCACTTTAAAATACAAAGGTTTCTATACTAGTAGTAAATATTCAAATCTTTTATAAAAACGATTTCAACATTTACTTTCAATATCAAACTCGCTTTTAAAACCGTTTTCCCAATCTATTAGTATATACAAACCTTTACCTCATTCGTATGAGAAATCTAATTAAATGACTTAGTAAAACAAGTGGTATGAAATGCTTGTGTTTACTTCATCGGTTAATTTTTGGACTTGTTCGATTGAACTCTTGTGACAATTTTCTAGTGGAAATCTACGATTTGTTCGTAAATATTTAAGTTAAGCTAGTGGTTATGGGACATGAAGCTAAACTCATCTATTTACTAGCTTAGTGTAATCGACACTTCTTATTGATCGATGATGATCATTTTGTGATTTAGACTAGCGATGTGCGATGTCTATTTGTTTGTGTGGGGACTAAAAACCCCGTTTGTGGAGCTTCGGCTCAAATTTGGCGGGGTAGCGACCCGTGGTCTTCGAACCGTTTGTGGAGCTTCGGCTCAAAATTTATGGTTAGCGACCATGGAATAGCGTTCCGTTTGTGATACACGTGTTGGTGAGTTTTCATGCTCCCGATTGTGATAGGCCTCACCCCCTTTGTGATTTATGGATTTCTAGTTGATGATTTCTAGAATTTGTGTTTCACCTCCTTTTGTGGTTGGCAACGATATGTTTGTCAATATTTGGGGTTTGGTGAATAAAATAAAGAATATGACATTCTTTTTGATGCTTTGAGATTCTTGAGATATTGTATGATTTTGTTGTTGTTTAAAGTATATTTGTCACAATTTGACATTATTGTTATCATACGTTTTTGTTATATCTTTACTCATATCTCATTTTATATATGATAGTTATAGCTAGACTGATCCGTTTATTATTTTCTTCTTAAATAATACTCGGGTCAGACCGAGATGTTACAGGTGCTTCTGCTTGACTCCTTATCTGGGATCATCTTCTGACTTTTGTCCAACTACTTTAGATTAGTAGTTTTGTTGTTATACATTCAAGTTAGAGACTCCTTGATGTACATATATATATATATATATATATATATTCTTTTGTCTAGCACTGGTATCTATTCTTTGGTAATGTAGTGGATCTTATATGACCACTATTCTGATGTACACTTTTATGACCTATATTCATATCTGATTCCGCCTTTGTGATATGAATGTTTGCGATTGATTTGTGTTATGTTTATTTCTATATTTGTTTCCGAAGGCCTCATAGCCACTGTGTGGTAGCTTTAAGTTTGTATTTGATATGTCGGATTTCCTCTTGAAATGAAATGTAAGTTATATTATCTGACATATCGGTACTCGCACAAAACAATTACACAAATGGTCGCTCCTCAACTACCTTATTCTTCGCGCTAGTCGACGGCATTACCCAGTAGTGTCCTTGGCTAGCGTGAGTAGAGAGGTGGGGCGTCACAATTTAAGCTGGTTTGGTTGATGTATTAAAATTTGAAGGTTTATGTTGTTTTAATTAATATCATAAATAGACCATACTTAAAATAAATGCATCTACTAATTCTACTTGTGTTAAAAAGAGATATTACAAATTTATTATGTGTTTATTTATTTGAATGTGAAAATGGATTTATCTCTAAATTGCCTTTTAATCTCATTACTTTAATTCTAGCTTTACACTAGTTTTTCTACAATTTTAGGTTAAAAAATTTTCAAAATATTTAGGATAATTTGATCGAGTAAGTTGAAAATTTTGCCTTTCTTGTGGTTCGATCCATACTTGCAAATGTACTACAATTATACGTCGTGCACTTACGGTATTTTCTTACAATATAATTTGGTGGTTTTTTTATCGATAGAAATCTGTATCTGGATCAAGTTTTTGCATTAGAAATCCGTTTCGAATCAAGTTTTTGGCGTTGTTGCCGAGGAAAGCAATTTAATTTTACTTTACTTTTAGGATTTTTTTACATTTATTTTATTTTATTTTGTGTTATCTTTCACTAAAAAAATCTACATTGCATATTTACATTTGAAGAATTTGAGGCATTTTCTTCTTTGTTCTTTATTCTTTGTTCACTTGTTGCACTTATGTCACTTGTTCTTTGCTCTTTGTGTTCTTTGTTCTATGAGTTCTTTGTACATAATGCCAATTTTTTAATTTTATTTTGTGATTTTTATATATATAAAAAATCTCAGCATTTCTTTATTCACTTTTGCTACAGGCATTTAGCATTTTACAATGATTTCGTTTGTGCACTGATAACTCCTACATAACCAATTCAACTTGTTCACTTGTACACTTGTATACTATAATTTCTGTTGCTGTTACACTTATATTACAACCTTAAACATTGTGTTCTATTTCTGTTACATTTCTATACAACCTCAAACTTTGTGTTCTATTTCTGTTATATTTCTATTTTTTTATGGAACTTGTTCTCCTGCACAAACCTTCCTCAACCAACCGCACTACTTCAACATTGCTACCATTAAAACACCTACGACAACCACCCAATCCCCGACAATGGTGCAAAAACTTGATTCAGATATGGGTTTCTGTTGATTAGAAAACCACTAAATTATATTGTAGTAAAATACTGCAAGTGCATGACATACAATTTAGTATGTATGCAAGTATGGGTTGAACCACAAGAAAAGAAAAACTTCAACTTACTCGATCAAATTATCCCACATATTTTGTAAATATTTTTAACTAAAAATTATGGAAAAACTAGTGTATAGCTAGAATTAAAGTAGTGAGATTAAAAGACAATTTAGACATAAATCCACTTTCACATTCAAATAAATAAACACACGATAAATTTCTAATCTCTCCTTTAACACAAGCTGAATTAGTTGATCCATTTATTTTAAGTATAGTCTATTTGTGATATTAATTAAAACGGCATAAACCAACAAATTTTAACATGTCAACCAAAACCACTTATCAAATCTAAGGAAAATAATTATGAAGTTAGAAATAAAATCTATTTTAAGCATGATCTATTTGCCCTCTTAGAACAAGTAACATAGAACATCAAATTTTAATTCTACTTTTAACTTCATTATCAAAGTCAAACAGTTAGAGGAAGATCTAACTTAAGTCTATATTTGACTAAGTATAGCCTATTTGTGATTAACAATATAGACTATCAAATTCACTTATAAACATCAAACTTCCATCTGCATCTAAATTTACATTAAACCTAAAAACAAGAGATCATAAATGAAACCATTATGTTGAATTTACATGAATTATGGGAGCTCCATTACCCCTAAATTGAAGGAGTTTAGCCTCTCATCCTTGAATTCATTTCAACAAAAGTGGATTTCAACATTACAAAATGAAAGGAAATGCTAACTAAAAAAAGAGAGCTAACTAATTACATAAAACTAAGTCTACACTAATTTGTATAAAAGAAATCTAATCTGCTTGCATGAAATAAAAAGAGAAGCATGAAATAAAATAACATAAAGGAAGAGGCATGAAATAAAACAACATAAAAGGAGAAAGCTAAGAGGCCATTAACTAAAGAAGTGAAGAGCTTTTATTTATAATTTTGTGGCTACAACTATGCATATCTTTCATGAATCATAAGAGGGTATTTATACAATTTTAAAACCTTAATATATATTAGGATGCTACCAAAAATACCTTTAACTTTATATGGTCTCCAAGTAATCATTAATGATTAATTAATTCCCATTAACATGTACTTTTCTTTTCAATTATGGTCCATTTGTAAGTGGATAAACGGGCACCTCCATAAAGAATTAATTCTTTCTTTTCTTCTTTCTTTTGGCTTCCAAAACATGCATGCTTCAATCCATGATGACTCATCCAATTTGCACTCAATTTTCTAAAAAATAAAATTAAAATGTGCAAATAATTTTTCTCAAAATTAATGCATGCACAAAAAATTAACGTTCTGCCCAAATGTAGATGAGTGAATGATGATTTTGAAAACACTTTTAATTTTTGGTCAAAACATGTAAAAATACCCTAATATGTCCTTTATTTTAATAGAAGAAGATTAAGTATGAGAGTAAAAATATATATTTTTATGTGCACATCATAAACTTATCATAGACATACTATATGTGTATCAAATACACATGTTCATGTCTATGATAATTTGTCGGTGAAATAACGAAGTATATGGAGCAACTTTGCTATCATTAGACCTACGACTGCATACATGTATATGCATCAATCCGTAGCGTTCACCAACTCTTATGTCACTCCCACTAAGTGGGTGCTTTTCCCTTAATCGTTTGAAATACAATTCACTAGTACCATATGATACATAATTATATGGTTAAAGAATTATTTTTCAAAACTATAGCTTAGTCTATGCTTCTAAAATTGTTGTTAGATTTCAGATACTTCTATATTTTCTAATGCATCATTTTGTTACAAAAACAAATACAAATACCATTTTATAGTTTTATCTTATAATGAATATTCATAACATTCACATTGAAATAAATCTATGTCTATTTTCAGTCATTATTGAAGAAATTTATTATTGGATAAATAATTTTAGTATGTTTGTGGAAACCATTTTTCATAACTTGATGCGCCCACTAAGAAGTGTCTATGGTATGCTCCTACTATTTTCGTGGTTACTATAATAGATTACAAAATATGAAGCACCATTCAACCATTTCTCATTGGATTTTATTTCATACGTTGTATGTATACAGGAAAAAAATTTCAAATCAAATATGTTGGACTCGAAGAAATAAATTTCATTGAAAACAATTTCATATATGAAAATACATTTGGTATAGAGATCAGATTTCTCATTCCATATTAAGTGTCTTTTAGTATTTTTTACAATTTCCATTTCTAATTTCTCTTCATGAACCAGAGGTGACCATTAACTCTCTTCATCCCAACCGTGTCTAAGTTACATCCACTCTCATACATTCTCTTTCCTTTCCAAATGGTCGAACCATTCAAAAGGAGACCCTTACTACAAGGCCATAATGAACTCCTTAAAAAAATGCATTTGGTCATCCTTAATATTTAAGGATATTGAATAAGATGCACTTTACACAAACTGATCAAACCGGCATTTTAATGGTCAAATTCCTAGGTACATCATGTAGCTCTTGGTTTAGTGCTACACCTAACATAATAAGTTCCTTATTGTACTCAATCGTATTGAATACATGATCTTGCACTATGGTTTACTTGCTAACTTCGAATGAATCAATTTCATCGAAGTTTTATGCACTATGAATCACGACTATACACCATATAAACTGTTTATACGATGGAATATGGATCAAGATGTTGTTGCATTGTTTAAGAGTTCCAAACTCATAAAAGATAATACACAATCGTGAACAAATACTCTTAAAATACCAAGGTACAAATGTATTTAGTAGGCTTATTATTTGGATCTTCCATGGGTCTGGAACTGAAACATGTAAAAATATTTGTTGTAAAGTGCATAATTATATTTCATTTGTCAATCTTGATTCAGTTCATTTGTATAATTTAAGTGATAAATATTTTATCAATTTATATATGTTGTAGAAATTTATCAATGTAGATTATTTTAACTTTACATAACATATGTTCTTACAATATTAGAAAGATTATATGTTACCATTTCATTTTTTTAATAAAGCACCCACTAGATTTTTATATTTATCAATACCCTAAGAAAAACATAGAAATCTTTCGATTCCTATAGTGGATGAAGACTGGCTTGCCTTGGAATTATGACTTTGAGTTTTCTCAACAAATCATAATCCTACAAATGATGAATAACAGCTTCATCGGTCGTATCATATACAGCTCTTAACCCAAGGTATTTGCCCTAATCTCAATCGCAACCTTGAGTTTTCTTATCAAATTAAAAGAGATTATTCACTCATACCCACCATTTTGCAATAACCTAAGTATAGTGCACATACCTTGAGTTTTCTTAACAAATACATGCATGTATCTTACCTCGTCTAACAATATATTAATAGTACTAAACATGATACCTCGGGCTTGAGTTTGCTCAATAATCAAAGAGTATGGAAGTAATTATTAATATATAAATGATAGAAGATAAATTATATATTAAGGATTCATATTCTTTAATATATACATTGAGTGATATTGATTTAGGGAATGATATATTTCTTGTGAAAAACCATTGTGATTCAAGTGTTAAACATATCTAAAATCATGGTGTATGTACTATGCATATGTGCTTATTCTTTAAATGTCATTTGGGTTTCTTTCTGGTGTTACTCAATTTTATACATATATAATTTTTTCAGCAATGCTAACCAGGGTTGACTTGTCCCCTACCAGTTTATTGCAAGCACGATAAAACTGAATTATAACAAGGTATGATCCAAGAAAAAAATAAGAGGGGAAAAAAGAATAACGAGAAACGAGATAAAAAGACATCACATGAGCCTTAGTACCAACGGTTAATAATGTACACAACCTAACTATAATTATTTAAAGCAATTCCATATTTGATAGCCTATATGAGATCACACCATATCTGCAATGACGAGTTGCTTTTCTCATTGAAAATTCTAGCATTTCTTTCGGTCCACACCACCTGAACAAACTTTTTAAGGATAAGAAGGATCATCAAGCTCTGACCGTCCTTTCATCTCGTTGCCTTATAGTTTAGGGCCCATTCAATAGCACTATCCATGTTGATGTTGCTTCTACCTGCCATCAGTTTGTGCCATAGAGGATATATGACCGAGCAATTAAAAAAGAAGAAGATTGCTATCCTCTTCAGTAGTACAGAAAAAACAGGCAACATCAAATAACATTCCTTTCTGAATTAGTCTTGTTTTGATGTTAAGGTCATTCCTCGTGACCTTCTACAGTGGAAAATTATTACTTTCCTTGCAATATATGTTCCATATTCTTCTATTCTAGGCAAAAATCTGTAGCTTAGTGTGCCCTTATATACATTTGTAGACAGAGGCTAAAGAGTGATTAGAACATTGCCGTGTCCAAACAACTCTTTCAAGCTCTGAGATAGGGTAGAGGGACTGCATAATTTCAAACCCTAAACTTCTGACGACTTGATTACTTGAATAAAGGAGGGACAAAATGCTTTCATGAATAAAGTCTTTAGCTTTAGCATTGAGAGAAATACAAAATTGTAAAATTTGATTACACGTCATTAAATTCCTCAAAATAAGGCCCTGTTTAGCCCAAGTGTAACGACCTAAAATTTTATCGCTTTGACTTGTGAATATTTAATTTATTTTATTTTAAATATTCAATTAATGGTTTTCATTTTTAAATAACCCTCATTTAATTTATAACTAATGATAGAAAAATTCATTTTTAAATTCTGTTTATGTAGATATATAGTTCGACAGTTAAAAATACAATCGAAACATGCTTTTCGAATTTTCAGCTTTTTATCGAATGAAAGATTATAGAAAGTTGTAACACCCTTGTATAAAATTTAAAATAACACCTAAATGTTTAAACATTTTTATTTTGAATGTATGAATAAAATAATAATAAGGATGTATCAATATAAAATATTTTTAAATTTCAACTGAAAAGATGGATTGTAAATGAAAAGATTCCTTAAGTATGTAAATTAAAAAAGTTACAAGGATTAATCTAAAATCTAACATGTTTTTATATGCTTGGTACTTTGATAGTTTAAACAGTGATGGAAGAGTTGAAAACTTGATGTAATGACATTTTGCTTCAAGGGCATCTCTAACTATATTTATTTATATTTATTTGTTTAACCTTTAATATATAGACTCTACTCATTTCATATTTCATACTTCATCTTCGTATTATCAACTCCAATTTTTATTTCAATCAAGAGAAAAAAAATTTAAGCATGGCCTTTGCAAGGTGAGAAATTTAAACTTTGTTTAAGTATATTTTGATAAAATAAAAAAAGTTGCACACTTGTTAATAACATGATTTTTGATATGATATAAAAAGTCATATTTTTATTTTTATTTGCTTGGAAATGAAGATTTAGGTTTACTGTTAAATGGAAAACCTTGTACATGGAGAAACTTGATTATAAGCACCATCTCATCTTCTTTCCTTCTCTGTTCTTTTGAAAAATGAAAATAACTATAACGACTCAGAATTTCACTGTTTTAATTTGAGAATATTAAATTAATTTTAAATATTTAAATAATAGATTTTGAAATGAAAATAAAATCTCTTTTAAATAATAAATAATGATGGTAAAATAGTATTAAAATTTGTGTACAAAAATATTTAGTTTGAAGAAAAATCGAAAATGTGATCGGAATTCATTTTCCAAATTTTCGACTTTTCATCGATTAACAGTTGTCGAAAATATTGTGAACTCTTTGATGTAACTATACATATTTATAAAAAAGTTAGGATATATATATATGTATATTGTTTGTACCAAAATTGGGCACAACACTCTTCAGAAGAGTTTGAAGAGATAAAAATGAAGAAATTAAATGGAAAAAGAGGATTATCTAACAAACACTTCAAATATAAATGATAAAAATGCACAGAAACACAGTAATTTAGAGTGGTTCGGCGTATTGCCTACATCCACTATGAAATTGATGATTTTATTGATGTTTCTTTGAAGATTACAACTGATTACAACGGCTAACAGCAGATTACAACGGATTACAGTAGTGAAATTCGAGTACAGCAGCAGCTCTGAAGTGCAAAGGTGTTTCCGGCAGAGTCTGGACGTCAAAGAGCCAAAAGATCCTTCTTCTATTGGCTCTGGGGCTCTATTTATAGGCGTAGGAGGCTGATATTTCGCTTAGATCTCGGGAGACTTCTTCTGGCATGTGGGTGGGCCCATGCGACTGATCCCATGAAGTTTCGACTCGATCCGTGATCGATACGAACGTAATTCGTATCGATCAAGATTTTGTCCAATGGAGTCGAAATTTGGTGTGAACATTCTTTAGCTTATACGTAAGCTCCTGTGAAAATTTCATAGCATTTGGACTTGTGGATTGCGAGATATGATCGATACGGGTTGGTGTTCTCCGGCAGGCTGTTTGGTTCGAATCGATGGTTTCGAATCGATCTGTTCGAATCGATGGTTGCACGTGCCCAGGTGATGACGTGGCGCGCACTCTTCGGATCGATCCACTTTTTATGCCAAGTTGACCGAGTCGCCCCCAGATTCTCGCCTTGTTCGTATCGAAGGCCGTTGCCTCGTTCGAATCGATGGAAGCTTTACAACTCGTATCGATAGAAATAACCTTGTTAGTATCGAGTGTGTAATTTAGTTCGACTCGATACATTGCAGCCTAGTTCATATTGATGATATTACACTGTTCGTATCGAGTCGAATGTACCTTACTTCACATCATCCTTTGGCCTTCCACTTCGTATCGAGAAGGAGTGTTGGTTTCGTATCGATCTATGGCCGATCGATATGAAATGAGTGTAACTTGATCAATACGAAATGAACATGGGTGCTACATATAATGAATATGAAGTACATGGTGTGAGGACCATTCGATGGATGAGAACTGCTGCAACTTGATCGATGCGAACAAGGCTGTTGAGTGGATGGATTCCAAGAATGCAGTTCCCTTGATCGATACGATGTCGCATGCTCCTGATGGATTCAAACAAGTCTCTTTAGTCGATGGATACAAAATGACGCGCCTCCCTGATGGATACGAAATGGAGCTTGCTCACTGATGGGTTCGAATTAGGATCGATTCGAACCAAGGCTTAAGGATGGATACGAAGTGAGGTTATTTCCTTCGATTTGCATTGATCATAACTTGAACATACAAACTCGGATTGACTTGAAACTTAGGACGTTGGCTTCCATAGCTTTGCTTGTCATGTCATATCAATTGTAGCTTGATCCGGACTCGGAAAAAATTCATCGACATCCATAGCAAACTTGCGCATACTCAACATTAGGGATGAGCGATCCTTGGTTTTCAGTCAATTCCTTGATATCTCGGCCTTGCCAAAAGGCGGGATAACATTTGCCCCCCAAAGTACGTCTAGTGTGAACATGAAGTGCTTTGAACAGTCGCATTTTTCCTCCTGAATAGTTCTGTCCGACTTGCTGAATAATTGTCGTCTTTTCGTTGAAATTTGTAATTCTAGTCTGGCTTTTCAATAATATGAATTGATGACTACCAACTGTTGTACTGTTGTAATTGATTATTGCATGATAGGGATTAGTTGTTTGTCATCGTAATCGTCATCAGATGAGTATCCAATTCCTGTGGATATCGAAAATTAAATATTAGTCTGACATATATGCATATATGTTAATCTGACTCTCGTTAACGTTGCACGTTCACGAGTCATTGTTAGTTCTCTCGTCTCGAATCCCATATCGATCCTCTCCTGAACAGATATGAAATTTGAGTTGCAACAATGCTTGATGGTTGTTTTTGAATGTCCCTTCGTATCGATCCTCTCCTGGATCGATGTAAAAGGTTAAAAGGTGGTTTTCGTATCGATGTGATTCACAATGATGGATACAAAATAAGCGTTTGCATCGATGGATACGAGTTTCGGTGGAATCCATTGCCGTGGGTATTAAGTTGCAATTTCGTATCGATGAACTTGTGAAGGATACGAACAGAGTAGTAGGTTCTTCATGTGTGGTTCGTATCGATGGCTGATGATGGATGCGAACAGCCAATTCATATCGATGAATATGAGCCTTTATGGGTTAAGTGTTGATGGATACGAACAGAGCATTTCGAATCGATGGAGTTTAATGTTTTCAGAACAGTCTTCGTTGCGCACATCGTATCGGTGAAGCTGGTGGCTGTTGGATTCGAACAGCCAATTCGTATCGATAAGGCCTAAGTTGAGGGACACGAATAACCAATTCGCACTGATCTGTTGGTGGACCTGTTATGACCGGTCGTTTTGACTGGGAGGCGAATCGTTTCTTACCCTCAGCTTCACACCCATATAAATACGGGGCTCTTTACTTAGAAATTTTTTTACTTTTCACTTTTCTGCTTCGTCTTCGTATCGCTTTGAGTCGAAGAAAAACAGAACTGCCTTTGCTCTCGATCCAGACAACCCATTAACCTCTTAACCCAAATCTTTAAACTAGGTAATTAATTAGTCAAAATCGCTCCGGAATGACAAGACTTGGGTTTTAACACCAAATCGTCCATAGCCGCAGCCGATTTCGGCATTAGTGTCGATGCCGAAGTTGGGTCGGGGTAAGATTGAGGAAGGAGGTAAGAAATGGAGTTAAGGTCGTTCGGGGAAGAAGGAGCGAGGAGGGATACGAAGGAATTGGACGTTGATAAATGCTCAACCCTAACTTTATATCGATGAAGGGTTAGAAAAACTTGATTTCACCTCGAACTCCAACAAGGAACTGCGTATCGGTCACCTCTCCTAGATTTCGTATCGATTGCTGATCCTTGGAGTTTGTTTTTATCACTTCGAATCGATATGGATACGAAGCGTAGTTGTGATGGATACGAACTCCATTGCAACCTGATCGATGCAAAGTCAACGTGACCTGACCGATACGAAATCAGTGGATTCGATCGATACGAAATTGAGGTTTCCCTGATCGATACGAAACGAAGGTTTCCTTGATCGATACGAAATGAAGGTTTCCTAATCGATGTGAAGTTGCGGCCTTCGCGAGGAACGATCCAAGTTTGGACTTCGATGGACATAAATCTCCATGCATATTTAAACACTCGACTCCGACAAGCTTCTGCCCTGCATAATTGAACTTAATCCATTTTATTGCACAATCAACTGCCTTTCGAAGTTCGTCGATGAAACTGTGACTTGACCCAATCTTTATGAACTATAACTTGGATCGGCCTCAAAAATCTGGATGTCACGGTGGTGACGGTCAACGATGACGGTCATTCCAGTCAAATTTTGAAGTCTTGTCGTTTGCATACATTCTTTAATTCTGTTGAATCTTTTCAAGTAGCATAAAGCACTGCACTTGCACAACACATTCACACACTTTACACTAGGGGAAGCACGGGTGTTATTATCGTCTAATGATGATTTCTCATAAGTTAGTTAGTTATGGAACCCTCAAGCTCACAACAGCAGGAAGTTCAGGATCCATCTTCTTCCATCCTAGAGATTCCGGCTATCGCGGCCGAAGTTATAGATCCAGCTCCGGACGAGCTGCCTGGCGCTAGGTTCATTGGAAATCCACAAGATTCAGTGCTATCCAATGTTTCTAAAGACATGCTGGGACGGATATGCCTGAGGCATGGTTTGTCGTTTGATGACGTATTATTGCCGGGACCAAGCGATAGACTGCACGCTCCCCCAGAAGGGTTTACCGCTTTCAATAGACATGTGTGCGCAGCGGGAACACTTCCCCCCTTTAACCAATACATTAGGGAAGTGCTATCTTTTCTTGGAATCGCCCCGTCTTAGCTACACCCTAATGGATATGCTCTGCTGAATAGCCTATTAATCGTATTTATGGAGCATCTCTTCTGACCACCAATGCTGACTAAGATTAGATATCTCTTTAACTTCAAGAGTAGGGGAGATAGTCCGTCTTTCACTTTCCTAGAGTCAGTCGGGAACTGCCAAGTAGTAACCGGATCCTACGAAGGCTGAGTTACTTTAAAATGGAATGGTTCTACGTCCGGTGCCCCCTAGGATTTGCCAGCCGATGGCTAGTCAGACGTAAGTGTTACAATATTCTTCAAGAGTTATCCAGATGATAGTAGTTGATATAAAATGACATCTTCTTTTCTGTTTACATCCGTAATTTCATGACCTAAAGGCGAGTATTTCAAAGAGATAGTAAGGGTCCTTCAAGAAGTTCCAAGCGAAATGAGGGACATTGATTCGGTTCTAACCGACAGAAATTTGAGAATCGTCGGGCTGATTGAGCGGAACCAAAGCATAAGGCTCGAAGGGACACTTAGGGCAGTCTCGAAGAAGCGGGTGAAACGCAAAGCACCCGGTGTCGTAATATCTAAAGGGGTTGATCTGGAGAGAACACCCACTGATGACGAACTTATAGCTGGGCCTTCTTGCAGTTTTCAGGACTCGGAAGGAAGGAGAAAAGGCAAGGCAGTTGCTCATAAGCGTTCTAAATCCATGAGATTGAAATCTATGGTTGTGTCTTTGCCTGTTCCTGGAATTATAATTTCGAAGGCTCCTCCCCCGCAAGTAGAGAATCCTTTCGAAGGGCTTACTGATATTCTGATTCCCGATTATGTGTCGTTTCAACATGACACCGGGTTGGAGGAGCTTGACAGTGCTCTTGATCTGAGCGAGTCGCTTGCTATAAGTGCGGCCGACATTTCCGGTTGGTCGGTGGGTTGCTCATACATACACTTCATGGCACTACACGATTTCCAATCGTAAATTGTCCAATTCAAGTAATCACTAACTTTTCTTCCATTTCTCACTTACAGGTACGATGTCCGGGAGAGGATCGATGTTAGGGAGCCTTCGTTCGGCTCGAAAGTCTTCTACTTACTATGAGTCCCGCAGGAGAGATTCGGATAGAGACCGCGATCACGGGTACTCCAATCAAGAAAGATACGAGCAGGATAGGGATAGAGACTACAGATACCGATCTAGGTCCCGTTCTCCACCTCCTAGAATCCCATCCCCATCTCTTATTCACGCTTCACATCCATCAGAACCTCCACGACACATGCCATCTTCTCAAATTTCTAGGCCCAGAACTCATCGCCAGAGAGCTGAAACTACGGCCCCCATAATTGCAGAGCAGGTCATAACCGAGCCCACAGGGGAAGGGGCTATTAAAATCGCTCAGCTGAGGAAAGAGTTCCCAAATATTTGCTTTGACGACTACATCTTCCCCCTCATCTAAAGAGAATCCCTTTGGAAGCTGAAAATACAATGCACGACTACATTCATGACATATACGCCCAATATAGAGAGTGGGTAAAGGCCGCAGAAAAAGCTTCAAAGGTGGCCTTTGAGCGAGCTAAAGCGATTGAAAAGATGGAGTCTGAACTTGCCCAAAGGGACCGAATCATCCAAGTGCTCATACCGAGGCCGAGTCTTCTCGAAAATCTAAAATTGAGGCCACCAAAAAAGCTGATGAAACGAATGTGGCAATGGAGAGATTGAGGCAAACACATGTTGCCTTGGTGGAAGAGATGGGCCATCGAAACACTACTGTCACGGCCGAACGAGATGCGGTGATTAAGGAACTCAACGAGCTTAAAGCCAAATTCTCTGACATTGCCAAGGAAAGGGACAATGCGAACAACGCAGCCCAGGAGGCATGCGAACAGGCTATCTTGCTTCAGGGTGAACGGGATGCAGCCGTGGCTAAGGTCCGCGAGATGGAGACCAAGGTTGAGGAGGAGGTGAAATCGGCTGAGTCCAGGCTAGAAGCGGATATTGAAGATCTTCTTGTTGTTTATAACGCTAACGTGCTGAGGCACAGAGGCCTGGCCTGGCTCGACGACTACCCGACACATTTACACAACGCCTGGAGCCGGTTGGATGAAGAGGAGAAGGCGGTGCATCTGGGTGAGTCAATCGATGAGTTTGAGCTAGAGAATCGTTTGCTGAGTGAAGATGAACGAAAGATTCTCCACGAGTCGATGATTCTGCACGAGAAGGAAAGGCTTGGCACCAAGCACTTGGAAGTAGGAGAAGGCTTAGGGGTTGAACACCACGACGCAAGTCTTGAAATTCCGGTGTCAACCCAGCCTGAACCTTACCCGTGGTTGATCCCCAAGCTGTTCCTGCCTACAATCCGGATCAGCCGCAAATGTCTCTGGTGATAGAGCAAGTTGCTAAAGCTGTTCAGCCATCTACAAGCCAAACTATGGAAGGTACTCTGAACATCCTATATGTCTATCTTAAGTCGGAGTCGTCATTCAAATTAAGTACTAACAGTTCTCTTGTTTTTTTCCAGTGATTGATGCTGCACTGATCGTGCCTCCTGCAACCCAAGAATCACATCAGACTCAGGAGGCTATCGTCACCGAAGCGACCACCGTAACTACAACTGCACCACTTGATGAAGTGTAGGAAAGCACACTTGTTTTTGATGAGCAGATGATGGAGGAACTCCTTGGTCGTCATAGCGATCCTTTTGCGGACTTACCATTTGTTATGGGCAGAGGCGCCCCTGCTACTGGCTCTTCAATGCCAGCCACTGATGCTCCTAGCGAGGCCCAAGCGATTCATGAAGAAGAAATATTGGCCGAAATTGACGCTGAAATGGAAGCAGCGGCTCGTGGTGGCAGTTTTGGAGGTGGAATGGCGGCACCTGGTCTAACTCTGCTTAGAATGATATCACCTGGTGGTACAGTTATTGACACTAGTGTGCCCATTCCGCCTCCTACACTTGGTCCTGTTCCTCCGACTCCGCCTGTAGGAAGCATCCCTATACATTCGAGCTTGGAGGAGGATGTCGAGATCATGGCTCCGCATGGAGACCGACCACCGAAAGGTAAAGGCTTGAAGAGGAAAGTTAGTGGCGGCTCCGGCAGGTCTACACCGAGGAAGAAGCTGAGAGAGAAGAAGAAATAGATAGACCTCTTCAGTTTGTTCAGAGTAAATAGGGATTTATGTTGGTTTTCTTTTCGTAGGCCGTGTATAGATGCGGGTTTGGCCCCTGCTAGTAGGAATTTTTGGAATGAACTTGTATATGAATTTCTTTCACAGACAGTAGAAATGAAACTGTTCTTTTTTGGCTTCTTCTCGGTTATTGTGTATTTACTTAAATGTTCCAATGTTTGAAGTGCACTTGTGAAGTTTCAGCTTCCGAGTCATGTTTTTTTTATCTGTCAGGTCCGAAAATTACGGGCACGATTAATGATCGGGAAGTGAGTTGAACTTTGATGTCACACTACTTCAGTCGATGGTCGACACTTAAGTTTTGCCCCCCAGTCTCGGGGATGAGTTGTAGAACATCAGCCAGTGATTACATCTCACTCATAACATGTTGAGTTTAGTGCCACTGAATGGATGTTTGAGACAAGCAGAGATTGAGTGGTTCAACCGCACTCGTTTGATTATCGATGATCACGTCCGCACTCCGGGGATTTACATTTGTTTACTGGCGGTTGGTTACGCCGTTTTAAGTTTTAAGTATATGTCCGCGCTCTGGGGACTTGGAGTCGACATTTATACTCCGACCCACACTTTGGGAATTCGGAGTTGGTTGTGTTTATACTCCGTTTCACACTCTGGGAATTCGGAGTTGATGTTTATACTCCGACCCGCACTTTGGGAATTCGGAGTTGAAGTTTATACTCCGTTTCGCACTCTGGGAATTCGGAGTTGGTTGATGTTTATACTCCGTTTCGCACTTTGGGAATCCGGAGTTGATGTTTATACTCCAATTCGCACTATGGGAATTTGGAGTTGAAGTTTATACTCCAATTCGCACTCTGGGAATTTGGAGTTGGTAAACAGATGGTCACTCACATCTGTTGCGTGTTTTTTGGATTTCGCTCGCACTCTGGGAATGAATGGTGTATCAGGATTGTGGATGGTCGGATCACATCCACCCCAAGTTAACAAGTGAGGTCGTTAGATGCACGGGTCCACCCTCCTCAAACTTGGTTCAGATACGGATGAAGTCGTTAGGGGGACAGATCCACCCTCTTCGAAAATGTATTTGTAAGTTTATACTCCAGTTCGCACTCTAGGAATCTAGAGTTAGGTGAAGGATTGTCGTGTATCAATCCTTCGTTGATTGTGGTGTGATGGCTTGTCCCCGAGCTTGGGTTTCACCTAGCGAGTGACCGGTCGCATCGCAGTCACTCCCTATTTGAATAAATCCCACCGTATGATGGAACTTAACTCTCCATGCATGGTGATGATTATATGAAGTATTTCAAGCAAATCACAGCTCTGACTCGAAGAGATTGCATTTTATTGCTGAAATAAGAAAATATGGCAAAGTCAGTTACCTTATTACAAATTCTAATTTCGAAATGCAGAAACAAATTTCAAATGAAAAATAAACTGAATGAATAAACAAAGCCTGTTATGTGTAGTAGTGACGAAGACTCTCGCTGTTCCAGGCTCTCGGTAGAGTAAGACCGTCAACAGTCGATAATTTGAATGTGTCATCTCCGAGCTTTCGTTGAATACCATACGGCCCTTCCCATGTTGGCTTCATATGCGAAGGAACTGGATAGATTCTTTTCAGGATGAGATCGCCGAGTTCAAAGGTTTGCGGGCGGACCTTGGCGTTGTACAATCGAACGACTCGACTTCGATACGCGGCTGCCCTCAAATCAGCCTCTTCATGCTTCTCATCCAATAAATCAAGAGATTCAGCAAGTAATATAGCGTTTATCTTCGGATCATAGTATGTAACACGTTGAGAAGGTACTTCTAATTCGACTGGAATAACAGCTTCTGAACCATAAGAGAGAGAGAATGGAGTGTGGCCGGTCGTAGACTTGTGGGTTGTTCGGTAAGCCCATAAAGCCATAGGAAGTTCATTGACCCATTTGCCCCCGGCCTTTTCCAGTCGTTTCTTCAAAATGGACTTTATAACTTTATTGACTGCTTCGACCTGTCCATTCGCTTGAGGGTGCGCAACTGCAGAGAATTTCTTTCGAATGCGAAACCGTTGGCAGAAATCTTTAAATTCAACACTGTCGAATTGGGTTCAGTTATTAGTGATAATGGTGTGTGGGAGACCGAATTGACAGATAATATTGCGGAATGCAAAGTTGATCACTTTATTCATCGTTATGGTAGCAAGGTTCAGCTTCAGCCCACTTTGTAAAGTAATCAACTGCGACGATGGCGTACTTCGCACCACCTTTTGCCAGAGGTAGAGAACCAATGATGTCAATGCCCCATACGGCAAACGGCCATGGGCTGACCATTTGAGTTATCTCGGTAGGTGGGGCTCTAGGAATTCGAGCATGCTTTTGACATTTATCACATTTTTTGGCATAATCCGATGCATCGTGATTTACAGTCGGCCAAAAGTATCTGTATCGAAGTACTTTCTTGGCAAGTGCTTGCCCCCCGGTGTGATCGCCACATTCTCCCTCGTGTACATCGTATAATACTCGTTTAATTTCATCGTGAGTGATATACCGGAGTAAAGGAACAGAGTACTCTCTTCCGTACATGACTCCATTCTGGATGGTGAATCGTGAAGCCATCCGGAGGACTTGTCTTCTTTCACTCCTGCGCTCCGGCAAGATTCCATGCTCAAGGTAATTTCTGAACGGAGTCATCCACGACTCCTTATCGGGAGCGACTTCACATATCCAATCTGCTTCTGCTCGGTCAATACTTGGGGACGATAACGTCTCTACGGGAATGAGTCCAATTTGCTGCGCTTCACCCGTGCTGGCTAACTTTGCCAACGAATCGGCTTTTTGATTGCGTTCTCGAGGTATACAATAAATGGCATAATAATCAAACCGATTCAGTATTTCCTGAACCCTAGCTAAGTAAGCTGCCAGTCTTCGATCTCTCGCTCGATATTCTCCCCGAACTTTACATACAACTAATTGTGAATCACAATAGATTTCCACAGCGATAATTCTCAAATCTTTAGCAAGTTTCAATCCAGTTAAGAGGGCTTCATATTCAGTTTCCTTATTAGTTGCATGAAAATTGAACTTTAAGGCATAACATATAGATCAGCCTTCGGGGGTTTCAAGTACAATCCCAGCACCTGAGCATCGGTCGTTTGATGCACCATCAGTGTACAGCTTCCAGACATATTTAGGAGATTCACTGGTTTCAGGCAAGTCCTCTAGGATGGTAAATTCAGCTATGAAATCGACTAGGACTTGTCCTTGAATGGCTCACCTTGGAGTATAAGTAATATCAAACTGGCTCTGTTCGATATTCCATTTGAGTAACCTACCTGATGTCTCAGGCCGTGTAAGGACCTGTCGTAACGGCTGGTCAGTGTACACAATAATAGGATGGGCCTGGAAATATGGATGGAGCTTCCTTGATGCAATAACAAGACAATAAGCCAGCTTCTCTAGTTTCGGATAATTCCTTTCAGCTCCAGTCAATCGTTTGCTGATGTAATATACTAGCTTCTGTATCCTGTCTTCTTCCCGAATTAAGGCAGCACTGACAGCGTTTTCTGATATCGCCAAGTAAACGTACAAATTCTCATGATCAATAGGTTTTGACAAGATAGGTGGTGTGGATAGGTGCTGAGTTAATGCTCGGAATGCGCCCTCACACTCCGTGGTCCATTCAAAGTTTCGTTTTCCTTTTCGGATCAGATCGAAGAAGGGAATGCATTTGTCAGTGGACTTTGAAATGAACCTACTCAGTGCCGCTACTTTCCCATTGAGACTCTGGACTTGCTTTATAGTTTTTGGAGTTTCAAGATTTCTGATTTCCCAGATCTTTTCAGGATTAGCTTCGATTCCTCGAGCATTGACGATAAATCCAAGGAATTTTCCGGATGCTACTCCAAAGTGACATTTCAGTGGGTTGAGCTTCATTCTGTATTCTCGAAGTATGTTGAACATTGATTCCAGGTCTTTAATATGGTCAGTGGAAAAACGTGACTTCACAAGCATGTCGTCTACATATACTTTTATGGTTTCCCGATTTGATTGGCAAACATCTGATTGACCAATCATTGATAAGTAGCCCCGGCATTCTTGAGTACAAATGGCATAACTTTGTAGCAATAAAGTCCCAGATTGGTTACGAAGCTGGTATGTTCCTGATCAGGTAATGCATTGGTATCTGGTTGTAGCCAGAATACGCATCCATGAAGGATAAGAGTTCATGTCCAGCTATTGAGTCTACGAGCTGATCGATTCTGGGAAGCGGGAAACTGTCTTTAGGGTAGGCTTTATTCAGATCGGAATAATCGACACATGTTCTCCATTTTCCGTTTGATTTTCGGACAAGCATGTGATTCGACACCCATTCGGGATATAGCGCATCTCGAATGAACCCATTCGTTTTAAGATTTTCTACTTCTTCTTTAAGGGCGGCAGATCTCTCTGGATCCATACCACGCCTTTTCTGTTTGACCGGGACATGCCGCGGGTCAATATTCAAAGTGTGGCTCGCGATGTCCAGCGAGATCCCACACATATCAGAATGCGTCCAGGCGAATACGTCAAGATTCGCCCGTAGAAACTCAACAAATTCCTCTTGAGTCTGCTGGCTTAGCTGAGATCCATTCTTTATCATCTTTGAATCATCATCATCGTCAATTGGGACATCGATCGTCAGTTCGGCCAGGGAAGCTTGACTTTCTTTAGATTCTCCTTCATCTTCAGTTTCCCTTGGGTCAAGATCCCTTTGGAATTGGCTAGGGTGCCCGGGCCTAGGCCCAGGCATTAATTGTCAATTATCAGCAAAACGAACGTAGAGAGATTCCTCTACACCCTTTCCTTTCTCCTTTCGCTGCGCCTCCGGCAGCTCGGCAATGTAACAGGCTCTCCCAGCAGCCTGATCTCCTTGAATGACTCCCACTCCACGATCTATGGGAAACTTCAGAGTCAAACACCATGAGGCAATAGCTGCCTTTGAATTCAGCAAGGGCTGGTCGACCGAAGAAATCATTATAAGGGGAGTCTATGTCCAACACAACGAACTGCAATATCCAGACTCTCCGGCGTTCTCCAACCCCCAACTCCACTGGTAGCTCCACTACTCCAGTAGGTATAGTAGCGCTCCCATTGAAACCATGGATTCGACATTGGCAAGGCTTCAAATCTTTAGCCTCCATCCTCATCTGATCGTAAGCTTGTTTAAACAGAATATTCACTAAGTTTCCACTGTCAACCAAAATCCTTTTCATCCAGGCTGGACCTACTTGAGCTAAGATGACCAATGGATCGATAGTGGGGGCTTCGACCTTGTCAGCATCTCTATTTTGGAACACGATGTCATCAGTCATCGTCTTCTGTTGTTTGGCTGGAGCCGCTTCATCAAAATTACTACAACACTCGAAATCTGCATGCCTAATAGAGCTGGCATACAACTCCATTTCTCTCCAGCTTCGGTCTGCTGGATGAGGACCACCACAAACAGTGTTTATCACTAATCTCCCGCCGGTATGAGCGGGTTCCTCCTGCCTTTCCTGGTTGTGTGCACGATTCTGATTCGATGGGCCCGCACCTCCTGACTGTGGCGCCCGCACAAACTGATCCAACTTTCGTTCACGTATCAGCTTTTCAATGAGATCTTGTAAATAACGACACTCATTTGTATTATGGCCATAACTTTCATGGAATCTGCAAAACTTCCCTGTTTGGATTTGTCTTTCCGTTGATGGCTTCGGGGAGGTTTCTTGTATTGCATGGTATTACAGGTCTGCAAATAAACATTTTCCAGCGATGTATTCAATGGAGTATAATTGTCGAACATGGGAGCTCTACGTCGTGGACCACGATTTTGATCTCGTTTTTTATCTTGATTTCCACTGTCCCTCTGCTGGTTCTGTTTGTTTTGTATATTCAACTGAACTTTTTCAGAACTCTCCCCGGATTGTTTAACTGCAATGTTACTTTGAATTCCTTCCATGTTGGGCCCTGCATCATCCTTCTTCCTAGACTGTTTCGCATCCTACCTTCTCAAGAATTGGGCTGCCTTGGAATAGAAACGGTCCAATGACGCAGGTGGCTTCCCCGCTAACCAATTTCCGAACTCGGAATTAGGATCAATCCCCTTAGTTAATGCCATCAGGATAGAGTTGTCATTAGGATTGCTTATTTCTACACATGCAACATGAAATCGCTCCAAGTAACGTCTGAGTGTCTCTCCGGGAGATTGAGTGACACTAGACAGAGTATTAACATCTTTAGGTCTCGCTACGTGCATACAGAATTGTCCAACAAACTTGGTGGCCATCTGGTCAAAATTAGAAAGGGATCGTGGCGGCAAATGAGTAAACCACATAGTAGCAATGCCCCCTAAGGAAATGGGGAAACTACGACATTTAACTGCATCATCAGCTCTCGCAGCATTCATTAGCCATTCATACTTCAGGATGTGTTGACTGGGATCAGAATTTCCTTCATAGACTGGCAAAGTTGGCATCCTGAAGCGCCGAGGTGGTTCAGCATATAATATGTCATCAATGAAAGCGGTACGACTCGGGGAAATCCCCCAGTCGTCATTAGTGAGACCCTGACTTTCACGGATCATCTGACGAATCATTGTCGATATATCTGGCATTTGGATATTTGGAGCATGCTGTGCCAAGGTGTGGTTGGGTTCCACAATGCGAGGCTGGACCGGACGTGGTCGACGGTCCGTGTCTCGCCTCCTTGGTTCAAGATTTTTAGGAACATAAGGTTCTGAAGTGTGTTCTCGTCAGCGACGGTGCGGATCAGCTTGATTTCTAATACGAGGTTGCATGTGACATGCTAAGGAGCGGCACCCCCTCGGGAGGAGGGTCCGATCTGATGACTGGTGGATGGTCCAGTCCTGGGTTGTCCAAGATCTAAGGCAGGTTGGTGTCCTGTGGCCTGGGTGTAGCTTACGTCCAACCGTGGGCGTGTAGATCGGTGGTGATCATCGGATGAGGCTGAACTCTCTGTGGAAGAATAAGAAGCTTGGTCTTTTCTGGATCTTCTGTGCCTTTGGCAATTCAGTTGGTTGGTCAACTCTGCGTTGGCGCGCAGTTGTTCAGTAAGCTATTGCCAACTCTGGGTCAACTCTTGAAGCAGCATTTGGAACTCTTGTCTGGTGACCGGGCCTGATGGATCTGAAGGTCCGGCGACATCTTGGTTGGATGGAGGCAATTGTACGGGATTCTATCTATCCCATCCTTCCTGATCAGCAGCTGTAGAAGCAGTTCGTGTGCTCACCATGATGAATTGACGAAGTCCTTTCCTAGATCTGATGTAAATCTGAATAGGATGGAAGGGCTTTAAGGCTTGAGATCTGGATCTTCTTCTTGGATATATGCAATCCGGTATCGATAGCAGATCCAAAGAGTAGGAGAAAAATTGGGTTTTTTCTTAGTGAAAGCACCAAAGTGTTTGTACCAAAATTGGGCACAACACTCTTCGGAAGAGTTTGAAGAGATAAAAATGAATAAATTAAATGGAAAAGAGGATTATCTAATAAACACTTCAAAAATAAATGATAAAAATGCACAGAAACACAGTAATTTAGAGTGGTTCGGCGTATTGCCTACGTCCACTATGAAATTGATGATTTTATTGATGTTTCTTTGAAGATTACAACTGATTACAGCGGCTAACAGCAGATTACAATGGATTACAGTAGTGAAATTCGAGTACAGCAGCAGCTCTGAAGTGCAAAGGTGTTTCCGGTAGAGTTTGGATGTCAAAGAGCCAAAAGATCCTTCTTCTGTAGGCTCTGGGGCTCTATTTATAGGCGTAGGAGGCTGATATTTCGCTCAGATCTCGGGATACTTCTTCTAGCACGTAGGTGGGCCTACGCGACCAATCCCATGAAGTTTTGACTCGATCCGTGATCGATACGAACGTAATTCGTATCGATCAAGATTTTGTCCAATGTAGTCGAAATTTGATGTGAACATTCTTTAGCTTGTACGTAAGATCCTGTGAAAATTTCATAGCATTTGGACTTGTGGATTGCGAGATATGATCGATATGGGTTGGTGTTCTCCGGCATGCTGTTTGGTTCGAATCGATGGTTTCGAATCGATCTGTTCGAATCGATGGTTGCACGTGCCTAGGTGATGATGTGGCGTGCACTCTTCGGATCGATCCACTTTTTATGTCGAGTTGACCGAGTCGCCCCTAGATTCTCGCCTTGTTCGTATTGAAGGCCGTTGCCTCGTTCGAATCGATGGAAGCTTTACAACTCGTATCGATAGAAATGACCTTGTTAGTATCGAGTCTGTAATTTAGTTCAACTCGATACATTGCAGCCTAGTTCGTATCGATGAAATTACGCTGTTCGTATTGAGTCGAATGTACCTTACTTCGCATCATCCTTTGGCCTGCCACTTCGTATCGAGAAGGAGTGTTGGTTTCGTATCGATCTGTGGCCGATCGATACGAAATGAGTGTTACTTGATCGATACGAAATGAACATGGATGCTACGGATAATGGATACGAAGTACAAGGTGTGAGGACCATTCGATGGATGCGAACTGCTGCAACTTGATCGATGCGAACAAGGCTGTTGAGTGGATGGATTCGAAGAACGCAGTTCCCCTAATCGACACGATGTCGCATGCTCCTGATGGATTCGAACAAGTCTCTTTAGTCGATGGATACGAAATGACACGCCTCCCTGATGGATACGAAATGGAGCTTGCTCACTGATGGGTTTGAATTAGGATTGATTCGAACTAAGTCTTAAGGATGGATACGAAGTGAGGTTATTTCCTTCGATTCGCATCGATCATAACTTGAACATACGAACTCGGATTGACTTGAAACTTAGGACGTTAGCTTCCATAGCTTTGCTTGTCATGTCATATCAATTGTAGCTTGATCTAGACTCGGACAAAATTCATCGACATCCATAGCAAACTTGCGCATACTCAACATTCGGGATGAGCGATCCTTGGTTTTCAGTCAATTCCTTGATATCTCGGCCTTGACAAAAGGCGGGATAACATATATATATTAGTGTGTGTATATATATACACATATGTATTTATATTTAGGTATATAAGGTTTAAAACATAATTTAATAAAAGAAAATGTCACATCATAAGCCAACATAAGTACAATTAAGTACTAATACATATTTAAACATGTTAGCCATGGTGTACATGAATGGGACAAGGGGGTAGGCGTGAGGTGCAAGGGATGAGGCAAGCATGGTGTGGTGGGGCAAGGAGGCGGAGGGTAAAGTACAAGTGGTAAATTGGTAATTTAAGTTATACACTTAATATATATACAAATTTCCTAATTCTTATTATTATTTTCTCATTTCATCCCTACTCTATAAAGCTCCTCCAAGCTTTCATGAGTTCTCTAATGGCTACCAAAGAATTTTTGAAGTTTTAAAAACCTTAGATTTATCAGTTATAAATACCCCTTTCATTTCTTCAACTTTTCTTCCTCTTCTCTCGGCCATAACTCCCTCTAAACTACTCCAAAGAAAGAAATTCTTTTTTTAAAATTCAAGAAAATCGAGTTAGCTACAATTTTTTTACACCATTTCTTCAATTCCGAGTTTAGTGGGTCAAAAATTCATTTCTTTCAGACTCATTTTCAGGCCCATATTTTCAAGTCCGAAAATACCTCCTTTTCTTTTGACCATATCTCCCTAAAAACAGACCCAAATTGAGTGATTCTTTTTTTTAATTGTGGAGAAAAGAATTTCCAAAAACCTTTTGACTACCTTTTCAAATTCCATGAGTAACTTATTCAAAAATAAGTTGGAAGATGACACATTTTTGGGTTGATTTTTGTGAATTCGATGATAATCTGAACACCCTCTACCTTCCATGGCCAAGCTGAACACATCATGGCCAAACTCTTAAACCTTCTTGATCGAATCCATCCTCCAAGCCTCCAAAAGCTCCTTTCTTCCCAAGTTAAAAAGAAAGCTCTAGGGTAGTTTCAAGTTCTAGTGGAAGTTCGGAGTGTATTGGAAAGCTCACTACTTTTAATAAAAGTTTTAAAACTTTATTATAGTGTTATCTTACTTGTTAATATGTTAGATGTTGGTTGAAATAAATAATGTTGTGCTTGGCTTATGTATGTGTATATATAATGTTGATTCTTAGCTTGGAAAATGAAAACAGAAGATAGTAGCATTTGAAAGTTAAGACCTTTTTTGTTGTATGTGATGGTATATATAAAAGTTGAGTTCATGCATATATTGTTATATGTTTAAGGAAAGTTATTAGTTAGTGGTTAGTTGGGACTTCGAAATCCTTTGGTCGAAAATAAGTTTTCTGACTTTACTTTCTTGAAATGTTTTAATGAAGCTTCAAAACCTTACCTTTGTTTTCAAAAATTTATTGGAAGCTATAAAAATATGTTAACATTAGAAGTGGAGTTTTGGAAGTAATTTAGAAAATAAATCAAGTTTTGAAATTACGGGTCATATAGCGATAGTCGCTATAAATGCAGTTCGTAAGATGAACCATTTTTACAAATTAAAAGTTTTTTCACTTAAGTATATTTTTGAAAAGTGTTTTCAAAACATTTTATAAATAATAAAGAGCAATTATTATTTAATTAATTAATTATTTATTTAATGATTATTTAATTAACTAATTTAATAAGATAATTAGTACTTAATTATTAGTTTATAAAGATAATTATTACTTAAGTGCTAATAAATTAAGTTAATTATAATTATTTAATTAATTTAATTTAATTATTATTTAATTATTTATTTAAGATTAATTATTAATTTATAAATAGGTTTAAATATTTAATTAATCACTATTAAGCAAGGTTACTTAAGACTTGATTAAGATTAATTTAATTATTAATGAAGGTTTAAATTATTATTTAATAATTTATTAGAGATTAATTATTGTTTAAATATTTATTTAAAGATTAAATATTCTTTAATTATTTATATAAAGGATAATTATTATTTAATTATTTATTTAATTGTTAATTACTATTTAATTATTAATTAACGGTTTAATTATTATTAAGTAAAGATTTTAATTGTTATTTAATTTTTAAATAAATTTTTTAAAGTTTTAAACCACTTTATTCCTAAAGATCAGTTTTGTTTCAAAAAGCAACTCCCTTTTAAATGAAAGTGTTCGTGCTATAGGATCGAGTAATATGGAATATAATATAATAAATAACTAGTACGGAAAATAATAAAGTAAAGTAAAATGACACCAGAGATTTTTATACTGGTTCGAACTCCCGTTCTACGTCTTGTCCCAGACTCCTTCTGGAATTATAGCTTGCAACCCTCACTTAACCCGGATGAACAGGACTTTACCGCTTGAGCAACCGAACAAGACTTTCTTATAGAATGATTTTAACTTGACTTCATGTGTTTTGATTAACATGGATTTGTCACTTGTAATACGCCTTTCCTATAATCTTATCTGCAAAGTAGATGTGTATATTTGTGTGTGTATGAAGAATAGGAAGTTTAATATTGCTTGAAGAATATGGAAATGAATACGTAAGCAATGATTGAATGAAAGCTTGTAGATATTGAACTCAAGAATGCTAAGTGCTATAGATCAAAAGAGAATATAAAATTAGGCGATTTGAATCTATAAATCTTGAGTGTATATATAGTGTGTGAGGAGATATGACTGCTGGATAGATATCTATCAAAATCTAAGAGATGCAACCTTCCATGAAGAAGAAACCTTTTGGTAAAAAGAAGTGTCTCTTGGAAAATATGACAGTTGTAGTATTCAGTCGACTGAACTTGCTTAGTCAGTTGACTGAATTTAAACGTGTACAAAAAAATTTGCACAGTGTCAGTCAACTGACCTAAGCAGTTCAGTCGACTGTCTACTGCATATTAAAAAAAAATTCAAACAGCATTAGTCGACTGACATATAGTATTCAGTCGACTGATCAATACTGTTTTTCCAATGCACTTAAAAACTCTGTGCGTGTATATGAAAGTTTCATAAAACGTATGCAAGTTTCATAAATGAATTTGGGAATGATGAGCTTTGAGGATAGATTTTAACAAATTTCTATACTAGACTCTATACTTATTGACTCTAGTTACATTAATATCAATACAAACCATATTTGAGTCGATGAGTCCGGATTTGTCATAGTCGTAGATTCGTGAACTTTTGTCTCTTGTCAGCATTCAAAACCTATTGATCCAACATTAAAGAATGTTTTAAATTGAAGGGATTTCTTTGTTAACTATCCTTATGTAAAACCAAATTGAATATGAAATCAAATGACATCTGTTTAGCATAATAAATCACTGTTCTACTAATTAACTTGTATTTGACATTTGTTTGGTAGAATAAATCTCCATTCTACTATAGTTCACCAAGTAGATTATGCTGACATCTATTAAGAAAAATAAAAACCCATTTTGCCATTATATTAACTTAGACAGTGTTTAGTAGAATAAATCCCCGTCTGCTATTTTAGTAAGTTGGACATTTACTTATATGATTGATTGTCATTGGCTGATTTCTTTATACATATCTGCTTGTTATGTAAATAACCATGTTGTGACTTAAAAGTAAACTCAGTTAAATGAGAACCATTATGATTACTAAGCTTCTTTTTGATTTTAAGGTCAATCATACTATTAATAATGATTTCGAGTTAAGTAATAATTTTAGTAAAGGTGTTTTAAATAATCATTTTGTTTATGAAAACAACTTTATTAAATGAGTTTATTGAAGGAGTTTTGTTTAAATAAGGAATATTTATAAGAAAGTTTTATAAATGATTTTGGATATTTATAGAGGACGTTTTATAAATAATTTTGATATTTATAAATAAGTTTTGCAAATTTAACTTAGTGATTTATAAAGAGTTTGGTTAATGGATTTGGAATTTAAGCAAAAAAAATCCATAAATAAAAGAGATCTATTAAGAGGATTTATAGAAGGAAATTTATAAAAGGATTTGCGATTGGATTTCCTTTAACCGACCTTCTTAATTCTGGTATATGGACATTCGTTCCACACTTAACACCAGAGTAATATTGTTTGAGGTTATCTTTATCTCTAATTTAAATAACATTTTGTTTTGATCCTTTGATATGATTTGGAAATGAGAAATTTTTCATAAATGCTTTGTGAATATTCTTATGTCAGTGAGATAAGTATATGAATGTTTTTGATAAATACTTTTTAAAAGAGTTTTAATAAATGAAAGATTTAGTTTGAGGCTTAGTAGTTGATATGGGTAATTAAATCTATGAATTTGTTTTTTATTTGATAGTTAAATAACGGACTATCAAATATGGACCAAAATATAGCTCCGGAAATATTTAGGAGAAACTTGTGAGTTATATGGCACGGTCATCTTCGATGTTGTTGTACTGTGCATATAAATCTCATTTTGTTCTCCTAGGACAAATGATCGGGAGATCCGTCCACTTAAACTGTTAAGGGATGATCCCTGCTCATATCTATTATCTGTTTATTTCGAAAACAACCGGGGTTGAGTTTACCGGAACTACCGAATATTGTTTCGAAGAGACCGGGATCAGATAATTATAAATTATTCGTAAACCACTTTGATCCAACTTAAACTTTTCAAACTGAAGAAATCTTAAAGATGATTGAAGACGGAGCTTTTGAAGTGCAACGCTGCTTGCTACCAATCCTAACGGTGGTGCCAAAATGGATGTAGTAGAGGTAGTGCCTTCGGTTTCGTTCAGACCTAGAATGAACTTGTATGGATGAATGTTGACACTGCATTGCGGCCTGGAGGGTAGTGTTAGCATTCCAAGATGGTTGTTATATAAAAAAGGTAATCGTAGCCTGAAGCCTCATCAATTGGGAAAATGACTAAAGCAGGGACATGCTGCAGGGTTATGTGGGTCACTCCCATTAGGGTATGATCATCCCAAGATCTAGTGTCGATTTCTTTATGTATGCTTCGAGGCCCATTATGGTTGTTTGATCGCAACCAAGGTGATCATATTCAGCTCTATCCAGTAAGGGGTACGGTCGGTCCTAAGTAGCAAAGGTGCAACGTGTTGTAGCCTCCCATACATTTTATCTAGAGGTGTACGGATTCAGTGGGTAGACCCTTACCCTTTTATAATTGGAATCCATTCTCGAGTAAGTGCTTGCGGACTTGATTATATACCTATTATGCTGGAATTTAATAATGTAAAAATTTCAGCTATGTTATAAAATAAAGAAAATAGAAGCCATTAGAGAGAGAACAATTTTATTCATACAGAGATTAGTTATTTATTTACATTACATAGCCTCCTTTATATAAAGGCTTTGCAGTTTGGTACAAAACTTATTCCACGATGTGGGACTAAACAAAATAACATAAAAGCACATTCAATTTATGATATACATATATTGTAACACTCCCCCTTGAATATGCGTCTTCAAAATCTTGAATGCTCTGATGACTTGAAATTTTCCCTTTTGAAACGTGTATGATGATTGCTCCACCTCATTATTATCTTGCTTGCATTTCTCCATTCAGTCGATATACATATTGTTCGTTGCCTCATTAAAAACCTCTATTAGGAAAACCCAGTGGGAAAAACCTTGAACGAGGAAAAGAGTGCAACTTGTAAAATCATATTAAAAATGATATTCTTTCTAAAGGGTTTGATACTTCGGGATCAAAATAATGTCTCATTAAAACCTTACTAAGAAAAACCCAATGGGAAAAATCTTAGTGAAGGAAAAAGAGTACAATGGCGTATTTTATTTTCTTATTTCTTCAAATAAAGCTTGATACTTCTGGATCAAACTAATGCCTCGTTAAAACCTTACTAATAAAAACCCAGTGGGAAAAATCTTAGTTAAGGAAAAAGAGTACAATATAGTATGAAATATTTCACTAATTTACAGAATCAAATATAGTTTGATACTTCTGGATCAATATAATACTTCATTAAAACCTTACAAAGGAAAACCCGATGGGAAAAACCTTAGTCAAGGATAAAAATATAATTTAACTTAAATAACATATTTGATATGTTATTTATTGAAAAAAAAACATTTGATTCTTCTAGATCAAGATAATGTCTCGTTAAAACCTTAATAAGAAAAACCCGGTGGGAAAAATCTTAAATAAGGGAAAAGAGTACATTGTAACTTATTTTCAAATGTTACTGGGGAGTTGATACTTCTGGATCAAGATAATGCCTCATTAAAACCTTACTAATAAAACCCAGTGGGAAAAATCTTAGTTAAGGAAAAAGAATGCGTTATAAAATACTTATGGATGCTCCCCCTGATTTAAAAGTTTTCTCTGAATTCGTATTCGTCTTTCAATAACTTAAATTGGTTATAGATACTTCTAGATCCATAAATATGTATCTCATTAATTATATAATTTATTAGTAGTTTCCTTCGATACAATCAAAATTTCCAAGATTGTTTCTTCTAAATATGATTTGCATTTTATGCATTTTGTTTGCTACCTTTATGAAAAACACATCATGTGCTTTCATTTTTATGCTTCAAATCAGTTTTGCATATTGCAACTACACCTTTGATGAATATTAAAAGTTCCATTACAACAATACTTAAAAGCAGGAAGTAACCTACTCATCTTGAAGTGCATCAAGATTTTCATTACATCAATACTTAGAAGAAGGTTGTAATCTACATTTCATGTTCTTTGCATTCTTTATAATCATCAAAATTATTTATATTCTTCAGGAATTTGTATACTTTCATCATTTAATATAATTTAAACCATATTTATACCTTCGGGGCATATTAAACATTTCAAGTACTTTCGCTACTTTGCGGACTACATGTCCATATTTCTGTATTAGTAAAGGGTTCATGATGGCCAGTCATGTTTTCCCCTAATTCAAGATCCTTAATCTATTTATAAACATAAGCGCTTTATTATTTACAAATTTATCATCGATGATTATTTCTTGTCAGTTCTAGACATGATTTATCGAGATCTCTTTAATTATCATGTTTTAGGTACCTAAACCACTTCTAGGGTAATTTGACAATCATGTCATTAGTCTCTTCAAGAGCACCCTTAAGTGTTTCTTCAAGAACACCCACATCTTTTATTTGGCATCTTTATTACTTACTCCAAAAGTATTTCAAACTGACTTTTGTACCATATTTCAGATGTGGTTTACACATTTTGATCCTTCAGGGATTCAAATCTATATTGGAGAAAGTCTATTAGGGATATTATTGATAATTTATTCAGTTTTCTCAATATTTTGCATCATTATACATGTTAACAAATACCGGACACTAATGATCAAAATGAACTTGTATCCCTTTATCCTCCCCCTCAATGTTAACAAACATTGTCATATTAAATAATAATCATCTTTGGATTCTTATTTTGATCCATTATCATATTGCTACTAGCAAATACACCATACATATTAATAATTAGAGGATAATTCTTTTATCAATTGATAAGATGCATTCAAGTGATATTTGTGAGCTTCTGGCTCATGTTTAAATATGGGATTCAATTATGCCCAATTTCGTGAAATATAATTCAGTTGAAATTGTATCAAATTTTTCTAAAATAAGCTTCTGGCTTTCAATTTTATAAATAACGCAAAGATATTCTTTGATGTTTTCATTATAGTTCCAATATGGTCGCCATTCATTTATATATCCTCAAAACTCAACAAATTTCTTTTAAATTTGCTTGAGTATAATGTATTTTGAATTAAGATATATGTACCATTTGGTAATACAATATGGGCTCTTCCAGACCCTTCAATTATATTAGCAGATATGCTATGGTTGAAATTTTTAGCTAAAATATTTTCAAATAGTTCAATGAAAAACTTCTGGTATGTCAAAATTATATGGGTAGTTGCACTATCTAGTAGGCATATATTATCACTTAAATATTGATGGTCCATATCTTAAGAATTAAAGACAATATAGTTAGTCAACTATAAAAATTTGTAAGCATTAAATAAATGCTAATACTTTCCAAAAAAATAAAATTAAAATGGACTACTGATTAAAACACAACATTCACGGTACGTTATTTCAATTAGTTCTGAAAGGAAAAAAACATACAAGCACCAACTTCTAACTGGTTGAAACTTCAGGTTCAACCATTATTGTCTAGTGTTTGGAAGTGTGACCATCTTCTAGTGGTCATAACGCTCCTTCAGGTATTTCCATAAGTAAAGATGATCTTTTTCGGTTAATTTTCTTATTTTAAGATTGTCATGGATATGACACCTCAAAAATATAAGAGCTTTTGTTTTGTCCTATTGGGACATATTACTATCATTTTTATAGAGATCAATGTTCCAAGAGATCACAGTGTTTCATTTTTCTATTTAGAAATCTGATTAAAAGGACGGTCTATGAAGACCTTCAACGAAGACATAATGCAGAACTTTTGTATGTTCAAGGAAAATTTGATTAGAGATCACAGTGTTGCATTTTCTATTTTATACCTGTTAACCATGCATGCATCTTAAGCCGAACTTGATAATTGTATTGTTGTTGTAAACTGCTGTTTGCTTCAAAGTATATGACTTCAGTTGTCGGGGAAAAACAACTTATTTGTATAAACAAATGAACATCATATTAGGAGTACACCAACTGGCTAAATATTAGAGCAAAAGCACAAAACACACTTTAAATTATAAAATGCCTCATGATAATGATAATGTAAAATAACCCTTCGTTTTAGAACTATGAAAAACAGAAGTTGACAAAAATGACATGTCAAACCAAATAAAATTTGGGCATTGTTACATAACAAAAATGACCATGATGCACAAATGCATTATTAACTTCCTATGGCATGTTTAACTTTTATATGCAGTAACCTAGATTCATTTTCCAAAAAGAAAGAAAGACCCAAAAAAAAATTTGTTTGTGTTAATTGGATGGTTCGAATTAATTATTTGCATTGATTTTAACAAGATCAGAAGTAACATTCTCACTACAGGGTCCCTAGAGATGTATGATTGTAAGAAAAGATAAGACTATCTAGTTCCATCAAAAAACATATTTTATTTTATACTACTGAACAAAAAGGATCTTGCTGCAGATCTTGGAAATATATGAGAAAAATTAACAGGATTTGATTCAGGAGGATTATGGATGATTTTCCATAACTTACATCATGCCTTCTTGTTACAGAAAATTACAAGATAACTTCCGGTTTCCTTTTTTTTAAATGCTCGGCGGTTTCCCATTTTATATGTTTATGCATCGTTTTGTTTGAAAACCATTTTTTATGCTACATCATATGACTTGAGTGGCGGCTACTATCAAAATGAAAAGAGGATGATAAGATATTAGCCTTCCACTGCATTAAGTTTCATGGAGTCGCAAATCTTTTTTTTAATTCTCTTGACAGTTTCTGAATACTAGTTTGCAGTTAAGGAAAATAGTTTGAAGTAAAATGCTAACTGAAACAAATCAATGGCTACACACATCAGTGAGTACCAACACAACACACAGATGCAATAAGGCTTCACTACAACAGTGAGCAAAGGTAGCATTCAATATACAGGCAGTGTGGACCAAAAAGGGTTCAGGAAACACTTCAACCAAGCATGTGATAGGATGCTAGTAGCAGGGGTGAGAGGAAGAAGGTTCAGTAAGAAGAAGAAGATGAATATAGAGAACAGGAATAGAGAAAATGAAAATTTCTTTCTTACTTTGTACCACCTGGCTTACATCCATATATAGCATATTTCATAACAAACTTGTCCTACGTGTCCAATAGGGGACCATACCCTTTTAAACAAACTTGCAGGTAAATTCAGAAATACAAATAACAGAAATTGCAGAAAAGAAATTAAAAGTAAAAGTAAAAGGCACCACGTTCTTCCACAACTTGCATTTCCTTGTGCTGCTACTCAGTCCAAATATCTACTGGGTGCACGAATGATGCGTTTTGGCCTTGAGTTATTCTCCTGTGCAGCTACAGCCGTGGTGTGTGCATCATTGCCCACCTCTTCGAAATCGACCTTGTCCTCAAGGTCATGGTTATAGGGTAATGGGGGTAGTGTTGGTGCTGTGGTAGGGTTGGGGCATAATTTGAGGAGGGAGACGTGGAAAACTGGGTGTATACGGGAGTCGGGAGGCAGGAGCAGTTTGTAAGCAACCGGTCCTATGCGCTCTGTGATTTTGAAGGGCCCATAGTATTTCTTGGACAGTTTATGATGATTATTGCGGAGTGAAGTTTGGCGATATGGTTGGAGTTTAACGAATACCCAAGAGTCGACACTGAATTCTTTGTCGCTACGGCGCTGGTCAGCAATACTCTTCATTCGAGATTGAGCTCTTTGCAGGTTCGATTTGATAGTATGCAGCAGTTTATCGCGAGAAACAGCCCAGGCTTCGAGGTCCGGAATTTGTGTGCTCTTCATTATGTAATTTGAAATGATGGGTGGTGGACGGCCATAAACAACTTGGAAAGGAGATAGGTTGAGAGACGTGTGTTTGTTGGTGTTGTACCACCATTCGGCCCATGGTAAGCATTTGGTCCACTTGGTTGGGATGTCACCGACGAGTGCACGTAGATAAGTCTCAAGGCAGCGATTTACTACTTCGGATTGCCCATCGGTTTGTGGGTGGTAAGCACTACTCATTTGCAGTTTTGTTCCATGGAGGCGAAATAATTCTTTCCAAAAGTGGCTGGTGAATATGCGGTCTCGGTCGGAAACAATGGATCGTGGGAAGCCGTGCAATCTTACATATTCCTGAATAAAATGTGCAGCAAGCTGTGTGGCTGAAACGGATGTGGGGAGGGCACAAAAGTGGGCGTATTTAGAGAGGCGATCGACGATTACCCAAATTGCAGTTTTTCCAGCGGATGGTGGGAGGTTTGTGATAAAATCCATAGCGATATCTTCCCATATTTGATCAGGAATTGGTAGTGGATGGAGAAGGCCTTTGTATGGGGTATTGTCGGGTTTGGTTTGAAGGCATGTCGGGCATTCTTTCACAAAATTTTGAACTGACAGCGGTAACTTTGGCCAAAAGAAATTACTGGCAACTCGAGCAATGGTGGCTTTAATTCCCGAATGGCCGCCCGTTTTTGAATTGTGCAACTCGGCAATGATTTTGGTTTGTAATTCGTGATTAGCAGGAACATAAATTCGGGATCCCCAAAATAATAATTCGTTGCGAAATTGAATTTTAGGGTTAGGACATATACCTGCCTTCCATTGAGCAATCAGCGATTGGGCTTTCTGGTCACTATGCAAGGCGGTGCGGATGTCGGCTAGAAGGGGAAAGGTTGGGCCGGAGATAGCAGCCATAGTTGCCTCCTCGGTGAATCGGGACAGTGCGTCAGCCACCTCATTTTGCTTCCCTGGGTGATAATGGATTGTGAAGTCAAACCCGAGCAGTTTTGTCAGCCATTTCTGTTGCTCGGGGGTCTGGATTGACTGAGTGGTTAATTCGCGCAGGCTCTTATGGTCGGTAAAGATCTGAAAAGCACGCCCTAGTAAATAGTGATGCCACTTCTTCACTGCTGAGGTGATTGCGAACATCTCGCGAGAGTAGGCCGATGCTTTTTGAAGGTGAGTGGGTAATTTGAGACTAAAAAAAGCGATGGGATGTTTGGACTGGGAGAGAACGGCACCTACCGCCATAGCTGAAGCATCAGTAGTGACCACGAATGGTTGATGAAAATTTGGGAGAGATAAAGTTGGTGTGTGTGAGACTGCCCATTTAAGTGCTTCGAAGGCCTGTTGGGCTGTTGTAGTCCATTTGAATTTATCGGTTTTTAGTAGGTCCGTTAATGGTGCAGCGATGGATGCATATTGATGTATAAAACGACGATAATATCCGGTCAGCCCCAAAAATCCACGAACTGCTGTTGTTGAATTTGGAACTGGCCAGCTGATCATGGCGCTGATTTTTGAAGGGTCCACTTGAACGCCTTTGGCTGAAATAATGTGGCCCAAATAATTGAGCTCGGTAAGGCCGAAGTTACATTTGTTGATGTTGGCATAAAGTTTGTGGTGGTCTAAAATGTCGAGAGTGGTGTGGAGATGATCTAGGTGTGAGGTCCATGTTGGGCTATAAATGAGGATGTCGTCAAAAAAAACGAGAATAAATTTTCGGAGATATGGTTTAAAAATGGTATTCATCGTGGCTTGAAATGTAGATGGGGCGTTGGTTAACCCAAATGGCATTACGACAAATTCATAATGTCCTTCATGTGTACGAAACGCCGTTTTTGGGATATCTGGTGGGTGTACGCGGATTTGAAAATAACCGCTTCGAAGATCAAGCTTGGAGAAAAACACTGCACCATAAAGCTCATCTAATAGTTCGTCGACCGTTGGAATGGGAAAACGGTCTTTTATAGTGATTGCATTTAGGGCTCTATAATCCACGCAAAATCGCCATGATCCATCTTTTTTTTTGACTAATAGGACGGGTGAAGAAAATGGGCTAGTTGACGGTTGAATAAGCTTGGAGTTAAGCATTTCTTGAACCTGTCGTTCGATCTCATTTTTTTGATAATACGGGTAACGGTATGGTTTGATGTTTACGGGTTGTGAATTAGGAGTGAGGTTGATGTGGTGATTTAGGGAACGGGTAGGTGGAAGTTCGGTGGGATTGGAAAATATGTGCGAGTATGAGGATAGAAGTTTGTGTAGGAGTGGGTCATTGTTGGTCATGTGGTTCGGTATCGGTGTTTGTGTTGTGGGCTGCAGTTCTAAATAAAGAAAAGTGGATATAGCGGAGGTTTGGTCTAACCTTTTGAGTTGGTGAATGGAGATTGGTGCGGCCTGTATATTTCGGCCCAGCCCTGTTAGAGTAATGGGCTGATTATCACAAATGAAAGCCATAGTTAGCTTCTTATAATCAACAGTTATCGGTCCCAACTTTTCCAACCACTGTATGCCGCAAACAGCGTCAGATCCAGAAATCTCCAATAAGTGAAAGTCGATGATGAACTTATGCCCCTGGATGGCGACGTCGATGCCATGACAGCTGCCCAAGCTATGCAGTTTCTCGCCATTCCCCACGGTAACAACAAAGGAGTCGGAAGAGTCAGATTTGAGGCCTAGAAATTTTGCTGCCTTTGGGTGAAGGTAATTGTGGGTGGATCCGGTATCAACGAGGATCGAAATGATGTTTCCGTTTATGGTTGCTGGTAGGCGAATTGCTTGTGGGTGGTTGGAGCCGGTAAGTGCGTGGAATGATATTTCTTGGGTAGTTTGTTGGGGTTCGATTTGGTGTGGGTGGTCGTCGGGGATGGGTATTGGTTCTGGGTTGTTGTCGGAAGGGAAATCATCGGAATTAATTTCTGGTAGAATCATTAAAATATGGGTGGGCTTGCAACGGTGGCCAAAACTATATTTCTCATCACAGTTGAAACACAACCCCTGTTGTTTACGTACGTTCATCTCTGATTGGGATAGTTTTTTTATTGGGATATTTGGTTTAGTTGGTTGCAGATGAGGTATTTGATGATTTGCTTGAGAGGTCTGGGATATGTTTTGTGGTTTCTGGAATTGTGGGGGTGGGTATTTGGCGTATGGTGATTTTGTCTGATCATTGTACTTTCGTTCCACGAGTTTTGCTCCTTCAATGGCATCGGCTATAGTTGTTGGTTTGAGGAGGTAAAGGTCATTTTGGATGTGGGTTTTCAGTCCGGAAAGGAAGCAGTGAAGGATGGATTCGGGTGGTAAAGTGGTAATACGATTGCACAGTGTTTCGAAGGTGGATTGGTAGTTTTCAACGGTGGATATTTGTTTGAGTTTGAATAATGTGGCTTGGGGATTGAGGAAGTTTGGTGGACCAAAGCGTTGCTCGATTGCCCTTGTTAATGCTGACCAAGTTGAGATTTGTTTGTTACGGTGCATCCATTGAAACCATGAAAGTGCTTGGCCCTGCATGTGGAAGCTTGCGAGGTCCACTCGTTGGTCTTCCGGTGTAGAGTAGTAGGCAAAGAACCGATCGGCTTGAAATAACCAATCGTGTGGGTTGGATCCATCAAACGAGGTTAGTGAACATTTGGGTGGGCGTGTGGGTGTTGGGGATGATAGGAGTGGTGGTTGACGTGTATTGAATGGTGGATTGTATGTGGTTGATGTTTGGTTATTTGGAGAAGGAGGTGATAGGTTGTCTAATCGGTGGTTAAGGCCAGCGATGGACTTGTTGATGTCTTGAAGGGTGGTTTTGATGTCGATAATTTCGGCATTTTGGTTCTCTAGCATGGAACTTTGGGTAGTTTGGGTTTCGCGGATGGAAGTGATGGTTTCGTGGTGTTGTGAGAGTTGTTGGAGAGCTTCATCGACCTTAGTCATGGTGGTGGGAATTTTTTTGGATATTTTGGGAGGAAGGGAGGGGAGAACAAAAGGTGAAAGCACCAAAATGATAGGATGCTAGTAGCAGGGGTGAGAGGAAGAAGGTTCAGTAAGAAGAAGAAGATGAATATAGAGAACAGGAATAGAGAAAATGAAAATTTCTTTCTTACTTTGTACCACCTGGCTTACATCCATATATAGCATATTTCATAACAAACTTGTCCTACGTGTCCAATAGGGGACCATACCCTTTTAAACAAACTTGCAGGTAAATTCAGAAATACAAATAACAGAAATTGCAGAAAAGAAATTAAAAGTAAAAGTAAAAGGCACCACGTTCTTCCACAACTTGCATTTCCTTGTGCTGCTACTCAGTCCAAATATCTACTGGGTGCACGAATGATGCGTTTTGGCCTTGAGTTATTCTCCTGTGCAGCTACAGCCGTGGTGTGTGCATCAGCATGAAACAACTTAAAACCATTTACTGACATGATCATCAACACACATAAGGTATCAGTATAAGGCAAGGCAACGGAATGGATTAACACATTCAAGGAAGGATGAATAGAGTCTTGCATTCACTGACATAGTAACTAGTATCAGTTTCAAATCAAGCATTAGCAAAGAGACTGAAATGAACTCGCATATGCAGAGGTGATCAGAAAATAGAAAAGCAAACAAGCATGGTCTTAGTGGAGCGGATCACATGTACAATTCAAGGAAACAAAGCATCGATAATATAAAAGACGAAGTCAAAGTCAAGGCCAAAAATGCAACCATGGGTCTAGGTATATACATCTATACATTCGCACTTATATCAAAATGACTAGATTGCTTAAATCACTATAGTTACAAAGGAACATACCTTCTATCATGATGCCTTTGGATAACTTTCCACCACCTTCCCAGATAGCCCGAATGAAATGGAGCCAAAACTGAATTTGAAGTCAAAAGTTGTGAGCGTCTAGGAAGGTGCTGAAGAGATAAGATGCAAGATCTTTTTTTTCATCAGTATAATACTCCTGTGGCCCTTCCTCATCGCTATCAGATCCAGATCCACTTTTAAGATCAGCAAGTGTCCGGATACCACCCGAATGTTTCGTTTTCTTACACTTACTCCTTGAAACACCACCGCTCGTCGACGTTGGAACAGGATAAGGAATAGAAGGTTGAGGCGTAGGAACAGCTAAAGAGACAACGGCTGCAGCAGCGACTTGAGGGCCTGATGCTATGGGAAGAGGATCTGAATTGAGGCTGTCCTCGTTTTCAAAGAAGTATTGGATTGAAGAATCGATCTGAAAATTGTGAGATTCGAGGTAAAATTGAGCTTCTTCTTTAGACGAAGAAGTAATGTTCACGAAATTTGAAATTAGATCTACAAAATGAAATTAGATCTCAAGAGAAAAGAAATAGATCTTAAATGCATAAAGAAAATCTTAAAGTAAAACATCGTGCTGATAACGTGTTATAAAATAAAGAAAATAAAAGCCATTAGAGAGACAACAATTTTATTCATACAGAGATTAGTTATCTATTTACATTACATAGCCTCCTTTATATAAAGGCTTTGCAGCTTGGTACAAAACTTATTCCATGATGTGGGACTAAACAAAATAACATAAAAGCATATTCACTTTATGATATACATATATTGTAACAAGCTATGATTAATATGCATTTGTATCTTGGAAATTATTATAATATCATTGGATTTTCTATGGAAAATCTTTTGGTTATCGTAAGGTAAAAACCCGTCTGTGTTTATGTGCGACGTGGTCTTACAAGATACCTTTGATTTTAAAGGGTTTTACAAGTTAAACTAATTAATTCCTTGTAATTTGAGTTTCTCACGCTGGTTTTACTAGACTGATCAGAGCATTATTTTCTTATGATGCTCGAGTCAGCCCGAGCATATTTTTCAAAATTAGCTGGACAATTTGGAGCTTTTAGCTGACGAGCTGGATTCTCCAAGATGTATTCACGTACCTTATATTCTTCCGCTGTTCTGTTTTGTTTTGTTCTTATCTTTATTTAACAGCAATTGTAAGGACAGGCTGTTATAACTGTCTAGACTAATACTAGGTTATTGTACTATGATGTTGTGTGTAATAAAGATGATTTCTTTTTGTAAACACTTTTTCATATTATATATTAGTTGTCATGTTTTGTGAGACTATGTTCAATCTTCTTTCCTCTTCAACCCAAATGACCTATCTTTCAGACACTTAAATGATCGACATAGAATACCTTGGATGTATTAAGTCTCATCTTTAGGTGTAAGAAAGGCAGATCGTTACAATAACCATTCTCCGTCTCATCTTCAAAAATCAACTTCTCCTTCCCCGTTTAAAATTAGTCGATGTGTTCAACTGTGAAGTTATTAAGATCTGTCTTTAGTTTTTTTTAGAAAAATAGTCGGGTAGGGTTTGGTCGAGTATAGTGGGTGATATGGGTAAATTACAGTAAGAAGTTGTGTGTTGATAGTTTTTTGACTAACACAAATCAACAAACGAAGTACGCAGTCATGTCATATTCATGAATCGTGATTTTTGAAGCTAGTCTCATGATTTTAAGGGTTTGGGAATGGTCTTGGTGTTTAGATGGACTGATTCGTTCTAAAGTGGAATTCCAATGATCTAGGGGGTTTGAGGGGAGCGATTGAAGCTGGAGCAAATTTGGTTTGAGGTAGAGACGTGGTGGTGATCGACGATGGAGTTGTGGTCGGAGTTGGTCGGTAAAGGTCGGTTTAGGGTTTGATGGGTTTGGGGTTTTGCTGGCGACCGTGGGGGCCACCGATTGAGCCGTGGGGTCGATCAAAGGAGTGGTGGGCTTCGACGGTTCATATGGTAATGGTGGCAGAGGCTGGTCAAGGAGCTAGTGGCGGCGTTGTGAACGTGTCTAGGTGTGTTTGGATATTGGGTTTGATGGGTCAGAAATCGATTAGGGCCATCAGAGGAGACGGTGATAGCGCAGGCGAGTTGCACATGGTCGGAGGAGTTTGGGCTTGCGGTCGACACGGTGGTTGGAAGACGGTGGTGGTGTGGAAGGTGCACGCGTGCATGGGACATGCACAAATTTTGGCTCTAGGTTTTGTTTTTAGGTAATTTGGAATTTAGGGATGAGTTAGGGAGAAGAAGCTTTGGTTAGTTTGGGTTTGATAGTGGTAGCATGGGCCGGGTTGAAGTTTAGGCCTGGGTGGTGAGATTTGTAGTGTTAAGTTAGTTAAATTTTAATCTAATAAGTTTAAACTTTGAGAAATCATAACGTACCCATATAAAGTCCGTTTGACCCATGGATTTTGACGTTAGATTCATATTAACTAACGGATCACATATGTAAAATTATTTGATAGATTTGTTGAAGTGTGAATTATTGATAAATTAATAGTCATAGAAAATAATTACATCGTTAGGTAATTATATTTTATCATTGACATTCCGTTATCAGAATAAAACACCATGCTGTTGTACTTAGATTGAGTAGAGTATGTTGGATATTTATTTAGCAGAATAAATCCTCTCAAAATAAATCCTCATTCTGCTATTTTAGTAATTTGGACATTTATTTATATGCCCATTGACTTGGATAAATGACATGTTATCTATTGATTGATAATTATGGATTTTATTTACATATTTGTTGCCTATGTAAATATCAGTGATATGAGTAGGGATGTTGAACTGAAATTAGTGGTAGCTTGTTTAAGTGGCATTGTGGTCGTTAAGTCTCTTTTCAAATTTTAAAGGAAATGGATTTAGTAATTACTTTAACTTTATAATGTTTTAAAGTAAAGTGATATGAGTAGGGATGTTGAACTGAAATAAGTGGTAGCTTGTTTAAGTGGCATTGTGGTCGTTAAGTCTCTTTTCAAATTTTAAAGGAAATGGATTTAGTAATTACTTTAACTTTATAATGTTTTAAAGTAAAGTGTTTTCTATATTTTAAATGTTTCAAAGTTAATTTATTATTTGGATAATGATATTTTAAAGTTAATTAATTATTTGGATAATGATATTTAAAGTTAGTTAATTATTTGGATAATAATATTTTAAAGTTAATTAATTATTTTATAAATGATGTTTTAAATTAATTAATTATTATATTAATGATATTTAAAATTAATTAATCATTTTATTAATGGTGTTTAAGTTAATTAATTTATTTAATGATGGTGTTTAAGTTAATTTAATACATTTAATAATGTGTTTTGAATAATAATAATAATATTTTATAAAAGGTGTTTAAAATTAATAAATTGTTTGATAAAAGAGAATTATTTTTATAAATGCAGGATTTGATAAAAGAGTTCATAAAATTGGAAAGAGATCTTGGAAATTTGGAAAGTAGTTCGGTTTTTAAAAACTTGGATATTAAATGAATAGTATACTGAGATTTTTGAAAACATATACTCGACATTAAACTTCGAGGTAGGGAAATTTCTACCTATCCTAAAGGGTATGAATATTGTTAAGTCAAGGTGGTATGTAATAATATCCCAACTTGAACGACTTAGTTATTATCCGAAGGATAGTCTAAGTTTGAAATCGAAGATTGATGTTTAGTGTACAAATTATTATTTCTATATATGAATTGGGTCAATTATAAAAATCAAGTTTATGAAATTAATAAATAATCCATCTTAATTATGGTGGTATGGAAACCTTTTTCCATACTTAACACCTACGCATAAGTGGTTTGGGTTTAGAGTAAACATTATCTTAAATGATATTGTTTTTGATCCAATTAATATGATTTTCAGGAATAGGAAACCTTTCTTAAATGGTTTGAGAATATACTTATACCGATGAGATAAGTATATGAATATTTTTGTAAATAACTAAAGATATTTAATTAATGTAGATTAATTTAAAGAGACTTAGTGGATCCCTTAGGAAATTAAATCTATGTTGGATTGTTTGTTTATTTTCTAGTTAAATAACTGACTATCAAATATTGGCCAATTTTAACTCTGGAAATACCTAGGAGAAACACGAGAACTATACAGTATAGTTATCTTTGCTGATACTACTGTACGTATAAACTAGTGTGATCTTCTAGGACAAATGATAAGGAAATCCATCTACTTAAACGGTTAGGAGGTGATCTCCACTCTTATATATTATTGGTATATTTTCAAAAGAAACGAGTTAAGTTTACCGAAAACTATTGAATATTAGTTCGAAGGGACCGGGATCGGATAAATATGGATTGTCCAAAAACTACTTCGAATCAACTCAAGCATACGAATTGGAAGCATATTGAAGATGATAGAATCGAAGTCGGAGCACCTTAAAGTGCAAAGCCTACTTGCTACTAATCCCGAGGGTGATTCCAAATAGGATGTACTGCCTTCAGTTTGTTCATATCCTAAATAGTATGGATGAATGTTGTGTTTGCACCAAAAATGGTCACAAACACCCAAAAATGGAATGGTAGAGAAATAAATTAAGAGTAATCTAAATTAAAAAAGGAGATAAGTAATTATGCAGCCGGAGTAAAGCAATAACAGAAACACAATGATTTATAGTGGTTCGGCGTAGTGTGCCTACGTTCACTTTGAAGAATTCTCTTTATTGATCAATTGTAAATCCGATTACAATAGAAGAATAATGATAGCACTTGATTACAATGGAGTCTAGAGTAACAAGCTGTGTCCAGATCCCTTTAGTGAAGAATGAAGTCTGTATTTATAGGTGAAGATAGCTAAATATCTTGCTAAAAATTTGACAGAAGGCTCTCCAGACCTATAGGGGCGCACCAGAACGATCGCATATGCTAATTCTTCATTTTTGAACGATCAGGGCCAATCATTATTTTTGGCTTTGATTGATGTTCGATCATTCATGGTGGCTTGTCCATGTCTTTTGACCTTGCTCTCAAAGTTTGATGTCATTTTGAATTGTGGTTTGTAAGATATCAACCGATCTTTGTCGAATATGGATCGTTCTACTGATTCCATACGATTGTTCATGAACGATCAATATATTTTTCTAACTTTTGTGAGTTTTGGCCTGTGATCATTTTTGTGGACTCCACTCTTTAATATATTGATACACTGAATGTTTCAATTGTGTTGGACTTGTAAATTTTGATATATCGATCTATCATCGTTGGTTTATGCTGTTTTATGGATCGTTCCTAATTAATCCATATGGATTCTTCCTTTGTCCATAACTCAAGCATACGAACTTCGATTGACTTAAAATTTGAAATGTAGCCCTATGGGGCCTTCCTTGTCACTTCATACTGATTGCACCTTGATTTGGACCCAATTCGAATTCGCTCAACCATCGTCCATAGTCTTGTATATAACTGATCCCCAAGACTGGTAACCATCCATTTTTAGCTAAGTCTTCGATTTCACCGCTTAGCCTAAAGGTGAGATAACATTTGCTCCCCAAAGTACATCAATTTTTAACATGATGTGCTTTGAATCGTTGCAAGCTTCAATTGTCGAAAAGATTCCACCCAGTTTATTGAATAGTTGTCTTCCTTCCATTGAGTTGCTTCTTTACTGATTGTCATATCCCTTTCTATTTATCATGACTATTGGTCGATTCCAACAGTCTAAATATCGAATCACAGCTTATCAAATATTATCTTGCTTTGCTTTTGGTGATTATAAGGCTCTAGAAATCTATTTTCTCTCGTTGACTTCAGGTGAGAATTCAATTTTTGTCGATTTAAAAAAATTGAATTTTGAAACATACATCAGTATGTATACGTATTTATACCTGACCCCCGATCATGATTCCATGTCCATGGGTCGTCGTCAAGTTATAAAGTTTTTTTAATGATCTTACCCGATCGTTATTGGATATAGAAAAACTTTGGATCGTTTAAAACGATCGTTTCAGAATGATCGGTGCAAAAACAATTGTAACATTTGTACTTAAGGAATAATTCGTTGCACTCTTCGGCCATAAAGGATTGGCCTACCTCCCTAGATAAAAGCGTCTCCACTTAAGCATTTCCACTTCCTTCTCTTTATTTCATATCTTTCCAATTTTAACTAGAAAAGAAAACAAATTGCTCTTCTCTTCTCCTCCATCATTCCAAGCAACGACCCGAATTCCTGAAGAAAGAAACCAATCCTCCTCCACATTAATTATTATTGCATTTGTCCCTTCAGATCTTGCATAGATCCGAATTCGAATCAATTTGCTTCTTCAAATTATGATTTAGGTAGGTTGGATTTTGGGTTTTATTGATTTTGTGGTGTTCGATTCGACCCATAGAGCGAGTAATAGTTGGAGGAGATAAAAGCTTCTGTCGATCGTTTTTGGGGAAGATGGAGTAGCTGTCTTGATGTGGGATGATCGGTTAAGTTTTTGGACTAAATGAATTTTAAAGAAGATGGATTGATTTGCGGAATTTTTAGATGAAGTAATGCAACACCAACGATCGATCTATGCTGATGTTGATTTGAATGTTTGACTGAATGTAGAACATGAACGATCAGATGAAGTGATGGAGCGAACGATCGAGAAAAGGGGATGAAGTGGAAAGAATGATCATATAGAATGGCTGAGATGAACGATCGGTTGGAGATTGGAGATAAACGATTGGTTGGATGAGATCTGGCTCAGCAATTGACGATCGTTATAGTACAATGTTTACAAATGATCGTTCTGGAATGATCAACTATGTCTTGGTGGATGGGTTGATTATCGGCAACTAATTTTTAAAATGGAACTTGAGCACATGAACCTAGACTTCGAGATGAGTTTCGGCTTTAAACACTTGAATGGACACTTGGACTTGCATATGACTCAAACTGCATATCCAAAAATTCATGACATTTTGAACTATGATGTGAACCAATGCCTTAAACAATTCTCTTAAAGCTCATCTATGACTTGAACATAAAAAATTATCTCAAATTGACAATCGATCCTGAAACTCAGGCTGAATCATTCCCTAACGACGTAGTGAACCAGTTGAGATGATCAGCAATGACGATCATTCCTGTCAAACGTCGAAGTCTTGTCATCTTTTCCACTTTTAATTCTTTATAACTTATTACCGTATTGCATGGCACTTCACCAAACAATGCTAGCACTCACTCTGCACTTAGGGGCACATTTAGTTTTATTTAATAATGATTTTTTTACTAAGTTTGATAGCGATGGATTCCAAACGTACAAAATGCCTTGCAGCTATGTCCTCTAGACCATCTTCTCAACACAGTAATTTCACTTTCGAGTCAAGTTCTGCCACTGAATCAGGCAATCCATCTCCTAGTCATCAATCCAAGCAACTAGAAAGCTCTGGTCCACCATTTGATTTATTCTCCGTCGTTCCTACTCTTCCAGCAGAAATCATCAATCCTGCCCTTGACACATGGGAGGATGCAGTCTTCTTGGAAGATCCTTTGGATCATGTGGCCTCCAAGATTAGTGAAGCCGCTCTTCACCGAATCTGTGAGGGACACAAGTTTTGATTTGACAATGTTCTAGTCCCATCATAGGACGATAGAGCTCACAGACCCCGGAGGGGTATACTGCATGTAACAATTTTATGTGCTGGGCTGAATGCATTACGCGGTTTAATTCATACATACTTGACGTTCTACATTATTTAAGGATAGCCCCAACTGCATCTGAATGGATACACCCTGCTCAACTATATTTACATGGTGTTTATGGAGTTCTTATATCGCCCTCCAACTACCAAGGACATTCAGTTCATATTCACCTTCAAGCAATGGACGCGAAGTCTCCCATTTACATTTCTAGAGTTAGTTAAGAAGTGCCAAATCTTAGTAGGCACTTGGAATAAATTAAGTGCTTTCAAAAGCGAATGGTTCTTTATGCATTGTCTACCTGGCTTCGCTCGATGGTGGTTGGAAAGACATAAACGTCACTCTTCACTTTAATTCATATGCTTATATCCAGGTCATATCCTAGACTAAGCAGTTTTTATGGTGTTTTACAGGCACTATCCCGCGGCCCGAAGGTAAACATCTTGAAGAGGAAGTCTCAACCCTTAAGGTCATGCTGCTAGAAGATAGAGGTATTGAGTTCCTCCTTGCCGATGAACATCTCATCACCTTTTGTCTGATGGAAGGAGGCTAGAGCATAGGGCAAGTGAATACCGCTTGAATTGCAACGGCAAGACAATGGGCTTAAGTTGGTCAAAGGAGCAGCCAGGTTGATCCTGTCGTGCCCCTAGTCATTGGAGCTTAGGAGGTCAGTTATATAGACGTTGAAAAAGATGAAGGTGACAAGCCCGGTTGTGATAACGAAGGGTCTAGTCCTGGGGTTGCGGACAAATCCTTGCCGACTCCACAGCCCTCGGCTCTCGAAAAAAGAAAAGGAAAGAAACTCGTCTATCGATTTCCTAAGAGTCATCTCTCCAATTAGCCTAGGCCATCTGCTACGCCTCAAGTTATTTCGGACGAGTTCGCCTCCCTATCATCCTAGCATTTAGGCAAACCACTCGACTCATTATCAAACTTGTCGATTCCACATGACATTGAAACTTTTCATTTTACTAATATTTCGGACTCTCCTACCAGAACCGATGCAGAAATCCTACCTACTACTAAAGGAGAGGTTACTCCTAAGAGTAAAGCTCCAACATCTGGTCTGTCCGGGGGAACATACGAACACTTGCATTTCACGATATTGCACTACCTTAATGTTGTCCCTTTCAATATTTAAAGTTGATTCACTCCTTATTCTCCTTTGTAGGAACCATGATGAGGTAGAGGAACATATTCCAGTCTCTCCAGGACTTATCCTGCCAAACTTCGGGCTCACGTTCAGGCCCATATCGTCAAGGTGGTGGTCGTGAGTATGATCCCAGCTATCACTCTAATCGGGATTGAGATCGTCAAGATAGAGGTGATAGAGCAGGTCCTCTTATGACAAGCATCGATCAAAATCTAGATCCCCTCCTCCGAAGTGCTCAGAAAAGCAAACTGATCGTTGGGACCTACCTACTGATTCTTCCCATGGTCCTTCCTCTACAACAGTTCCTCCACAGTCTTTAGTCCATTCTAATTCTCAGTGACTTAGTGATCACCATCGTCATAGCAAGCATGTTGCTCCTCACAAGATAGGCAAGGAAAGTGCTGACATTGCAACAACAACCAAGGAGCATGAATTTGATCCAGCCACTCGCATGGCCCAGCTTAGGGAAGAGTTTCCAAACTTATGCTTTGATGGATTTTTCTCCCTCCTAATCTAAAAATGGTCTACCAAAAAGTTCAAAAAATGACTATGGATTGTGTTACCGATATCCACAGGCAGTATAATGAGTGGATGAAAGCCACAAATAAAATGTCCAAAGTATCCTTTGAATGAGCGGTAGAGACTGAAAAACTAAAGTGCCAAGAGGTTCAAGATAAGAGGATCATTGAAACTTTAATAATGAGCTAGAAGTTTCAAGGAACTGTCAGGCTGAGGCCGAGAGAAAATCCGAGGCCACCGTTAAGGTTTTAAAGGATGAAAGTACCTGACATCTAGATGAAGTTCAAGTGCTACATTATTGAAACCATTAACTTGCACTTGAAAGAGACACAACCCAAAAGAGGATAGCCGAACTTGTCGTTAAACTTGAACGTGAAACTAAGGATAAAGATAAGGCATAAAAGGTTGGCCAAGATACGTGCGAGGAGCTAGTGAATGCCAGGATCGAAAGGGATGCGGCTGTTGAGAAATCCAAAGATGTTGACGTACTCATTCAGTGTGAAGTGGATTCCGCTAAGGAGAAAACTAGAGAGGAAGTAATGAATGAGCTTGAACCACTACTTGTTCTCTATAACGCCAATGTTCTTAAGCACAGAAACCTAGAATGGCTTGGAGATGACTATCCCTACCATCTTTTGCGTGCGTGGGAATTTCTTGCTACTGAGGAGAAGAAAGAGCTCAATGCATAGGAGACTGATCTAATGAGGTTTAAGGGCGAGATCTTATTGGGCGATGAACCCAAAATTTTACATGACGCCCAACTTGTATTTCAGCTAGGTTAGCTACTGCCTCGCATCATGAAGTGGGTGAAAGTTCCGGGCCTACGCAACCCAATGCTGCAACTAATCTACCATCAATGTCTCACGGTATTCTTAGCACTGCCATGGATTCTTCTATGGTTCTAGGATACAATCTGGAGAAGCCTCAATATGAAATTCACAACAAGCTTTTTCCAATTCCAAAACAAAGTTCTGAAGGTACTCCAGCTCATCTCGGGAGCTAGACCGAAGAAGGTATCTCCTTGACATCTCCCGTCTTTCAGAAAGTTGGGGTGTCCCCAGTTGATATTTATAGTATTTTTAGCTATGTTTTCTCATCTTTAGGTCATCCAGCTGCAGTTCCTCCTCCTCCAGAATTCCAACTGGGGTCTCAAGTGCCCGCAACGGAGTCTGTTATAGTTACAACCTCGGCTATAACTCAAGACGTTCCAGAAGAGGATACTTTCATATTTGATGAGCACATGGTAGATGCATTGTTGAGGGAAAGTAGTGATCCCCGCCATGAAATCCCGATCGATGATGATGTTATAATCACAGATACGTTTAATCCCACCGACGAGCTTAGTCTAAAGGAGCACATTGAGAAGGAAGAGTCGTTGAAGAAAAAGGCTAAGGTTGAGCCAGTTGACATGGACCCCAATGATCCTAATCATGTCCCATTTTAAGCCATTCCACTAGGCGGGTCGATTCCCAGGATTGAGATCCCTTCTACTTCTGAGGATGACACTACTTCGATCCCTAAATTTAGCGATGTCCCATCAAAAAGAGGTAGAGGTAGTTCAAGATCGAAGAGAGGGTCGGGTGATAGTTCGAGTGGATCCACCGCTAAGAAATCGAAGAAGGACAAGAAGTCTAAGAATTAGCCATCAGATCAGCATGATGTGTAGATAGCTTAGGTTGGTACTCTTTCTCTTTTTTTGGCTGTGTTTGTTCGGGTACGACCCCGGCTTATAATTCTAATTTTTTGATAAACTTGCACTGCAACTTACAAGTTTAAGGTGAATAAAAGTTCTCTTGCTTTCGTAGAACTCTTGTGCGTATTTTCTTAAGTGATCAAGCTATTGCATTTTCCATTCAATGTACTTTAATTCATTTCTCGTTAGCTTGGACGTTGGCTTGATTCATCAATCTCATGGCCTCCCTGAGGTCGTGGCCACAAGTTGTATTAAAATGTTTGGCTCGAGCCTTAATGTTATGCTGTTGAACTCAGCAGTTAAACAGTTATTTTTGCCCTCTTCCTTGGGTTGGCGAAATTAATTAGTGGATGGTCGAGTTCCATCTTCACTAACTTTGTTCTTTTCCCGTCGAAATCAGGTCTGAGTTGGTTAAGCAGTAAGTGGTCAAATCATACTCATTTATTCGTTTATACTCATATCCATGCTCCATGGACAAGAGTTATTCCCTAGACGGTCGTTCGCACCCGTTAATGTTTGTAATCCAATTCACACTCTCGGAATTTGGAGTTGTTCGGAAGACTGTCGAATTCAATCTCCCTTGGTCAGTTATCTTGCCCCTAAGTATGGGGTTCCATTCAACAAATGATCAGTCGAACCACGTTCACTATCAATTCACGTTGACTTCACTATATGGTGGGATTTAGTTGGTCATATGTCGCAACTAATATGCAATGTAATGACAAATCACAAATATGAAGCAAAATTCAAAGCTTTATTTGCCAAATGGAAATAAATGACATAATTTGTCTTAATAAATATCTGGAAAATCAAATGTTAAAGCAAATCATGAATTAAATATAACTGAATAAGAGAAATAAACTAAGTGAAATAGCATCGTAAATGCTCACTATTCCATGCCCTTGGGAGTGTGACGCCATCAACGGTTGCTAGCTTGAAAGTTCCTTGTCCAAGCCTCTGTTCAATGACATATGGTCCTTCCCAAGTTGGATTCATATGCGACGGAGACCCATTACAAGATGAGATCGCCGATCTCAAAGGTTCTAGGTTGTAATTTAATTTGTAGTATTGGGAGACTCGGTGTCGGTGTGCTGCCACCCTCAAATCAGCTACATCGCACTTCTCATCGACAAAGTCTAGAGATTCCAAGAGGAGATCTCTATCCGTTCCGGGATCGTAGTGGGTCACTTGATGAAAAGGTACTTCAAGTTCAACTGGAATAACGGCTTTGGAGCCGTAAGCAAGGGCGAATGGAGTATGGCCAGTCACGGACTTGTGAGTGGTACTGTAGACCCATAACGTTGTTGGGAATTCATCCACCTACTTGCCTCTAGCCTTTTCCAAACGCTTCTTCAGAATGGAATTTATGATTTTGTTCACAGCTTCAACTTGTTCATTTACTTGAGAGTGAGAAACTGCCGCAAATCTCTTTTCCATATGATGTCGTCTACAAAAGTCTTTGAATTCAATGCTGTCGAGTTGGGTTCTATTATCAGTTACTATAGTGTGATAACCCAGATTTTTGGACATCGGATAATTGGATAATTAACTGATTTTAAACTATTGAGATACTGATTTTATTTAGTTGAACAGATAAAATATGTGTTTTCAAATTACTATTGTTATATATATATATATATATGTAGATTGTAAATAGAACTTGGATTTGAAATTCAAAGGTAAATATCTTAAAAATAAAGTTGATTTGAAAACTCTACATGCAAACACTAAGTATATATATAGTTATTAATTAATGTATAAATGGGTTTTATATTATTTCTTTAAAAAGTTATATAACTATAAGTAAAAAGAAAATGTATAATATAAAATATAAAATATAATATAAAAACATATAAAAATATATTTAAACATTTATACATGTAAATAAAGACAAGTGTAATCATCTTATCATCTTATTAAATATGTGTAAGCATAGTATTACTTGAGAATACAAGTGTAAGAATGATAATATCATGTAATAACAAGTGGCAAATCATTTTTCTTTTAATTTGAAAATTTATAAACAATGTAGTATTAGAGAAACCAGGCTAATGCAAATTTCCTCAAATCTTTTCATCTTCATTTTCCAAAACTAAAACCCGGTAACAAAGAAAACAAATCAGATCAAAAGAAAAGCAAAAGGAAAAGAAAATCAAACTAAAACTAGCAACAACTTCAACCTGATTCAAGGGCAAAGTAAGATCAGATTCAACTCAAAATATCAAGCAAAGATTCAACTAAAACAAATCAAGTAGCAAGTTCAACTCAGTTTAAGTCAAAGCAAATCATCCATATAAGCAGATCTGTTCAAAACCAAGTCCAGTTTCAAAGCTTATTCTCTGTCTTTCAAATGCCAGGTGAGCAAAATACCTTATTAAGGCTTAAAAATCTGTTGAATCTGGTTTTCATATGATGTTAATATTGTAAAAAGTATTTATATAGATGTAAGTATGATTGCATGTATATATATACATGTAAATAAGGTGTGCATGTCTGGTATAAGCTCTGTTTCAGGTTACAGGCTTAACAAATAAGTTCAAAAATCGATTCCTCTTCTTCTAATTCTTGTTAGACTTAAGCATGTAAACAAGATTTGTTAGAAATAACAAGACATTAACTTTAAAAATATTTTTAAGTTAAAATAAAGGAAAGTTTGTCTGGGAAGAAGAATATACAGTAAATTCAAATATGTGTCGAAATTGAAATATCTTAATTTCTTGATTCATTTATATAATATGATTTGCTTTCAAAAAATATGATTTTTAAAAGTAAAATCATGAATTTTAGTTTATTGAATCATGAGAAAATGTGAGTTGAACGGGATTGTCAATTTTGTCAATTTCTGGTGATCGACGACAATTCGTGGGTCGTGCTTTATGTCGAAGATAGCTTAGAGGATACATATCGATGGAAAAATAGTGGTTGAATTTATAGTTTGTCATGGTGGCGGCAGGGAAATGAATTAGGGTTTTATCGTGAAGTTTCGTCGACGTTGTTCATTGGGCTCGTGCGTCGTCAATGATGGATTAGAGGCAAGCGCATGTGGGGGATTGGAAGCGTGGGTGAATGGAGATGGTCGGGTCATGATCTCGAGTTCACCAGTGGACGGTGGCGTCGGGTGGAGGAGATTTGTTGATCAGGTTGTGTTTCCAGGTTAGAATCGAGATACTCGATTTTGAATTCCAGTCGAATTGATCGATCTGGGTGCTCGGGTTGATCGACGATGATGTCGATGACTTGTTGAGGGGATCGGCGAGGGCCAGAGATAATCGGAACGTCTGTACACGTGCACGCGTGTATGTACGATGTTTGAATGTTTTGGGTGATCGGGGAAGACGAAGTTTCCTTAGGTCAGACTCGAAGTTGTTGTGGATTTGACTAGAAGAAAGAAGGGAAAGTGGATGACTCGGGGAGATAGCGGGTTTGGCTCGCGGATTTTGATGGTGTGGCTCGGGTTTTCTTTTGTCAGCTTATAAGTTTTCAAAAGCAAAAGGAAAATGTTTAAGTTTTGAAAGCAATGTAAGTTAAAGTAAATTAATAACAAGCTTTCAAAGTAAAAAGTGTATATCAAGTATTATTATTTTTTTCAAAACAAGTTTCAAATTTAATTTATAAGACAAAATTGTTTTGTTTAAAAATTATATATATATATATGGTTAATTTTGTAATTAATTTCTAGGTGTTTTCATAAGTAATTTAATAATAATTAATTAAAGGGTTAGTTAATTGATGTAAGTAATTAAGGATAATTACTTAATGAATGTGATTAAAGAATAATTACTTAATGGAAGTAATTTAAAAGGATAATTACTCAATGTAGTTAATTTAAGGATTAATTACTTAATTACTTAAAGGATAATTAATTAATGTGATTAATTAATTATTGTGATTAATTAAAGGTCAATTTGTTAATGAAATTAATTAAGGGTTAATTAATTAGTAATTAAAGATTAATTACTTAATAATTGAAGGTTAATTATTTAATAATAATTAAAGGATAATTAATTAATGTGATTAATTAATTAATTAATTAATTAAAGGTCAATTAATATAAGTAATTAAAGGATAGTTAATTACTTAATGTCATAAATTAAGGTGATTAATTAATGGATAATTATTTAATGTGATTAATTAAAGGATAATTAATTAAAGGTTAATTAATTTTATGTGAATGGTTAAAGGATGATTAACCAATTGGTTTGTAATTAATTAATGTAAATAAGTAGGATTCAAAAGTGATTAAAGTAATTAATTTATTTTATTTGGAAATTAAATTGAATTAATTAGGAATTGAACAACTAATTAATCTTGCTTATGGATGATTGGATTATATTGAATGCTTGAATTGTTTGAATATCTCTGATATGAAATTTGTGATGCTCTGTAATATGAAATGGGTTGAACTGTGATAATGTAAGTTATCGATTTGTGATGAATTGTTGTGTGAATATGTTGTTATGAAGTTTAACTGAATTATTTAACTTAAACAACTTGGCTTAAAAGATGACATTTGATTCGAAGAGACTAGGATCGGATATCAGCAATATCCGAAACCACTTCGATTTGTAATCTATAATTCTTTATAGATTTGATTTGTAAATCAAATAGGCTGGAATGGAATAAATTGAGTAATCTGGACCATTGAAACTAAGTAACGGTACTTAGATATTATTTTGTGAAATAAGTGTTTGACTATAATAAGATAAGAACTCGTAGTAAGGTACGAGTTACCCTAGTTTCAAAGAAGCTTTATAACTTAGTATTTCAAGCTATACGGGTTTACTCATGCTGGTTTCCAGCCTAACTCGGGTGTTACTTTATCGTAATGCTCAAAGACCGAGTATTACAGATTTTTAGGTTAGGATGTTTTGGAACTCAGGTGGCGAGCTGGATGGCAGAAACGTATGGAATATTTTCCGCTGTGTATTGGTGTTATATTATTATAGACCGGGACAAGTTATTTATAACTGTCCAGTTTATTTGTGAATGGTTGTAACTCTGATGTATTGTATATGAATTGGCAAGTACAACTTTTCTTTGTATAAATGCTATTATTTGATATTATATTTTGATCCGCTACGAACGTAAGATTCTGTGTTTTTTTTTCTGTTTCTTCTTCTACCTCTTTTCTTATTTACCCTAACAATCTAAAATTTCCGGCGTTCGATTGCTCGGCATTTCTACAGTGAACGTATTACTGTTGAATTTTCGGGGTCAAAAATTTCGGGTCGTTACATATAGTTTGCGAAAGACTAAAATTACAGATGATGTTCCAGACGATGAAGTTGATTACTTTCCTTGTTGTAATCGTGGCTAAAGGTTCTGCTTCGGTCCATTTAGTGAAGTAATCAACTGTGATGATTGCGTAGTTCGTACCACCTATAGAGATTGGTAAGGAACCGATAATATGCCCCCATATGGCAAACGTCCATGGGCTGACCATTTGTGTAATTTCCATCAGTGGAACTGTCGGAACTTTTGCATACATCTGGCACTCTTCGCATTGCCTCGCATAATCAGTGGCATCTCGATTGACAATCGGCCAATAATACATGTAATGGAGTATTTTCTTTGCTAGGGCTTGCCCCCTAGTGTGATTGCCACATTCCCCTTCATGAACTTCCTTTATAACTTGTTTTAATTTCATCATGAATGATACACCAGAGCAGGGGGATGGAAAAACCCTTTATGTACATAACTCCTTCCTGAATAATATATCATGAAGCTTTTCGAAGGACTTGTCATTTTTCATTCCCCCATTCGAGATGAACTCCATGTAGAAAATAGTCTTTAATTGGAGTCATCCAAGACTCCTTCTCGGGCTCCGTTTCTAGTACCCAGTCGATCTCCATCAACTTTATAGTCGGAGCATCCAATACTTCAACTGGAACCAAGACCATTTGTTGTGCATCTCCGGTGCTAGCAAATTTTTCCAGTGAGTCGACCTCTTTGTTTTAATCTTAAAAAATGTGTGTAATATCATAGTATTCAAAGTTGGTCAACGGCTCTTGGACTCGGGTGAGGTAGGGGATGAGTGATTGCCCTTTAGCCTAGTAATCTCCCCTGGCTTGGTATACTACCAATTGTGAATCGTAAAATATTTTAAGAGATTTTACTCCTAGTTCTTTGGCTACTTTAAGTCCAACAATCACAGCTTTATACTCAGCTTCATTATTTGTTGGAGGGAAGTCAAGCTTCAAGGTGTAGCAAATTGATCGATCCACAAGGCTCCATCAGTATATATTTTCCATCGGACGTTAGGGGATGCACTACTCTTTAGGAGATTATCTTGTGTAGTAAACTCAGCTATAAAGTCCACCAGTGCTTGTCCCAGGACCTGTCGTAACGGCTGATCGGTGTAAACGTTAATAGGATAAGCCTAAAAATAGGGATGGAGATTTTGTGAAGTAATCAACAAGCAGTATGCCAATTTCTCTATCTTCGAATAGTTCCTTTCGGCTCCCGTTAATCGCTTGTTAACATAATAAACCGGTCTCTGTATTCGATTATCTTTGCGAAGTAGTATGACACTTATAGTGTATACCGACATAGCCAAGTAGATATACAAGTTTTCGTGATCCGTTGACTTTGACAAGATGGGAGGTCTCTCTAAGTGGTTCACCAAAGCTTGGAATGCGTCTTTATAATTATGCGTCCATTCAAAATTCCTTTTCCCTCTTCTAATCAAGTCAAAGAAAGGAGTGCATTTATTGGTAGCTCTGGAAATAAACCGACTTAGGGCGGCAACCTTTCCATTCAGACTCTGTACTTGTTTGATGGTCTTTGCACTTGGATGTTGCGAATAGCTTGGATCTTCTCAGGAATAGCTTCGGTTCCACGGGCATTAATGATGAAACACAAGAACTTTCCTAATGCAACATCAAAAGAGCACTTCAGAGGATTGATCTTTATTTTGTAATATTATAGGATATCGAACATTTCAACCAAGTCTCTAACGTGGTCACCAGATCGTCATGACTTCATGAGCATATCATCCATGTACAACTCCATCGTCTTTCCGTTCTGATCCTTAAACATTCTGTTGACTAGACGTTGATAGGCCGCTCTGGCGTTCTTTAACCCAAATGGCATCACCACATAATAATATAATCCAACATCGGTAATGAAGCTAGTGTGCTTTTGATCGTGAATATGCATTGGGATTTGGTTAAATCTAGAGTACGCATCCATGAAGGATAGCAATTCGTGCCATGTGGTTGAGTCAACTAGCTGGTCTATCCTTGGAAGGGGAAAAATATCTTTTAGGCATGCCTTGTTCAAATCTGAATAATCAATGCATGTTTGCCATTTCCCATTTGCCTTTCTAACAAGCACAGGATTAGATATCTATTTAGGGTTGAGGACATCGCTAATAAACACATTGTCTTTGAGCCTATCCAGCTCCTCTTTAAGAGCGACAGATCTCTTTGGATCCATGCCATGCCTTTTTTGTTTCGTCGAGATGTGCCTTGGGTCGATATTCAATGCATGGCTTGCAATGGTAGATGAGATCCCACACATGTCAGAGCGAGTCCAAGCAAACACGTCGAGCTTTGCTTAGAAAAAATCAGCAAGTTCTTTCAACATCGAGGGGTTAAGCTATGATCCGTTCTTTAGGACCCGTGATGGATCATCGTTGCTGACTATGATGTCAATTGTCAGCTCAGTCGGTGCAGCCTTGGTCTCCTTGGGCTTCTCCTCATCGTCCCTTGGATCTATGTCTCTATAGAATCGATTGTGGCGCCTGAGCCAAGGCTCGGGCATTGATTGTCAATCTTCAACAACGTGGATGGGGAGAGATTTGTCCACACCCTTACCTTTCTCCTTCCATTGAGCATCCTTTAATTCTGCTACATAGCAGGCACGTCTAGTTGTCTGATCACCATGAACAACTCCAACACCGTTATCTATCGAAGACTTCAAAGTCAAACACCATAAGGCAAGAGCTGCAGATACTCAGCTAGGGCTGGTCGGCCTAGAAAAGCATTGTATGAAGTGTCCAAATCCAAAATAAAAAATGGTAAAATCCGCACTCTCCTGCGGTTACCTTCTCCCAACTCCATGGGCAATTCAACATAACCAATAGCTTTGGTCTCAACACCATTAAAGCTTTGAATGCGGGCTTTAGACGGTTTCAAGTCCTTGGCTTCCATCCTCATCGGATCATAATCTTTTTTGAGAATTATATTTACGGAGCTTCCATAATCAACTAAAATCATCCTCACTAGGACAGGGCCAATCATGTCCGAAATGACCATTGGGTCGACCGTCGTTGCCTCGACCTTATCTGCATCTCTTTTTTTGAACACAATGTCATTTGTCATTGTACGTTGCTATTTTGCCGAAGCTCCATCTTCTATACTCAAACAACATTCAAAATTCACATGCCTGATCGCACTAGAATAATGCTCCATCTCATGTCAACTCTTATCAACTGGATGCGGTCCTCTGACTATTGTATTGATTACTAATCTTCCATCAGTCTTCACAGGCTCCTCAGCCCTGTGCGGTGCTTGTCCTCGGTTGAGGTTGGATGTCCCCGGCCCGCCATCCTACGGGGCTTTTATGAACTGCTGCAACTTTCTTTCTCGAATCAGTTTTTCAATAATGTCCTGGAGAAGCCTGCACTCATTTGTGTTATGACCATAACATTCATGAAACCGCCAATATTTCTTTTTCATTTTTGCTTCTTTGTTGGTTCTTTCAGAGACGGCTTCCTGTACTACATGGTATGCAGGTGGAGAAATAGACATTCTCTTAGGATGCATTCAGTGGCATGTAGGTATCGTACATCAGAATCTTAGGATTTCCTCATTCAGAATCCCTCTTTCGTTCTTGGCCCCTATCTCCGCCTTTCTTTTGCTAATTCGGTTTATTTTGGACATTCACTTGAACTTTTCCAGAAGTTTTACTAGACTGCTTCACTGCAATGTTACTCGTACCCCTTCTCCACTTGGTTCCACAATATTCTTCTTCCTAGAACTCCTGGCTTACTCTTTCCTCAAATACCGAGCTGCCTTTGCATAGAAGCGTTCCAATGTTGTAGCAGCTAACCAATCGCGAAAATCAGATTCTGGATCAATTCCTCTTGTTATCGCCATCAATATTGCATGGTCATTCAAATTACTGATTTAGCTATATGGAATCTCTCTAAATAAACTTTCAGCAATTTGTCCAGAGTCTGGATCACATTGGATAGGGACATTACATCTTTAGGGCGAGTTGCGTGCATACGGAACTTCTCCACAAACTTTGTTACTAAATCATCAAATCTAGAAATCGACCATGGAGGTAGTCTCGTAGACCACATTGTTGTTATTCCAGAGAAAGTAATAGGAAAAAATCTACACTTGGTCGCATCTATATTTGGTCGCATCATTTTCTCATGCAAATCCATCATCCATTCATATCTCATGATACGATGCCTGGGGTCGGTTTTTCGCTCATAGGTAGGCATCGATGACATATTGAACCTTCTTGGATACTCAGCATGTAAGATAATATCAGTGAATGGGGTATGGCTTCTCGAGATTCCTCAATCGCATTGGTCAAGCCTTGGCTCACTCTCACTAACTATCTAACCATGGCCGATAAGTTTAGCGTTTGGATAGTTGGAGCCAAGCGATGGTCGTGTTCCACCTCACGTGGATGGTCTGATCGATGTCTACGGGCCATTCCATGCCTTTTTGGTTCAACATCCTCTCGATGTACATCATGTGTGTTTATTTCATCATCGTTCCGAGGAGGTATCTGGTCAGCATTTTCTTGAAATCCAACATCCAGATTGCTCGTAGCATCAACGATATGTAACCCTACCGTCATTGGTTGAGATCATCCATCTAAAGAACGATCGACACCGATCGTTATTGCTCTATCTGGAACGATCAGTGGTAGATGAGTTGATGCTTCAACGTGGTATTCGTCATTCTATGGAGTTTACGTCTGTGATAATCATTTTATGAACTAGAACTCTCTGATGCAGAGCAAGGGGTAGGGTTCCTCCTTGCTTTCCCACACTATTGCTGATTGAGTTGGTTCATTAAATCGATATTGGATTGAATTTGCTGATTCAATTATTAACGGCTATCCACTAGCTCTCTCATCATATTTTGAAATTCTGCTCTTGTAATAGAATCAGCTGGATTTTGGATATTAACTAGATTGGCAGCATTCACATCCACTAGTTGACTGCTCGAGCCTTTTTGTTGGATGCTAGCATTCTAGTTTCCTTCTGCATTCTGAAAAGTAATTCTGGTGTTCCTAACCATTGTTAATAGCTTTACTTGGACTTTTGCAAATCTAAATATAAAAAGCGTGCTTCTTGAAGATAATTATGGATCTCCTTCGGAGGATTTATGCAATCCAATAGCAACAAAGGGATCTAAATAAACTGAGAATCCAGTATTCTCAGTGAAAGCAATAAAAATTTTGCACCAAAAATGGTCACAAACACCCAAGAATAGAATAGTAGAGAAATAATTGAATAGTAATCTAAATTAAAAAGAGGAGATAAGTAATTATGCAATCAGAGTAAAGCAATAATAGAAACACAAGGATTTATAGTGGCTCAACGTTGTGTGCCTGCTTCCACATTGAAGAATTCTCTTTATTGATCACTTGTAAATCTAATTACGTAGAAGAATAATGATAACACTTGATTACAATGGAGTTTAGAGTAACAAGAAGCATCCTGATCCCTTTAGTAAAGAATGAAGTTTGTATTTAAAGGTGAAGATGGCGAAAGATCATGCTGAAAATTCGGCAGAAGGCTCTCCAGATCCATAGGGGCCCACCAGAACGATCACATATACTAATACTTCATTTTTAACGATCAAGGTAAATAATTATTTTTGCCTCTGATTGATGTGAGATCGTTTGTGGTGGCTTTTCCATGTCCTTAGACCTTTCTCTCAAAGTTTGGTGTCATTCTGAGTTGTGGTTTGTGAGATATCAATCGATTTTGTCGAATATGGATCGTTCATGCACGGTCAGCATGTTTTTCCTAATTTTTATGAGTTTTGACATGCGATTATTTTTTTGGACTCCACTCTTCAATATGTTGATGCTCTGGAAGTTTCAAGTGCGTTGGACTTGTAAATTTTGAGATATCGATCGATCATCGTTGATTTATGCTGTTTTATGGATCGTTCCTGATCGATCCATATGGATTCTTCCTTTGTCCAACATACGAAATCCAATTGACTTGAAATTTGAAATGTTGCCTTACTAGGCCTTCCTTGTCATTTCATGCTAATTTCACCTTGATTGGTACCCGATCCGAATCCGCTCGACCATCGTCCGTAGTCTTGTATATAACTGAACCCCAAGATTGGTAACCATCAATTTTTAGCCAAGTCTTCGATTTCACGGCCTTTCCAAAAGGCGGGATAACATGCTGGCATTACATTGTTGCTTGGAGGATAGTGTAGCATTTCAAGTGGTATTTGTCAAAAAGTTAAAACGTAGCCTAAAGTCTCAGAACGAGGAATGACTAAAACAAGGGATATGCCGCAAGGTTTTATGGATCGCACCAATTAAGGTATTGTCATCACCCTTCTAGATTGATATTTATGGATTTGCTATGTGCATGTTAGCTCATGAGAAAAGGTTGCAATGCAACCGAGGTGATGAAATATCAGGTACTATCTAGTAAATGGTAGGCCGGTCCTGTCATGCAGAGGGTCCATGTGAGGCCCTCAGTACATTTTATCTAAAGATGTACTGTGATAGTAGGTACCACAGCACCTTGTCATTGTATGGAATCAATTCTCCAATACGTGCCTTTATGGACTTAGTTGTATACCTATTATGCTGGAATTTAATTAATGTAATAATTTTAGCTATGATTTCTAATTTATTTTAAACCCTAGACATTATTATAATATCATTGGATTTTCTATAAAATGGTTTGGTTATCGTAAGGTAAAAATACGTCAGTATTTATATGCGGCATGGTCTTATGAGATACCTTTATTTTTCAAAGTCTTTATAAGATATAACAGCCCTTGTGATTTAAGTTTCTCATGCTAGTTTACCAGATTGATCCGGGTATTATTTTCTTATAATACTCAGGTCAGACTAAGTACTTTTCTAGAGTATGTTTGGATGCTTTGTAGCTTCAGGAGACGAGCTGGATGCCTCCAAGATGTAGTTCTTTATTTTTATTTCCGCTGTGTTTTCTTGTTTGTATTTATCAGTGTTTGTAAGGACAGACTATTAGTACTATCCAGGTTGATGATAGGTTAGACTCGAATGTTGTTTGAATTTTAAAGTTTTTTTTGTAAATGTAATTTGGATATTATATATTACTCATTAGGATGTGAGATTTGTTTCTATCTTTTCTTTTATTTCACCCCAACAACCCACCTTTTCGGCACTTGGATGATCGACACATGAATATCGTGGATGTATTAGTGTCGACTCTAAAGGGTCGAAAAGGTGGGTCGTTATATGTGGTATCAAAGCTGAAGGTTAAGTGAGAACCTTGGTCCTGGTGGGGTAAACTCGGTAAGGATAGAGTAAGTGACACCCTAGAATGAGTTTGAGTGTATATATGTGAGAGCACATATTTGTATGTGCTATAAGATTATTTTACATTCTATTGACTGGTCTTTTGAGTGGCTTATGAATTCTGGTCGATGCACCTGATCAACGTTGTCGATAAGGGTTTCTAAACACTTGAATAAGACAAACAGACATAGTACTATTTTAATATTTTGTAAATGAAATAATTTTACCTATCATTATAGTTTATATACAAAGGATAATTTTCATAAATTGATATAGTTATTTTTGTTGTGATTGTTGTCGAGTGATAGTATTTAATTATCATCATTGTTGGTTGCTTACTTATGCTTGGCTGGCTTGTGAGCATCTATGGTGTAACCGAATTAGATATGAACACGATTTGACCATGAGGCATTCGTTAATAAGGGAGGCTTAACTAGTTTACCTAGTAAAAAGGGATTACTAATAAAAGAAGTTATGATATAAGGTGTGATTTATAAATTTGGATAGGATATAAAGAGGATTTTGTAAAATTAGATTGTAAGGTGTGATTTATAAATTAAAGAGAATTTTTGAGAATCTAAAATTTCGTTGCTTTTGGAAAGGATTTCAAATGTCTTTTGGGAAAAAGTAATAATAGTATCACTTAAAAGTACTTATGAGTATATTTCAAAAAGAATATTTAAGTAATGTACATTTTCTTGGGTCGGTTCGAGGAAAACAGCCCGATTAGTTTTGTGGTAATCTAAATAATCTTCTAAGTGACCATCAGATGTTTGCTTAGGCAAATGTTGTAGTGCACTTAGCGTATTCTTTCCTTTATCATTGTGTGATCGATACGGGTTCAAATCCGAACGAACCTAAAACAAGTCTTAGTAAATAAAGTGCTTATGCTATTTTATGTGTTTATAAGAAGTGTATATTCTATTGTTAAAAATTTAGTAAAGATTAGTATGTGATTTTAAGGTTTCTTGTTGTGTTGGTTTTAGGATACGATGTCTAGAGCTATCATAGAAGATTCAAGGAGGAGGTCTAGTTAATTGCGTAGGTAGACTGAGAGGCCGGGGATTTTTGACCTTCCTATTTCCGATGAGTAGGGTGAGTCAGGGGAGGAGCGATGGATGACGAGAGAGAGGTTCGGGTGAGCCATGGCTAGACATGGCATGGAGGTTCATAGCCTCCAAAGATCAGAAGAGGAGGAGCACTTGGAGTAGGAAGAGCTGGAGTTTGAGGATGTTGATGATTTTTGGGATATGGGCGAGATTATTCCAGAGCACCCTAGTAAGGAAGTGGTTGGTGTGGAAGAAGTAGACCTAGATGAAGAACTTGAGGAGTTTGTAGTGCTTGGGGAGCATGGCATGAATGGTTGGATCTTCGACGAGGATGCAGAATCCATAGGGCTGTCGGGCCCCCCAAAGGGGGACTATGATGAGGAGAGTTCTCTTTTAGAGAGTCTAGGGTCATTTTGTTTGGTCAATTCTTTGTGATATTTTTATCCTATATAATTGTGTTATATTTGTAGTATCTGGTTATTAGTTAGCTATATTAGGACTGCTGGTTGGATTGGGTCTCTTAGAAGATACCTTTTTATGTCTTTGGTATTCCTAGTATGTATGTTTGACTTGTTCTGGTATGATATATGGTTATTATCATTCTTTTAAAGGTTTCCTTTTTTACTTAGTAAATAGCTAGTAAGAATTTAAGAATCCTTTTTAGCCTTGCTTTTTCTGGTTTAGATTGTGGTGAAATCTCGGGGTCGAAATTCTTTTAAGGGGGAAGAATGTAACGACCCAGAATTTTATCGCTTCGATTTGTGAATATTTAGTTTATTTTAAATATTTAATTAATGTTTTTAATGGTTAAATAACCCTCATTAAATTTATAACTAATGGTAGAAAATTCATTTTTGAATTCTGCTTAGATAGATATGTTGTTTGACGAAAAAATTGAAAATATGACCGAAACCCCTTTTTCAGATTTTCAGCTTTTATCGAACAACAAGTTGTAGAAATTTGTAATACCCTTGTTATAAACTTTAAAATAACACTTAAATGTTTAAACATTTTTATTTTGAATGTATGAATAAAATAATAATGATAATAAGGATGTGTAATGTAAAATTTATTTAAATTTCAAATAAAAAGATTTCTTAAATGTGTAAATTAACAAAGGTACAAGGATTACTCAAAAATTCAACATGTTTTTAAATGTTTGGTACTTTGATGGTTTAAGAAATGATGGAAGAGTTCAAAACTTGATGTAACAACAATTTGGTCCAAGGGCATCTCTATTCTATTTATATTAATATTTATTTATTTAACTTTTTATATATACACTCCTCTCATTTCATATATCATACTTCATCTTCTTATTATCAACTCCATTTTTATTTCACTCAAGAGAAAAAAAGTTAAGCTTGGACTTTACAAGGTGAGAAATTTAATCTTTGTTTAAGTATATTTTGATAAAATAAGAAAAGTTGTACACTTGTCAATAACATGATTTTTGATATAAAATCATGTTTAAATAATTGTTTTTAAAAAAAAACCATATTTTTATTTGTATTTGCTTGGAAATGAAGATTTTAGGCTATTGTTAAATGGAAAAAACTTGTACATAGAGAAACTTGATTATAGGCACCATCCCTTCTTCTTTCCTTCTCCGTTCTTTTGAAAAATGAAAATCACCATTCTGCATCTCATCTTCAAAAATCGACATCTCCTTCCCCGTTCAAAATTAGCCGATGTGTTCAACTGTAAAGGTAGTAGGATTGGCTTCTAGTTTTTTTAAATAGGTGGGTGGGGTTTAGTCGAGTATGGTGGGATATATAGGTAAATTACAGCAAGAGGTCGTGTGCCGACAATTTTTCGACAAACACAAAGCGATGAACGAAGTACACAGTCATGTTCGTATCCATGAATCATGATTTTTGAAGCCAGTCTCATGATTTTAGAAGGTCGAGAATGGTCTTGGTGTCGGGATGAACTAATTCCATCCTAAAGTGGAACTCGGGCGATCTAGTGGGTTTGAGGGGAGTGATAGAGCTAGAGCAGCCTTGGGTCGAGGCAGAGACATGGTAGTGATTGGTGATGGAGCGGTGGCCAGAGTTGGTCGATTTAAGGTTTGATGGATTTGGGGTTTTGCATGCGTTTTGGGCGTTACTGACGAAGGTGGAGGCTACCTATTGGGCCGCGGGGTCAGTCGAAGGGGATGTGGGCTTCAACGGTTTAGATCGTAATGGTGGTGAAGGCTGGAATGGTCAAGGCATTAGTGGAAGTGGTCAAGGTGATCGTGTCTAGGTGTGTTTTGATATTGTGTTTGATGGTCGAAAATTGATTAGGCCATCGAAGGAGACGGTGATGGCACATGCAAGTAGTGCATGGTCGGAGGAGTTTGGGCATGCGGTCGGCACGATGGTCGGAGGACGATGGTGGTGTGCAAGGTGCACGGGACATGCACAAATTTTGGCTCCAGGTTTTGTTTTTAGGTAATTCGAATTTGGAGGTGAGTTAGGGAGAAGAAGCATTGGTTCGTTTGGGTTTGGAAATGGTAGCGTGGGCTAGGTTGGAGTTTGGGCCTGGGTGGTGAGATTTGTAGTGTTAAGTTAATAAAAATTTAATTTAATAAGTTTAAACTTTGAGAAATCATAACGCACCCATATGAAGTAGTTTGACCCACGGATTTCGATGTTAGGTTCATATAAACTTGCAGACCATATTTGTAAAATTATTTGACAGGTTTGTTGAAGTGTGAATTGTTGGTAAATTAATAGTCATAGAAAATAATTATGTCGTGAGGTAATTATATTTTATAACTAACATTCCATTAGCATAATAAAACACCGTTCTGTTGTATTTAAATTGAGTAGATTATGTTGGACATCTATTTAGCAGAATAAATCCCCATTCTGCTATTTTAGTAATTTGGAAATTATTTATATGGCTGTTGACTTGGATAAGTGATGTGTTATCTATAGATTGATAATTATGGATTTTATTTACATATTTGTTGCTTCTATAAATATTAGTGATATGACTTGGGATGTTGAACCAAAATAAGTGCTAGCTTGTTTAAGTGCCATTGTGGTCGCTAACCTTTTTCCAAATTTTAAAGGAAATGGATTTAAAATTTACTTTAACTTTATAATATTTTGAAGTAGAGTGTTTTCTATATTTAAATTTTTAAATTTAATTAATTATTTGGATAATAATATTTTAAAGTTATTTAATTATTTTAGTAACGATATTTTAAAGTTAATTAATTATTTTATAAATGATGTTTTAAATTAATTACTTATTTTATTAATGATGTTTAAATTAATTAATCATTTTATTAATACTGTTTTGGTTAATTTATTTATTTAATGATGGTGTCTAAGTTAATTTAATAAATTTAATAATGTGTTTTAAATGATAATATTGTTTTATAAAAGGTGTTTAAAGTTAATAAATTGTTTTATAAAAGAGAATTATTTTTTTAAATGAAGGATTTAATGAAAGAGTTATAAAATTGAGAAGAGATCTTTGAAATTTGGAAAGTGGTTCAGTTTGTAAAAACTTGGATTTTAAATGAATTATATACAGAGATATTTAAAAACACATACTTAACATTAAACTTCGAGGTAGGGAAACTTCCACCTATCCTAAAGGGTAAGAATGTTGTTAAGTCAAGATGGGATGTACTAATACCCCAACTTGAACGACTTCGCTGTTATCCGAAGAATAGTCTAAGTTTGAAATCGAATATTGATGTTTGGTGTATAAAGTATTATTTCCATAGATAATTTGGATCAATTATAAAAGCCAAGTTTATGAAATTAATAAATAACTCTTCTTAATTATGGTGGTATGGAAACCTTTTTCCATACTTAACATTGAAGGATAAGTGGCTTTTGAACCTAAAATGGCACAAACACCCAATGGATTTAGTAGAGAATAAAAGTGAAGAAAATAAATGAAAACGAGTAAGAAAGTACACACAGAGTTTATAGTGGTTCGGCAGATCTTGGACTATGCCCACTTAATGATTTTTATTGCTTATATTCAACTAGAAGGCGGAAGTTCTTACGGGTCGGTACAACTCCAACATAGGTTACAAGAAATTGGAGAAAGGAGAGTAAGAGCCAGAAGATCCCAAAAATGAGCCATACCTTCATATTTATAGAGGTAGAGGCCTAAAATCTCGTCCAGATGATCTCCACCTCGTTTTCCATGCTACAGACTGTTTCTCCAAGAAAATAGGATGTCGCCTCAGCAATTTGCATGGGTCGGTAAGACTCCAAGGGCTTGGGTCGCTACGACTCCTTAAGATGTCTAATCTAGTCATCTTGAACTCTTCGCTTTGGGTTGTCTTGTGGTTAGCTTCGTGATTCCATAGTTGTTTGCATCAATAATAGCCTATTTTGGAGTCCAAATGACGGAGTCATGGAAGAAAAGAGTTGCTAATTCAAGAGTTCATGGAGATCGATGGAGTATTGCATTAGATCAACAAAACAACATTTGGATCGTGCTTCTAGCATTGCGTAGGTTATGTAGGCAGAAGATGGGACCCACCGGTGGAGGGAAGTTGGATCGGTGCCGACCTATAGAGTTAGGTCGGTACCAATCCACCACTTTGGTAGATCGAAGATTCTTTTGGCCTGAATTGGCTTAGTCTTTGTTAACTTGAACAAACTTGGAGTACGGCGCCAGAAATTTGAGTGTTTGCTTAATGCTCGACTTGAATAATTTCTGAGATATTTATGCTCTGTGTTTTTCTTCATTTGCTTGGGGTCAGACCCGAGATTTTGTATGTCCAACCCGAGACTTCTGTATGTCCGACCCAGGTTCTCTTGCTTGGAGTTAGACCTGAGATTCTTATGTGTTCGACCTGAGTATCCATGGGTCGGTATCGATCCAACCACTTGGGTTGGTATCAGACCAACTTTGGACCGCGCTTGGGATTTCTGCATGGATTGCTTCGGGTCGCGCTCGGAGTTTTTCCAAGGCTATCCTGCTTCGAGTCAGACCTGAGAATTTTTTGGGTTTACTCTGAGTCGGCTCTTCCAAAAACTTGAGCTTCCAAATTTTCAATTTTTTTCGCTCATTCTTTATATTTCTTTTTTCTTGCTTTTTTATGATATTCTCAAAGTTCTTTGGTTATTTCTCCATCGTTCGCTCGTCCAATTCGATCGTTTTAGTCTGTTCGAAAGCTACGGTAAATTCAGCTGTAACGCCTGCTTTCCAAAGTACGACTTGTGAATTCTTGGCTGTACTTGGCCTTCGGTCTTCGTAGTTGTCTCTTCAGGAAATTTACCTTGATAACTTCGAAGTTTGACTCATCAAGTTTGTTCGTATACTGCCTGGTCAAAAGGTGGGATAACAAGTGGTTTGGGTTTATCGTAAACAATATTTTAAATGATATTGTTTTTGATCCAATTAATATGATTTTTGGGAATAGGAAATCTTTCTTAAATGGTTTGAGAATATACTTATACCAGTGAGATAAGCATATGAATATTTCTGTAAATAACTAAGATTTAATTAATGTAGATTAATTGAAAGAGACTTAGTGGATTCAATAAGAAATTAAATCTATGTTGGATTGTTTATTTATTTGTTAATTAAATAACCGAGTATTAAATCTTGACCAATTTTTAACTCTGCAAGTACATAAGAGAAAAACGAGAATTACATGGTACTGTTATCTTTGTTGATACTACTATACGTATAAACTCTTGTGATCTTCTTGGACAAATGATATAGAAATCCATCCACTTAAATGGTTAGGAGGTGATCTCCACTCTTATGTATTATCGGTATATTTTCAAAAGAATCAAAGTTGAGTTACTGGAAACTATCGAATATTGGTTCGAAGAGACATAGATTGGGTAAGTATGGATTATCTAAAAACTGCTTCGAACCAACTCAAGTGTATGATTGGAAGCATCTTGAAGATGATGGAATTGAATTTGGAGCACTTTGAAGTGTAAGGGGTACTTGCTATAATCCTGAGGATGATTCCAAAAAGAATGTAGTAGTAGTGCCTTCGGTTTGTTCATATCGTGAACGACTTGTATGGATGAATGCTGACATTGCACTTTTGTTTGGAGGGCAATATAGCATTCTAAGTGGAATTTTCCAAAATGGTAAAACGTAGCCTCAAGCTTCACAACCGAGAATGGCTAAAACAGGGGTTATGCCACAAGTCTATGTGCTCGCACCCGTTAGGGTATTGTCATCATCTTTTTAGATTGATATTTATGGATTTGGTTGTGCATGTGAGCTCATGAGAAAATGTTGCAAAACAAACGGGGTGATGAAATATTCGATATTATCCAGTAAGAGGTAGGCTGGTCTTATCATGCAGGAGGTCCATGTGAGGCCCTCGGTACATTTTATCTAGAGGTGTACTATGCTAGGTGGTACCCTAGTGCCTTTTCATTGTATGGAATCCATTCTCCAATGCATGCCATTACAAACTTAGCTGTATACCTATTATGCTGGAATTTAATTAATGTAACAATTTTGGCTATGATTTCTAATTTATTCTAAACCCTAGACATTATTATAATACCACTGGGTTTCCTATAAAATGGTTTGGTTATCGTAAGATAAAAACCCATCTGTGTTTATGTGTGCCATGGTCTGATGAGATACCTTTATTTTTCAAAGGTTTTTATAAGATATAACAACCCTTTGATTTGAGTTTCTCACACTGATTTACCAGACTGATCCGAATGTTATTTTCTTATAATACTCGGGCCAGACCGAGCATTTTTCCAGAGTTAGCTTTGGATGCTTTGGAGCTTCAGAAGACGAGCCAGATGCGTCCAAGATGTTTCTTCGTATGTTTATTTCCGCTGTGTTTTCTTGTTCATATTTATCAGTATTTATAAGGATAGGTTATTATAACTATCCAAACTTATGATAGGTTAGACTCTAATGTTGTTTGAATATTAAAGTTTTCTTTTGTAAATGTAATATGGATATTATATATTACTCATCACGATGTGAGATATGTTTCTGTCTTTTCTTTTCCTTCATCCTAACAAACTTTATTTTCGATACTTGGATGTTCGGCACAGGAATACCATAGATGTATTAATGTCGACTCTTAAGGATCGAAATGACGGTCGTCACACCAAGATCACTATAGAATTTAGCATGACCATTAGCTGTTGTAATAGTTCTTATGTGAGGCAGCATTGTAGATCTCAGATTGAGAATTGCTCTCCATACCCAGCTACAATTTTGATGTAGTCCATTAACTAGAAATCTTTTTTACCAATATTATGCCTGAGAGTTTAGAGAACCTAAATATTGTTCTTTTTATTTAGCAAGTTGTCAAAGCATTTGCTAAATGCCTCTTTGTTTCAATTGAGAAAGTTGATGATGCCTAACCCATCATATTTCTTTTTCATTTCAAATTTATGGAAGGCTAATGGTTTCAGCTTAGTGGAGTGCATATTACTAGTCCATAAAAAGTTACTCATTTCTCTCCTCATCATCAGATAAGCTTCTTATGTAGAAGGAAAGTTTAGCACCGGTATGAAAAGTATGCAAAAATGATAGAATTTATTAGCACTAGACAACCTGCTTGAGATAAGAATCTATTAGGCCAGAAATTCATTGACTTAGTGATTTTAGCATAAAGGCCAAGGCACTGGGTTATGGTTATTTTGGAGGTTGCAATTGGTATACAAAGATAAAAGGAAGATTCAGAACCAGTGTGAAGGCATGACATTGACCTAATGCAGCTAGCATGGACATCAGTCACTCCAGCCATTGATATACTTGATTTTTGAGGGTTGATATAGAGCCTAAAGAAAGAGTAGAATTCCTAAAGCACATCAAGAATGCATTGTATTTAGACAACAATAGTCTTAGTAAAGAGGATAACATCATTTGCAAACATCAACACGGTAATCATTGGGTCCTTACATTTAGGGTGCAACATATAAAGTTTTGCTGGCAACACATTAAGAGATCATTATTGTTAGAACTCCATAACCAATATAAATAGATAGGAGGACAATGGGTTGCATTGTCTAATGCATTGTTTACTTTTGAAATAAACAACTGTAGATCCATTGTAGCATATAGGGAAATTTGCAGTAGATATATATTTATATAAGTATTAACTTATTTATCACTTTTGTAATTTAACTCACTTATATAATGTATACATGTTTTTATTAATTAGAATCTAATTTAATTAATTTGATTCTTATTAACTAAATCATATTTAATTATTTTAGTTTATTTTGTATAAAATTCTAAAACTTTTATAGTACTTATCTTAAACTATTTAAGATAGCTAATCAATTGTAATATTTACAGTTTGTTTGCATATACATATCAACATATGCATACATTTCAATTAATTAACTTTTAATTAATTTTATTTAATTAAGTAATTTTAATTAATTTGAAATTTATATTTAATTTACGAGAAACAATTTTAAGATAAATATATAACTATAACAAATTTAATTATATGCCAATACCAATATATACTTATTATTTAATCAACTTTTAATTAAGTAATTTGAATAATCATATTAATTAAAATTTTCAAAATTAATTACTTAATTTCTTGAAACAATTTTAAAATTTGAATGCATTTCATAATTTTTATAAAATTTCCAATTTATATTTTAAACTTAACTTTTAAACCTAAAATATAATTACAAATATTCAAACAAATTAAATTATCCCAAGGCCCTAAATAATTTGATCCATTATATTGGGGATAACTTTTAGGCTTACTTTATCCTTTGGGCCAGACCAGTAGCTAGGTAGGGCATAGTATGTATTACCCAAATCCAACTTGAGACGCTACCTTTATGAACACCCTACTAAATGGGTAGGCTTTAATCAGTTAGCCTTAACATCTCTAATTTACAATGTATAGACCACTGGGCTCTAATACCATTGAGGGTACTGGACCAATCGAAAGCGGATGAAATAGGTAGATTTCAAAAAAAAACCTATTTTTTGATCTATTAGGCTTATAAAGTCTAAAGAGCTTATTAGATCCAATCTAATATAGTTTTAAATAAAATCTTACTTTATTTATTTTGGTTGAAAAACGAGTCTTAATTTATTTAAAATTTAATCAATATGAGATTTATATAAAATAGAGGACATCAAATTTCTTGTGTATGTGTGTGTAACAATTACTCGTTAAAGTTAATTTAGAGATGGAAACCTTTTCTCTCTCTCTCTCAAACTTATTCGATTAATTAAGAGAAGATTTTGTTTTATTTAGAGATACCATTTCATTTTTCTCTCTTTAATTAAACTGATTGATTTATCTAATGACATATATGATCAAATTTATATTTGGCGTACATAGTGAGTATATCCAAATATACTCAAATGTAAAATGTTTAAGTGAAACATACAAACTATATACATGGCTAATCTGACCGTATATAGGTGTTTCGATTTACACTGCAACAGACCCATTTGTACCTTATATACATGTCTTTGTTGTCCCCAGTTTTCAGTTATACACACACAAACATACACATATGTATCCATGTGTGTGTATTCAAATTAAGTTTGATTGTTTTATATGTTTTAAAATCTAAAATTAACAATTATAAATCTAGTTTAAATTAAAGAAGAGTTTAAATTAAAGAAGGGTTTAAATTAAAGAAGGGTTTAAAATTAAATTTTATAGTTTTACACAAAAGTCCATTTTATGGACTTTGAGTTAAAATAACACACACACTCTTATATAATAATTGCAAACAATGTTTTAATTTTTTTGATTCCAATAGGATAGGAGTTTTGGCAGCTAGGAGAGGATAAAAAAGAAGCATAACCGGACGTTAGAAAATGTCCCGATGAACTTCACACTTTATGTCGCTAACATCTATGTCGACCGTTGTTTCTTAACAACACCTGAAATAAGACTGTATCTATGTATATGTGTGTGTGTATCTGTATGTGTGTGTGTAAAGTTTGTAATATAATATACATTTTAAAATTATATTAACATATTAAAATCTAATTTTAACTTAAGAGAGATTCAAAAGGTTTATGATGTTTTACAAAAAAGTCTAGATATATATTGTTAAATTAAAACAACTTTTAAACAAAAGTAAAAATAACTAAATGAATTAAATTCAAAACAACAAACATGTAAAACATGTATTCAGTTTCAAAATTAATTTCGAATAAACAGTATATATAGTTTATTCATGTTTGTATATATAACAAGTAATAAAAATATATCAGTTAACTAAAAATCAGTTTTCAATCAAAAATTGTTTTGTTTTTTTGTTAAACAATAATTTCTAAAACAATAACAAACTAGATATGACAACTTAGACACATAAATTCATTGTAAAAGGTTTAGATCTAACTATATAAACAATATGAACAAATAATTAAATGAGATGTGGCAAAAAGGGATCTAAACTATATAGCTAGACAAACATATAAATAGACGAGATGTAGAAGTATAAGATCTGTAACATTCAAAATTGATGAACAGATGAATAAATAAAATTAGAATGTTACCTTAAGATGTAGCTTAAAAAATGCACCCTGAATGATGAATAAAGCTGCTAAATCTAAATGAATTAACCTTCAAACATTGCAACAATCTTAAGCACCAACTTTTATTTATTTATTTTTGATTTTGTATTTGGAAATTTAATGGCAAGAAAGCCATTAAATTTCGGCCATGGGAAAGAGGAGGAGAGAAATAAAATGAATTATCATGAGAGTTGATGAATGAAAGAAAGAAATTTGGTTTTAAAAGAACCATTCAAATCTTTCCAGTTCCTTCCTTAAAACCTTTTCCTCTTTAATTTCTCATTAAATCTCAATTAAATCCCTTTCCCCCATAATGTGTGGTTGGCCAAAAATGTGCCTAGATGATTCTTCAAAATTCTCAAACCAAAATTGTAATTGATTGATTTAAATCAAATTTAAATGTTTATCGACATCATATACCAATGTGTACATATATAAAGTTTATATATGCACTTTATTGAAGACTAATGACATTAAAACAAATTGAATAAAATATGATAATTAATATTTCCAATATATCAATTAATTTAAAATGATTATAAATTAATTAAATCATGTAGTTCTCAGAGTATTCATCATTACAGTTGTGTGATTCAAAGGTGTAAATTTTGTAAGCGGTTAATATCAAACAATTCGAATATTGACATTAACATGTCACCTTATTTGGCGGTGTGACATTTTGGCTGAATTTATTGCATACACATCTTTTTGTTAAAATCTAATTTTACTATTATATGTAGTATCCTATAGTAACGATCTCTTCGTCAAAACTATATCATTTTAGGAATTATAGAATTTGGTTTTAGTAAAAATTCCAATATCATCCACATTCAACTTGATTAGTCCAAACACAAAATCCTTGGTTCAATAATAATAATGATTATTAACCATACAACTTTGGCCAAAAACTTTGACTTTTAGTTGACTACAGTTGATAATGATATTAACCCCATATAACTGAGGAGACGAATTCTATACTGAATAGTTTTTTGCTTCTAATGCATCAACTCAAACCCAACTATAGCCGTTGGAAGGACGCCATGTCATGATTTAACTATAATCAAAGTAGTGTGTCCACGTTGAAGTTCAACAGTATTTTCAAGTTGAGAGGACCATGTAATATCATCACTTTGAGATTCTCTGTTTGACCTTAGTTATATTGTATCCTATAGAAAACTCTCATGTGAGTCATTCCATAGTTTTCTAGTAACTATCAATACATAACCCCTTCGTGCCCCCAGCTACTATGAGTAATCCATTGCCTAACATTTGAAGAGCACTACATACTCCAGTCTCAATGGATGAATCGATATCCTTTCTTGAAACATCTTAACTAGGAATATTTAAAATAATATGTTATTTTAATGTGATAAACTTTCCATGATTACAACACATTGTAATTACCATCCTATAATATATAATTTAAGGATTTTCTATTTAATATACATAAATTGAATAATTAATTAGCTTATCACAATATGACAAGTATATAACTGAAAGAAAAACACATTTTATTATGAACAAGATTGGTTATCATGTTTGACATATGTAACATATTACATAATTTCCAATAGGGTATACCCCTAACTCTTTTAACTTCATATTGTCGATGCATCAGAAATCCATCTCATATGCTTCGCATAAGCATTTTAGTGTGGGATTTGTGTATATCGTTAGGGATAGTTCAAATATCCTTTTATACCAATTATAAAAGATTTTATTTTCAAATCCAATATCAAGGTTAAAGAACCAAATTAAAACTGATTACAACATGGGTACACCATTAATAATTAATAGTATGTTGATTACTTATAGTTTCAAAAATGTTTGAGTATCTTCTAATGTATTTTCTTATAGACAAATGCTACCTCTGAATTCTGATTGGAAATCAAACTATTTGCTTTCTTTGTAATATTTATTCAATTCTAATGCTTATCAAATAATACGGTCTTTGGATCCTATCCTATACTTACAAACTCAATCATCACTCCCACTGACTTTGTGACATTTTGGTTATCATGTGCAAACAGAGCTATTCTAAATCAGTACTTAGAATTTCTCTTCAACATATATGTACCAAAACTCAAAGTCATTCTAGGCTATAATTTTGTGAGTAGAATCTGAATTAACTTAAGCACATTGACTAATTATCCCTTTACGCTAATTTCACAATTGAAATTTATGAGGTTATCCTTGTTAATATTGCTTGCTATACACTAACCACATCGTCTTGTTCCTTTCCAAGAAATACCAAAGACCGATGGATCATATCCATTTAGGTACAACTATCAAAATCGTATTTTCATAATGTACTTGGAATTCATTTCAGATTTAAATCACAGTGCAATGTGGCAGAGTCTATACTATTCATGGCTCATTGACGATTGAGTAAATTATTATTACTACTAGTTCTTATCTCAGTACCGATCAGAGACTCATAGTTTCTCTTTTAGCATACGAGAATTCTTATTAGACATTCTAATCAGTTGTGTCCATTTTAGGATGGTTAATTTTATTTCATCTTATGTAATCAGTTTCCTCATTAGAGTATTTAGATCATGTCCAAGTCCATTGTACTGCCGCTAATTTCTATTGTTGGTCGATCCCAAACTCCTTTAGGGTGGAGCGAATAAGGTCTACTATGGGAGAATCTTGTGTAGCCTCTCGACTCACACAATGTTTTATTTCTAGATATAACAATTGTTTCTCGATGCGATGGAATATGCATTCAAAAACATTTTAGAAATTCCTTTATACTTACATTCAACTGAATTAGTTTCGTATTTACGAATCTTATATTCTTAACATTAATTAGATAACCACACATTTTAAACTATTTAAGATTAGGGTTTCTTGTTAGCTCATATCTTATATGATCTCATAAACTAAGATTTAGATGAATTAAATTTAACATATGTATTTACTCCTAAGTACATATCCTTAATACAAAGATGTTAACTCAACCTCACTCATCATCAATCATTCTTTTTCTAACAATGTCTGATTAACCCTTATTGATACATTAAATTAAAATGAAAATTAAATAAGTAAGAATCAAAAGATAAGAGATAAAAACATAAATTTTAAAGTGGTTTAACCAAAATCTTATGCCTACATTCAATGTCCACTTTATTTCTTATAGGATTCACAAATACAGCAAAATTACAATCGGTTTCAGTTCTAGAAAAGATATCAAATTTGGCAGCAGCTCCACGTAGAATTCAAGTAAAATTCCAAAAAGTCCTTTTCTAATTGATGTGTGTTCTCTATAGATGAATTCCAGCATCAAAATCTCTATATCTGATTTGAGCAGACAAATATCTCTAGATCTGAAGTTCCAGCACGAAGGAAAGATCAAATCACATGATTTTCGGCAATCAATATCATTCGGTACCGACCAATATGAGTCGGTACCGACTGATAGCCTTGACTTTCTCTTCTATTTTCCTTTTCTTTAACCGATGTCTTCAACTCTTAGATGCAAAAATCTTGGAATCATTATTGTTCGATGTCGATCGATATGGATCAGCATCACCCCATATCACTGCACTAGCACCTATCTTTTCAACTTCAAGCTTTGATCTATACAAGAGTAGAGGTGTACCATAATCCATATAGTTTAGTACTAACCCATATATTTAGTACTAACCTATAGGTATTTCTCCATATAAAGCCAAACTTCATGTAATATTCATCCTCAAAGTTCTCCAATCTTCTTCATCCATTCCTTTATTATTTCATAGTCCAGATTCATCGAAATGTCGCTTGGTTCAAATATCGAATAAAACTTGCACTTCAAAATATGATTTTTTAGTAACAAAAGTTACTTTGGATCGAGAGAAGCGATTGAATCCAAATCTATAAAGATGCCACTACCATCTTAACCGTTTTCATGAAACATTGCATCTTTTATGAGGGTATCGACATGTTGTTTTAAACAACTATTGAATTACATTCACTCGATAGATATAAACGTTGATGTCTCCCATCCGAAGTCTTCAAATAACTCTACGAATCTCCTAAAAGATATTTCATTCTTCGTCTAGGTAGATTCCTATTCTCTTTTTCATAATTTCATTTTTATATATGAATAATGTTAGAAAGTAAAATATGAGAAAGTAAAGGACACAATTGAATAAAATTAAACTTTTTATTTACTCTTTTCTATACAAAATTAAAGCCATGCATGTACAAAAATAGCAGTATATGTACAAGGAGACAAAAATCAAATAGTCAAAAGAAGAAGTCAAAAGCATCACTTCTTCTTTGGATTGCATTTGATAGTAAGCTTCTTCAGACATTGCTTTTTCAGCATGTTGGTGCGTGTCGGGAGAGTGTCCTCGTCAAGAAAGAAGACTCATCAATGAAAATAATATGTGTCTTTCTCTTGCTTTCTTGGTCTCCCTGAGGGTAACAAGATCAGTAACGACAAAGGGGAGTGTTGGAATCTCGAAAGTAGTAAGGGGAATGGTCGATCTTCGAGTGAGGACCACAGTTGATTTGGTTCTTTACCACCTTCAATATAATTGTTATCCAGCATTTTGACCCGGCTATATCCGAACTGATTAGACAAGTTAGATCCAACTGTCATTAAGGCCAATGAATTCAGAGTGATGATTGTGGGATCCAGAAGTCAAGTACAAATGGTAATATGAATTGGTGATCGAATGAAATCAAGAGATATATTATACAAAAAATTTTAAGTACGGAATATAGTTCAACGTAGAAAAGGAATCAACTATAATCCCTCTCAATAATAAGGATTGGCATATTTCAGCCAAGCAAGTGCAACTCAATGGAAAACAATCAATATCTCAAGATCTATAAGTCCAATGAATATGAAATTTTGAGAACAATATGTGGCGACCCTATGGAGCTTACCCTAGGGATCGCACCTCCAAAACCAAGAGGGAACGACCCTCTTCCCTGCATAGGGATCGGCTAGAATCAGGTGACAACATACACTGCAATAAAGGTCGAGCAATAACTCAAGTTCTACTAATCCAATTGGCATGAAACTTGGAGGCTAAGCATATTACAATGCAAAGAAATCCTCATAGGGATCGCACCGCCAAATTCCTCCAAAATAGGGATCGGTACTGATCCTTATTCCTTGGGATTTGGGCCAGCGATCCCTCTTATGGGTCCGTATGGTTTTGGAGATCCTTCTTCTGAATGTTCAGAGAGATATTTCGCCATCTTCCTCTATAAATACTAGCTTGATTGTTCATCTTCGGGACCTTTGCGCTGCCTTTTGCTTTGTACTCTATTGTAACTAAGGATTTTCATCTGATCCCTATTGTACTCAGTTTACAAAGTGGTTAATAAAGCTATCTATTCAAAGTGGACATAGTCAACAATGCTGGACTACTATAAATCACTGCCTTCTTTTTACTGCTTTGATTTTCTGTTATTTAACTGCTTGTTTCCTCTATTTTCATTTTATATTCTTTATTTAGTTCTCTACAAAAATATTTATTGGGTGTTTGTGCCAATTTTTGGTGCAAAAATTTTGACACTTTCACTGAGAAAGAAGATTCTCAACTCTATTTGGATCCCTTTGCTGCTAGTGGATTGCATAAATCCCCCAAAGAGATCCATAATTATCTTCAAGTAGTATATCCGTTCTATTTAGATTTGCAAAAGTCTAAGAAAAACTATCAATAATGATTAGGAATGCCAGATCTACCTCTCAAAACTTAGAAGGAAACGAGACCACTAACATCTAGCAAGGAGACTCGATCAATCTACCAGTAGATATGAATGATGCTAATCCAGTTGATGTCCATAATCGAGCAGATTCCATCACAAGAGCTGATTTTCATAATCCGACGAGAGAGCTAGTGGATAGCCGTCGACAGTTGAACTAGCATATTCAATCTAATATCGATCTAATGAGTCAACTCAGAGATCAATAGCGTGGGAAAACTAGGAGAGAGCTAACCCCTTATTCTGCATCGGAGAGTTCGAGTTTGTCAAATGATTATCACAGATGCAGACGCTGAAGAACTGACGAATATCACATAGAAGCTTCCGGACATCAACATGCAAACCAACCGTGCTTGCCGAGACCGATCAATGCCTGTCCCTTTATAAGGATCAGGGTCGATCCCTCCTTCAGAGAAGGAAGCTTGCGTTTTCATGTTGGAGCACAAGCAGGAGCTATTGCGATTGATTTGGATACTGGAGTTCAGGTGGATGTAGACCAGTTATCTCCCCAGAATAACGATAAAGTGAACGTATGTGATATACATCGTAAGGATGTTGAGCCAATAAGGTATGGAATGGCCCATAGACATCGACTGGACCATTCACATGAAGTGGAGCATGAATACCACTTGGCTCCAACTATCCAAACGCAGACTTGTCAGCTATGGTTAGACAGCTAGTAAGGGAGAGCCATGGCTTGACCAAAGACGACTGGAGAATCTCGAGGAGCCATACCCCCATTAACCGACAATGTCTTACATGTGGGAGATCCAAGGAGGTTCAATATGTCGTCAATGCCTGCCTATGAGGGAAAAACCGACTCTAGGCAGCACATTATGAGATATGAATGGCTACAGATTTCGCACAAGCTGATGATGCAACAAAATGTAGATGTTTTCCTATTACTCTCTCTCTGGCATAACAACGATGTGGTTTACTAGATTACCCCATGGTCAATCTCTAGATTTGATGATTTGGCAACAAAGTTTGTGGAGCAGTTCTGTATGATGCAACTTGCCCCAAAGATGTAATGTCTCTATCCAGTGTGATCCAAGCTCTGGAAGAATCGCTGAAAGGTTATTTAGAGAGATTTCATACGGCCATCACAGAGGTCAGTAATCTGAATGTCCATTCAATATTGATGGCGGTAACAAGAGGGATTGACCAAGAATATGCCTTTGGCGATTGGTTAGATAGCAAACCACCCGCAACGTTGGAGCATTTTTATATAAAAGCAGCCCAATATTTGAGGAAAGAGTAAGCTAGATGCTCTAGTAAGAAGAATGTTGTAGGATAGAGTTGAGAGGGAGTGCAAAGTAACATTGCAGTGAAACAGTCTAGGGAGAGTTTTGGAAAAGTTCAAGTGAATGTCCAAAATAAACCGAATCAGCAAAAGAAAAGCGGTTATCGAAACCATGAACGAAAGAGGGATTCTTGAAGAGGAAAGCCTAGGATTTCAATATATGATACCTACACACCACTGAATACATCTTTAGAGAAAATCTACTTGTCTACATGTAATACCATGCAGTATAGGAAGCCACCTCCAAAAGAATTGATGGAGAAGCAGAAGCAGACTGGAAAATATTACCGGTTGCACAAATGCTATGGTCATAACACCAATGAATGTAGGCATCTCCAGGATGTTATCGAGAAACTGATTCGGGAAGGAAACTACAGTAGTTTGTTAAAGCTCCATAGGATGGCGGGTATGGGACATCCGACCCCAACCGAGGACAAGCGTCGCACAGGGCCGAGGAGCCTGCATGGACTGGTGGAAGATTAGCGATCACCACAATAGTTAGATGACCGCACCTAGTTGATAAGAGCTGGCACGATATGGAGTGTTATGCTAGCCAATCAAGCATGTGGTTTAATGTTGTTATTATACGGAAGACGGGGATCCGGCAAATAGTGGTGCACAATGGCAGGCGATATTGTAGTCGGAAACAGAGATGCAGATAAGGTGGAGGCACTGACAATCTACCCAGTATCATTTCGGCCATGATCGGCCCCGCCTGAGTGAGGAGGATCTTGATTAACTGTGGTAGTTACATGAATATAATTTTCAAAAATTCTTACGATCGGATGAAGATGGAAACCAAGGACTTGGAGCCGTCTAAAGCTCGCATTTAAGGCTTTAATGGTGCTATGACCGAAGCTATCGGTTATGTCGAGTTGCCTGTGGAATTGGGAGAAGGTGACCACAGAAGAGTGTGGATGTTGCCATTTGTCGTCTTGGATGTTGACTCTCCATATAGTGCTTTTCTGGGCCGACTAGCCCTAGCAATATTTCGGGCAGCTCTTTCCCCGTGGTGTTTGACTTTGAAGTTTCCAACCGGTAATAGTGTTGAAGTTGTGCATGGTGATCAGGCGACCAAACGTGCCTGGTATGTGGCTGAATTGAGGGACACTCAACGGAAGGAGAAAAGTAAGTGGTGGACAAGTCTCTCCACATCCAAACCACCAAAGATTGACAACCATCTCTTGGGCCTTGGCTCGGGTGCCACATTCAGTTCTATGAAGACATAGATCCAAGGGATGATGAGGAGGAGCCCAAAGAGACCCAGGCTGCACCGGTTGAGCTAACGATTAACATTACAGTCAGCCATGATGACCTGTCATGGGTCCTAAAAATTGGATCACAGCTCAGCCCCTCGATGTTGAAAGAAATTGCTAGTTTTCTCCAAGAAAACCTTGACGTGTTCGTTTGGACTCACTATGACATGTGTCGAATTTCACCTGCCATTGCGAGCCATGCATTAAATATCATCCCGAGGCATGTCTCGATGGAACAGAAAAGGCACGGCATGGAACCAGAGAGATCTTTTGCTCTTAAAGAGGAGGTGGATAGGCTCAAAAGCAATGGGTTTATTCATGATGCCTCTACCCTAAATTGGTATCCAATCCTGTACTTGTGAGAAAGACAAATGAAAAATGGCAAACATGCATTGATTACTCGGATTTAAACAAGGCATGTCTAAAAGATAGTTTTCCCCTTTCAAAGATCGACCAGCTGGTAGACTCAACCGCAGGACACAAGTTACTATCTTTCATGGATGCGTACTCTGGATATAACCAAACCCTGATGTAAATTCTTGATCAGAAGTACACCAGCATCATTACTGACATTGGATTGTATTGCTATGTGGTAATGCTATTTGAATTAAAGAATGCTAGAGCAACTTATCAGCACCTAGTCAACCGAATGTTTAAAGATTAGATTGTAATGACAATGAAGGTATACATGGATGATATGCTTGTGAAGTCATAACGGTCAAGCGACCACATTAGAGACTTAGCAGATATGTTCGATATCTTCTGATATTACAAAATGAAGACCAATCCTCAGAAATATTCCTTTATGGTCGCATTAGGAAAGTTCTTGGGTTTTATCGTCAATGCTCATGGGATCAAAGCTAATCCCGAGAAAATTTGAGCAATTCACAACATCCAAGCGCCAAAGACCATCAAACAAGTGCAGAGCCTAAATAGGATGGTTGCCGCCCTAAATCGATTTATTTCTAGGGATATTGATAAATGCATTTCATTCTTTGACCTAATTAGAAGAGGGAAAAGGAACTTTGAGTGGATATATGAGTGTGAAAATACATTCCAAGCTTTGGTGAACCACTTAGAGAGACCTCCAATCTTGTCAAAGCTGATGGATCATGAAGACTTGTATATCCACTTGGCCGTGTCGGTACACGCTAATAAGTGCTGCACTGCTTCACAAGGAGAATCAAATCCAGAAACCAGTCTATTATGTTAGCAAGAAATTAACAAGAGCTAAAACGAACTTTCTAAAGATAGAGAAATTGGCGTACTACTTGTTGATTGCTTCACGAAAGCTCCGCCCCTATATTCAGGCTCATCCTATCAATGTTTACACCAATCAACCATTATGATAGGTCCTACAGCGATCCGAGACGTCTGGAAGGTTACTCAAGTGGAACACCGAGCCGAGCCAATTCGGCATCACTTATCTCCCTCAGAGAGCCATCCAGGGATAGGCATCGACAGACTTTATAGCAGAATTCATGGCACAGTATGATCTCCCAGAGAGCGGCGGAGTCCCTACCATTCAGTGGAAAATATATATGGATAGAGCATCCAAGGATCATCGTTCTGGAGCTATAATCATGCTAGTAACCTTGGAAGATCGATCAATTTGCTATGCTTTGAAGCTTGACTTCCCTACAATGAACAACGAAGCTGAGTATGAGGCTCTGATTGTTGGACTCAAACTTGCCAGAGAACCGAGAATAAAATCTCTTGAAATCTTTTGCGATTCCTAGTTGGTGGTATACCAAGTCAGGGGAGATTACCACGCTAAAGGACAATGACTTTCTACATACCTTATCCGAGTCCAAGAGCTATTGACCGACTTTGAGTATTATGACATCACGCACATTCCCCAGGATCAAAACAAAGAGGCCAACTCATTGTAATAGTTTGCTAACACCGGGGATGCAAAACAAATGGGCTTGGTCCCAGTCAAAGTACTAGATTCTCCGAGCATAAACCAGATGCTAAAGGAGAATATGGAGATCATACTAGGGGGCAAACCCTAACAAAAAAGATACTCCGTTACGTGTATTACTGGCCAACTATCAACCGAGATGCTACTTATTATGTTAAATGATGCGACAAGTGCCATATGCAAAATTTCCAAGAGCTTCGCCGACAAAAATCACATAAATGGTTAGTCCATGGCCATTTTCCATAGGGGGCATAGGTATTATTGGTTCCTTACCGATCTCAAAAGGTGGTGCGAAGTATGCCATCGCAGCGGTTGATTACTTCACCAAATGGGCTGAAGCAGAACCTTTAGCCATGCTCACGACAAAGAAAGTGATCAACTTCATTGTCTGAAACATCATCTAGCGCTAGGGTCTTCCGCGAACCATTGTAACTGATAATGGAACCCAATTCGACGGCGCTAAATTCAAAGACTTCTGCCATCGGCACCGTACTGAAAAGAGATTTATGGTAGTTGCTCATGCTCAAGCAAGTGGACAAGTTGAAGCTGTAAACAAAATCATAAAGTCCATTCTGAAGAAGCATTTAAAAAGGCTAAAGGCAAGTGGGTGAACTCTCAATGGCATTATAGGTTTACAGAACCACCCACAAGTCTGCGGCTGGCCATACTCCATTCGCCCTTGCTTACAGCTCCGAAGCCATCATTCCTGTTGAACTCAAAGTCCCTTCTCATCAAGTGACCTACTACGAACCTAGGACGAATATTGATCTCCTCTTAGAATCTCTAGTCTTTGTAGACGAGAAGTGCAAAGAAGCTGATTTGAGGGCAGCTGAACATCGACACCGAGTCGCTCAATACTGCAACACTGAAGTCTATCCTAAAACCTTTGAAATCGGTGATCTCGTCTTAAAACGGGTTTTTCCTGACCCGCCACACATGAATCCTACTTGGGAAGGACCGTATATCATTAAACAGAGGTTTGGAGAGGGACTTTCAAGCTAGTGACTGTTGATGGCATCACACTCCCAAGAGCGTGGAATGGGAGCATTTACGACACTATTTCACTTAGTTTATTCTTTTTCATTCGGTTGTATTCAATTTTCGAATTTTCTTTAGAATTTGATTTTCCAGATATGTAATAAGACAAATTATGTCATTTTTTTTAATTGGCAAACAAAGTTTGAAATTTCCTTTATATATGTGATTGTTGTAGTATTAGATATTAGTTATGATACCCAACTAACTGATATTGACATGTCCAAGCAGGTTCCCAGTGTTTGGAACTAGTCGATTGTATAAGTTCATGATTGAAATAAACAAAATTAGCATGGTCTGACTGTTCATTTGATGGTTCTTGCTTATAACCTAATGGATGGAACACCTAATGAGGAATGGATATGACTCTACCATCCGATAACCAAATTAATCCCACCAAGCGATGGGATAAACATGAATCAAAAGCGATCATGATACGACTGATCGCTCGCTAAGTTAAACCTCGGACTTGGGGGAAAATTAATCAATTAAGGAAAGTGCGGTCCGACTATTTCTCGAAATAACTCTAAGTCCCCAAAGTGTGGACTGAAGTATAAACGCGAATTGGGTGCGATCCGACCACCCGCTAATTAATTCTTATCCCCAGAGTGTGAATATGAGTATAAACAAATAGACGAGTGCAGTTCGACCACTCGCTATTCGGTAAACTCCGATTTGAAACCGACAAGAAGAGTATAAACTCGCTAAGGATGGAGTTCGACCATCCATTATCTAACTCCACTAACCCGAGACTAGGGACAGGAGTATAATCACTCAAACCGCTGAATCCGACAGTGTAACACAAGGGCTCGAGCCTAGTGTTTGGTACGACTCAAGTTCACGACCACATAGAGGCCTTGGGATAGAATTAAAAAATTATCATCTGAATCAACGAGCAACAAATTACAAGTGCATTAAATGGAAAAGTAATAGCTCGACTACTTAAATAAAATTCACATAAGAGTTCGACAGACAGTAAAGAACATTTATTTACACATTAAACTTGAAAATTGCAGTACAAGTTTATCCAAAAATGGGGGCAGTACCCACACAATCCCGACCAACAAAAAGAAAAACAGCTATATATAAACTAAGCCAAAGTGACGGCTACTTATTTTGCCCTTTCTCTCTTTTAAATTTCTTAGGACTGGCACCACCCAAGCTTCCGCCTGTCCTTTTCCTCGATCCTTTACCACCCTTGGCAGGAGAGCTTTCAGAAGTTGGAGGGAGTTCGTTGGGAACCGACCAGTAGGGTGGAATGACTTGTAGTGGGATAAGGCTCGGATCATTGACATCTGTATCAACGGGTTTAGTTTTAGCTTTCTTCTTCAATAACTCCTCTTTCTTAATGCGCTCCTATAAGCTGAGCTCATCAGTGTGTTCGGAGGAACCTGTGATCACAACGTCATCAGATTCATCTGGTAGTGGCTAATCATTGGCTTTTTTGTCATCAAGTGCTCCAATAACTTCAGCATCAGACATAGAATGTCAGTAGCCGTCAGAATTTCAGTTAATGTCGGTTGTTGCTTCATAGGGACACTGCTTCCTGGAGTTTGACTGGGACCTGAAAGACCTGCAGATTTATGGGAACAAGCAAATAAATCGATAACTATTGGGCATGAAGAATGAAACCTTTTGAATAATGGAAAGTAAAGCGGGATACCTGTGTTTGGTTGACTTTTCATTAGAGTGCTTCCTTCTAGAATAGGAGTCAACGCCTTTGATTGATAACCAGTCTGTCCGGATCATAGCTCAGATCCTGTCCTAGGTCAAGTAAAACTGATGCTCCGGCTATTTGAAGTGAAGGGGGACCTTAGAGATCGGACTCCGAAGCCTCAGCAATGTTTTCCCTTTGTAGGAGGGTGCTAAAATATTAAAGTATCGGAGCCTCACAGTAGCAAGATCTAAAGATTCACCCCCGCAAAGGATTTCCGTACTAGTCTCTCCTCGTCTAAATCAGCTTCACTAAGGGTTTCTTCTTTATTTCAACAATACATTCTAAAGCCTCAGCCAGTAATTCAAGATAACCTTCTCTAAGAAAACTCAAATCACGATGGATTAGGACTTTGGCATCATATTCAACAATTAAAGGATCAAACATGTCATTAATCTCATTCCGGACAGCCTCTTTAACATCCTCTAACTGGGCCTCAATTTGTTCTCTTGCTTCATTACGGCCGGCTTCCTTTGCTTCTTCCTTGAGGACTTCAATTTGAGCGAGTTGCTCGTCAAGTTTAATTTTCAATCCTTGGGCTTCGACGGCCTCTTCACAATATCTTTGAGATTCCTCCCAAGCTTCAAGTTTTTCTTCCATCTCTTTCTTAAGGAGTTCTTTGAGTTCCTCAACGTGGTGGGCTAGAATGTTTTTCTCTTTTTATAGTGTGTCCTTCTCTAGAGCAAGTACACTGCTGTGGTTGTGGGCAACATCCAGCTCTTTTTTATGAGCCATTTCTAGACGACTAACCTCCTTAGATTTTCTTTGGCACTCTTTTCTACCGCGGCTAGATTTGTAGTTAACTTTGCGATCTCATTATCCTGGTGTTTGATTATGACCTTATCATGGATCGCTTCCAGCTTGAGGCGATCGATTTTATGTTGCCTTTTAGTAGACACCTCAGAGATCTTCTTGACTAAATGATGGAATGCTTCGTGATGCGTGAAAACATCATTGACACATGCAAGTGAACTTGCTTTAGCACTCCCTAGAATTGTGATAGAAGGAAGAAACTTCAGCCCATTAAAGCAGATTTTTAGAAAATTGACCTTATGTTCGGCCAATCTTTCCACCGTAGAAACCTCAGGATCGTAGTGGCCAAATCTAGATCATAAGTAGCAATTGGACGTTTGCTCGACCTATGATCATGAGGCTGTCGAAAACCCGATGAACCGGAATAATGCTCGGGTGGGCACAACAGTTTGGAGAGCACGAGAGAGGTTTTGTAACGACACGTATTTTTGATAATTAAAAATTATTAAATTTAATAAGATTTCGAAATTTAATATTGTAAGAAATCAAAATTTATGACTTATAAATGGAAAAAATTTGGTTATAATTGAATAATGTTGTTTGAATGTTATTGACAACTATTTTAATGTAATTTCAGTTAATGGTAATAATAAAGGTTAGTGAGGAATAAAATGAATGTTGTATTAAAAAGAGAAATTACATGTAATTAATTTAAATTGGTTATTATAGAATATGAAATCAGTTTTGGATAAGTAATCTATAACCCTTGGTTGTAAACAATAAATTAATAGACATGAATTACTAAATTGTAATAATTGATTTATTATCATCTCATTATTAAATCTGTTTGGAATTAAATTGGAAATCAATGAAATTTAATGTAATTAAATATTGTTGTTAATAGAAGAAAAGACGTTAACTGTAGAAATTGGGAATAATAAGATGTGAACTTATGTTAAATAAGTTCTTAAGGTATTGGTCAATTTAATAATAAGAGTGTAAATCAAAATAAAAGAATTTATTGGAAATTAAAATATAATTAATTGGGATTTTATTAAAGTTGTAATTGAACGCTGCAATTAATGTAATATTTAAATCTTGAAATCAACATGGAAAATTTAATTTTGAAAGATTATTAATTCTAGTTTAATCAAGGATGAAATTTGTTAACTTTTAATTTAGAATTTAAAAGGGATTAAATTGATTTTTAAATAATAATTCATTTAATTAACGCGAAAATTAGCCTTTTGGGTACTGTCTCGAATTTCGACGAAACCAGTTTCATCGGATCCGTAATAGTGAATTATTATTATAGGATTTCAAGTCTTGTAGCAATCAGACTTATCGCTCGATCGTACGAGCTCGAAACGCTTGGAAATCAATTAATGGAATTTAAATGAATATATTTTGATTTTAAAAGCTAACTTCTATATACAATAGAATTAGGGTTTGAAACTAGTTCCATTGAGTTCAAAAATATAGAAAACATATATTTCGATATATTGGATGACCTATTTCTGTTTCGGGAATGAAACGGGCTTTTCCGGTCCTCGTTGCCGTTTCGACCCAATTTGATATGTTTCATCAGTTCTTATCCATCTCTGTCTATATATAGGCTGTTATAAACCATAGCAGCTTCTTATTTTCATTTTCTATACGTGCCATTTTATTTATCTCTACAATTATCTGTTCCTTCTCAATGGCAGACATCTCAAAATCCTAATTCCCAAATCCAAATCAAATCGAAAATTCAAACTCCTCAACCTATCATATAATATATCATCGCAAAGCTTTCCATGAACGTAATCTACATCTGCAATTAGTTTTTTGATTGGAGGTTTAGTTTGACCAGAACTCGGTGAAATAGTTTCGACCATCCATCCTATGGCTTTGCGATCAACGGTGGATCTTCGACAGCGATTGGCGACTACCGCGGCGTAGAGGCGGCCGAGAGTCTTCGATCCATGGTCATCATTCATCTTTAGGGCGATGTATTTTTCCAAAAATTTGCCGTGAATGTTGTAGCGGCCTTGGCCATCTCAGGCGAGTGGAGGTCGCACGCGGCCATAGTGGGGTCGGCCGGAGGTGGCCTTGGCAACGGCGAGGTTGGATCAGGGAGCGGCGACGTGGTTAGGCATGCGGCAGTGGAGTTTAGGCGGCAGCTGTAAGGTTTGGTGTTGCAGTTGATCGAACGCGTACGTGTAAGGGGAAGATAACGTTAATTACAAGTTTTCCCTCTTATTTTATTTTAAATTAAATTTAAATTTCAAACTTCTAACGTCTATAACTTTTGCATATGAACTCGGATTTGGGCGTGGTTTCTTCCGTTGGGTTCATATCGAAATTTCAGACAATAAGAAACTAGTTTCGTTGAATTTGGAGACTTTTCAAATTATGGAATTTTATTGGATTTTTAATCGATTATAAATCAAAGGTGAGTGATTTAACCCACTCACGCAATACTAAATATTCTTATGTTTGTTGAATTAAATTTATGAAGTGCTTAGAATGTTATTGGTTGTAGTTTGGTAGTTTAAATTGACGTTTTAATCGAAATTGAATTTTATTGAATTGAATTGCCATTTAAATTAATATGGGAATTGAACTGCTAATTAAATACTTGATATTGATAACCAGATAATTGTTGTGAATTATTAGCTGATTTGGATGTTGATGATGAATGTTTATTTGTTGACATTTTGGATGATTGGATGTTTATTTATTTTTATATATCTCTGTTATCACTCTGTATATTAAGTGACAACATATAAACTGTTATTTAAATTATTTCGAATAAACTAAGAAATAGGTTGAAATGATATATACCTATGTCATTAAACTTTGGGTTGAAATGATATATATCCATCCATATAATTAAAATTGGTATAAATGATCACTTGGCCATAGGGTAGAAAATTATATACGGACACCGGATTGGTTAAATAAAATGGTTTTAAAATCTTGAATTTAAATTTTTGATTAAATGATATTGTTTTAAAGGAAATAAATTGTGGATTTATATGAATTGAATTATTTCTAATTCAAGCTTTGAAAAGTTGTAATTGAAATTGGTTAACAAAAATTGTTTAAAGGAATTGAATTGGAAACGTAAAGTTATAATTGATATATGACGTTAATTCAAAAAATTAAATTATTTTAAGATTTGGATCTTAAAATTGAACAATAAGGTTTAAATTGATTTAAGTGTTTTAAATCAGTAAATTGAAATTGGACTTGAAATTGATATAAATTGAAATGGTTTAAAATAAGAATTGGATTGAAATTAAATCATTGGATTGAATCGTTGAATCGAATTTGAAGTTAAAAATGAACGTTTTAGAAATTGAAGTTAAGTCGAACTGAAATTGAAATCAAGTTGATTAGAAACAAAATCGACACTGAATCAATTGAATTGAAAGATTGGAAATTGAGTTTTGTTGATTTGAAATTTGGACATGGTCTAGATTGTTGAAATGGAAAGAAACAGTTTGATTTGATATTATTTTCAAAATAAATTATTTTAATTTATAACATTCAAATTATTTAGATTTTTCAAATTATATTACTATATAAACCATTTTCAATACTCAAACCATTTTTACATCAAACTATTTAAATTATTTTATTTACTTAAACTATTTTAAACTACTTAAACTATTCAAACTATTTTCTACAATTTCAAACTATGTAAGATTGATATGTTTATTTTAAATCGTTGATTTAAATGCGAATGCGGATAAACGAGGTTATAACATAAGTTGAAATTTGAAATGATATTTTCAAGTGAAAATGATATATTTGGAGTAAATATGATGATTTTTAAATGAAGCATATTTTTAATTGAACATGACATTTTGATATCAAATATGAATCGATTTTGAAATGTAAAAGAACCAACCGGTGTGAAAACGACGTTTGGTTGTTAAAGAGACCGGGGCCTCTTATTGGCATACTCTCTGTCAATATTGAAACCACTTTAACAATTGTGTATGAGGTGGATGATCCAGAATGAAGTGGTTGGATTTGGCATCGTTTGTTGAATTTGAAGAAAGAAAACGATGATGGATGACCCCAGCACTTATGCCAATTTGAAATGATTAAAACAGGATGGCTTGTCAAGGCCAAGTAGGCTAGCTACCCCTAGCGGACACACCTCTTCGTATTACTATATTGATGTTGGCTTTATCGATGCACCTTGATTTGATTTGATTTTTGGGGGTGTTGGACGCGGTGGGCGGTCGTAGCTATGATACGTTACCACCAGCCCTGTGATCCGAACTGGTAGTATCCTACCTCGGGCATTGCCTCACACGCCTTGTCATACTCTTTATCCTTATTCGTTCCCACTCTGATTTTGTTTTAGTATGGTACCTATAGGGGACTCACTAGCTACCGACGTTACTAGTTATGTTACAGGACCTGCATAGACTACCTGCTTAAAAATGTGTTAAGGGGGATCAATGTAAAGCCTTAACGCTAAGAAAAATATTTATTTTACTGGTTAGACATTACATATATAGTGTATCTTACTACATATAGGTAGTTTGACGGATCCTTAGAAGATGGAAAATCCCGTAACATCTCTTAAGTTATTGCACGCATGTTATACACCAGATAGGAGATGTAAAATCCCGTAAACATCTCTGAAGCGTTCACACTCATATTTATTTGCTATCGATTTAACTTACATTAGAACCTTTAGTTCTGCCTTGAGTGTTTTGTCTTTTCAATACGCTTGGGTCAGCCCGAGCATTTGAGTGTTTGAAGACTTTATTTTTGTAGGACGAAGACGAAGTTTGGTATATTATATTCATTGGTATTATCCCGCTACATTATTTTGGTATGTTTGTTGATTCTACTCTGATTATGTTGTAAAAATTGTGTAATCAAAAGTATATTGTAAAATAGCTTTATGAACTGTTTATTTGATTATTATATTTTATCATTCCGCTGCGAGATTCTGTATTTTTGTTTTCTTCTTTTCTCTTATTTTCTTATTAAATCCCATTGAAAATCCTCCCTTTTAAATGGTTTGAGTTAGACATGTGTGGTTTATTGTCGATTTAAACCGTCCAAAAAGATGGGTCGTCACAGTTGGTATCAGAGCTTTGGTTTAGAGATACCTTAGCCTGTTTGGGGTTAGCTCATTAGAGATAGGGTTATTAATACCCTAGAATAAGTTTGAGTGTATATATATGAGAGAGCATATTTGTTAGTGCTATAAAAATGTTTTGTATTGTGTTAATTTGTTCTGTTGGGTATTAATAAATTCTGGTCAGTACATAGGACGTTATGGCATCGATAGAGATTTCTAAACACTTGAACAGGGTAGACAGACACAATATTGTTTTTTAAATAGGTAAATGAAATAATTTTTCCTAGTATTATATTTTGTATATATAAAAATCTAATATATATTTAATTTTTCATAAATTGATTTTTGTTATTTTTGTTGTGTTGGATGTTAGTAAATGATAATTTTCAATTATTGTCATTTATTGCTTGGTTAGTTAGGGTTAGTAAAACTATTAACTACTGTATGTTATGAGAAAATGTAAATTTTATAAATAAGGTTTATAAAATATGATTTACCAATAAGATGAATATAACTTTGAAAATTTGAGAACTTAAATGTTGGTGTTTTGAAATTGGTTTTCAAAGCTTTTGAAAAAATAATATAAATATTAGTACTATTTGGAAGTATTTGCATATAGAAACGTTTCAAAATGTTTTAAAGGGTACTTGAAATGAATGTTTTAAAAGAAGTTTAAAGAAAATAAGTTCCGTACTCCCATCTTCTGTCGCTGGAAAATAATTTCGGTGATGACCGCGATATTGTCGATATTCATTTTCGAGTTTCTAAGTGGGAAGACCACTATAATAGCTTTGCTACACGGTTGTTTTGGTGAAAAAAATTTTGTTTTAAATTTACTAGGTATGATTTGATATATAAAAGATATGAATATATACATATACATACATATATATATACATATATATACATACATATATATACATATATATATATATATTATTTCAAAATGATTTGAAATGAACCCGGTATTTGAATTCTTAAGTTCATGTTAATTTATGATTTTCAATTATGGAAATAAAGTGAAATTTTAATTAGTTGGAAACATTCAAATTGAATTTGAATTAAAAAGTAATTGTTTAATGAAAATATAAGAAATTGAAGTTTTGTAACTTGTAAACTAAAAGATAATGGAAATTAAGAAGATGTAAACTATTGACATTTTATTAACTAAAATGAATAAGGTAAATTTGTATAACACTCTATTACTTTCTAAAAAGATATATAAACTTACTAGAAATGTTTAAAAAGTTGAAATGTTAATATGAATATGTAATAGAATATTGTACAAGTAAAAGATTAATAACAAAAATGCTTCAAAATGAACATATGTTTATAAACGAAGAATTAAGAGTTACAAGAAATGTAATAAAATTAAGTTAATGTTTTGAAATGATTAATAATTAAATTGAATAGTAAAAATGAACACTATTTAAGTAAATGATTATAAACTTAAGAAATGTTGAAATGATTCATAAATAAAACTAAAATTAAATGATACTATATATGAAGGGATGAATATTAACATTTGATGAACTTAAATAATGTTTCATTGATGAATATTAATATTAAATTGAAATCAAGTTATATAAGTAAATAATAACTGTGAATTAAATCGCAAAGAAACTTATATAATATATTTTAAGAATTTATTTATTGATGTTCTAAATAATTGAATGAGAATTGAAATAAATGAAAAGTAAATGATGAAAAAAACCAATATAATAAAATTTGTAAGTTGGACGTAGACCATTTTATTCGCATAACCGTTTTGATCAGATTTGAATACATGATTTGTGGAAATTCACACTAGTCAGAATTAGGATTTTTGCTCGATTCTTGATATTGTGCATAAGAGATTTAGGTAAATCGTACAAATTTAAATAATATTTAAAATTCTATGTTGTTGGCTTGTGGAAAGTTTGGGAAATGATACTTCAAATTGTTTGAGGTTGTATGAATAATCTATTAAGTAATTATCTAAGGCTGTTGAGCATAAGATACACTTGTTAGTTTATTTATCATCCTTGTGCTATGAAAAGTTTCTGAAACTGGACAAACGATTAGTTTTGGTTGCTATGGATGTATGATTGATTCTTTTATTTCATATGATGGTTGTACTTCTTTTGTTTGCATATGATTATTATATATTTTATGTTGCTTGTACTATTAATTGGAACAACTAATATATTACTCTTTTTACATAATTTTAACTCTTTTGGATTATGTAAGTAAGAGATATAGGTTTATGGAAGTAATAACAGTTGCTTTTGATTTCATAAATAAAGTTGTTTGCCCGACAAATAGGTACGTTTTCGGATTATGGTTTTATAATGATATTTAATTGTTTTTCCCAATATTTGGGATATTTTATCATTGAAATATGATATATATATATACACTGTATATATACCGCGCAAAGGAGGCTCTGCCGAAATTTTTCATAAATTTAGGACTTAGAAAATATTTGTAGACGTTGAGTTAGTTTCAAATTTCTGTTAAACTTAAATATGTAAGTTAATTGTTTATAAATTGATCATTTTGAATAAAATATATCAAACCTCTAGATTACTTCTTTTTCCTTTTCGGGGATGAAAAGTTTTGAGTGGGGTAGATTGTAACGACCCGTGTTTTTGATAATTAAAAATTATTAAATTTAATAAGATTTTGGAATTTAAATTGTAAGAAATCAAAATTTATGACTTATAAATGGAAAATTTTGATTACAATGTAATTTAATAATGTTGTTTGAATGTCATTGACAACTATTTTAATGTAATTTCAATTAATGGTAATAATAAAGGATAGCGAGGGATAAAATGAATGTTGTATTAAAAAGAGAAATTACATGTAATTAATTGAAATGGGTTATTATAGAATAGGAAATCAGTTTTGGGTAAGTAATCATAACCCTTGGTTGTAAACAATGAATTAATAGACATGAATTACTAAGTTATAACCATTGATTTATTATCATCTCATTATTAAATCCGTTTGGAATTAAATTGGAAATCAATGAAATTTAATGTAATTAAATATTGTTGTTAATAGAAGAAAAGACATTAACTGTAGAAATTGAGAATAATAAGATGGGAACTTATCTTAAATAAGTTCATAAGGTATTAGTCGATTTAATAATAAGGGTGTAAATCAAAATAAAAGAATTTATTGGAAATTAAAATATAATTAAGTGGGATTTTATTACAGTTGTAATTGAACGCTGAAATTAATGTAATATTTAAATCTTGAAATCAACATGAAAATTTTAATTTTGAAAAATTATTAATTCCAGTTTAATCAAGGATGAAAATTGTTAACTTTTAATTTAGAATTTAAAAGTGATTAAATTGATTTTTAAATAATAATTTATTTAATTAGCATGAAAATTAGCCTTTTGGACACTGTCTCGGATTTCGATGAAACCAGTTTCATTGGATCCGTAATAGTGAATATTATAGGATTTCAAGTCTCGTAGCAATCAGACTTATCGTTCGATCGTGCGAGCTCGAAACGCGTGGAAATCAATTAATGGAAATTAAATGAATATAATTTGATTTTAAAAGCTAACTTCTATATATAATAGAATTAGGGTTTGAAACTAGTTTCATTGAGTTTAAAAATATTGAAAACATATATTTCGATATATTGGATGACCTATTTTCGTTTTGGGAACGAAACGGGCTTTTCGGGTCATTGTTATCGTTTTGACCCAATTCGATCTGTTCCATCCGTTCTTATCCATCTCTGTCTATATATAGGCTGTTATAAACCCTAGCAGCTTCTTATTTTCATTTTCTGTACGTACTATTTCTATCTATCTATTCAATTATCTGTTCCTTCTCAATGGCAGACATTTCAAAACCCTAATTCCCAATTCCAAATCAAATCGAAAATTCAAACTCCTAAAACCCTATCATATAATATATCATCACGAAGCTCTCGACGAATGTAATCTATATATAGAATTAGTTTTTCAATTGGAGGTTCAATTTGACTAGAAATCAGTGAAATAGTTTCAGCCGTCCATCCTAGGGCTTCGCGATCAACGGTGGATCTTCGACTTCGTAGCGATCGGCGAGTACTACAGCATAGAGGCGGCCACGAGGCTTCAATCCATGGTCTTCGTTCATCTTAAGGGCGAAAAGTTTTGCCAGAAATTGGCCATGAATGTCCCGGCGGTTGTGGCCATCTCAGGTGACGTGGAGGTCGCACACGGCCATAGTGGGGTTTGCCGGAGGTGGACATGGCAGCGGCGGGGTCAGATCAGGGAGCAACGGCGTGGTTAGGCGTGCGATTGTGGAATTTTGGCGGTGGCTGTAGGGTTTGGTGTTGTAGTTGACGAACGCGTACGTGTAAGGGGAAGTAACGTTAATTACAAGTTTGCCCTCTTATTTTATTTTAAGTTAAATTTAAATTCCAAACTTTTAACGCCTATAATTTTTGCATACGAACTCGGATTTTGGCACGATTTCTTCCATTGGTTTCGTATCGAAATTTCGGACAACATAAAACTAGTTTGGTTGAATTTGGAGACTGTTCAAATTTTGGGCTTTTATTGGATTTTTAATCGACTACAAATCAAAGGTGAGTGATTTAACACACTCACACAATACTAAATATTCTGTTTGTTGAATTAAATTTATGAAGTGGTTAGAATGTTATCAGTTGTTGTTTGGTAGTTTAAATTGATGTTTTAATTGAAATTGAATTGCCATTTAAATTAATATGGGAATTTAATTGTAGTTAAATACCTGATATGGATTACCAAATAATTGTTGTGAATTATTAGCTGATTTGGATTTGATGATGACTGTTTATTTGTTGACATTTTGGATGATTGGATTTTATTTATTTTTATATATCTCTGTTATCACTCTGTATATTAAGTGACAGCATATAAACTGTTATTTGAATTATTTCGAACAAACTAAGAAATAGGTTGAAATGATATATATCTATGTCATTTAACTTTGGGTTGAAATGATATATATCCATCTTTATAATTAAAATTGATATAAATGATCACTTGGACATAGGGTAGAAAATTATATACGGACATCGAATTGGTTAAATTAAATGGTTTTAAAATCTTGAATTTGGATTTTTGATTAAATGATATTGTTTTAAAGGAAATAAATTGTGGATTTATATGAATTGAATTATTTCTAATTCAAGCTTCGGAAATTGTAATGGAAATTGGTTAACAAAAATTGTTTAAAGGAATTGAATTGGAAACGTAAAGTTATAATTGATATATGACGTTAATTAGAAAAAATAAATTATTTTAAGATTTGGATCTTAAAATTGAACAATAAGGTTTAAATTGATTTAAGTGTTTTAAATCAATAAATTGAAATTGGACTTGAAATTGATATAAATTGAAATGGTTTAAAATAAGAATTGGATTGGAATTAGATCATTGGATTGAATTGTTGAATCGAATTTGAAGTTAAAAATGAACGTTTCGGAAATTGAAGTTAAGTCGAACTGAAATTGAAATCAAGTTGATTAGAAACAAAATCGAGACTGAATCAATTGAATTGAAAGATTGGAAATTGAGTTTTGTTGATTTGAAATTTGGACATGGGTCCAAATTGTTGAAATGGAAAGAAATAGTTTGATTTGATATTATTTTCAAAATAAATTATTTTAATATAAACTGTGAAAATATATCTTTTTAATACTCAAATTATTTAGATTTTTCAAATAATATTACTATATAAACCATTTTCAATACTGAAACAATTTTTACATCAAACTATTTAAACTATTCTAAACTATTCAAACTATTTTCTAAAATTTCAAACTGTGCAAGATTGAAATGTTTATATTTGAATCGTTGATTTAAATGTGAATGCGGATAAACGAGGTTATAACATAAGTTGAAATTTGAAATGATATTTTCAAGTGAAAATGACATATTTGGAGTAAATATGATAATTTTGAAATGAAGGATATTTTGAATTGAACATGATATTTTGATATCAAATATGAATCGGTTTTGAAATGTAAAAGAACCAACTAGTGTGAAAAACGACGTTTGGTTGTTAAAGAGACCGGGGCCTCTTAGTGGCATACTCTCTGTCAATATTATAACCACTTTAACAACTGTGTATGTGGTGGATGATCCAGTTTGAAGTGGTTGGATTTGGCCTCGTTTGCTGGATTTGAAGAAAGAGAATGATGATGGATGACCCCGGCACTTGTGCCAATTTGAAATGACTAAAATAGGATGGCTTGTCAAGGCCAAGTGGGCTAGCTACCCCTAGCGGACACACCTCTTCGTATTACTATATTGATGTTGGCTTGAACGGTGCATCTTGATTTGATTTGATTTTTGGGGGTGTCGGACACGGTGGGCGGTCGTAGCTACGATGTGTTACCACTAGCCCTACAACCCGAACTGGTAGTATCCTACCTTGGGCATTGCCTCACGAGCCTTGTCATACTCTTTATCCTTATTCGCACCCACTACGATTTTGTTTTAGTATGGTACCTATAGGGGACTCACTAGCTACCGACATTACTGGTTGTGTTATAGGACTTGCATAGACTACCTGCTTAAAAATGTGTTAAGGGGGATCAATATAAAGCCTTAACGCTAAGAAAAATATTCATTTTACTGATTAGACATTACATATATAGCGTTTCTTACTACATATAGATAGTTTAACAGATCTTTAGAAGATGGAAAATCCCATAACATCTCTTAAGTTATTGCACGCACGTTATACACCAGATAGGAGATATAAAATCCCGTAAACTTCTCTGAAGCTATCACACTCATATTTATTTGCTGTTTATTTAACTTACATAAGAACTTTTAGTTCTGACTCGAGTGTTTTGTCTTTTCATTATGCTTAGATCGACCTGAGCATTTCAGTGTTTTGAAGACTTTATTTCTGGAGGACGAAGACGAAGTTTGGTATATTATATTATTGGTATTATTCCCCTGCATTATTTTGTATATTTGTTGATTGTTCTATGATTAAGTTGTAAAAATTGTGTAATCAAATGTATATTGTATAACAGCTTCATGAACTGTTTATTTGATTATTATATTTTGTCATTCCACTGCGAGATTCTGTATTTTTGTTTCCTTCTTTTCTCTTATTCTCTTATTAAATCCCATTGAAAATCCTCCCTTTTGAATGGTTTGAGTTAGATATGTGTGGTTTACTGTTGATTTAAATCGTCCAAAAAGGTAGGTCGTCACAGGTTTGATCGCCGCTATATATAGAAAGATTGGGATGAACTTCCTAATGAGGCGATTGAGATTGGGACTTGTGTTTAGAAGACGAAGACTCCCTTGAACGATGACTTCTTTCCCGGTTGTCATCTCTTTCTTGATGCCTGCTCGAGCCCGGACCGTGGCTAAATCCATTCTATGATGGGGATCTCCTCAAGCAATCGAAGGCACCTGAATGAGACATAGCACCTAGGAATTAAACAAGAGCATATAAGTGACCATCAAATAAAAGATAGACGAAAATTGTGAAGTGAAGTGCGCGTGATTGTGAGTGTCCTAGTGTCCCATCGATGGACTAATTATAGTAGCCTTGCTTATAGGAGTGTTCTCCCCTTTGTTATTGGGAGGAATGTTGTCACCAGTTTTGGTGGGAGAAGTAAGCCCCCCAATATTGATGTTGAAGAAGTCATAGGTCATGATATCATCAATGATCGGGAGATTCGAGAGCCCATCCATCTAACTTTCTAAATGTTGAGAGGAATACTCTTCTTTAACAGAGGTGATGATAAACATGGGCTCTTTAGCGGTTTTTCTCCTATAGATTTTTATAAGCGAGCTTTTGCGCGCCTTGTGATGGTTTGACCACAGGAGCATTGCCTGGACCTACATCAGCATCGCTAGGATTGTTGGCTTCATCACCTCTAACTTCACCCTCTTCGGCATCATCCTAATCCCCCTCAAAAAGGGGCATGACAGGGCTATTAGTACCACCTTCTTGTTTCGCAGCATTCCTTGGTGGTGCAATACTTCCTGGAAGCCCGATACTGCGACCTTTTTCTAACAGCCCAAAAAGAGATAACCATTCATCAGTCACAAGGGATCTAATGTCCCTGTCCTCAACTGGGGTGGCATGGATTGCAGAAACCGCCCTTGATAAACAGTCGGCTTCAGGTCATGGATGGATACCTGTAAATTTTCAAAGTATTTTTAGTTTAGGATACGGCTAGGGCTAAAAAATTTGAGAATAAAGTGAAGAAAACACTTACGTCCTTCCCACCATCGCCTCGTGAAGCCAGCGGACAATGAACGTAGAACCATTCATGTTTAAAGGTGCTGAGCTTGTTTCAAGCGTCGGTCAGAACTTGATAGTCGAGCGAAGGCTCAAGCAAAGTGTAGGAAAGGCTTCATGTCCGTCGTTTGAAATTGTAAATAAACCGATGTCCTCAAGAGATGGCGGGCGAAACAAAACATCCATAAATAGTAAAAAAGTGCCACGAAGAAAAGCATAGCTATTTGGATGTAGCTTAGTAGGAGCTATTCCTAAATAATTTGGCATATCTCGGATAAAAGAATTGAAAGGCGGCACACATCCGGCCCAGCACATGAATTTAATGCATGCAGTATACCCCTTCGAGGGTAAATGAGCACTGTCATTCACTGAAGGGACTAGAACATCTCCAAACCAAATCCCATGTTTAGAGCATAGTCTGCGAAGAGTAGCCTCTCCAATTATGGAGCCTTGGGAATACATCGGATTATCCAGAAATACAACACCTTCTACAGTGTTCGGGACAAAACTTATCTCTTCCACTGGAAGGAAAGGAACATCAGAGAAAAGGTCAACCAATAGGCCAGAAATCTCTGGTTTCTCAGTTTGATGGTCAGGGGAAAGTCTGTCGGATACAGTTGCAGAACCTGACTCACCTTTGGGATTGTTGTGTTGTGAAGGTTGTCCAGAAGGCATTGCGACTAAATGCTTTGAATGTCTGGAGCCCATATTAACTAAATTCAGCAGATAACTGAGATTAGAAAATATTACTTGTCCCTCCATGCTAAGTGTAAACTAGTGTGGTATTGTGTTGTGCAGTGTAGAGATAAAAAATTTAAAATTAAAAGTGAAAGTAAGTGACGAGACTTTGAATTCCAACCAAAGTGTCCGTCATCGCTGACCGTCTCAACTAGCATTTAGGTTGTGTAAGCTGTGGGATCGACCGTCGGCATATCAAAGTATGAAGTCCATTATTAAAGTCCATGTGTTAAGTTTTAGTTCATATTCTAAGTCCCAGGAGTTTGGTCGTTCAATTTCGAGTTCGATATTGGATATGCAAGTCCTATTGTTCATTATCGTTATATGTTCAAGTTCGGTAAGACGAGATTGGTTCTAATTGTTCATACAAGTGAATATGGTTTGGTTTTCTCAAATGTTCAAGTTCAGTTCAAAAAGCTTAGAATCAACTAAGTACCCATAGCCGATCCCTCCATGCTCTAAAAATAACCATTCCTCTTTCAAGTGATGCTCCCACCAATCCCTTCACTTAGTCGCTTTTACAATTCTCCTAAAGCAAACAGTCGATCCCTTTTTACTTCACGAACAATCGATCCCTTAGCCGAGTATGCCAACAACCGATCCCTATACCATGTGGTTACTAAACCAATCCCTCCTCTTACATCATTCAACATCGTTTCTATCGATCCTTATCCCTCATTCAGTAACCAATCTTTTCTCTATCCACCAAAAACCGATCCCTACAATCATCTCAACCATTATACCGATTTTTCATACCTACATGTTACTCCAACTTCCACTGTGGGTCCTTCCATTTCACAATTTCACTTCATCTTTTCCAATTCAAACCAAACACACGGTTTCACAACCCCTAAATTCAACTGAACCCATCATCTCGTCACAAACTAAAGAGTGAATATAAGAGAACTCGGCTATATGTTTAAGGAACGAGCATACTCGAAAGGAGATGTTGTATTTCGATTTAAATCGAAGATGTAGTGGTGGTCTGAAGCGAGAGAGATTGGCAGATTTAAGGATGAAGGTAGTTTTGGGTTGTAAAGGAAGGTATCAGAGTTCAAGTTGAAGAAGAAGGGTTCGGTCTTGAAGAAAATAGAGGCGAATAAGTAAAACGAAATGAAGTGAAGGGTGGAGAAGGAAGCACTAGTTTATGTACAAGGCTAGGGGGACCGACAATTTTGAGCTTCTCCACGAAGCCAAAAAAACAGTAAGTCATTGATATTGATAAGGATCGGGTACGATCCCTACACAAGGGGGATCCATCCGATCCCTATCAATGTACATCTAAAAAAAGAAAAAAAAAAGAAAGGCAGGATCGGCTAGTAGACTGTCGATCCATATGATCAAAAAGATAATAATAAAATAAAATAAAAATAATAATAGAGAGAAAGAAAGAGAGAAGGGATCAGTTACGAACCCTATGTACATGCAAACATGTACCTAAAAAACTATATAAAGTAGGTAAATATAAAATGCAATGAAATTGTATCTAATTCAATAAAAATTGGCGATGACTCGTGAGCGTGCAAACACATCCGGGAGCCAACGATAAGAATGTATGCCAGAACATGCACGTGAATGTTCTAAAAGTTCAAATTTTGAAAACAATAGAAATTGAATTCAAACTTGAAGCTTTCAATGTCGAGACTAGTTCAAATAGCCAAAGCTTACTAGTCTCGTAGAACCAGACATAGATATCAACTAATGGAATATAATCCATGATTTATACTATTGAAAATCGACCAAGCGCCATGTCGATCAAAGAGAGATATGATACTTTCAGAAATAATTCGACGAAAAGATAGCGAATGTTCAGGAAACTGAATGGATTTCTTTCCAGCAACTCTAACTTGCTTCGATTCAAAGCACGTTATGTTTAACACAAGATGTACTTTGGGGGAAAGTGTTATCTGGCATTTTGACCCGGCTATATCCAAACTGACTGGACAAGTTAGACTCGACTGTCGTTAAGGCCAGTGAGTTTAGAGTAATGATTATGGGATCCAGAAGTCAAGTGCATATGGTAATTTGAAGTCGAGATCGAACAGCATCAAGGGATATGCTATACAGAATGTTCTAAGTATGGAATTTAAAGATAGAAAAGGAATCGGCTATAATCCCTCTCAATAATAGGGATCGACATATTTCAGCCAAGCAAGTGCAATTCAATGGAAAACAATCAATATATCTGTAAGTCCAATGCATTTGAAATTTTGGGAACAAGATGTGTGGACCCTTAGGAGTTTACCCTAGGGATCCACCTCCAAAGGATCAAGAAAGAGCGATCGACCCTCTTCCCTCTATAGGGATCGGCTAGAATCAGGTGACAACATACATTGCAGCAAAGATCGAGCAATAACTCAAGTTCTACTAATCTAATTGGCATGAAATTTGGAGGCTAAGCATATTACAACATGAAGAACACCCTATAGGGATCGCACCTCCAAATTCCTACAAAATAAGGATCGGCACTAATCCCTATTCCATGGGATTTGGGCTATGCGATCCCTCTTATGCGTCCATATGGTTTTGGAGATCCTTTTTCTGAATATTCAGGGAGATATTTCACCGTCTTCCTCTATACAGGCTTGATTATTCATTTTTAGGACCTTTACGCTGCTTGTTGCTTTGTACTCAATTGTAACTAAGGATTTTCAACTGATCCCTACTGTACTCAGTTTACAAAGTGATTAATAAAGCTATCTATTCAAAGTGGGCATTGTCAAACAACGTCGAACCACTATAAATCATTGTCTTCTTGTTATTGCTCTGATTTTCAGTTATTTAACTACTTTTTCCCTTTTTTTTTCATTTTATATTCTTCATTTAGTTCTCTATAAAAATCTCTATTGGGTGTTTGTGCCAATTTTTGGTGCAAACAATATCCTTCTTGGCAACAAGAGTTTCAAATAGCATAAGCCCTGCTCTAGAGGTGTGGTGATGGTGACCTCACCTTCTTCTTCTAAATCAGCATTGGGATCGTCACCCTCGGACAATGCCCCATTCTTTTCATAATTAGGACTGAAGCCAAACTGGTAGCGGTGGTGACTATACTGCTTCAGTTTTGGCTTCAGTAAAGGAGGTAGTGAGTAGATAAACCACATGAAAGCTTTAAGAGGCCCTGAAACATGAAACGTAGACTGATATAAGTCACCGGCTTCAAGCAAAGATAATTGAAGCTTCTGAATAAGAGGAGAATGTGTTGGTATACCTTTTACTGAAGGCAAGTTGGCACTAGCGGGTGTTGCTTGTTTCGGAGCCAGAACTTTAGAGTTAAATGTCTACCCTTCCTTAGTGATAGGATATTTTGAAGACCCAAGAGGATGATAAGAGACAAAGGAAATAATATTTTTTTTGATTACTTTGGAGGAGAAAGCATAAGGTAATTGAGGAGGTGGCAGTGGATCATCAACGGCCACAAAGTTGATTGCTAGGGCAGTGGATTTATTGTGAAGGGAATCTACCTGTAGTTCTTCAATCAAAGCTTCAACCCCCTCCTTGGTGTGGAGATTGATAGGGAAACCTTTAGATAACGTCTTTCCCTCCTCGTTGGCGTTTTGTTTTGGTGATGTGTTGTGTTCTCGATTAGGCGAAGATGTATAAGGCATGGATGAGGTTGCAAATTGGTTTGACGGTTACGGGATGAGCATGCGATGAAGGAGGGGTGTGCATCGGGATGCATGAGGTTCTAGCTTGAAGTTTGAATTAGTGGCGCAGAAGGAAGCATCCCAGGCAGCAAAGGGTGGAACTTGGCTTTATATGATTGGATGGAATGCAATGTTTTTGGTGAGAATTAACTTATCCACTTCTAGGCCCAATCTTCATCCAATATATATGCACGTAAATGATTGTTTAAATGGAAAATTAAGAGTTTGCTTTGCTTATGGTTTGCAAGCTCGAAATACGTTTGTTGAAATATGATTATATGATGAATAATTATTGTTTGGTTAAAATAAATAGGTGTCGTATACATATATATATATATACATATATATATACATATATATATATATGTATATATGTAAGTAAGTAAGTTAGTATGTGTGTGTGTGTGTATATATATATATGTGGAAATAAACAAATATAAGTACTTATTGATATGTGTTGATTAAAATGCGAATGAAATAAACAATGATTTCAACATATATTTATCCCACATCGAATTTAGTATATGTTATGATTTTACAAATCAACAATAAATGAAATTTTACCCTTTTTTAATGGGTTATAATTGAATGGTTGATTTCATGCTTTGTTGAATGATTTTTAAATCGTTTAATTGGAAGGATGCTCATTTGGACGATGAATTGATTCGTGTTATGATTAGATGAATTATTTTGATAATTTAATTGATTCTTCAGTTAAATATTGATTGTCATGCATTATTGGATATATATATTAAAATTAATCTTTATATCAAGAACCTTAGATAAAAGTGTTGGATTGTGAGAGGCCTAGGCCTGCCCGGGAAAAGATCTAGAGTTAAAAAGATTTTTAATAGATAATAAAGTAGACATAGTACTAATCCAAGAATCTAAAACTGAAACATCAAGTTTTAGGTTTTTAAGTCGATAGGAGAAAACTTTCTTAATAAATGGGAATTCATCCCTACTTGTGGTAGCTCGAGGGGAATTATATCGATGTGGTGGGGGATAAATTTAACCTTCTTCAAGCAATAACTAATTGTTACTCTCTTCATATAATTCTACATGACTTCCAAAATAATCAAACTATTAACATCACCAACATATACGATCATAATAATAGAATCCTTAGGCAACTTCTTTGGACTGAATGTACAAACATTCATAGTCTATCCTATGACCCTTGGCTGGTTGGGGGTGACTTTAATGTGACTAGATTTATTGGACATCGATCTCCAAGGGAGGGGCGTTCGGTAGATATGGAAGAATTTATCATCAATCAAAATAGCCTAATCGAACTTTCGCTTATAGGAAGCAGATTCACTTGGTCCAATGCTAGGGAGCCCCCTTAATTGACCTTACTAGATAGGTTTTTCATCAACGAGGACTAGGAAGACTCTTTCCCTCTATCCAAGGCAGTTGGACTTGCTAACATCCTCTCTGACCACTGCCCCATCAGTCTCAACACCAATGATCATCTTCCCACGCATAGACCATTCAAATTTGAAAAAATGTGGCTAAAAGAAGAAAACTTTGAAAACATTATAGCTTCGAAATGGAATTCCTTAACTAACAGATTTTCGAACAATGCTGCTAAAATTTTTGTCTATAAGCTGAGAGAGCTTAGATCACATCTAAAGAACATGAACATAAATATTTCTAAAAATATAATCATAAAAAAGCAAAATACTCTTAAGGAAATTCTAAATTTAGATAAATTAGGCGAATAGAGAAACCTAATTAGGGATTAAAACTCTAAAGTACATTATTTAAAATCGGAGCTAAATAAATTAATGGACCAAGAGAAAAAATGTGGAAATAAAGATCTCACTTCCAATGGATTAATTAGGGGCACAATAACACCAAATTCTTTCAGTGCATCGCTAACGGTAGAAGACACCAAAATTCCATAAAATTTATCAAGGTTAACAAGATCGAATATAAAGACCAAAGCGATTTAAACAATATATTTGCTAATTATTTTAAGGGCATATATGGTAATAGATGTAGCCATAAAATTCAACCAGACTGGCCCATCCCTTATCCGAACATGGAAAGCTCCCTAATCGAACTTGATTCTCCATTCACCGAGGAAGAGGTTTGTCCAGCTATTAAGGGTCTAGCGAGCGACAAAGCTCCAGGACCTGACGGCTTTCCAATGTTCTTTTATCAAAAATTCTGGTCGCTTATTAAAAAAGATATTATGCAACTTTTTAAAGAACTTCACAATGGCACTCTCTAATTATGTAGATTTAATCAAGTATACATTATTTTAGTCCTTAAAAGGGAGAATCCGGAAGATCCTTCGGATTTTAGGCCCCTCTCTATGATTAACCGCTCTGTTAAAATAATCGCTAAGGTGTTGACTAATAGGCTAAGATGAAAAATGGATAAATGAATTGACTAAACACAAATAACATTCATTTAAGGTCGATACATTATGGACCGGGTCGCCATGGCCCAAGAGTTCATCAACTACTATCATCATGAAAAAATTACATGAACCCTTATAACATTAGACTTGGCCAAGGCCGTTGACGCTATTGACTGGAGTTTCCTTCTTGAAATCCTCAAAACTTGAGGTTTCACAGAAAAATGGATTTCCTAGATTAGTCTTATCCTAAAGTCCAATGCGTCTGCTATCCTAGTGTGTGGTATCAAAGGGCATAAAATTCAGTCGAAAAGAGGTCTTCGAGAGGGTGACCCCTTCTCACCCCTCCTTTGCAACCTTGCAGCTGATGTGTTCTCGAGAATTCTTTCCCTTGCTATTAGTAACGATATTCTCTCCCATTTAGGAAATGAAATCACTACAGAAGAGGTTTCCTCGCTGCAATATGCGGATGACACCCTCCTTTTCTCTCTCACTTCCCCCATCGCATCGCATCGATTAAGCTTATTTTATATAATTTTGAACTCCTATCTGGCATTAAAATCAATTTCCACAAAAGTTCGGTTCTTGTCATTAATGACACATCAAATAGCACGACTTCAGTGGCCAATACGCTAAACTACAGATTCATGAGCTTCCCTTCTAATTACCTAGGCTTACCTATCAGATACACGAAGCTGAAAAGAGAAGATTGTCATACCGGCATTAAAAAATTAACATTAAGCTACCTTTTTGGAAAGCTAACTGCCTATCCAGAGCTGGCAGGGCGATACTTATTAACTCTGTTCTGTCCGCCATATCAGTTTACTGAATATCATACTATAAATTTCCTAGTTGGGTTATTAACAAAATAGACTGCTTCAGAAGAAACTTCCTATGGAAAGGAGATGCAGATGAAACTAACCTAGGCTGTCTCATTAACTGGAGCCTTGTCTGCAAACCCAAAAATTAAGGAGGATTGGGTATCATTAACTTAAAGGCCTTAAACATCTCCTTGCTTTGTAAATGGATTTGGAAATTTATAGGGGACGAGGTTTGTGCATGGAAAGAAATTATTAGTAACTATTATTACAGTGGCTTAAAAAACCTAAACGCTCACAATAACCAAAAATTCTCTTCCTTCTAAAACATCTCCAATTTATATCATATCTTTAAAATTGAAAATAAATTCATGGTTAACTCCGGATACAAGTGCTATTTCTGGAATGAGCCTTGGATCTCTTCTATACTATTGAAACACAAGCTTCTCGATCTATTTCTGGTCTTGAATAATAAAAGTGATGTGATTAAAAAAGTATATAGATCTCATTTGCCTTTTAGATGGAACATCTCTTTTAACCATAACTTGATAGGGAATCTGTTAACATAATACCTTAAATTAATTAATATGATCAAAAACTATAATGCTAGTACTAGAGATAACCCGGATTGCTTGGTATGATGTTGGGATAATAAAGGAATTTATACCCCTAAATCGATGTACAAATTCTGATCATTCTCTAGAACGAATGGTTACCGGTACTTCAAACCCATTTGGAGAATCAGGGCTCCTCCCAAAGTTAATCTTCATATGTGGATTGTTTTACATGGCAAACTAAATATATTAACTAACCTTAATTCGATAATTAGCTCCAATATTAACCCATACCCATGTTACCTACGTAACCTATTGCCTGAGACTATTCCCCATTTGTTTTTTGACTGTCATTTCTCCCAACATACTATCGGTAAAATTTTAGAGAGGCTTTTAACATAGATATTACCGCTACAGTTCTCCCTTCTAACATTCATTGGAATAAATTTAGATTAAAATTTATCCGATCAACCATGAAAAGATTAGACTCTATCTATTCAATCACTTGCTTGAGCTTATGGACTGAACGCCACCATCGTACGTATTTTCAACAATTTATATAACAACTCCTCTTCCATAATTTATTCCACTGCTTGGTACATCTCTTTCTAGATAGACCCGGCCGAAGTTACACAACCTGACGGTCTCGCCTAGATAGGATTGATTATCTCGCTAATGACGTGTCTCGATCACTTATGGCCCTGACCTCCAATTGAATTTTCGATACCTTTATAGTAATCTCAAAGGGCCATATTCCTGATTTATAATAATTTAAAAATATACATATTTAAAAGTAAATAAACAATCAATTAAGTAAACATTAAAATTAAAGTACTAAAATAAAGTGGGCAACACTGGCATATAAATACACTCTCAAACATACACACGCATGTGTGTGTAATGTTATATGTATATTCATGCAGACGCACATATAAATATAGCCATGTAACATTAATAAATAGCTGTATAGGCATCTTTAAATATTAATGTATACATATAGGTATAGGTATATCCTTCACTGCGTGTATTTTTATAAATATATCTCCAGATAATCTTGAAGAATAAAGAGTGTTGATCATTCATCGTAAATGACTGTCACCTATGTTTATAAATATATATCCCCATATAAGTTTTGATGTACACACGCATCATGTTGTACATATCACTGTATGCACAATAGATCTTCGTTTCTTCTTTTTTTCCTATATAGGCATGTAAGCTAGAGATACCCCACCTGATCACTCGTTAGCCTAACACAAGCTGAGCCCATGGGCATGACAATAAATATATCTCTAACCTCATCTGATCACTCCCTGCCTTTTCATCCTGCTTCCCCCAGAGCGTCACTAATCCATGCACCTGATCTACTAAATGCCAATACAACAAATCCTTCTAATAGCACACAAGTTCTTCACCCTGCATCTTTGAGTAGCTCCTGCACGCACACCTCAGCACTCCATCTGATGCAGGCCAAGTATTAGGTCGTGACCGACCTAACGAAACCTTAAGTCGTTCGAAAATGATGAGTCGTTTACGACCTAAGAACATGGGAGCTAACAAGGAAGTTCGCGAGGAAGGGATACAAAATGAAGTACTAAGTCGTGACCGACCTAACGAAGCCATAAGTTGTGACCGACCTAATAATGGCTTTAAGTCACTCCAGCGACTTAGTGAAGTACGGCAATGACCTAGTGGAGAACCACGAGTTGAGAATGCACAAGGCTTAAGTCGGCAACGACTTAAGGGAAATGATTTAGGTCGTGTATGACCTAACGAGTTAAAGAATAGGTCGCTAGAACGACCTAGCGAGTTAAGCAAACCAGAGCCTGTTGTATTGGATCGTTCATGCGAGTTACGACTTAGGTTAGGTCGTAGAAGCGGGTTATGACCTAGGATAAGTCGCTGAAGCTTGAAGCCGTGGATTCCTTATGCCGCTTTACTCTATGCCGTTGATTCTTTTAAGTCGCGGAGGATGTTATGTCGCAGCTGGTTTAAGTCGTTAAAGATGTTATGTCGCACCTGGTTTAAGTCGTTAAACATATTGTTAAGTCGTATGTTTTAGGTCGCATGGAGGTGTTGTAATGAATACTGGGTTATGGCTTGTATGTGCAAGTGTTAAGTCGTTAATGATCTTGTTTAGGTCGTAAGTGGCCAGTTTCTTTTAAGTCGTCTACTTTTAGGTCGTGGTGTCTTAAGTCGTGGACAACCTATGAGTTGTACATTTTCTGTGGCGTGTGTTGTAACTTCTACAAATAGGCCGGTGGTGCCATTTGTAATAGTTTAGTGGATTTGAATAAAAAATTTTGTTTTGTTAGATTTGTGCTTTCACCAAATTGGTAGTTGAGTGTAATCTCCTATCTCCTCTTTCGGCATTCGAGTGCGCTCGAATCAACGATCGTAGAAGCCAATTCACGGTATTTAGTGCGCTAGATCAACGTCTGAAGAATTGTAGATCTTCCTTCACGGTATCGTGTGCGATCAACGTGACGAAGATAGCTAGAATTCGGTATCTTCGGATCAACGAATTTGGGCCTTTCAGTATTCTTCATTCCATCGACTGCTACTTTCACAGAATCATCATTTTGTAATTCCGCTGCTGCGTCATTTGGTATCAGAGCTTGTTTTAGCCAATCATAGCTAAATCGAGTCTTGGAGCCAATTCTTTTGAAGAAGTTTGAAGAGATCAAGTCGAGCCGAGCTATATCATTCAAGGCCGAGAAGTTGTTGTTCATCGAGTTCGTCGCAAATTGCAACAAAGTAGGAGTTTTCGATCCATTTCATTTTGGATCAAAAGTTGAAAGGTGTTTGGATTTGCGCGGGGTGTTGTTTTGCGCGCCAAGAGAATTTGAATTGAGCCGAGCCAAGTTGAGTCGTGAGGCCGGGTTAAGTCGTGTACATCATTTGGTATCTTGTGAGTTGTCCAAGCCGAGAATTGAAGAGTTTGTGAAGCATTCAATCATGCCGCCAAGAAGAGCTAATCGACATCAAAACGTAGAAGCTTTGTATAGAAGAGAAGAGGCTGATGAGATGGAGCAAAGAATCAATGAGAACTTTAGTGAGAAACTTAATGAAGGGATTGGACGATTAGAGAAGGTGATGTTGGAGATGAATCAAAATCAGAGAAGGGTTTCACCTGAATCTAACCATGGGAGAAGTAGAGTTTCGCCACATTCCAATCGAGAGAGAAGTAATGATAATGATCATAGAAGTGTGAGCCGAGACAGTTATAGAAATGTTGATGATCGGGAACGTGATCGGAGGAATACTGGTAGAAGGGATGTTGGTGGAAGAAACGATGGTAGTAGAGATGTTGGTGGTCAGGATCGACATCGATATACATCTGATTTTGAAGAGGAGTTTGATGGTAGTAGTGTTCATGGACGAGGCCAAGGAAGAAATCAACCGAAGTATGATCACAAGTGGGAGTCTGGGATGAAGACTGAAATACTGGAATTCAAGGGAGGTATGCAAGCTGAGGAGTTCTTAGATTGGTTGTCTAATGTGGAGGAGATTTTTGACTTCAAAGAAGTTCCAGAACATCGTAGAGTAAAGTTGGTTGCTACAAGGCTGAAGGGTAGAGCTATGGCATGGTGGCAGCAGACTAAACTAACACGGGAGAGAATGGGGAAGTCAAAGATTGAATCTTGGGATAAGATGAAGAAACTGATGAGAGCTACATTCTTACCTTATAACTATCAGTCGCTTATGTATCAAAGGTTGCAAAACTTGAGACAAGGGACGAAATCTGTTAATGACTATGCTGACGAATTTTATCAACTGATTGCAAGGAATGATATTATGGAAACATAGGAACAATTGACAGCTAGATTTGTTGGGGGTTGCGAATGCAGATTCAAGACATGGTTAATATGTTTGATCCCAGATCTGTAGCGGAAGCACACCAGAAAGTGTTAGCTTGGGAGAAACAAGGAAGACAAGGAGGCGGTGTGTTTACAAATTCCAACAATCCAGTGAAGGGTGTTAGTGGAAGTTCTAATGTTTCAAAAGATGTTGCAAAACCAGTTGTGAATGAGGTTGGGAAGGCGAAAGTCAATAATGGTTTCAAGTGTTATAATTGCCAAGAAATGGGCCACAAAAGCAATGAATGTCCAAAACCGAAGAAGAGAGCTATGATAGCGGAGGTTGAGGATGAGGATGAACAAGCTGAATGTTCCAATTCACCACCTGATGAGGAGGAAGAAGAAGTGTTGGGAGACGAAGGTTGTAATCTGATGATGAGGAGGTCTTGTTTGACACCAAAGCAAGAGGAGGATTGTAGTTGGTTGAGGAGCAATATTTTTCAGTCGACATGTACTATTCTGGGGAAAGTTTGAAAGTTTGTTATTGATGCTGGAAGCTGTGATAATATAATTTCTTCAGAAGCTGTGAGGAAGTTGGCATTGAAGACTGAGAAACATCCGAAACCATACAAGTTGGCTTGGTTGAGAAAAGGCGGGGAGGTGAAGGTTGGACGAAGGGCTTGTGTGAATTTTTCAATTAGAAAGAAATACAAAGACGAAATCTGGTGCGATATGGTAGATATGGATGTCTGTCATTTGTTGCTGGGGAGACCGTGGCAGTATGATAGGGCGGTGCAACATGATGGGCGTACCAACAGTTACAGTTTCATGTTTGAAGGCACGAAGATTACTCTAGTTCCAAAGAAGCGACAACAAGAAGAAAACAAACCGGAGGAGATTGAAGAGCTAAAAACTTTATTATCCTTAAAGGAGTTTGTTAAAGAAGTCGAAGAGGAGCCTGAAGTGTTTTTGTTAATTGGGCGTGAGAACAGTGAAGTGGTGGAAATACCTGAAGAAGTTAAACCAGTACTTGAAGAATTTAATGATGTATTTCCTGAAGAGCTGCCAACGGAATTACCACCGTTGAGGGATATACAACACCAGATAGATCTTGTTCCAGGTGCTGTGTTGCCACATAAACCACATTATCGAATGAGTCCGAAAGAACATGAAGAGTTGCGTAGGCAGGTAGAGGAATTGCTTGAACAGGGACAAATACAGGAGAGTTTGAGTCCGTGTGCTGTACCAGCATTACTCGTACCGAAGAAGGATGGTTCATGGAGAATGTGTACGGATAGCAGGGCACTGAATAAGATAACTGTCAGATACAGATTTCCGATGCCGAGGCTTGATGATCTGTTAGATCAAATCAGTGGGTCTGTGATCTTTTCAAAGATTGATCTTAAAAGTGGTTATCATCAAATTCGAATTAGACTAGGGACGAGTGGAAGACGGCATTCAAGACGAGGGAAGGATTGTATGAATGGCTGGTCATGCCGTTTGGTCTATCGAATGCACCGAGCACGTTTATGAGAGCGATGAACCAAATTTTTAGGCCATACGTTGGGAAATTAATGGTGGTATACTTTGATGATATTTTGATTTACAGTACTAGTACCGAGGAGCATGTTCAGCATTTGAAGAAAGTGTTAATTATTCTTCGTGAAGAACAATTCTATGCTGCTACGAAGAAATGTGTTTTTATGGCAAGGAGTGTTTTATTTCTGGGGTATGTTGTATCGGAAGGAGGAATACAGGTTGATCAAAGTAAAGTTGAAGCTATCAGAGATTGGCCGCAACCCAAGACGATAACGGAGGTTCGGAGTTTCCACGGGTTGGCTTCATTCTATCGAAGGTTCATTCCACACTTTAGTAGTGTGATGGCGCCGGTTACAGATTGTATGAAGGGAAAACAGTTTGCGTGGTCGGAGGAAGCAGGGGTTGCTTTTGAACGAATCAAGGAACTGTTGACGACATCACCAATTCTGGCATTACCCGATTTTTAGTTGTTGTTTGAATTACATACTGACGCATCAAAGGTTGGAATTGGAGGGGTGTTGAGTCAGAGGGGGCGTCCTATTGCATATTTCAGTGAGAAGTTATCAGGAGCGAAGATGAGATATAGTACGTATGATGTGGAATTTTATGCTGTTGTGCAAGCCATTAAACATTGGAGACATTACTTATTTCACAAGGAGTTTGTGCTATACACTGATCATGAGGCCCTGAAACATCTGCAAGGACAAGAGAAGATTTCGGCAAGGCATGCATCGTGGATTGCGTACCTGCAGCAGTTTACCTTTGTTGTAAAACACAAATCTGGGATTACGAACCGTGTGGCGGATGCGTTGAGCAGAAGGAATCATGTGTTGACTACAATGAAGATAGAAGTGACAGGGTTTGATGTGTTGCCAAAATTATTTGTCGATGATCCTTACTTTGCAAAGTTTGTTGATGAAGTCAAAGAGGGAAAGATAGATGAGTTTGTAATGGTGGATGGTTTTCTTTTTAAGGGAAATCGATTATGTATTCCTGAGTGTAGCTTATGTATGAAGATTGTGAAGGAGTTACATGAGGAAGGTCATGTAGGCCGAGATTGTAAGTTACATTTGATTTCTCAATCTTACTTTTGGCCGTCAATGAGGAAAGAGGTGGAAAGGTTTGTGGAGCGATGTCATATCTGTCAGATTTCGAAAGGAACTGCGACCAATGCTGGATTATATATGTCGTTACCTGTACCAACTAAGCCTTGGATTGATGTGAGTATGGATTTTGTTTTGGGGTTACCGCGAACTCAAAGGGGGAACGATTCCATTTATGTGGTGGTTGACCGATTTTCGAAAATGGCACATTTTATTGCTTGTAAGAAGACGGCGGATGTTGTTCATGTTGCTCAGTTATTTTTCAAAGAAATATATCGACTTCATGGATTGCCAGAATCTATTGTGTCGGATAGGGATACTCGTTTTCTGAGTCATTTTTGGCTAAGTTTGTGGAAGATGGTCGGAACGAAGCTGAATTTTAGTAGCGCTTACCATCCACAAACTGATGGACAAACGGAAGTGGTTAACAGATTGTTGGGGAATTTATTGCGATGTCTGGTGAAAGATAATCTAAAAAGCTGGGATGTGAAGTTATGTCAAGCAGAATTCGCTCATAATCATGCGGTAAATCGTAGCACAGGTTTCAGTCCATTCCAGATTGTATATTCAAGTTTGCCAAGGGGACCATTGGACTTAACGGTAGTACCACAACCGAAGGGGACGGTAAAACGTGCTGTAGATTTTGTTGATGGATTGACTGAATGTCATAAAATCGTTCAGGAACGATTGGAGAAGGCAAATGAAAAGTATAAACGATTTGCAGATCTGAAGCGAAGGAATGTTGAATTTAATGAAGGTGAGTTGGTTTATGCAGTGTTAACAAAGGATCGTTTTCCGGTGGGAACGTACAATAAATTGAAAGCGCGGAAGATTGGTCCAGTAAACATTTTGAAGAAAATCAATGAGAACGCGTATCAATTGGAATTGCCGGATAATGTTCATACTTTTGATGTGTTTAACGTCAAATACTTAGTTCCGTATCATGGGGATGAGTGCGTTGCGGAGGAGGAAGGTGCAAATTCGAGGACGAATTTCTCTCAACTAGGGGAGGATGATGCAGGCCAAGTATTAGGTCGTGACCGACCTAACGAAACCTTAAGTCGTTCGAAAATGATGAGTCGTTTACGACCTAAGAACATGGGAGCTAACAAGGAAGTTCACGAGGAAGGGATACAAAATGAAGTACTAAGTCGTGACCGACCTAACGAAGCCATAAGTCGTGACCGATCTAATAATGGCTTTAAGTCGCTCCAGCGACTTAGTGAAGTACGACAATGACCTAGTGGAGAACCACGAGTTGAGAATGCGCAAGGCTTAAGTCGGCAATGACTTAAGGGAAGTGATTTAGGTCGTGTACGACCTAACGAGTTAAAGAATAGGTCGTTGGAACGACCTAGCGAGTTAAGCAAACCAGAGCCTGTTGTGTTGGATCGTTCATGCGAGTTATGACCTAGGTTAGGTCGTAGAAGCGGGTTACAACCTAGGATAGGTCGCTGAAGCTTGAAGCTGTGGATTCCTTATGCCGCTTTACTCTATGCCGTTGATTCTTTTAAGTCGCGGAGGATGTTATGTCGCAGCTGGTTTAAGTCGTTAAAGATGTTATGTCGCAGCTGGTTTAAGTCGTTAAACATATTGTTAAGTCGTATGTTTTAGGTCGCGTGGAGGTGTTGTAATGAATACTGGGTTATGGCTTGTATGTGCAAGTGTTAAGTCGTTAATGATCTTGTTTAGGTCATAAGTCGCCAGTTTCTTTTAAGTCGTCTACTTTTAGGTCGTGGTGTTTTAAGTCGTGGACGACCTATGAGTTGTACATTTTCTGTGGCGTGTGTTGTAACTTCTATAAATAGGCCGGTGGTGCCATTTGTAATAGTTTATTGGATTTGAATAAAAACTTTTGTTTTGTTAGCTTTGTGCTTTCACCAAATTGGTAGTTGAGTGTAATCTCCTATCTCCTCTTTCGGCATTCGAGTGCACTCGAATCAACGATCGTAGAAGCCAATTCACGGTATCTAGTGCGCTAGATCAACGTCTGAAGAATTGCAGATCTTCCTTCACGGTATCGTGCGCGATCAACGTGACGAAGATAACTTGAATTCGGTATCTTCGGATCAACGAATTTGGGCCTTTCAGTATTCTTCATTCCATCGACTGCTACTTTCACAGAATCATCCTTTTGTAATTCCGCTGTTGCGTCACCATCTCATCAGCCGCAGGCTTGCAACTCGCAGTATCAGTGTCTCCATTCAACTTCCCAGCACTGTACAGCATCGGCATATGCACTGAACACATCATACTGATCAACCTGCTATAGCAGATTGCAACCTATTTCAGCAGCGTCGGCATATGGGGCAGAAGTATATCTGAGCATCCTGTTTCAGCGCATGATACATCAGCTCTTTTGACCTGCATGACCTTTCGCAACAACAACTTGTCTATAATTGGCACGCTTCAACTGCTCCTCCTTGCCCATGTCATGCTGAAACTGCATTTCATAAGGTCCTCTTCGCCTCAGCTTCATGAACTCATGCCTACCACTTTTAGCCAGGTTGTTGAACCAGCTGTATATTTGTTCTCTATGTTAGTGCAGATATAACAATGTCGATGTGTATAATTATAAAATTATTTTTTGCTTTACTTATCTTTCAATTCCCGATGATCATCAAAGTGATGATCCCCAACAATTGTAATTGTTATTTCCCAGTAGACTATCGTACGGATATTAATTTTTGCTTAATAAATCATGAGTGCTCTCCTTGCATAAGGACCACTCTTTCATTAAAAATAATAATCTTTATAATTGAAAATAAAATTTACTTTTTAAGTAATAATTTCCTTATCAATCATCTAAAGTGTTGACTATATTAGCTTACATGGATTTAAATAAAATTTCTATATTATAGAAATGGAATGTTGGAAAAAAGAAGTTTTGGGAAATTTTGAAGATACGGAAATTATAAATTATATAATCTCTTATCAAACAAATTCCCTCTTTATTCATAATTTATTATATTTCAATATAAATTGAACGAATATCATGCTATTGTATGGATTAAATATACATGGATGTTTAATGCTTGTTAATGATTAAGTTGTGGCTGAGTGGTTCATTGTATATATTTTATTGTTGAAAACCATACCTTGTCTACATTCGTATGTTATGTTTAAGCTATGGAAAGTGTATTTCAGAAAGCCGAATAATGTCATCATGGATAACGAGGGATTTCAATTGGTTCAGCCAAGATCACAAAGAAGATATCAGCCTAGAAATGATCAGATCCGGTCTCAGACTAATGAAGATCTAAGGAAAAAGGAGGGCCGGATGACCAACTCCTCTCAAGATAAGACCAAATTGATACAAGTCAAGAACACGGCAAAGTTCTCTCTGAATAAAGAACTGGAGAAAAATCCTGGGCTGATATCGTCTCAGAGAAATCAAAAGAACCAAGGGATGAAGAATGCAGTCTTGAAACCATTTCTCCTATTCAAATCAGCAACAATAAATATGGTGTGGTAAAGGAGGCAGTGTGTAAAAGAGCAATGGAGTGTTGGAATAACTCCATTTTGGTTTATGTGGTTAGTAGCAAACCATATTTCTTGTTCTTCAAAGAATATATTAAAAGGGTATGGAAACCGAAAGGAGAATTCGAAATCTATTCAAGAGAAAATAGGTTTTTTCTAATCAAATTTAATGATTCTCAAGACTGCAACTTGGTTATCCAGAATGGCCCTTATTTCTACAATGGCAAACTCATCATCATGAGACGATGGACCGAATCATTGAAGATGGACTGAGATCTTCTGTCAACTATGCCGATATGGGTTAGATTACCCAGTGTAAACCTCAAGTTGTGGGATAGAGAGGCGTTCAGTATTATGGCAAGTATTATCGGAAAACCCATAAAAATGGACGCAGCAACAACCATGAAGACGAGACTGAATTACGCTCGGCTTCTTGTGGAAGTTTCTGCGACTGATGAACTTCCAGATGAAATCAGTCTCAATCTTTATAATGGTGAAGTCATAACACAAAAAGTTGAATATGAATGGGTTCCACCAAAGTGTAGCATCTGTAAATGTTTTGGTCACACTAGAGAGCAATGTAACCCAAAACAGATGTGGATCCCCAAAAATAGAGATAAAGACAAAGTTATTTCTCAAGAAAATAGAGCTGAAATCATTCAAGAAATGAGTATAAGTAAAAATTTAAAAAACCAATCAAGAATCCAAAAGGACAATGATCGAATCTATCAAGAAGATGTCATCTCCGATCAAGAAAACTATATAAGAGAGCTCACTGATCAAAGTGATCAGTCACGGCAATGGAAGTTCATCAGAATAAAGGAAGTGAAGATAAATCAAATGTTCCGAATCCGACTAATAGAGAGGAGGGTAAAAATAATAAGTTCTTTAACTCTGAAAACCCCCCTATTTCAGAGTCATGTTTAGTTACAGACCATTACACTACAAAAATAGTGAACAATTTCCATCAGGATAGAAATCTGAACAAGGTAATAGATATTGAGGAAGTATCTTATTCAAGGCTTGCTACAGATGTTGAGAAAAGCATTAACTCAACATTGCCTTGCAAGGGTGATCCTCCCCCAGAGCAGGCTGCAATGAATGACTGTAATGAGTCAGACATGCCTCGCACAGTTTTTTCTCCTCCCCCAGAGCAGGCTGCAATGACTGACTGTAATGAGTCAGACATGCCTCGCACAGCTTCGTTTGATATTTCCTCAATCAAGATTCCAGAATCTGCACAAATGGAGGAAGATAAATATGAGAAAGTGGATAAAATAGAAGAATTCGACTTATCTGACCTTCATATTACTAAAACAAAAGCATCAGGTAAGCTAAAGAGCAGCAAAGAGAAAAAAGCTTTCAAGCAAAAATACATTTCGATCAATCCAGAATGGGACCAAATGTCTACCAGATTGAAAGCAAAGGGTGTTGATACTAAAAGGAGAGGAAAAGGCACTATAGTGTCAGGTACAATTTAAACTCTTGTATTTTTTATTAATTATATATGACTATATTTGCTTGGAATGTCAGGGGAATGAACTCCCCTGTAAAACAATCTGATATCCTTTATATGATTAATGTTTACAAACCTTCCATTATTGTTTTAATTGAGAATAAAATGAATGATGAGAATTTTGAAATTTTTTGCCTTAAGATGTCCAGTAATTGGAAAGCTATTCATAACAATGATTGTGGTTGCAAAGGCAGAATCATAGTTATGTGGGATTCTAATATCTGGACTAATTTAAGTATTAACAAAGATAGTCAATTTATTTACTGCAATTTTAAAAACATAGGTGGTTTTTCTTTACAAGTTACTAATGTATATGGTAGTAATTCTGAGAATGAAAGAAATGCTTTATGGCAAAAACTTAAATCATTAAATTTCACTTATGGTTTCCCTTGGATTGTGTTAGGGGATTTTAATACAGTCTTTCATGTTAATGAAAAATTTGGAGGAATTAAAATCCCTCAAAATAAATTGGATAGGGCTAATAAATTTCTATTAGAAACTGGTCTTATTGAACCAATTATCAGTGGGAATAAATTTACCTGGAAATCTGGTATTGCTAAAAATATTCATTGCAAGTTAGATAGGATTCTGTACAACAAGGATTTTTTAGAAAAATTTCCTAACTGTATTTGTTCCAATCTAGAACAAAATCTAAGTGACCACACTCCTTTATTGGTTAAGCTTTTTGTCAATGGTGATTTCAATAATAAAGTTCCTCCTTTTAGATTCAAAAATAGCTGGGTTTTTGAAGAAGAATAAAAAACTTTAATGGAAAACAGTCTTAATTTTTCTTGTGAAGGAACTAAGCAATATCAGTTTTATATGTTTTTGAAATACACTAAAAATAATCTTCAAAATTGGAACAAAAATAACTATTTGAATAAAAATAAGATTATTGGATTGAGAAAAGAAGGTAAACTGTTACAACTGAATTCTGATAATAAGCCTGATGATATTAGTACAGTAAAAAAAATTCATAATCAAAATGAACTATCTAGTGAATTGCATAAAGAATCTGTCAATGCTAGACAAAAAGCTAAGGTTGATTGGCTTACTCTAGGGGATGACTGTACCAAATTCTTTTATGCTAAAATGAGTAGTAGAAAACATGTTAATAATATAAGTTGTATAATTGATACAGAGTGTAATCTTTCTAATGCATATGATAAAGTTACTTTAGAAGCAATCAATTTTTATAAGGAACTTTATTTTACTGAAATTAATGTAAAGGAATTTCCTCATATAACCTGTAAAAATATTTTAAATCAGAATGCTTCTGAGATCCTGCTTGCCCCTGTTAGTTTAGAAGAGATTAAAGCTATTGTGTTTAATGCTGGGGATAATAAAAGTCCTGGCCCTGATGGTTCAATGCAAAAAAATTTAAAAATAATTGGGATAATATTAAACAGTAGGTGCTAAATGTGGTTGAGGAATTTATGGACAAAGGAAAAATTCTAAAAAGTCTTAATCACACATTCATTACCCTTATCCCAAAAAATAAATCCCACTGATATTGGTAGTTATAGACCTATCTCTTGCTGCAACTTTATTTATAAAATTATTGCTAATGTTCTTAGTAATAGAATAAAAGTTTTTCTGCCTTTTCTTATCTTTGAAAATCAGAGTGCATTTGTTCCTGGTAGACTTATATATGAAAACTCTCTCTTAGCTCATGAGATGATCAGAAAATTTAACACAAAACAGGGTGAAAAAGTATGTATTAAGATTGACTTACAAAAAGCATATGATAAGGTAAATAGATACTTTATTCATCATATTATGAAATGCATGGGTTTTCCTACTAAGTTTTGTGATTTGGTGTTTGAATGTATTAACACTCCTACCTTTTCTATCCTTATTCAAGGAAGGGCTGAAGGGTTTATTAAGAGTAACAGGGGTTTAAGGCAGGGTGATCCCTTATCACCCTACCTTTTTGCTATTGTAATGGAATATTTTTCTATTCTTATGGAAATAGAAAATATTAAAGGTAATGTTCACCCTGTTAACATAATTCAGCCCTGCATAAACCATCTGATTTATGCAGATGATCTCATGGTGTTTATTAAAGCTAATAAAGATAATGCAGACTCTTTAAAAACAGTTTTTGATATACTAAAAATTTATGCTGGTCTTCAACTTAACATTAATAACTTCAAAGCTTACTTTAGTAAATCTTGCAAGTATAAAAAAGAATTTTTAAATGTTTTACAAATAGAAGAGGGATGTCTCCCAATCAAATACTTAGGCATGCCTCTTTCTACAAATCAGATTAAGGATTCAGATTGTTCTATTTTATTTGAAAAAATCCAAGATAGAATGGAGACTTGATCCTGTAAATTACTTTCCATTGCTGGAAGATTGGAACTTATTAAGACTGTGATTTATGCTATTATCTTATATTGGCTTCAAACTTTTCATATTCCAGCTGCATCCATTAAAAAATTGGAAAGTAGATGCGCTAACTTTTTATGGAGAGGAAAGCATCACAAAATTAGTTGGGATAATGTGTGCAGATCTAAAAATGTAGGGGGTCTTGGAATTAGAAGTATTAAAGATCTGAGTACTACTTGCCACTTAAAATTATTTTGGAGATTTCTTAATTCAGATTCTTTGTGGGCTAGATGGATGAGATCCAAGTATTTGAAACAAAAAAACTTTTGGACTTATGTGCATAACAGTAACCAATCAAATAATTGGAAACAAATTTTAAATTGTAGGGAAATTGGTAAATCTTTACTTGAAAGAAAGATTAAAAGTGGTGAAGAAACTAGTTTATGGTTTGATCCATGGTTTAAAAATGAGACATTTATAAATAAGGTAGGGTGGAATAGTTTAGTTATATGTGGTGGATTAAATGACAAAGTTTCTGATATCATTGTAAATAATCAATGGCAACCACAATTACACCCTATTACTAACCCCCATAGAGCAGAAATATGCAAAATTCATCTTGATGTATATGTAGAGAATGAATACTGGGAATGGAAAGCAAGCAACAGAGGGAAGTTTTCCTTTAAAACAACTTGGAATTTTATTAGAAACAAATTCCCAACAGAAGAGTGGTATCATTGCATATGGAATAGAGTGAATTGTCCCAAGATGGCATTTTGTACATATTTTGCAATTAAAAACAGACTGCCAACTTGGGATAGACTTAATAAATGGGGCAATAACATAAATTCACTCTGTTCCTTGTGCAATACATGTATGGAAAATGCTAATCACCTATTTTTTGAATGCAGTTTCTCCTACTTTATCTGGAATCAAATCAAAGCTACACTGGGTATAGATGACAACAAGCAAATGGATCTGATGCATATTATCAAGATAATCAACAACAAATTCAGATCTAAGTCAAAGGAAACAGACTATGCTCACATACTTCTAACTACTGCAATGTTCAATTTATGGAAAGAAAGAAATTTGCGAGTTCATAACAAAGGCAGTAGAAGCAAAGAGCATGTTTGGTTAACTATTAGTACTGATAGTAAGATCATTCTTCAAAAGTCTAATAAAATAATTAAAAACCAAACCAAGTACGCTTCCCTGGCTGATGATTGGAGCTCTAAAGCTGGAAGCAAACATTTAGAAGCTTAACTATTGCATTCGAAAAGTCTTCAGGCTGACAATCATGTTGACAATGTTAATCGCGAGCCATGCTCCGTCAATCAGCAGAGAATGGCTGATAAGACTGATCAAATCTGCTTCCATGAGACCGAGAATAAGTATGGTAACTTACATCATGCTCAAGCCACCAACTTCTCAAATTTTGGAGCTAACTGGAGTAATAACAACAATTCGAGAAAGGCAACGTTAGATCTAGGTCACGATGACACTAGATCTAATGATTTACAGTACTTCAGAAACTATGATAACATTTCGAAGATTTTGGAAAGAGACAGGGGAATGAGAAATGGGTTCAACGAAGCTCTGTCTTACTGGAAGCGTGGAGAGAGTAGTGGGTTAAGGAAAGATGATGATTTGGCGAAGAATAGAAGAACATCGTCTGCCATTTGAATGAGCAAGAGATTTGGCAGCCATATTTGTTCTTTTTCTTTTTGGCTGCGCAAAGTGTTTTAGGGTTTGGTTTGTGATTGTCGGCAACCCTAGCGTGGGTTTTGGTTGTAAATTTGGGTTCGGGTCGTTTGTTTTACCCGCTTTTGTTTCTGGGCTGGGCCTTGTTTTAACATTCTTCAAAAAAAAGCTATGGAAAGTGTGATATTATACAGGATCACAAAAAGATACGTTGATTGTTTTTGTTATAATGCTAAGTGTACACCCTATATATGACTTTGTTTCTAAGTGCAATATATATATATATATATATTGTGAATGTTGAATCATGTTAATAACCCTAGCGACATCAGGCTAAACGACTTGAATTGTGTTAACAACCTTTAGGGACATCGAGTTAAACAATAGTTAGAAGGTGTTTACGGTCGTAACAAGAACATGTAAGATATGATGAATTGATTTAATGAGATGAGATACCAGATATGCTAGATCCATCCTAGTTAGGACCAAGTGACATTCTGTCCCATTTGTCACTAGTCGAACGACTTATTGTACGGGTACACCAGCGCTGACAGCCATGTAGTATATTTGATGGAGATGATGATACATATTCAAAAGAGAGTAGTACAACAAATAGGTTATGTGGGAGCACCCATTATTTTGGGTTGGGCGGAACGATATGTCATTCCTTGATGTCGACTCAACGTCTAGTAGAGTGTATTCTACACTCAACTAGTTATATAAATTGATAATGATCAATTCAAAATGAGTAAATGACTAAGAAAATTATGGCTCGAGGGAAATGTTGTGGCATTACTAGGTGTCGACCAAGCACTTGGAAGAGTGAACTCTACACTCAACAAATTAAATAAATAAGCAACTATTAATTTATATTGGATACATAACTAATAATGTGACACTTAATAATTGTGATTAGCAGTGAATCACATATTAGTAGAATAGCTACTGTAGTCACATTATGTAGAGACTTGATACATATATCCCATTGTGTATGTATATGATGTGGATTGTGGTAGATATTGACTATATATGACATTTACTTTGCATGTTATGTTACTCCTTCTCCATATCATTTTCTATTATCATTATATGCACACTACTTCACTCACAGCTAGATTCTAGCCTGACCCGAGATGTGTTATTTTTTAACAACCTCAGGTCAGATTAAGGTTGTTTTTGATAGGATGTATTTCTGTGGCTTGGTTCTTTATGGGACTCGTTTTGGTAACGGTGCTGTGGATGATGATGGTGCTAGCGTTTTGTTCTTTGTGATAGTATTGTATATGAATATGTCCTGTATATGTGATGTACTTGTTGTTGATGATATGTATATCATTTTGGGTATTCACGATATGTAATACTCGTGTTGTCTATGTACTTTGATGTCATCTATGAATGTTGTCACACCCTTTTTTCTCTTATGAATAAGTGTGGTGCAAGCAAAGGTTCAAGTGTATGAAGCAACAAACTGCTTAAATCAATGAGAGGGCAAGACATGCTACGTCATAATTTAAAGAAACTGCATAAGATAAAATGTATGGAGCCCAGCACAGCAAAACAAACTTGACACAATTGAACAACCCACAGTCAATATGCAACTATTGTTGTGGCACCAAAGTCAGATCAAGTTCATAAAATGTTTTATGGATGCTTTATCACATCCATAAGCTAAACTATGCTTCTCAAATACATGACTGAAGCAGGCTTAAAAGTCATGCTTTCACAAAGCAATAAGTCAGTGAACTGCACACACAAGACAAAACCTAAAATAAGAAGTCGCCTCAACATAGAAGAAATGCACAGTTATAAGAGCTCCAGAACTTTGCTAACATAACTGAGCCATTGAGCACTGCATCGTTACATTTATACAGGATGGAAATATTACACAGCACCCGAACTACTCTGAAGTCATACATCATTGCACCAACCAAAATAAAGACAATGCACAATGTTAGGAGTAGTCGAAGCCAAAATGAATGGCTCAATACGTAAGATTGCGCTACCACCTTGAAGCCTAGTCACACTACCGAAAACCCCATCTAAACTACTCTAATAATAGAGGACTGCGCTGCCACGCCCATATCAAAGTACTGTCCAGGCAATTCAAGGATAAAGCACAACAACAGATCGTAGCATCTTATACTGCGTAGGGTATCAAAACAAGCACAAAATAACCATTTCATCGATTTCAGGCACACCATTTCAAATTGAAACCATCCCGCGTATATTCAAGTCTTCCCGCTAAAGGCAAACTTTCCCGCCTAAAGCCACGTTAGCAATTGTGCACATAACAATAATCAATGGATGAAGAACACATAGTAACATCTGACGGCGAAGGAAGAGTGTAAAAATGTGATGTTAACAATCCATATGAAAGAAACTTAACAATAAAAGGAAAGACATTATAGCAGCAATAGGGGAACTTTTGAATTTTCCGAGCCTTGTATTGTAAAAAAAGATATTCTCTTCGAAGAGATCATGTAAAAATGGTATGATAAATAATAAGAAGAAGAGGTTACCTCGTGGACGTCAGATGCTTCTAAAAGTCTGAATCATGTAAACCTCTGTCTCTGTGTCCCTTTATTTTGTTTGTTCTTGTTATCTTATTTTTTTTAGGCGCTCGATTTTGTTTGATTTGATATCAAATGGATATCAAATTGAAACTGACATTTTAACAAACGGTTAAAGTGCATCCACATGGTTGTGTAAGCTTTAGCAACATGATTGTTTCTTTAAAAGACAATTTTAATATTAATTAAATTTTTTTATTCTCGATTATGAAAGCATCCAGCATTGTAATTTCTTTATAAATTAAGTTAGTGTTATGAGGACAAAAGCTCTCACTAAAATATATGTATTACCTTTTGATTCCGATGTTGTTAATTTGGGATATTTCTATGTATGTGGACTATTTCTGTATTATTCAACTTGAACATTACTCATGTACATTGCTTTGTGTCGAGATGTGATACGCATTGCTAAAAAACTTATTATATTGAAACGTATTCATGTTGGCCCAAGGGAGTGCATACGATAGATTACTCCTATCGTGTTTTTTGTTTCATGCTTTTGGATAGTTAAGTCCCTTTAATATGATAAGCATTGTTAAAAAACTTATTACATTGAAACGTATCCATGTTGGCCCTAGGGAGTGCATACGATAGATCGCTCCTAACCGTGTTCTTTATTTCGTGCCTTTGGACAGTTAAGTCCCTCTATTGGCATGGGCACTGAACTAGGATATTACAATCTTTCCCCGTGTATTTTTGTAAAATGTTAGGTAAAAATGATATTCAATTCAGATTGTTCTTAATATTCTATTCCATCGAGTTTAATTGATTTAATAATGTTAATTCTTCATCTATCATTAGCGATTTGATGATAAAAGTTATGTTGTTATCTCCCACTTTGATTTGTTGATCTCGAGATCATGGTGATATAATTTCAACAATAAAAGATCAAAGTTGACGTAGGCCAGAGATTTGCCGAACTACTATAAAAATTATGTTGTTTCTTCTCTTTTTTCTCCTTTTCTTCTCTAATTTGCATAATTTATTGTGAGATTGATATATATTGCTTTCTTAGTATTTATATACTATTATCTATCAATAATACATCATCAAATCATCACTGATTCGATCCTTCAGAAAATGAAGGATTAATAAAAATGCTTGGAGGATCTATAAGAATGCGAGTCCATAATCACATCAGGTGACTTGCGTTCTTTTGGATATTAATATTTGGGGTGTTTGGTCATTTTCTGTACTAAGATTTTTGGTGCCTTCACTGAAAACAACTCGGATTTAATTCATTAAAGATGAAGAATCCAACTACTAGGAAAACAATAGCCGGAGTGAACTAATCAGAGTTGGGAGGCGGTTAGGAAGTGTCATCTGCTTCAATCCCACCTTCAAACTTTGTGACCAAAGGAGGCAAGGAACTATAAAAGATACACAATAGGCCCGAGGGCATGAGATCGGCCTACAACATAGCTTAGACACCAACCAACCTTATCGATCGGTTTCGCTCGATGCTTGGGGATCGGTACCAATCCATTCAAAAAATCATGCTGAGTTGATCCAAAACTTGACCAAGGAAGAGTAATTAGAGGAACAACTTGGGGGTTAGGAACCAAGACTTGAACGTAAACTTACAAGCACCAAAGGATGAACCAGAAGGTCCCTACATAGTCGATTCAAGAAACAAAGGGTGTGCAGAAGCTTATGATCAAAGGCATATTGGACCCTAAAGATTTCAACTGAATCGAGAAGATCACATAGCTAAGTTGATATTACAGGCATTTTGAGGAGAAGGCCCATATCGAAGTTTGGAGGATGTGAATCAAAACTGATTCACCCTAAACATTTGATACACTAGGATCCAACCTTATTTCAAACTACTTACACTGAGGCCATATGATTAGAGAACTAATCCTACAGTACATCTGATGAGATGCATCCAACACATGGGAATATTAGGATCTATGGGGGAAGTAATGGGTCGTTGCTTTCCATCATACTTAATAGATGTGGCATCCATGTGGTTTTACCAACTTAATAACAAATCCATTAGCACATGGATCGAGTTAGTTGAGAAGTTTATGATCCAATTTAGTGTTCATATCATTCGAACGGTGAGCTTAATATCATTATCAAATGTGAAACAAAGAGAGAAGGAATCATTGTGATGGTATTTAACTAGGTTTAACACAATAGCTGCTGCTGCTCACAAATCAAATATATCAATAGTTCTTATGGCGGTTGTTGCAAGAGTTGATAATCAATCTAAGTTCGAAAAGGCATTGACGAGTGATCTTCTAATGGATCTAGCATATTTTTATTATCAAACTGAAAGGTATTTACGTCAGCAAGATCTGAAAGTCAAAAGTTCCGATGTCAGTACCATCGAAGATGAAGGACCATTCAAGGTAGGGTCTAGAAAGGATAAAGGAAAGAGAAAAATCTAAGGATGTTTTTTTAGCTCCAAATCTTTTGAGGAGGGTGTCAAATTTTTCTCCTTACACCAACGTAACTAAGACCCCAGAGATGATTTACTTAGAAACTAGAGGACAAGTCCAATACAGAAAATCTTCTAGGAGAGAGCGCAACACACTACAACAAATATATCTTATTACAACTTTAAATTTAAAACTGTGAAAAAAACATTGTAAAAAATCTTTTAGCCCTACAAGTTACAATGTTTTTACAATAAACGTTGTTTAATATCCTTTTACAACTTTTAAAAAAGAAACATTGTGAAAAGTAATTTTTAAAAGGTTTGAAGGAGAAAAGTTGTAAAAAAAATGACTATGTACAATGTTTGTATGACAAACATTGTAAATAAGGTGTTTTTTATAACATTTTTCTATGCAGGTTATAATTAGTACAATACCAACTTTTTTTGAATGTTTTATAACAACTTTTTTAAAACTTTCTCTAGAAAAACGTTGTGAATATTATTTATGACAACTTTTTAGTTGTTTTACTCATAGATTGTTCATGATCGCACTTTTATGGAAACGTTCACTATAGGTGAATATTGAATTGGTCTTAGTTTTTTTAATATGTTTACAAATTTTTGAAAATATTGTAATAATTACAAATTTGAAATTATTATGTTTTATTTTATATTAATTATTCTTAAATAATATAATTGATTGAACTTGCAATTATTGTCAAAGATAAAATTTCTCAGCGTTTTATCCTCAAGGACAGACCTTCAGTATTTTATCCTGAAGGACAACTTTCTTTAGGTATCAATTTTTAGTTATTGATAGTAGTTTTAAGGTATCAGTTTGTAGTTATCGGTAATAGTTTTTAGGTGTCAGTTTTTAGTTGGATAGCAGTTTTGGAAGAATGTTTGTCCTTATGAATAATTTTGAAAGAATGTTTGTCCTTATGAATAATTTTTAAGAGAATATTTGTCCCTGTGGTTAAAATATTGAGGTCGTGTCCTTGAGGCTAAAAATATACAAATTTTTGTCCTTTTAAATTAATTTCCCTTGATTGAATTTATATTATTGGTAAATTATTAATAATAATTATTTTTTATTTTCTTTTACTACACTAAAGTTGTAAAAAAGTTGGTTTTTACAACTTTTACTATGCATACTTTATAAAAGAAGATCTTTTTTACAACTTCCCTAAATGTTGTAAATATTAATTACAAATTTAAAGTTGTAATAATTAATTATTGATGATTTATAATTGATAATTTATAATTAATAATTAAAAAATTATAATTTATATAGTTAATAATTTATAACTTTTAACTCATCAACAAGTTCAGCAATCTGGAATTCCTTGTTCTGTTAAGGCTTCTAACTATATTTATCAAAGTAATATTCAACTACCATACACTTCTAATAAGCAACTGAGAGCTGTCTGGTCTCAAATCTAAGGAGTAAGACTTGAAACTGTTGAAGCTGACCATGTGTATGGAGTGATAAGCTTCATTCTGTCTCTCAGGTATACTGTCTTCTCTTTGGATTGAACAGTTTGCCAAAATACAAGTGGATGAGGATAATATGGAAAGATGACTCAAGCCCTAAGGAAAACTTCATGTTATGGAAAGTGGTTCACAATGCATTGCTTACAAGAGCTGTTATCTTGAGTATGGGCTTGAATTGTGGGGACTTCTGTTTTTTCTATTCTTTTGAACTAGAAACTATTGAGCATATTTTCTTTCAATGTGATGTTAACCTGACTTTGTGGAGACGAATGATGAGGGGGTGGGATGTGGTGCTTTGTATACCACTTCATCAATTGATCTGAACTTAATTTATAAACCAACGAGGTGGAGATCTATGAAATCAAGACTGGTTACCCTCTGAATGAAGAAATACTTGGATGTAATATGGAAAGAATGAAATCTTATTTGTTTTGAAAGGAAGAGGAGAGCAAGTGAAGAACTATGGAAAGTTTTGAAATATGATATCTATAAAACAGTTGTGAGAAATCCTTTATTCCCTCCTGCTTCGAGTTAGGCTTGGAGATAATTTTGTTTGTCTTCGGGTTTCTTCTGTGTCCTCCTTTAATGTTCTCATTGTTTCCCTAGTATGCTTTTTCTACTTCTTTGTACCAACCTAGTGTGTTTTTCCTTTTTAATGCTTGAAGTATGTTTCGAGCATCTTTTATTTTATTGTTCCTTTGCAATAAAATCAAGTGGGGGTCCTGTCAACCCCGCTAGCCTTTGCTATAAAAAAACTTAATATAATTAATGATTATTAATATATAACTTATAAATTATAAGTTATAATTACTATTTATTATTTATAGTTAATAATTATTTATGTTAATGAATAAATTTATTTAATTAATAAATTATGGCTATTAATTTATAATAGTGTATAAATTATAATTAATACAAATATATACTTGTTTAAAATATTATAATATTTAATAATTAGTAATTTATAATTAATAATTAATACTTAATAATTTATTATTTATAAATGATAATTTATAATTAAATATCTTTAAATGTTTGAATGTGGGAAACCGGCGAAAACATGACATCTTCCCGGTTCTTGAATCTTACTTTTTCATTCAAAAACTACTCAAATCCTATCCTCATATTTGCTTCCAAATCTTTCTCCGATCCAAATTCTTGTAATACCCAATATCATTCTTACATGTAAGTTGTGAAAGGGTTCGAAAGTTTCGTCTCTTCATATTCGCAATAAGAAATTTTCTGTTAGAGAATCGGATCTATACCAGAAAAGGGAAACAAATTTGTTTTCGTTGTGGAGATTACTATCATCTTGCTAAAGACTATCGGGATTCAATTCGTTGTTTTGGTTGTGGTTTATTTGGGCATAAAAAAAGTGATGTTTGAGGAAGTTAATTCCAGTTTCAAGTGCAAAGAAAAGTTTATCGATTATGGATCATGGATTCTTCTTTGTGTTAAAATGTATGAAACTGAAGAGAATCTTGCCAGATCATTTATAGGTGCAAAGGAATGAAGGAATTGAATTTCTGGAGGATATGTTCAAACATTGTGATGTGACTAACAAACTGAATATAGGTTGAAGCTTTAAGAAAAAAATTTAGGGATCTCGAATTGTTATCGGATAGCGATGATTCTGTGGTTGGTAGTTTTCCAGATTCTGATATAGACGATGTAGTTTCGAAGGGTTTTACAGTTGAAAAGGAAGCTTCAATTGACCTTGTTGTTGACAGCAAAGAGATGGTGAAGGAGCTGTGACGACCCAGAATTTCGGTCATTTGAATTTGGAATATTTAATCGAGTTTAAATATTGAAAAGGTTAATTTTATAAATTTAAGAACTTGGATTTCAAAATATAGCCATTTAACTGATAGTTAATTGTTGAATTTAATATTTGAAATTGTTAAATAAATGGAACCTTGAATTTTATGTGAACGAAAACGATTTTGTAAGTTGATTTAAATTTTATTTGAATAAGAAGGAAGATTGGTAAACTTTTAAATTTGATTTAAAAGTGATTAAACTAATTTGGAATTTATCGTTTTAACCAACGTATAAAAATAGCCTTTCGGGCACTGTCTTGGAATTCGACGAAACCAGTTTCATTGGATCTGTAATAGTGAATTATAGCATGCCGTCGAATTTCATGGTGATCAGACGTACCGTTTGGTCGTGCGAGTTCGAGACGCGTAGAAATTAATTTAAGGAAATTATATAATAACTGGGTCCAAATCGAACGCGACGAGTCGCTTTGCGATCATATCGACAAAGACTACGGTATGGAATCAGATTGGATGGATTCGGAGTTTGTCGGAATTTTGGATTAAAATTGGACGTTTGTGCAATTTTAATTCAAAACGTAATTTTTTGACGAATAAAAATCAATGTGAGTTAATCTCACCTTTTTGGTTAATCAGAAAATTTATACAGTCAATAAAAAATTATCCATTGGATGTTTGGATAGTTGTTCTTGATAGTTATTGACTGTTTGGATAATTTACTAATTATTATTAGTTGGATTGGATATATTCCTGCCTATTAGAGCGGATGAGACCCTATTACATTCCCATGTAAGAGCAGATGACCCTTTGTATACGAATCCCACCTTAAAGCGGTTGATTTATATTTTTATGATTATATATACTATATGTGATGCAGGGGGACAGTTGGAGGGATCCAACGGGATTCCTTACACTGTTGATTTTATTTTCATATATATTATGATATATGACTTGTTGGATGACATATTGATGACATGAATATGATTCTGTTTATTAGGGGCTTTAGTAGCACTTGGCCTTATTTTTGGTATTTTAAAATATTATAAACTAATGATTTAATTTAAAAAGGAATTTCAAGTGATTTTGGAAATTTTACATGTTTAAATATTTTTTTCAAAATAAAAGGTATGATTTTGAGAAATTATATATTTATAGTTTTATAAAATATTTTTAAATTGAAATTTTGAATTGTGGATAAAGATTTTTAAATCTTAAATTAAGTCCCTCTTTTAAAATAAAAAGGATATAGTTTTAAAAGAAATTAGAAAATATTTGATATAAATATTGTTAATCATTTTGTATAAAGTGATGTTTTACAAATGAAGTAAAGACTTTTCAAAAACCATGTTTTGTTAATAAAAGAGTGGATTTATAAACAGTGTTATAAATCAAAGGAAATAATTATTATTTAACAAATGGATGAAATAAATCAAATGATGGATTTATTATAAGATATGGAAGTTTGTGTTAGAAAATAGTTACTCTATTTTGGAAATTGAAAGTGAGGGTGAATTGAGATTGTTAAATGATATTTTATAAACTGAAAGAAATTTATAAAAGAAATTTATACTTACGGAAGCAAGGTTAAAAACGGTTGAAATTATGTCTTGAATGAGACTTTATAAATAAGTGAGAATTATAGAGGAAATTGAGTTATAAATGGGGTTCACAAATAAAGGAATTTTATGAAAGGAAGTTTCATAAAATAAATGAGATTTATAAATATAGTTTTGTAACTATGGAAACAATTATGTGGAAAGTTAAATATGGAGTTTTATCAAGGGAATATATTTATTTTTTAAAAATTGTTTATTTATATTAATACCGTTTAAAAATGGTTTATCAATATTTTAATATTTTGAAAAGTTTATTAATATGGTAGAAATTAATTTTAATTATTTATCAGTAAGACTTTGGAAATTAATTATTATTATTTATAAAAATGTTGAAGATAAATCATCATTGTTTATTTAAAAATGTTTGGAATTTATTAATTATTTTTAAAGAGCTAATATTTATTTAGTTATAGTGCTAGTATTATATAATAGTGTTTTAAGTAAAAGGGTAGAATTTTATTTTAAATGTTTTCGAGATTTATAAATGGGGTTTTATAAACGGATTTGAATTATAAGAGGAATCATATAATATGTTTGGAAAACGTAAAGGAAGGTTAGTTAAAAGATAAAAAGTTTTTATAAATGGATTTTAGATATTGTACAGGAATTTTAGAAGCGGATTTATATATTTATAAAAGGAGTTTTATAAATGGTTTTTGTGGATTTAAAATGGAGTTATGAATAATTTTTTAAAAAGGGGATCTTCCCAAATGTTAGCGAATATACTTATATCATCGAGATAAGTATATGGATATTTTCAAGTATTGAGAATATAAGTGTTTGTGAATGAATCTTTGTAAAAGTATTTTGGTACAAATATTTACAAAGTGATTTGAGAAAATCGAAGGATTTGTTAAAAGAGGCTTAGTATTCCCCGGTGCTTAACCAATGTCAGTTTTCCCTATGGAATTAAATCACTGATTGAATGTTTGTTATTTGATAGTTAAATAACCGACCATCAGAGTTAGACCCAAACATAATTTTGGAAATATCTATAAGAAACACGTGAGTTATATGACACAATCATCGCCGATAATGCTGTACTATACGTATAAATCTCGTTTAGTTCTCCTAGGAAAATGATAAGGAAATCCATCCACTAACGGTTAGGAGATGATCTCCGCTTTTATCTTTGACTGTTTATTTTCTAAAGAACCAGGGTTGAGTTTACCTGAAATTATCGAAAGTTGTTTCAAAGAGACCGGGATCAGATATGTTATCCGAAAACCACTTCGATCCAACGAATTCATTTCGAAGTGAAGACATCTTGAAGATGATGGAAATTGAAGATGGAGCTCTCAAGTGTTTCGTCCAGTCCTAAAACGAACTTGTATGGATGAATGCTAGTATTTCATGGATGGCAGTGTTAGCATTCCACGTGGGAAGTGCTAAAAAGGAAAACATAGCATCGAGCCTCATCAACTGAGAAATTACAAAAATCGGGCATGCAGCAGGGCCAAGTGGGTCACTCCCAAGTAGGGTATGGTCATTCCAAATCTAGATCGGTTATTATCTCTCATTTGTATGCTTCAGACCCAAAGCGAGGTGATCGTATTCGGTACTACTAGTCAAGTGGTAGGCCATTCCTGTGTGGCAGGGGTGCAAAATGTTCTTGTCAGACCCCGGTGCATTTATCTAGAGATGTACCTTCGAAAGATGGTTCCTTACCTTGTCATAGCATGCAATCCAATCTCCAATACATTTCTTTATGGTTTTGATTGTAGAACCTAGTATGTTGGAATTTAATTAATGTAATAATTTCGGCTATGATTAATAAGTACTTGTGTATTAGATACTATTAAAATATCAGAGGATTTCATATGATATGTTTTGGTTATCGTAAGGTAAAAACTCAATCGTGTTTATGTGCGGCGTGGTCTTACGAGATACCCTTTGAGTTTGAAAGGTTTTCTATAACTTTAAAAATCCAGTTGGGTTTGTTTTATCATGCTGGTTTTCCAGACCAACTCGGGTGTTATTTTATTATAATGTTCGGGGCAGACTGAGCATTAAAGATTTGCTTTGGATTCATTGGAGCTCAAGAGACGAGTTGGAGGTCTATAGGTCGCATTCACATATATGTATATGTTCCACTGCTTTTGTTGTTGAAATCATCGGCATTTGTGAGGACATGCTGTTATAACTGTCTAGGCTGATGATCGTTATTTGTGTTGTACTCTGATGGATGTAAGTATATAACACTTTCTCTTTGTAAAGATGTTGATATTATATTATATATTGTTCCACTACGATTGTAAGATTCTGTGATTGTTTTAGTTTCTTTCTCTTCTTCTCCTTCTTTTTCTTTCTTCTCTCTTATCCATAACTATCCGTCTTTCCGTTTTATTCGAGTTGGACATGTGTGGTTTATTGTCATCTTGAACTGTGCGGATAGGCGGGTCGTTACAAGAGCATTCTTGTTTTGACCCGTTATTGTTAGATCCTATAATAATGAAATATAGATCAAATTCTCATGCTTAGGAAAATGTTAGCACAAACCTCAATACATGTTGTGCAAAGTAGTTGCAAGAGTTGGATAAAGGTTTTGTGAAAAAAATATAAGACAAAATCTTGCAAAGTAGGGAACTTTATGATTGATACTTCAAATTGTTTTGATAGTTTAAGGGACTTGGATGATGTGGATGAAAATTTCGATCGGGTTCAGGAAGTTTTGATTGATTGTGGGGTTAAAGTTGATTGCTTGAATAATAACTGTGGTGTTGAGCATGGTTGTGTGAAGTTGTCATACCAGTTGAGGTAGACAGAGTTGTACTAGGTGATAAGGCCTTTGTTCGTAGAGATGTTGTAGATAATTTCTTGGAGGAGGAGATGGTAGATAGGGCTGATTGTAGGACAATTGGTTTTTGTGATGGAGTTGATGGAAATTTTGCTCATGCATGGAAAATATTTCAACTAGGTGTATATTCTGTTATCTCAGTTGGGCACAGATATATCAGTGCAGTAATACAAAGTTTGAACAGGAATGTTTTTTGGGATACACATGGTTTGGATTTGTTGGTTTCCGATGAGGGAAGAATGTTTGGATGGGTTCAGGAGCATGTGCAGTTACATGATGCGGTTAAACATGATGATTGAATACCATTATAGATAAAATTAATAAAAGATTATCCAAATGGAATGGTAGATACTTATCGAGAGCAGTATGATTGTTCTTAGTAACCCAATTTTATCTACATTACTTATTTATTGGATGTTGTTTTATCCTTTTTCTAAATAGGTAATAAAATTGATGAAATTAGGAGAGACTTTTTATGGAGTGGAGACAACCCAAATAGTAGCTCTAAGTATCTTGTTAATTAGGAAATAGTTTGTAAATCTAAAAATGAAGGGGTTTAGGAATTATAAATTTGCATAACTTAAATATATCCTTTTTAGAAAAATGGTTATGGAAATTCAATGATAACAATGAAAATTTGTTATGCAAAGAACTAATTTCAAATCAACGGTATGAAGGTGCTTTTAATTTGTATCACTTCTCTACTAATAATATAAATAATATATCTCACTTTTGGAAATCAATAACACTAAATTTTGATATTTATAATTTAGTTGTACATTCTGGTAATAACACCTCTTTTGGGAATGAAAATTGGATATCAGCTATTCCACTTAAAGTGGAATTTAAAGAGTATATCAAATATGCAATTTTAAAAATGTATTAATATCTGATATTTGTAGGCTTAATCTAATTTTCCTTGGGAATCTAGTTTTAATCGTACGCTAATCAAAACTACTTTAGCATAATTTGCTTTATTGTGTGCTAAATTACAATTATATACTATTGATAATGAAAAGGACATTAAAATATGGTGTTGGGATACTAGTAAAATATGCACATCTCATTCATTTTAGAGTTTCATAAATTTTTTAGGAATTAAATTGATTTTTTTTAAATACATTTGGAAAATTAGTGCTCGACCTAAAGCTATAGTACACATGTGGTTAATTGTACGTGGGAAATTGAACACTACAAAACTTTTAAAACAAAAAAATATATTGAATGATAAAAAATGTTATTTTTGTAATAATAAAATGGAAAATACTATACATTTATATTTTGATTGTAATCTAACTAGATTTATTCTTGTAAAAATTCTAAATTATTTGATTTCAATATAAATTTTACACATATCAATTGTGAGTTATATTGGAATAATCTTAGATTTTGTTATAAGGATCACAAAATATTTTTACTTGACATTACTTTTAAAATTACATGTTGGTATATTTGGTTTGAAAGGAACCAACGAGTGTTTAATAATACTAATTTAGCTTTCGATAATTTAATATATATAATTTTTCTATTTAGTTTTAATTGGATCTCAAATTCTATTTACAAATTAAAAAAAATTAAGTTTTAAAGAATTTTTAAAAAAGTTAAGATTTCGTATTGAGTTTTTAAAGAACAAAAACATTCCAAATAATAATAGGAATAGTATAAGACTAAAATTAGATTCCCTGAATAATATGACTAGGGTTACAATTAATTATTTGTCTTTATTAAGATATTAGTTTTGTTACTTGGCCTATGTTGGATTTATACATTGTATTAGGATATTAGTCATTACTAAAATATTACGTAATATGTTTGATTTATACTCTTTATTGTATCTTGCATAGTTTTTAATTATAATTGTGATTATCCAATGTCATTATTTCTAGATTTGTACATTTTTATTTTTTTTGTGTGTGTGTGTATATATGTATGTATGTACATACATACATACACAGATATATACATGTTTTGTGTTTTTATCTTATTTTCTACAATTTCTCAACAGTTTTAGGAAATAGTCCAGTAACATATGTACAATGTGATGACAATGATGATAATTGAAACTCAGGAAACTACGCTATGAAAACAGATAACTTTTGTGTCTTATTTCTTAAACATTTTTGCAATGATTTCCTTTTTGCTTCATAACCAGTAAGGTACAACCGTTCAGTTAACAGATTTCATATTGTTTGTGGTATTTTAAGTCATAGGTAGGATCATCATTGCGTGTGCAAGTGTGTTAATATGCATGACTTTTGATTTGTAACTTAAATAATAATTTGCTCATTGTATCCAAGTGGAGTGAACAGACACCAGAATTAATTAGTTGTTGTTTCGGGTTTTTTATGTATAATCCAGGTTTCCAGTTTAGAAGTGCTGCAAAATATTTACACACAGTTTTGAATCTTATTGCAAAATATCAGTTTTTTTTAGCGTACAAACACAAACATTTATACTGAAAACTAAAATTTACACTCAAGTGATTGGCACGTGGCTAATCTTTTACGTAATACTATGAGCTGCGTAAGCTCACCATTCAATTAATCTTTGACTATTGTCACATTACATAAAGCATTTGATCCCGTAGCAGAATATTACTCAAAAATGCAGTACGAACGTTTGTGTGTTTGTGTTTGTACGCTCGGGTTTGATTCATATCTCATTTATATTTCATAATGAACTGGGACATTTATAGTTTTCCCTTTTGGCATTTGAATTTTTGCTAATTACAGCAAATTTTGACTAGTCCATAGGACATTCACAAAAGTAGAATTTTGGTCATATTATTATAATCTTTTTAAATGTTTTAGCATATGAAAATTGTTGATATATTTTTGGAATTTGTATAAGCTCTTTCAAACAAGAAACATCAAGCTCATGTGTGTCTAAGTGTAAAATGGATATGTACCGCTATATCAATAAGATTAAGTTAAAGAGCTAAACTTGGCTACCGTTTTCAGCTAACTTTTCTACATCTACTGATTTTGACAATTTAGTGCAATTGCAAGCATGAAGTTTCGGTCTAAATTAAGCTGCTTATCAATAGAGGAAAATAGGAAAGAATGATTTAGCTTTTGATTAAGCCATACATATTTACTTGTTGATCAATTTTTTAAAGATTTCAACGCATGAAGTTTTTTTCTTTGAGTTAGGTATGCTTATATGGTTTTATATTCAAATTAATAAGAAGAGATTCGGTTCATGCATCCATGTATATAATTCCATATAAAACTGCATTCCTAACTAGTTTTAAAATGTAATAATTTTTTATAATTTTTCGTTCACTTGCTTGTTCTATGTTTTGATTTATAATCTTTATTAGGATATTAGCTCTATCTAGGATATTATGTAATATGTTTGATTTATACTATGTATTGCTTCTTGCTTAGTGTTAATTATAATTGTTGATCATCCTATGTTGTTTGCTTTTAGATTATATATTTTATTTCGCATATATAAGTTTATAAATATCACTACAAGATAAAACGGCTATTCCAACGGTTCCTAGCCGTTGGCGGCCGTTGGAAACCGTTGGAATAGCCGTTGGAATAAATCCCACGCCTTGCAATGCTTTCCAACGGATCCAACGAACCATTTCCAACGGAATTTCCAACGGCCGCTAACGGCTTGGAACCGTTGGAAACCGTTAGAACCCGTTACAACAAACTGACCAATAAACCGTTGGAAACCGTTGGAAGCCGTTGGAAATACTGGGTCTATTTTGCTGTATAACAGCAGGCCTATTAACCTTCCATCCATACCATTTCCAATCCATTCAAATTCCATTCCATTTCCAATCAATTCCATACATATATATCAATATCAATACAAACAACACACATAAATCAATAAAACACCAATATAAACAAACCAAACCGATCAAACATCACAAAATATACCATCAACGTACATACCATCAACAAATGTCAATGTACCATGTACATGCCATCAAAATATTTCTCACCCACTCCGTACCAATATATACAACATCAAAACATCTCCAAGTCAATATATACATTGTTCAAGCACATATAATCAAAAACATACCTCCTCAAGGATCCTCGTCGCCTCCCGAAGCACCAGACGACGAAGGAAGGGTACCATGATTCTGCAAATACTGCGCAAGCTTTTGATCCAGCTGCTCCACCTGGATGGCTCGTAGACGATTCTCTTCCCGTAGCTGCTCAACCATAGCTCTAAGCTCCTTGATTTCATCTTTGTCTTGGTCTTTTTGAGCTTGTCGAGCCTGTCGAGCCTGCAAATAGAAATAATAGCAAAAGGATTGTCTCAGCATATAAAATAGTATAACATTATATATCTAAAACGCTGATTTTTTGTAAATACGTAAAAGGATTAATTATTTACCGTTAGGTTCCCGAAGCCAAAACGTCTACTCCGTTGCGCCGGATCCATAACAGCAGTAAAAATGTTATCCTGCTCCTCCTGTGTCAGCGCATCACGACCTGATTGCTGAAGCGCATTAGCCTGTGCCTCCTGCAACCTCGACTAAAATGAAAAAAAAACAATTTCAGTTGAAAAATAGTAGCATGTAATTATTTCGCATAGCTAGAAATTAATAAACTTATCGGTGTAAGTATTAGAAATTTAAAAATGCATACATATGCCTCGGTCGCCCTATCTTGATCACCCCACTGATATATGATATTGCCAGCCTCATCTACTTGCCTAGACGCGTGGGTGTGAGCAAACACGTCCACTAAGCCAACAGAGCCTCCACGAGCACGTTCCTACAATTGATAATTTGGATAATTTAACTGTACATAATTAACTTATTACTGAACTGATCAATATACATAATAGATAAATTTACCAAATCTTCGCGGTGATGCTGGAAAGATTTGGAGCCTCCACGGTGTGATACAGGATTCCTACTCCTGTTTGCCGAGTTCCTAGCTGACTCCTCCTGCAAATTTACAATGATTAATTATTTGTTAAACGGTAAAAAATTGCTGAGATTTATTTTAGAGTTACCTTGAACTCCTCAGAGTTCCACCACTCAACCCACTTCTCCCATACAGTCGCGCTCATCCACTTGGGCTTCTTTCCTACTTTTTTAGTCTCCGACATAGTCTCCCTATAGTTCTTCGCGATCCTGGAGTTCCAGTGTCGCTGAACTAAATTGACGTCAGGCTCTTGCAAATCTATGGCACCCTGTACAATGAGAAAATATTACTAATTATTTATTTGTATTTAATTAATCATCTTGTAAAGCGGTATACACTTACCAGAAAATCTTGCCAAATCGTCTCTCTCACGTCGTCGGGGATCTTGCCCCACTTGGGCCAGCAATCGGTCATCCTAGCCATGTACGCCTGCTTCGAAATGTTCAGAACCACTTTGGATGGCTCCAACTCAAATCCACTGCGTTAAATATAAAATTGAACTTTAGACAATTATAGATATATCATGTACAATTAAAAAATTAAAATGTTATGCTTGCTAATTATGATACTTACGTCTCATCAGCCTTAGGCTGCAAGTAAACAAGTGGCCGAGCTGGTTGCTCACCACTACCCTCTCCAACATGACGTGAAGAGCCACGTCGCCGAGACCCAGAACCAGAACCAGAACCAGAACCGGACATAATAAATATACCTGCCATATATACATACATATACAATTCATAATAATCATGATATGATGAACTATTAAAAAATGTAATACACTTATTGTCATTAAAATTGTGTAAATTGGATAAATGCATTATTAATCAGAGATCAATGTAATGTGAATACTTTTAAAAATTACCGGATATTACTCAATCGTCCTCATCGTTTTCTGATTCAGACTCAGTTTCGTGCTCTATGTCGTTTTCCTCTACACTCTCAAATGCTTCGACTAATACATGTGTCTCATCATTTAAAGGTCCAAAATCAGTTTGATCGTCTGTAATTGCTATTTCAGCATTTTCCTCCAGATCTGCTTGATAGGCTTGTTCGTCTGGAATATTTTGTCCATCGAACGTAAATCTTGCTTTGGTTTTAAAAACCGCAGACCAATCTGCTTTATCCCTTTTTAGAGATGGATAAGGGGCATAGTAAGCTTGTAGGGCTTGTTTGGCTAGTATAAATGGGTCGTACTTTTGATAACGCGAGGTATGTTTAATTTCTATAAGATTATATTGTGGATGCACGTTAATACCAGAACCTGGAATATTGCTGAACCAGTTGCATCTAAACAAATAAACATCTTCCACGGGTCTTGTAAAATATGTCAACTGCAATATCTGAGTTAACACGCCATAAAAATCATTTATATGATTATTAGGGTCATCACTGCCTTTAACAAATACACCAGTATTGTTTGTTAATTTTTCAGCACCGTATTCTTTGGTGTTGAATTTATATCCGTTAACAAAAAATATTGGATACGTATTAACTTTTCTTTTCGGTCCAAACGCCAAATGTTTCAGTCCTTTATCGAGCACATTATTTGTGGGATCAGAAACGTATTTCGAAAACCAAGTACTGAAATCTTTGCTTAAATCGCCACCTGGATTTTGTGATTCATAAATACTGCAAACACAAACATGATATATTACATTATTATTTATTCACACGTGTAGTATTAAATTTAACAAAACTTGGAATGTGCTAATTACCTAACAAATGGTGCAACTTCAGGACAATTAAGAAGAATATATGTGTGTGCTACATGGTAATCTTTATCATCTAGCCATACTTCCTCACATTTTCCAGCATGTCGGCCATGTTGTTTAAAAATAGATAATACTGTTTCAGAAGAAGAATCTTGTTCAACGGCCTCATCGTCATTACGCGGAACACTTACAAATGATAAGTTCACATGGTCTTTAAAATAATGAGAGAAAAAGAAAGAAGCTTCTTCTTCGATATATGATTTGCAAATAGAGCCTTCAACTCGAGCTTTTTGTCTCACTTTTTTCTTTAAATGATTTAAGTACCTAATAAAAATTATTTGGGTTAAGTATTAACTACTATATTTATACTTAAATCAACATTTGCATACTCAATATAGTAACATACCTTTCGAAAGGATACATCCATCCATATTGCACAGGACCTCGAAGACGTGCTTCATATGGAAGATGAACAGGTAAATGCTCCATTACATTAAAGAAACCCGGAGGAAATATTTTCTCCAGTTTGCAGAGCAGTATAGGAATTTCTTCTTCAAGTTTAAGTAGACGGTCAACTTTTAACGTAGTTGAACAAAGCTCCTTGTAAAATAAACTAAGTTCTGTTATTACCGTCCAAACTTTTACCGGTAACAATTCTTTGAAAGCGATGGGTAATAAATTTTCCATCATTACATGACAATCATGGCTTTTCATTCCACTCAGTCTCCCATTTTTATAGTCGACACATCTACGAAGATTAGAGGAAATTCCATCGGGAAATCGTAATCCTTCCACCCATTGTAACAGTACTTTAACTTGGTTGTTGTCTAGTTCATAGCATGCTTTGGGTTTTTTATTGTCGGGAGTCATATGAAGCTCAGGACGATTGCATATTTGCTTTATATCACGTCTAGATTTCAGATCGTCCTTAGTCTTGCCCTTCACATTCAAAACTGTATAAAACACATTATCAAATACGTTTTTTTCGTTATGCATCACGTCAATGTTATGACGGATTAATAGATTTTTCCAATAAGGTAATTCCCAGAATATACTTTGTTTGCACCAATTATGAAACGTCGATTTACCTTGAATTTCTTCTTGTTGTCCGGTCTCATGTATCTTTGGATAATCTTTTACAAGTTCATATATATCCTCGCTTGACCATACCGCTGGTGGTCGTAGAGTCTCATGTCTATTAGCTATGAAGTTTTTTTTGTCTCTTCTAAAAGGGTGATTAATATGAAGAAAACATCGATGACAATCAAACCATGAAATTTTCTTTCCATTTGGCAAAGAAAATGCTCGTGTTTCTTCCATGCAATAAGGACAAGCAAAACGACCGGCCGTACTCCAACCCGAAAGCATTGCATATGCAGGAAAATCGCTAATAGTCCATAACAAAGAAGCGAACATCCGAAAATTTTTCTTTTTTGATATGTCGTATGTTTCAACTCCTTCATACCATAATATTTTCAACTCTTCAATTAACGGTTGTAAGTAAACATCAATGCCCTGTGTCGGATCATCAGGACCAGGGACAACAATCGTGAGAAACATATATGGAGTTTTCATACACATCCACGGAGGTAGATTGTAAGGTGTGATTATTATAGGCCAAGATGAATATTTAGAACCAAACTGAGAAAACGGTGAGAAGCCGTCTGTACATAAACCTAGTCTAACATTTCGGCTCTCCGCTGCGAAATCGGGATATTTCTTGTCAAAATGTTTCCATGCTTCTCCATCGGATGGGTGTGTCAACGTACCTTCTTGAGGTGTTCTCACACTGTGCCATCTCATATGATGCGCTGTTACAGATGATGCATATAATCGTTGAAGTCTAGGGGTGAGGGGCAAATAATGCATACGCTTGTACGGAACTTCTTTTCCCTTCTTTTTCCTCGATTTGTATCTTTCCTGATTACATATTTTACAATTTCTAAGATTGATGTCTTCTTTCCAATACAACATGCAACCCTTTAAACATGTATCTATTTTTTGATATGGCAAACCGAAAGATGACATAAGTTTTTTCACTTCATAATAATTTTCGCACATTAAATTATCGGATGGCATATGACGTTTAGCAGCTTGAACAACAGCCGTAAATCCAGCTTCTGTAAGGTTGTATTTTGATTTCATTGCAATGTATTCTGCAGTTACCGATAATTGAGAGCCGCTTAAACATCCATTCCAAAGGGGTTTTTTAGCATGATCCAATAAATCATATATTTTTTTAGCTCCAACATTTGGTTCCTCTTCGATGTTAACATCGTCGTTATCAATTACAACGGTAGGGAACATTGATCGTGCTGCATCTTCGACCATATGTTCTATGAGATTCGTACTACCTTCTTCGTTGATGACCTCCACCGACTGTTCTTGATTATTAGGGACTACAATTTCTCCATGACGATCCCACAGCAAATAATTGGGTACGAAACCGAATTGGCGCAAATGAACCTTAGCCATATTCGGTTCTAAATAGTTCAACAATTTGCATCTACTACACGGACAACGAATTTCTTCATCGTTTCCAATATTACTTATAGCAAATTCGATGAACACTTGTACCCCTTTTAGAAAATGTTCGCTTATTGCGCCACTAATTTCCCTTCTTTGATACATCCAGCTCCGATCATTAAAGTAATTGACCATGTTTCCCTACTAGAAAACCTATGATAGAGTAAAAATGTTATAAATCATTTGTTTTATATTTTACAGGAAATTTTCAAACGGCTTCCAACGGACGCAAACTGCTAATTTCACAAACTTTATTTTAAATAAGCAACTATTGTTTCATTACCACTAATGTGTCTTTCTTTGATGGTCGGTCATCCTACTTCCCATTACAAACACAAGAGTAATTATATTCCGTAAATCATATCATTTTAAACGATTTACAAAATTTCGGCAGCATTTCCCCCGTGTTCCTTGTATCGTACACAAATGCGTGTACACAAGGAACGTAAAGGAAATGCCGTCGAAATTTTGGGAACCGTTTAAAATGATATGATTTACGGAATATAATTACTTTATAGTGTTTGTAACTTGTCCAATACTGGGACAAATCCGACAAATGATGTATCAGATGAATAGAGTTGTCCGTTTTGTGGAAAAACGGATAACCCTAAAACGATCATATACAACACTTGTCAGACGGGGCCGAATAATATCTAAGGATTTAAATATTTGTTTATATTAAATTTTAATATATAACTCATTTAATTAATATTGGTTCTAACGGCTTCCAAATGTTCGCGTGTTCGCACAAATACAAAGCTCGTGTTCGCACAAATGCAATATCCGTTCTAACGGCTTCCAAATGCAATAAACTCTATCACACACATACATTCAATATACTTATAACCAAATAAACATAAACTAATGTAATATCCTAAATTACAAAATTTTCAATCAATTATAATAACTTGTTCATTATGTTATAATAGTTGCAATTAGGGGATAACATAATGTAATATGCATACACTAACAATTAGGAATCAATCAACATTCGAATTAAACCCTAAATCTAAAAAAACCTAAATATTAGGTTTAGAAAAATTACCGATTTGGAGAGCTAGAAGGGTGGAGATTGGCCGGAGCAGCTTGTAGATGGCGTCGGAGGCTGTCGGGTTGGTGCTTGGGGCGGTAGCAGTTGGGTAGGAGGTGGGGGAATTGGAGATTTGGGGAAAAATTAAGTAGGGGAAGAGATAATGAATTGCAGGTCTGGTCTCGGCCTGTTATCTCAGGAAAATTTCCAACGGCTACCAACGGCCGCAAACGGCTTATTTCCAATGGATTCCAACGGTTTCCAACGGCTACGTAAAAAATTAACGGACCGTTGGAAACCGTTGGAATAGCCGTTGGCGGCCGTTGGAAATGAGGCGTTGGAATTTACTGTTTTCCTAGTAGTGTATATATATATATATATATATGTGTGTGTGTGTGTGTGTATTTATATACATATATATGTATTATGCTTATTCTTTCTGTATAGTTTCTTAGCAGGTTCAGGTATGCGTACGGGTTTGGATGGATTCATCGAATTCTGTGGATTTAGATTTTTTTTTTGGGAGGGGGAGGGGGGGTTTGTTTTATTTTTATTTTTATTCCTCACTTTAAGAGGGTATTGTTAAATTTTGTGATACAAAATCACAAATAGAAGGAAGACAAATTCTCTTTCAACACAGATAATTACTTACTAGTCATCCCTTCTCGAAATAAATAAATTTTTAAAGACTAAAATACCCTTAGAAAGCTGCGTAATTTCTTTCTTCTCAATTCCATTATCTTCTTACGTCAGTTTCTTACTGTCTAAACCACCGCTTCTTCAAAACCCTAGTTTCTAAATCGGTAAAGAAAAAATTCAATTTTTCACTACTAGCTTATGGATTTTGAAGAGGAGAATGAATTGTTAACGCAATCACAGCAGGTAATTCAAAAAAAAAATATTTTTATTTTTTACAAATACAATCGTAGGCTGTCGATTACGGGGATTGGTGAAAATTCACGCAGGGGGTATACTAGGTTTCTGGCTTAAGCGCACAAATAATTACGTGAATTTTTACACATTCACGCAGAAAGCCTACGTGGTATTGACACGAACCACAGAGTCACCTTGCGTGGTAGTTCATCTTGTTTTTTTTCTTGTTTGAACTTTTCAAGAAGGGTGGTTCTGGAAATGATAGGGGGCTACTAAATTATTTTTTGAGTTTACATACTTTTTTAATTTTTGGGGGACTACTAAGTAAATACTCGGGTTGAAATAGAATTTGCCTAGAAGGAAACAAATATGAAAAAGAAAGAAAGTAAAATTTTTGTTTCCCCTAATTAATAGGCATATTTTGTTATGTTTATTTCTCTCTCTAAGTAGTCAATTTATTTTTGTCATATAATATTAATTTGAACATTAATTAATTGATGTTATAAATAGAGCCTAGAAGAGAGAGTGGAAAAGTGTGGAAAAGTATGGTATTTCTCTCTTCTTCATCTTTATTTTTTCTTCTCCAAACACTAAGAAGCCATTGTTATGGAGATCAAGATTCCTTCTCAATTAGGTTATCGATTCTATTTCTATTTGTTTACTTTTTTGATGGGTTAATTATCAACAAATTTTTTTTGAGAACCAATATAAATGGTTGTTGGTGAAATCTTGTGTGTTGCTCTCTTGATTTCTTCGTGTTTTAGATCTATCTTTACAGTTGTTTATCTTCCAATGTTATTATTTTCATTCAATATTATCCCTTTGTACTTGGGTTATATAAGATTCTATGATAGGCTTCCGCAACAATTTTATCTTTTATTAGGTTTTGCGCAACAAAAATCCTAACAAATTGATATCAGAGCTAGATCATCGCAAGGCTAAGGGTAATTTTGGATTTATATAATTGTTGAGATGTCCGATTTAATTTCCTTCTTGAAGATTGCTCTTCTAAATGGAAAAATTAGCGTATTTTGAAGCTTATCAACGATCTTTATGAGCAAATTGAAGATGACGGGAAGAAACCCTTAAATATATAGGAGGGTAAATGGAAGAAGATGGACAAGAAAGCGATTGGTTTGATTCGTCGGTATCTTGATGATTCGGTGTTCCACCATGTGGCTAGTTGTAAATCCGCGAAGGCTTTGTGGGACAAGTTGGTATTTTTATATGAGTCAAAAAGTGCTACCCGTAAGAATTTTTTTGTTCGAAAATTGGTTCGGTTGAGGCTAGATGGAGAGAAGTATGTAGTAGAGCATTTGAACGAATTTCAAGATGCTATAAATTAGCTGTCAAGTATTGATGTCAAATTTGATGATGAATTACAAGCTCTTTTGATGATGAGTTTGCTTTAAGAAAGTTGGAAAACATTGGTTGTTTCATAAAGTAACTCCAATGCTAAAGGAACTATCTCATTGGATACTATCCGAAATAGACTCTTGAATGAAGAACTTAGAAGGAAAGGATCAATCTTGAAATCAGTTGAAGTTGAGGCTATGGTAGCAAGGGACTCAAAGTGGGTTATAAAGCTGAAGAAAAAGTCGCTAATGGTAATGGTATGTCAAATAGTATCTTTTGTTATTATTGTCAAACAAAGGGACATATCGCAACATGTGTGAAGCATATAAAAGGAATCAAAAAAGGCTATACATAGTGACAGTTATAGCGATATACAGGCGGACATAACTGAAGGTAGCAACGGTGATACTTCTTGTGATGTCCTTATTAATGATTTTAAGCCTTGGAAGATGGATCGGGTGCTACTTTTCACATATGTAGTGATGTGATGTGTTTTTCTTATAATAAGAAGACCGTCGACATGATTAGGACGACCAATGGAGTAGAGCTACTAGTTTGTAGTATTGGATATGTTATCCCACCCTTTGGTCAAGGCTGGAATATCAACAAATTGGCAAGAAAGGATGAATATCAGGATTGGAAGTCGATCGGAAACAAGGCTGCGATCGATGTCGTTAAAATTTGGCCGAGCTCCGATCAAGACGGGATCGATTGGGAATAATGATTAAGGCTAGGAGAGACTACGTTTCAAATTTCAGGTCAAACGGAGTTCATTTGCTCAAGATATTTGATGGATACGAACAAGGCGTTCGTATCGATCAGCATGGATACGAACAGCGCGTTCGTATCAATCAGGTAAGAAGGCCAGATGGGTTTCGACTTGATGGCTGTGGACTTGGATTGAGCAGATAGGTAAGCGTGCGATGGTTTGTTCGACTCGATGCAGTTCGAATCGATCAAAATGGAGCATAACCGTATACTTCGAATCGATACTGTTCGTATCGATCGACATTGGATACTTCGAATCGATACAAAAGAAGGTTGGTCGATGGATACGAACAGAGGAGTGGTCGATGGATACGAACAGAGGAGCGGCCGAGGGATACGAAGAAGACCGGAAACATTAAACAAATGAATGGTAGCACGTGGATGCGAACTGCAGGAGGAGATGGATACGAATAAGCAAAGCCTTAATCGATACGTAGGTGATGGACTCGAAGTAACGAACACGAACTAGAAATATGCATGATTTGAAGGAAGAAACATTCAACGCGGCGTGGAAAATGGATCACACCCTGAGGATAAGGCCACATCACCAACACGCACGTGAAGGGCATCGATTCGAACGTGATCGAGTCGATTAGATCGATTCGAACCAGACGAACTACCGAGAATCCCCATTTCGCATCGATCATAACTCGAGATTTACAAGTCCAAATGCCATGAAATTTTCACAGAAGCTTAAGCACAAGCTAGGGAATGTTCACACCAAGTTTCGACTCCATTGGACAAAATCTTGATCGATACGAATTACATTCGTATCGATCACGGATCGAGCCGAAACTTCATGGGATCGATCGCGTGGGCCCACTCACATGCCAGAAGGAGTCTCCCGAAGTTTGAGCGAGATATTTGCATGGAACGCCTATAAATAGCACCCCAGAGCCAACAGAAAAAGGATCTTTGGCTATCCAACGTCCAGACTCTGTCTGATTCAACCTTGCTCTCCATAGCTGCTATTGTACTCGGATTTTATCATAATTATCTGTTGTAACCAATTGTAACTGGCGAGGAAAGTCAATAAAAGATTAACTTTTGGAGTGGACGTAGGCCGGAGATAGCCGAACCACTATAAATCTTGTGTCTCTGTCTATCTCTCTCCGTTTTAAGTTTATTGTTCTTCATTTTTTATTCTCTACATTACTTAGATCTGTGATTGATGACTGTTTATTATCGATCTGTGTTCATACACTGGTGCTTTCACAACATTCTGGGTTTGTGACCAATTTTGGCGCAAATACTTTGGTGCTTTCACTGAGAAGAACTAGCGCCCGCTATACCAGATTTGGAGCTCAGATTTGAAAGCTTGAAGAATTTAGATTTGAAAGGGGATGACGCGACAAACAAGTAGAAGACAAAGAGCCAAGAGAAGCCAACAAGGGGGAAGTCAAGAGGCATCCTCTAGAGCTGGAGAAGGACAAGCTTCGATCAACATCACCAGGGACGAAATGGAGGCTATGGCGGATTCAATTCATGAAAGGTTGTTGAAGAGTCAACAAGAAATGATGCAAAACTTCTTTGATCAGAAGAGAACAGAAGGAACAACTGGAGCTTCAGGAGATCAAATCCACAGAACAGGAGTAGAAGGCCCAAACAGGCAATTGAATGGAGCAGCTCAACAAGTCACAACCCCTGATCAGCACACTACTGCTAATCTGGATGGATCCGGACATGGGGGCACACCACCCGGCAGCAATGGACCATTTCATGGAGGAAGTCAAGTTATCACCACACAATAGGATGCTGGCAGGAATTTAGGAGCGCGGGATGAGGAGTACGTACCAGAATTCCCTCGGGGGCTCGGGGGGCAACCATTGGCAGACAACGCTGGATTGGCTGAGATTATCAGGAGAAATATGCGCGGAGGTTTGACGAACAGGGATCTGGAAGGAGTAAACAAGAGTCTGTTTACTCGTGAAATCAGAATGGCTCGGAACCCACCAGAGTTCAAGCTACCCACGCTAGAGGTATACGATGGCAAGGCCGATCCTACTGATCAATTGATGAGGTACACGCGACATGTGGAAGTGCTGGGGGCATCAGAGGAGGTGATGGCCCGTTGTTTCCCTCTGTACTTGACGGACATAGCTGCTATGTGGTTCAGACAGCCGGAAGAGGGATCTATTAGGACATGGACAGAATTGGTGGACAGGTTTCTGAAGCAATTTCGGGTTCATATTAAAAGACCAAAGAATGTGATGACGCTAACATCAATAAAGCAAAGGACAAAGGAATCGCTCAGAGCTTTCCTAACTCGGTTCAATGCAGCGGTTGCTTCGATGGATCGGCCGGATCCATCGATGGTTTTAATGGCAGCAGTATCAGGAGTCAAAGAGGATTCAGATTTCAAAGTATCTCTAATACGGGACCCACCAATGGATCTCGGGGAATTCTTTCACGAAGCTGAGAGATTCCTTCGGCAGGAAGATGGATGTTCAGATATGAAGTTAAAGGAGGTGAACGCAGCTGAGGATGGTGGGCCATCCAGCGGAGGCTCGGATAAAGATAAAGAAAAATGGAAGTTGGATGACGAATCAGGAAAAGTTAGGAAGCGATGGAGGGAACCAAAGTTTTCCACTTACACGGGATTAAACGAAAAATTGGAACAGATATTCATGGAAACTCGGAATCGCCTTCCCTATCGAAGGCCAGCTAGGAGAGAGCCCTCAAAACGTGAAAGGGCATCAGGAAGGCATTGTCTTTTTCACGATTTAGACGGACATGATACCAATATTTGCAGGCATCTGAAAGACATAATTGAGGAGCACGTAAGGAGTGGGCAGTTGCGACAATATGTCGGGGCCCAAAATGCGGTAGTGGAGCAGGGGCGACCACCGTCTGCCTCAAATAATGAGGGCGCGGCTCCCAGGAATGATGGTCGATTGGTTATCAGTTGACAGGGATGATATGGAATAAGTAGCGAACTATTAACAAGCGGCCAAATCATTTACTCATGTACGGGGACGGAGATGGCCCCTAGGCATGCTCTGAATGATGATAAACCGCGACGCTATGGTTTGAAAAATCTGCTTTTTTCTTTTAGTTTGGATATTTGCTTTTTCTGGTTCGGTTTTGGAGTTCGGTTTGAACTCCTGGTTTTGTTTGTTTTCTGGTTTGGACTTTCATTTGGATGATTGTTTTCATCTGGTTTTTGATAAATGGTCGTCGGGTATGGATTATGCTTGGCAAGGGGTAAGTCTTTTCGTCCGAACGTGGCAAATTGGCTTATTCAGGTCGTCGAGTATGGACTATGCTCGGCAAGGGTCCGGAGCGACCAGGATTCGGCCTAGGACTTAGGCCCTATATTATCGGTTACTATTTCAGGTCGTCGAGTATGGACTATGCTCGACAAGGGTCCGGAGCGACCAGGATTCGGCTTAGGACTTAAGCCATGGCAATTTTTTAACGCCCAGGGACACGGTCGTCAAGTGTGGATTGCGCTTGGCAAGAACCCGGAGAGGTTACAGATTTGGATATCGACCCGGAGAGGTCATGGATTCAGTTATTGGACAAGGATGGATTAGGACTCGGATATTGAGTATGGATGGATATGGAATTGGCTAAAGCTTTGGTTACTGGATTTGGAATCAAACATCGACTCGGAGTAGTCAAGAGCGATGCACTTGGATGATAAGGCTATGGACTTTCGATACCAGATTCTGAACTATTCAAAACACCCCTTCTTATCACAAGGCATGTTTTGGGGGGCAAATGTTATCCCACCCTTTGGTCAAGGCTGGAATATCAATAAATTGGCAAGAAAGGATGGATATCAGGATTGGAAGTTGATTGGAAACAAGGCTGCGATCGATGTCGTTAAAATTTGGCCGAGCTCCGATCAAGACGGGATCGATTGGGAATAATGATTAAGGCTAGGAGAGACTACGTTTCAAATTTCAGGTCAAACGGAGTTCATTTGCTCAAGATATTTGATGGATACGAACAAGGCGTTTGTATCGATCAGCATGGATACAAACAGCGCGTTCGTATCAATCAGGTAAGAAGGCCAGATGGGTTTCGACTCGATGGCTGTGGACTTGGATTGAACAAATAGGTAAGCGTGCGATGGTTTGTTCAACTCGATGCAGTTCGAATCGATCAAAATGGAGCATAACCGTATACTTCGAATCGATACTGTTCGTATCAATCAGCATGGACTACTTCGAATCGATACTGTTCGTATCGATCGACATTGGATACTTCGAATTGATACAAAAGAAGGTTGGTCGATGGATACGAACAAAGGAGTGGTCGATGGATACGAACAGAGGAGCGGCCGAGGGATACGAAGAAGACCGGAAACATTAAACAAATGAATGGTAGCACGTGGATGTGAACTGCAGAGGAGATGGATACGAATAAGCAGAGCCTTAATCGATACGTAGGTGATGGACTCGAAGTAACGAACACGAACTAGAAATATGCATGATTTGAAGGAAGAAACATTCAACGCGGCGTGGAAAATGGATCACACCCTGAGGATAAGGCCACGTCACCAGCGCGCACGTGAAGGGCATCGATTCGAACGTGATCGAGTCGAATAGATCGATTCGAACCAGACGAACTACCGAGAATCCCCATTTCGCATCGATCATAACTCGAGATTTACAAGTCCAAATGCCATGAAATTTTCACAGAAGCTTAAGCACAAGCCAGGGAATGTTCACACCAAGTTTCGACTCCATTGGAGAAAATCTTGATCGATACGAATTACGTTCGTATCGATCACGGATCGAGCCGAAACTTCATGGGATCGATCGCGTAGGCCCACTCACGTGCCAGAAGGAGTCTCCCGAAGTTTGAGCGAGATATTTGCATGGATCGCCTATAAATAACACCCAGAGACAACAGAAAAAGGATCTTTTTGGCTATCCAACGTCTAGACTCTATCCGATTCAACCTTGCTCTCCATAGCTATTGTTGTACTCGGATTTTATCATAATTATCTGCTGTAACCAATTGTAACTAACGAGGAAAGTCAATAAAAGATTAACTTTTGGAGTGGACGTAGGACGGAGATAGCCGAACCACTATAAATCTTGTGTCTCTGTCTATCTCTCTCCGTTTTAAGTTTATTGTTCTTCGTTTTTTATTCTCTACATTACTTAGATCTGTGATTGGTGATTGTTTATTATTGATCTGTGTTCATACACTGGTGCTTTCACGACATTCGGGGTTTGTGACCAATTTTGGCGCAAATAGGATATATCCAGTTTTTATACATGATGGTGTGGTTAGAGAAGTCTTGGGCGTGAGGCATGTTCCTACCAGTTCACATAATCTCATTTCTCTTGGTCAGTTGGATCGTTGTGGTTGCACTTAAGAGACTTGAGGTGGGGTTTTGAGAGTGAAGAAGGGTGGTCATATTGTGATGAGAGGGTATTAAATGATGAAAACCTTTATAGATTGGTTGTTCGTGTGGTCAATAATAGAAAGCCAGTGATAGTTGAAGAGCCTAGTCCACAAGTAGATGGTGAGGTCAATGCGTGCACTGCTTTTGATGGACATGTTGGTAGTTATATTTTCGACAGGGGTCTTCATTTTGATGATGCTCGAGGTATCAATGGTGATCGTGTGGAGGGCTCAGGTCAAGTGGTAGACGAGTGTCGAGTTTGAAAATCTATGAAGACTTTATGGAGGTCTTTGTCGTATTACAAATGCATTTGAGGTCAAATTGTATGGTGTATCTCATGGTGGGGAATGCATCACTTGTAGATGGTGTAGTGGTTTGTAATTTGGTATGATTAAGAAGAAGTGATGATTGATCTAAAGATGGCAAGTTTGTGTGTTTTATTTGATGATGCCACTTTCTTACTTTTCTCTTTAAAGAGACAATTTGATTGAACGTGGAGATCGAGGATGTGTTGGAGATATATGATTTTTCATCAAGGTGGAGTGTTAAATTTTGGTGATATAAAACCACAAATAGAAGGGAACAAGTATGCAAAAGAAAGAAAGAGAAAATTTAATTTTCCCTAATTAATAGGCATACTTTGTTATGTTTATTTCTCTCTCTAATTGGCTAATCAATTCATTTTTGCTATATAATATTTACTTGGGCATAAGTAATTCATGTTATAAATAGAGCCTAGAAGAGAGAGTGGAAAAGTATTTGATATTTTTCTCGTTTTCCATCTTTTTTCTTCTTCTTCAAACACTAAGAAGCCATTGTTATAGAGATCAAGACTCCTTCTCAATTAGGTTATTGATTCTATTTTTATTTTGTTTACTTTTATTTGGTGGGTTAATGGTAAACAATTATTTTTCGGTAACCAATATAAATGGTTGCTGCGTGGAATCTTGTGTGTTGCTCTTTTGACTTCTTCATATTATAGATCTATCTTCACCATTGTTTATCTTCAAATATTATTATTTTCATCCAATATTATCCCTTTATACTTGGGTGATATAAGATTCTGGGATAGACTTCTACAACAATTTTATTCTTTGTTAGGTTTTGCGAAATAAAAATCCTAACAAGTATCGTTACTTGTCAGACATGTTGACAACTATTTGTTTTAGTGTAAAAGTAAAATTATATGAGTGCTCTCCTTTAATCATAGGGGACCACTCATTTTTTCTCAAAAAATGATAATTTATAATCAGGAAAATAGGCACAAGGACAAACTTAGAAAAAAGCTTAGACTGAAGGATAACAAGTTTGTGTTTTAGGCTGAAGGACAATGCTAGTTATAATTAGCATTTTGTATAGTGTAAAACTGAATATAATGCTAGATATAACTAGCATTTGTATAGTGTAAAAGTTTAATATAATGCTAATTATAACTAGCATTTGTCCTTTAGCTTAGAAATGAAATTTGATGTCCTTCAGCCTATTTTTTTTTCAAATTTTGTCCTTTTCCCTAATTCCCTCATTTATAATTCATAATTATAAATGATAAATGATAAATTTAATAATTATAAATGATAAATTATACATGAGTGCTCTCTCCATCCTCTCCTCCTTCCACTCCACCCTTCGCTCCCTCAGCTCCTAATCCAAGTCCAGACCCTATACCACAGAACCAGATTTCCTCGACGACGACCCCCTCACTGCCTCTAGTGGCTAGATCTCCAACATTAACAAGACTCCCTCACCACCTTAGCAACCCTATCTGTCTAGCTAGCATTTTGCATCAAATTTGTCCAGCTGGCATTTTGCATTGTAATTCATAATACAAACCGTCTTGATGACTCTATCTTGATTGAGTATAATTTCATGCGTTGGATCTCTTTTCGAAGGATCAATGAAAGCATTTTCAAGGTCAACCAATGAGTATATCCAATATTTGAACTTATTCAAATACATTGTAACTTTTAATTGAAATTTATTAATTCTTAGGTGACACTACTTAGATACAATGTTTTATCTCATGAATTTTTTTATATGAATGAATGACATAAGACATCATGGGTAAGATGCATCCCTTATCCACGATTCTGCATTTGTTATTTAGGTGGTCAGTGGTAACTTCATTTCGGAAAAAGTTTTTAGTCATATGTACTAAGTTTCCATCTTAGTTTGACACACAGTTTGATGATAATACTCAATGGCTTCAAGTTTAAGAGTACACATACCTACCCTTTGATATAATGACTATTTGTAGAAGCCTAATTTTCCCTGTCATGTTGAATTTGCTCTAGTAACAAACGCTAGATCAATATATTGCAAGTTAGGATAGTCAGGTTTTCATACTATAGAATGAAAATGATTGTAGAAAGATGATTTAATTGTGGTGCATCCAACATTTTTTACCACACTGTAAACAATAAAGCACAGCCTAAAGCCTAAGGGATGCCACCAAGCTAGAAGTCTTACTCTATTTGTGTATGAATGTGTGGTGCATCCAACATCTCTTAACTCCTATGGACTCCTCAATAGCATAAGCATTAGGAGAGACATGAACTTCAGGTTGCACACATGAAATTTGGTCCCGAGCACTAGGGGGTTATGGCAACAACAATTGCACATGGTTGTGCATGGAGAATATCTACATTAATTTTCACATAACTTTTCCTGAATCACTACTAGAAAAGGCTGAAATACCGACAGAGCATAGCGACGGCTTCCGACGGCTCATTTCCGACGGCTTCCGATGAGCCGTCGGCGGCCGTCTAAAATTCACGATTTATAGGCTCCATTCGAGCCTCTTTTTCCTCATTCTACAGCACGAAAAAAATAGAAAAAAACCACCCAAATCCCCAATCCAAGCTTCCAATCACCAATTTCAAGCTTCCGGATCCTCCACGGCTACCTAGTCACACTCTATTGCTTTTAATCTTAGGTATAATATCTTATTTTCGCAAAAAATCTAATTTTTACCCTAAATCTAAATTTGCAAGTTGATAAATTAGGGCTAATTTGTGATTGCAATTGTTTCCAATAGCACTAATAATGGTTTATAATATCCCATGGTATACCTATTTCATATGTTATCGTGAAATTTTAAAGAGTATGTATAATTTGTGGTTGTGTGTGTATGTGTAAACCATTGTATATGTGTTGTTTCTACCATTGTATTGTGTTAATTGGAATAAGACATGAGTTGTATAACATCTTGACTTGTATAACAATAATGAATGCACGAGTCTAAAAAAAATTTGACTGTATTGGAAAATGACAATAATATTAAAATAGCCTTATTCGATAAAATACGCAGAGTAAATGTGGTAAATTAATAATTTTTGGAAATATATAAAATTAGTAAATATTCATTTTTATAAACTACTTTTTTTATGTCCCTTAGAGGGTTTTTAGCCCCGTCCGACGGGCGTTGTACATGATCGTTATATAAATATTCGTTTTTGCCACAAAACGACCATTTATATTCATCTGGTACTATACTTGTTGGATTTCTCCCTGTATTGGACATGTTATAAACACGGTAAACAATTACATTTCGTACATTATTTCGTTTCAAACGGTTTACAAAATTTCGTTGTCACTTTTCTTTTTTTGTTTCCTGCGTACACACATTTGTGTACAATGCAGGAAACAAAAGGGAAGCGCTGCCGAAATTTTGTTGAATCATCTAAAATGAAATATGTACGAAATGTAAGTGTTTACTGTGTTTGTAATGGGAAGTAGGATGACTGACCAGAAAAAAAGATAACCATAAACCAACATTTCTATATTGTATTCTTAAGTGGGGTAAAATTGACGCGTATAAGTTTTTGTATTGATAGATTGAAAAATAAAAAGTGAATTTGTAAAATGGCCAATATTTATTTTTGAATTTGTGACATTTTTTTTCAAATAGGAAAAATAATCGATTATTTTGTTGATCGGAGGAGATGAATGTATCAAAGAAAGGGATTGAGAGGTTCAATAAAAGAATATTTTTATAATGGTATAAACGTATTTGTTGAATTTGCTTTAAGTAATAACGGAAACGATGTAGAAATTCATTTTTCGTGTAGTAGGTGTAAACATTTGAAGTATTTGTTACTCGATATTGTTGAAACACCCCACACCGCTTAATATACCCAAAAAGGGCACACTAAAGAATATTTTGCATTTTAGCTATAACTAAAAACTTACAGAGACTAAGATTCACAAGACAAAATAAATAAAACAGCGGAAACATTTAAAAACAATAACTTATTAAAAATCAAACTTCATAAAATAAGTCATAATCAAAATAAGTCTCAAAATACCAAATACATATGTCTTATGGAAAACATCATCTCAGTCACAAAATCATAGGACATACATAAAACCATCCCTCTCAACAAGTGCCAGTACATGAAAATAAAACTGAAAAGAAGAAGAATACATAAAGAAAAACTCCGCAGCTGAATCTCTAAGAAAATAAAAAATCTACTATCCTTGCCTCTACTGGCCTATGGGGGAAAAGAGGAAATAGAGGAGTGAGTCAGACTAAAAGTCTGGTGTATGAAAGTAATTACTAGTATTCTTAAGCAAGGTAAAGATAATAAGCTTTGCAACAGTTCTAGTATAAAAGGAAATAAAGAAAAAGATAATGTTGGAATAAAATACGGTTTAACTGTTTGCTTTGCTTAGATAGTTCGATTGGATTGTTTGCACTTTTCTAAAACTGCTTTGATTAGGCTGAAATCCCAATCCAAGTTTAATTAGGCTGAAGTCCTAATTCTACCCTTTGATCGGCCTTCTATCTCTGTTGTGCCTACTGCGGGCTAGTCCCATCATGTGGGTCCCATAGCAAAAGACACATGTTTAGCTCGGAACTCAATAGCGACTAATCTCCTCGCACCAAGGCCGCACGCTCCACCACCGTTAGGCTAGCGCTACCTGTTGCTCCCTCTTTGGACCTCTTATTTACCCTAAACAACATATGTCTGCCCAGCCTCACCTCCGTGTGTTGTGAGACCACTAGTTCCTGACTGAAGGGGAATGCTACCGATACAGGTCCTAACAAACAAAATCTATTTGCGCCCCCTTGTCCAAATCCCCTGATTTGAACTTCTAATTATTGACCACTTATCTACCCTATACAGCATAAGCGTGTCCCAATGGAAATGTTGACGGTACGGGTCCTACTTCTATCTTTGCTTATTAACTTAGTATAAGTCTTTAAAATAAGCCTTTTCTGTTTTGTCTCTAATTATAATCTATGTTATAACTTTGATAGTTTACTTAACACAAGACCTAACTTTAAAAATAAGCTACTTCTGCTATTTCTTCTATTTTCTCTTTTTAGTTATAATTACATGTTATAACTATGCTCGTAAATGTCTTAAATTTGCCTATTTCAGTCTAAGTCCAATTTATTACAGTTCTTCTTATTTTACATCCCATTTTCTGCAAATTCAGTGTTCTTATATTTTAGTCTATATTAACGAATTATTTTCTTCTATTTATTCCATTGGCGTAAAAAGGGAATTAAAAAGAAACTGACATTTACAGAATAAATCCCAATGTAGAATAGATGTAAATAAAACGTAAATAACAGTAAATAACTGTAAATACCGTAAATAACTGTAAATAATTGGGAAAACTAACAGTAAATAATTGCAAATAATTGAAATAGAATAGCTAAAAGAAAATAGACTAGAAAACAAGTCTAAAATTTACTTAAAAATAAACTGTAAATAAACTTGCATAAAGGTTATCCCAAAATTGTAGAAAAACTACAACTATTGGAAACCCTATTATTTTAAATTACTTAGAAATCTAAAATAATTACTTAAACACTCACCTATGGTCCTTAGCTCTTTCCTTTGGCCTTCCCGGATCCACTTGAGGGGTATAAAATATTTTAATTAAAAAGATCTTCTCCTCGGAAAAATATTCCTTCTAGGGTCCAGCCTTAGGCAAGAACCCAGATGGAGAAAATCTGAATGAGAAAAATAGCTTTTCCTAGGGTCTTATTTATAGTGTCACTTGTGGATCTCAGACCGTTGGATTTGGGGATTAAATCTGGTGCAACCACATCATAGGCTCGATGGGAACCGTCAGATGGAAGAACAGACGCACGGGATGGAGTAAAAATAGCAAAATGACGTGTTGAAATCGAACTGGACGAAGCCAGCAAAAGAATGCACGCAGGTCGACCTGGGTGTCAACCTACCACTTGCTAGGGTCGACCTATAGGTTGATCTAGCCATGGTGAGGGTCGACCTTGCCTATATATATATATATATATATATATATATTTTCATTTGTTTTCTCGTTTCTTGTTTATTCCGTAACTTCTTTGTTCTAGTTCCTATTTTGACAATCTATATATGGAAATTGACCAGAAAATTACCACTGACACAATGGTGCAACTCTCATGGCACAATTCTGATAATTTCACAAAGTTATTCTATTATTTAATTAATTCATTAATTAATTACTATAGCTTAAATTTCGGGTTGTTACATTCTCCCCTCCTAAAGGGATTTCGTCTCCGAAATCTCTAAGGATAGAAGAATGAAATAAATGTTTTCATCCAAGTTCTACAACCAACTACTCAACCATCATCCATTACATCCATTGTCCTTAAGTTTTTCTAATGCGATTTATGATACATATGCAATTAGTGTAGTGTCAATGTCCCTAACTAATGCAAAAGATTAGGCGGTCTACTAATTCAGTTGACCTCCTTTTATGCAATCATGTTCGTGTCATGTATCCAAATGAATGCAAATTCCCTACTGATAACCGATAGTTCTATATGCATGCTACAATCATCATCCAAATGCAACAATCATGTGATAATCATCCATTTATAGCAACCATGGAATAAAATAAAAATGCGCACACATCCATATGCATATGCCCTAGTGTCCTAGTTAGGCCAATCCCTAAGAGATAATAGTGCTCAGTGTAAGTATATGCGTCCATTAGCATCCACTAGCAACCACTTGCAACCACTAGTATCCATCATACATAACATGTTCTAGTAACATGTTTACATCAAATCCTACCATCCATAGGTTAAATCCTAAGTTCTACCCTCCGAAAGGATAATAAGGAAAGAACCTATTCAAAACTAAAGATGGAAATAGGGAATTCTAAAACTTACCATCAAAGAGATGCGGATAAGAGGTATGAATCTTCCCTTCAACTTCCTACATAGCGTCTTCAACATCATCTCCCCACTACACCTTCACTAACGAGACTTATTTATTCTTAAACTTCTTGATGTCACGTCCAATGATCTTGGTAAGAATACGACGAACCAATGCTTCTCTCTCCACTTGAACCTCCTCAAGTTGACTAGGCTCCATAATCTCCATTGAGTCATGTAAGCACTTTCTCAAGTGCGAAACATGAAAAACATCATGTACTCCCGCGAGTCTCTCCGGTAGCTTTACTCGATACACCATCTTCCGTACTCTCTCTACAATGGGGAACGGCCCTACGAATCTGGGAGCTAGTTTCCCACTCGATCCAAACCTTAGCACCTTCCTTAGCGGGGATACTTTAATGAAAACTAAGTCTCCTACCTCAAACTCAAAGTCCCTTCTCCGTTTGTCTACATAAGATTTCTGTCTATCTTGGGTTGTTTTCATCCTCCTTCCAATCAAATCAACCTTCTCTGAAGTCTCCCTAACCATGTCAGGACCAAGTAGCAATCTCTCCGTAGCCTCCACCCAACATGAAGGTGACTTGCAAGGTCTCCCATAAAGAGCTTCGAAAGGTTCCATCCCAATGCTAGCTTGAAAACTGTTATTATATGCGAACTCCACCAAAGGAAGATGCTACTCCTAAGTTCCTCCAAAATCAAGAATACACATCCTCAACAAATCCTCAAGCACTCTATTAACTCTCTCTGTTTGGCCATCCGTCTGAGGGTGATAGGCCGTGCTCAATCTAAGTTGTGTCCCTAAAGCATCTTGCAAGCTTTTCCAAAACTCGCTAGTAAAAGTAGGGTCTCTATTGCTCACTATGCTAGAGGGAACCCCATGAAGTCGGACTATCTCACGAACATATAAGGATGCCAAATAAGATGTCGTCCTCTTACTCTTAACCGGAATGAAGTAGGCGCTCTTAGTCAATCAATCTACAATCACCCAAATGCTAGTATTCCCCTTCCTAGACCGGGGTAAACCATCTATGAAGTCCATCGAAACACTATCCCACTTCCATTCGGGTACATCCAATGGCTGAAGCAATCCACTGGGCTTCTGCTGCTCTGCCTTAACTCTTTGGCACACAAGACACTTAGCTACAAACTCCACCACATCCTTTTTCATGCCACTCTAATAAAACATTCTCTTCATGTCTCTATACATCTTATCACCATCTGGATGAATAGTCACTCGAGAATGGTGTGCTTCCTATAGAACTGCTCTCAACAAATCACTAGTGCGGGGAACACAAAGTCTTCCATCTCTCCTTAGCCAACCTTTGCTATCTATGTAATAGCGTTGTAGATGTCTAAAGACCTCTCCTTCGCTAATCCTCTCTAAAATATCCATAAGCTCCGAATCCTCTCGTTGCCTCGAGCCAATCTGATCTATGAGGGTAGGCCTAACCTCAAGTGCTGCCAACAATCCCGGGGTAATGTCCGTAGAGGGCTTAAAATCAAAGATGGAAATTAACTCTAGGCTTTTCTACTCCACGAACATAGGACTAAGGGTTGCTTTTTTCCTACTCAACGCATCTGCAACCATGTTTCTCTTGCCAGGGGTATAAGCTATCTCAAAGTCGTTCGATGCCAAAAACTCCATCCATCGCTGCTGCCTCAAGTTCAAATCCTTCTGTGAGAATAGGTACTTCAATGACTTATGGTCAGTGAAAAGCTCGAACTTCTCTCCTAACAAGTAATGCCTCCAAGACTTGAGTGCGAAAACTATAGCAGCTAACTCCAAATCATGGGTAGGGTAGTTCTTCTCATGCGTCATCAACTGTCTACTCCCATAACAACCACCCTCCCTTCTTGCATCAACACTACTCCTAGACCCGTCCCACATGCATCAGTGTATACTATAAAAGGCTTAGCTCCATCGGGTAAAACTAACACTGGTGCACTAGTAAGGGCTCTCTTTAGCATCAAGAAGGAATCCTCACAATCCACGTCCCACATGAATGCTTTATTCTTCTTAGTGAGGCGAGTAAGTGGTGCTGAAATATTTGCAAATTCTCTGATGAACTTCCTATAATAGCCAGCCAATCCTAGGAAGCTTTTAACTTCGGTAACGTTCTTAGGGGCCTTCCAATCTTGCACTGCAATTACTTTAGCAGGATCAACGGCTAAACCCTCTCTTGAGACTATGTGCCCCAAGAAACGTACCTCCCTTCGCCAAAAGTGACACTTCAAGAACTTTGTCCTCAACTGATGAACACGAAGTGTACGAAGAACCTCCCCTAGATGAACAACATGCTCCTCCATACTTTTGGAAAACACCAAAATGTCGTCTACAAACACTACTACGAACTTATTTAGGACATCTCTAAAAATATGGCTCATCAAATCCATAAAATAAGTTGGGGCATTGGTTAGCCCAAAAGGCATAACCAACCACTCAAAGAATCCGTCGAGTGTCCTAAATGCCATCTTATCAGTGCTATCGTCAATGACCCTAAGCTGATGAAATCTAGTGGCTAAATCAAGCTGAGAGAATACTGAAGAGCCAACTAACTGGTCGAAAAAATCATCTATCCTAGGAAGTGGATAACAGTTCCTCTTCGCGAGCTTATTCAACTCTTTATAGTCTATGCAAAGTCGAAGGGAACCATCCTCCATAGTAGCAAAGACGACTGGCACTCCCCACTCAGATATGCTCCTTTTGATGAAGCCTTTCTCCAATAGCTCACAAATCTACTTGCTCAACTCCTTCCTCTCCCTAGGTGCCATGTGTCTCACGGGCAATGCCACTGGCTTAGCATTGCCATTCAAATAAATTCTGAAGTCAATCTCTCTCTTAGGGGTAGTCCCCCAACCTCCTCAAAGAAGTCCGGGAAATCTTTGACGATCGGAACTGAATCTAACTCTACTGATGACGAATCAAGGGAATAAAGGAAGCTCAACATGACTGACCCATGTGGGTCGCAAGAAACCTCGAGAGTCCTTCCACTTCATGTCTCTAGTCTAACGACTCTCCTCTCGCAGTCCAATATCGCTCCATATATGGATAGCTAATCCATCCCCAAAATAATCTCATACCACGAAAATCCCAATACATAGGTAGGCATCACAATCAAACTCTACGCATAGGATAAAAATTTTCAAACCTTTCAAATCATAGATAAATGTGTCGATCCTCGTATGGGGTTTGAAACAACTATGGGGTCCATAACTAAAGAGATATCTAAGTGCAAACAATCAACCAAAGAACTAGAGATGAAAGAGTGTGATGTTCCAGAATCGAAAAGGGTCCGAATAGGAAAATCAGAAATAGAAATCAAACCTTCCACGGTGACTTTCCTACCTCTATCTGGTCCGCTGCTGGAAGGTCCTGCATCCAATGCCTGAATCTGTGTTGCTGGTGCACCCGCTTTCTACCCCGTCTTCTGAGGACAAAATCTACTAATGTGACCGGGCTGTCCACAATTATAACACTTTCCCTTCATCCCTGCCTTCTTACAGTCTTTTGCATAATGACCAACCATCCCACAACTATTACACTTCCCTCCTTTCTTAATCTGCTTCTTAGAGCCTTCTCCTTTCTTCTTATCTTTATTGTTCTTCCACCAATTCTTCTTAAAATCTTCCGTCTTAGGGACCTCTTAGACTCTCCTTCCTTAGCTGCATCAGACATAAGCGTCATCTCCACCAGTGACTCATAGGTAGCTCCCATCGGTACGTGAGTCAATAACAACCCTTGAAGGGCCTGATTCAATCCCTTCGTGAACTTCATGGCCTTCTTGTGCTGTGTATTCACTAACTCCATCCTAAACCACGACAACTCATTAAATTGGTTGACATACTCCTTTATTGAAAGACTTCCTTGCTTCAAGCTAATAAACCTTTCCAACTGCATACTCTCTTCTGCTTGTGACGAAAACTTCCTCTCAAACCTCTCTCAGAATCCAAACCATCTAACATCTCTTCCTTCCAACTCAACAACCTCCCACCAATAAGAAGCCTCTCCTTTCAACTGCCAAGATGCAAGCTGAATTCCACTACTTCAGCGTCGAAACTAGGGCTTCGAGTGGAGTCGCGAGTTCAAGAGCAGTATGGAATAGTCGACTGTCGATGAAGGCGCGCGATGAAGGCGATGAAGGCGCGACGATGAAGGCGATGTCGATTGTCGACTGTGTGGAATCGCGATTCGCGAGTGAATTACTTCAAAATGGAATCGCGAATGTGTGGAAGTGGAATCGTGATTGTCGGCTGTATAATGGCTTTTAGTTTTAGCTGTTAGGGTTTTGTTTTAGTATGGGTAGGGTATGTATACGGGTAGGGTATTGGGCCAAAATACAATCAGACTTGTTTACTTGGAAATTTAAATGGAAAGGAACTGGATGGATGGATATTTATTATGGATATAAAATAACATATTAAAATAATAATAAAATAACTTCGAACCGGACGGATATTTATCGGATACGGATATAGCCATATCTGTATCCGTATCCGAAATATGTTTCGGATATCGGATATCCGCATTCGCTTTTCGGATATCGGATAATTATCCGCTTTTCGGATACGGATGCGGACGGATTTCGGATATTTCGGGTATTCATTGACAGGCCTAGTTACAATAACAGAGTACATACATAAAACCGTCCCTCTCAACAAGTGCTGAAAAGAAGAAGAAGAAGAATACATGAAGAAAAACTCCACAGTTGAATCTCCAAGAAAATCCGAAATCAATTATCCCTACTTCTGCTGGCCTATGGAGGAAAAGGGGAAATAGAGGAGTGGGTCAGACTAAAAGTCTGATGAATGAAAGTAATTACTAGTATTCTTAAGCAAGGTAAAGATAATAGGCTTTGCAACAGTTCTAGTATAAAAGGAAATAAAGGAAAAGATAAAGCTAGAATAAAATACGGTATAACTGTTTGCTTTGGTTAGATAGTTCGATTGGATTGTTTGACTTTTCTAAAACTACTTTGATTAGGCTGAAATCCCAATCCAAGTTTAATTAGGCTGAAGTCCTAATTCTACCATTTGATCGGCCTTCTATCTCTGTTGTGCCTACTGCGGGCTAGACCCATCCCGTGGGTCCCATAGCAAAAGACACCTGTTTAGCTTGGAACTCAATAGCGACTTATCTCCCTGCACCAAGGCCGCATGCTCGACTACCGTTAGGCTCGCGCTACCTGTTGCTCCCTCTTTGGACCTCTTATTTACCCTAAACAGCATAAGCCTGCCCAGCCTCACCTCCATGTGTTGTGAGACCACCAGTTCCTGACTAAAGGGGAATGCCGCCGATACGGGTCCTAACAAACAAAATCTATTTGCGCCCCTTGTCCAAATCCCCCAATTTGAACTTCTAATTATTGACCACTTATCTACCCTAAACAGCATAAGCATGTCCCAAGGGAAATGTTGCCGGTACGGGTCCTACTTCTATCTTTGCTTATTAACTTAGTATAAGTCTTTAAAATAAGCCTTTTCTGTTTTGTCTCTAATTATAATCTATGTGTTATAACTTTGCTTGTTTACTTAACCCAAGACATAAGTTTAAAAATAAGCTACTTCTGCTATTTCTTCTATTTTCTCTTTTTAGTTATAATTACATGTTATAACTATGCTTGCAAATGCCTTAAATATGCCTATTTCAGTCTAAGTCCAATTTGTTATAGTTTTTCTTAATTTACATCCCATTTTCTATTAATTAAGTGTTCTTATATTTTAGTCCATATTAATGAATTATTTTCTTCTATTTATTCCATTCGCGTAAAAAGGAAATTAGAAAGAAACTGACATTTACAGAATAAATCCCAATGTAGAGTAGATGTAAATAAAACGTAAATAACAGTAAATAACTGTAAATACCATAAATAACAGTAAATAATTGGGAAAACTATGATTAATAGTAAATAATTGCAAATAACTGAAATAGAATAGCTAAAAGAAAATAGACCGAAAAACAAGTCTAAAATTTACTTAAAAATAAACTGTAAATAAACTTGCATAAAGGTTATCACAGAATTGTAGAAAAACTACAACTATTGGAAACCCTATTATTTTAAATTACTTAAAAATCTAAAATAATTACTTAAACACTCACCTATGGTCCTTAGCTCTTTCCTTTGGCCTTCACGGATCCACTTGAGGGGTATAAAATATTTTAATTAAAAAGATCTTCTCCTCGGAAATATATTCCTTTTAGGGTCCAGCCTCAAGCAATGAACCCAGATGGAGAAAATATGAATGAGAAAACTAGCTAGGCCTAGGGTCTTATTTATAGTGTCACTTGTGGATCTTAGACCGTTGGATTTGGAGATTAAATCTGGTGCAACCACATCATAGGCTCGATGGGAACCGTCGGATGGAAGCACGGACGCACGAGATGGAGTAAAAATAGCAAAATGACGTGTTGAAATCGAACTGAAGAAGCCAACAAAAGAATGCACGCGGGTCGACTTGGGTGTCGACCTACCACTTGCTAGGTCGACCTAGCCATGGTGAGGGTCGACCTTGCCTATATATATATATATATATTCTTTTGTTTTCTCGTTTCTTGTTTATTCCGTAACTTCTTCGTTCTAGCTCCGATCTCGATAATCTATATATGGAAATTGACCAGAAAATTACCACGGACACAATAGTGCAACTCCCATGGTCCCAGATAATTTCACAAAGTTATTTTAGTATTTAATTAATTTGTTAATTAATTACTATAGCTTAAATTTCAGGTTGTTGCAATTATGAAAGTCCATTTGTGCAAAAACGTCTTCGTGCCGGAGTATTATGTTTGGGATTGTCATGGAGAAGTTGTAGCACATACTTCTGCAGAGTCTGAATTAGAGATTGCTGGTAATGAAATTGTTATGACGAACCATATAGAAAATATGGTTGAAGATGCAGCACGATCAATGTTTCCTACGGTTGAAGTTGACGACGATGATGAAAATGTTGAAGACCAAATATTGAAGCAATTTTTTTTATGATTTACTAGATGCTGCTAAGAAATCTCTTTGGGATGGTTGTAAAAGCAGCACCCAGCTATCAGTAACCGTAGAATACATTACGATGAAGTCGAAATACAACATCACCGAAGCCGGATTTATAGCCGTTGTACAAGCTGCAAAAAGACATATGTCGCCTGCTAATTTAATGTGCGAAAATCACTATGAAGTTAAAAAACTTATGTGGATTTTGGTTTACTTTATCAGAAAATAGATACATGTATAAATGGCTGCATGTTGTTTTAGAAAGAGGACATTACTCTTAGGAAGTGTAGAATATGTAACGAGAAAAGATACAAACCAAGAAAAAAGAAGGGAAAGGAAGTTCCATACAGACGTATGCATTATTTGCCCATCACTCCTAGGCTTTAAAGATTATACGCATCTTCTTTAACTACATCTCATATGAGATGGCATAGTTTGTGAATAGAGGAAGAAGGTACGTTGACACATCCAGCCAATGGAGAAGCATGGAAGCATTTCGACAAAACTTATCCCAATTTTGCAGCGGAGAGTCGTAATGTTAGACTTGGACTATGTACGAATGGTTTTTCACCATTTTCTCAATTTGGTGCTAAATATTAATCTTGGCTCATTATCATCACACCTTATAATTTACCTCTGTGGATGTGTATGAAAACGCAATATATGTTTCTTACTGTTGTGGTTCCTGGCCCCGATGATCTAACACAAGGAATCGATGTTTATTTACAACTGTTGATTGAGGAGTTAAAAACACTGTGGAACAAAGAAGTAGAAACATACGACGTTTCAAAGAAAAAAAATTCGTATGTTTGCTTCTTTGTTGTGGACTGTAAGTGATTTTTCTGCCTATGCAATGCTTTCAGGATAGAGTACATCAGGTCGTCTAGCATGTCCATATTGCATGGAAGAAACATGGGCGTTTTCTTTACCGAACGGTAAGGAAATTTCATGGTTTGACTGCCATCGATGTTTTCTCCATGTCAATCATCTCTTCAAAGGAGACAAGAAAAACTTTTTAGCTAATAGAGTAGAAAGCAGACAACCACCGACGATATGATCAAGTGAAGACATATGCGAACTTGTAAGGGACTATCCAAAGATATATAAAACTAGAGTGCAAACAGAAATTGCAGGCAAATCGACTATTCATAATTGGTGCAAACAAAGTATATTTTGGGAGTTTCCTTATTGGAAAGAACTTTTTCTTCATCATAATATTGATGTGATGCACAACGAGAAAAATGTCTTTGATAATGTTTTTAACACGATTTTGAATGTCAAGGGAAAGACTAAGGATGATATGAAATCAAGCCGCAATATACAAGAATTATGCCAATGTTCTGAGCTTCATATGTAACCAAATGACAGTAAAAAACCCAAAGCATGTTATGGGTTAGATAATAATCAAGTTAAAGTTGTGTTAAAATGGGTGGAAGGATTAACATTTCCTGATGGGATTTCATCAAATCTTCGTAGATGTGTTGACTTTAAAAATGGTAGATTGAGCGGAATGAAAAGCCACGACTATCACATAATGATGGAAAATGTGTAGAAATATGGTTAGACGATAAAGATCTACATGTAGCACACACTTATATTCTTCTTAATTGTGCTGAGGTTGCACCATTTGTTAGGTAATCTGAAATAATAATTTATGATTTATTCATTTCCTTAATGCATGCGTGTGTAGAATTTAATGCAATATTTTATTCATATATGCAGTATTTATGAAAGTGAACATCCGCACGGAGATCTCAGTAAAGAATTTTCCGAGTGGTTTTCAAAGTACGTTTATGAACCGAGAAATTGCGTGGTTGACGAAGGGTTGAAACAACTTGCGTTGGGACCAAAAATAAATGTCAAGACATATCCAATATATTTCGTCAATGGATATAAATTTAACACCAAAGAATACGGTGCAGAAAAATTAACTAATAATACAGGTGTATTTGTTAAAGGTAGTGATGATCCAGAAAATCACATAAATGATTTTTATGGCATTTTAACACAAATTTTGCAACTGACTTATTTCTCACGACCCACGGAGGAGGTGTTTCTATTTAGATGCAATTGGTTTAGCAATGTTCCAGGTTCTGGAATTAATGTGCACAAGGATTATAATCTTATTGAAATAAAGCACACATCGCATTATCACAAGTACGATCCTTTTGTACTAGCCAAACAAGCATTTCAAGTTTATTACGCTCCTTATCCGTGTCTAAAAAGAGATAAAGCAGATTGGTCGGCAGTTTTTAAAACAAAGGCAAGATTTACGTTTGATGGTAAGAATATTGCAGAAGAACAAGCTTATTAGGCAGATCTTAAGCAAAACAACGAAATAATAATAACAGACGATCGTACTGATTTTGGACCTCTGAACGATGAATCAAATGTTTTGGTAGAAGCATTCGAGAGTAGGGAGGAAAATAACGTAGAATATGAGACTGAACCTGAATCAGAAGACGATGAGGATTGGTATAAATACTATGTTGAATTCTTATGTATTATGCAATTGATGAGATTTATTTTGCTAGTTATGTAAATTATGTTGTCTATCAAGCCGAATCTACTTAGCGTCGTTTACATCATTTATATCATTACCAATTCTGTCATTTATTTAGCATTTTATGATAAAAATGCAATGTATTCTACTTATCGTCGGAATATGAGACCCAATCCGAACCAGGTATACTTTGCATTTTATGTACTTTATCTCATTTATGTCATTTAACTATAAAATATATTTCATTATTATGTTATTTTTCTCTTTTAAAATGATGTGTCCGCGACAGGTATCATGTCGTCCAAAAGGAGAAGTTCTTCCCATTCTTCAAGAGGCGATGGCTGTGGTCCATCGCAACTGCCACAGCGACCCGCTGTGTCTTTAGTACCTAGAGCGGAGGAGTAAGTTTTAAATTTTTTTCAACATCTTAAATATTTTGTGTACGATATACTAATCTGTCTCTATTTAACACAGGAGATTTGAGCTACAGCCGTTAGTAGTAGTTCTATCAGTTTCGAGAGATTCGTACAAGAGTAGGATGACAGCTTGTTGGCCGAAGTGGGGTAATATCCCTTCCCACATCCTGGAGTGTATATGATAGGATTTCATTGTAAGTATAATCTTCTATTTTCCATTCTTAATTTTTTTTGTCGCTTATTTATTATTCACATTTTATTGTTTAATTTTGGTTGCTTGTTTATCATGAAATGCAGGCCACAGTGCACATACAATCAAATGACTTGCAGCTGGTACGACATTACTGGATGCAGAAGACGAGGAAGAACTACAGTGATTCCATGTCGGCAGTGAAGCATAAAGGGCAGAAGCCGAATTGGATGGAGTCAAGTGTGTGGGAAGGGTGGCTGACACATTGGGATAGTGACGAGGTGAAGGTAAGTGTACTAAACTTTTATTAATTATTTGATTGATACATAAATATCAAAAAATATTTTGTAAGTAAATAATGTATTAAATTTAAATGTATAGGCAGAGTCGGAAAGAAACTCTGCAAATAGGAACAAAAATCCCGTCACTCATCGAGGAGGGTCAAAGTTGTTCCAGCAATATCGCTAGGAGTTGGTAAATTTATTAAATGTGAATTGTAAGGAGTTATTATGCTATATAATTTTTAATATACAATAACAGTACATAATAATCAATTTTAGGAAGCTGAGGCATAGGGTCCCGTGTCCTATATGTATGTATTTACCCGTACCCATGCTGTCGAGCATGTAAATCCAGATGGGATAGTTTCATATATATGGCACGACAATAAATCGACAAAGAGGCATGTAAGAATATTTTAGTTTATGTACTAGTAATTGTTTTAATCATTAAAGTATAATGAATTAAGATATCATGCTATTAATTTTAACTGCATTTTTATTTGTTCATGCAAGCAAGGTTTATGGAACAACGCCATAAACTCTTGAAGGATACCGGTCGAGAGTAGCCGACGACGGATGAGGAGGACGTTATTTTGAGTCAGTCATGGATCCACTGTCACACAAAAGCCGCTACGGCTTTGGCAATTGTAACGACCCGTAAATTTTCGATAATTAAAATTTGTTAATTTAATAAACTTTGTTGTTGAATATTTGAAGAAATAGAAATTTGTGATTTATTAATGAAATAATAACTAGAATAAAATGGACAAGGTTAATTTAAGTTAATCATTAACTAGTTAATGAAATTCAAATTTGATTGAAATAATGTAAATGTTATATTTGGCTATAAAGTGAGTATAAGAAAACAAACGTAAACATTGAATTAATTAATGAATTAATATAATAAATAGTAATTGAATAAAATCAATGTTCTGTAAGTAATTTTATCCTTTGTTTGAAAGTAATAAACTTATAGGGTAATTAAAAGTTAACAGTAACAATTATTGTATGTTACCTATTCATTTAGCCTGTTAATTTAAATCGGAAATAAATTTCAATAAAATATAATTTAATATTATGTTAATGTAGATTAAGTTAATATTTGGAAATAATGTTAATTTTATTCATAATATAACAATTAGTTGAATTAAAAGAATGGAAATCAAGATTTATTAATTTATTGGAATTTAAATTATAATAATTGGATTAGGTGCAAATAAATGAAATTAAATATTTAAATATTACGTTAATGGAAATTTAAATGAAAATTGAGAATGTTAATGTAATAAATCATGAACCAATGTTAATTTCATCTATTTGATAATAATGGATTGAATAATAGGATGAAAGGTCAATTAAATGGAATTATTGGAATTCTAATTTACAATTTCTGAATTTAATGAAAATGAAATTAAACACTGAAATTGATGAACTAATCAACGTTAAATTGATATCCAAATTTGTTTAAATTATTGTAAGTGATTAAGAAATCAAAAATGATAGAAGTTGTAAAATTTTAAAATTTAAACTAAAAATGTGATTAAATTAATTTAATATTAATTTATTTAATTAACTGAAAAATAGCCATTTTGGCCACTGACTTGGATTTCGATGAAACCAGTTTCATCGGATCTGTAACGGTGAATTATTATAGAATTTCAAGTTTCGTAACAATCGGACTTATCGTTTGATCGTACGGGCTCGAAACGCCTTGAAATCAATTTGAAATTTGCTGATTTTATCATAACTTCTTCATACGATGGAATTAGGACTTGAAACCTGTTTCATTGATTTTAAAATTATGAAAAACATCTGTTTTGACATATGGGTTGACCCATTTTCGTTCCGGAGTCGAAACGGGCTTTTCAGGTCGTTTATTGTTAAATTTTCCAAACCGATCAAGCCTATTCATTTCTATTGTGTTCTGCCTATATATATGTCGTTATAAACCCTAGGTCATTTCTTATTCCTCAATTCTGTACGTACAATTCCATTTGCTCCTCCTCATTTCAATGGCAGACAAAAACCAAACGAATTTCCAATTCAATTCCAAATCAAATTTCAATCAAAAATCAAAACTCCTCAAACAGTATCAAATTATATATCGATTTGAAGCGCTTGACGAGCACAAGTCAAATCTACCGTTTGTTCGTCGATCTGGGTTTCTGTGTGGCCGGAATTAGGCAATTTAGTTTCGGCCGTTCGTTGCTAGGGTTTAAATTTCGACGGTGGATCTTCAACGGTTTGGCGATCGGTCGGTGCTGGAGCGTAGAGGAGGTCGGGAGCGTTCGATCTATGGGTTCCGTTGTTGCCAGAAGTGTTTGGATTGGCCGTCTTTGGCGCGTGAAGCGGGGCGTTCACCACGGCAAACTCGTCATCTCAGAGGTGGCCGTGACTCTACTGCGTTGATCGGATCTGGACGAGCATCCCAATGATGCTCTCTGATCGCGACGAAGTCGTCGGTGGCCACGGCGATTTTGATCCGAAGAGGCCGGTGTCAAGCATTGTACTGTAGGCCGGAGTCTGTTCGTATGAACGAATTGAGGTGATGACGTGTTATTGGTAACGTTTTTATTTTTTTTATTTTATTCAATTATAATTTAAATTTCAATCTTCTAATTGCAATAACTTTTACATACGGACTCAGATTCACGCGCGGTTTGATCTGCTGGGATCGTATTGAAATTCCGGACACTTTGACGCTCGTTTGGACGGATTATGAGAATGTTTGAATTTTGGGTTTAAATTGGATTCAAATTCAATTTAAATTCAAAGGTGAGTGTTTTAACCCACTCACAACTTCTAAAGTTTTTTATACTAGTTAAATTAATTTTTGATGTGATTAGAAATTTATTTATGACTGTTTGGTATATTTTAAATCATCATCTCATTTAATTTGAATTTATTTGAATTTAATTGTCATTTAATTTATTATTGAATATAAATTGCCAGTTTAATACCCATTATTGATTATCAGTTCTATATTGATATTTATTGATTGATTTGGATGATGATTGTGATGGATGTTGATTGTTGATGTTGTATTTTATACCGTTATAAACTGCAAGTTCGTTATGGATTTTTATTTATTTTGGGATTGCGGCTTGAAATGATATACAACCGTAAAATGTTTAAATTGCGGATTTGAATGATAAATATCTGTATCACTTGACCCTAGGGTAGAGAATTATATACGGACACCGGATTGGTTAAATTAAATGATTTTTAAATCCTAAATTTTCGAATTTGATTAAATGCTATTTTGAAATGAAATTTGATTTATATAAATTGAAGTATTTTTGGAAAAATCAAGTTTTATGATGAAATGTGAATTGGTTGAAAAAGGAATTGGTTTAAGAAAATTTAATCAGAAGTTTAAGTTAAACTTTTACGTAAATGAAATTCTATCGAAATTGAGTTATTAAATTTGTTTGAAAATAACTTTGAATTATTTTGAAGTTGGAGTAATCCGTATTGATATTTTGAACACGGATATAACGATATGAAATTCGATAGTTTATTGAAATTTGGTTTGTCGATTTGGAAATTTGAAATGGTCTAAATATGTTGAAATGAAATGAATAGTTTAATTTGATATTAATTTCAAACTCATATTTTAATATAAACTGTTTTAAAGATATATTATTTAAAATTTCTAATTATTAAGATTTTCAAATTTATTAAACTATTTAACCAATATTAACTATATAAATTATTTTAATCTATTTTAAACCAATTCAATTTATTTTAAACAAATTAAAATATTTTAATTTAATTTAAATATGATTAATCTATTTTAAATTTATTTAATCTATTTTAATTTTATTTAATCTAAATTAAATCTATTTGACTATTTTAAATCAATTTAAAAGTACTTTACCTATAGCTAAACTATTTGGAGTATTTTATTTAACTATTTATAACTATTTAAACAAATTTCTGAATTTCCAAACTAAGTACGTGGAAGAGTTTATATTCATTTCAATTTGGTTTAAAAAGAGAATAAGGCTAAATGATGTTATAACTTAAGTTGGAATTTTGAATGTTATAATAAATTGAAATGATGATTTTGAAGCAAGGACTTAACCTGTTTTGGGAAATATGATTTTGGAAGAAATTGTGAGTTTTGAAACGATATGATTTGAAAGTGATATAATTTTGAGAATACGATATTTCGATATAAACTGTGAATTCGACTTTGAAAGGAAATATAATTATCGAATTATGATTTCAAATGTGATATGATTTCAAAGGTGAATACGATTTCGAAAATAAGTATGATTTCGAAAGTAGGTAATATGGCTTGAATTGAATATGATATTTTGATATCAATTATGAAATGATTTTGGAAACGTAAAAGAACCATCCGGTGTGTAAAAAGCGATTGGTTGTTAAAGAGACCGGGATCGGATATTGGCATACTCTCTGTCGATACCGAAAACCACTCTGACAACTGTGTACGCGATGGAGATTCCAGAATGAAGTAGGATGGTGGCGACGATCCTAAAGGTATATTTACGGGGACCTAACTCCCGTGAGTTAGCATAAGGTGGCTAAAACAGGAGCAATTCCGGGCCAATGAGGTAGCACCTCTGATCGGACACATTGCATCGATAATATATTCTGACTTGCGATTTATTTGGTGGCCACCCTTCGATTTTACTCGGGAGTGCGTTTCGAGGTGGGCGGTAGTTGCGGCTATGCGTCACCACCAATCCGGATGCGTAATTGGTTTATCTACCATGGCATTGCCTAGTTGTGACGTGTCATCTACCCTAGCATGCCTTCTACGAGTTTGTTTTATGTCGTACCTATGTGGTATCCTCTGGCGGCTCCAGTTTACGCTAAGCTACGGTACTGTATAGACTATTGGCATACCCTAAAAATGTGTTAAGTTGGAAAATGTAAAGACTTAACGCTATTTTTAAATAGCATACTTTACTTTAGACATATTATAATAGCGTATTGTACTACATAGTAGATAGTTTAATGAATCCTTAGGAGATGTGAATCCCAAACATCTCTTAAGTTACTGCACTCACGTTAGACACTGGATATGAGGTGTCAAACCCCGTAAACATCTCCGACGTCGTTTACACTCATATTTATTTACCGTTGATTTGACTCACAATAGACCTTTTAGTTCTGACTCGAGTGTTTTGTCTTTTCAATTCGCTCGGGTCAGCCTGAGCATTTCAGGATTTGAAGACTTTATTTCTGGAGGACAAAGACGAAGTTTTGTACTATTAATACTTACTCTATTATTCCACTACATCATACTGTTCCGTTGCATTATTATTTGTTTATCTCTGATAAGTGTAACTCTGATTCTGTATTGTATAAGTATAATCAAATGTTTTGTAAACAGCTTCATGAACTGTTATTTGATTATTATATTTTATCATTCCGCTGCGAGATTATGGTTTGTTTTTTTTCTTTTCTTTCTCTTTTTCTTATTCACCCCAATAATAATTCGCCCTTCTGTATGGTTTGAGTCGGCATGCGTGTCAGCTTAAAGCATACAAAATGGCGGGATGTTACAGCAATCAAGTGGTAATGAATAATATATTAAGATATAACAATTTAGTAATCTTTTAGTTCTGAAGAACTTCACATCTCTTTAGTTTCAGTAATAAGTTTATAAATATAACAATTAACACATTATGCTATAGCTTTGATAGTAAGATTATAGACTAAATTAAATAAGTATTGCTGTCCAGCAGACAGAGGAGAGCCAGCCAAATGGTCAGAGCTGAGATCGATCTAGAAGAGATCAAAGAGTTAAGAGCGAGGGTGGCGCAGCTGGAAGAGCAGAATCGTCGCCAGGCCATTGAGATGACACAGCTGCTGGACCAGCATATTGCTGAGTACATGCAGCAGTATGGTGACCGCTTTCCATCCTCAGCTGGTTTGGGAGGTTTTGGAGGTGATTGACCGAGTGATAGGTATGTTTTTTTTGTTTTGCATCATGTTAGTAAGTTTTGATAATACATTGAGTTGGTGGAGTTGGATTTGAAATTTTATGTATATTGTTTGTTGACACATTGAGTTGATGGATTTGGATTTGATATGTTATGTGTATTGCTTGTTGATACATTTGGTGGTAGTAATTTTTAATATTTGGGAGTTGATGGTGAGGAGGTGATGAAGGATTGATGTATATATTGTACAATGAGATGTATGTAAATTATGGTAGCGAAGTTTGGTTTGATTTTATATGAATTATGCTTGATTTATTTCTTTATGTGATTTAATTATGTTTGTATGGTTTGATTTCATATTGAATGCTTGAATTGGATATATGCTTGATGGGTGGAATATATTGTGTTTATGGATTGTGGATGGATGGCGAAAATGCAGCAGAAATACTGAAAGAAAGCATCAGTAATTCCGACGGCTCCCGACGGTCTATAGGTTAAAAAATTCCAACGGCATGGAACGGCTAAATTACGATGGCTGCTGATGGCTCCCGACGGATTTCGGTACCCACCTTGTTCGTCCACGTGTCTTTCGACGACCATCGGAAGCCGTCGGATGGCTATCTGCAACCGTCGAAAATTGGCGATAGGCTATGTCAGAAGCCGTCGGAAATTCTGTTCAGCGACGGATTTTTTTGTAGTGGATTTTTCCGACGGCCGTCGACAGTTCCGAGCCATCGAAAATTTGTCTTATTCTTGTAGTGAATATGCACACAGAAAGCATTAGCACATTCTAGTTCACGACCTACAAGCTGAGAAAGTGTATGTTGAACAAGAGACGGGAAACTTTCAATCGCAGTAACATAATAAGCTGAAGGAGGAAGGTTCTGAACATCAGGCACTGAAGTATTATGATTGTTGCAGTAGTAGCCTAGGTATGGGTTGATGAATATGCATTTCCTGGGGCTAAAACAGTAACAGTTTGGGAAACTAGAGCAGGCTCAGGAAAAGTTTGAGCATAAGATAAGAGTAAGTGTCATGCTGAGCATTATGAAACTTCCCATTGGCAGTAACTTGCGAACATAAAGCCTGAATGTATGGCCATGGCACTTTAAGATGCTGAACATCAGCTTGTATAGGCACGAGTACATTCTGGCACCTGAGAACAGTTGATGCTATGCATGTGATGCACACAGTAGTACAGTCAGATCATGCACCAATAAAGTATTGGTAATATTGTACATTTCGCCTGATTGAGTCTGAACTACACACATTATTCTAGCTTGCTCATTACCACAGCCTGATGAGAAAGCAATTAATGCTGAAACCGTAGGGAAGAGGAAGAAATAACATTATTCTAGCTTGGTGGCATCCCTTGGACTTCTTGTTTGTAATGATATGACTGAAATTTATTTTTGTTAGCTAATTTTCCTTCATTATAAGCCTGTAAAAAACTCGTCATAACTTTTAGCGCTAAATGTGGATCATGCTTCCATCTATATTTGTTGACCTCAAAAGGATGCAATAATTTCGAATTCAGCTCATATATTTATCCATGAAAGTGTTTAGAAATCTTAGAATTATCCAAAATAATTTACTATTTTGTATGTAGAAACATGTCTAGTTAGCATTTTGCATTGTACATAGTATTTATGTCTAGGTGATTCTCGGTTGCTGGCATTTCACATAAATCTGTATCGGTGTATGTATAGCATTTTGCATCAAATGGTCCAAGGTATGACATGAATAGTTAGGGCCCGTTTGGCAAACAAAAGCTAAAGGACTTTTGCTTATTTCAAAAGTCCTTTTGCTTTTAGAAAGTTAAAAAGTTAAAAAGTATGTTTGGAAAACTTTTGACTTACAAGTCAAAATTGAAAGGAAAAAAGTTTAAAAAGTCAATTTTGAAATTTTGAAAATATAAACTATACAATTTCGAATTTGAAAATTTCAAATTTTGAAATTCGAAAATTTAAAGTTCAAAATATGAAAATTTGAAATTTTAAAGATCAAAGTTTTGAAATTTGAAATTTTAAAGTTCAAAATTTTGAAATTTCGAATTTGAAAATCGAAATTTTGAAATTTTGATTTGAAATTTGAAATTTGAAATTTGAAATTTTGAATTTTGAATTTTGAAATTTGAATTTTGAAATTTTGAATTTTGAATTTTGAAATTTTGAATTTTGAATTTTGAATTTTGGATATTGAAATTTGAATTTTGAAATTCGAAAATTTGAAATTTGAAATTTGAAATTTTGAAATTTGAAATTTTGAAATTTTGAAATTTGAAATTTTGAAATTTTGAAATTTTGAAATTTGAAATTTTGAATTTGAAATTTGAAATTTTGAAATTTGAAATTTTGAAATTTGAAATCTTGAAAGTTTGAAATTTTGAAATTTTAAATTTTGGAAAATTTTTGAATTTTGAAATTTGAATTTTTGAAGTTTCATTTTTGAAATTTGAAAATTTTTGAAATTTTGAATTTTGAAATTTGAATTTTAAATTTTTTAATTTTGAAATTCTGAAATTTGGAATTTTAAATTTTGAAATTCAAATATTTTTGAAATTTTTCGAAAATACATTTTTTTAGAATTTTCTCATATAGAAAATCGACTTATGTAAGTCGAAAAGCAAAAAAAATTGCTTTTGAAATAAGTTGAAAAGTGACTTTTAAAAGTTGGTAGATTTTGTTTATCCATATTAACTTTTTAACTTTTGCCTTTTATAAACAAAAAAACAACTTATTTATTGCTATCCAAACGGCCCCTTAGGGTTGCTGGCAGGAGACAAATGTAACATATAACCTTCCACGATGTTAGGTAATTATTTACTCTTGTTTCTGTTAAGTTGGATACAGTATCTCTGGAACTATGATATATTGTTTGGTTTTTAAACATCTATACTATACTATTATTACTGAGTTGTATTTTAAGAAGCGCAGAAGCTCCCTCCATGTTTTTGTGAAATGAACAGTCGCTTTTTTACTTTGTTATGTTCGTACCTAGCCATCCGCTTCTTCCTTATCCTCCAAACCCTAATTATTCATTCCCAAATCGCACTGCTTGATTGGCATGGTATACCCACTTCAACCTTGGTCGTTCCTCCTAACAACGTTGTTAATCCCTTCGAATCAGATACTCCAGCTTCATCTATTCTGCCCCTAACCCTAAATTCAACTACGTAGCCTAATTTTCGTGAGATTCCCACTACTCGCCTTCACGTTGCTACAACCTGCGTCTCGAATCCCCGTTGAATCCGAAACTCCAATTTTCCTCTAGCATGGATAAGTCCTACAGTTAAGGTATTCTGCTTTACTCTATTCACTTTTTTTAGTAAGGAGGAAAAAGATAAAAGAAACCGGTGGGAAATTTGTTAGTGGCTATACTGGTTTTCACTTTTAAATCAAGTACACAGAAATATATTTTATGGTAAAGTGTAAAATTTGCATGAATGAAAGTAAAATTTCATAGTTTGATGTTTGCAAAGAGTAATTTTTGGTACCTCGGTCAGAAAAGAAAGGTATATAATATGTATCATAGTCGAGAAACTCTAAAGCATTTTATTTCTCTTTCTTTGCCTTCTACTTTTTATTTGTTAGCTATTTTAAGTGAACTTATTTTCTCAATGTTAGTTTCATTGTGGATTACATTTTTCTGATTATGCTCTCAATATTATACTATAAAATGAACTCCGGTTTAATTTTTTATTAGTCTTTCTAATTGACTATTAGGAGATGTCTAGATTGTTCTCAATTTCAAATTTATTTGGTAAATTATTCATTGGTATGGTATTTATCACTCTAATTCATTTTCACCCTATGGACATATGTTAATAAACCTCTTTTATGTTTCATAAATAGAAGGTCTGCATACACAGGCTTACATTTTCAATTTAATAATTGTCATTAAAACTTAAACGCTAAAGTTTTTTTTATGAAGTTGTAATGTACACTTTTCAATCCTAATGGATTAGGCATATGTAGTGATTATAGCTATGTGATAAGACTGATTCCAAAGTATCATCAAAAGGTAGAATTGAGTATGTGGGTGCACTATAGTGAAAAGAGAGTAATTGAGTCATTATGCATGGGAGGGTTTCTAAAATTGTGTTTTCCTTTGGTTTATAGAGCAGAGGAGGTTATGTTACTGCCCCATGCTGAGTCAACATAACTGTTCTTAATTTGCAGGATGATTGCAACTGGCATCAGGAATCTTGATCACTTTAAAGGTAGTTCCTAACTCAATTAAAATGTTGAAACTTTTTTCTAATAATGTGATAGTCCAGTTCATATAGGTTATCTCTGGTATAAGATCGAGAGCAAAATAGGACATTAGTTAGCAAAGGAATCACATGAGTAAGAAATCCAAATAACAAAAGCAATATCAATTAGCTGATTATGCCTGATAGGATTTGATTTGTATCTCTCTATTAATAATAATAATGGCCAGAATGCTCGAATTTCTTATGTCTGAGTTAATAATTCTCAGGATTTAGTTTGTGGTTTCATATTGGTAAATATGAATGCTTGGTTTTCATATCATGAAAGAATTGGATCTTGAACAACATGGATACATAGGTGATAAATCGGTAATTATATTGATTTTTTATGTATTTATTTATGTTCTGTATGCTTACTTTCATGATTTAGTAAATTATAAGATCTTTGGTTTCACTGCTTAATTGATTGAAGAAAAGTTCCAAATTTTAAGATGCTTCTAAATACATGTTGTAGTTTAGTTTGAAACCGTTTATGTTTTTTCATTTTATATACTACCGATTTTATTGTCCTGGTATAATATTTTAGATTAAAAATAAGCCTAATGAATCAGGTCTTTGCTTAATGCATAAAGTTCTTAATTATCATTTCTAAAATTTGTTGTTCATTTCAAAAGTAGCACACTGTTGATCGATCAGTTTATTGCCTTTTTGGTACATTTCTACATCAATCATCAATTGGCATATGAGATTGCGATTAAATAGCTATGCATTTTTAGTTATTGTTAAATAAAGTGAATAATAATTTATCACTCGCATAGCTATCGATGTTTATTTTTGATTATTTGAACTCATAATTTTGCTAGCTTAAATATGGACTTTGATCATCATTTGAAACTAAACTGCATTTCTCAACCTGGGAGATAATAGTGATTATTTGATGTTGCCTTTGATGCTAAGCAGCAACTAATATCAATTAGTAATATTTTTAAACAGCCAATTATTTCAATGTCATTTTTAATATCTACATACGCCGTTCACGATTCATGATAGACTGAACCTTATTTCTATTAAGAGATACCATGTGCCTTCCCTACAAATTATATATGACACATCAGTATAAAATCAAATAAAGGGATAATGTATTCTAAAACGTGTTTGAAAGATATGATATGTCTATCAGTTTCGTGATCTTTCTGGATTGTTTTGACCAAATACCAACAATAATAACATAGCTTGCTACACCAATATTTAACCCTAAGTTTTCTTCTTTTAATTGCATTGGTGTAACGATTACCTATCGATTGAAATTTAACTCCATTACAGCTTTTACCGTTAAAGCTAGATACATTAACCCTTCAAGCCTTCTTTATTAAATGTAATTTTTTCAAAATAGGTTGAGCATGTCATTTGATTGTTGGATATAATAACTTGGAATTGTTAATCCTATTCATTTGAGTTCTCACTAGAATCTAGATTTCAAAGTTTATTTAAAACTTTTGAGAAAACATGGTTTCTCGGTAGTAATGAACAATTTGCATTATTCTTGAGTTACTTAAAGTATTATTTGTATCATCCTGTTTAGAATTACATTTTTAAAGAGTCGGTCACTAGAATACTAGCTTAATATTAAGTTTATTTTCACAAGTGGGCACAAAAAATAAATTCTCATCTCCCTAAAACCACTTTAAAATTCATTTCGTTCTATTTCACACGTATGATTTAGTATCCATAATATTATAAGATTTTTTTAGGATTTCATGCTAATTTTAATCATCATTTTACAGGCCCAAACTAGGAGCAATTTATTTCTCGGGAAATTAAAAAAAAATGTTGCACATCGATTATTTTGATAATTAGTGTCAAAAAATGATTTGTGTTCCCATATTTAGTTTGTCTAAATATAATAATAATATCTCTTATCAAAATAATTTTATGTAATATGGGGTATTTACCTAAAAATCGAGTTTTATACCCTTTTTAAGACTGTACAGTGGACATTTTAATAAGGGAGACTTACTATTCATGTAGAAATTTAGGGAATTTCATGAATTAAGGGATATTAACATTGAATTTGATTGATTATATTCTCCAAAAAATTGAGCAATTAAGAGAATTCATATCTTTTAATTGTATATAAATGAATTTACATAAGGGGAATAATTGGCTTGACTAATATTTATTATCATAAGATTAAAATTCTAATTCATCTTGTTTGAATTCTACCATGTATAGTTCACTAAATATTTTTAGGTGGGTTGACTTATTCCAATCAATTTTATTATAGTTTCTAAATTACACATGCATGTACTTTAGTATAACAATGCAAGTTGAGGATTAAGGCTCTGAGCAATTTGTGACCAATGGTATTATTACAAAGCCTAATTTAGGAAGATAAACAGAACAACATAGTGGTTCCTTTGTTTGAAATGTAAATATATATTTCCCTTGGCTCTGAAAGCGTTGAATGTATAGTTCAGATTATTTAGATTCAGGCATTGTTATTAGCAATTAATGAATTAATTAAGATGGCAAGATCTGATAATTACCTTCTATGAATTGATTAATGTTATTCACATTATATAATTTATTTGATTAGTCCTACTGGGCATTACAGCTCGTATAAAGAAATTTTAGTATTCTTTGATTTAATAAAAGTGATTTGTATCGGTTTTATACTTATTTTTGGTACAAGTGTTTCATATAGTATAATTATTATGTATGGAAATGAGAGATATATGCCCAAAAGTTGCAGGATATTCCTGCCAAAAACACAGAAAGTGTGGTGGGTAAATGAACATACCTTGCTCATATTTTTGTGTAATAGGAATGTGCTGGAATCTATTTCGAACATTCTTTTAAGGGTAGTTGCATATTATCTTTTATATATTGTTATACCGCATTGATTCATGTCAGCAGATTTATTGTAAGAAATTTATCTAATTTTACTTTTATTTGGCACTTTATACATGTTTTTGTTTAGTTTAATCTAGGAAATTTTTAAATCCATGTCACTATTTCGTTCTTCTTCTTTTCTACTTGATTCATCGAACTTTGATTTTAAACTTCAATTTTGTTTCTTTAGTGTTTGAATAACTTCAATTTTCTTTCCATTGCTTTATACCCTTGGTTATCCTTATTACTCACCAGTGAACATGCGTATGGTTTTAATGGTTTTGGAAAATAACTTTACATGCAACTGTTTAGAAACATGAAATTTCTGCGACAAAAAAAAATTATCAAATAATTTCAAAACAATATACACTATTTATGTAATCATTCTATCAGTTGAGCCAGCCGAAAGTTGCACTAATTGAGATCCATGCATGACATAGGTTAAATATATTTTGAAGTGTTGTTTCCTTTATAAATATTTATATCCTATTTATTTTTACATATTTTACAAAAAGCTTCAAGTTTGTCTCTTTTACATTGAAGTAGTATCCATTCATCTTTAGTGTGTAGTACAATAATTAGAATATATATGTAGTGTTGACCAGACTAAATCCTTAAAAGGTTTTTGTATATGATTCTCGCATAACAATCTGGCACAACGCTCAACTATTTCCATATATAAATATAGAATACATATGTTGACATCTTCCTTAACTTATGCAAAGTTTTAATTACCTAATGAACTTGAGTTGCATTGTTACAAGGGGGCTCCAGGGAACATCCACTAATTTGTGATCAACAAATGACCAAGGACCAAGGCAGCTGCCACTATACATCCACTAATTCATGATCAACAAATGACCAAGGACCAAGGCGGCTACCAGTATACAACGAGTTTGTAGCTATTGACAAATCCATATATAGGCAGCATCCTAAGAAGTATAGAAGGGAGGTACGATCTTGCAATTACCAATACATGGTTCTTTATATTAAGTTGAAGATAGGAATCTCATATTGGTTTGTTATTACCACTATTTCTTCATTTACTAGCACAAATCTATCTTTCCTTTAAGATTTTCTTCCTCATACCATATTTATTGATTACGCAAACTAAGCTTATTTTCGAACCGTATATTTGAAGAAAAAAATCATTTAAAATTGCATTTGTCGGTGTTAATTAAATATCTTCCTTATTTAATCATTTATGAATTCGACGATTTCATACCAACCAAGTTGTTTACGGTTACGTTGTATGGACCATGAATATCTCATGATACAAATACGGTATGAGTGCAATTATTCAACCTTAAAATAAACTTCTTTCTGTATGTTTAGCAAATCTTTCCGAATTAGTGCATTAATAGTTGCTTTCTTTATGTTTAGCAAAGCTTTCCGACTTAGTGCACTAATAGTTAAACGCTATATAGCTCATATAAACTTATGTTTATCTCAGAACAATGACCATCTAAATTATGTATACTATTTTAAAAAATATTTCACATATTAGTATTGTTATTTCATTATTTTAGAAACGAATTGCAAATATCTCATGCAGAATATAATTCGCACAAAATTTAGGTTAGCTCACATACTACATCGACAATGTAGTGGGATTGAAGACGAAGTTGACAGGTTACTGGATCCATGTCCTATAAATATAGGAGAGCGGAGACTATAACCATTACTATCAACTTCCATATGTGTATACATAATTTTTTGTATACACAAACAATTACATATAAATAAATAAATTCTTTTCCTATATGTTTGGTTACTTTCTTATATCCACGGTGAAACCGCAGTACTGAATTTCATCATTCATTATTTACTGTTTTTAGCTTTGTGTTATCATTTGCTAATGACTACTAAGACATAAAATGTTTTGATTGCATATTCTTCTTGAATGTTTGCAGGACAGACAAGAGAAGGATGCTATGAGAAACAATTGACGTACAACTTATCGATTGATTTAAGTATAAATGGTGAGTAACTTTATTCTGCATTTACTGATAGAAGTAACTTAATTAATATATAAATCATTTAACTATGTATATACTACTTAATATGGTGAAAACCTATCGCATTCCAGACCTCACTACCATTACTATACTTTTTTTTACAAAAGCAACTTCTATAGAACCAGCTTATCGTTTGGATGCCAAATTGGTTCGTAAGGCTACTTAATATGGTGGACTTAATGACAAATCAATTCGTCGGGCTGTTAGATAGAAACATAAATATTCATTTGATTCATGAGTATATCTGCTAATCATTTAGATATTAACAAGTTCAACTAATCGATTTAAAATTGAAATTTATTACAAATCTACACCAACAACAATCAATATGCTCCGCTTTATCAACCTGAAGAAAATACAAAAATTCAAATTCTTTCTTTATTGGCTATACATATGCGTGCATTCTTACATTTTATTATTATTATTATATTATTTGTTTAGGTTTGTGCAAACAAATTGACTTTTGATGTTTCTATGCTAACAGTTTGAAATAATACCAAATGAGTATTGTGAGTAATATGTAGTTCTAATAACAAAATATTTTATGCTTATACTCATTGTATACAATGTAATATCGTTAAACTAATTAACTTTGAATATGGATTGTTGTTACCTCATAGAATAATGAAGCTTTAATTTAATTTAATTAAAGTGGATCAATATAGATTGATAGTGGCATAAGGTGAAGGTTGACGTATCTTGGATAAAGGCTATTGGGTAGGTCATTTGTAAGATGAAGATTCGCCCGAGTATGGTGAGAAAATCAAATAAAGTTTGAATTTTATGCCAATAATGGCAGGCTATTAATAGTTATCATGTTTATTTGCAGAGATTAGTAAATTAGTGTTAGATGATTATATTTTTTGAGCTTTGTTGGAATGACAAGTGGAATGGAGTTAGGGGGATTACGAGATCTACGAGTCGATCCCAGTAATATCTAAAATATCCAACCTTCCAAGTTAAGCATGTAGTGATTTTTAATCCAGTATTTTGACCCACTTACTGGGTGTATTTAGAGTATGTTCTTATTACAATTGCATCATTTTGTTACCTATCATAATTTACAATGTATAGTTGAATATGTGACCTTTTACGTTGGAACATAATCAATATATGTATTATACATCATATTACCCTTTTGGATTTTATTTATTTGCTTGCAGGTAGATAATAAATAAATTACAAACAGTAATATGACATAAGATTTGATTTAAAATTGATAGCATTCAGTGCCAAAAATTGAAACAATTTGGCTACGTGAACAACATGTACTAAGAGCCGACACTTTTAGCCGTTTCCATATTTAGGCCTCATCCTATGCACCGTTTAAGCTTGAGTAATATTTCACCTCAGTAACAAAAAACACTTCAATGAAGTCAAAACGTACTGACTTCTTTGAAGTGGATGTAAAACTTGTATTGATCTATTCTATTGTATATAAAACAAAATATGGTGCTAGCTTTTTCCTTGCTTCCTATTGATTCTCATCTCTTATCCTTTATTGTCAGCCAGTTCAAGCACCTTTTTCCTATTTAGCCATCATAAAACATTTTACGTTTGCAAATTTCAACCACCATAGTTGAAGAACTAAATCTTTTCATCTCCTATGTTTTAGGTACGCTATTGTTGTTTCCCCTAATTGATTGTTGTTTTGCTTTCATTCTGATCGATTATCATTGGTATTTCAATACGTTCAGCAGTAGTAATCATAATATTCACCAACATTGATTTATATATATGCAGATATATTCATAATATTCTTTCACATTGATCTATATAAAGCAATGATTTAGTGAGGTTTGATTGAATATGATCTTTAACTATTTTCTGTTCCTTCCTCTCATGCGTACTATAAAGTTTGAACTTATGATTATTGGGTTACCGATCTTAGTTTTTATTTGGAAAACCGAATTCTATTCCTTTTTTATAGTAGTTCACCTGTACGAAACATAGCCATGTGGATATTTAGCTGTTGTTTTCTTTTAAGATAACGTTTTCTGATGCTATTCACTCATGTGATTAAAAATAGTATAATACTATATTAATCACACTTTCTGATTATGTATATACAGCCTAAAACGTTGCAGTACATCCCGTTGTACTTTGGTATACGCTTAAAGTCAAAAAATATAAGAACTATATATTTTAAACACAACTAGATAATATAACAATAAAAATTAAAATGCGGAGGTTCTAAATTATATGAATTACCTTTTGTTTTCAATATTTGGCTACAACTGTGCCGTTAGATAGTAAATATTGCTTTGTTTTTACTATCTACAACAGCACACACACAAATGCCTGTGAGTGATAGCCTACAGAAATCGACCATCCTTCACATTTTTTGTGATTTTCTCTTTTCTAAACTAAATGTATTATCATAACTACCTTTACTTTTGATCAACATAAGGTCATCATAAATGTTTGGCACTCTGTTCGGAAATCTAATGCTTTCATAAATCTAATGATTAGGATACAGTTATTAACAAACGTTGTTGCTCTTTACTAATATGATTATTTTCAGTTTTTATGCATTAATTTCCAATTTTGACAAATTATATTCCTAAAGACATTTTTCCTCTGCTTCCCAGCATATTATCATACTGACCTACAATGCGATATGATATTTTCTATACTAAACCATGACTTGCTTTGTTAGCAGAATTGCAAGATATATATATATATATATATATATATATATATATATATATATATAATGTTTTCATGACTTCAAGAAATGTTAGGTTCTATAAGTAAAGTATTTTCCACAATTTAGCTTATAGATTTCTATTGCTAGACTTATATGAAGGCTGTATTTTTTAGTAATCTTAGTTGATTTATACGATTATTTTTATATTGTACCACTTTCCATACATTCATGTGATTTTTTTAACAGTATAATATTTCAGTCTACTCTTATGCTAGCTTTCTAATTTATCATTACAGGTTGTTCCGTTTATTATTTAAAGAAGAAGGTCGTCAAGGCCGTTACATTTAAGATTTTAGTTTTATTATGATCAATTTATTACATATTAGAAAATAGGTATACTTTAAATGCATATATGTTGTTCTCTATAGAGTAGAGTATCTCTTATTTGGTAACTTACCATAGTATCGTATTTCATAAACAATATAATAAGTGGAGTAATTTATCTACTGATGATGATGTATCTTAATTTATTATTTTTGAACTTAGTACAATATTGCTCCTGGACTGGATCCTCATTCCAAGCTTTTATGTAATATTTTTGTTTTGCACACATGTATCACTCTGCTCAGTATCCCGTTGTTTAAATGCCAACATGATTTATATATATTCCTTCTTATTAATTTACTGATACATTCATTATGGCATCGGTAATGAATGTTTAATGTAGTATAGGACATGTTACAATAACTAATGCAACTAGTACCAGCAAACTATTGCAAATTTTGACCAAACGATATATCAAACGCTAAGAATTAAGATAATCATTTAAATATAAGCAACAATTATCAAAAATCTATTCATGTGCAACTATAATATTTTGATATGGCCTATGAAACTATAATATTTTTGCCCAATCCGTGTGCGAAGCACGGGTTCACACTAGTAATTAATAATATTATGATGTATTTTGCATGAAATTAGCGCAAGTATAGCATTCCTCTAATGTACTTCATCTCATTTCGATTCACAATATATCTTTATCATTTGGTTGTGAAACATTAGCTTTCATGTAATGTTTTCAAAGCTTTTACTTTACATTTGAATACAATGTTGTCTAGATAATTTCAGATGCCATATAAAGTTCTTTAACAGTGTAAAAAATTGATAAACTTGCTCTTATAAAACTTTCTCCATTTGATACAATGCTGTAACGTTACCAGTACAAAGTATTTATAGCGAGCATTATGTATTAAATGGGCTACATGCGGCCCAGACATATACGACCCGCACCATAACATAACTAAGTTATATTATTATTATACCGATACTTTGCTCATTAGCTTATACGTCTCCTCAAACCCAAACTAAGGTTAGGGTTTGTACGCGATTTCTAGATCTACTCGCCAATTGCAAAAATTGTTTAAGCAAAGGCGATTTTCTTTCTTCTAGTTGCTTCGATTGATAATTGAATCTCAGGCTACAGCTTAGATTAGAGGCACTAGCGACTCTGAGGTTGATTTATGAGTTGATGTTTTGCTGAGCTTCCTTTTCATCTTGTATAGCCTCATGAATATAGATCGGAGCATGTGATCTAAGTCTAATGTCTGCTTCATCAACATTGAGCTCACGCCTGAACCTGATAAAGTTCGGTCGCGAAAGGGGCTTAGTCGGAATATCCGTCTTCTGGTAAGTCGAAGGTATGTAGCTAACTTTTGGCTTCCCTTTCATTACTTGTTCTCTTATGAAGTAGAGATCAAGTTCCATGTGTTTTGTATGTGAATGTAAAACTGGGTTGGTAGTAAGAAAAATTGCGCTTTGATTGTTACACCATACAGTTGCTTTGTTGTTAAATTTGACTTGTAGCTCACTTAAAAGTGACTATCCACATGATCTCTGCTGTAGCACTAGCAATGTTTCAATATTCTGCTTCAATGCTAGATCTGATAATGTTGGTTGTTTCTTAGCACACCATGATATTGGATTCTTGCCTAGAAAACTATAGTAGCCAGTTGTTGACCTTCTGTCATCTTGATCGGTAGCCCAATCAGAATCATTATATCCATTGATGCATAGTGTCATACTTGATTGTAGAATTAAGCCTTAATTGACCCCTTTAGATATCTTAAAATTCTCTTTACTGCTTTCCAATGTTCGTCAAGTGGTCTTTGCATGAACTAACTCACCTTGTTCACACTGAATGAAATGTCTAGTCTGGTTATAGTGACATATTGTAGTGCTCCCACTATACTTCTGTATTGTTTATCATTTAATATTGGTTCTCCTTTATTTTTTGAGAGATGTAAATTGCTTGTCATTGGAGTGGGAAGTGGATTTGCCTTATCCATCTTAGCTTTTATCAGTATTTCATTGATATACTTTCTCTAATTTAGATGTATTTCTGAATTTGAAATTCTTTTGATTTAATGCTCAGAAAGTAATTTAATTCTCCTAAATCTTTAATTGAGAATTCTTCCTTCAAGCATTGTGTGATGTTTTTGATTTCTGACTTGTAGTTTCCTATAATAATGAAATCATCAACATAGAGTAGTACATAAATTACTGTATTATTAAGAAACTTAGTGAATAAAGAATTATCAAATTTGGTTGAGTTGTAGCCATGTCATGATAAGGTTGCTTTCAGTTTGTTAAACCAAACTCTTGGTGCTTGCTTGAGTCTATAGAGTGCTTTATTGAGTTTGCATGCAAGCTGATCATTGCCCTTTTTTATAAATCCGTATGGCTGTTCCATGTAGACTTCTTTTTGCAATTCACCATTAAGAAAGGCATTATTCAAATCTAATTGCTTGATGGTCCAATTTTTGTGCAAAGCAATTGTTAAAATAATTCTGATAGATGAGGGCTTCACAACAGGAGAAAAAGTTTCATTAAAATCAAATCCATTTTGTTGCGAATACCCTTTTACCACCAGTCTTGCTTTGCACTTAAGAATTGAACCATCTGGGTTTTTCTTCAATTTGCCTGTCCATTTACATCCTATGACATTTTTATTCATTGGTAAAGGTACAAGATCCCATATCTTGTTCTTTATCAATCCATCATATTCATCCTTCATGGAAGTTTTCCAGTTATCATCCAAAACTGCTTGCTGATATGTACTTGGTTCAATAATCTCATATTCAACATTATATATTTTTGGTTTGAATAGGCCACTCTTTGCCCTTGTTATCGTGTAGTGATCAGTGTTTGCAGGTATAGAGGGCTGATTATCTTCGTCTAAAGTGGTCTCTTGTTGAGTATTGGATGACTGAGAGTCATTCAATACTTGACATGGATCTAAATAATGGCTGGTGCCTGGTCCCATACTGTTAATATCTACTGGTTCTCCAATCTGCTCATGACCGGTTCACCTATGGACATTGTGTGTTGTAGGCTAAAGTCACTTCTACCATGATTGCTTTCATTCTGAGCTGGTATGATTATCTCTGGTGAAGGTAATATTGAGGTATAGAGTATTTTGAATTATAAGCCTTCTGTGTTGTTTTGATATCTGCATTACTAAAAGGAAATTCATGCTCATTAAATATTACATTCCTAGATATATATATTTTTCCATTGCTATGAAGGCATTTATATCCTTTCTGATTTGCTGCATATCCTAGAAATGTACATGGTGCGGATCTATACTCTAGTTTATGTGTGTTGTATGGTCTTAGACAACAAAAACATAGACATCCAAATATTTTTAAGCTTTGATAATCTGGTTTGACTTTAGTTAGCACTTCCATTGGACTTTTGAACTCCAATACCTTTGAAGGCAGTATGTTAATTAAGCAGACTGCTGTAGAAAATGCATATGGCTAGAATTTTAGTGGCAGAGATGCTTGTGCTAGTAAAATCAAACCAGTTTCAACAATATGTCTATGTTTCCTTTTAATAAGTCCATTCTGTTCTGAAGTGTATGGACATGTGATTCTTTGTGTGATTCCTTTCTTTTGGAAGTAACCCTTCAGTGGCAGAAATTCCTTGCCACCATCAGTTTGCATTGTCTTTACCTGACAGTTTGTCTGTCTTTCAGCATTTAATATGAATTGCATCACTGCATTGTTAGTCTCAGACTTTGATTTCAAAAAATAAATCCACACATATCTAGAATAAGCATCAATGAATGAAATGTAGTATTTATAACCATATTCAGTACTTATTAGGGCAGGTCCCCAGAGATCTGTGGCAACTAGTTCAAATGGTTTATTATACACAGTCTCTGCATCTAGAAATGCAAGCTTATGACTTTTACCCATTTGGCAATATGTGCAAGTGTAAGAAGTGAGAATTTTATCAATAAGAATGTTATCACATCTGCTTAGAACATGTCTAACAATATTCATACTGGGATGTCCCAGTTTACAATGCCATACATCATATTTTTCAACATTTTCTGTTTCTGAAATATATATAACACCATTTTTCTTTGCACTCAGAATTTCTTGGATTTTCAACATCAAATTGGTACAATCCCTTATACTCTCTACCCTGTAAAAGAGTTTTCTCCAGTTAGACTATCTTTTACTAAACAATATTTTGGATGAAATTCAAAGTAGACATTATTATCTTTAGCAAATTATGATACACTCATTATGTTTTTTCTAATTAATGGAACCCTTAATAGATTGTTAAGACAAAGCTGTCTGGTACCATTAGTGCTTGCATTTCCAGTATAAGAGATTTGAACTGATTTACCATTACCCATGTATAGTAATTGTTTACCTCTATATTCTCTATTGCCAAGGTTTAGTTTGCTCAAGTTGTTGGTCACATGGTTGGTTGCCCCAGAGTTTGGATACCAGCTATTATCATGTATATCCTCAACCTTTGTTGTATCTGTACTTGCGTTTTCTAGTTTTAATTCTTGTTGCACATTAATCATATTTTCACATGGATTTTGTAATCTTGAATTGTTGTCGCTTTGTTGTGCTGATGTAAAGTTGACATCAAATATGAAATAACACTTATTTGCTGTATGACCATACTGTTTACATATTTGGCATCTTGGTTTGTTACTGTTGTTATGATTCCATCTACCACCTCTTCCTCTAAATCTACCTGATTGACCACCTCTGGAACTGTTTGACTGATTTCTGGTATCATAGTTCCTTTCTTGATTTTTGTTTTTTGTTGATTGAGGCATGATTTGCATTATACTCCCAGTTTGTTGGTTTCTTTTGCTCCGGTCTTCCCTCATGAGCAATTAGTATAGAGTGAACATATTGTAGGGATGGTAATTTTTCATTAGATGATATTATGGCCACCACTGCCTCATATTCTTCATCCAATCCACTTAACAAGCATAGTATCTGCTCTGTATCAGTTACTTTATGACCAGCAAAGGCCAGCTGATCACATATAGTCTTGGCTTTTGATAGATACTCTCTCATACTTGCATTATCTTTTCTTAGATTTTGTAGTTGTCTTTCTTATTGCAGTATTCTTGCTACAAATTGAGAACTGAATATTTGTTTTATAGTATGCCAAATCTCATGAGTGGTCTTGCACCCTATTAATTGTGGTAGTAAATTTGCACTTATAGGTGACAATATCCAAGAACTGATCAAGTTATCTTGTCTTTCATGTGTTATATAATCCTTGTTGCTGACTAACTTTGCTTCATTATCTGTAGTATATCTTGGTGGAGTGATTAAAGTGCCAAGAACATATTCTTGCAACCCATAACCTTTGATTGCTGTTTCAATCTGAAATTTCCAGAGTAGATAGTTTGATTCATCTGACCGGATGGTGATTATTTGACTCTATGGCTTAATTATGGATTTGATTAGGTATTGGGTGACATTTGACTGATTTTGAGTGGTTCTTGAATCTGAATTGGATGATATGGCATTGTCACTGCCTTCTTCACCCATATTGGAGATACCAGATCAAGAAATGATGATGGAGAGGAATGTTACCTAACTGATGGGGGTTTATACCCAGAATCTAGTTAGATGATGACTGATTTATGACAATTGGCTTCTTGGCACGGCACTGCAGATGAGATAATCAAAATCTTGAAATTCCTGATGATACTATTGCAGTTGGAGGGATGATTATATAATGAAATTTTTCTGATGCACCTCTTCTTGGCATGGCACAACACTCAAATGATGAATTTTTCAAGATTTTGTTGCACAGTTGTTAAACCGTGCAACTTAAATCTCATATTATTAAGTTTTTCTGATGAGATTATGATTTTCTGATAAGAAATGAATCAAGCACTTACCGTTGAGCAATTTTTTCATGCTCCGATACCATGTAAAAGAATTGATAAACTTGCTTTTATAAAACTTTCTCTGTTTGATACAATGCTGTAACGTTACCAGTACAAAGTATTTATAATGAGCATTATGTATTAAATGGGCTGCGGGTAGCCCAGACATATACAACCCGCACCATAACATAACTCAGTTATATTATTATTATACTGATACTTTGCTCATTCGCTTATAAACAGTTATGAATGTAACTACTTTTCACTAATAAATTAAGCAAACGAGTAGAAAGTAATCAAACTACGTGTTAATTATTTGTTTCAATTTTTTCACTTTAGGAATGAATATCATTTAAGTAGGTAAATCATAAAGAGACGTGCTGCCTTGTTCGTGTGTTGTCTTGTTCGTTTGTTGGCTGCTGAATGCAGTTGAAGCGAAGGCAGGGCTGGAAAGAGATGTGGACGGTGACAGTTGGCTGTAGTTGCTGGTTTTGTGGGGTTAAAATGTCGCTGTAACTGGATGTGCTAAATATGTACATAGTTGCTATTGTTTTGAGTGTGATGTTAAAAGGACGAGAGTGCATAAGTATGAGCATGGCTGCTACCGAGGACATGCATGGTTGAATAGCTAGGTGAGGCATGCACGACTTTAATTTAGGTAAACGCACATAGTAAATGTCATGACATGCATATAATGGTGGAATTGAGCACTTGCAAGAATCTATTTATACTAGATTTTTTTGATAATAAGTTTAATAATTTCAATTGTGAAACTATTATGTTAGCTAAAGTTAAGATGTTTTGAAATTTGTGGAGTTTATTATGATATATGCATTTGATACTGTTTATATAGAAATTTGATTATATATTTCAGCTATACGTTGAAAACAGTTGAAACATCCGAAACTTTCTTAAAAAATATTTATATATATTTCGCAAGATTTTAAAAAAGTTGTAAAGCACATTTTACAATGTTTAATAAATGCTGTAAAAATCATTTTACAACGTTTAAAAATTGTTGTATGACGAATTTTACAAAGAAAAAAATGTTGTAATAAATATTATTACAACGTTGATTTCGAACTGCCCCGAAATGTTGTGAAAGATATCGATCATTTTACAACTTAGGCTAAGACGATGTTTGTAAATATATTGTAAAAATGTCGTAGGACACTTATTACATTTTTAGATGTTGTAAAATATGTTTTTTGCTGTATTGCAGAAAGAAAGAGGTGGACAAGAAAATTTTGTTTATTCCATGAGATGGATGGACATAAGACAAATGAGGGCATACATTTGCGAGATCTGAAGGAGAAACAAATCCAAAGCAACCTATTTTAGCAATATGTGAAGCATCCAATAATTGTAGGAAAAACTACAATGGTGCCACATGCAAAACTCCTCACTACAACGGACGACCTCAGTCGCAGTGGAGGATATGAAAATCATATGGTAATCCCATGATTACAATAGGTTGAAACTAGGTTTATTTTTCTATTTTACTTTGTTTTTGCTTTAAATAAAATTTAAAGGTTTACTCTCGGACGCTTACACATGCCTGCGATCTCTATCGATCCCATATCCATGCTTTGAGTTTATGCCCGAGGATAACCCTTGATTGAACTATTAGTTTATGTTTTCGTTTGATGCAATTTGATTTAGATGCAATAAGGTTGTTTGAACAATCTGATGATTGATAGTATATTAGATTTATTAGACATAAACTTAATAAGACATGCCATTTGATATGAGTTGATTCTGACATTGATATAGGATATTAACTGAACTAGATTATCCCATATTTTTCACAGGAACGTTCAGGTTATAGTTCCCTCAACCGGAGAGACGGGGTTTCAGACCTTGAAATACAAGTCCCTTTGCTGGAGAGTGAGTGGATGAACCTGTATACGATAACAAGCCCCCCACTATAGAGTGGGTTAATGGACTCGCCTTAAACATTAAGTCCCTTTATTGGAGATTGAACGGATGGGCTTGATGTAGATTTACGATTATCTTATTCGAAGAGATTAAAAATTCATTTCAAGATATGAGCACCTTTTGATTTGAATGACCTGATTATGACCATTTAATGGCTGATATTGGTGCCATGATCCAGTTGGACTTACTTATAATGGGATGCATGTTAAGAGATACTAGACAATTTATAAGTCATGTTCAACTCGGGGCAATATGCTAACATCACATATTGATACATGATAACTTACCTGTAATGCTTTGATTTGGTTGGACATGCTTTGTAACAACCTTGGATTTTTAATGAAAATAAATATTTAATTAAAAATGCATTTTGGTAATTTTATATGAAATCGAAAGACTGATTTTTTGCAAATAATGGAATTTGAAAAATCAAGTGGATTTCTTTAGCCAAATTCATATATAAAACGTCAGAAATAGACACCGAGTAAAGGGGGTACAGATCTTTTACTATAGCACATGTTTCGAGGTGAAAAGGTTCGAGGCTCAAGTGGGCAGAGGGAGAATTCTAGGATTTTTGCCTGTATAAGAGAAATTTGTAACCCAAATTAACCCCATTCTTCATTCTTCATTCTGTAGTCGTTGCTCAAACTAAACTCAAAAGTCCATTCTTTTTCTCATTCTTCTTCAATTCTAAAACAAAGTCCTCCAAATAAAATAGGAAAACAAAAGAGAAGAGAAAATCAAATAAAAACCTTGGCAAATCAAATAGAATGAGAGAAACACTAAACCCAATCAAACCTAGGAAGGGAATTTGGATGTTCTACTAAAAATCAACTAAAGCAACGAATTAAGGTGAGTGAGATTGTCTACAAAATGGTTATGTTATATATGCATTAAATTTCCTTTATACATCTATGTAGGTTTTGAAATATGAATTAAAAACCGATTTGATGATCCTAGTTGATGAAAATCATATACTGTCACTTTAGTGATAAAATCAATATGAATTAGGGGGAGGGTTACTTTGGATTAGTTAGATATATTTATAATTTATCTTAGCTTTGTAGAAAGGATTAATAAGTAATTCTATAATCATTAAAGATGATTATAGTTTAACTATGTGAATATATAAATCATGGTGTGGATTATATGACTGAATTGTAATATATACATTGAAAACAAATTATAATAAAACTGAATAAATTTATAATCTTTGGAGTATATAATAGGTATGAATAACTAATATAATGAACCTAAAATGAATATTATATCGTATTCGAAGTTCGAAAATAAGATACGATGGAATAGTAAACAAAAAAGGTCAAAACGATGAAGTATGGACGTTGGAACGCATGCTACATGCGAGGAGTCGATTGAAAAAAGTTCAATTTGACTAGTAAAAAGGTGGAAGAGTGATAGAGAAAAGAGCGGAGTTTGATTCAGTGGAAACGATGTTCCAGTCGAATGAAAAAACAAGTCGATGCTTACTGCATGCATCCAGTCGATTGGAAATGTTCCAGTCGGTTGGGGACATGTCCAATTGACTCTATATCAGGCTTGGTTGAACCTAGACCTGGTGCAGGCTTAGTAGGGATGTTTTGGGGACTTATTTCGCTCTTAATTGTCATTCTGGAGTTCATGTAGCTTCATGATGCTATATAATATGACCTTCAACGTGGGTATGCGATTGTATCGCAATTAGTTACTCTCATTGTTATTGCAATATCACAATTGTATATTTCGAACGATGAAAATCCTACTAACACGGATATCTCCATTATCCCCTTAGTCGGTAATCTACTTTGTTCCACTTGATCGCCATTATTTTCTTGATCTCCTTAATCTGCTTGATTCCTTTTGATTTTCTTGATTCCTCTTTGATCTACCTTGTCTTGTACCGGAGTTTTTGTGTCTGTTAACCCTAAAATGGATCAACATCTAGAAATCAGATGAAAGCACCAATTCTTTTATAATAGATGTAAAAGCAGTAAAAATCCCAGATCAAACAAGTAAGAATAGCAGAAAAAGTAAAGAATATACAAGAATTTTTATAGTGGCCCGACATGATCTCCGGCCTGCGTCCAGTACTTCAATCCTTTATTAGGTTTTCTCTCTCTGGATTACAACTAGCTATATCAGATTTTACCACGATCAAGTGGGTCTCAGATTTACAATAGAGTTTCTAGGTTGTTTGTGAGTCACTAGTACTAAAAATTTGCCAATCTAAGTCCTAGAACAACAAATTGTTGTTTCCTAGGTGACTCTAATGAAGGAGAGGTTACATGTGAAGAAATAGCAGAGTCTCCGCAGTCAGAGAATTCAGATCTCGTTTTGGTTACAGGTAGACTTGTATTTATAGAGGAAACATTTGTGTTGGGCTAGAAATCCACATGGAGCAAAGTCTAGACATTGGCCTGAAGTAACCTGCCAAATCGCAGAATCTCCAAACTTAACCAAACATGCCAGTATCTACTTAAATATGTCGGTACCTACATGTTTCCTTTGTTCCAATCACTTCGAATCTTCTTGCATTCTTATTCTTACTTCATTTTAATGCGCCTCATATTGTTTCCATCGATCGTTGGTCGTTAGAAACAAGTCGTTACCTACTTGCTATCTGAAACAGCTCGATACCAACCTATTTGCTCAAATAGTTCAATACCTACCTATTTCCTTGGCTCGAAATAACTTGTACTCTTTTTCAACATTATAGTTCCATGTCGAGTGTCCTAAGAAGTCGCAGCATCTACCAAATTGTAAAAACAAGTTGGCACTTACTTGTTGTCCAAAGTGAAGTCGGTACCTACTTGTTGTCCAAAATAAGTCGATATCTACTTGTTTCCTTAATGTATTTTCGGTTGAAACTTTCCCGATCTATTTTCTTGTTTCATTGAAGATTGCTTGCCAATTTTCAATTCTTTTCGTCCTCGTTTGAATCTTCTAAGTCCAGTTGTAATCTGGTTTGGCTCAAAAGCGGGTTAACAGTATCAATCTGCCTATATTAGTGTATTGTAACTCTATTTGATTATCCTGCAATATACCTTGATAGATTCCTTTCTTTGCTGTATTATATTGTATAAAAACTTGATAAATCATCAATGCCAGTATTTATCTGTTGTTATCATCGTAACCAATACTTGTGATCTTAACAAAACATTCGAAGTTTTATTGGATACGGGCTTCGTATGGAGGAGATACGCCACTTCGAAGGTTAGTTGACACTGCCTAGAATCTCCTAAGTCTACTCTGGGTGATCCATAGCCAAACCCCGAGTTTCAATGTCATTTTCTCAAATCTTGCTTATGTTTACCTCAAAGTCACCACAATTGGTACCAATCCATCATGGATCGGTACAAGTCCATGACTTAGTCTAACTTTCAAGTTTCAAATCATAAATGCTTCCCTATATTCTCCTCTATTTGGAGTTTTATCATCGATTTTTTATGGCCCTTCATTCATCTAATCTCGACCATGCCAATATTTTATCAATCGATACCGATCTATGTGTATCTATTGGTACAGATCGATACACTTAGGAAAAATTCCTCTAACTATGCATACCTAGATCGGTACAGATCCATATGGCTGAGTTAGTGAATTTTAAACAAGTCTATCAATTTTGATAAATATCTTTGAAACGTTTTGACCTATGATTCTAGTTTCTAATTACAACCATCTTACAAACAAAGCATCAATCCAATACAAACAAGTAATCAAATACAAGAAAACATGCATTTATATCCTAATAAATAATTATATAACACAAGCAAGGATACTATCATTCGAACATTGATGTCCTATAGCATTCAAGTAAACATCTCAAATTACACTACACTACACACTTATATATATACATACATACATGTATATTGGAATGACCCTCTCTTTTCTACCTTAATTTTGTAAGGATTTTTTTTACAAAGTGATATATATGTATATGTATCATTTATTAACAAATATATTTTCCAGGGTCATTTTCCTTTTTCCAATAAACAAACTTTATCCAGGATCAAAAGTTTACCAATATAGATATATCAGTGCAACCATAAGGATATGCACAGACATATGAAGATGCATGTGCCCCTCTTGTTTAATCAGGTTATGGCAAACAAGAGGTTACATTGATTGATTAAATTTAATCAATCCCCACATAGCTCAATTTTATTTTATGTAATAAAATTTTATTCAAATAGGTAACAGTATGATTTTTAATCTTTGATAGCTTGCTGGATCCTCTATGAAATATGATCCATAGAAACCAGATAATTATGTTATGATTATCTATAAAATTAATAGTGTAGTGTCTGTGCTCTGAAAATGATATAAGCTTCTATCATTTTCTATGTTTGCTTTCCTATAAAATCTGCCTTATATGCAAACTCATATCTGGGATATTTTTAAGTGAATTATCATATTCCAGAAGCTTGATTCCTTGATACCAAGATACTAGGCTAAATGAAATGCAGTCCAGGGTGAGTTTCCTGGGACATGTGGATACTCAGCAAAGAAAAACATGGGTTAAATAGACTCTCTGTTCAGGCATATTTCAGAGGGTCTTAAAATGCATTTTGCCCAAAACTTTAGTAAAAAGAAATTCAGATTCATGTTAAAATTACAAAGGTACTGGGTGTGACAATATCTGAACAAAACATGTCTGAACATATATAAAATTACTAATATGGATCTAACTTCACCCTCCTATAAAATCACTATTATGGATCTAACTTACAAAATTATAGATAAAAACTTTTCAACATTCCAGATAATGAAACTCAGATGTTTTAAATTCCAGTTACAAGTCAAATCCTTAAAATACTTAACCAAATATCCAACATCACTCATTACTTGCTACAATGGAATAAAACATCAATACATGCAAATTTCATCTTTTAAGCTCTTATCTATCTAATTCTAGCATGCTATAATCTTCTTCTCAATGCCTTGCTTCTACTCCTACCTAGAGGCTGCTGTTCCTGAAAAAGCATTTGAAGCTGCCTCATTTTAAATGAGACACCCCAGATGCCATTAGTACACTAGGGTCAGACACATGTCTGGTATGAGAAAATCCACTAAAGCAATTAATTAATTAAGTCAAAATTGAATTAAGTACATATGCATATAGTTTTGCCCTTTGAAAACAAGTAATACTTGTGTGCATGTTCTGTGTCATTGTGCATGTGCACACTTTAATCTTTCTTTCCAGAGACTTTATATAGATATGGCACATACATTCAGGCATACAATTCAATCATAAATCAAATAATCATTTACACAAAACAGAAAAATAACCGACATGAGTTAAATCATTTATTCCCTCCTCATATTTCATTTCTGGGAAAACTCTAGTTCCTCATCATGTCAAATATTCTTCCCTTGATATATTTATCTACCCTGGTCTCATCTGCAATTTTATGAATCAATGGACACACTGTAATGAACTAATTCACTCCATTACACAAAGATCTCAGGACTTAAACAAGCCATGTGTCAACTTGCATTACTCAAGAACACAAGTCATTCCTGCAGTAATCTTGACCCCATTTCCTAATCAAGTTCTCAGGTACTTTCTCTTTTTAGATTTTTCAGGGCAAACCCAATCAGTGAGTCATTTCACTAAAACAAGCATTCATCTCATAGCATTCCTCATCATTCATATAAACAAACAGAGGCAATCAAGCAATTTAAGTATTGGTACTTATTAAAACATGTTCTTGCAATTTTAAAGAGGTATAGACAACTAACATTGGTTTATGGCTCTATGGGAAGATTTTGTTGCAAACATATGTACTTTAGTTAAACTCAGATTGACCAAGCTTCCTAAATCACAAAATCTATTTGCTAGGTGGTTATTGTATATTTTCTTTGAATCAGGAGTATCAGCACATAGGAAAGCCTATTGCACTCCTAATTCCTTTTCATCTTAAGCCTCAGCACATATACATATGTATATTGCAGCCCATATGCTCATCAATTCTTCTGGGTTGAGCCAAAACCAACACTACTTGCTTATATTCAACATTTTATTTTCTGGGTATTTATTTATATTTCTAACCAGTATCATATTAGAAAGAAATCTGGGTTTTTAAGATACTTATTCATGCATACTGATCATATTTAGAATATTCACAAAATAAAACAACCAGAACAACCATCTAGCATTAAAGCATCCTTAATTTCTGAAAGACAATCACATACACTTTTAAGAAAAATTAACTTATAACTGGCTGCCTTCATTAGGACTTAGTGCCTTAAGTTGTTGAGTGAGTTTTCTCACCTAGCTCTCTTCTTTGCTTCCTTAATTAATTGATAAACTTCTGCCTTTAGCCTCAAGCTCTTTTCCTTCACTTGCCTTATGTTTTATATGGTGTTTTTTTTTCAAAGTTCTTTTTGAGAAGGAGAGGAGGCTGCTGCTTATATATATACAGAGTTCTCCTTAGGGTTTTGGGTATTGGCTAAAGCCATTTTTGCCCACCAGAAAATTATGTTATCTGCATTTATTTGAACCCAAGATTCTACCCTCCCTGGCTTAATTTGGTAAAGAGAAAAGTGGTTATCTACTTTGGTTATTTTCAGAAATCTTACTTTTCCATAAAATGCTTTTTCTCTTGTCTATTTGCATGCTAAATGTGTGATCTGATTTCCAGCAATATTATACACATATTTCTTTCTTTCTTAATTCAGCCCATACAAAATACATTTTTGTTTTCCTCCCATTTTCTATTTTTAGCCTTCACTTTATTATCTGGTGTTTCCTTTTTATTTATCCACCAGGGGAATAACATATTTGTGTGTTTCATCTTACTAGTTTAAATTCTAATACTTAGTTAGTATACTCATATATATGTTTTACAGACAATAACTTATATACATATATACCTCTATATTATTTTATACTTATACACATATGCACATGTATACTTAGTTATATTTCTGCATATAGCACATTTGAGGGGTTTTCTTTATTTATCAGTAAATAAATATATATATATATATATATATATATTTTCCATACATAGCATCATGTACTCATTCATAGTATCCAGGGATCTAGCTTTACTCATGTGTATTTTCTGTGCACAAATGCACATCATTTTATTATACCACATCAAGCTATCTCATCTTTCCCTTAAACATGGTTTTAAAAACTACTTAAAAATTATTTTAATCTTATTTATATTTTCCAAGATAAATTCCTAAAATCTTGGGTCATTACATACACCCCACCTTTTAGGAATTGTGTCCCATAATTTTTCCAAGCTTAAATCAGAGAACAAGTGCTCCTCAACCACTTAGATTTCTAGTTCTATGATAATAACTAAAAATACAAGCATCCAAAAGAAAAGTAAATTAAAAAAAAATTAGATTTACCTCTAATCTAAAAATAGCTTAGGGTAGTTCATCCTAACCTTGTCCTCTAACTCCCATGTGCAATCACTGGGATCAAGACTCCACTGTACTTTCACAAGTTTCAGTGATTTATTTCTTAATTTCTTCACATCCTTTGCCAAAATCCCTACTGGATCTTTTTCATAAATCAAGTTAGGATTTATCTGCACTTGGGTTGGGGTCTCCAGAATTTCTGCCTTGTCATGTACCCACCTTCTCAGTTGTGATACATGAAAAACATCATGTATGCCTTGCATGTTTTCTGGCAATTCCAACTTATATGCCAAGGAACCAATTCTTTCCAGAATTTTGTATGGTTCAATATATCTTGGGGTTAACTTGCCTTATTTCCCAATTCTCAGCACATTTTTCATAGGTGAGATTTTGATGAAAACAAAATTTCCCACTTCATATTCTACCTGCCTCCTTTTCCTGTCTGCAAATTTCTTTTGCCTATCTTGTGCTGTTGCCATTCTTCTCCTTATCAACTCAATTTTCTCCTTAGTTTCTTGTATGTACTCAGGCCCTAAAATAGCCCTTTCTCCTGCTTCTACCCAACAAACAGGTGACAATCAAGGCTTACCATATAAGGCTTCAAATGGAGCCATTCCTATGGTGCTTTGATAGCTGTTGTTGTATGTAAATTCAACTAGATGAAGATAATCTTCCCAGTTGCCCCCAAAATCCAATACACATGCTCTCAATATGTCCTCCAAAACTTTGTTTACTACCTCAGTCTGCCCATCTGATTGAGGATGGTAGGCAGTACTTAAACATAGTTCACTTCCCATTGCTTCTTGAAAGCTTCTCCAGAATTTTGAGGTGAAGATGGTATCCCTATCACTCACAATGGTTTTGGGAATGCCATGCAATTTTACCACTTCCTTCATAAAAATTTGAGCTAATTTTGGTGCTGTCCTTTCTGACTTGACTGGGATGAAGTGTGCTACTTTGGTTAGCCTATCAACTATCACCCATATACTTGTATTTCCTCTCTTAGATCTAGGCAGCCCATCTATGAAATCCATAGATATATCTTCCCACTTCCACTGTGGTACACTAAGAGGCTGCATCAACCCTAATGGCCTTTGGGTTTCAGCCTTGACTTGTTGGCAAGTCATACATTTAGCAATGTATTTAGCTACATCTGATTTCATCCCCTTCCACCAGAAGTCTCTTTTCAAATTTTGGTACATTTTTGTGTTGCCTGGGTGTATGGAGTATTTACTTCTATGATATTCATTCAATATCTCTTTCTTCAATTCGGTGTCCTCTGGCACACACATCCTATTTTGGTATCTCATATAACCATTTTTATCAATATGGTGATTCATCACTTCCTCCCCTTTTGAGAGGAGAATTTTCTTCTCTAATAAGTTTGCATCATGTTCTTGCATTTTTTCTACCTTCAGAATTAAATCTGGTTGAAGTGTCATTAAGCTTAACTTCCCTTTATTTTCTTGTGCACCATGCATCTGATCATCAATGTGCACACAACCATTCTCCCCAATTTCTAACTCAGTTAGCAAAGACAAGTCCTTAAATTCTTCTATCATCATCATAGCCAATTTAGCATGTTGTCTACTAAGAGCATCTGCAACTTTGTTTGCTTTGCCTGGTGTATAGAGTATGTCAAAGTCATAGGCAGCTAAGAACTCCACCCATCTATGTTGCCTCATGTTCAAATCTTTTGTGAAAATAAATATTTTAGAGACTTGTGGTCAGTGTAAAGTTCAAACTTAGTGCCTAACAAATAATGTCTCCAAAGTTTCAAAGCATAGATCACAGCTGCTAATTCAAGATCATGTGTGGCATACCTAACTTCATGGGGTTTAAGTTGTCTGGATGCATATGCAATGACTTGGCCTTGTTGCATCAACACTGCACCCAAGCCAAATCCACTAGCATCAGTGTATACAACTAATTCTTCATTTCCATGAGGTACCTTTAAAATTGGAGCATTCACCAATGCCTCCTTCAACTGTTCAAAAGACTTTTCACATTTTTATGACCAAACAAAAGCTTGGTTCTTTCTGGTTAGGTTAGTAAGTGGTGTAGAAATTTTTGAAAAATCTTTTATAAATCTCCTATAATACCCTGCCATCCCCATAAATGACCTCACTTCACTCACAGTGCTTGGCCTCTTCCATGCTTGAATAGCCACTACTTTATTGGGGTTCACAGAAATTCCTTGGGCAGATATAACATGGCCAAGAAAATGCACTTCCTCTTTCCAAAATTCACATTTTGAGTATTTTGCCTTTAAGTCTTTTTCCCTTAGTCTAGACAAAACCATGTGCAGATGACTTTCATGCTCTTCCATTGTTTTGGAATAAATTAAAATGTCATCTATAAAAATAAGCACAAACTTGTCTAAATAATCTCTAAAGGTTCTGTTCATTAAATCTACAAAGTATGATGGTGCATTGGTCAAGCCAAATGGCATAACCAAAAATTCATACAACCCATATTTAGTGTTAAAGGCAGTGTACTTGATGCTCAATTCTTCCACCTTCATTTGATGAAAACCAGATGCTAAATCTAGCCTAGAGAATACTCTTGCTCCAGCCAATTGATCAAAAAGATCATCTATTCTTGGCAGTGGGTATTTATTTTTAATGGTTACCTTGTTTAATTCCCTATAATCTATGCAGAGTCTCAAGGTACCATCTTGTTTCTTAACAAACACCACTGGTGCCCCCCAGCAAGAATTACTGGGTCTTATAAAACCCTTATTTTCTAATTCCTCTAATTGTTTCTTTAATTCTTTTAGTTCATTTGGCCCCATTCTTGTTAGCTTTTTAATCACTAGGCTTGCTCCTGGAACTAAATGAATTTGGAATTCCACTGGCCTATGGTTTGGAACACCATTAACCTCCTCAAAAACATCCAAGTATTCATTGACTATGGGAATTTCCTCAATAATATGTTCACTGAAATCTTTACCCAAATCAATCAAATGACACAATTTTCTTCCCTTTGACACTTCACACAAAATTGTAATCCTCTGGCTTCCATGGTTTTGCAATGATATGGTGGATGAGTCTAAGTTAATTATGGCCTTGAATTTCCTTAACCAGTCTACTCCCAAAATAACACCTATGTTTGGGTAATTTAAAACATATAAATTGGAAATAAAAGTATCTCCTCCTATGTTTAATTCCACATCCACACAGATCATGTTTAAAACACTAGAACTTCCTAGTGGACTTTGTATATGTAAAGGGGTTTCAACCAATATGCAACTTAATTTCAGCATTTTAACTAATTCATGAGAAATTAAAGAATGAGTTGCTCCAGTATCATATACTACTACTATGGGTACATTACAAATAAATAGTGTACCTTCCACTTGACTGTGCTTCTCAGCATTGATCTCCACTGTTTTGCCTTTTTCTTCCAAGTTTGCTAATTTTCCTTGCTGCTTATTCTCAGGACAATTTCTTTTCATGTGCCCTTCTTTCCCACATAAATAACACTTGAAAGCTCCTACTTTCAATTCTGGACATCTTGGTTTGATATGTCCTTCTTTTCCACATTGATGACACACAACCTTCTTGGTTTCCTTAGCTTTAATATCCCCAGTAGACTTAGTACTGGCCTCTTCTTTCTTCTTATCATAAGGATGATATCTCCCCTTACCCTTCTTACTGTTATTGTTCTTGAAATTTCTGAATTTTTCCCTTTCCTTGTCATGCTGCTCCAATCTCAAAGCTAAGTCTATCACATGGTCAAAGGTCCTGTCAGCATAAGGTAACATAGCTCTGCTAAGTCCTGGGTTCAAACCTTTTATGTACCTATCATTTTTGGATGCTTCATCTGCCACAAGCATTGTTCCATATGTGGAAAGCCCTTCGAACCTTTGAGTGTATTCTATGACAGTCATAGTTCCTTGCTTAAGTCTAATAAATTCTTCTAGCAAGGTAGTCTTAGCTGATGCTGGTACAAACCTTGCTTCCAACATCTCTTTGAATTGATTCCAAGTGATTTCATTCTCATTTCTTCCTGCAATGATTACTTCCCACCAGCTTAACGCTACTCCTTTTAGCTGTCTCGAAGCCACTTGCCTCTTTCTTTGATCATTAAGTTGCATGTCATTGAAAATTCTATCCAATGTTCTCAACCATGCTTGAATTTTCATAATACTCTCTGTCCCTTCAAAGCTTTTGCCTCCTAAATGAGTATATGTCTTAAGTAATTTTGAGAGCTCTTCATAGGGATTTTCTTGCCTTTGTCCTGCCCCATCCCTAAATGCTCTCACCAAGTCTTGTAGATTGACCATTGGTGGTGCATTGGAAGATCCTGCTCCCTGATTTGGTGGTCTTCCTACCATAGTTTGCTAATAATAATTTACATAGCTGGTTAGTTTGATTGGTAATTTTATTATTTCAGTGGTTTTATTTACACTGAAAACATTATTATATATTTAGTCTCTTTAAATTTTATTTCTATCAAAGAACTTGATCTTTATTTCTGCTATGTTTAATAACATAGCTCTGATACCAAATGGAATGACCCTCTCTTTTCTACCTTAATTTTGTAAGGATTTTTTTTACAAAGTGATATATATGTATATGTATCATTTATTAACAAATATATTTTCCAGGGTCATTTTCCTTTTTCCAATAAACAACCTTTATCCAGGATCAAAAGTTTTGCCAATATAGATATATCAGTGCAACCCCAAGGATATGCACACACATATGAAGATGCATGTTCCCCTCTTGTTTAATCAGGTTATGGCAAACAAGAGGTTACATTGATTGATTAAATTTAATCAATCCCCACATAGCTCAATTTTATTTTATGTAATAAAATTTTATTCAAATAGGTAACAGTATGATTTTTAATCTTTGATAGCTTGCTGGATCCTCTATGAAATATGATCCATAGAAACCAGATAATTATGTTATGATTATCTATAAAATTAATAGTGTAGTGTCTGTGCTCTGAAAATGATATAAGCTTCTATCATTATCTATGTTTTCTTTCCTATAAAATCTGCCTTATATGCAAACTCATATCTGGGATATTTTTAAGTGAATTATCATATTCCAGAAGCTTGATTCCTTGATACCAAGATACTAGGCTAAATGAAATGCAGTCCAGGGTGAGTTTCCTGGGACATGTGGATACTCAGCAGAAAAACATGGGTTAAATAGACTCTCTGTTCAGGCATATTTCAGAGGGTCTTAAAATGCATTTTGCCCAAAACTTTAGTAAAAAGAAATTCAGATTCATGTTAAAATTACAAAGGTACTGGGTGTGACAATATCTGAACAAAACACGTCTGAACATATATAAAATTACTAATATGGATCTAACTTCACCCTCTTATAAAATCACTATTATGGATCTAACTTACAAAATTATAGATAAAAACTTTTCAACATTCCAGATAATGAAACTCAGATGTTTTAAATTCCAGTTACAAGTCAAATCCTTAAAATACTTAACCAAATATCCAACATCACTCATTACGTGCTACAATGGAAATTTTTTAAAACATCAATACATGCAAATTTCATCTTTTAAGCTCTTATCTATATAATTCTAGCATGCTATAATCTTCTTCTCAATGCCTTGCTTCTACTCCTACCTAGAGGCTGTTGTTCCTGAAAAAGCATTTGAAGCTGCCTCATTTTAAATGAGACACCCCAGATGCCATTAGCACACTAGGGTCAGACACATGTCTGGTATGAGAAAATCCACTAAAGCAATTAATTAATTAAGTTAAAATTGAATTAAGTACATATGCATATAGTTTTGCCCTTTGAAAACAAGTAATACTTGTGTGCATGTTCTGTGTCATTGTGCATGTGCACACTTTAATCTTTCTTTCCAGAGACTTTATATAGATATGGCACATACATTCAGGCATACAATTCAATCATAAATCAAATAATCATTCACACAAAACAGAAAAATAACTGACATGAGTTAAATCGTTTATTCCCTCCTCATATTTCATTTCTAGGAAAACTCTAGTTCCTCATCATGTCAAATATTCTTCCCTTGATATATTTATCTACCCTGGTCTAATCTGCAATTTTATGAATCAATGGACACACTGTAATGAACTAATTCACTCCATTACACAAAGATCTCAGGACTTAAACAAGCCATGTGTCAACTTGCATTACTCAAGAACACAAGTCATTCCTGCAGTAATCTTGACCCCATTTCCTAATCAAGTTCTCAGGTACTTTCTCTTTTTAGATTTTTCAGGGCAAACCCAATCAGTGAGTCATTTCACTAAAACAAGCATTCATCTCATAGCATTCCTCATCATTCATATAAACAAACAGAGGCAATCGAGCAATTTCAGTATTGGTACTTATTAAAACATGTTCTTGCAATTTTAAAGAGGTATAGACAACTAACATTGGTTTATGGCTCTATGGGAAGATTTTGTTGCAAACATCTGTACTTTAGTTAAACTCAGATTGACCAAGCTTCCTAAATCACAAAATCTATTTGCTAGGTGGTTATTGTATATTTTCTTTGAATCAGGAGTATCAGCACATAGGCAAGCCTATTGCACTCCTAATTCCTTTTCATCTTAAGCCTCAGCACATATACATATGTATATTGTAGCCCATATGCTCATCAATTCTTCTGGGTTGAGCCAAAACCAACACTACTTGCTAATATTCAACATTTTATTTTTTGGGTATTTATTTATATTTCTAACCAGTATCATATCAGAAAGAAATCTGGGTTTTTAAGATACTTATTCATGCATACTGATCATATTTAGAATATTCACAAAATAAAACAACCAGAACAACCATCTAGCATTAAAGCATCCTTAATTTCTGAAAGACAATCACATACACTTTTAAGAAAAATTAACTTATAACTGGCTGCCTTCATTAGGACTTAGTGCCTTAAGTTGTTGAGTGAGTTTTCTCACCTAGCTCTCTTCTTTGCTTCCTTAATTAATTGATAAACTTCTGCCTTTAGCCTCAACCTCTTTTCCTTCACTTGCCTTATGTTTTATATGGTGTTTTTTTTCAAAGTTCTTTTTGAGAAGGAGAGGAGGCTGCTGCTTATATATATACAGAGTTCTCCTTAGGGTTTTGGGTATTGACTAAAGCCATTTTTGCCTACCAGAAAATTATGTTATCTGCATTTATTTGAACCCAAGATTCTACCCTCCCCGGCTTAATTTGGTGAAGAGAAAAGTGGTTATCTACTTTGGTTATTTTCAGAAATCTTACTTTTCCATAAAATGCTTTTTCTCTTGTCTATTTGCATGCTAAATGTGTGATCTGATTTCCAGCAATATCATACACATATTTCTTTCTTTCTTAATTCAACCCATACAAAATACATTTTTGTTTTCCTCCCATTTTCTATTTTTAGCCTTCACTTTATTATCTGGTGTTTCCTTTTTATTTATCCACCAGGGGAAAAACATATTTGTGTGTTTCATCTTACTAGTTTAAATTCTAATACTTAGTTAGTATACTCATATATATGTTTTACAGACAATAACTTATATACATATATACATCTATATTATTTTATACTGATACACATATGCACATGTATACTTAGTTATATTTCTACATATAGCACATTTGAGGGTTTTCTTTATTTATCAGTAAATATATATATATATATATATATATTCCATACATAGCATCATGTACTCATTTATAGTATCCAGGGATCTTGCTTTACTCATGTGTATTTTCTGTGCACAAATGCACATCATTTTATTATACCACATCAAGCTATCTCATCTTTCCCTTAAACATGGTTTTAAAAACTACTTAAAAATTATTTTAATCTTATTTATATTTTCCAAGATAAATTCCTAAAATCTTGGGTCATTACATATATATATATATATATATATATCTGTGTGTGTATATGTATGTGTATATATATAAGGTTTTATCTCAATTTACACAACACCGCACATTTGTAGGATCTAATCACACATACATATATATATATATATGGGTTTTAAGTGATTTCTAATCATGGTCTAACCTATAATCAATATATAATTCATTTAGAGAATGAATCTAACAATATTCCTAAGGTCAATTCATGTAAATAAGCATATTCAAAAAATGGACCATAACATCATTTGAAATAGTTTACCACTCACCTTAGCAAAAATCATCCAAAGTTATGCCATATTGTAAAGAATATAAGTATGAGTACAATGCAAGAATCCACATCCAAATCGGACCTCGTATGCAAAAGATATGACCAATATAAGGTTTCAAAGCTAAATGGAAACTTAATTAAACTATATTTATATTATATTAGGAAAATAGGGAAAACGAAAAACTTCAACCACATTTTCGAATGAATGACGCAGTTTTAAAATTTCATTTGAAGGACGTTGAACGTTGTATTAACATATCATTCAGATAAGATAGATGTTATACGAACTATGAAAATGAATGCTATATGAACTTAGCGTTATATGTTGTTTAAGCCAAAAGTAGGAACATACACCAAGAGATTAAAAGTAGAGAATGAAATGAAGAAAATAACTTGAAAAATGAGAAAAACAAGAACACACAACGATGATAGTGGTTCGACTAATCAAAGACGTACGTCCACTTAAACTTTGTTGGGGATTCTGATTTTTTTTTACAATAATGCTCTTATGGATTAGTGATGATCTCTGGAATTACAATAAGAATGCATAAATTTTTCAACAAGCTAAAACGATCCCCCAAACAATGCCCCTCCTTCACTATTTATAGCTGCATGTTGACAAAATTCTCTCCACCACGTTCCAGGCCACTTTCCCCATGTCCAGAAGAGGTGAAACTGAATAGATCATGGCCAAGTGATCAACGTTCAGGGATCGGTATCGATCCATGCTTAGGGATTGCTACCGATCCATGACTTTTCTCTCTGGGTCTTTATTTCCCTCTTGTTCATTTGAATGACTTGCATCTTCAAATTCAATGGTTTGATTACATTGCTATGGGCTTGAACTTCAGTGAATTCTTTGTTTTGGAGGTTGGGCTGAAGCATTTGGTTCATCCATCAACCGTTTAGGTTGTTACAAGTTAGTAAACCATTCCACATGGCTAATACTAACTAGCGAATGCTCTAGATTGATGTGACATGAGTCATATGGCAATTTTGGGCAAGTGTTGAGGATTGGTACCGATTTGTGGACAAGGATCGGTATCGATCCGTAACTTCATTGTTTACTTGGATCTTAGTCTTATGGTTAGGGTATGTTGGTGTTTAGGCATTTATTTGAAGTTTCCTGACAAGTTTATGACTCCACTTTTTGGCTTTGCTTGAGATCCGAGCTTAGGTGCTATCGTTTTGGGTTCAAACTTGATAATTCTTTAGTTTAACCAATTTGACTCATTCGAACATGGCCTGGTCACAAGGCTGGTTAACATTGTAACACCCCTAATTTTAGTTAAACATTATTCAGGAGATTTAATTGGACAGATTAAATAGAATAATGTAAATGATTAAGGAAAATGAGATTGGTTATTAACAAAGTCGTGCCTTAATAAATTAAGCAATGAGATTATTTTGAAAAACTTAACAAATAAGAGAATATATGAGAATGGCAAAATAGGTAAATCCATCTTTTAAACCATAAACCCTCTCCCCTTCATATAGTTCTCATTTTACATAACATCAAAACCATCAAAAAAAAGAGCTAATGTCAGCCATTAAACAAGGGAAAAGAGGGATGAAATCAAGGGAACTCGGAGAAAAGATTAAGGGAAACTAAAGCAATATCAAATTTCAAATCCAACCATAAATCTAAGGTGAATAATACATGAACCATCTTTATTTTCTTATTCTTGAATTCGGCTACGAGTAGTGTTCGAATTACTTTGATGATTTTTGCCAAGTTATGGTTGTTTAATCATTGTTTGAATAAAATGATGATTAATGTAATCTTTATGAGATTATTTAAATGAATTTTAATGGTAAAACCTAAGTTTTAAATCTCCAAATGCTTCGGTTTTCTAATATGTTGTATAAAACATTAATTTGGAGATGTGTTTTTAATTTCATAATTTTCCAAATTTAAATAAATATTTTATGAACTTCCTAGGGAGGAAATGATGTTTACTCGGGTTTAATTATTTAAAATAATTAAATAATGATTTTTGACCTAAAATTTGGTATGGTTAAGAATAAAGTATTTTAGAATTTCTATGATTTTTGGGATTTTTCCCAAGTGATTATGAATTTAATATGCTAGAAAATCATTTAAATTATTGTTTAATTGAGGCTATTAATTAATTAAGTTGGAAAATGTTTTGGAAATGTAAAACTGATGTGCGGTAGACTTTTAGAGAAGAATTATGCTAAACATTGTAATATGCAACAGAAATTGGGTAAAAATTAAGATTTGGTGAAAAGAAATTGCTTTTATCAGTAATAAATCAGTTTTCATGAAATTTACGATAATGCCATGCCGCTTTTATCATCGTCGAGCCTAATACAACGTTGCATCCATGATTGTTGACGTCGATGAGGAGGGAAGCATATGGTAACTACTTAGGTAGTTATGGTGTGATCTCATTCATGTCGAGGTGGACATTGGCGGCAATCCACGATGGGCGACATCGTATTCTTGTAATTCACTTAAGTTATTAAACTTAATGTCATGGTTATTTATGCCGCTTGTCTTATTGCCGCATTTCAATGTCGCATGTATTCACCTTTGTTTTAAGTGACGCTGCCTATGTTCGGCGGCCTAATAGCCAAAGTATGCTAAATATACAGTTTAATGATGACGCCGCTGGTCTTGTTGCCGCTATTCATCAAGGTCGGTAAGGTTTCTTTTGCATCTTCTTTGGCAATGATGTCATGCGTTATTGTTACCCTTACTCTTTGTGTCGACGTTGGATTTTAAAGGCCATAATGTTAAGTTTATATGCCACATTAAAATTTTGTTTTAACAAGTGGATAACCTATAGTTTATGCAAGTCGACAACATCATTTTCAATAGGCAGTTTTATACTTAAAAGAGTTTAAGTTTTTGTTTTCAACCTTTAATAAAGGTTGACATTGTTTTAATGCCGAAAATGTCCTATATTATCTTAACAAACGATGGCAAGCTACATATTTTATGACTTCGAAATTATTCATTAAGGGTATCAATGTATTTTACTTTATGAATTTTGGTACTAATAATTGGGGATACCAATGTAAAATATTCTTTAATAAGTTTGACGTAGATCATTGGGGATATCAATGCATGTTATTTTGAGATGTTATAAGTTTAAAAGGTATATAGTCTAATTGGGGACACCAATAGACATAGGTTGAACATGTTAGCTAAACATGAATTAAATTGATAAGTTATGGTTCGTAGTTATCCTAGGAAAATTATGGGATATGAGACGGATAGTCCACATCATACCAGAGACGGATAGTCTATATGAAGTTAATAAAGGGTTCATAGTTAACCTAGAAAAACTATGGAATGTGTGATGGATAGTTCACATCATTTTAATGAATGGAATAGGTGTGATGGATAGTCCACATAATTTAAATAGCTAAACCATGTGTGATAGGTAGTCCATATGGTAAGGGATGGGTAATCCAAGTAATAATTACATGTGAGATGGATAGTCCACATAATTTTGTTAATGAAATGATGTGTGATGGTTGTCCACATGAGAGAGGATAGATAATGTATAAAAATGTTCACATGTGAGATGGATGGTCTATATATATATATGTATGTATGTATATAAGACGGGTTATCAGATTAAATTGAGACGGATAGTCCTTTGAAATTAGACGGTTACTTAATTAAACTGGGATAAATAATCCATTATATGATTTTGGGGATTGGGTAAGGGTGTGGGCAACACTATAAAGACGGATTAGTCAGACTTACCTAAGTTTTGTCATTGTAAAGGTTATTTACTATTGTCTAACCATTGTGGATGCAAGAGCACGGTATATGGATAATATGTTTTGGTTAAGGCCCTAGTGAGGGGAAAGCCCATTCCGCTAAGCGGTGTGGCGTGGTCTCACTAGATATCTATTTGGTTCGAGATGGTAGGTTATTATTCACACCATACTGTTGTCTGATTTGGAGTTTTTTGCTTTCCCTTTAAACTCTCGGGTACTCATTTGAGTAGGTCGGGAGTAAGAGTTTTCAGGTTTCCAGTTAGAAGAATAAGTTTCTGTACGAGTGCAGGAGGTAATCTAGCTATTTAGAAGTACCTATCTAATCCTCTATGTTGTTTGGTTATGTCTGTATGTATGTAATGGCAAGTTATATAATTGCCAAATGTTAGACTCTAATTAATTAGGGGGCATTTTCATATGTCACTCTTGGAGTATTTTGTAATAATTATAATTTCTTTGAATGTGGGTTTGCGAATGGGACTATGTAATGAATATGAAACATCATTTGTGAAATGAAATGTGAAAATTTGTTTAGAAAAATTATGCTTAATATTTTTCATATTCATGTGATTATGATTATTGATATGATTACCATAGCTGCATTTTGTAAATGGAAATTAATACTATGGATGATTATAACATTCATAGCGCTTAGTTTCGGACCATAAAATGGGGGATGTTACAAGATGGTATCAAAGCATAAGTTTATGTAAAACTTGAAAGATTAAAAGATTTTTAAAAAAAATAATCCTAATGAATCAAAGAATAAGATTGGGATATGAGATAATGCTGTAGTAACGTACTTATATTGGCTATATATAAGTATGTATTATATCTCTATTCTTCCCTCTCTCTTAGGTCGTTCTTATATATGTTACTAAGGCTCGTATTCAGATTACGAGAAAGTGAGGTATGGAAGCAGGAACTGAAAGAGTGAATTTAGGTGGCGGAAGCATCATAAATAGTGGAAATGCTTGACCCAACATTAGAAGGAATCCGGGTCGACCAGAAACTGCTAATCAAAATGAAAATGCCAATGTAGGTGCTGAGACCCCACCAGTAGATATGGGGACTATGTATCAGTTGTTCATCAATCTGATGCAAGGTGGAGCAACTACAGGAGTAGCAAGAGGAAACACTGCTAATGTGGGAGGAGTCAATCCCGTAGCACAAGTTGGTAATAATTATGTTAAGCTGAGTCGAGATTACACCAGTCTTGATGGAAAGCCTTTTCTCGGGACTGAAGATGCATTGAAGTAGAGAACTGGTTGTTACGTTGTTAATAAAAAAATTCTTATTTAGGTCTGAATGACGAATAGAAATGGAGATTGGCTTCAAGACAATTGCAAGGTGCTGCGTTGTTCTACTCGAACGGGGTGACCATAGGGGTACTAGAGGAGGAATTTACTTGGGTGGAATTTCGAAGGAAACTCGAGGAAAGATTTTATCTGAGGTAGCTAAGTCAGCCTTGCTCAAGAATTTTATGGAGTTGTAGCATGGGGAAATGTCAGCATTGGAATACTCTGCTAAGTTTGATGAACTGTTTAGGTATAGATACCACTATTTACACTGGTATCAAGAGGAACGAGAAATTTATCCAGGGATTGAGACCAAAGATTACTAGGTCAACCATGCCACATCTCCGGGATCCATCAAATATAGTAGTGAAAATGGCAATCATGAACGAAGAGATGCTTTCTACTTTCGGAAAGAAGAAGCCAGTTGAAACCCATAGTTCCCATAATAAGACGAGGAAGTTTTGTAAGGGAAAGGGAGCTCAGAAGAGTAGAGCTGCTAAGAAAGGGAAGGCATATAACGTTTGTTATAAGTGTGATAAGAAAGGGCCCTATGCAAATGAGTGTCGACCGAAGTATAGCAAGATGGTTGTGGGAAAGTAGAATGTAAAGTGCTTTAATTGTGACCAGGTGGGGCATTATAAGAACAAATGTCCAGAAACGGCCAAGGCTAATAGAGGAAAGGTGTTTGCTTTAGAGCCATCTGCATCAAGACCGATTGCTGCTGAGAAAGGGAAGTCTGTGATGGACGGTATGTTTTGATTCATAGCATACCAGTTAGAGTATTATTTGATATTGGTGCATCATATTCATTTATCTGTCTGTGTTTGGTAGATAATTTATGTTTAGAACCGTCATACGTTGTTACTTCCTTAATGGTAGCTAATCTAATAGAAGCGTACATAACTCTTGGGATGGGATGTGACCATCTAGAATTTGAGTTGCTAGGATATACTTTTGCCTGCAGTTTGTATGTGTTTGATTTTGAGGGGTTTGGGATTATTTAGGCGTGGATTGGTTGAGCAAAGATGGTGCTAGGATATTTTACCAAAATAGGAAAATCTCAATTAGACACCATGAAAGTAGCGACCGAATTATATACTCAATAGAAAACTCGAGTGTGGATGTTTGTATTTTGTTAGGTGCCATGGAAGTAGAAGACAAAGTAAATCGGGTTTTAGTTGCAGAAGAATTTGCAGGTGTTATTAAGCAAGTTACAGGACTGCCACTAAAACGGGCTATTAAGTTTCGAATAGATCTTGTATCTGGAACTGAACTCGTAAGTAGACCACCTAGCAGATTGAAAGTCTATTTGGATCATATATATATATAGTATATGACAAGTACGTGTATGATAGTATGAATTGCACATAGTAATAATGCAGGTAAAATTAAAAGTAATCACACCAGAGTTTTTATACTGGTTCAGACCTTCCGTCCTACCTCCAGTCCCGAAGCTCCCCTTCGGAAATACACTAACCAATTGCCCTCGCTTGGCCCGGAGGAATAGGCTTTTATACAAGAGTATTTCTTTGACAAATGTGTGTTCTATGCAACACTGATTTTGACTACAAGTACAGCTTCTTCCTATAATCTCCTTTGAGTAGTATGTAGTTTAAGCTTTGATATAAGGAAGAGATAAAAGTGTGTTTTTGAGTACTTTTGGAAATCAGAGAGATCACAGAAATAATAAAAAATAAAGAGAGAAAGTTCAGAATAACAAGTTAATTGTAATTTTCAATTCCATGTTTATTTATAGACGGTGAAGAGTTTGTTTGAGAAGTAACGACTTTTGGTTCACTCTATTTCAGTCCAAGAGTTACAATGTTTGAGGAGAAAGAGTTATGACCAAAATAAGAGGATGCAACTCTTCGATTGAAGAAGATAACTTTTGGGGAAAAGGCCCGTTACCCAGGTCAGACGTCTGGCCATTTGTGCCAAACGTCTGGTCTGTTTAAAATTTTAAAAACAGAACATGTTGCCAGACGTCTGAGCACATACGCCAGACGTCTGACACATGTATATTATGTTATCTTCCTTTTTTAAATAATTTGTATGTGCAGATTCTTGTAAAGATTAATCAAGGAGATTGTACATATCATCTATTTAAGACATTAATAGAATGTACTAATATTTCTCAATATAATAATCCTTGTGTTGGTCTTCAAGTCTTGGTCGCGAAAGTCTACCTGCATATGGATGATATATATACCTATGTATATTGAATGCAAGTGCTTGTATAGTTGTTGTCATCAAAATCGAGGTTCTAAAATTCTCCGCCTTTTTGATGATGACAACTATACAATTCATTTTATAAGAAGCTCCCCCTTTCTTTTGTAATTTTTCCCCTAGTTTGAACCCTCTCCCCCTTTGTCATTATCGAAAAAGAGTTTATGAAATAATAGGACAATATCATAATGCTATTAATCATAAAGTCAAAGTTCGAAAGCAAATTATCATAGTCAAACAGGCAGGAATTTGAAATTAAAATTAGTAAATAACTTATTGAGAGGAAAAATAACCCCAAAGATTTGACGCAGTGTCATCATAGTCATTATGTTGCCTTTGCGACTGATCATGATATTCTTCATTTTCTTGGATAGAAAGTCCTTGAAAAGATTGAAAGTGTTCGTGATGTTGGGCTTCTTGTGGAGGCCATTAGATATCTTCACTTTCCTCAGTGCCCACAGTGATTGGAGCTTTTCCAGGAGCATGGGTCTGTAAAGGCTCTTCGACTGTTTGAGTTCTGGATGGATGTGCATGAGGTGTTGGAGGTGGTGTAGGAGACAGAGATGATGAAAATCGTGAAGATGATCGTCCGCGAATTTTCCGCATAACCTTTCCCAGAGTTGAGATGACCTTTTCTAAAGTCTTTTCTACCTTAGTCATCCATGTAGAAAAAGATCGTTCGAGGCAGGAAACTTTCCTATCCAAGACTTTTTATTTAGAGATAGAATACGTTGGTTTTGAAGTGCTACATCTCTAATACTTTCTCCTTGTCCTGCTGCAATTCGAGCCTCTTGAATTTTGGAATCAGAGTGATAACCTGTTGATTCAGAAGGCCTTGATGTAGAGGTAGGTTGTATAGGAGTAGACTGTTGTGGTTGAGGTTGGTGTTGTTGGTGTTGATACTCAAAAAATGGTGTAATACTTGGAGGATTTTCGGGAAGATACATCAAAGATAGGAAGCGAATTCCACTCTCATTAACAGGAAGTTTTCATATTGTGATAAGAAAGAAGGCACGTTTTGCGCTCGAAGAATTCGCATAATATATGGAACATAAATGATTGTTTGACGAACTGTTGTCCAGAAGCTTTTAATTTGGTCAAAAATATATTGAGACCAATTTACTTTTGTATGACCGAAAATAGCATATAAAGCTTTATGGTGATGGTCATACACTTGCTCATGACTACCTAATCTAGGGAGTATGGTATTGACAAGCATTCGATTAAGTAGTCTAGCTTGTGGACGAAAATGGATTGGTGATAATTTTCTTATGTCATCTTCCCAAATGAGATGTGTAATTTCATCTCTTGGTTGGTATCTCATATCAGGTATATCTCGTAATATAATTTATGTATATGAGCACTGTAATATTTGTCCAAGCATTTCAATGTTGAATTTTATAATTTCCTTATAAACACTTGTCCAAATCCAATTTTCTGGATCAGAGGGGTTCCAAATATGAAGTGAACATAAATTTATGAAGAATAAAAAGACAGCTAATTGATCAATTTGACCCGAGTTAGAATCATAATTAATGAGATGGTGAATCTCAGCATCACTCACCAAATCATCAATTTCGTAGTTGAAGAATCTCCTCAGCGGGTAAAATGGACCACAATGTATTCTTTTCTTTTCCAATTCTTGAAGCTTTTGCCTGCCATCTTGTTCCACCATCCAATCATTAATGATTTCGTCTGTTACAAATTGTTGAGAAGGTTGTTGAGAGCTTTGGCCTGTCTTTTTGCGCTTGGGAATTTTTTTTTAGATTTGGGTGCCATTGAGTTGAAGTTTTTGGAAGAAGAAAGAAAATTGATTTGGGGCTTAGGGTTTTTGCTGTAGGGTTTGGTGAAAAAATGGTAAAAGAATGGAAATGATGATTTATAGATGGGGCTGAAAAGGTGACGGCGGAGTACGGTCAGATGTCTATAGTGTTAATCAGACGTCTGGTCGTTTAGGGAATTTTAAGGCAGAGACTAGGATCAGACGTCTGAGAATAATATCAGACGTCCGAGAATAATATCAGACGTCTGAGCTGAGTTAGTCCATTTTTTCAAAAACATGATCCAGACGTCTGGTGGAAGTCACAGACGTCTGAGCTGAAACATGCAAGTTTTTTTTTAAGTATGTATGCAAACGTTTGTTTGATATTTCAGATGTTTGTTTGGTCCAAAAAATATTTTATTATTAATAGTTGATATAAATATTCTTACAAACATGAGTATGAATGAACTAGCTTATTATGATAAATATTATAGCTTTATATCACAGCTTGTTGTGGTAGAATAGTGACAATTTTGTTTGTATTTAGAGATTTTTGGATTGTTATTATAGATATAACTTTTTGTTTAAGAACAAGATATAAGGTATATACTTGAATGGGTTCAGCCGTACAACTATAAATATTATATATGTATATTATATATATATATATATGAAATACAATTCTTAGAAGAACAGAGTTATTTTTTCTCCCACGAATTTGGTTTCTCCTTTGTATCCTTTTTAATGCTCGTATTGGAGACCAAGAAGGAGGTACTGGACAAAATTGGGCTACAGATGTTCCTTCTCCCCATAGTTTACGTGGAGTTATTCTATGAACACGTAGAGGAGTTTCGATCACACGAGGAGATCGTACATGAACACAATCCTTTGTAGGAGTCCACATATTGCAAGAATGCACTTTTCTAAAAAGTTTAGATGAGCTCCTTCGTTTCGTTGTGTATAGTACATTTATTTTTGAACGTTCATCATTTCTTTTTGATAATGATGAACTTCGTCAATTTTGTCATGAAAAGAAGCATTTTCAAGATTAATACCATCTTTGGCCTTTTTTTCTTTCGGAGAATAGCCGGTATAGTACACAGGAGTAGTAGTAGGAACAATGTGTTTGGAAGGAGAGAATTTTTGTGTTGTTTTGGTAGGAGATGTATACGAACTGCCGGAAGAAGGAAAGGAGAAATCAATGGCTGAGTAAGTCGAATCGTGATTAGATGACATTATATATAAAAGTTTAAATGTTTTTTTTAGAGAGTTAAAGATTATATGGTTAAAATTTTTTTATCTTTGAGATATATATATAGGTTTTTCAATTTCCAATTAGGGAAAAAAAATTGTTTGTTAGTTAACAAAGTTCATGGTTAAAAATTATTTAAAAACAATTTGTGGTGTTTAGAAGGTATTAAAATGAAAGGTGAATAAGACTTTTCTGCTTGTTTGCTTTTCTGAGTAACCATTTAGGATAATATAGTTTAATTTATTAATTCATTGTATGAACAAATTCCTAAATTTCGTCTAAGTTTTACAAATGATTGTTCATTTAATGGTTTGGTGAATATATCGGCAATTTGATTGTCGGTGTTAACAAATTCGAGGGAGATAATTCCTTTTTCGACATTATCTCTAAGAAAATGGTGTCGTATGTCTATATGTTTAGTTCGAGAATGGTTAACTGGATTTTTAGATAAATTGATAGCACTAGTATTGTCGCAGTATATCGGAGATTTTTCAATTATTTTATCAAAATCTCTAAGTGTTTGTTGCATATAGATGACTTGAGCACAAGCTAAGGTGGCAGAGATATATTATGCTTCACATGTTGAGAGGGAAACACAACTTTGTTTTTTGTTAAACCATGAAACTAAAGATTGACCGATAAAATGACAGGTACCACTTGTGCTTTTTCTGTCTATTTTACATCCTCTGAAGTCTGCATCGCTATATGATACGAGTTGGAAAGCCGTACCTTTAGGATAAAATAAGCCGTAATATGTGGTGTTAGTTAAGTAACGTAAATTCGTTTGACTGCTCGATGATGTGATTCCTTAGGTTGAGCTTGAAAGCGAGCGCACAGACAGACACTCATCATTATATCGGGTCTACTAGCTGTTAAATATAATAGAGAGCCGATCATACTACGATAAGATTTTTGATCATAGTCTTTTCCCTTTTCATCTTTGTCTAAATATAAAGTTGTGCTCATAGGAGTAGGTTTACTAGTGGTGTTCTCCATTCCGAAACGTTTAAGTAAATCTTTACAATACTTTTCTTGGTTTATAAAAATACCATTGTCCAATTGTTTTATTTGTAGTTCTAGGAAATTTTTTAATTCGCCCATGTGTGACATTTCAAACTCATTTTTCATTATTTTAGAAAATTCATTACATAAACTTTCATTAGTTGATCCAAATATGATGTCGTCAACATATATTTGTACAACTAATATATGATTATTTTTATGTTTTATAAATAGTGTAGTGTCTATTTTGCCTATTTGAAATCCAGAATTTTGTAGATGAGTTTTTAGTCGATCGTACCAAGCACGTGGTGCTTGTTTTAAGCCGTATAGAGCCTTTTTGAGTTTAAAAACATGATTTGGATATTTTTCATGAATAAATAATGGCGGTTGTTCTACAAAAACTTTTTCTTTGATAAAACCGTTTAAGAAGGCACTTTTAACATCCATTTGAAATAATTTAAAGTTGTGATGACATGCAAAAGCAAGTAGAGTACGAATTGCTTTGAGACGAGCTACAGGAGCAAACGTCTCTTCATAATCAATTCCCTCTTCTTGGTTGTAACCTTGAGCCACTAATCTTGCTTTGTTACGAATAATATTTCCATTTTCATTTGCTTTGTTTTTGAAAACCCATTTTGTTCCTATTACAGATTGATCTGATGGTCTAGGAACGAGTTCCTATACATTATTACGTTCAAATTGATTTAATTCTTCTTGCACTGCTAAGATCCAAGAATCATCTTTAGATGCTTTTTTATAATTTTTAGGTTCTGTATTTGAGATAAAAGCAATGTGACTCATTTGATTTAAGTTATTTCAAGTGACTCGAGAATTTATGTCTCCAATTATATTATCCAAAGGATGATTTTTTAATATCCGTGTGGGTGATCTTAAAACATTTTTGTTATTATCAAAGGATGAATTATTCATATTATTTGTATTTTCAGTTTTATTTTGAGTTAAAATTTCGTCTTCTTCTTCTTTAATAGTTTGTTGGAAATTTTCACCAAAAGACACATGTAAGCTTTCTTCTATAATATTCGTTCGTTTATTATAAATTCTATAAGCTTTACTGCGTTCTGAATAACCAATGAAAATTCCCTCATCGGCTTTGGAATCAAATTTTCCAAGATTATCTTTAGTATTTAAAATAAAACATTTTGACCCAAAAGTTCTGAAATACGAAACTTTTGGTTTCCTTCCATAAAATATTTCATAACATGTATTTTTAGTCATAGGTCGAAGTGTGACACGATTTAATACATAACAGGCAGTGGCAATGGCTTGAGCCTAGAAATGTTTGGGTAGATTACTACCATTTAGTAGTGTTCATGCACATTCCTGTAAAGTTATGTTTTTCCTTTGAACTACACCATTTTGTTGTGGTGTTCGTGGAATCGAAAAATTATGACTAATTCCTTTTTTGTTACAAAAATTAGTGAAAAAATCATTTTCATATTCTCCACCATGATCACTGCGTATATTTTTTATTTTTAAATCCATTAAGTTAGTAATCCGTTTTCCAAAGATTTTAAACATTCCAAAAGTGTCATTTTATGTTTTAAAAATAATGTCCAAGTATATCTTGAAAAATCATCTACAATTACGAACACATATTTGTTATGATTTATACTACGTACTTGTGTTGGTCCAAATAAATCTAAATGAAGTAATTCTAATGGTTGCTTAGTGGATATTTTATTTTTAGATTTGAAAGAACTTTTCTTTAACTTGCCCATTTGACAAGCGTCACATAAATTTTTAATTTTATAATTAATTTTAGGTAGACCTCTAACTAGATCATGTTTTGGTAGTTTGTTAATATATTTAAAATTTATATGACAAAAACGTTTGTGCCAAATCCAAGGATCATCATGATTTGCGGATAGACATAAATCTGAATTATTTTTATTGTTCATATTTAGGACATATATATTACGATTTCTAAATCCTTCAAAGAGTAAATTTTTGCTTTGATCGAGAATTTTACATTTATCCTTTTCAAATTTTATTTCAAACCCTTTATCACACAACTGACTTATACTAAGAAGATTATGTTTTAGGTTTTCTACTAATAAAACATTAGAAATAATAGGAGAGTTAGAGATACCGATATAGATGACTTCTCAAATGCTAAAGACGAACCCTTTTGAATTATCGCCAAAAGTTACAGTGTCACCATCAATGTTTTTTAATATTTAACAACATGTGAGCATTTCCCGTCATGTGCTTGGAGCATCCACTATCTAATATCCCTTTCTCTTTATTTTTGTATTTGGATACCTGCAAAAAATAAAAATATTTTAATTGGTACCCTTTTTATTTTTGGGTCCTAAGTGTTAGTTGGTGAGGGTAACCATACCCAAGATGGTTTGGTTCCTTTAGAAATATAATTATTATTGTGAATCACTTCTTTCATATAATTACCTATATATTTCTGTTTAATTAGGTTGTTATTTGTTTTAGGAACCCATATTTTAATCATTTTTGAATTTGTGATTAATTTCTTATTTTTGGAAGAAGGTTTTATCTTAGTATAAATCTTACTATACTTTGTAATTTTTGTTTTATTCTCAAACCCTATTCCATTTAGATTTATGAATGGCTTGGAAATTTTAATTAAATTCTCCAAGTCTTGTTTTCCTTTGTTAAATTTTGTAACATTATTTGTAATTTTATCCAATTTGTTTTTAAGATCAGTATTTTTAGACCTTGAAGTTTCAAGATTATCTTTTAAGATAATGTGCTCATTACTAATTTTATTATTTTCTAGTTTAACTTTTCCTAATTCACAAGATAAAGCATTATTTTCAATAGAAATATTCTTACATTTTTCTTGAGCATTCTCTAATTCTTCTTCTAAAATAGATTTTTCATCTTTTAGTAAACCTATTACAAGTTCTAATCGATTTATTTTAGCAACATATTCCTTAATTAATTTTTTAGTTTCTCTATATTTGTCATCGAGTTCCATACTTACTTCTAAAATTTCATCATAAGTAAGATCGGGACATACCTCATTAGTGTGTGCCATGAAACATACATTTGCTTGCTCTGTATCACTTTCACTATCACTATCACTATCGGATGAAGAGGAAGAGTCAGAGTCATCCCATGTGACATGGAATGCCTTTCTCTTTTTCTTAAATTTCTCAAACTTATTTTCTTTTTCTCGATGTTGAGTTTTGGGCAATCCTTCTTCATATGTCCGAACCGACCACATTCAAAGCACTTGATCGAAGTTTGATTTTCCGTTATTTTGGAATCTAGTCATTTTCTTGAATTTCTTAAATTTCTTGTAGTTCTCGGCAATAAATACAATTTCATCTTCATCCAATTCAGAATCTTCATTGCTTGCCTGAAATGCTATGTTCTTCTTTTCATGGTTTTGTTCCTTTCAAGCTTGCAAATTAGCTTCATACGACATTAAATTTCCAATCAACTCTTCAACTTTGAGTAAAGAGAAATCATTAGCTTCTTCGATAGCCAGTACTTTTCTTTCCCACTCAATTGTTAAAGAGTTGAGAATTCGAGATACTAAATCAAAACCAGTAAATTCAACTCCTAGTGCCATAAGATCATGTTGTATAGTTTGAAATCTTGATTACATGTCAACAATTGACTAATGAAAATTGATTTTGAAAAATTGATATTTTTGTTTGTTTGACCTTAGTTGTACCTTCATGTGTAACTTGTAAAGTACGCCATATATCATAAGCAGTAGTACATAACATAACACATGAAAATTCATTTTTATCAAGAGAACAAAATAGTACATTCATAGCTTTAGCATTATTAGAAGCAGCGGTTTTTTGTGCGTCTGTCCATGTCCTAATATTTGTTTCAGGTGCTACATACTTAATTTGAGTTGCTGACCATATTTCTAAACCATTTGCTTCCATAAAAATTCTCATTCGGGCGGACCAATATGCATAATTAGATCCAGTGAATAGTGGAGGACGTGTAGTTGACTGACCTTCTTGAAAGATACTTGCCATATTAACAAATTTTCAAATACGTGTTATTGTGAGTTGAACTAACCTTGCTCTGATACCAATTGAAAGTCTATTTGGATCGTATATGTATATAGTATATGACAAGTACGTGTATGAGAGTATGAATTGCATAGAGTAATAATTCAGGTAAAATTAAAAGTAATCACACCAGAGTTTTTATACTGGTTCGGACCTCCCGTCCTACGTCCAGTCTCGAAGCTCCCCTTCGGAAATACACTAATCAATTGCCCTCGCTTTGCCTGGAGGAATATGCTTTTATATAAGAGTATTTCTTTGACAAATGTGTGTTCTATGAAACACTGATTTTGACTACAAGTACACCTTCTTCCTATAATCTCCTTTGAGTAGTATGTAGTTTAAGCTTTGATATAAGAAAGAGATAAAAGTGTGTTTTTGAGTACTTTTGGAAATCAAAGAGATCGCAGAAATATTAGAAAATAAAGAGAGAAAGTTCAGAATAACAAGTTAATTGTAATTTTCAATTTCATGTTTATTTATAGATGGTGAAGAGTTTGTTTGAGAAGTAACGACTTTTGGTTCACTCTATTTCAGTCCAAGAGTTACAATGTTTGAGGAGAAAGATTTATGACCTAAACAAGAGGATGCAACTCTTCGATTGAAGAAGATGACTTTTGGGAAAAATGGCTGTTACCCAGGTCATACGTTTGGCCATTTGTGCCAGACGTCTGGTTTGTTTAAAATTTTAAAAACAAAAGATGTTGCCAGACGTCTGAGCACATACGCCAGACGTCTGACACATGTATATTCTGTTATCTTCCTTATTTAAATAATTTGTATGTGCAGATGCTTGTAAAGATTACTCAAGGAGATTGTACATATCATCTATTTAAGACATTAACAGAATATACTAATATTTCTCAATATAATAATCCTTGTGTTGGTCTTCAAATCTTGGTCGCGAAAGTCTACTTGCATATGGATGATATATATACCTATGTATATTGAATGCAAGTGCTTGTATAGTTGTTGTCATCGAAATCGAGGTTCTAACAGACGACACCTACCGAGATTAAGGAGTTAAAGGTGCAGCTAGTGGATTTAGAAGGAAATAATCTTACTGGACCAAGCAGTTGGCCTTAGGGAGCGGAAGTGATGTTTATAAAGAAACCGGATGGGTCGTTAAGATTGTGTATCGATTTTCGTAAACCAAATGAAAGACCGATAAAAAATCGATATCCTTTGTCGACAATAGATGATTTATCTGATCAGTTGAGCAAAGTCAAGATATTTTCCTAGTTGGATCCGGCGACAGGGTTTCATCAACCGAGGGTGGCAGAGGACAGTATTCCTTTAACGGTGTTTCGAACGAGACATGGTTTGTACGAGTGGTTAGTGATGTGATGTGCACGCAAACGTGCATATTTTTACATCCATATTTAATCTATTTTTATTTAAATAAATTTCATAATTAGGTATTTTTACATGTTTAAAACCAAATTTCAAATATGCTTTCAAGTCATCGTTCATACATCAATGTAGGGGTAAAATAGTAATTTTTTGCATGAATTAATTTGGAGAATATTTATTTGCACGTTTTCTTTTTAATAATAGGAATTTTTGGATAAAAATATGAAGGTATTCTCATGGAAATATACATGCACAAGGATGGAACAAAGGAATGAAGATGGAAATAATTCAAACCATGCATCATGGAGGACCCCCACCTACCCACTTACCTTAATCTACAATTAGATGCTAAGGACAAGTTAGTGGAGGTCAAAGTTTCATGCATACTTGATGATGGATTAATTAGAGACTAATGATTACTTGGTGGCCACACTTCCTAAAAGGTATTTTGGGAAGCCCCCTAAAAATTGGATTACGGTTTTATGCATTTATAAATAGCCCTCTTATCTACATGTAAATGATCTTCTTCTCTTTTAATTACTTAGAACATTAGAATGCAAGTTGTAGCTTCAAATCAAATATTAAATAAAAATGGCTTCCTAAGCCTCTTGTTCTTTTACTTCTTCCTTGTTCTTACTTTATTTTCTTGTTCATTTTTATTTACATGCTCTTTCATTTCATGTTAGTAGCTTAGTTTTACTTTTATGCAACTAGTTTAGTTTCTCTTTTATTCTAATTAGCTCTTACCTTCTTTGCTTTTGTTTTAATGTTGAAATTCATATGTTTGATATGATAACACAAATGAGTAGCTAAACCCTTCAATTTAGGGGTAATGAAGCTCTCTAATATTATGTAAATTAACCTTTTCTTGTGATTTATGGTCTCTTTTATGCTTCATGAGAAGTAAATGTTGATGTAAGTTTATAAAAATGAATTTGATAGCCTATATTGTATTTGCAAATAGGCTATTCTTATTCAAACATAAACACAATTTACATCATCATTTTACTAATTGATTTTTGATTATGAAATTAAGGTAGAAACAAAATTTGATGATCTATGTTGCTAAATACAATAGTAAATAGATCATACTTAAAATAGCTGTTGCTTTGACTTCATTTCATGAGAATTGATAAGTGGTTTTATGTGTTGTATTATAGTTTGATGGTTTAAGTTATGTTAATCAATAACATAAATAAACCATACTTATGATAAATACATCACTAATTCCACTTAATATCAAAAATAGAGATCATAGATTATTTGTTTGTTGATTTACAAAAAAAATATGAGAGCGGATTTGCCTCTAAATTGTTTTCTAATCTCATATTTTACATCACTTTTGTTCTAGCTTTTTGCTTTACATTTTTAGCTAATCACAATCTCAAGTTCGGTTTAATTTGATTGAATAGATAATTTTAAAATCTATATAATTCCCTGCGGATTGACCCGTATTTGCCACATACTAGCATTATTCGCCTTGCGCTTGCGGTAAACTTTTATTTAAATTTTTCGGCTATTTTCTAAACCAATAGCAAATTAGCCGTCAAACAAGTTTTTAGCGTCGTTGCCTGGGATTTAATTTGATTTTAATTTTCTATTTTTCGAATTATTTTTGTTTGATTTTTGTGTGTTTTTATTTTGTGTGTTGAATTACATCTTAAAAAAATTGTGTTTGTGTGATCGTTATTTTCATTTTGTTGTGTGCTTGTTGTGTTTCCTTTGCATTGGTATTTGCATATATACATATACATATACATATATATATACATACATATATATATATATAAACATACAATTTCAAAACAATAGAAAAAAATATTCTATTTCCTTTTTTATTTTCATTTACAATTTTCCACTCCAAATTTTTATTACAAGTTACTGTTCTCCGTTTACAATTTTTATCAACCCACTATGCACATTTCACAAACCTCTCTGCACATCAAAACTTCACCGCCACAAAAAATCCATACAAACAATTCCCACAATACCCAGTGCCTTGCTGCCTTCACCCACCAGACATATTCATGATCCTGTCCTCCTCTGTCTTCTGTTCGCAATCAAACTAGTACTTCATCACATATTAACACTGCTGACAAACCGCAAACAACACTACGTATACATATCCATCTTATTGTCAACGTACCAGTTCCATTCCATCCCATTGTCATACATATTTCATACCAGACCAACCTTGTCACCATGCAGGTGTGCATAAACCCCTGCTCCTACCATCACCACCCCAAACTTCACAAATTTCAAAACCAAACACAACCGACTTCCTTCACCACTTCAACACTTCTTCCACTATTAACTACCACATTGCTTGCCACTGACCACCATATCACTTCCTCCTGCCCACAGTTCAACTACAGTCAACCACCACCTAACATCTGCCCACATACTCTTGCATACACATAACATCACTGCAGTTGCTTCACCAGGAACAACCACATCCACCGTCATACATTGCTTTCAACCATCAATTCCACCATCATCGTCTGAAAAAACCCACTGCCAAGACCACAGACACTTCTGCTTTGCTCCTCCACCATACATCACTGTAGTGCTTCAATATACCATCAACAACTACATACCACACCACTAGCCACTTCTTTGTGCAACCAGTTCCTGTGCTATCATAGTGCATTCAAGCAAAACACATCAAAATTTCATACCAGTCCCTGCTACACCATATTCAAATCCACAAATCTCTCCACAACTTCTACTTCAGACATCACAGTTCAACCACCAATATACAACATCATACTGTAGCTACCTCACTGACTACTGCAGCTCATTCAGTCAGTCACAGACCAGTGTTCCACCATATATAAACCGTCACTACCCCTATCACTACCTTATACAACCCTGCTCCTCCTTCAACATCTTACTGACACTTCCAATATCAACCACGCAAACTCAAACAAACTGCTACATCATTCAACCATCCACAATCCACTGACTACCTCTCATCTCTAATCAAAAAAAAAACTTACTGCCTTGCGGCAACACACTGCCTTGATTCAACTGCTACATCTCCTTAGTCCAAAACCGCCACATTCCAAAATCACAACCCACAACAATCCAAATTCCTCAAACCTCAAACCGCCTTCAAAAATCCACAAACTAGAACACAACCTTCGCCACTGCCAGCAACCAGCCTGAATCGAGAATCGCCTCACCAACCCACAAGTGGATTTCGATTTTGAATTGAATTTGTGAATTCGCGATTTCATGAAGAAAAAATCTTTGTCGCCAATTGAATTTGATTGTGATCTTTAATCTGAGTTCCCTGGAAAAGAAATTTTCTTTTTTTAACGCGATTTTAATTGGGCCGGGTTAGAAGTTTTAAAGCCCGGGTGAATATTTTTTATATTTCCTTTCGCTTTGTTTTGATTTGTTTATTTTAAATTGTTTTTAGTTTTGTTTTGTCTTGGTTCTTTAAAAAAATTCTCTTTTAATTACTTTGTTTTAGTTTCTTGTATTTACTTTGCTTTAAAAAAACATGTTTTCTTTTGTTTTAGTTTGTTTTGTTTAATTTGTTTTATCCTTTAAAAAAAAGAGAAATTTTTTGAATTTGTTTTGTTTTGTTTTAATTTGTTTTGTTTTTCATCCTTATATATATAACAAGTTTCTTTCCTCCATTTGTTTTGTTTTGTTTCATTTGATTTTAATTGTTTTGATTTTCCATTTGTTTTAGTATTCCTTCTTGTTTTTTTTAAAAAAAAAACAATTGTATATATCTTGTTTAAAATTTCAGGTTGCCAAAGCAGAAATTGCAAGGAAAAGAATTGCTTTGCTTGCTTACAAAAAAATCGGCGCTTAAAAAAAATTTGCTAATAATTTTGCACTCTCTGGTATTGTGCTTTCATCTCCATTTTTATTTTAATTGCATTGTTGGTTGCTTGCATTTGCATTTATATATTAAATTTTTTTCCAAAAATCCAAAAATTCAAAAACAAAAAACAAATTTCATTTTAGTTGCATTTTTAATTCATGTTTGCCTTTTGCTTTGCATTCATATCATCTTATTTTATTTTCTAAGGGCAACACCCTAATTCACATAAGGTTGGGGATTTCATCACCCCTTTCTTGGCCTACAAATTACATTTCATCCTTGAATTTAACTAATAATAACGGTTAGAAATTTGACTTAAGGGAGTCATGAGCTCACTTAGGGCTTAATTGTATCTTGGCAATTGTCTTCTTTGAACAATTTTATTTCTTGGTGTCTAGGCTACGGCAGAACAATAACCATTTATAAATATTACGGTGATTCGTAAATATTATAGTGGTTGTTTCTCTGAAGGTACTTAAACCTTCGGTTGCATTTCTACGGTGATTCATGGTGCACCGATAACTCCTGCTCGTTACCTGTCTAAGAAATATTTTTATTGATTTAAGACAAAGTGTGGTTATACAATTTTGGGTTAAGAGATACTAAGGATAGAAAATTGTAATTAAGTCCTTTGCATTCATTTAGTTGCATTAGTTCTTGCATATTTAAAAAAAAATCTTAACCAAAAAAATTGTAAATTTGACTTAACTTAGTTTTTTTAATCCAAAAAAAATCCTTTTAAATCCTTTTGAAATTTTTCAATAAAAATCAAAAATCCAAAAAAAAAATTCTTATGTTTCTTTTTAAAAAAAAACAAAAGTCCAATATATATATATATATAATCTTTTGAAAAACCAAAAAATAACATATTAAAAAAAGGAGAAAAAAATTGAAAATTCAAAAAAAAAACATAAACAAAAATCAAATTTCCATTTTGCATTTTCTTAAACAAAAAAAATTTCCTTTTGGTAAATATTTGAAAATTTAAAAAAAATACAAAAAAAACATATAAAAAATTTGGAAAAGCCAAAAATAACAAAACAAAAATCAAACTTTTATTTTGAAAAATAAATTTCTCTTGGTAAATATTTTTCTTCCTTTTAAAAAAAAATTAAAAAAAACTATGAAAACAATATTTCACTTCATCTTCCAAATCTTGTTTCATTTTCTAAACTCAATTCTAACTTCTTTCTCTTCTCAACTTTTAATTATGCATGAGTACTTGTACTCATGACACAACAACGAACACTTAGATTTGTAATTCAACAACTAATCGTTTAACTCGAACAAACGATCCTCTTGAAATGGCGAACGAGAACGACCCTCGAACTCTTATGGATAGAATCTTTCCCGATAGAGTTTCTATTCCATCTTGCATCATGTTACCCGCCCCTACGGGTAACCATTTCGAAATTCACTCGAACCATATTGCCACGCTTTCAATATTTGGCAATTTTGAACACGAAGACCCATACATTTTCTTGACAAAATTCGAACAAGTTTGGGCAACCATGAAACTCCAACAACTTTCTGATGACGGAATCAAACTCCGATTAATTTCATTCGCTCTTACGGATTACGCTGAAAAATGGTTGTATAGTTTACCATTTAACTCGATTAAAACTTGGGAAGAATCTGTGAAAGTTTTCTTAAAAAAGTTCTAACCCTTGGAAAAAACATCTAAAATCCGAAACGAAATCGTCAATTTTCATCAATTTAGGAGAGAATCATTCGAAAAATATTTTGAAAGATTCAAAGAGCTTTTGATAAAATGTCCACACCATAACTTCGAAAAATGAACGCTTTGCCAAATCTTATACGATGGACTCGAATACAGCTCACGAACCATACTCAAATCAATGTGCCAAGGCAATTTTCTTGCCCAACATCACGATGATGCTTGGCAATTTCTTGAAAACCTAGCCGAAAAGTCGTCCCAATGGGAACGTTCAAATGAAAAATCAATTTACTCACGATCGAGCGCACACGTGATATGATCATCTTTGGCTTTGGAAGCTAAAATCGACGCAATGATTAATAAATTCGATAATGTTTTCTCATCCAACCAAATGAACCAAGCTTCCCAACCCATGTGTTAAAAATGTAACGATCCTAATCATATAGCTGATCAGTACCCTAATTCTATCGAACAAATCAATGCTTTCAATAAAGCTAAAAATAACCCGTTTTCTCCAACGTACAATCCTGGTTGGAGAAATCATCCGAACTTTGCGTGAAATCAAAACAATCCCAACACGAATATGGTTTGTCCCAATTTTCAAGCATTCCCGAATAATGCTTCGAATCCTCCCTTTCAGCCCAATCATTTTCAACCAAATTTTGCGAGTCCGTCTCAAAATCAACCGCAACAATCAATTTTTCAACCAAATATTGCTCCTTCTTCCCAAGACGATAAACGTTTAAGCTCACTCGAAAAAAGTCTTGAAACGTTGGCTAAAGCAACCACTCAAAGCCTCCAATCAAACAATAATTTGCAAAATTTGTTAACTTCATATATGCAAAACACAAGCCAATCAATTACAAAACTTGAAATGCAAATGAGTCAATTAGCCACATCTGTGAGTGAACGTGAACGAGGCACATTCCCAAGCCAGCCTATTTCAAATCAAGCCCATGTTGTTCAAGATAGCAACGTCACTCAATTGAATGCTACCACGACTCTACTTTTTGGTAAATAAATCGATAATCAAGTCGTTAATCCAAAAAATTTACCGAAAATCTCTCTCGACACCTCTAAAACAACAAACGAATCTAAACAAAATGTGGAGCCCAACATCGAATCGAATGTCAATCAAAATTCTTCTTCTACTCAAGTAGACCCACCTACTGAGTATCGTGTTCCATTTCCACATCGTCTTCAACCAAAGAAACACTTGGACCAAATGGAAAAGATGTTGGAAATTTTTAAACAAGTCAAAGTTAACATCCCGCTTCTTGACATCGTTCAGCAAGTTCCAACTTACGCTAAATTTCTTAAGGACTTGTATACCCAAAAGCGACACACTCAAGTGGCCAAAAAAGTCTTCTTAGCGGCCAGTTTGAGTGAAGTCTTGTCCCAATCCATGCCCATTAAATACAAAGATCCTGGCTGCCCTACGATTTCATGTACAATTGGAGACAAGACGATTAACAGATGTTTGATAGACTTAGGTGCGAGTGTCAATTTGATTTCGTACTCTATTTACGAACAGTTAGGCTTAGGTGAGCTCAAACCAACCAAGGTCATTCTTCAATTCGCTGACCGTTTCATTAAAAAGCCTGTGGGAGAAATTGAGGACGGGCTCATTAGAGTAGGGCAATTCATGTTCCCCGTTGACTTTATCGTTCTCGAAACACAAGCTGTGACCTACCCAGCTAGTCAAATCCTTTTGATATTGGGCCGACCATTCTTAGCCACCTCAAATGCCTTAATCAATTGTCGTAATGGTTCGATGAAAATCACTTTTGGAAACATGACTTTGGATCTTAACATTTTCAACCTTGAAAACCAATCGAATGAACCTCGCGACCAAACGTTGGAAGTTAGTGCCATTCACGAAAACTTCAAAAACGAGATGATTAACCTTAACGATGAACGCGAGGACGAGTATGGAAAATTGTTCCACAAAATCCCCAACGATATTGAATACAAACTCCCTTTTGAATCGCTTCCATTTGAGTCTGAATCTCAACCTGATTCTTTGATCTAGCAATCCCTGAGGTTGGACCTTAAACCCCTTCCCGATCACCTTAAGTACGCATACTTAAGTGACAACGAAACGTTTCCCGTCATAATTTCTACGACTCTCTCTTGATCAAGAAACTTCTTTGCTTTCAATCCTTTCGAAAAACAAGGAAGCAATTGGATGGTCGATCACCGATATAAAGGGAATTAGTCCCGCTCTTGTTCAACATCGCATCCATTTAATCGACGATGCCAAGCCTGTTCGTGATGCGCAACGAAGGCTTAATCTAAAAATGAAGGATGCAGTTCATGAAAAAATTCTCAAACTACTTGATAACAGAACCATTTACCAATCTCTGATAGCTCATGGGTTAGCCCAATTCACATTGTACCGAAAAAATCTGGACTTATCTTTGTCAAGAATGATTCTAATGAACTTATTCCAACTCAAACTCAAACGGGTTGGCGTGTTTGCATTGACTATCGAAAATTAAATGCTGCAACATGTAAAGATCACTTCCCTCTTCCTTTTATTGACCAAATGCTTGAACTTTTAGCTGGTCACGAATTCTATTGCTTTCTTGATGGTTATTCCGGCTATAACCAAATTCCAATCGCCCCCCAAGATCAAGAGAAAACAACTTTCATGTGTCCATTTGGCACTTTTGCATATCGACGTATGCCCTTTGGCCTTTGTAATGCTCCTGCTACTTTTCAAAGATGCATGGTCAGCATCTTTTCTGATATGATCGAACATTTTCTTGAAGTATTTATGGATGATTTTCAACCTTTGGAAATTCTTTTTCTGAGTGTTTACACCATCTTGAACTTGTTCTTAAACAATGCAAGGATAAACACTTAACGCTAAATCATGGACCTGTCATTTCAAATAAAGGCATTGAGGCAGATAAAGAAAAAATCGATATCATTGCAAATCTACCCATTCCCAAATCTATTAAGGACATTCGCTCTTTCCTAGGCCACACGGGTTTTTATCGACGCTTTGTAAAAGATTTTAGCAAGATTGCTCGACCTCTTACGACTCTTCTTGGAAAAGGTGTTCCTTTCGATTTTAACTCTGATTGTATCTCTTCTTTCGAATGCCTCAAAAACGAATTCATTTCGACTCTGGTAAATTGCTCGCCGAATTGGGATCTTCCATTTGAAATAATGTGTGACGCTTCGAACTTTGCAGTTGGTGCTGTCTTAGGACAACGCATCAACAAGATCTTCACATTATCTACTACGCTAGCATGACTCTAAACGATGCTCAACTTAACCACACAACCACTGAAAAAGAGCTTCTAGCGGTAGTTTTCGGACTTCAAAAAATCTGACAATACTTGATAGGGTCACACATTACTTTGTACACGGACCATTCCGCTCTTCGATATCTCTTCGCTAAAAAGAACGCTAAGTCTCACTTAATTCTTTGGATCCTTTTACTACAAGAATTTGATCTTACAATCAAGGACAAAAAGGGACCTGACAATGTCATAGCCGATCACTTGTCTCGTCTTCCCAACGCACCATCACCTTTACCGATCAATGAAAACTTTCTCGACGAACAACTTCTTTCTGTCTCTATCGATCCGTTGTATGCTGACATAATGAACTACTTAGTCACTAAAGAAACTCCATCATCTTGGTCCAAACAGGAAAAATGCAAATTTACGTCCCAAGTGAAATATATCTATTGGGACGATCCATACTTGTTCAAGTATTGTCCCGACTAAATCATTCGACGTTGCATCCCGGATAATGAAATAAGGAGCGTTCTTTCGTTTTGCCACGATCAAGCGTGCGGTGGACATTTCAGTCCTAAAAAAACTATGGAAAAGGTGCTTTGGTGTGGTTTCTATTGGCCCACTCTTTTCAAAGACTCGTTCGAATTTTGCAAAATTTGCGATCGTTGCCAAATGCTTGGTAGAATTTCTCGATGAAATATGATGCCTCTAAACCTCATTCTTACGATCAAAATATTTTATGTTTAGGGCATCGACTTTATGGGACCTTTTCCCAATTCTTTTGGAAATTTTTATATTCTTCTCGTTGTTGATTACGTCTCAAAATGGGTCGAAGCCGTTCCATGCAAAAACCAACGACCATAGAATTGTTCTGAAATTCTTTAAAGAAAACATCTTTTCGAGGTTTGGAATACCTCGCACAATAATCAGTGATAATGGCAACCATTTTTGCAATCGTTCTTTTGAAACTTTAATGAAGAAGAATTCGATAACCCACAAGTTATCCACTCCGTATCATCCTCAACCTTGTGGCCAAGTTGAAGTTTCAAATCGTTAAATAAAACAAATCTTGGAGAAAACAGTTAACAAAAATCGAAAAGATTGGTCTCAGAAATTGACCGACGCGCTTTGGGCCTACCGTACTGCTTTTAAAACTAACCATGGGATGTCCCCATTACGTCTAGTTTACGAAAAAGCTTGCCATTTACCTGTTGAAATCGAACACAAAGCGTTATGGGCAATAAAGAACTTAAACTTTGATCTTGAAAAGGCCGGTGAAAACAGAAAACTACAACTCAACGAACTAGAAGAACTTAGGAACGATGCGTCTAAAAACGAAAAAATTTACAAAGAAAGAACAAAAGTTTTTCACGACAAATCAATCCTAAAAAAACGTTTTCACCAAACCAGAAAGTTCTTTTATATGACTCTAGACTTCATTTATTCCCTGGGAAACTAAAACCGAGATGGACAAGACCATTTGTGGTACGAACTGTTTTTGCACACGGTGTCATAGAAATACAAAACCCCATGGATGGATCGATTTTCAAAGTCAATGGTCATCGTTTGAAACAGTTCTTTGAGTTGTCGTATAATCAAGTGGAGGAGCTCATGATTCTTTATGAGTCATGCTATGTCTAGGAAGAAATGTTAACACTCTTTTGTAAATATGCACATATTTTCCACATTACAATCATTATATCATGCATTGACTGTGGGGACACAGTCAAAATCAAGTGTAGGGGGGAGTCTTCTTTATTTTTCATTTTTCATGGTTTATTTTTTTCATTTTCTTGCCAAAAACTAAAAAAAAAATCCCAAAAACAAAATTTTCGTTTGTTTTACCATTTTGATTTGTTTTTGAAGAAACGTTATAGGATAAGTATAAGTTTTGGTTATTAAATTGAAATTTTTGAAATTTATTTGTCTTAACAAAAATAAAAATAAAGTTTGATTACAAGTAGCAGTGGTTTAACTAGTATATAGGAAGGATCATGGGTGATAATTATGAAGTATATCCTAATCTAAATCTTTGTTTAATAAGTGGTTGATTTAAAGTAAAGGCGATAACATTTTAAATCTTTTAAGTTAAGTAATGCCAAGATGATATTGTAAAACTCTCTCTTCAAAAAAAAAGAATAAAAAGAAAAAAAAAGAATAAAAAGATTTTTTTTTGTATATATGTATATTTTTTTACTAACACCTAGAGTCAGGTGTTCACATGCAAGTGTGTTCACTCGCCATGCTCTGTACCCTTCTCATGTAAGCCCGAAAGGCAGTGTACAATCGGTATATCTGGCCTCAGTTTATCCGAGTTAGTTGTATGTATATAAAAATTCTTTCATTAATAACGCCTACAGTTGATAGGTGTACACACTTGTGTGTGCACTCGCCACGCTCTGTATTCCCCTCACGTAAGCCCGAAAGGCAGTGCACGGGTGATATATCTGGCCTCAGTTTTCTGAGTTAGGCATATGTAAATATTGTTAATATTAATAAAATTTTCAAATAAAGAGAGAGTAAGAAATTGAAATCCAAGCACTATTTTCACTTATGTGATTTGACTTGTCATTCAAAAGAAATGAAAATACCACTTTGAAAAAAATTGATATTTAACTAAGGATTTGTTTTATAGTTGCACTATGCTATCAATCGAAACAACTAGCCAAACTAGAGTCTAACTGTGACGATTACTTAATTTTTGTTTGAAGTTTGACGAGTAAAAGGACTTAAATTTCTTGATAATGACGAGAACTTATATTTAACTTATTCGTGTCAATTTGAAAATAAATTCTTTATTTGTAAATATTTTCAAAAATGTGAATCCATCTCTTTGTAAATAAATCTTGCATTTAGAAATTTCTCATGTAGCATTTGGATTTTGTAGGTAGTATCCAGTAAAAACCCTCACGAGACAACACTCGTCCTACTAGGGACACCTAGAGGTTTAACGGCTTGTTGCATACGCTCAATGCAATCGTGTTTTCTACAAAAACGGATTTATTTTAGTTTTTCTTTATTCAAGGACGAATAAAAAGATAAGTGTGCGGGTATTTGATGTGCACGTAAATGTGCATATTTTTACATCCAGATTTAATCTATTTTTATTTAAATAAATTTCACAGTTGGGTATTTTTTCATGTTTAAAACAAAATTTCAAATATGCTTTCAAGTCATCATTCATACATCAATGTAGGGGTAAAATAGTAATTTTGTGCATGAATTAGTTTGGAGAATATTTATTTGCACATTTCCTTTTTAGTTATAGGAATTTTTGGATGGAAATACGAAGGTATTCTCATGGAAATATGCATGCACAAGGATGGAACAAAGGAATGAAAATGGAAATAATTCAAACCATGCATCATGGAGGACCCCGCTTACCCACTTACGTTAATCTACAATTAGAAGCTAATTGACAAGTTAGTGGAAGTTAAAGTTTCATGCATACTTGATGATGGATTAATTAGAGACTAATGATTACTCGGTGGCAACACTTCCTAAAGGGTATTTTAGGAAGCCGCCTAAAAATTGGATTACGGTTTTGTGCATGTATAAATTGCCCTCTTTTGTACATGTAAATGATCTTCTTCTCTTTTAATTACTTAGGAAATTAGAATGCAAGTTGTAGCTTCAAATCAAATATGAAATAAAAATGGCTTCCTAAGCCTCTTGTTCTTTTACTTCTTCCTTGTTCTTACTTCATTTTCTTGTTCATTTTTTATTTACATGCTCTTTCATTTCATGTTAGTAGCTTAGTTTTACTTTTATGCAACTAGTTTAGTTTCTCTTTTATTCTAATTAGCTCTTACCTTCTTTGCTTTTGTTTTAATGTTAAAATTTACATGTGTTGATATGATAACACAAATGAGTAGCTAAACCATTTCAATTTAATTTAGGGGTAATGAAGCTCTCTAATATTATGTAAATTCAACATTTCTTATGAATTATGGTCTCTTTTATGATTTATGAGAAGAAAATGTTGATGTAAGTTTATAAAAATGAATTTGATAGCCTATGTTGTATTTGCAAATAGGCTATTCTTATTCAAACATAAACACAATTTACATCATCATTTTACTAATTGATTTTTGATTATGAAATTAACGTAGAAATAAAATTTGATGATCTATGTTACTAAATACAAAAATAGATCATACTTAAAATAGCTTTTGCTTTGACTTAATTTTCATGAGAATTGATAAGTGGTTTTATATGTTGTATTATAGTTTGATGGTTTAAGTTATGTTAATCAATAACATAAATAAACCATACTTATGATAAATACATTACTAATTCCACTTAATATCAAAAATAGAGATCATAGATTATTTGTTTGTTGATTTACGAAAAAAAATATGAGAGTGGATTTGCCCCTAAATTGTTTTCTAATCTCATATTTTACATCACTTCTGTTTTATGCTTTACATTTTTAGCTAATCACAGTCTCAAGTTCGGTTTAATTTGATTGAATAAAATTTTTTAAAATCGATATAATTCCCTACGGATCGACTCGTATTCGCCACGTACTAGCATTGTATGCCATGTGGTTGCGAAAAATTTTTATTTAAATTTTTTTGGCTATTTTCTAAACCAATAGAAAATTAGCCGTCAAACAATGCCATTTGGATTTACTAATGTGCCTACTTTCTTTATGGACTTGATGAACCAGATTTTCCGAGAGCACTTGAGTAGGTTCATATTGGTATTCCTTAATGACATTCTGAAATATTCTAACGATGAAAGAGACAATGAGATTCATCTTAAAATAGTGCTTAAGACATTGAGGCAACATCAACCAAAAGCCAAGTTTTCAAAGTGTCATTTCTGAAAAAGAGAAGTGAAGTTTCTTGGTCATGTAGTGTCAAAAAAAGGGTTGTTAGTGGATCCTGTTCAGATTAAAGCTGTAAATAATTGGAAGAGACATGAGACCGTGACCGAGATAAGGAGTTTTCTTGGATTGGCTGGCTATTACCCTAGATTTATCAAGGAGTTCTCGCAGATAGCAGCACTCCTGACTAAACTAACCAAAAAGGTCATAAAGTTTATTTGATCTGATAAATGTGAGGAAGCATTCCTTGAGTTAAAGCATTTGTTGACCAATGCACCCGTATTAGTTGTCCCAGATGGGATTCATGATTTGGTGGTGTATACGGATGCCTATGGACCTAGATTAGGAACTGTGCTAATGCAAAGGGGTAAATTGATTGCCTACGCTTCTCGATAGCTCGGACCACATGAAGTTAGATATTCGACTCATGATTTGGAGTTGGCAGCGATGATTTTTGCATTGAAAGTGTGGAGACACTACCGCTTAGGAGGAAGGTTCGAGTTATATAAGATCATAAGTCTTTGAGGTATTTATTCTGTCAAAAAGAGTTGGATATGAAACAACAGAAGTAGTTGGGGTTTTTAGCAGCTACGGATGTACTTAGTAGAAAACATTAGAGTGTGGTGTTAGCTATGTTGGAAGAATGGAAGGATTTGAAGGTGTTGACTACTTGTAGTGTGCAGTTAAGGTTGACTGCTAGTTTCTAGTTAAAGTATTGTCATGTTGTCTTGCTTGGAAGTGCGACCAGTATTGATCGAGAGAATTGCTTTTAGGCGGAGAGATGATCCATTATCAGCCGAAAATATTAAAAGATTGGAAGGTGGAACCGAGTTCGATGATCTAAAGGATTTAATATTAACCAGAAGGGATGGTTAAGGAAGAAGGGATGGTTCTGTGTTCCAAATGTTGGTAACCTAAGGAGGGAAGTTCTTAAGGAATGTCATCGATCAAAATTTATGATTTATCCTGGAGGACTAAGATGTATCAGAACATAAAGTGGAGTTTCGTCTAGACAAGTTTTGAAAAGGATTATAGGGTTATCGGTGAAGCAATGTGTGAATTGCCAACAAGTTAAACCCAAGCATCAGAATCCGAGCTAATTGCTTCAGTCTTTAGAAATACCAAATTTGAAATTACATTCGATATTCATGGATTTTATTGACAGGTTGCTACGGTCCAATATAGGAAGTGAAAGTATTTGGGTCATAATGGATAGACTGACCAAGAGTGCAAATTTTATTATCGTTAAGTCAACCAGGATGGCACCTATATTAGCTAAGTTGTTTATGAAGTATATTGTTAGACTGCATGGGATTCCTAGTAGTATAGTCAGTGTTAGAGATGCTTTGTTCACTAGTGAAATCTGGAGGAGTCTACAGGAGGTATAAGGTACCAAACTTAAGATGAGTACCGTTTATCACCCACAGACGGATGGGCAGACAAAGAGAGTCAATAAGGTACTTGAAGATTTGTTGAGAGCTTGCGTACTAGACTTTAGTGGGTCGTGGGAAGACCATTTACACTTGGTTGAGTTTTCCTATAATAATAGTTATCAGACCAGTATAGGAATAATGCCTTTGAAGCTTTGTATGAAAGACCATGCAAATCACCAGCGTATTGATCAGAGAATGGAGACAGATTAATCCTTGGCCCAGATATGGTAAGAGAAGCAATAAAGAAGATTGACTTAATCTGGGGTAGGATAAGATAAGCTCAGTCTAGGTAGAAACATTATGCAAATAGAAGGCGTAAAAATTTAGAGTTCTCAGTTGAAGATCAGGTTTTCACTAAAGTATCACCAATGAAGGGTGTGGTACGATTTGGAAAGTCAAGGAAACTGACACCTAGATATGTTGGACCATTCATATTATAGAGAGGATCGAGAAACACGTACCGAGTAGTTCAGTAGGTGTCCATAATGTGTTTCATGCTTCTCATTTTAGGAAGTACGTGCATGATCCAGAGACTACTATTGCTCCGACCGCATTAGAAGATTTAGTAGTAGAACCAAATCTGACTTTTGTGAGACAACCAGTTTGAGTTGCAGCGAGGGATGAGAAGAGGTTAAGGAACAAGACAATCAAGTTAGTGAAAGTCCAGTAGATTGACAACGCTAAAGACTATACATGGGAAACAAAGGACAGGATTATGGATACTTATCCTGAGCTGATGGTATGTTCTATATCTGTTGTATATAGACTTTATAGTTGGTATGATATATTAGGATTGTTTGCATGTTTAATATACTTGTTATGCAGTCCTTACTGATTTTCAAGGTAGAAATTCTTTAAGGAGGGGAGCCTATAACACCCTTAATTTTAGTTAAACATTATTCAAGATATTTAACTGGATAGATTAAATAAAATAATGTAAATGATTAAGGAGAATGAGATTGGTTATTAACAAGGTCGTGCCTTAATAAATTAAGCAATGAAATTATTTTGAAAAACCTAACATATAAGAGAATATATGGGAGAGGCAAAATATATTGATCCATTTTTTAAGCCATAAACCCTATCCCATTCATATCATTCTCATTTTACATAACATCAGAACCATTAAACAAAAAGAGCTAAGGTCGGCCATTAAACAAGGGAAAAGAAGGACAAAATCAAGGGAAATCAAGAAAGTAATTAAGGGAAATTAAAACAATATCAAATCTCAACTCCAACCATAAATCTAAGGTGTATAATACATTAACCGTCTCTATTTTCTTGTTCTTGAATTCGATTACGGGTAGTATCCAAATTATTTTGATGATTTTTGCCAAGTAATGGTTGTTTAATCTTTTTTGGATAGAATGATGATTATGGTATCTTTATAAGATTATTTGATTGGGTTTTAAGGGTAAATCTAAGTTCTAAATCTCCAAATTGTTTGATTTTATGTTATGTTGTATAAAACATTAGTTGGAATATGGGTTTTTAATTTCATAATTTTTTGAATTTAAATAAACACTTTGCGAATTTCCTAGGAAGGAAATGATATTTATTCAGGTTTTAATTATTTAAAATAATTAAATAACATTTTTTGACTCGAAATTTGATTATGGTGAAGAATAAAGTATTTTTGGATTTCTGTGATTTTTGGAGAGTTTTCCCTAGGATTATGAATTATTATGAATTTAATATGCTAGAAAATCATTTAAATTATTAAATAATTAAGGCTATTAACTAATTCAGTTGGAAAATGTTTTGGAAATGTAAAACTGATGTGTGGTAGATTTTCAGAGAAGAATCGTGTAAAGCATTGTAATATCCAATAGAAATTGGAAAGGAGTTAAGATTTGGTGAAAAGAAATTGCTTTTATTGGTAATAAATCAATTTCCATGAAATTTACGATAACAACATACCTCTTTTATCATCGCCGAGCCTAATGCAACGCTGCATCAATGATTGTTGACGTTGATGAGGAAGGAAGCATATGGTAGCTACTTAGGTAGTTATGGACTTATTTCATTCGTGTCGAGGTGGACATCGATGATAAACCATTATTGGCGGTGTCATATTCTTGTAATTCGCTTGTGTTTAAAACTTACCATTGTCATTGACGCCGCTTGTCTTATTGCCGCATATCATCACCGCATTTCAATGCTGCATGTATACATCTTTGTTTTTAAATGACGTCGTCTGTTTTCAAATCCTATATGTTCGGCGGCTTAACTGCCAAAGTAAGCTAAACATAAAGTTTAATAATGATGTTGTTGGTCTTGTTACCGCTATTCATCAAGGTTGGCAAGGTTTCTTTTGCATTGTTTTGAGCAATGATGCCATGCATCATTGTCGCCATGACTCTTGTTGTCGACGTTGGAGTTTAAAGGCCATAGTAGTTTATATGCCATATTAAAATTTTATTTTAATAAGTAGATAACCTATAGTTAATGTAAGTCGACAACATCATTTTCGATAGGCACTTATAAAAAGAGTTTAAGTTTTTTTATACCTTGGATAAAGGTCGACATTGTTTTTATGCCGAAAATGTTCTATATTATCTTAACAAACGACGACGAGCTATATATTTTATGATTTCGACATTATTCATTAAGGGTACCAGTGTATTTTATTTATGAACTTCGACACTACTCATTAGGGATACCAATGTAAAATTTTATTTAATAAGTTCGATACAGAACATTGGGGATATTAATGCATGTTATTTTTGAGATGCTATAACTTTAAAGGGTATACAACCTAATATGGGAGACCAGTAGACATAGGCTGAACATGTTAGCTAAACATGAATTAAAATAATTAGTGATGGGTTCATAGTTATACTAGGAAAACTATGGGATGTGAGATGGATAGTCTACATTATGCCGGGGATAAATAGTCTCTACGAGGTTAATGAAGGGTTCAAAGTTAACATAGGAAATCTATAGAATGTGTGATGGATAGTCCACATCATTTTAAATGAATGGAATATGTTTGATGGATAGTCCATATAATTTAAATAGCTAAACTATGTGTGATGGGTAGTCCATATGGTAAGGGATGGGTAATCTAAGGAATAATTACATGTGAGATGGATAGTCCACATAATTTTGTTAATGAAACCATATGCGATGGGTTGTCCACGTGGGAGGGGTAGATAATCCATAAAAATGTTCACATGTGAGATGGATAGTCCATATATATATAAGATGGGTAGTCAGTTTAAATTGAGACGGATAGTCATTTGAAATTAGACGTATAGTGAATAAAACTGGGGTGGATAATCCATTATATGATTTTGGGGATAGGGTAAGGGTGTAGGCAATACCATGAAGATGGATTAGTCAGAATTACCTAAGTTGTGTGATTGTAAAGGTTATTTACTATGTTCTACCATTGTGGATGTAGGAGCACATTATATTATTAATATGTTTTGGTTAAGGTACTAGTGAGCGGAAAATCCGTTCCACTTAACAGCGTAGTATCACTAGATATCTATTTGGTTCGAGATGGTAGGTTATTATTCATACTAGACTGTTGTCTAACCTGAAGTTTTTTTCTTTCCCCTTAAACTCTCGGGTACTCGTTTGAGTAGGTCGGGAGTAAGGGTTTTCAGGTTTCTACTTAGACGAATAAGCTTTCGGAGATTTATAGGAGATAATCTAGCTATTTAGGAGTACCTATCTAATCCGCTTTGTTTTTTGGTTTTGTTTGTATGGATGTAAAGGCAAGTTATATAATTGCCAAGTGTTAGACTCCAATCAACTAAGAGGGCATCTTCATTTGTCGCCCTTGGAGTATTTTGTAATAATTATAATTTCTATGAACGTGGGTTTGCTAATGTGATTATGTAATTAATATGAAATATCATTTGTGAAAAGAAATGTGAAAATTGGTTAAGGAAAATTTTGTTTAATATTTTTCATATTCATGTGCTTATGATTATTAGTATGATTAACATAACTGTATTTTGTCATCGAAAATTAATACTATGGATGACTGTAGCATCCGTAGCGCTTAGTTTTAGGTCTCAAAATGGGGATGCTACAAACATTTCCTTTCAAAATATATCTTGTTTTAACAAGGTATGCTTTAGAATGAAATAAACTAGAGATTCTATGCCATTGGTTTCAAGCTCTTGCATTGAAGAGTCATTACCTTTCCTTTGAACCATTTTCACGAAAAGTAGCATCTTTTGCCAACCGTTACATTTTGAGTGGTTTAGACCTATAACTCTTGAGGTGTATAGGAACTGGAATATGTTCTTCAAGTTTGCCATTCTAACTTCAGAAATTTTCTAACAATTTCCTTCTTCGAATTAGTCAGCTAGGTGTTATCCCGCCTTTTGGCAAGGTCGTGATACCAAGAACTTGACTGGAAACCAAGAAAAGTCCATCCCGAAGATCGGTTATGTGCAGGTTCGCTATGGATATCGATAAATTTTATCCGAGTCCGGATCGAGCTACAATTGACAAGACATGACAAACAAAGCTATGAAAGCCAATGTTCCAAGTTTTAAGTCAATCGGAGTTCGTACGCTCAAGATATGGATCGATCAAAATCAAGGGGGAATGCCTATGTTCGTATCCATCACCTTGCAGTAGCACTGTTCGAATCCATCAATAATCGCCTTGTTCGTGTCCATGAAGCCACCAGGGAAAATCTGACTTCGTATCGATCTTCTTCGAGTTGATCAGAGGCGTGCTACTTCGTGTCGATCAGTGGAACTACCCTATTCGTATCCATCAAAAAGAACCTTGTTCGTGTCCATCAAGTGTCGACTATTCGTATCGATCCACCAGTGCGCTTCACTTCGTATCCATCATGAAGCTACTGTTCGTATCCATCAAGTCCAAGCAAAACTGCTGCTTCGTATCGATCGATACAAACAACACACTACTGATCGATACGAACAACACATTACTGATCAATACGAACAACACACTACTGATCGATTTGAACAAGGCTCGTGCATAGGGGAGACTCGGTCGATTCGGCATGAACTTCAGATCGATCCAAAATAAAGCGCGTACTCAACATCGATTTGAACTAGTCGATACGAAGTGTATCGATTCGAACTGAACAGCCTACCGAAGACTCAAATTCGCATCGATCATAACTCACGATCCACAAGTCCAAATGCCACCAAATTTTCATAGGAGCTTGTGCACATCATCAACAATGTTCATGCTCAATTTCGACTCGATTGTGCCAAATCTTGATCGATACGAAATTGGTTCGTATCGATCACGGATCGAGTGCAAATCACGTGGGATCGATCGCGTGGGCCCACTCACGTGCCAGAAGAGGTCTCCCGAGATCTGAGCGAGATATTTGCAACCTACGCCTATAAATAGCAGCCCAGAACCTACAAAAAAGGGATCTTTTGGCACTTTGACATCCAGACTCTGCCGAATCCACCATTGTATTCAAATTCCACTGTTGTACTCGAGATTTAGTGCTATAATTCACTGTAACTAGCAACCAAAAGTTCATAAAGATCAATCATTTCATAGTGGACGTAGGCAACACGCCGAACCACTCTAAATTTCTGTGTTTCTGCATGTTTGTTTTTGAAGTGTTTGTTAGATAATCCTCCTTTTCCATTTAATTTCTTCATTTTATCTCTTCAAACCCTTCCGAAGAGTGTTGTGCCCAATTTTGGTACAAACACTTTGGTGCTTTCACTGAGAGAAAACCCAGTTTTTTCATTCTGCTCATTAGATCTACTGCCGATACCGGATTGCAAACATCCAAGGGGAAGATCCAGATTTCAATTTCAGAAGTTCTTCCATCATATTCATATTTGCTACAAGTCTAGGAGAGAGCTTCATCATCCATCATGGTTAACACAAGGACTACTTCCACAGCTGCAGATCCTAAAGGATGGGATAGACAGAATCCTATGCAACTGCCTCCAACTGATCAGAATGCTACCAGGCCATCGGATCCGCAAGGCCCTGTCACCATGGAAGAATTTCAGATGTTGATGCAAGAATTGACTCAGAGCCCCCAACAGCTCACTCAACAGCTCCGTGCTAATGCAGAACTAACCAACCAACTGAACCGTCAGCGACGAAGGAGATCCAGGAGGGATCAGGCTTCCTATTCCTCCACCGAGAGTTCAGCCTCTTCTGATTATCATCACAGATCTACATGCCCGCGACTGGACGGAAGTTGCACACAGGCCACTAGGCTTCAACATACATTGGATGTTGGGCAACTGAGAGTTGGCCCATCAACCAGCATCAGACTGGACCCTTCTCCCAAGGAGGCGTTACTCCATACCATATTACTGATAACCGTATTGCGACAGCTACAGATTTGGGCGCTGAGACCCGAAATCGGACAGATCCGAACCGTCACCAGCATGAATACCATCCTGAGCCTTATGGCCCCGAAGACATAGAACCAAGGAGGCGAGACATGGATCGTCGACAGCGACCGGTCCCTCCTCGCATTGTGGAACCCGACCACACCTTGGCTCAACATGCTCAAAATGTCTAGATGCCTGACCTGCCAACAATGATCCCTCAAATGATCCGTGAAAGTCAGGGTCTTAGCAATGACGACTGGGGAATCTCCCGGAGTCATACCCCTTTTACTGATGAGATACTCTATGCTGAACCACCTCGGCGATTCAGGATGCCGACTTTACCCATTTATGAAGGAAACTCTGATCCTAATCAGCATATCCTGAAGTATGAATGGTTGATGAATGCTGCACGAGCTGATGATGCAGTCAAGTGTCGAAGCTTCCCGATCTCACTGGGTGGCATAGCGACTATGTGGTTTACCCGACTGCCACCTTGATCTATCTCATGCTTCGATCAGTTGGCAACAAAGTTTATTGAGCAATTTCGTATGTATGTCGCGAGACCAAAGGATGTTAATACTTTATCTAGTGTCACTCAAGCTCCTGGAGAGACACTCAGGCGTTATTTAGAGAGATTTCATGCTGCATGTGCTGAGATCAGCAACCCAAATGATAACTCTATTCTTATGGCACCGACTAAGGGGATTGAGCACGATTCTGAATTCGGCAACTGGTTGGCCGGAAAACCTCCTACATCATTAGACCGTTTCTATTCCAAGGCAGCTCAATTTTTGAGAAGGGAGGATGCGAAACAGTCTAGGAAGAAGGATGATGTAGGGCCTAGTGTGGAAGGAATTAAGAGTAATATTGTTGTTAAACAATCCAGGGAGAGTTCCGAAAAGTGCAATTGAACATTCGGAATAAACAAGATCAGCAAAAAGGCAATGGTAACCAAAATAGAAAACGGGATCAGAACCGTGATCCACGACGTAGAGCTCCGATGTTTGATAATTATACTCCTCTAAATACGTCGCTGGAGAACATATATCTACAACCCTGCAATACCATTCAGTACAAGAAGCCTGCTCCGAAACAGTCGTCGGAGAAGCAAATTTAGACGGGGAAGTTTTGTAGATTCCACGAAAGCTACGGCCATAACACAAATGAATGCCGTCACTTGCAGGATCTCATCGAAAAGTTGATAAGAGAGAGGAAGTTAGAACAGTTTGTGCGAGCGCCGCAGTCTGGAGGTGCGGGCCCATCGAATCAAAATCATGTACCGAATCCGACTAGACAGGAGGAACCCGCACGTACTGGCGGGAGATTGGTGATAAACACTGTTAGTGGTGGTCCTCATCTAGCAGACCGAAGCTGGAAGGAAATGGAGTCGTATGCCAGCTCTATCAGGCATACAGACTTTGAATGTTGTAGTAATTTTGAAGATGGGGCTCCGGCCAAGCAACAAAGAACAATGGCAGATGACATCATATTTCGAGGTCGGGATGCCGACAGGGTCGATGCCCCCACCATTGATCCGTTTGTCATATCAGCTCAAGTAGGTCCTGCTTGGATGAAGAGGATCTTGGTAGACAGCGGAAGCTCTGTGAATATCTTGTTTAAACAAGCCTATGACCATATGAGAATGGAGACTAAAGACTTGAAGTCGTGTCAGTCTCGTATTCATGGCTTCAACGGGAGTGCAACTATACCCACTGGAGTGGTGGATTTGCCAGTGTAGTTAGGAATTGTTGAACGCCGGAGAGTCCGGATACTGCAGTTTGTTGTTTTGGATATAAACTCCCCATATAATGCTTTCTTGGGCCGACCAGCCCTAGCTGAATTCAGAGCTGCCATCGCCCCATAGTGTTTGACTTTGAAATTCCCTACCGACAATGGTATCGGAGTTGTTCAAGGGGATCAGGCCGCAGGATGAGCCTGTTACGTTGCTGAGCTGCGCGAGGCGCAGCGAAAAGAAAAAGGAAAGAGTGTAGAGGAATCTCTCTGCGTCCGCTTTGCTGATAATTGACAATTAGCGTCTGGGCCCGGGCCCGGGCACCCCAACCAATTCCAAAGAGATCTTGACCCAAGAGATACCGAAAGTGAAGATGAAGGTAAAGACAGTCAAGCTTCTCCGGCCGAACTGACGATCAATGTTCCAATCGACGATGACGACGACTCGAAAATGATAAAGATTGGATCCCAGCTAAGCCAACAAATGCAAGAGGAATTGGTTGAATTTCTTCGGGTAAACCTTGATGTGTTTGCCTGGACGCACTCTGATATGTGTGGGATCTCGCCGGACATCACGAGCCACACACTGAATATTGACCCGCCATACGTCCCGGTCAAGCAAAAAAGGTGTGGTATGGATCAGAGAGATCTGTCGCCCTTAAAGAAGAGGTAGATAAGCTTAAAACGAATGGATTCATTCGAGATGCATTATACCCGAAATGGGTATCCAATCTTGTACTTGTTCGAAAGCCAATGGGAAATTTAGAACATGTGTTGACTACTCAGACTTGAATAAAGCTTGCCCCAAAGACAGTTTTCCACTTCCACGAATTGATCAACTTGTAGACTCAACGGCTGGACATGAACTTTTATCCTTCATGGATGAGCACTCTTGCTATAATCAAATACGTATGCACTTGCCCGACCAAGAGCATACCAGCTTCGTAACCAATATGGGACTCTATTGCTATAAAGTTATGTCTTTTGGACTCAAGAATGCTGGGGCAACTTATCAACGGTTAGTTAATCGAATGTTTGCTAACCAGATTGGAAAAACCATGGAGGTGTATGTGGACGACATGCTAGTCAAGTTGCGATTTTCCACCGATCACATCAGAGACCTGGAGTCAATATTTAATATCCTCCGAGAATACAGAATGAAGCTCAACCCATTAAAATGTCATTTTGGGGTAGCATCCGGAAAATTCCTTGGGTTTATCGTCAACGCTCGAGGAATCGAAGCCATTCTCGAAAAGATCTGGGCGATCAGAAATCTTGAAACTCCGAAAACTATAAAGCAAGTCCAGAGTCTCAACGGGAAAGTAGCAGCATTGAGCAGGTTCATTTCAAAGTCCACTGACAAATGCATTCCCTTCTTCGATCTCATCCGAAAGGCAAAACGAAACTTTGAATGGACTACAGAATGTGAGGGCGCATTCCGAGCACTAATTCAACATCTCTCCACACCGCCAATTTTGTCAAAGCCTATTGATCATGAGAAATTGTACATTTACTTGGCGGTATCGGAAAACGCAATCAGTGCTGCCCTAGTTCGGGAGGAGGACCAAATACAGAAGCCGGTCTACTACAAAAGCAAGCAGCTAACCGGAGCTGAGAGAAATTATCTGAAGCTAGAAAAGTTGGCTTATTGTCTTGTTATTGCCTCGAGGAAGCTCCGTCCATATTTCCAGGCTCACCCAATCACCGTTTACACCGACCAGCCATTACGATAGGTCCTTAAGCGTCCTGAGACGTCTAGTAGGTTACTTAAATGGAATATCGAGTTAAGTCAGTTTGACCTTACTTACACTCCAAGGCAAGCCATTCAAGGACAAGTCCTAGCAGATTTCTTTGCTGAATTTACCATCCCAGAGGACTTGTCCGAAACCAGTGAATCTCCCAAGTATATCTGGAAGCTGCATACAGACGGTGCATCAAATGACCATTGCTCAGGTGCAGGGGTTGTACTTGAAACTCCTGAAGGTCGATTTATATGTTATGCTCTAAAGTTCAACTTCCGTGCAACTAATAATGAAGCCGAATATGAAGCCCTACTGGCTGGATTGAAACTTGTCAGAGATTTAAGAATCATTGCAATTTACTGTGATTCGCAATTGGTCATGTGTCAGGTTCGAGGGGAGTACCAAGCCAGAGATCGAAGACTGGCCGCTTACCTTGCTCAGGTTCAGGAGACATTGAATCAATTTGACTTTATGCCATTTATTACATACCACGAGAACACAACCAGAAAGCTGATTTGTTGGCAATGTTAGCCAGTACAGGTGAAGCACATCAAATGGGACTTGTTCCTGTAGAGACATTATCTTCGCCAAGCGTTGATCAAATGGAAACCGATTGGATATTTGATGTCGTCTTCCATAGGGAGTCATGGATAACTCCATTCAGAAATTATCTCGAGCACGGAACCCTGCTAGAACGCAGGAGTGAAAAGAGACAGATCCTTCGAAAAGCTATGCGGTTCACTATTCAAAATGGAGTCATGTATAGAAGAGGATACTCTGTTCCTTTACTCCGGGGTATCGCTCACGATGAAATCAAACGAGTATTGCATGATGTGCACGAAGGAGAATGTGGCGATCACATCGGGAGGCAAGCTCTTGCCAAGAAAGTACTTCGATACGAATATTATTAGCCGATTGTAAATCGTGATGCATCAGACTATGCCAAGAAATGCGATAAGTGTCAGAAGCATGCTCGAATCCCTAGAGCCCCACCTACCGAGATAACACAAATGGTCAGCCCATGGCCATTCGCGGTATGGGGCATCGATATTATTAGCTCTTTACCTCTAGCCAAAGGTGGTGCAAAGTACGCCATCGTAGCAGTTGATTACTTTACCAAGTGGGCGAAAGCCGAGCCCCTTGCTACAATCACGACGAAGAAGGTGATCAACTTTGTAGTGCACAACATCATCTGCCGATTTGGTCTCCCACGTACTATCATCACTGACAACGGGACCCAATTCGACAGTGCCGAATTTAAGGATTTCTGTCAACGATTCCACATTCAGAAGAAATTCTCCGCAGTCGCACACCCTCAAGCCAACGGACAGGTTGAAGCTGTTAATAAAGTTATAAAATCCATTCTGAAGAAACGATTGGAAAAAGCCGGGGGCAAATGGGTCGATGAGCTTCCTATGGCCTTATGGGCTTACCGAACAACCCACAAGACCGCGACCAGTCACACTCCATTCTCTCTCTCTCTCTTATGGTTCAGAAGTTGTTATTCCAGTCGAATTAGAAGTACCTTCTCATCGTGTGACATACTACGATCCAAAGACAAATGCTATATTACTTGCTGAATCTGTCGATTTATTGGATGAGAAGCGTGAAGAGGCTGATTTGAGGGCAGCCGCATACCGAAGTCGAGTCACCCGATTATACAATGCCAAGGTCCGACCTCGAACCTTTGAACTTGGCAATCTCATACTCAAAACTTTGCATATAAAACCAACTTGGGAAGGGCCATATGTTATTGAACGAAAGCTCGGGGATGGCACATTCAAATTATCGACCATTAACAGTCTCACTCTTCCGAGAGCCTGGAACAGCGAGAGTCTTCGTTGCTACTACACATAACAGGCTCTGTTTATTTATTCAGTCTATTTTTCATTTGCAATTTGTTTCTGCATTTTGAAATTTGAATTTGTAATAAGGAAACTGAATTTGCCGTATTTTCTTATTTCAGCAATAAAGTGCAATCTCTTCGGGCCAGAGCTGTGATTTACTTGAAATACTTCATATGACCATCACTATGCACAGAGAGCTAAGTTCCATCGTACGGTGGAATTTATTCAAATAGGGAGTGACTGTGATACGACCGGTCACTCACTAAGTGAAACCCGAGCTCGGGGACAAGCCATCACACTAAAGTCAAAAAAAGATTGATACACGACAATCCTTTACATAACTCCGGATTCCCAGAGTGCGAACTGGAGTATAAACTTACAAATACGGTTTCGAAGAGGGTGGATCCGTCCAACTAACGACTTCGCCCGTATTCGAACCAAGTTTGAGGAGGATGGACCCGCCTATCTAACGACCTCACTTGTTAACTCAGGGTGGATGTGATTTGACCATCCACGATCCTGATACATCTTTCATTCCCGGAGTGCGAACGAAATCCTAAAGCCCGAACAGATGTGATTGACCGTCTATTTACCAACTCCGGATTCCCAGAGTGCGAACCGGAGTATAAACATCAACTAACTCTAAGTTCCCAGAGCGCGAACCGGAGTATAAACATCAACTAGCTCTAAGTTCCCAGAGTGCGAGCTGGAGTATAAACATCACTTAACTTCGGATTCCCAGAGTGTGAACCAGAGTATTAACATAAACACCAACTCCAAATTCCCAAAATGCGAATTGGAGTATAAACGTTAACTCAAAATCCACGGAGAGTGGATTGAAGTTCGGACATGAGTCGGATTGGGATCGACCGTCCGTAAAGCAACTCTAAATCCCCGAAGCGTGGTCAGAGTGTAAATTCAAAACGGGTGTGACTAACCGCCCATGAAAATAACTTAAGTCCCCGAAGCGTGGACGCATCCTTGAAACCCAAGCAGGCGTGATCAACCGTCGATGCACGAGTGCAATTCCCGGCGCGTGGATACAATCATTGATAAAAGAGCGAGTGTGGTTCGACCACTCGAATTCTCCTTGTTTCAACATCAATTCAACGATGCTAAAAATGATGCATTGAAGGCGAAATGCGACCGCTATCCGATCTGTCCAATTCATCCCTGAAACTGGGGGCATAACTTAAGTGTTAATCCTGACTGAAGTAATACAACATCGGAGTTTCAACTTAATATCCAGTCATGACTTGTGGCCGTGATTTCAAGGCTTGACGGGTAAACTCAAACAAGATTCGAAAGTTGAAACTTCACAAGTGTACTGAACGAAGAATTCAAATGCTGGAACACTTAAGCAAATAAACATACATCAAGTTCAAAAAAAAATAAAGTTTCATTTCAACTATTTGTGAAAAGAAATTGTGTACAAGTTGATTCCAAAATTCCTACTAGCGGGGGCCGAACCCGCATCTATACACGGCCTGCGAAAGAAAAAAAACGAAAGTAGATTCCTATCTGTCTACCAAAAATAAACCGAAGAAGCACGCCTACTCTCTCTTCTTTTTCGGCTTTCCCTTCGGTGTGGACCCACTGGAGCTGCCACTTATTTTTCTTTTCGAGCCTTTGCCTTTTGGCGGCTGACCTCTAGTATGGGGCATGATATCAACTTCCTCATCCGAGCTCAAGTATACGGGAATGCTCCATGAAGGTGGAGTCGGGGGAACTAGATCGACTATAGGAGGTGGGATAGGCACACTGGTATCAATAAATGTACCACCAGGTGATATCATCCTTAACAGGGCTGGACCAGGTGCCGCCATCCCACTTCCAAAACTACCACCACGAGCCACTGCCTCCATTTCAACGTTGATTTCGGCCAATATTTCTTCTTCATGGATTACTTGGGCCTCTTTGGGAGCATCAGTGGTTGGCATTGAAGAGCCAGTAGTAGGTGCACTTCCACCCATAACAAATGGTAGGTCCACAAAGGGGTTGCTGTGATGACCGAGGAGTTCCTCCATCATCTGCTCGTAAAAAAAAGCGTGCTCTCCTGCAATCCATCAATCGGTGTAGTTGTAGTTATGGTGGTCGCTTCAGTGATGATGGCCTCCTGCGCTTGATGTGATTCTTGAGTTGCAGGAGGCGCGATCGGTGTAACTCCAGTCACTGGATAGAAAAAAAAAGGAGAACTGTTAGTAACTACTTGGGATAACAATTCCGATTTCGGATAAGCATAGAGAATGTTTAGAGTACCTTCCTCAGTTTGACCCGCGGACGACTGAACGGCTTCAAAAACTTGTTCTCTAGCCGGAGATAACTGCGGCTGATCTGGATTGTAAGCAGGAACTAATTGCGAATCAACCATAGGTGCAGATTCAGGCTGGGTTGGCATGGGAACTTCAGCACCTACATCATGATGCTCAACACCTGAACCTTCACCGGCCTCCGAGTTTTGGGTGTCGAGCCTTTCTTTCTCATGCGAAATCATCGACTCATGGAGAATCTTTCTTTCATCTTCATTTAGCATACGATTCTCAAGCTCAAACTCGTCGATTGATTCACCCAGATGCACCACCTTCTCCTCCTCAACCAATCGGCCCCGGGCATTGTACAAATGTGTGGGGTAGTTGTCGAGACAGGCTAGATTTATATGCCTCAGTACGTTAGCGTTGTAAGTTATCAAGAGATCTTCTATATCCGTCTCTAGCCTGGACTCAGCCGATTTAATTTTCTCCTCGACCTCAGTCTCCACCACCCGGACCTTAGCCGTTGCCATGTCCCGTTCGCCCTAAAGCACTACGGCCTGTTCACAAGCCTCTTGGGCCGCTCTATTTGCATCATCTTTTTTCTTGATGATTTTAAATTTTTTGGCTTTGAGCTCGTTAAGTTCTTTCAGAGCGGCGTCCGGTTCATCTGTGACAGTGGTGTTTCGGTGGCCCATCTGCTCCACCAAGGCAAAGTGTGTCTGCCTCATCCTCTTTATGGCCAAGTTCGCCTCATTGGCCTTTTTGGTGGCCTCTATCTCTGATTTCTGAGAGGACTCGGCTTCATCATTAAGCACTTGGACGATGAGTTCCTTCTGGGCTAGATCAGATTCTAACTTTTCGATTATTTTAGCCCGTTTGAAGGCCACCTTCAACGCTTTCTCTGCAGCCTTCGCCCACTCTTTGTACTGGGAATAGATGTCATGAATGTAATCATGCATTGTGTTCTACGCCTCCGATGGAATTCTCTTTAAGTGAGGGGGGAATATGTAGCCGTCAAAGCATATATTTGGGAATCTTTCTTTAGCTGGGCGATTCTAATAGCCCCTTCCCCGGTGGGCTCAGTGATAGCTTGTTCAACGATGACGGGAGGCTTAACCTCAGTTCTATAGCGTTGCGACTCGGACCGAGAAGCATGCGAAGATGGTTTGTAACGAGGGGGCTCTACCGGCTGTTTTCCTTGGCCCGAAGGTTGCGTAGGGATTCTAGGAGGAGGAGAGCGGGAACAAGATCGATGTCTGTAGTCCCTATCCCTATCTCTCTCATGACGTTCCTGGCTAGAGTACCCGTGATCGCGGTCTCTATCTTCTTCTCTCCTACGTGACTCATAATATGAAGAAGATCGGCGAGCTGAGCGAAGACTCCCTAACATCGACCCTCGTTCGGACATCGTATCTGTAAAAAAGAAAGAGAAGCAGAGTTAGTGGTTTCTTGAATTGAACAACTTGTGATTGGAAATCATGTAGTGCCGTAAAGTGTGTATGTATGTGCAACCCCTCGACCAACCGGAAATGTCGGGCGCACTTATAGGAAGCGACTCGCTTAGATCAAGTGCACTATCAAGCTCCTTCAACCCAGTGTCGTGTTGAAGTGACACGTAATCCAGAATTGGAATATCGGCAAGCCCTTCAAAAGGACTCTCTGTTGGCGAGGAAGGAGCCTCTAAGATTCTAATGTCGGGAACCGGCAAAGAAACCACAACTGATTTCCACCTCGAAAACTTAGGACGTTTGTAAGCAGCGGCCTTACCTTTTCTTCTTCGTTCCGTCGCTTGAAATCCAATCGAAGACCCAGCAACAAGTTCATCATCCATGGGCGTTCTCTCTTCATCACCCCCTTCAGTTATTATGACCCCGTGTGTTTTGCGTTTCAACTGCTTCTTTGGAGCTGCCCTCAATGTTCCTTCAAGCCTTATGCTTTGATTTCGCTCAATTAGTCCAACGATTCTCAAATTTTGTCGGTTAGAACCGAAATGATGTCCCTCATTTCACTTGGAACTTCTTGAAGGACCCTTACTATTTCTTGAAGTACCCGCCTTTAGGTCGTGAAATTGCGGCTATAAAGAAAAGAATATATTAGTTTAACATCAACCACTACTATCTTGACAACTCTTGGAAAAGACTACAACACTTACGTCTGACTAACCATCGGCTAGCAAATCCTGGTAGGCATCGGACGTAGAACCATTCTGTTTTAAAGTAACTCATCCTTGTCTAGGATCCGGTTACTACTTGACAATTCCTGACCGCCTCCAGGAATGTAAAAGATGGGCTATCTCCCCTACTCTTGATGTTAAAAAGATATCTAATCTATGTTGGAGCCGGTGGCCGAAAGAGATGCTCCATGAATACAATAAATAAACTGTTCAACGTAGCATATCCGTTAGGGTGTAGTTGTGATGGAGCGATTCCGAGGAAAGACAACACTTCCCTGATATATTGGTTAAACGGAGGAAGTGTTCCTGCTGTACATGCATGGCGATTAAAGGCTGTAAACCCCTTTGGAGGAGCATGCGGTCTGTCGTTTGGTCCCGGTAATAGTACATCGTCCAATGACAAACCATGCCTTAGGCATATTCGTCCCAACATGTCTTCAAAGACATTGGACGGTACAGAATCTTGGGGATTATAGATGAATGTAGCATTGGGTAGTTCGTTCGGAGCAGGGTCTATGACTTCGGCTGCGATGGCTGGCAATTCTATTATTGGAAGAGACAGACCCTGGTTTTCCTGTTGCTGTGAATTTGTGGACTCCATAACTAATCAACTTATCAAAAACTGTCATTAGATGATAATAAGTCTATATTCCCCAGTGTGAAGTGTGTGAATGTGCAGGTGCAGTGCTACATGTTACTTGAGAAATTCTACAGAGTTAAAGAAAACATTCGAATGATGAGACTTCAGAACTTAATCGGGGTGACCGTCATCGCTGACCGTCACAACCGCGCCATCCATACTTAGGAGACCGATTCGGGTTAAAGTTTGTTAAAATTTTGTTAAGTTACAGTTCCATCAACGAGCTTCGAAGGATAGTCAAATATGTAGTTCAACGGCCAAGTCCAGTTATGCCAGATTGAAGCTCGCCGGAGTTAAGTGCCCAATTATTCAAGAGCATTCGTATCCATCACGATCAAGACATGAATCGGTCACTAGAGGTCTAATTCATATCGATCGTTCTAGTTGCAGTTCGTATCGATCGCTACGTTTGAATTTTGTATCGATTGCCAGGATGGAAATTCATATCGATCGGATCGAATCAAAACATTTCGTATCGATCACCACTAGGTACTTCACATCGATCACTAGTTATGATTTCGTATCGATCAGGTCGATACGAAATCTTACCACTCCAGATTTCCTTGTATCTGAAAAGAATTTTTAGATTAATCGGAAGGAAGTTTGATCCGAATGAATCAGAATTTATATTCTATGATCGACCGGTATAAACATCAACAACTTCGAATTGGATTAGTGTCTCCTCAACAAATAATACGAAGCCGCTCCTCTTCATCCATCATTTTCAGATCGACACGAATCTTTGTTGCTCCCAAATCGATACCAGTTTCTACGTTCTCAGATTGATGCGAACCACTGCAACGTGCTATAGTGTTCATTTCGTATCCCTCGGTAGGCTTTCTACCCTAAACAGTTTAGATGCCATTTCTTCCTTCCTTAGCCTTACCCCGACCCAACTCCGGCAACGCTAATGCCGGAATCGGCTACGGCTGTAGATGATTTGGCATTAAAACTCGAGTCTCGTAATTTTAAAGTGGAATCGATCAATTGGTTACCTAATTTAAATAGTCAGTTCAAAGGAATGAAGAACTATTCAATTTGGGGACGAAGGCAGTTTTTCTTTTCCGAGTTCTTTACCGATGCGAAGGCAAGAGTGATACAAAAGCCAGGAGAAATAAAATGAGGAAGTAAAAAAATGCTAAGTACGAAACGTATTTATATGGATACGTAGCCACAGAGAAACGATTCTTCTCCTGGTTATTTTGACCGGTGTCAATAGGTTACTTCTATCGATGCGAAGATGTCCATTCGTATCCATATACTGGAGTCCACCTGAAGCGCATCGATACGAACTGTTCTGTTCGTATCCATCAGCACACGGCAATGAAAAATCATATCCATCGATACGAATAATGCTCGAATGATTGACTGGACTATTCGTATACATCTTAAGTCCCTCGATACGAAAAGAGACCCGACAAGCGACAAAGGCAAAGCTCGCATGAACTGTTCGAATCCATAAAGATGCATCGATGCAAAAGGAACGTCAAGATTGCACTAGTACAACATGGTTCCATCGATACGAAACACTTGTTCGTATGCATTGTTCTCGACTCCATCCGAGACTCATCGATACGAACTGAACTGTTCGTATCCATCACTTTGAAAGTTGCAGGAGTTCACAGCCATCGATGCGAAGATCATCACAGAATAATATTTGGATAATTCAACTCTATTGATACGAGATTCATGTTTAATCATCCTGAATCGATTCAAGAGAGGATCGATACGAAGGAACATTCCAAAACAACCATCAAGCGTTGTTACAACCTAAATTTCACATCGATTCAGAAGAGGATCGATACAGAATTCGATACAAGAGAACTGACAACGACTCGTGAACGTGCGACGTTAACGAGAGTCAGGTTAACCTATATGCATGTATGCCGGACTAATATTCAATTTTCAAAATTCACAGGGATTGGATATTTGCTTGATGACGGTTACAACAACAAACGAATAATCGCTATCATGCAACAATCAGTTACAACATTACATGATACAGCAGTTGGCAGTCAACAATTCATATTATTGAAAAATCAGTCAAGGATTACAACTTTCGACGAGAGAACGGCAACCGTTTGACAAGTCAGATGGAACTATTCAAAATGAAGATTGTAGCTTTTCAAAGCACGTCATGTTTTCACAAGACGTACTTTGGGGGGAAAATGTTATCCCGCCTTTCGGCAAGGCCGTGATACCAAGAACTTGACTGGAAACCAAGGAAAGTCCATCCCGAAGATCGGTTATACGCAGGTTCGCTATGGATATCGATAAATTTTGTCCGAGTCTGGATCGAGCTACAATTGACAAGACATGACAAACAAAGCTATGATAGCCAACTATCCAAGTTTCAAGTAAATCGGAGTTCGTACGCTCAAGATATGGATCGATCAAAATCAAGGGGGAAGGCCTCTATTCATATCCATCACCTTGTAGTAGCACTGTTCGAATCCATCAATAATCGCCTTGTTCATGTCCATGAAGCCACCGGGGAAAATCTGACTTTGTATCGATCTTCTTTGAGTCGATCAAAGGCGCGCTACTTCGCATCGATCAGTGGAACTACCCTATTTGTATCCATCAAAAAGAACCTTGTCCGTGTCCATCAAGTGTTGACTATTTGTATCGATCCACAAGTGCGCTTCACTTCGTATCCATCATGAAGCTACTGTTCGTATCCATCAAGTCCAAGCAAAACTGATGCTTCGTATCGATCGATACGAACAACACACTACTGATCGATACGAACAACACACTACTGATCGATACGAACAACACACTACTGATCGATTCGAACAAGGCTCATGCATAGGGGAGACTCGGTCGATTCGGCATGAACTTCAGATCGATCCAAAATAAAGCGCGTGCTCAACATCGATTCGAACTGGTCGATACAAAGTGTATCGGTTCGAACTGAACAGCCTACCGAAGACTCGAATTCGCATCGATCATAACTCACGATCCACAAGTCCAAATGCCACCAAATTTTCACAGGAGCTTGCGTACATCATCAACAATGTTCATGCTCAATTTCGACTCGATTGGGCCAAATCTTGATCGATATGAAATTGGTTCGTATCGCTCACGGACCGAGTGCAAATCACGTGGGATCGATCGCGTGGGCCCACTCACATGCCAAAAGAGGTCTCCCGAGATCTGAGCGAGATATTTGCAACCTACGCCTATAAATAGCAGCCCAGAACCTACAGAAAAGGGATCTATTGGCTCTTTAACGTCCAGACTCTGCCGAATCCACCATTGTATTCAAATTCCACTGTCGTACTCGAGATTCACTGTTGTAATTCGCTATAACCAGCAACCAAAAGTTAATAAAGATCAATCATTTCATAGTGGAAGTAGGCAACACGCCGAACCACTCTAAATTTCTGTGTTTATGCATACTTTCATGTTTGTTTTTGAATTGTTTGTTAGATAATCCTCTTTTTTCCTTTAATTTCTTCATTTTATCTCTTCAAAACCTTCCGAAGAGTGCTGTGCCCAATTTTGGTACAAACACTAGGACTTTGACTTCTTAGAATACCAGCTGCTTATTGTCATGCATGTGCACATACGTACACACACATATCCATGTATCCACATCTATATACATTTTTTAAGGGTTTAGTACTAATCCCGGAGCAGGGACTAGTACCGATCAAAGTCATCTAGAACTTAGGTGATTTTTCAGCCTTAGTTTTTGGTTCGGGCTCTATAAGACCGCGAACCTATACTTTTTCATCTCCTCTTTTATTTGCTTCATGCCTTGAGACTTTTCTCCTTTAAGCTTCCAAGTCACCATTTTCAAAGCCTCATCCGCTGATCCAAACTTTGCTCTAGTATCACCGTTCCATCTTTTGGTTTCAAATTGACACGCCTTCTTGTCACCGACCCTGTTAAAGCTTTCAACTTCCAACCCGATTCACTTTAATTCATAAGAACCGAACGGTTAGAAAATTATGGGGCTTGAAACCACCAGCACCTCCTTGCTTAGGTAGGTGGCACCGTAGTTCGATCGATCTTGCCGTTGATTCGCCCTTAGACAATGCTCGATCAAAAAATGAAGAAAATATTTTCTTTCTCTTATGGATCGGTGCTGATCCTGCATTTGGAAGAATTTGCACCTAAAAATTTGATTACATGAATGCTATTTGCACAAAACATAGACAAGCTTGAGTTTTGATTCTATTTCCCGAAGGATGGCCTGATTCAAGTGTTGGCTCATGTTGGCTTCGGATATTACCCGGAGCAAGCTCGAGTTTATCATAGTGAATCAAGTTCTATCAAAAAATTATCCTAAATGCTGTCAGAAAATTATAAATAGGATTCTATAATAGAATTTGGTCGAGTCGTAGTTGATGATGCATGATCTGTTATGATGGTCAGTGATGATGGTCACTTTGAATATTAAATCTGACCTACACGACATTAGACGCATGAAGACTGCACAATTTGAACTGCATTGTATTGCCCCTTATCGACGTACAAGGCTCAATCGATCAATACACGTTGATATTTTCTGGGTTTGGTACATTGACTTTATTGGGCTCTATTTCCAACATGACAATTGCTACTTTTAATGGCATGACATCACTTACGTGTGAAGCTTTGATAGTTATGGATTAGGATCGCTCTGATCGTCTCTCCGCCATGGCCGTAGGTCCTTCGATATCTGCATATGCTGAATCCGACATAGTTCTACTACACTACCTAGGGCAAGACATACTTCTACAACATCTGAATCCCACCCAACTAGTCATCAAGCATATCTGCCGCTTCAGATGGTTCTGTTTGTGTCGGCTGAAAAACCTGCCGTCCGGGCTGCTCCTGATATTGATATAGGTTATGCTGTTATTTTAGATGATCCCCAGGATTCTCCAGCGTCAAAGGTTGATGGGTCATCCCTCCGAAGAATATGCGAGAGGCATGGCATTCGAATTGAAGATGTTCTAGTTCCTTCACTCCATCAGCGAGCTCATCTTCCATCAGTGGGATATACTTCCTGTAACCGATACATCTGTATGGTTTGGTGCGTGCCACCGTTTAATCACTTTATCGGCTCGGTTCTACAGTATATGAAGCTTGCACCGACCTAATTACATCTAAACAGCTATGCCTTCTTAAATAGCATGCTCGTAATCTTTGTTCGTCATTTGGGCCGTGAGCTCACCGCCCAAGTGATTCGCTATTTATACAGTTTTAAACACCGAAAGGGATCTCCTTTACTTACATACTTAGAGCCCTCTAGGAGTTGTCGAATTGTGATGGGACTTTGGAACAAATTGAGCTATTTCAAAGATGAGTTCTTTTTTGTACACTACTCGCCTGGTTTCACTTCGATGTAGATATCCGGATGTAAGTCTTTTTCTCGTCTTTTTTATGATTCTGGTGTTGTAGCTTCAACTACTCATACGATTAACCCTTGTTTTTGCAGTCAACTCAAGAAGACCTAGCGATGTGGCTTTGGCAAGCATACTCGCAGCTCTTCACCAAGTCTCGCTCGAAGAAAGGGAGATGAGCACACTCCTCTCTGATGAGAACTTAAGGACCTATAATCTTTTGGAAGAGGGTTGTAGCGTTGGCCATGTTCTCGAATTTGGTGATGAGGGTGATGATAGCTCTTCATCAGAGGATGGTGATGATAGCCAAGTGGTGCCCACAGTTCCATGTCCTGTCATGGAACCTGGAGGGAGGAGTGCACGTGTTAAGGAAGAAGGAAACAATGGTGAGGATAATAAGGATGCCAATGTTGACAGTGAGTCTTCCAATGACGGAGTTGGTGATGATATTGGGTTTCTTATAAATGGACGACTGAAAATAAAGATTTTTTCATCTTGGGTGCCCGTGCAACTTCCACTAGCTTCCACGATAGAGGAGAAACCCATCCCACCTTCAAGAGATATTTTCAGGTCCCTAGGATCGATCCTAGATTAATTTGGTTCTTTTGGCCTAGGTAATATTAGCATCGAGGATATTGGATCCCATGTTCGTCTGCCAGACGAAGTGCCTACCGCTCGTATTGATTAATTCCCCTATTAGCAAACTTTAAGTCCATGATCCGTGGAGGAAGGGGGCACTAGGACACACTAAGACTTACATGACACTTCACTATGCTCTGTTCGCATCATATTTCTATCTTACTTATGCTAACTCATTTGCATTTTATTTGCAGATCCAATGGAGCACACGAGTATGTATGATACCATTCAAAACCAGGGGAATAAGTACTAAAGACATGGATCATCTGGCCGTACCCATGGCTCATCTTATGATTTCGACCCAAGTGTACCAATGATGATGCTCTCGCCCAAGCCCAGGGTTACTGCAAAAACTTACTTAATGCTCACAAAGGAGGGATAATGTAGTGGCCCAAGCGAGGGATATTGAGAAGCATATCAAAGCCACGGAGAAATGAGTTAAGGATGAGCTCGAGCCCATGCTCATTCACTACAATGCTAATATCATCAGGTTCGGGAAATTAAAGTGGCTGGAAGACGGGTATCCAATGCTTTGGCCCTGGCGTGGGAGGAGATTGTGAATCAAGAGCAAGAGCATTCTGGTGGAGCTAAGGTTGATGTTGAATGGTTGAAAATTGACCTCCTTGATGAAGACGATATGAAAGTACTCGAGATTGGTGAGCTTATTTTGCACCCAAAATTAGCTATTGGGAGTTCTGAGTCTGCTCTTCATGATCCGACAGCAGATGTCACTTCCGAGACCTCAACTGGTTTGGTACCTCCATCGGATGCTCAATACAATCCCGATGAGCCTCATCTTCAAAAATCAACTATTTTATCTCCTATCTTGGTAGGTGGTTCTGGTGGCACTCCAGCCCATGCTAATTAAGTTCACATCTCCTGGAGGTATATCTATGACCTCACCTATATTTGAGAGGGCTCATATGACATCGGTTGACGCCACTAATCTATATTTTTGCATTTTTCCAGTTCCAGGGCAGCATTCAACTGTCCCTTTTCCTGAAGAAAACTTGACAATAGGGACACAAGCAGCAACTACTGAATCAATTGTCGTGTCTGCCTCCCAAACAACCTCAGATGTTCCAACCGGCAAGAATCCTGGTCTCGACACTGAGATGATCCATGCGTTGGAGGAGGAGATGATAAGTGACCTTCACGGGGCATATGCAGAGGAGGACGTCACTAAAGCTAGGACTTTAGATCCCTCCTCGGGCCCCACCATGGAAAAGATTCTCCTAATTCCAACCTTGCCTAACTCCGGACATTGATCTGGATCGATCACCTAGAGTGGAAATTGGACCATCCATTTTATGGACTTTTGTTTAAGGTCTAACCTAACTCTGGGCATTGGATCTTTCGTCTCTTCATCCTTTGGGTGAGGAGTATGTGCTATGCCAGTCTTCGTGCATGAGCTGCTAGGGTATACTATCTCGTTCAACTCTTGAATGTTTGTACTCTTGTATCCAAGCCATGGACTAGAGGAATTGGTTAGTTTCTATCTCCGGACACTAGGAACGGTCTTATTCCACAAGTCTGACCATGAACCATTTAGCTTCAAATGATGCCTTCTTTAGGCACCTGCATACTTGCATTACTAACATGCAGATTTATATAATTTCGTTGTTGTTCACAACATGTAATTAGGCTAACGAGAACACATATTCATTGATTTCGATGTCCAGATTACTTTGTATTCACATGAAACGACAGATTCTATCGTTTTACATTAAAGCTGATTAAATATATACAAGGTCTAATTTAATTGAAATAGCATCATAGATGCTCGTTATTCCATGCTTGTGGGAGTGTAATTTCATCAATAGTCGCCAGCTTGAATGTTCCATCTTCAAGCCTATGTTCAATTACATACGGACCTTACAAGCTTGGGCCTATATTCACAGGACTAAGGAAGATCCATTTAAGAATAAGGTCATCGATCTCAAAAGCGCGATTCCTGACCTTGGTGTTGTAATGCCAAGCTACTCGATTTCGGTAAGTTAGCACTTGCAAATCGGCTTTATCGCGTTTCTCATCAATCATGTCAAGTGACTCCAAGAAGAGCCTCTCATTCATTGTAGGGTCACAATAGGTCATCCGATGAGAAGGTATTTCCAATTCGATTGGAATCATAGCCTCTGATCCGTAGGCAAACGCAAATGGAGTTCGACCTGTTGTGAACTTGTGGGTTGTTCGGTAGGCCTAAAGAGCCAATGGTAATTCATCAACCCACTTACCTTGGCCTTCTCCAATCATTTCTTAAGAATGGACTTGATTATCTTGTTTACAGCTTTAACCCATCCATTGGCCTATGGGTGTGCCACCACTGCAAACCTCTTCTCAATCTGAAGCCAGTTGCAAAAGCCTTTAAATTTAGTGTTGTCGAATTGGGTCCCGTTGTTGGAGATGATAGTTCGCGGGATTCCAAATTGGTCAATTATGTTTTTAACTACAAATTTAATTACTTTCTTCGTTGTGATAGTAGCCAACGGTTCCGCTTCAGCCCATTTTCTGAAGTAATCAACAGCGACAATGACGTACTTCATGCTACCCTTAGACATTGGTAACATACCAATGATATCAATCCCCACACTATAAATGGCCAGGGACTGACCATCTATGTGATCTCTGTCGGTGGGGCTTTTGGAATCTTCATAATTATTTGGTACCTATCGCACCTCCTGGTGTAATCAGTTGCATCTCAATTGATGGTTAGCCAAAAGTATCCATAACGAAATATCTTTTTAGCTAATGTCTACCCCTCTAGTGTGATCACCACAAACCCCTTTATGTACATCTGCTAGGAACCTTTTTGCTCCATTATTGGCAACACATTGTAATAAGAGAACAAAGAATCCTTCCATGTACAACACTCCTTCTTGCACGATGAATCATGAAGCTTTACGAAGGAGTTTTCATCGATCGTTTCCCCTGCCGGGAAGGGTTCCTCTCAGTAGATAATCTGGGATTGGATTCACTCATGACTCCTTCTAACATTCAGCCTCCAAGATCCAATCGACATCCATCTGGTCGATGCTTGGAGCTGATAACACTTTCACTGGAACCAAGCCCATGAGTTATGCATCTGCCAAACTAGCCAGTTTGGCTAGTGAATCTGCTTTCTCATTGTCTTCCATGGGTATATATGTTATTATATAATACTTAATATCACTCAACAATTCCTGGGATTTTGTTAGATAGGGAGCTAGTCTCGCCCCTTTGGCTTGGAATTCCTTCCTTACCTGGCAAACCACCAATTGGAGTCGCAATAGATGTGCAAGGTTTTGACTCCCAATTCCCTCGCAATCCAGAGCACTGTAATTCATACTTAGCTTCATTATTCGTCGTGGGAAAATCGAGCTTTAGGCATAGCAAATTGATTGCTCCTCAAAGTTACCAAAACAACTACTGCACCTGAGCAGTGTTCATTCAATGCCACATCGATATACAATTTCCACTTAACATTCTGTTCTTCATTGTCCTATGCATTATATATTCGATAATAAAGTCTGCCAAAGCCTGGTCTTGAATCGCTCTTCAGGGATGATACGATATGTCATATTGATTTAGTTCGATGTTTCATTTCAATAGCCTTTTAGAAGTCTCAAATCTATGTAGAACCTATCTCAGAGGCTGATCAGTCAGCAGTTTAATCGAGTGAGCTTGGAAATATGGGCAATAAACTAGCTTCTCTAGCTTTGGATAATTCCTATCTGCTCCTAACAATCATTTGCTGATGTCGTACATAGACTTATGGATCTTGAATTCTTCATATACAAGTGCAAAACTTAAAGCATGCACCAATACTGCTAGATAAATAAACAAATCCTCTTCCTCTAGAGGTTTTGACAAGATGGGAGGCCTTTACAAATGATCCACCAAGGCTTGAAAAGTATCCTTGCACTCCTGCATCTAGGCGAAGTTTCTCTTCTTTTTTTAAGAACGTCAAAGAGAGGTATACATTTGTCTATAGCCCTTGAAATAAATTAACTTAAGGCGACTACTTTCCTGTTCAAACTCTGAACTTCTTTCATTGACTTTGGGGCCTCGATGTTACTTAGAGCCTCGATCTTTTTCAGGTTAGCTTCTATTCCTCTCGAGTTCACTATGAAATCCAAGAACTTTCCTGATGCCACACCGATTGTACATTTTGGCAGGTTAAGTTTCATTCTGTATTTTCGGAGTATGTCAAACATCTTTGCTAGGTCTTCCACACGGTTCATCGATCGTCGTGTCTTCATAAACATATCATCCACATAAACCTCCATTGAATGCCCAATATGCCTTTTGAGCATTGAATTCACCAGTCCCTCATAAGTTGCTTCCGCATTTTTCAAATCGAATGTCATCACAAAGTAACAATACAATCTCAGATTGGTTATGAAACTAGCGTGTTCCTGATCCGGGACATGTATTGGAATATGGTTGTAACTTGAATAAGTGTCCATATATGATAACTCGTATCCAGCGAATGAATCCACCAATTAGTCAGTTTTTTGCAATAGGAAACTGTCCTTCGGGCATGCCTTATTTAGGTCGGAATAGTTAATGCAGGTTCTGCATTTCCTATTGGACTTTTTGACCAAGATTGGATTTGATACCCATTCTGGGTAGAGGACGTCATGGATGAAGCTGTTGTCTTTCAGCTTGTTCACTTCCTCATTCAGCACAGAGATCACTCCGGACCCAGGTTGCATCGCTTTTGCTTCATATGTACACATTTGGTGTTCATGTTTAATGCATGGCACGTTGTCTTGTCGATATTCCACACATGTCAAAATGCGTCTAGGCAAACACATCTAGGTTTGCCCATAAAGTCCTGTCAATTCTTTCATCATCTCCAAGCTGAGTTGAGATACGACCTTCAAGACCCGAGTAGGATCATCTTAACTGACCTGGTATTGATCATCAACTCGGCGGGAGCCGCCCTTGCATCCTTTGGGTCTTTCCTTGGATCCATAGCCTTATGAAATTAGCTATACCGACCAAGCTAGGGCTTGGGCGGTGGTTGCTATGCATCCAATGATTTGAAGTAGAGAGTCTTTCTATGTCCTTTCCCTTTTCAAGTCACTTTGCTTCCTTTAGCTCCATGATGTAGAACTCACATCTGACACTTTGGTTACCTTGAATGATTCTTCCCCATTCTCTGTCAGAAATTTCACTATTAAACACCATGGGGCAAGGGCCACTCGAAAGCTAGCTAAGGCATGTCAACCCAAGAAAGCATTATGAGAGGTATAAATGTCCATCACCACGAAGGTCACAATCCGCACTCTCTTGCGGTCATCTCACTAAGAAACACCGATAAATACATCCAGCACATAGGCTCTATCGCTCTCCGTTAAATCCCAGAATTCGAGATTTACATAGCTTCAGATCCTAGCCATCCATTAGCATTTGATAGTAAGCTTTTTTAAACAAATTTTTTACCGAACTACCACAATCAACAAATGTGAGTCAGCGGAATAGGAATCTTAAGGCTAAATTAACACTAGAGAGGGGGTGAATAGTGTTTAATGGATTATATGAATATTATTCAAATTCTTTAGGGATTTACTTGGAATGATAGAATTAACAATCATAGAATCAAAGTACTGGTAAAAGCAAATGCAGTAAAAGTAAAAAGAAAAGAACATATTGGGATTTTATACTTGTTTAGAGTTATCCTAAATCCAGTCCCGCACAATTCCTTGTACGGATTTGTTTTCAACTAGTAAATGCAAATACAATCTCGATTTCAAGGCTACAAGACACACCCTCCGAAATCCCGGCCTCTGGGTAGAGCCACTTGATTTTCGGGCCATAAGCACACCCACTAGATTTACAGGCTACTAAGCATAACCAATTGATGTGATCAAGCTACAATCACACCTACTTGGATTTTAGGTATACCAAGCACACCACAGAGTATAAGAGTATGATTTGATAGGGTTTACAAACTCAGATCTTAGATCTTGATTACAATTGATCCTAAAACTCTTGAATAGCACTTGATCTTGAGAGAGATGGGAGAAATCAGAGAGTATATGAAAGAGAATCAAACTAGTAAATGACTAAATTTAATTCTGTTTGAATTTTAGCAGAATTTTGATAGAAATTGCTTTAGAAATCAATAGAGTGAAAAGAGGAGAGAAAAATAAGAAAGTAGTTAATGAAAATTCATTTGGAAGACTGCTATATATAGGGAAACAACGGTCATGTCCATTCGTGAAGAGATTCGATGAAAAGACAGTTCCATTCAAATTTGAATTTTGAAAAATACGGCTAGTATGTCGACATACTTGTAGAGAATATGTTGACATATCCCTTTGTATTTTGAAATTTTGCTTAATAAAAATTGTTTTTGAAAACATTAGGTAGTGTTTGGTCTAAAACTGAATTTTGTGTTTTCGGTTTTCAATCTGTATCTTAAATATGAGAAGAATGGAGAGACGACGGTGGGGATGAAAGAAAGACAGATGAGAGGACGAAGGGGATAGAGGGACGATGGAAGAATGCATTGTTTCAATTGCTTGTGCTATTTCCCAAAATGCGGAAAATAAAAAAAAAGTTGTTTTCTATTTTCTATGTTAACTTCGTTTTCTAAATTGGTCATTTTCAGCAATATAAATGCGTCGTGTGCATTTTTGTATGGACGAAATCCCAAAACTAAAAATAACAAACCAAACACTACCTTAAGTTTTGTAAAATATTTTGAAACTTTGTACAAGCATTTAACCATAGTTTATACATATTTTAATCATATTGAAACTTAATAAAACTTTATAAAATAATTTTGAAAGATTTAATAAGAACATTTAATATAATATAAATAATATATATAAAATAAATATAGTTATAAATTATTAAAGTATAAACAATAATTCAGTATATATAAACTTAAAAACACTAAAATAATATATTTATAAGTATAAGATATTTGAAGATCATTTTGGAAATATTTTGAAATGATTATTTTATAAATAGATTATTTGAAAAACAGTTTAAAACAAAATTAGAGAAGGTGAGAGAGATTAGGAAAGTGCTATCAAGGTTTTTACATAAATTCTATGATTCTATAACTTATCTGAAATAACTTGGAATCTTGAACTCTTCAATAGTCATGAGTCTTCATTCTTGAATTCTTGAAACTTTATAACAGCATCTTGAATCTACTCTTGATATCAACATCTTGATACTGTATAGTCTTCTTAATAAATACGTGTCTAATATCCTACAGTATATACTATATATCTTGATAAAACATTAGTATCAATATTTTATATAATATCCTATAGTTATTATCATCAAAACCAATACCTAAGGTACTAACAATTTCCCTATTTTGATGATGATAACTCTGTATATAAAATATATTATAACTCCCCCTGAGTTACAAAATTCTCCCTTAATCTATGCCTAGATTTTATATATTTCTCCCCTTTTGTCACACAACAAAAATAACTAACTAAAACTCCCTTTAACTAAGATTCTACAGCAATAATGATAAGAATGATATATAAGAAATGATGAGTGATAACACAAATCAATAATAGTGACCATACCAAACTATATATTCATTCAATATCACAATATAATGTAATCATAATCCAACCAAACCCTAAACTATCCATATATGTCAAAGTAAAACTGTCAAATCAAACCAAATATACATACCACACACTAAAACAATCGACGCAAATTAACTACTATCCTTACATGAGTTCTTATGATCACGGATTTGTGAATAGGGCAGTGAGGATAATGAAGGCAAAAGTTCCCTTTCTGTTCGATGAGATTTCCATCTCGATCGAAACATACTTCTCCGACTCATTGAACTTCGTCATCTTCTTTTATATATTCGTCCTCCTCTTCTTCTTCTTCCTCTTCTTCCTCGACAATGTTTCCTTGAATAAAGTTACGAATAAACAAATTTGCAGACTCATCTTCAATAACTATTGGATTCATAGGATTATCCAATAGATATTTTTGCAAATTGCGAAGAATTCTACTTTTCTTCTATTATTCCTTGGTCATATGAAGTTGCATTACTTGAATTTCAGTGAGCATTTGTAGAATATTCTTTATTTCACCCTCCATTTTAGTGATCTTGGCCATAGTAGTGCTTTGGAAGGGGACTTGGGTAGGAGAAGGGAAGGAAAACGATGGATTTTCTTCTCTAGAACGTTTGGATTAGAGGAAGCCATAGTTTGTTTGTTTGTTTCAGAAGTTTAAAACAGAGAGAATACAAAAAAAATAAAGAAGAAAGTCAATATTTGGTTACTATATAGCCAATAATTTGAATTTTAAAGGAAACATAAAAAAATAGATTTTACCATTATATGTCGACATATGAGGGTAGGGTACATCGATATACATAGTATTATTTTGATTATTTTGTTTTTCTTTATATTTTGTAACTTTTACTTCATTATTTTTATATTTCCGATAGAAAACAAATTCCTAACTATCTTCTTAACTTAGTAAAGGATGTTTGATTTAATGGTTTTGTTAATATATCAGCTAATTGATTTTTAGTGTTTATAAATTCAAATGATATTATTTCTTTGTTTACATTATCTCTTAGAAAATGGTGCCTTATATCAATATGTTTATTTCTAGCATGATGAGTTGGATTTTTAGATAGATTGATCGCACTTGTATTGTCATAGTATATTGGTGATTTATTAAGACTTAAACCAAAATCATTTAATGTTTGCTGCATATAGATAACCTATGAACAGGTTAATGCTGCTGAAATATATTCTACTTCTGTCGGAGACAGAGATACAGATTTTTGCTTCTTACTAAACCAGGATACCATAGAGTGTCCCAAAAAGTAACAAGTTCCACTTGTACTTTTTCGGTCTAATTTACAACCAGCTTAGTCAGCATCACTATATGAAATTAATTCAAATGAGTCTTCTTTTGGGTAGAAGAGTCCATAGTCTATTCCATTATTAACATATCTCAGAATCCGTTTTATAGATTTTTAATGAGTTTCTTTAGGTTGAGATTGATATCTTGCACAGAGACAAACACTATCAATTATATCAAGTCTACTAGCAGTTATGTAGAGTACTGTCCAACCATTCCTCTATATAATTTCTGATATACATCTTTTGAATTTTCTTTCTTTATTTTTTCATTGGTTTCCATGGGAGTTGGTTTGCCACTGGTATTTGACATACCAAATTTCTAAACTAAATCTTTAGCATATTTTTCTTGAGAAATAAAAATTCCACTACTTGGTTGTTTTATTTGTAATCCTAAAAAATAATTTAGTTATCCCATATGACCCATTTCAAATTTCTTAGTCATTATTTCTGAAAAATCTTTATTTAGTTTATCGTTGGTAGATCCAAAAATGATATCATCTACGTATATTTCAATTATAATAGATAGGATGGAAGTCTGCCATACCAAGCTCTTGGAGCCTATTTCAAACCATACAAAGCCTTCTTTAATTTGTAAACATGATTAAGTAGTTTTTCATCTTCAAAAGTAGGGGTTGTTCTATATACATATATATATATATATATCTTCTTTAATAAAACCATTTAAAAATGCACTTTTAACATCCATTTGATATAACTTAAAATTATTATGATTAGCGAAAGCAAGTAAAATTCGTATAGCTTTTAATCTCGCTATGGGTGCAAAGATTTCATCAAAATCTATTCTTTCTTCTTGACAATAACCTTGTGTAACTAATCGAGCTTTATTTCTTACAACCTCTCCTTGTTCATTCATTTTGTTTCTATATACTCATTTAGTTCCTATTATGGATTTTTCAGGTCTTGGGACTAATTCCCATACATCATTTCTTGTAAATTAATTCAGTTCCTCTTGCATATCAAGAATCCATGAATCATCCGTTGATACTTCCTTTGGATTTTTAGGTTCAATAGTTGAAATAGAAGCAACGCTACTCAAATTATTTCGTTGATTTCTAGTTTTAACAACATATTCAATATTTCCAAGTATATTTTCTATAGGATGATCTTTCAAGTTTTAACAACAATTCAAGATTATATTTTCGTTTTCGGTAATCTCACTATTACTAATTTCGTTTAGGTTATCAATGTTTTCTTCTTCATCTATATTTGGATTACAAACTTTAAAATTTTCATCAAATGAAACATGTAATGTCTCTTCAATAGAATTAGTTCAAGTGTTGAAAACTCTATAAGCTTTACTTCTATTTGAATATCTAATAAAGTTTCTTTTATCCAATTTAGCATCAAATTTATCCAAATTATCTTTAGTATTTAAAATAAAACATTTACTACCAAAACTCTAAAATATGATATTTTAGGTTTTATATTATAGAATAATTCATATGGTGTTTTCTTAGTTAACGGTCTTATTAAAATTCTACTTAATATATAACAGGCAGTACTAACCGCTTCAGCCCAAAAAATTTAAGCAAATTACAATCATTTAGCATAGTTTTAGCACACTCTTGAATCGTCCTATTTTTACGTTCTACTACTCCATTTTTTGTGGTGTTCATGGAAATGAAAAATTATGAGTTATACCTTTCTTATTATAGACATTCTCAAAATTTTCATTTTTGAATTCTCCGCCATGATCACTCCGAATAGTTTTCATTTTACTAGTCGTTTGATTTTGAATTCGTTTAATAAAGATTTTAAACATTTCACAAGCATCACGTTTAAGTTTGAAAAAATCATCCAGGTAAACCTAGAATAATCATCTACGATTACAAATACATATCTACTGTGATTTATAAATTGTATTCGTGAGGGACCGAAAAGATCTAAGTGAAGAAGTTCAAGGAGTTGAGAGGTAGAAATCATATCTTTTGATTTAAATGAACTTTTACTAAGTTTTCCTAATTGACATGCATCGCATAAATTACCGACCTTAAAATTCATTTTGGGAAGACCTCTAACTAGATCATTGTTAGCAATTTTAGATATTAGTTTGAAATTCAAATGACCAAATCTTTTATGCCAAATCCAAGGATCCCTTGATTTAGCTAAAAGGCACAAATTATCATTTGAGATTTTCATACTTAATATATAGATGTTTTGTTTCCTAATACCTTCAAAGATAATATTTGATTAATGGTCTTCAATGTGACATTTATCTTTTACAAATTTAATTTTGAAACCCTTATCACACAATTGACTAATACTCAACTGATTATGCTTTAAATTCCTAACTAACAAAACATAAGAAATATTAGGAGTTTTAGAATTACCGACATTACCAATGCCAATCACATAATCTTTAGAGTTGTCTCCAAAATTTACTGACCTACCATCTTTGCAAACTACATCTTTCAAAATCTCCTGATTTCCAGTCATGTGCCTTGAACATCCACTATCTAATATCCATTTGTTCTTTTTGATCTGTAGAGTTTGATCATCATGTGTTAGTTCATCAAAAGCCATGTAACACATCTGTTCCTGCAATTCATACCTTTTCAAAAGATCCTGTGATTTTTTATAATGAATAGATGCAAATTTACGAAACAACATCATGATGATTTTGCAAATTATCATTTCGAAAACAGTGTTAAAAATATTATCAAAAATTGCCATTGGAACTTTTACAAAAATCAGATTATGAATACTTTGAAAACCAATGGTCCAATACCAAATGTGAACCAGCAGGATAGGAATCTTAAGGCTAAATTAACACTAGAGGGAGGGTTGTTTGTGCCAAAATTGGTCACAAGCCTCAGAAGTAGTGAAAGCACCAGTGTTTACACACAAATCCTCAATATCCAAGCACAAATCTCAGATCCAGATAAAGTAGAGAATAAAAATGAAAAAAATAGCTAAATTAAAATGAGCAAGAAAGCAAAGAACACAAGATTTATAGTGGTTCGACTATCTCCGGCCTACGTCCATTTTGAATTAGTCCTTTTATTCCTTTTATATTGAAATTACAATTACAAGCCTTGGAAATCAGTAAACAAAATGGCAGAGTTTTTCCTAGAAAAGAAGAAGAAGATCCCTTTTTAGTTGCCATAGAGCTGCTATTTATAGGCGTGGATCTGAGAATATCCACCCCAAAACCAGGAATACCTCTTCTCATGTGCAGGTGGACCCACCAGATCGATCTGGGGTTGTTTCGGATCGATCCCGATCGATCCAGGTACAATTCATATCGATCCAAAACTAGTCCAATGAAGATGAGATCGATCATGAACATTCTTGAGTGCATAAGGAAGCTCCTATGAAAATTTCACAGCATTTAGAGTTGTAGAATGAGAGTTATGATCAATCCAAGTTCGTGTTTTTCAATGTAGGCTGGTAGCTTCGTATCCATTAAACAGTTCGTATCCATCAATTTGCCTCCATTTCCTTCGTATCCATCGGTATCCATGTTGTTCGTATCCATCCACCATCCCTTCTTCGTATCGATCCACACACGCCTGCTGCCTTCTTCGTATCCATCAGCCGCCTCCTTGTTCGTAACGATCCCAAGCATAGCATTTCGTATCGATCAGGGAAGTGATCGATACGCACTATAACCGGTCCAAAGCGAGGTGCCAAGTGCATTTCCCTTATCCATATCCATATGGATTGATACAAAACCATTGATCCAGTGTAAATTGCCGAACCCATTCCGATCGTTACAATTTATATCGATACGAAACCATTCCTCTACAACGTTGATCCATCCATACCTTAAGCATATGAACTCCGATTGACCTGAAATTTGAAGTGTAGCCTTTATTAGCCTTGTTCATCATTCCCAGTCGATCCCACCTTGATTGGAGCTTGGTCCAATTTTGACGGTATCGATCATAACCGTGTTTTCCAATCGATCTCTAATCCTGATATCCATCCATTTTTAGCCAATTTGTTGATATCCCGGCCTTGCCCAAAAGGCGGGGTAACATTTTACCCCAAAACATGCCTTGCGGTAGGAAGGCGTGTTTTGAATAGCTTTAAATTTATCATCCGAAATCCATATTCCATCCATAGCCATACCATCCCATCCATAATCCAATCCATTACCAAGCCATCCTATCCAAGTGCCATAGCCATATCCTTATCCAAATCCACGACTGCTCCCAGTCGATATCCGATTCAGAATCCAGCAACCAAATCCTTGGCCAATCCCATAGCCATCCACACCCATCAACCGAGTTTTAATCCATCCATATCTAATAACCAATAACCAAATCTGTGACCTCTCCGGGTCGATATCCAAATCCAGGACTGCTACGGGCCCTTATCCAAATCCGAGACCTCTCCGGGTCCATTTATCCTAAGCCGGCACCTCTCCGGGTCCTTATACAAATCCATAGACGTTACCAGGTCATCTTATCCTACTCCGGCCTCGACTTTCCTATCGGGGGATTTTATATTCTCCCGCCTCGACTCTCCGGTCGAGGACTTTCGTGTTCTCCAGCCTCGACTCTCCGGTCGAGGACTTTTATATTCTCCGACCTTGACTCTCAGGTCGAGGGCTTTTATATTCTCCGGCCTCGACTCTCCAGTCGAGGACTTTTATATTCTCCGGCCTCGACTCTCTGTCGAGGACTTTATATTGCATTCGAGTCCATTCCATCGCTCTCCGACGAAGGGACTCGTAACTTGCGATTACTGCCCCCTCTCTTCGGTCGGGACCGTAATCGCATGACCTATATTATTTATTACATTAATCAAAATCCAATCAACACAAAGTCCAATTGAAAAAATAAAATTCTGTACAACCTAGAAAATCAAATGTCCATAGTACCAAGAAAGAAACTAGAGTTCATAGAAAACAGAAAGAAAACAAGATTTCATAAACCCGAGCATCACAGTTTATCATCATCTCAGAGCATGCCTAGGGACTATCCTCGATCCCATATATGTGTAAATGACTTAGCTGCCTCACTTTGGGGTTTATTACTTATTCAAAGCCATAAATTCATTCAGCTGAAAAGAAGCCGATGATGCCTAGATCCAGTGCCATCTTCGCCTGAGGTGGGCGGTGGCTGCTCATGTCCCACTACCACAGTTCGATTCCTTACGTACCATTGTAGATGACTATTCCTTACATGCTCCTCAACGATATCCTTCAAATGCCTGCAGTCATTCGTGATGTGCCCATCCAGCTCATGGAATAGGCAATGCTTTCCCGATGCCCATTCACATTCAGAGGTTTCCCTTTTTGCCGGCCTTCGATACTGGAGGCACCCTCGAGTATCCAAGTAAATCCTTTTTAGAGTTTCAGTTAGATCCATGTAATAAGAGAATTTAGATTCCCTCCATTGCCTTTTCAATGTGCTACCATTGTCGTTCATTTTCCTTTTGTCTCTTTCGTCCTTGTTTGAATCCTCCCTGGATGGGCCTCCACCTTTTACCGCATAAACTTCAGCCTCTCTCCCCTCTCTTTCAGCCTTCGCATCTTCTTGTCGTAAAAATCTTTCTACTTCATGATAAAACTCCCCAAGATCCATCGACGGATCCCATTCCAACGATATCTTAAAATCCGAATCATCCGTAACTCCTGAGACTGCTGCCATCAAAACCATCGATGGATCGGGTTGATTCATCGAAGCTACTGCCGCATTGAACCTGGTTAAGGAATCCCTCAATGACTCTCCCTTCCACTGCTTCATCGATGTTAAAGTCATCACATTCATGGGTCTCGTGATGTGGACCTGAAATTGCCTTATAAATCTCTCAATCAACTCTATCCATGTGCCAATGGTGCCGCTTTCCAGTTGTCTGAACCATAGTGTTGCTACATCCGTCAGGTACAAAGGGAAGTACCGCGCCATAACTCCTTCCGATGCCCCAGTACTTCCATATGCCTCATTTACCTTGTCAAGTGAACGAGGGATCCATTCTCCCATCATACATCTCCAGCGTTGGTAGTTTGAAATCCGGTGGATTCCTGGCTTGTCTGATCGTAGGAGTAAAGGGACTCATGTTCACGTCCTCCAAATATATATTCACCAATCCTCCCCTCATAGCCCATCTAATCATGTCTGCTAACCCGTCGTTGTCATCAAGTGGTAGCCTTTGTCTGCGATTTCCAACTTGCCCCCCGAGTCCGCGAGGGAACCCTGAAACCTGTCCTTCTGGATGAGCATCCATATCCCGATCAACGCCAAACTGCACAGCGCCGCCGGTATCCTGCCTGGAATTTGGTCAACATGATCTGGGGGCGTGCCCCTAGCTCAAGGGATGTTCCTGATGGTCTCGCTCTATCCTGAATCTTGGTTGATCCGTGTCCCTGACACTGGTTCTGGATCCCTCTGTTCCTACTGCTCCATTATCTTGATTCTGCACTCCAGCTTGTCCACCCTGGCGGAGTAGGTTCTGCATCATCTCCTCCTGTCTTTTCATCATCCCTTCCTGCATAGCATCCATCATCATCTCCATCTCATCTCTGGTGATGAAAACTGAGGTCTGATTAGCTCCTGAAGAGGCCTTCTGATTTCCTTCATGCGGACTCCCTTCCGTTATTTGTCTCCTTGTTGATTGCTTCGCCATAGATTTCCAGATCCAAGCTCCTAAGCCTTCAAATCCAAAATCCAAGCTTCAGAATTCCTGAGTTCAATTCTCAGTGAAAGCACCAAAGTGTTTGTGCCAAAATTGGTCACAAACCCCAGAAGTAGTGAAAGCACCAGTGTTTACACACAAATCCTCAATATCCAAGCACAGATCTCAGATCCAGATAAAATAGAGAATAAAAATGAAGAAAATAGCCAAATTAAAATGAGCAAGAAAACAAAGAACATAATGTTTATAGTCGTTCGGCTATCTTCGACCTACGTCCACTTTGAATTAGTCCTTTTGTTCCTTTTATATTGAGATTACAAGTACAAGCCTTGGAAATCAGTAAACAAAATGACAGAGTTTTACCTAGAAAAGAAGAAGAAGATCCCTTTTTAGTTGCCATAGAGCTGCTATTTATAGGTGTGGATCTAAGAATATCCGCCCCAAAACCTGGAATACCTCTTCTCATGCGTAGGTGGGCCCACCAGATCGATATGGGGTCGTTCGGGATCGATCCTGATCGATCCAGGTACAATTCGTATCGACCCAAAACTGGTCTAATGAGGCTAAGATCGATCATGAACATTCTTGAGTGCATAAGGAATCTTCTGTGAAAATTTCACAGCATTTGGAGTTGTAGAATGAGAGTTATGATCGATCCAAGTTCGTGTTTTTCAATGTAGGCTGGTAGCTTCGTATCCATGAAACAGTTCGTATCGATCAATTCGCCTCCACTGCCTTCGTATCAATCGATATCCATACTGTTCGTATCCATCCACCATCCCTTCTTTGTATCGATCCACATATGCCTGCTGCCTTCTTCGTATCCATCAGCCTCCCCCTTGTTCGTATCGATCCCAAGCGTAGCATTTCATATCGATCAGGGAAGTGATCGATACGCACTGTAACCGGTCCAAAGCGAGGCGCCAAGTGCATTTCCCTTATCCATATCCATATGGATCGATACGAAACCATCGATCCAGTGTAAATTGTCGAACACATTCCGATCATTACGAACTATATCGATACGAAAAGTATCGATACGAGACCATTCCTCTCCAACGTTGATCCATCCATACCTTGAGTATATGAACTCCGATTGACCTGAAATTTGAAGTGAAGCCTTTCCTAGCCTTGTTCATCATTCCCAATCGATCCCACCTTGATTAGAGCTTGGTTCAATTTTGACAGTATCGATCATAGCTGTGTTTTCTAATCAATCTCTCATCTTGATATCCATCCATTTTTAGCCAATTTGTTGATATCCCGGCCTTACCCAAAAGGCGAGCTAACAAGAGTGAATAGTGTTTAATGGATTATATGAATATTATTCAAAATCTTTAAGATTTTACTTGGAATGATGGAATTAACAATCACAGAATCAAAGTACTGATAAAAGTAAATGCAGTAAAAGTAAAATAGAAAGAACACGCCAAGATTTTATATTAGTTCTGAGTTACCCTACATCCAGTCCCGCACAATTCCTTGTATAGATTTCTTTTCAACTAGTAAATGCAAATACAACCTCGATTTTAAGGCTACGAGACACACCCTCCGGAATCCCGGCCTCTGGGTAGAGTCACTTGATTTTCGGACTACAAGCACACCCATTACATTTATGGGCTACTATGCACGCCCAATTGATTTAATCAGGCTACAACCACACATATTTGGATTTTAGGGATACCAAGCACACCATATAGTATAAGAGTATGATTTGATAAGTTTACAGACTTAGATCTTCGATCTTGAGTACAATTGATCCAGTAACTCTTGAATAGCACTTGATCTTGAGGGAGATGAGAGAAATCAAAGAGTATATGAAAGAGAATCAAACTAGTAATGATTGAATTTGATTCTGGTTGAATTTCAGCAAAGTTTTGATAGAAATCGCTTTAGAAATCAGGAGAGTGAAAAGGGGAGGAAAAAACAATAAAGTAGTTAATAAAAATTCATTTGGAAGACTGCTATATATAGGGAAACAACGGTCATGTCCGTTCGCAAAGAGATACAACGACAAGAAACTTCCATTCAAATTTGAATTTTGAAAAATACGGCTAGTATGTCGACATACTTGCAGAGGATATGTCAAAATTTCCCTTTGTATTTTGGAAAATTACTTAATAAAAATTGTTTTGAAAATATTTAAGTTTTGTATAATATTTTGAAACTTTGTAAAAAGATTTAAACATAGTTTATACATATTTTAATCTTAATAAAACTTTATTTTAACTTTATAAAATAAATTTGAAAGATTTAACAAGAATATTTAATATAATATAAATAATATATATAAAATCAATATAGTTATAAATTATTAAAGTATAAACAATAATTTAATACATGTATAAACTTAGAAACACTAAAATAATATATTTATAAGTATAAGAGATTTGAAAGTCGTTTTGGAAATATTTTTAAAAGATTATTTTTTAAAAAGAATATTTGAAAAACAATTTAAAACAAAATTAGAGAAGGTGAGAGAGATAAGGAAAGTGCTATTAAGGTTTTAACATAAATTCTATGACTCTATAACTTATTCAAAATATCTTGGAACTTTAACTCTTTAATACTCACGAGTATTCATTCTTGAACTCTTGAAACTTTATATCAGCATCTTGAATCTACTCTTGATATCAGCATCTTGATACAGTACAGTCTTCTTAATCAATACCCACCTAATATCCTACACTATATACTATATATATATATATCTTGATAAAACATTAGTATCTATATTTTATATAATATCTTATAGTTGTTATCATCAAAACCAATACCTATGGTACTAACAACCAACACCTTCCTTACTGTCCCATGCCCAACTATGATCGATATCACCAAGGGATCCAGCATAAATGCTTTGACCTTATCGACATCCTTGCTCCTAAAAACAATATCATCAGCCATGGTTTTGAGTTGCTTTGTCGGAGCTCCATATTCGATAGCAAAACAACCCTCACTTACAACATGCTTCAAAGAACTTGCATACCTCTCCGTCTAATACCATCTCTTCGCAGTCGGATGTGGTCCACCAGTAATCTTATTAATAACCAATCTTTTCTCAAGCTGCCTAGGCTCGTCATCATTAGGCCGAGCTTGGTCCCTTTGGAACGACCATCCTTGGGGATGAGCCTTTCCTTGCTCGCCATCCACAGGGCTTTGACATACTGTTACGACTTCTTCTTTCTAATTAAATCTTCTATTACATCACACAAATATCTGCACTCATTTTTGTTATGACCGTGGGTCTCAAGAAAACGGTAGTACTAATCTAATCTCTTTTCTTTCTCTGTCGACTTCCTCGGGGGTGGCTTCTTGTACTATTCCGTACTTTGTGTGGCAATTTATCTCAACCATGTTATTCAATGGTGTATAGTTCTCATATTTTGGAAACTTGGGATACTTCTAGGGGTTTAATTTCCTATATTTACTCCATTGGTTATCACTTTTCCGCGCACTGCATTACTTCTCAACATTTACATTAGATTATCTGATCTTTCTCCGGTTTTCTTTACTGCAATATTACTTTGAACAACTCCACTTTATTGCCTTTCGCAATCTCTTCCAGCTGACACATTTGCCTTTTCCAAGCGCAAGAACCGCGTCCCCTTCATATAAAACTCATTCATAGTTAGTGGGAGTTTCATCTCCATCTTCAGAAATCGGTGTCTGGATGCACCCCTCTGACCAATGCCATCAACACAATATCCTTCTTTGCATTGCTTACTTCCATCACCACTGTATTGAACTTTCTCAAAAAAAATCCTTCAACGACTCTCCCCCTTCGTGGAAGAGGTTTGGCAACAACATCACATCTTTTGAATAGGTAGTGTGCAAATAGAACTGCTCACCAAATATTTTGGCCAGTTGATCGAAAGACGATATGGATTTCAGCGGTAGTTGAGTGAACCACATCTTTGCCACATCTTTAAGGAAAATTGGAAAACAATGACACCTTACGACATATGTTGCCCTAGCCGTGTCCATGTGCCATTCGTACTTCAATAAGTGTTGCGTCGGATCCGTCGTTCCACTATAGGATGAAGTCGTCAGCATCGTGAACCTCCAGGGGTACTCTTCATATAATATTTCTTCGGTGAATGGGTTCCTGCTGGGAGAAGAGCCATATTTACCGTTACTTCTATGCTGGGTTTCATTCACTAACTTCTTTACCATCTCCACCAAGGATTCTGTATCTATCGAATCCATTGGATGATGATAGCTGTGACCTGCCCCAAGTGTCCGACTTTGTAAATGGTCTAGGTTAATTTCACGGTACTTGGTTCTCCAGACTCCGTGAGGGCCGTTCGTCCAGTTTTCACGTTATTATGGTTTCTACATGGTGAATCAACAGCAGCAACTTGAACTTCAACATTCTGCCCATCAGCAACATGACCAACATCACCACTAACATTATCATCTAAACTAAGGCCACCACCTGCATCAACATCCAAACCAGCACCACCTCCTATGCCAGGATCAATTCTACAGGGTTCGGTACCGATCCATACTCTTGCACTTTTAAAATCGATCAGTTTGCTTTTCAATACTCCGGTTTCCTTTCTCTTCATTTTATGTTTCCCATCTCTGTGTTTTTCACTGAATGATGAAGAATTATCCTCTTCTGAATCAGAAGGCGATGATTCCTTCATGCTTCTTCTACATCTGCAGGTTAACTGGTTCAATAAGTCAAAACTTTCCTTCATCTGCATCCTCATCTCGTCCTGACTCTCACACACCTTATCATCATCTCCTTCATCATCTGGTCCATCTCAACCCTTGTTATATATCTAAGGGATTCTAAACTTTAGCAGTATTAGATTGAGCAACTTTTTCAATATATTGAGAACCAGCTTTCTCAGCATCGTTAGCAGGCCTGGAGGTAGTCGATTTCTCTACATGGGGCCATAACATCAATTAATCCTATGATAGATTCCGTGAAAATCTGAGTACTCACAATTACAACAAAAAAACTTACCAATCTACTTCATTGAATAAAGCAATCCAACATTAGAAAATACATCCAAATAGCTTGAGATCGATATGCTCTCAATGAAAGCACCAAAATGTTTATGCTAAAAGTAGGCACAAACACTCAGAGATTAAAAGTAGAGAATGAAATGAAGAAAATAACTTGAAAATGAGAAAAACAATAACACACAATGATTACACTAGTTCGGCTAATCAAAGGCCTACTTCCACTTAAACTTAGTTGGAGATTTTGATTGGTTTTTTACAATGCTGTTTTTATGGATCGACGATGATCCCTGGAATTACAATAAGAATGCAAAAATTTGTTAAAAGGCTAAAATGATCTCCCAAACAATGCTCATCCTCCTCTATTTATAGCTGCAGGTCGACAATCCATGACTTTGTTCTCTGAATCTTGATTTCCCTCTTGTGTTCATTTAGTTGACTTACATCTTCGAATTCGACATTTTGATTACATTACTACGGGCTTGAACTTGAATGAATTCATTGGTTTAAAGGTTGGGCAGAAGCACATAGTTCATCCATCAACCATTTGGGTCATTGCAAGCTAGCGAAACATTCCACAAGGCTAATACTAACTACTGAATGCTATAACTTAATGTGGCTTGAGCCATATGACAATTTTTGGCAAGTGTTGGGGATCAATATCGATCCATGGACAGGGACGGTACCCATCCATAATTTCATTATTTACTTGGACCTTGGGTTGGGGTGTGTTGGTTTTTATGCATAAATTTGAAGTTTCCTGGCAAGTTTATGACTCCACTTTTTGGCTTTGCTTGATATCTGAGCATGAGAGCTATCGCTTTGGGTTCCATCTTGATAATTCTTCAGTTTAACCGATCTGACTCGTTCGAACATGGTCTGGTCACAAGGCTGAATAACATATGTATAATGCTATACGAATTTAAACATTATGTTGAGTAGTGATATATTAATTTGGCATTTCTTTAACTATGAAAATGAATGCTATTTTAGTTCATCTAGTGTAGTTCACCGATGCTAGCTTAATTTAGCATTCCATTTGTCAGATACAGTTTAATACAATATTCTATTTTATCTGCTGCTATATCAATATAACATTTAGTGTTCTTCAAATTAAATTTTGAAACTTATGTCCTTCCGACTAAATCAATCTCAGGTTTTCTTTAAACTTAACATACCTCATGTAATATTTTCAAAGCTAAGGGATTTTCGAAAATTTTCCTTTTCTTCTTTATATTATTTTCACGTTATTACTCCTCCCGTCGCTTATAGCCACACATGCAACCATCGTTTGCCAACTACTGCACACCGCCTCCCTATGTAGAAGACCACCTACACCGCTGCCACATCAACCGAATCCACCATCTGTGCCACTTGAAACAAAACCCGTATGTTTGTGCATAAAAAAATGAACTAAACTACATCCGTGTTTCACACTTGCCAACACCACCACAGCCATCCCCGGCTCCGCACATGCACACCATTGCACTCCACATCCAAATACGAACACACCTATGTAAACCAATGTGTCAGTCATTGTTCACTAGAAAAGTTGGCCAAAGTTCATCTCTCATCAGAATTTGTATTTTTGACCACTTAGGCCATTAAATGCCATGAAACTAATGTCATTCATCATCTCTTTCCATTACAACACAACTGTATAAATGAAACTCAATTTGTTTCACCTTTAAAATCACTCCCTTCACCAGATTCGTTTTTTCTGGCCATATGTGGATTTAGGTTGAAATGAGATCATGATTGGATTCCTTTTGGAAAAATAGAGATATCCATACTTTATTTTATCTAGAGAGGTTGCCATTTTCTTGCGAAAGAGGAGTAGAAGGATGAGGGAAAAATAGTTTCATGGAGGAAAAGAGAGAATGTATGGGTTGGAGGCGCCGGTGGCATGCATTTATAGGAAAGGGTTAGGGTTTTGGCCATATTTATGTTATTTATTTCAATAAATCCGTATACATTTTATGGTCATATAGCTTGTAAGAACGTCGAATTGCAATGATTTTTCAATAGCTCAAGTCGTCATATTTTTCTCATTTCGATCATATGAAATATGTTAACATCCAATATTGTTCCCCAGAGGTCATTTTCATGTGTTTCTAAATCGTATTAGCTATTTAACATCTCACCCTAGAATTATTCGACTACACGGTTTATGTGATTTTTCTACATATAAGGATATTTTCTATTTGTCAAAATTCTTTGATGTCTATTGGTGCACGTATATCGAAAAAATACATATAACTATTGGAAATCGTAAAAAATATAGTATAAAGAAATCCATCTCTTCAAAAAATTCCTGGAAAAAGTTAAAAGCAAAGTAAATTCTTTAAAAACCAAAATCGAGCATAATAATGGAAGACACAATACGACCTTGAGTATCGAACTAGTACGCACTTCTAATATAAGCAATAACCCAACCTCATTATTTCTCCTTGATAATTATTACTTTTAGCTCTTATTTTCACCTTTAAATATATTGCCACACATATATGTATATATGCTTCTGCTTATATACATATATGTGTATGATAGACTAACTTCTGGTAGAGTTATTTTCAGCATTAGTTATGGCGGTGACAACATGGATTCTATATTCTATACAGGCTCCAAAAGGGCTTCCTTCATTGCTACACTATGGGATCTTATTGCATTTATGGATCCTTCTCTAGTCTCTTGTTGATTCGACCCGCTTTGTTTGGTTTTGGTTAGTGGATTTGGTCCTTGGTCTTATTAGCAGCATGCACATTCCACTACTTTTCTTTTATGGTCCTTTTGAGTCTAATTAAAGGTCTTGGGGTGAGTTTTATTATATATTATTCTTTTTAAGAGGGGTACTCGCTACCTGCCTGACTTCTTAGTAGCACATTTTCCTTGAGTGCGTAATAAAATTATATGGATGTTATGGCTAGCCCTTGGTTGTTCTCTATACGGAGTTCGATTTGATTAGAGAATTACACACGACTAGGGGCGAAGCTAAGTATGAAGTTATGGCAGTAGAGTACTTCAATAAATGGATGGAGGTAGAATCACTCACCATGGTAACCTCGCGAGGGTATAAACTTTCTAGTATGAAATATCATTTGTAGGTACGAAATCCCGTTGCAAATCATATTAGACAATGGACTGCATTCGACGGCATGGAGGTTGCTGGGTTTTGACAGCAACATAGGGTAAATAAGGCTTCTTGGTTGTAGCATAACCTCAGGTCAATGAACAAGTCGAGACAGTCAGTAAATTTATTTTGAGGTCCATTGGATTAAAATAAATATATAAGAACTATATATTTAAATAAGAAATATATGTCGTTAAAAGTTATATAACATTTATATTTACACATCCCCATTTAAAGTTATTAAGACATTTATAAATTATGGTTAAATTATTTTGAAATGCACTGAAAAATCTTCACTGCGTGAATGCAGTCCTTAGTAATATTTGAACTGTTTAAATATTAATGACTGAACATATTTTATCAAAGTACATTATCGAACATGAGTTTAAATGATTATAGATCACCTTGGTAAAATCCTATTTCTAATCTATTTAACGTGACACCCTTAAACAATAGTATTATATACTCTTTTTTTCATCATCACTATGTCATTAGGACATTTAAAGATAGGTCAATGTCATTGTAATAATGTTCGTGGTTAGTTATGTAGTTCAAACTTGAAAAGGCAATTGGTTCATTCCAATAATACTTATCAATTTATCAAAATCACTCCGATCAAAGACTTTGACTTTGAGTTGACTTCTAATTATGGTAACATTAGCCTTTTGTATCAAATGAGACAAATCCTCTCTTAAGTAGTGCTTCACTTCATACACTTTAACACATACCTAAAAATGGTCGTAACTCAAACCAATAACAAGTGAACTTACATAGTCAAAGTAAGGTTCCATGCACAAGATTCACATTACTCTCAAGTCAAAAGACTACTACACATCATCCTGTGTGATCATCTATTTAACTTAAATACATTGTCCTATAGAGGACTCTCGGTGAATATTCCAAACAATTACATATACCTAACTTTTTGGTGCCTCCAATGACCATATGTAAATCAGTATCCATTTTATGGAGAGCATTACATATAGTAGTTTCAACAGGTACATTATTATACATTTCTTAATGTACATTGACTATGGATGTTCAAGAATAAGTGTTTTAATAGTTCAATTTATTACTCATGGTTACAAACTCATTCGCAACTATGGTTAACTAAACATTTTTCCTATGCATTTCTATCAATATGTTTTTAGTGTGCTCATTACAATGCCCTATAAACATTTAATATAGAAATATGCAATAAAAATAAAACCAAAAAGCATATTTTTGTTTCGAATAAGATTTTTTATAAAATTTAAGTGTATACATATGCGTAATCAATTTACCTAATTGCCTCTAAGCTATACCCCTTAACACCGTCATTTGATTACGTAACTTAACTCTTATGAGCAATATTGTTCGAAATAAAGTATGCTATTGATTTTATTTATGTACATTAATTATACATAATAAGAAGTGTACATTATAAAACATAAGTAGAAATTCCTAGAATAAAGTGTTTAATCGGTCGCATTTACTAATGAGTTCATAACCATGAGTATTAGATCGTTCGTACGAATATTTCTCCTTAAATGTTCCTAATCATTTGATATTTTGAGAATGAGATATTGATATACTAGTAAGACTAGTGTACATTACACTATTGATACGATGAAGAGTGATTTACTCATGATTGTTGGGGATACCAATATGTTTCATATTCTTAGTAGTTTGGAATGATTACAACCAATTCACCAAGAGTCTTCTATATATTATTGTATCTAAGTCAATAAAGATCTCATATGACGATGTGTAGTAGTCGTTTGACTTCAAAGCACTTTAATTTTATGTGTGATAACCCTACTTTAGTTATGGTTAACCAAGCAACATAATGATCGTGTTACGATCAAACTGTTATGTCTTAAAGCATATGAAGCGAAACACTACTCAAAAGATGATTCATATTATTCGATATGGAAGGTCAGTGTCACATCGTAGACAAGACTATTACATTAATAGATAAATGTTATTGGATTAAACCAAGTGACTTCGATGTTTGAACTTCATACTTAACTACATACATTATTAAAGTGTTTAATTTTGACCAAACTATAGACGTCTATGTGACATAGTGTTGACGAAGAGACATAACATGTTATATATATATATATATGTGTGTGTGTGTGTGTGTGTGTGAGATTCAACATTTAATAGTATGACTTAACCTAAATGATGTCGAAGCAACTAGTACTAATGTTCACTATTATGCTTTAACAAAGTCCATATAGGCTTTAATGTTTAAATATTATTGAGGGCGAGTTCACACCTCAAGCTACACAACCATAACTCTCGCTTTCGACCAAAATTGATATGACAAAATAATTTATCAAAGTTATAAATTATTATGAGGAAATTAATATAGAGGTTATATATAATTTATTTATTATTTATGACTATCATTTTTATTAGAGTACCTAAGTATTAATTTGCACAATACATAATTGTTATGTATTTATTTAGTTATTTATCAAGGCAATGTAATATTTTAAAATAATAAATAAAGGCCAAATAAATTTAGAATGTTTTTAAATAAAATGTATATACACATGCATATGGACTATATGCAGTAATGAATAAGGTTATTTTGATTAATGGGAGATATTGTTATTTTTAAATATTGGATCAAAGCTTGTAAAGAAACAATAGGGAGATATTTCATTGTACATGCTACTATGAATACTCCATAGCCCCTCGTTCACAATTGACTAATTTTTTTTACTCAATTAATTTTTTTCTTAGATTTTGCGGTTTTGACTCGAAGTAAGACTGAAGGGATCTCTCAAAGATGAAGTTGTTAGTTGAAAATGTAATCGAACAACATATTATCACTTGATTTAAATATATTTCTACAAAATTATTTTGGCTAGAATAAAAATAATTTTTTCGAACTATATGATAGTTTTAAATCGATGGAGAGGTATGATTTGTATCAAATTTTGAAATTTCCTTTCAAACTTGTTTTTAAATGCATGTTTTTTATATATCGATAGGGAGGTATGATCTGTTATATATCTATCGAGCTATATCATATTTGAAATGCCTGTTAAAGCTTTGACTTTAAATAAGTTTTTCTGAAATAAACAATTTACAGAGAAAACGATGATACATTTAAAGCGATTATTTACTTATTTATTTTTAATTTACACATGTGAGACTGGAAGATATATGTGTTTAGATAAGAAGTAGCTAAAGATAAGGCTTTTATGGTAACAATTAATATTTTATGACAGAAAATTTGTTATCCTACCAATTTAACTCTTAAATATATAAAACTAAAAACTTTTATCGTTGTCGATGTGCTGGTATATTAGTGATTGATATATCGGTAATATTGATTATTCTTGATTGATAATGGTAAATTTACTGTTAGTTAGGAGTAAACCAAAAATTAATTGTGTATTTATACTTTAGCAAACTAATTACTTAAACTTATCCTAATCAATCTAGATCTACTAATATATTTTATCTTATCGATATATACTTCACATGCTATGAGATTTTGGACTGATTCGACGTTATGACTTACATAATACATCGAAATTGCATAAAAAATGAAGTTAAAAAATAAAAGTAAACAAGGTAACAAAATCATAAAATGAGCCAAATGTTATCCGATAACATATATTGCTTGTAAAAGAAATAACGACGATTGGTAAATTTACCGTTGCCAATGCTAGCTTTTGACATTTTATTACACTTAAGTTTGCCAATGATGACGATAGATTCACCCCTAATTATGTTTTGACAAAGTCAATATATGCTTTAATGTTTAAATATTATTGATTTCCAATTGTTCGATAATGGTATGGTAATGGTTAAATTACCAATACCATAATCACGTTAACTAAAGATATCAATTTTTTGAGTAAAGTGTTATGTTTTTCAAATTATTGTCTTCCATCTTAGTTATGTTGTATTGTTACGACGTGTATGACATGAATTTGCACTGTTATTGCATATATGAATTGGTACTATTATTTCCATATAATAATGCTTGGAATTCATTGAAAATTAAAAGGTTATTATTATTGACACTCCAAATCTGAATATGGGGATAGTCAAAAAATAAAAATTCAATGTGTACCCCTACTAAACATAAAATTTTACCCTATATTCATAGTACCCCATTGATTTCAAACTTGAATTCGGCATACCCTCGCCTAATTTCAACCCTAAATTCAATAGACCCCGTCGAAAATCCTCTCATATTCAAATTTTAAGTGCCAATAATAATACCAATTAAAAGTACAATGCCTTTTGTTTTACATGAGTATAATATTTACAGCAGGTTGATTTGCATTGTAACTATGCATTTTTTAAATAGTTGAAAAATATTGCATAAAGCTTTTCTATAAGTTTTTGTACTTTCTTGATATCTAACAATTGTTGTAACAAAGATATACTGCAATATATTTGCATTTGTGGATATGATACTTTTACAATTATGGATATGACAACGTTACCAAAAACGTTATCAGAATAGTAACCCCGTTTATCAAACATTGTGTAGTAAAAAAAAAAAATTCTTGTCATTTTATGGTGAAATAAGAAGAAAAAAGAACTTATGAAAATTGTAAATGTAAAAGAAATCAACAATTTTCGTTACTGCTATAGAGTTGTCGCAAAACTATATAAAAATTTTAGTGGCTTTTCCATCATTGTTTCCCCAAGGGGAAAAGGATATAAATTAAATTAACCTTGGTTTTAACTCATTGGATTGATTGAAAAAAATGGCATTAATATATAATATATGTGTTTCCTTTAAAAGAATGTTTATGTTCTGTACCACTTCACGTCACATAAATTCGTTATTCAGATTAGTAAAACAATAGCATTGATGATGCTAATGGTTTATTGATTAGTTTTGTGTTTGTATTTGAAGAGAACAAGGGGTTGATCACCGGTTGAGGAAGAAAAGAAGAAAGTCAGAGAAACAACGGAATTGGACCTTAATAAACAACAGCAAAAAGTACTTGAATTTTGAATTTTCCATTACTATTCTTAAAATGGTCCATGTCCATTAACAATTCTATAAAATTATGAATATATTGTTCACTCTAAATATCAAAATACATGAACATTGTTCGCGGCTTTATTTAGTTGGCTCACTTTATTAAGTGTTTGTGGACATAAAAACATTGGTTTTGCATTGCTGTTTATGGATATACTTGCCAAAAATGCACATTGAAAAACATGAGTTATTTTAATTACTATATTCTGCTGCTTTAATTTCTAACTCAAATCTGAAAACTATATCTTATGGAATATATAGTGAAAATAGTTTGATCAAATATTATTAATTAACAGTATATATAAAAAGGTTTACCTTTTTGAATGTTTCAAGCTTCCAAATAAAGAGCTGCTTTAGAGTGAAATAGGGAAAGAATATTGGAATTGGGAAGAAACAGAACTTTAATTTAAAATATTTACTATATTAATATATACACAAGCAACTTGTAATTAATAGGAGATGGGTGGCAGCAAATAATTTGAAGGAACCTTGAGACGGAGAAAAGTTGGCCTAGGTGATTTGCACCCGGTCCACATAGATGGATGTTTACAACTTGCCAGTAACGGAATTTGTCAGCTGCCAATACATATTCAATAATAAGAAATTGGAAATTGTAGATTAAAATATATTATTTTGAGCCTGAAAAGTAGAATATTTTCTTCTGCAGCTTTTGTCCTCATGCACAACCACCTGCTGCATTGCTATACAAAATATCTGGTAGGCAAAAGAACCACTCTTTTGTGCCGGATTAGAGCTGCAGTAGGTTTGTGTAGATGTGCTGGGTGACCTTGCAATTTTATGGTTGCATCAAATGACTCCTATACACATTGATTATTGACCTTAAAAGAGTTGCCAAATTTTGGTGAACAAATTATAAATAACTTTAAAGTGAAAATACGCACATAATTAAATTCAGGATACTTGCTTAATTATGGAGAAAAAATGGACATATTAATGTGTAGTCCAAACAAAATATCATATAATCATGCAACCAACGTGAGCTATTTACATGCAACACAAGAGCAATGGGAAGGACGTTAGGAAGTTTATCCTATTTTCCTTCCATATTTAGCGAACAAATTGCCAATTTTTGGCGCAATATTTAAGCAAGCAACACATTTATAATGCATGTCTGGTTTCTTCTATTCTTCCCCGTAACAGTCGTTGCAACAATTCAGTCATCAATGTCTCCTTCAGATGGCATTTGCAAATCCAGGCTTGAGATTTTTGGTTATGAGTGTGAAGAACATACTGTAATATTCATATATATATTTGCTGATCTGTTGTATTTGTTTCAAATCATGCTATTTGATGCAAGTTGTACTAACCTATTTTACAAGCTTGATTATTGATAACTTTTAATAGGTAATTACAAGAGATGGCTATATATTGAGCTTACAAAGGATTCCAAATGGTCGCTATAAAGATACAAATCGAAAAGAAAAGAGTAAATTACCAGTGTTGCTCCATCATGGGGTTGCAATGGTACACAACTACACACATATATATATATTTCCATAGAAGTATACTCAATATATATATATATATATATATATATATATATATATATATATATATATATATATATATATCGTATCAGTGGTATAACTATGAACCTTGCATCAATGGAACAGTTTTCTTTATGCATAGAAAATTATTTGGTCAGAAGTTAAGTACCGAATATATGATATGATAGGATGGTACAACATGGTTTATAAATACGCCAGATGAAGGATTAGGATACATCTTAGCGGACAAAGGCTACGATGTCTGGGTCACCAATAACCGTGGAACTGCATTTAGTCGTCGCCATGCTATTTTCTCAACCAACTCTTCGGTTCTCTTCTTACCACCTTTTTAATTTTGTAATTTATGTTAAAATAGTTTGATTGTTTAATGTTGATCCACCTTAAGATTAGTGTGTTTTGTTAGGCCAAACTTCATCTTTTTTTCTTTTTAAATACTGTTAATTGGGATACGCAAATCTGAACCTAAAATACACCAACACTCTAGAGTCATTAGAATTTATTGAGCATATTTATACTCTCATAAGCAAGAAACTTCAACAAAACATGTTTAATGCTTAATTAACCGTAACAAATGATTGCAAATTTTTAGCTGGAAAACACACAGCATTTAATTATACAATCAAATGTCTATCTAAGCTAACAATGATTGTTGGTTAACATACTTTTTTGTTTGTCTCAAGACAATTTATTTTACCAGTTATATGTAATTATATTGCTTTTATATTTCAATTGTAGTACAGGAATATTGGAACTGGACTTGGGATGAACTAGTTGATTATGATCTACCTGAATTTTACAACTATGTGTACAAAAATTCAGGCTCACAAAAAATTCACTTTATTGGACATTCATTAGTAAGTTTTCTTCTTTTGTTGATTGACAAAAATGTATCTAAATTGTCCAAAAAATGTAAATTTATTTTCATAAAGGGAACTCTAATAGGAATGGCATCGTTCTCCAAGCTAAAACTATCAAACATAACTCGATCAGCGACTTTGATATGTCCAATATCGTATTTGGATAAAGTGACATCGCCACTTGCTCGAAGCATAGCAGAAGCTTTTCTAGCGGATGTAAGCTTACTTTTTTTTTTAATTATTTTATTGGTCGTAAACACAAATTCAGGGAAATGGCTGTGTCAATAACACATAAATATATTAGCTATGTATACGTAATTTGGTCTTTCAGTCTAATAGTACAGAACTATTCCGTATTGTTGATATATCTTGTTTTTAAGTATAACATGGTACATGACACAAATGTATTTCTTCTCAGACTTATTATTGGTTAGGCATCAAAGAGTTTAATCCATATGGGTATGTAACGGTAACATTCACTATCAGTTAAAGTATAAAAAAAGTCATAAGAAATTATTGCATAAAAGATTTCTGTAACTTTTTTCCTCCAGCGAACCAGTTAGAAGTCTACTGGAAACACTGTGTGTGAAGCTTAATATAAACTGCTTTGATATGCTCACGTACTTTACAGGTTTTTCTCATTTGTCCCTTGAGTATATTTAGCTAGGGAAATATACTAAGCATTGTTTTCACCACTCAAACTTTTCAGGCAAAAACTGCTGCATAAAGCAATCCACCACTAAAGTTTTCTGGTTGCATGAGCCTCAAGCTACGTCCACAAAGAATGTAGTGCATATGTCTCAGAGTGAGCAACAGATGATACTTACGTAAATTTTACATCGATCGTGTTTGTTTGTTTATATCAAATCTGATGCTATGTTCTGATCAATTTTAAATGTTTTCATAATCTGAGTAACTTTATAATCCCTAAATGTTTTTCTAACATACCAAGCATATGGGATCCTCAATAAGCATAAAAGATGATTAATATTTAATATCTCCAAGAGTCGAGTGTTTTCTATCAGTGTTAAACAGATCAAAACCGTAGGGCTAATTAAACAGCAAGGCCAATCCTGATCCAAAGCTGCTAAGGAGGTGGCATCAGATATTTCTAAAGAACGAATCTCAAAATTTTGGACTTTGAGTCTTTTATTAAACGTTATACATTTGATACGATGTTTTGCTTGAAAAATCAACTGTAACTAAAGATTAGTAGATGGGTTAATAGGTTTCTAAGTATAAAATCATGAGTTACACTCCTGTAATCACTATTCTTAGGTTCTTTTTTAATCTCAAGGCCGGTCCTAATAAAATGATCTGGCCAGACCTTGATAGTAAGCTATATGAATCTGACTGATAAATGATAAAACTTACTATGCAGTGCTTCGAAAAGGGACAATAAAGAAGTTCGACTACAATGATAGAGACAAAAACATGAAGCACTACGGGCAGCCCAAACCGCCATCCTACAATTTAGCAAACTTTCCAAAGAATATTCCTACGTTTATCACTTATGGAGGTGAAGATGCGCTCTCTACCTCTAAAGATGTGGAGCATTTGCTTAAGCTATTGAAGTGGAAAAGGAATATGATAGTTCAGTTTCACGCTAAATACGCTCATGGTGATTTTGTTATGGCAAGCAATGCTAAGCTACTTGTATATGATCCTATTGTTAATTTCCTAAGACGCAATTGATGATAGATTTGGAGTTTTTTCATTGAATTTATTTATTTATCATGTTTGTTTGAACATTAATCATCTATGGTTGCATGTTCTAATGCGAACTTTAAAAGAGAATAGCTTTCCTCTTCTATACTTGGTTAAATCTAATCCTCCAGAATACTTTTGATTTCTTTGTTTGTGCTAGAAGCCTAGAACAAAGGCTTGGTCCTGATTAGTCTACTAACGTTTCTTAGCATTTTTCAAATTGAAGTATAAAATATAATAACAGTCTTGACAGAAGTTTTATGAGAAACATTGTAAAAGCAATTCTGTGTATTTTGTTTCAAGATATAGTGGTGTTTTCAGATTCAAAAAACGTAATGTAATAAATTATGAAAGAACATTTTATAAAATGTAAGTTATCATTTTGATTTGGGTGCAATAATTGAATAAATAATTAAGAAAAAAGGTAACATGAAATGTGTATTAATGGGGATATTAATTAGTTAATATAATATCTCCTTGTAATATACTATATGCATTTATGGAGATATTATTATTTTATATAGGTAATTTACTCAAATTGTAGAACTGAAAAGAAAAGCAGCCATGGCTGCCATGAATATTAAAAATAATCCTATCTTTTGTGAAAACCCTGATCAGAATTCAAGGGATTCTTCATCCTCCCTCCTTGATTCTCCGACTTCTCCTCGACCTCTTTCCTTCTAAAATCTTAAAGGTAGACCTCCAGATCAAGAAAATGATGGTTCTCAAATGGTCAGAGACCGCCGCAAACGTTCCTTAGAGAAACTCCAGAGGCAAACCTATAGGCCTGCAACCTACAATCTGGTAAGATCTATGCCTAAAGGGCAGAGTTATAACCATAGAAATAATCAACAGCAGATTAATAGCAGACCGGATTTCAATGCCTTAAGAACTCTCTCTAAAGAAACAAACAACATAACTAAACCATCATCTTTTTGGACAGATCTAGTTAAGAAAGGAGGGCTTAATTCTTTTGCAGATCTGAGTTGCTCGGCACCAATTAATGAAAATAGACGACAAAAGAGTTGTTGTAGTTAAAGAAGAGATCAGTCAAAGAACCGAGGATAAATGGAGTAATTCTATAGTAGCTTATGTGTTTGGATCTAGGCCTTATTATCATCATTTCAGGGATTTCGTTTTAAAACTTGGAACCTAGCCGACAAATTCGAGAACTATACAAGAAACAACGGGTTTTTTAACATTAGATTCTCTATCGAATCCGACTGTAATAAGGAAATTCAGGGAGTTCCATACTTTATCAATGGCAAGCAAGCTTATTATCTTACAAAAATGGGACAAGAAAATGATTTTTGATCGAGATCTACTATCCACTTATTATCCAATTTGGATATGACTACCAGAACTCAATCTCAGACTATGGGACAAAGAAGCGTTTGCAACAATAGCTAGTGTTGTAGGTATTCCAATAAAACTTGATGAGCCTACGGCCAATGAAACAAGATTCAGTTATGCAAGAATTCTAGTAGAAATCAGAGCCAATGAAGTTCTACCAGAATTCGCCTACACCACTATGCATGATGGAGAAAGTATTACTCAGAAAATAGAACATGAATGGATTCCTTCGAGATGTATGAAGTGTGCTTGCTTTGGTCATCTCACTGAAGCTTGCTCATCAAAGCCAGTTTGGAAAGAAAAAGAAAATTCAAATCTCAGTGCAGTATCAAGAAAGCCAGTTACAGAGCATTCAAGAAACGTACGAGTTCCTTTAATTCAAGAAAAGACTGGACAAGCAAAACATGTAACAATCTCTGAATCCATTAACAATGAAGTTCCAACTATTCTTGATAATAATTTGAATTCAGAGAAAACTCAGTTCTTCGGAAATATGAAAGAAAACGTTATAAGCTCTGAATTTACAAAGGATGACATGGAAATTGTTAGCAATGATGAGCAAACTGAGATCTTTCCACAAGCAGTTTCAAATAACTCTAATTATGAAGAAACAAGACTTAATGTGGCCATAGAATCTATACAACAGAAAGTTGGTTCTGCTGTAAAAAAGGTTTCAGATGGCAATAGTGCAGTTATCTCAGAAAAAGCAAATCAGAGTTCTGGGGACATTAATATACAGTTCATGGATCTTCCTCCCCATCAAGAAGACCCAAGTTTAATTACAGAAATAGTTATCTCAAATGGTTCAAAAAATGAAAACTCTGCAATGTTAACTAAAAGTCATCTGAAAAACTGTTCTGAGATTTCTGAGTCTTTAATAGAGAATGCTGGTCTTCTCCTATCTTCATCTTCTTCCCCTGTAAGTAGCAAAAGGAAAAAGGCTAGAAAAAAGAGCATACAGGAAATTATGGACAGTGATAATGATGAAATCCCAAATTCAAAAAACTTTCAGAAGAAATACATAATCAAAAATCCTGAATGGGAAGAATTCTTAAAAGTTAAAGGAAAGAAAGAATACAAGAAAAGGGGTGGAAAAGCTTCCGAAAGCATAGAAATTTGCAGCAATACTTCACCTTAGCTGCAGTGATATCCTTTATATATATCCTTTATATTATATCTATGTCTATTATTTCATGGAATGTTAGGGGTTTAAATTCCCCTGAAAGAAAATTGAATTTTTCAAAGTTATTGTTATCATATAAACCTAGCATTATAGGTATTTTAGAGCATAAACTTAAAGACAATAATCTAGCTAATTTTCACAACAGTCCTTCAAATAAATGGAATTCTATTCATAATAATTCTATTGGAGGGGGTAATGGTAGGATTATTGTAATATGGGATCCCAATATATAGGATTTATACCAGTACTCTCTTGTAATATATTCACTGTTGTTTTAAAAACAAAGGGGGTTTTCAGCTGAATGTGACTTTTAAATATGCTTCTAACATGGAAAAAGACAGACTTTTATTATGGAATAAGCTGGAACAGCTTAATAATAACATTCACAACTCTTGGATTTTAATTGGTGATTTTAATACAGTTATGAAGGCCTCTGAAAAAGGGAGGAATTCCAATTCCTTTTAGGAAATTAGAATTCTTCTCTAATTTTATGTTTAAAACTGGCTAACTAAGCATAATATTATAGGTAACAAGTACACTTGGAAATCTGGAGAATTCAGAAATATCAATTGTAAATTGGACAGAATTCTGGTCAATCATTATTTTTTAGAAAAATTTCCTAATTTTAGATGTTATACTCTACCCTAAGCTACTAGTGATCATACCCCATTACAACTTATATTTTCCTGAAATAGTATTATTAAAAGCAACTTCCCTTTTAGATTTAAAAATGGTTGGGTTTTTAATAAGGATTATAGAATGGTTGCTAAAAATAGTTTTCAAACATCTGTTTCAGGTTCTGCCCAATTTAAGTTTAGAACCATTTTACAACAAACCAGGGCCAATCTGAAAATTTGGAACAAAAATAGAAATAACAATGAAATCAATCAAATTAGAGAGGATTGTGTGAGATTGCAAAACAATATTGACCTTGATAGCTCAAACCCTATTCAAATTAATGAGTTTTTTCATATGCAAAAAAAGCTTGCAAATTCATTACATATTGAAGCTACCAACTTAAGACAGAATGACAAAGTAGACTGGCTTACTAATGGTGATCTTCCAAGTAAATTTTTCTATGCCAAGATGTCTAGTAGGAAGTATTATAATGACATAGGGAAATTACTCAATGACAATGGAATTACCATTAATGAAGCTTCTCAGTTAGAAAAGGAAGCTATCAATTATTTTTCTGATTTGTACAACTCTGATAGAAGCCCAGGTATGTTCCCCAATATTACTCTTAAATATTTATTGCATGATAATAGTGATGAAATTTTACTTGCTCCAATATGTCTAGAAGAAATTAAAAAAAGTATTTTACTGCCAAGGATGACAAAAGCCCTGGATCGGATGGCTTTGAGGATAAATTTTACAAAACTCATTGGTTGGATTTAAAAAGTAATATATTTGAGGCTATTAATGAATTTTTTTCCTCTGGTAGATTATTGAAAAATTTGAACCATACTTTTATTACCTTAGTGCCAAAAATTAAAAATCCTAACTGCCTTAGAGATTTCAGGCCTACTGCCTATTGTAATTTCTTTTATAAAAGTATTGCTACTATTTTAAGCAACAGAATAAAAGCTTTTCTAAAAAATTTAATTTCAGAAAACCAGAGTGCTTTTATCCATGGCAGATTTAATGCTGGAAATACACTTCTTGCCCATGAATTATTAAGAAATTTCAATCAGGCTGGGAATAAAAAAATGTGTATAAAAATTGATTTACATAAAGCATTTGATAAAATCAATAGAAATTTCATTATTTATATGATGAGACAACTAGGCTTCAATGAAAATTTTTGCAACCTAGTTAAAGAATGCATCTATAATGTAACTTATTCCATTCTCATAAATGGCTCCCCTTGTGGGTTCATAAAAAGTAATAGGGGAATAAGGCAAGGAGATCCTTTATCTCCTTACCTATTCACTATAGCTATGGAATATCTTACATTACAAATGGATAAGGAACAATTGAATAAAAATTTAAAACCAATTAATTCAATTATTCCTTGTATTATTCATCTTCTTTATGCCGATGACTTATTAATTTTTCTGAAAGCAGATGTTCACAATGCTGAAATTATAAAGAAAATATTTGATAACCTCAAAGATTATGCATGACTTCAAATTAATGACATTAAGAGCAAGATTTATTTCTGCAAATCATGCAGTAATATGAAGGAAATTCTTAGTGTATTAAAGTTTCAGCAAAGTGAGCTTCCAAATAAATACCTAGGGCTTCCTCTTAGTTGCAACCAAATCGAAGATAAGGATTGTGCCAAGCTTTATGATATCATTCAAGGTAAATTTGACAATTGGTCTAGCAAGCTACTATCAATTGCAGGAAGAGTTGAACTCACCCACACGGTCATCACAGCAACAGTCATGTATTGGATGCAATCTCACAATATCCCAATCAATACAATTGAAAAAATAGAAAAATTATGTGCTAATTTTATTTGGAGTGGTAAGAATCATAAGGTTTCCTAGAATACTATCACTAAAACAAAGAGGGCTGGAGGCTTAGGGATTAGAAAATCTTAAAGACTTAAATGAGGCTTGTAATTTCAAATTATTTTGGAAATTCATTGAAGGCAACTCTCTTTGAGAAAAATGGATGAAAGCCAATTATGTCAAATATAAGAACTTTTTGTCCATTCCAGTGGAAAAATACCATTCTCATACTTGGAAAGTCATTTTAAATTGCAAAGAAATTGGCACTAAATTATTAGAAAGAAAGTTCAAAAATGGAAAGCAAACTAGTCTTTGGTTTGATCCATGGATAAATGGAAAATCTTTGATAAATCTGCTTGGCTGGAGCAATCTTTATCAATTTGGGGAAGCAAATGCAAAAGTGGAAAACATCATTCAAAATTCACTTTGGAATACTCAACTACAGCTAGCAGCTTCTATTTTCAACTCTACAATTAGCAAAACAGAAATAGACCCAAGCCTCGAAGAAGACAAATGAATTTGGAAATTATCTATAAAAGGAAAATTCTCTTTTAAAAACACTTGGGAGTATATTAAAGGAGAGGAAGTGGGAGTAGATTGGTTCAAAACAATTTGGAATACAACAAATTGCCCTAAAATGGCTCATTGCACTTATTTCGCTATTTTAAATCGTCTGCCAATAAGGGACAGATGTGCAAAATGGAGCAAAAACAAAGAAAGCATCAACTGTCTCTTGTGTAAGAAAGAGCTGAAAATATTGATCATCTTTTCTTTGATTGTCCATATTCAAGGCACATTTGGTTTATTGCCAAAAACAAATTAAAACTCAATCAACAGTTAGTGCTCCAAAATATTAGAGACAGCATTCAACAAATTCAAACAACTTTCAAGGGGAACAAAAAGGAATTTGATAAAGCTTGTGTTGTTTTAACCACTGCAGTTTATTTTTTATGGAAAGAAAGAAACAATAGGCTTCATCAAAACAATGAAACTGACAGTACTCAATTATGGAAATCCATTGAATTAGAATACAATATCATTCTCCAAAAATCTTGCAAACCTCACAATCTCAGTATGCAAAGATTAAACTTAAGTGATTTAGACAACTATGAAAAAAGGGTTGAAGAATTCTTACAAAAGGGTAAATGTTCTTGTGAGAATTCCCTCCAAATAAGTAACTGCAGAAGGTTTAAAGCATCGACAGGTTACCAAGGCAACAATTTCTATGAAGCTAAAGCTGATGGCGGCCACTTCTTAGTCCAAACCAGGGAATATCCCTGCAAGGGATGCAAACAAAAACTTAATATTAGTAATATTAATTCAAATTTTGTTAATGACTCTAATAAATTGATTTTCTTACCTGATTTGAATAGAAGCTACCGCTCTTTCAACAGTGAGCTTGAGCATATTGATAATCCGCAACCCACAAGCATCAACAATAGATTAAGAGCCAACCAATCAGAGAGCAAACATATGCTTAACAACAATCACTTATCTGATGGGATACATAGAGATGGTACTTGCAGCGCTACTGATGGTGTCCCATATAATACCAGTATCATGAATGATACCTGCAAGGGAAGTAACAAGTCTCTTATCAATAATAATAAAATTAATTACAATATTATGAATTCTAATCTTATGTTTTCTTTACCTGATATGTATAGGAGCTACTGTGCTTATAACAGTTTACGCGAACATGAAAGGATGCTCCAACTGGCTATCAAAGACCAAAGATTAGGATTCAATCATTACAAGAGCAATATTAACAATCAAATTTATCACTTATCTGACTGGTAAAGAGGCGAAAGTAGTGGATGAAGGGACCAGAGATTCCAGCAAATATTGTTCATAGCAGCAATTTTCAGTCTTATACTGCTGAAGCTACTAAAGAGACTCAATCAGATCTTACTTTCAAAGCTCCAAGTCGCGAAGCTTCGACCATAGTTGCTGTTGATTCTCGAGAGCCTCAAGTTATTTTGGGATGCCAAAACCCTAGATCTTGAAGTTTATTCCAAAAATCTTCCAGATCCAAGGTCTGTTAAAGCTTCGAACAACAAAGCGACCACGTTTGAAGAAGCTGAAACAAAAACAACTCTCGAGAGTGATTTTTGCTCCATTTTAGAGCTTCATGGTTTGCAGCGCTCAACCACGAAGATTTGGAAGCCTCCTTAAGCCTTTTTCAGGCTCCAGAGATTTATTTTGTGATTTGTGTCGAAATCTATTTCTGCTTTCCACCATTTTCTTTTTCGTGGTGTTTATTGTTTAGTGGAGGCGCTAAATACCCTAGGTTGATTAGGGTTTGTTATGTGTTGTGTTTTGTTCGGGTTTTACCCTTTCGGGTATAACCGCTTATATGTACTTCTTGGGCTTGGGCCTTTTAATTAATCAATTTTCAAAAAAAAATTTACTAAAATTTTAACAACTTATAGGGTCCGTTCTTAACGAAGCGAACGAAACATTTGAGCAGGATATTTAAGCGGGGAAGTTGGTTGAAAGGGGAATGTGTTTTGAATGCGAAATGGGTATTTGAGTGGAGTATTTGAATGAGAGGAAAGGAAGAAGAATATAAATCAACAATCGTGATGTTAAATCTTAATGACACGTCCGACGCCAACACACTTTTTTCCAACTTTCTTCCAACGGCGCTGGGGAAGTTGGTTTGCCCGTTGGGGCGTCCGATGCGTCGGGTGTGTCACCAACGATAACGGGATGATAATAGATTGTGAATGGTACAATAGTGCTTTGTGATTGATGAGACAGTTTTGATTGCAACAAGTAGAAGTTTATACTATTAAACAAAAATAATTTGATGACAGAAAGCCCGAAATTAAAGAAGCTTCCCGATCGTATGCAGATGAAATAAAGTATTTCTGTTTTTGATATAAGTTTGATCAAGGAGAATATCATCACAAAATCTTGTCTATTTACTGGACAGAATTTTTTTTATTCAAAACTTCAGTGATATGTATGAAATTTTAAGCAGCTCATTGTCAATGGTGCCCTTTAGCCAAACTGAAACCATCAATACCAACTTCATTCATCCAATGTATTTTTCCATATCCAAGAAAAATTAGAATTGATCTATTGCTCAAAATTTTCGCAAGTGTAACCAAGCCGATTAAGCATTGCCCATCCGAATTCAAGCCAAGCCAACACAACACATCTACAACCAGTCTATTCATGACAGTCCACAGTCAATCTGGCTCTAGGAAAGTCTGTACACTCAACATCACTCCAAGTCTATATTGCATGTCTGCATAACTCAAGATAGCTACAAACAGCCAACTCAACAAACTAGACCGACTCAAGCATGACCCATCTTTGGCTCGGCTTCATCAAACAATTCCAAGCAGCCCATCCCGTCATCCCACAACTGGCCTGATACATTCCTTGCAACTTGGTCCTTGACAATATTTAGATTTTCTCAAGTGTCGTCAACAATCGACCGGCCAGCGCAACCCGGAAAAAGTCACTCATCCGTCTTGCCACTAGGCAAGCAAAAGTAAATGACAAGTTGTACAACAAACTGTACTAGGTACTGTAGCAAGTTGGCTAAAAGCATATCTTCGCATATAACATACTGTCAGCATTAAATGCACATTAAATGCAAAACATGCACCTGGTCGGAGGGACGATTGGCACACCTCACTGCCACACATTTCATCCCCCTTTAAAACTGTTGCTCAATTTTCTTGCAAGTAATTAGCAAGTCGATTAAGGCACAGTCTGGCCCAATAAAAGCTTGTCGAACTATTCTACAACCGGCACGCACAAGCCGATTCAAACTCAAGTTGGTCTCGAACTAGCCGATCTGCTCAGGCCTGGCTCAATGATGACCATCTCTCCTATGACGGCCCACTTTCAGCATGACTCCATGTCATCCCGTCCACTCAGCGTCATTTTAACTACCGGCCGGCATTATTTTCGGCTACCTCAATGGACAACACATCAGACGAGACTGGCTCTTGCATAACCCACCCTTGAGTCGAGTTCAGTATAGCCTATCCTAAGCAGCCCTCCCTATCATCTCACAACTAGCCCGACACCATCTCCCCAGTTTGGTCCTTAGCAATTCTCAATTTCCTTCACACCCTTCAATAGCTGACCAGCCAACTCAGTAAGCCTTGCCACATAAGCACACAAAAGTAAATGACAAGCTTTCTATCCATCTGTACAAAGCCCTATACCTAGACGGCTGAACTGATGTCTACTCCTATAGAAAGCCATCATCATTTAATGCGCGTTATGCAAAGTACGTGCATAGTACAGAGGGACGACTAGTATATTTCTCAGCCACACATCCCTTTGCATCTTTACAACTGTCTTCCATCAGCCTATGGGACCAGATCAATGGCCAGGCACTCTTCCTGGTTATTTTATAGTACAATCTCACTCATCCATCATTTATCTCGACTATTATAAATACCCCATGTATTGTCATTTCAAAAGAGCTGGAAAATAGAAGAATTTTGAGTACTGTACACAATTCAGAGCTATTCATACGTCATGTTCTTAATATTAGCTACTTTATTAGTTTTAAGTGCTTCCTTTTTCTTATTATTCTCTTGTAATTCCCTGCAATTGTAAGAGAGACATATAATAAGAAAACTTCATAGTGGATGTAGACAACTTTTCCGAATCACTCAACATCTGGTGTCATTTATTTTAATTGCTTACTTTATTACTCATTTTCATTTTTAAGCCTAGTATTTAACAAATAACCTTTGTTCTTCAAAATGCATTAATCTAATTTCAAGGTTGAGTAAAAAACCAATTAACATTTTGGTGCTAGAAGGAGGGCCTCCCCTTAAAAGCTCTCGCATTTTCATACTTTTCTCCTCTACATAAACCTGATCTGACTTGTTACCATGAACAATCTTCCGCCAATCAAAGGTAACAACTTAAACGGGAACAAAACCAATTGCAACACTCTCAATAGTGTTGTCTAACTCAATCTTGATATCAATGAAGAAATGTGGTGTGCCGTGATTCTGCAGGTAACAAATGCAGGTCAGTTAGCTCGCGAAGTGAACGGCTTGAGGACGCATTTAGATGCCCAAGCTATTGTGAATTTTGTCCCACCGGTTCCTCCTACGGCTGACCTAGTCGACCTGCCGGCTTACAGACCCATGCTTCCTGACATGTAACACCCCACCTCTATTCCCATATTATTCAAGAGTATTACCGAGTAATACTATTGAGTAACATAGAGAATGAGGCAATGTGGGTATGACACACATAAATATTCCCTTGGACCAATATTGAATACGTCACATAATATAAAATTACTCATTCGACGTAAACAGTATTAGTACAAAGTAATAAACACGTGTAGTGCCCAAGAATAGAACAATATACATAAATAAATCTCATAAAACAAAGAGTCATCAACACAACGATAAAATATAGTACATCATATATATCTGAGTGTGATATATAAATAAGTCAAATTCCCTTCAAATCTCAAATATATTTATATACAAGATAAACCCAAAACATATAATCTCATAATCCATACATACATGAGTTCGTATGATAGTATACAATACAGGTAACAATCTGATCTTCAACTAAGCCAAATAAGCACATCTGGTCACATCGTTCCTGAACTTGGAATGTCTCGGACTGACCTGAGTATTATATAATTAATAAATGGCTCAGACTATGTCTAATTCAAGATAAGAATATAAATAAAATCACAAAGAATAACATATATACACCACAAACAAAGACAACAATTAAAAAAAATTGTCAGAACAATTTTCTTCTTTAATGGGGACCCCTCCATCTTTGATTTCTCTTCCCGCTGACCCATCCCATCCCACTTCTTCTCTTCAACCTTGTCCTTCATCCCCTATCCTTGTACCTCCCTCTGCCACTTCCCTTCCTTCTCTGCCAGTCTCTGTTCCTTCTTCCATCCCATGTCCTGTCAGTGTTCCCTTAGTCTTTGCCTCATTTGTTGAAGCTTCCTCTCTTCTTCCTAAGTCTTCAGCTCCGATTCTCTCATCTCCTCCTTTGCTTACTCAAACCCATTCACAACTTGCTTGGAACTCTCTGTTCAAAGCCAAACCCAATAATGCTGGAAAATATGTTCCTCGTGACATCCAACTTGAGTTCAATGGTGATGCTATTGTGCCACCTGCAGAAGTTGTTAAGGCTGGAAACTCAATGTGGAAAGAATACCTTGTTGGTTTTTTTCTTGACAACCCACTACCTTACTCTACAGTATTGTATTACCTTAAAAAGGCATTGAAATTAAGGGGCTCTATTTCTGTCAAATCAGATGGGTTCCTGTTCTTGTTCAAGCTCTCTAATGAGGAAGATAGGAAGAGATTATCTGAATCTGACCCAGTTGTGATGAGGAATAAACTTTTTATAGTGAAGCCTTGGGATGAAAATATAGGCAATAGTTGTAGTAGCATCAAAGCTGTTCCTGTTTGGATTAAGCTATATAATATTCCATTGTATGCATGGTCACCATTGGGTATTAACTGGTTAGCATCAAGGGTTGGAAAACTTCTTTGTATGGATGCATCAACTGAAAAATTTGAACGTATCTCATTTGCTAAATGCTTAGTTGAAGTATATCCAAAGAATGATTTACCTGAAAACTTTACAGTTAAATTGCTTGATGGTTCTGATCAGATTGTGAATGTTGATTATTTATGGAAACCAGAAATTTGCACTATTTGTAAGGAGTTTGGGCATTTGGTTAATAGTTGCAAGAAAGTTGAATGTGAAGGAAATGTTAATCTATGTGAGAATAATGTGTAGCAAAAAACTAGTGATGTGGATCAAAACAAGGTGAAGAAGGGGAAAAACATAGACAAACAAGATAAAGTGAAGCAAGTCTGGAAAAAAGTTAATAACAATAAGGGAAAAAAAAGTTTTATACAAGAAGATTTGGAAGACACTTCATTGAAAAAGCCAGGTGCAAAGGAAAAATATGCTCATGATGGAAATGAGGAAAATAAAATTGAACTTGATGTAGGGAATAATATTCTCAGTGTCGACCGAGCTTGTACTGTTACCACACATAACATGTACAACTTGCTGCAAACTGATGAGAATGATCAAGGCATATTGGAAATACTTGATGAGGAGGAAGGTGAAATTACTAATGAAGTTAATAGTGAATATCAACACAAGGATTCTTCCTTGAATATCCCAACCTCTGTTGATGGTAATGAATCTAGAAACAAAGTTCTACCTTCAATAACTGTGGTGCAGCATATGCCTATAAATGTTACAACTAATTGCAGTAGTAGCAAGGAAGTTGGTATTGACACTTCTGATGTGCATGCACATGGTGATACTCTTGTATCAAATTTTGACAGTAACTGGCGCAAAACTTTTGAGTCTCAAGTTACTCATTTAATTACCTCCATGCACAGTTCTAATGTTGATGTTCTACCACCAGTTCCTCCTCATTATAATTTCTCTATTGAGTTGCCAGGTTGGCCTTTATGTATCCCCTCCCCTCTTCCTCAATCTGTTCCACCACCTGATCCTTCCATTTCAATCCCTCATCTGTCCTCCCCCCAGCTCTGCCTCTTAGGAAAATTGAAACTAGATCTCTTTCTGCTAAGAGAAGAAATAACTCCACCTTACCTCAATAATTATTTAATGAATAAAAAAATTGCTTCTTGGAATCTCAGAGGTGCCCACTGCAATTTGAAACTTGATCAGGTCAAAAGTATTATCTCCTTGTATGATATATGTCTCTTTGGTCTGCTTGAAACAAAGCTCAATCTTTCTTTATCCATTAAGGTTGCTGCATATATTAACCCAGACTGGGCCTTCCACCATAACCTCGAATCTGCATCATATGGTAGAATTCTAGTTATCTATGATCCTGCTATGTTGACTCTATCTCCAATTCTAATTTCTAGACAATACATTCACTCACATGTCCTTGATTCTCAAACCCAAACTTCCTTCTACATCACCTTTGTATATGCTGACAACTCTGTCTTATCCAGAAATTCTTTTTTCAACTCCTTGCCTCCTCTTAGACAATCTTCTCATCCCTGGGTTATTTTGGGAGATTTCAACTCCTGCTATGACTATAATGACAGATTTGGTGGTACTCCTCTTATCCCTGGAGATCTTGCACCTTTCAATCTTGCTATTTGTGAGTTTGACTTAATCTTGGTTAACAAGTCAGGAGCTAAGTATTCTTGGAATAACAGAAGTCGTAGCGGTGTTCGTACTTTCACAACAATTGATCATGCCTTTAGTAACTTCCAGGCTCTCAATTTATGGCCTTCCCTGTCTGTTTTCCTTCCTCAACCCATTCTATCCGACCACTCTCCATTGATTTTAACTCTTGATCACCATTTAAGAAGAGAAAAAAGAAGTTTTAAATTTTTTAATGCTTGGGTTAAGCATGACCACTTTCTTGTATTAGTTTCTCAAGTTAACTCTGAATTTTCTTGCTATGGTAATCCTATGTATAAGTTTTGCAGGAAGTTAAAAAGCATCAAACAAGCGATCAAACTGTGGGCTTCTACCACCTTTGGTACTGGCAGCCTTCTGTCTACCACTCTGAAGGAACAGTTGAAGAGACAACAAGACATAATGATGGAGCATCCACATGATGTGCATGCTGCTGCTGAAGAAGGAAAATTATACAAGGAGGTTAACAATGCTCTTATCTTGGAAGCTAGCATGAAAAGGCAACAATTGCATAAAAGATGGACTGATGAAGGCGACAAGAACACTAAGTTCTTTCATGATTCATTAAAGGTTAAGCATGCTAGAGATAATATTTTTAGCATTTATGATGAACATGGTTCTCTATTTACTACTGCAGATTCTGTTGACAAAGCGTTTATAGATTTCTTCTCTAATCTGTTTTGCAACTCTAATGGATTCATTCCTGATTTAGAACAAATCTCTTCTCTTGCCCTGCCATGCATTTCTCTTCAGGAAGCTACTTCTCTTATTAGGCCTGTCTCTGATGAGGAAATAAAGGCTACCCTATTCTCTATGAATCAGCAATCATCTGGTGGGCCTGATGGTCTTAATGTGACCTTCTTTATTTCAACGTGGAGTGTGCTAGGCCATGAGTTATGTCAAGCAATTCAAAATTTCTTTTTCAAATGCAAGTTACTAGGGGAAGTCAACTACACTAATATTGCTCTAATTCCTAAGGCTCTCCTCCTACCAGTGTCTCCTCCTTCAGGCCTATTTCTTGTTGTAATGTTGTATACAAATGTATCTCTAAAATTCTTGCAGCTCGTCTAGTCAGTGTAATGCCATCAGTTGTCTCAAGAATTATTAAAAGGTTATAGTAGAGGAAATGTGCCCCTGCTGCTGCTCTTAAAATTGATATATCCAAGGCCTATGACTCTATTCACTGGGCTTCTATTGTTAGGATAATGGCTGTGATGGGATTTCCTAAAAATTTTGTGTCTTGGATATTTGTGTGCATTTCCACACCTTCATTCTCTGTTGTAATTAATGGTAGACCTGTGGGTTATTTCAGAAGTAGTAAAGGTATACGACAAGGTGATCCTATATCTTCTTACTTATTTCTGTTGGTCATGGAAGTATTTACTGTTATCCTAAAGACTAGATATACTCAGAAGTTTATCAAGTTCCACCCTAAGTGCTCACATCATCAAATAACTTCTATTATGTTTGCTGATGATGTAATGTTGTTTACCAAACCTGAGTTTCCCTCCTTGAGTGGATTATTAGAGGCTCTGCAGTCTTTCAATTGTATGACTGGCCTTTCAATAAACCAAGCCAAATCTTCCATGTTAGTTGCTGGTGTTAGTGACGTTCATGCTGCTGCTTTATATTAACATATTGGTTTCTTCTGTATGGATACTGATATGAGGTATCTTGGTCTTCCCTTAATCTCTAAAAGAATTACAAATGCTGACTATTTACCCCTATACAATAAAATTACTTCTGTCATGTCTGCGTGGGTTAATAGGCATTTGTCTCAAAGTGGTAGGCTTGTGCTTATTAAATCAGTTATTTTTTCCTCTCTAGTCTATTGGGCTCGTTCTCTAATCCTTCCTACCAAACTATTGCATCTGGTTAGGTCTGCCATGAATAGATTTTTTTGGACTGGGAGTATTCACAATAAGAAGTTGCTGCCTTGTTCATTTTCAAAATTTGAGACTTCCTTGAAACTGGGTGGGCTTGGAGTTATTAATGCAAGGAAGTGGAATATTGCAGCGATTAGTAAACATTTTGATGACCTTATCAATAAGAGAGGAAGTTTATGGGTTAATTGGACATGGCATTACAATATAAAGAATAAATATTTTTGGTGTACGGATATACCTCAAAATTGCAGCTGGAATTGGAGAAATATGTTGAAGCTAAGAGATGTTTACCTGCCTATGATACAATATCAAGTTAATGCTAATTCTGCTGTTAGTTTATGGCATGAACCTTGGGTTAGAAAAGGTCAGATCCTATCTAAAGTGTGTGACTATTCTCAGATTATACAATCTAGAATACACTGTGATGCTAAGGCCAATGAATTTTTACATGAAGGAAAAATGCAGATGCCATACAATAGTAATCAGACGATCAGGCAGCTGTGGAGTGATATTCATCATAACTTCTGCTCTGCTAATCAACTTGACTCTGTAGCTTGGGACATGAAGCAACACTCTGTTAAAGGTGTCTTCAAACATGTATCTGCTAATGCTCCATTGCCTGCGTCTAGGTGGTTCTCTGTTATCTGGACTAGTGACTCTGTTCCTAAAGATAACTTGATGTTGTGGAAAGTTATAAACCATGCTTTACTGACAAGAAGTGTATTGAACAAGTACGGATTGGCTTGTTGTCCTCAGTGTCTGTTTTGTGAGTTGCATGAGGAAACTACTGAACACCTTTTTTTTAATTTCCCAGCTCTTAATTTCATGCTGATTAGAATCATTTGCATTACTGGGCTTAACCTATCCTCTGTTAATTCTAATATTATCTGGAGTATTATTTATAAAGCTACTAGATGGAGAAATGATGGAGCTAGAGTGTTAGCAGTTTGCTTGAAAATATATTTGAGTGTCATTTGGAGAGAAAGGAATGCAATAGTTTTTGAAAATCAAAGAAAGAATGTTGAAGTGCTTTGGTACGAAGTTAGGTCTGGTACTTTCAGGCAATTGAAGAACAGTAATAGACCTTATCATGATGAATTGACTCTCGGTTGGGCCTGCTAGTCTGTTGTTTTATCCTTTGTAATTTTCTTTGTCTTTTTTCCAATTTTCCTTTTTGCTTAGTTCAGGCTAGATTGTACCTTTTTATTGTCTTGCAATAAAACAGGTAGGGGTCCAGTCAACCTCGCTGGCTTTGCCAAAAAAAAGACATCAATTAAATGAATATTAAAACATCCACAACACATCGTACAACATCCATAAGACATCAAACATCTAAACATCTATAAGACTTCATACACATACAACAAACATCAAACATCCACCACAAACATCAAACCACATACAACATACATCCATCGCACACATCTCACAATCGCACACCTACACGTCACACACATCATGCCTCAAACATCAAATTTATTTATATTTATTTAGCAGTATTAAATTTATTCATTTTATTCTTCATTTATATTTTTATTACTGCTACTGCTACTGCTACTGCTATGTGTTGTTATTATTGCTACTATTAGAAGCCGAGTCTACATCCGAGCCTCGCTATTCTCAGATGCAAAGGAAGACCATACTCATAAAGATTTTATGAGCTCCTCACAAGTCTTAAGATGCATAATACATCGCATCCTTGCTTCCTCGTTCCTCTCTCTTATCATTAACCTTATCACCTAATTCTAAATTCGTCCAGTTGGCCCGTGTAGCAGACTGTGACCATGCAACGATGGGGCCATATCGCCACAACCATTAGGGAGCTACCTCATGGTCGATCAAGCTAGGATGGAGCTAGCAAAAACTTCTGGTCGTCACCTCTACTTTGGTACTTTGCATACCTCATACCACAAATAAGTGGAGATAATCATATTCCCGCTTTATAATAAAAAAAGGAATAATATAATTTACCTCACATGTCAAGTTAGAAATCTAAATAATATCGATCAATATTTGTGTATAATATAGAATAATCCATTAATATCCAAGTAATAAATACTCAGTCTTCAACGAATTACCCGACATTATACTTGTGTAGAGTAAATAAATATACCTCACACGGATGTCCCATACTGTTCAAGAAAATATAATTTTATACACGACACCCTCTAATAATCAATATCAAATAAATTTCCACTTCGCTAATTACTTCACTCTCGCTTAAATCGTTCCCTATTTCATTATTTTTCTTTTTTATCACTTTATAATTCAACACAACGGGTAATTACAACTTCATGTCGTTCGTAGTAAATAAGTCAAAAACATCCATACACACATCAATATATTATTCAATTCATGATTAACGAGATGAAGGATTGGTTGAAATATATTTCACTTCATTTTCCTACTTTTTATAGAAACATTTCAATTTTTTTCCATCTTTTTGTAAAATGCTTCAATATCAAGTTAAAAACAAAACCTCTTTTATTTATTTCTTCATCTTTTAAAATAATCAATATCAATTCTCTTATTTAATTCCAAAATCTCATATTTAAAAATCATATATTTAAAAAAAACTTATTTCGTTTCAAAGGAATATCTATTCCAACTCGCTAATAAAATTTTAAAATCTCGAAAATATTTTTATTTCAATTTCTACTCTAATAATAATATGGAAATACTTCAAATGAATTTATATTTTCCAATTCCTTTTAAATCTCTATTCCGAAAAATATCCTCGATTCAAAGATATTTGTAAATCCATATATACAACTTCAAATTCATTATTTAAATCCTCATTTATTCTCTAATACTTCTTTTAAAGATATTAATCCATCAAACTAAAATTCCATTTCAAAAATAATATGTATCTCTTCTAAAAGTTCACTTCATTTTATTTATATGAAATCTCCATAATCGAAAATTTTCATTCAATAAATAAAATAATTTGCATTCATCTAATAGTTATTTCAAAAATATCATTTATAAACCATCTATCTTTTAATTCAAATTATTCATCATTTTAAAAATATATATTTCAAACTTCATTTTAGAAATAACCTCTAAATATTTTTATAATCACTGGTAAACAAAATATAAATCTTTAAAATTCCCGGGTTTTATCAAAATCTCAAAATTCATCATTTTCCAAACATCAATTAATAAGCACATCCCTTTAATTTTATAATCTACAATAGATAAATATAAATATAACTCGTCATCTATCAAATAATTTTAATTCACAAAATATTTAAAATTATTCCACTTATAAATTTTTCCCAAAATCATCCATTTTTCAATTTTTTTCCATTAATCCCAAATAACCTCATCATTAAGTTAAAACATCTTTCTAGGATTTGCTATTTATTCTCAAAATAATCTATTTGTTCAAATCTTCATTTGTTAATTCATTTGCCTAATTTTCGATTAATTTCAAAAGTCGATCCATTATTTTCTAACATCTATTTCCAAATTAATTAATTTATTTAAATCTTGATTTTTTTCATTTATTTACTTCTTTTCCAATTAATATCAAGAGATGTGTTCAACTAATATCATCATCAAAATCGACCAATATACACATACAAAAATTCTTAATCAAAACATGCAACGATCATTCAATCCATGTCATCTAATAAATTCAACCAATCAATCAGTTTCAACCAATCAATTGGTATTCAACTAAAATCATCAATGCAATAATCAACAAAAAGCATATAAGGTAACCCATAGACTATAGTTGTGAGTAAATAGAAATTTACTTACCTTAAATTCCAAGCTACCACAGTATAAGGTCGCTACCAAACCCCACAACACCACGACCAATCCTCTTAGTGACCACTGCCACATTCCATCGCCATCTTCCTCTTGGAAAAACGCTCTAACTCCACCTTCAACCCATGTTCTCACCTGCAATTGCACATACAACTACCTCAACCATCATAATGCAACCGCTTCTCCTTTAATTACCACCATCCACTACCTAACCACTATCGTGCCTAGAAACAACATACACCTCGAACAAGCTAGCAATGCATGCAGCACACCTCGGCCCAGCTAGATGTTGTTAGTTCCTCCTTGAAGGTTTCCATCGCTCCAACTCACGTCGTCAATTCCACTAGGTCGCGCGATTTCAAAACCTTTTTTTTGAAACTGTCGCATGCTTCAATCCTTGCATGCCACGATGTCACACTCCCATCAGGTAGCGATTATGAAGTCGTGCCTTCCCTCCTCCATGTTCGTCGATGGTAGGCGTAAAGGATTATGCATATTTTTAGTCTTAATCGCGCCTTTTATTTTCTAGGGATTAGGGCTTCAGGTGTTGAATACCAAAGAGGAAGGAAAGGCATGGACTTGTATTAGAAAATAAGGGAGAGTTCTGGACACAAAAGCGAAAGAATGGGTTTGGGTGAAAGTGGTTTTGTTCCCAATAATCTCAATCTATTCATTTCTCTTTATTCTCTTTTAATTAATTCTTGTATATATTTTTAAATAAATTTCCACCCAATATAATTTGATTAACATTTTATTCTATTAACTGCATTACGATAATTTGGCAACTTTATTCAATTTCAATATATTATTCGAAAGGAATTTATGGAATCAAAATCTTATTATAAAAAAGAATTTAATTAACAAAAATTTATTTTCAAATATAATCATCATAATTAGAATTTATACACTATTTATTTTAATTTTTTTTAATTAAACAGTATAGAAAGCAGGGCTATTTCACGATGCATATGTACTTATGAACACTGTTGATGGCCGGGACAAATAGTGCCTGAAACCCCGCTTTTGGATGTTCAGGCTCATCCTAGAAAGGTATGATGTGTGCATGCCTAGCCAAATTGATATCGTCCTAGATGTGGCTGCACCTATAGAGCCAAGATATTATCATTCCCTTTCAACAGAACGACCATCAGTTTTCGATCGCCCACGAACTTCTGCTTTAGACTATTTCAATGGAGGTGCCCTTACCATCGATAAGGTGCATGTGGCTCTCTCGACACACTCCGGATCCCATAAGGGTGTGACTAGGAAAAGATCAAGGAAGGGCTGATACTGCATTCCAGGTCGCCCTCCGTGCAGAGGGAAATATCCCATATGCATCATGATTATTCTCCATCTCATCGCCAATCTCCTACTCCGCCCAAGCACAGGCCGAGTCCTCAGCTAATGATTGGCTAGAACATCCCTCAAAAGACTAATGTAGGCCTCAGGGAAGAAATACATATCCTCCGCTAACAACTCAGCAGAATGCAAGCTCGAAATACCGGTGGAGAATCATTCACTGATGACGAGAATAGAGAGCCGCTCTCCAATGAAATTCTGAACACTTATATCTTTCGACAGTAAGCCTTATTACCTATTGATAAGTATGATGGGGGTGCTAACCCATCTGACAACATCACTGCTTTCAATTCCATCACCCATGTCGGTCAGCTTTCCGACTCAAAAAAATGTTTGCTCTTTCCCTCCACTCTTACAGGACTAGCCTCTTATTGGTTCTTGCATCTACGATCGGGAAGCATCAGTTTGTGGGCCCAATTGTGCGCAAATTTCAAGACTCATTTTTTCACTTGCAGAACCCATGTGATGATAGCTAGTGAGCTAGGCAACAACAGACAGGGTTCTTTAGAAAGCTTGCGGTCGTTGTTAACCACTTTAATAAAGATCCGACTTGGGCTAGGGGTGTGGACATGAATAGCATGGTCGTGACACTATGTTTTGGCATCCGATACAAGTTGAGAATGTGGAGGGAGCTCCAAAAGCAGCTGGCTACATCCCTGACCGAATTTTATCAATGAGCAAATGGTATAATGAGAATGGAAGATGCAGATCTTCCTAGCAGTGATAATAAAGCAAGGTGTCCTAACCAAGCACCAACAACAATAACCGAAACAGTGGTCGTCGGGCTGAAACCAAAAGGAAAACAGAGGTCAGCACTCAATACAAGCCCAAGTGTGATAGTTACACGTATTTGAACCGAGACATCGTAATGTCTATCTCGCCACCCAGGACCGAGTACAACTTCAAAGACCCAACACCACCAGAATGGAAAACGGGAGGAATCTCGCGGTAACAGTAACTACTATGAGTTTCATCAAATCAATGACCACTCTATAGTAGAATGTTATGTGCTTAAGGATGAGATGTAATATCCCCCATTTTAAGGCCCGAAACTAAGCGCTATGGATGTTGCAGTCATCCGTACTATGAATTGTTGTTGACAAAATGAGATATATTAATTGTGTGTTTGTGTATATATATATAACATCAGGATTAGAAGAATATGAAAATTTTCAAAACCCATTTCATTATTAAATTTCATATTCATTACATAATCCGATTACGTAATCTCATCGATTCCACGTTCAGAGAAATATAATAAATACAATTATATTCCAAGAGCAACATACGAAGATGCCCCCTTGGGTGATCAGAGTCTAACTACTTGACAGTTATAAATCCTGTCATCACGTCCATTTAACAAAGCAAAGACTTTAAACCACATAGTGGAAATAAACTTCTAATATTAGCTAGTTTGCCTCCTGCACGTCTTCGGAAGCGTATTCGTCTAACCTGAAATTCCCTACTCCCGAGCTACTCAAATGAGTACCCGAGAGTTTAGGGGGGAAAAAACTTTGGATTAGACAAAAAGTCTGGTATGAATAATAATATGCCATCTTGAATCATTATAGATATCTAGAGATACCACGTCATAAGCAGAACGGATTTTCCTCTTACTAGTATCTTGTCCAAATATGTCAATCATAAATCATGCACCTACAACCACATTGGTTAGAACATCATAACATAATCATATGCAGGCATACAATGTGGGTAAGTCTGACTAATCTATCTTCATAGGGTTATGCATTCCCACAATCTACCCAATCTCATAAAATGGACTATATATCCCTAATCTATGGACCATCTATCTAAAATTAAATGGACTATCTGTCTCAAATCAAATGGACTATCCATCTCAACTCATGTGGACAACCCATCACACATCTCATATAGACTATCTATCTTGGGTCATGTGGACTATCCTTCACACTTATCATAGTTTTCCTAGGGTTACTATGAACCTATCAAGAATCATATGGACTGTCTGTCTCATATATCATGTGGACTATCCATCGCACATATCATAGTTTTCCTAGGATTACTATGAACCCATCAAGAATCGTATATTTTTGATCAGTTCAAGGTATGCTAACACAATTGATCTATCTATTCTTTTGGATGCAATTTTACTCACTCAAGAGTTAAGTCTGGCCATACTCATTACTGGGACAACCTAACTGGTAATTCTACCCCCTCAAATCCCAAAATGAAATGTTATTCCTAATAATGTGAGTATGAAAATGATAAATATACAAATTTAACCGATCAAATAATAATAACAACATGTAACATCATTTATCGAAGAATGTTCAATCAATAGTCATATGCATCACAAAATTACTTAAGTAATAATTTCCTTTGGCAAATTCATGTAAAACTTAGGCTAAATACCATCTTATTTCCTTGAAAACATTTATCTTTACATATGATAAATCCCTAAAATCATTCTTTATTACAAGGAAAACATAGCCCCTTTTTAGCTAAAAACTTATGCCAAAATACAATCACTTTTAATTTCCCCCTTTTAATCGTTTAGTATCAAAATGAGGTTGTTGTACCTCTAAACCATATGGCTTATCGAACCATTAAATAAAGCAATTTAATTTATAAACATACGGCATCTACGCCGTTAGAATAGGATATCGACTCTCTAAAACAAATTGAATTGTAAAGCATATTGCAATAATGCTGAAATTATATGGTTATTGACCTTTTGAAATACATAGGCTATCATGCCTTTAAAACATAGCTTTTGGTTTGCAAAACATAGGGTCATCGTGCCCATAAATCATAGGTGTCTAATTTGTAAACATATGACATCAATGTTGTTTACCCGCTTTTTGACCAAAGCAGCTAACTTAAAACAAACCTAGAGGACTGATACAAAGTTGGATTGGCTTAAAATTTTGGGAGAACATGAAATGCCCCAAAAATTTTGAGGAAAAAAAATTTAAAACAATTCAGTTTTTAAAAAATATATATATATTGGATCAAATGTTGATGGAGTTTCTGGACTGAATGATGTGCAGGGATATGTGTGCATATGCACACTGAAAATGGCACAGGGAGGAGATTTAGAAATTTTCTGAAAAAATATATATATAATAATGATAATAAAATAAATAAACAAAGGGAGGAAGCATTTCAGATATGATCTTGAAATGTGAATCATTGATCAAATTAAATATTTAAAATAAAGGATAAAATTCTTTATTTAAGGCATTGGAATGTAACTGAAGCATAACCCAAGTTAAAAAAATGAAATATGTGCTTAAACATATTTTCTGTGAAACAGGGGGGAAATTAAATAAAATAAATATTTATTTACCTATACATATGTATATTTTCTGTGAGAAGAAATATATTGAAACTGAGCAAGAAAATAATGATAACATTAAAATAGCATGAAATATAAAATAAGTAAGTACATTATGTATGGGCAAAAATAGGAAAATGGGGATTCCCATAAATAAACAATTGTGCTTGGTCACACTTTTAACATGATTTAGGTAGACTGGCCATTTTCTGAAAAAGTAGGAAAAAGAAAATGCTGCCTTTAACAAAAGAAATATGGCCGGGGTAACTGAAAATGGGAATGTTAAAATATAAATACAAAATGCATGATATTGGTCAGGACAAAAATGGAATTTTGTTTGATAAAACCCTAGTAAAATGCTTATAAATGAGTAGTTGTAGCCAGGGGAATCAGTTTACCCGAGATACTTAAAATAAGAAAGAAAACATCTAGAGGAGAAAGAGAAAATAATACTCAGGGATTTTCTGGATTAACTAGAAGGAAATATTTAGGTGAGTAACCTCACCAAATTAATGGCATTAAGACCTGAGATGAGGCAGCCAATTCTAATATTGTTATTTGCTTATTTTTAGTTTTGTTGAATATGGTTTTATCAATGTTCTTTTGATGTTTTTGGGTCTGTCATGATTTTATTATGGATGTTTTGGGTGATCTTTGATCTATTGTGATGTTTGTCTTGGATGTGCAACTTACTGTTTTATTACACCCAGAAAAGTTAAAGCATAAAACCTTAAGATCAAGGCAAGAATATTCACAACTGATCTGGATCTATGGCATGAAAAATTTTAATAGGAGAAAACATTATGAGCTGTATTATACTATGTATAAGTGTTGAGGCTTAGAACAGTGTATTAGGGGTGTACTTGAGTGCTGAACCCCTGATCAAAAAAAAGGGGGAAAAAGAAAAATAATAAAACCCACAAGTTAAAATTATGGTTAAGCTAGATTGTGAATCTGGTTCAACCATAGTTACTTGCAGATCAAAATAAACCCAACATGCCATATCTCTATTTATAGTTGTAAAGATTCTTGTATGGATCTAAGCCCCAGATATCTCTTGACAACATCATTAAAAATAATTATTTATTTGTTTCTGGAAATTATGCTTACAAGATGCATGAGATGCTTTCATGAATGTAGTGGCATTTTTCATCTAATTATCTGATGATAAAATCAAACAAATGCTTCTAGTAGATAAACTAGGGATAATGAGCCAAGAAGGCTGCTGGAATGCTTGTTATATTTGAAGTATGCAAGTTGGCACATGGTTTGTTTAAGCCCTGAGATCTTTGTGCAATAATGTGAATTAATTTATTGCAATGTGTCCCAGTGATTCCTTAATAGCAGATGAGGCTGAAACATAAATTGACATGTATATACTTATAGGTAACTCCTAAACTAGGAAGAAAAAGGTATGAATGTTACTCAGATTTGTTGAAATGGAAACATGGTTACTCCAGAGCATCTAAGTACTGTAGATTGATGTGAATGAATGAATGATTATGATTGTGCAATTAGTTGACTTATGAAGTTATTACACTTACATGACCGTCTAACCTGGAACATAGAATATAGCTGCTTTGATAAGTTACTCAAGTAACTGGCTAAAACTTATGCATCATTCAATTGCTTAATATCATGAATATAATGAAGTTATTCATACCAGATCATAGATCTGACCCTTGTTTGCTCATGGCATATGGGGGTGTCTCATTTTAAAAATGAGGCAGTCACTAATGCTCTTTCAGGTAATGCTGGAACTAAGTAGAAAATGAAGTTATGGCTAATGAGAAGGAGTGAATGAACATGCTAGCTAGTTTTAATAAGAGCCTATGATGATTTTATCTGCATGTATTCATGAGAGAATTATGTTTGAATATGTAATGAACTTCCTTTGTTTGATTAAATCAGTAGTTAGTTAGTTGATTTTTGTTATGTGATAGAATTTGAAAATCTGAAGAAGAAGTGTATTTACATTTAAGTAACCTTCATACAAAATTTGTAACCTGATGTAGCCAGGTTTGAATCATTTAAAGTCACTAAGCTTTGAAGTAAAAACCTGACTTCAAATTTGAAGTATATTTCAGACATTTAGTTGTTTTATTAAAGTATTTTGCAAAAGAACTCAAGCTCATTTGTGTGTGTTGCTTTAAGAAATGAATTTTTCTGAAGAAAGCTTTTAGCACTTGATAACTGAATAACATTTCAATTACCATGATCAAGTGTGTGGTTAGCACAGCCATATGGTTCAACCAGCTTCAAAAGAATGGGGTCTTGGTTGAGCATGTTGGTCTGCAAGTTGAGAACAAAAAGTATTTTACATCCTTTTGTTAAATGTTATGTTAAAATCTCCTTCAAATGTTACATGGCAAACATGCATTTAAAACTGATTGGTATTATTATTTCAGGAAGAATTTTGAATTCAAAATCTGGTTCACTTGAAACAAAGTGGTTGTTCTTTTAAAAATAAAATAAACATTTTTAAAGTCCAGTACTTTTGTTATAGAAAACTTAGAAATCAATAACATAAATGAACTACTTATGTTATGTCAAATTGTATAAGTAAAGAATAAGAGAGGCTTCAAAGAAAATACATAAATTGAAAGTGATAAATGCAGATATCATTTTCTGGTACTTAGGCAAATAACAAACATTTGAACTATGCAAAAGAAAAATAAATAAATGAACTCTTGTGTTCTAAGATTATCTGGAAAAAAAACATAGTGAACATAATCAAATCCAAGTATGAATAAATATGAACAAAATCCACTTATATAATGTAAAAATCAAAGAACATGGGAATTCAAATTATGAGTAGGTCCATTTCAAATTCAAATCAGACAGACTGGCTCTTGTCAAAATAATAATAATAATATACTCTGATTTTAAATAAGAGGAACACATATATCATCATATGTATGTGTATATTTCTATGACTGAACTGATATGTTTATATTGGTAGAAAATTTAAATCCATAACACATTGTTTGAAAAGAAAAATGACCCTGAGAAAATTAAACTAAGTTCAATTGAACAAGTATTCAGTAAGAAAAAAAAATCCTTGTGAAATTAAGGTAAAATTGGAGGGTCATTTCAGAACACTTAGAAGACATAAATGAAGGCACCCACCAAAAATGGGCTTGATTAGATAAGGCTAGATGGATCGCTAGCAACCTAACTAGATGGATCGCTAGCAGTCCATGTAGATTGGGCCCCACCACTTGAAATTTTTAAGGTATGTCCCAGACACTCTCTAGAGTGTACTTGCAAAGTTTCGTCTGATTTTGTCAAGTTTTGAGTGAGTTATGAATGATACTTCTAGACCAGATGACTCATGAAGACGGATGATCAAACAAAATCCAAACGAGTTGATATTTGGACAAGGCATTCAAATAGATAAAAGGAAGGAAACCCAAAATGGTATACTCAAAGATAGTTTAAGGGCATGGATAGCCAGCGATCCATCACCCATGGATCGCCAGCGATCCATCATGTTAGCTCGGGTCGTCTTGAGTTTTTCTGGACTTCTTCTTAGCACCGAGTAGAGGTTCTGACAAGTCGGCCTTGGCCCAACTACTATCCTAATCCTATAAATACAATCCTACCTGCAACACAAAGAGGATCTTCTAAATTGGCTACTGGAACTCTGTAGAGATTATTCTTCACTCTTCTCCTCCCGCACAATAGTCTTCTCGGGGTTCACTGTGTCTCCAGTGAACTCTTGTACTTGTGACTTGATCTAACCTAGGATATTCAATCATATTGTAATTTGATTTAGCCTGTAACATCAGTCATTTAATAAAAAGTTATAAAGTGGATGTAGGCTTCATTAATAGTCGAATCACTACAAATATCTTTTGGTCTCTTTACTATTTCTACTCTTTTTACATCTATTTTCTATATTATTGCTCAGACAGAACATGTTTGATGATTTCACAGACTCATACCGGGTATTGATCCATTTTTGGGTTAAAATTTTGGTGCTTTCACTGAGAATCTTGAACGAGATATAAAGAATTGAAGTTTGGATCTAAGATTTAGAGAAGATGAGTAGGCCTAATACTAGATCTAGGGCTGTAGCAAGTCAACCGGAGCCTGGGGGCAGCCAGAAGGTGTCCTCAATTTCTCATCAACCCATCTATGTGATTAGAGAAGAAATGGAAAGGATGATGAAGGAGATGTAAGATGGGATCTTGTCTAGGCAACAAGAGATGATGGATAGCTTCTTCCAGAGGATGGAGCAGCAAGGGATAGCAAGATTTGCAGGTAATATGAATCAAACTCTGAGAAATAACAATAAGAGCCGCTGGAGCTAGATTGGAACAGGATGGAATTTTGCCTCCACCTAGAACAACCGATACTTGGGGGCAACGCTAGAATCAACAAAAGGACCTAATGCAGGAGCATCTGGAGTTAGAGCAAAATAAACTAAACAATGCCCACACGACTTGGGGGCACGATAGATTTGGATATAGGATGAGCTTTAACACCTGGAACGGGTGATGTTGGAGCTAGAGTAGCCAATCAGAGTACGAATATATGACCACATGAGCCAAAACCAGAAGCCCACAGTTAGAACAGGGGGCAGGTTCGTTCCTTACTCTATGCCTTCTACCTTTTTTGCCTTTAATAACCTCGAACTACTTACAAACGCACGAGATCTAGATCGGTCTCTAGGCACGCTCCGAGTTTGATGTCTAGGATGAACATTGAGGATTTTTACTTGTTTTGATTTCTACTTGTATTGATTTCCACTTGTTTTGATTTCTACTTGTTTTTTTTCGCTTGTTTTGATTTCTACTTGTTTTGATTTCTGCTTGTTTTGATTTCCACTCATTTTGATTTCTATTTGTTTTGATTCTTTCTTGTTTGATTTCTACTTGTTTACTTTGGTTTGTACTTGAAATTTTGATTTCCATCGGAGAGTGATGACTGATACTGATCGCTTTAGTGTCCCGACACGGGATCGGAGTGCAATGATATTGATCGCCTTAGAGTCCCGATATGGGACTCAAGTGCAAGGAGCAAGTTCCCTTGCCAGAAAAGCGAGTGGATGGACTTGTATGATATTGATCGCCTTAGAATCTCGACACAGGACCGAAGTGCAAGGTGCAAGTCTCCTTGGATGGACTTTTACGATATTGAATGCCATAGAATACCGACTGAGGAGACGGGACCGGAGTGCAAGAATTAAGTCCCCTCACTGGAGAGTGAGCAGATGGGCTTACTTAATCCCCTTAATCTAACAAACAAACGATTCAGAGAGATCGTCCCCTTAACTTAAAACATTAAACGATCCAGAGAGATCACGCATTAAACTAAACATTAAACAATCCGTAGAGATCGCACATTAAACTTAAACGATCAGGCGAGATCGAGCCTTAAAAAAGATTTGATTTAATAAAAGGATTTGAATGCCTTATAAATTGAATAAAACTGATAAATCCTGGATGAACACAAAATGATTTTGATATATGATGTGATTTTGATATATGATGTGATTTTGATATATAATGTGGTTTTGATATATGATGTGACAACTCTGAATGAGAAGCAAAATGATAATGATGTAATCCCGAATGAACATGGGACAATTAGAGATATGTGATGTAATTGGGGATATGTGATGTAATTGGACATATGTGATGTAATTGGAAACACATGATTTAAAGCCAGAGTCTAAAGTCTTAGGCTATAATAGGTTTGAAACGACTTGTGATTGACAAGAGAATCTGAAGGAACTGGACGATTCACCTAGGCCGAAGCAGCTGGAAAGCTAAACTATCGAAGACCGGGGATAGGAACTTGTTCTTAAGTAAAGCACACCTTTCATTCAAAAGGCGTACTTTGGGGGCAAATGTTTACCCGCTTTTTGACCTGGAGAACACATGCAGAGTTGGATTGACTTGAAATTTTGAGAGAACACTTAGAAGACATAAAAGAAGGTACTCACCAAAAATGAGCTTGATTAGATAAGGCTAGATTGATCGCTAGCGACCTAACTAGATGGATCGCTAGCAATCTATGTAGATTAGGCCCCACCACCTAATTTTTTTTGTTAGGTCTTGTACACCCTTTAGAGTGTACCTGTAAAGTTTCGTTTGATTTGTTAAGTTTTGAGAGAGTTATGAATAATTCTTCTAGACCAGATGACCAATGATGACGGATGATCAAACAAACTCCAAACAACTTGATATTTGGAAAGGCATTCAAATAGATAAAAGGAAGGCAACCAAAAGGATAGACTCAAAAATAGTTTAAGGGTATGGATCACCAATGACCCATCACCCATGGATTGCTAGCGATCCATCATGTTAGCTCGGGGTGCCTTGAGTTTTTCTAGACTTCTTCCTAGCACTGAGTAGAGACTTCTGGCAAGTGGCCTTGGCCTAACTGATCTCCTATTCCTATAAATACAATCCTACCTGCAACACAAACAAGATCTTCTGAACTGGCTGCTGGAACTCTGCAGAGGTTATTCTTCACTCTTATCCTTCCACAAAATAGTCCTCTAGGGGTTCATTGTGATTCTCCAGTGAACTCTTGTACTTGTGACTTGATCTAACCTAGGATATTTAATCATATTGTAATCTGATTCAGCTTGTAACAGCAGTCAGTTAATAAAAAGTTATAAAGTGGAAGTAGGCTTCATTAACAACCGAACCACTATAAAAATCTTCAGGCCCCTTTACTATTTCCGCTCTTTTTACATTTATTTTCTATATTATTGCTCTATCAGAACAGGGCTGGTGCTTTCACAAACTCATAATGGGTGTTGATCCATTTTTTGGGTTGATAAATGCCGCAAAACATAGATGTAGAATAAATAGGTGACAAGGGGTGTCAGGTTTAAAACAGTTAGGGGATACTGATCCTTTGAACACTAGAGGTGCCGGGCCCTTAAAAACTTAGGATGCTGAAGTATAAAAAGCTTGAGGGTTCCGAACCCTTAATTAAAAGAAGTTGTCGAACCTTTAAATGAACAATATAAAGTCCCGAAACCATATGATACCAAGCCTCTATAACCTTGAGATACCGAACCCCTAATCAAAGAAGGTGTCGTATTTATACTGAACCGATACATCACATACCTACTAGGTAAATATAACATGTATCAACCCAAATAGATGTCAAACCTATAACTTCGATACATCATATAACTAGCAAATAGGTATTCCATGTATCGTCCTTTACAGATGCGGAATATATATGAAGCAGGGGTATCGATTCTCTATCATGGCATTTCTGTAATTAAAATAAAAAATGTTTTATTTCCTTTTAAAGCCAATTCTTTCCACCAACTCTCACCTCTCGTCAAATTATAATTCGTTCACAAAATTCTTTTTCATTTTCTTTTTTAGAAATTGTCGGTAGACTATGTTCTACCTCACCAAAAGAACTTACAAACCCTTATGATTAATATTATTAATTAATATTGATTAAAATCTTTTCTTGCATAACAAATTCATAGAAAATCATAATCACTTGGAAAAATCCCCAAAAATCACCAAATTTTTTAATTTCCATCTTCTTTCACATAAAATAATTTTGGGGCCAAATATTTATTTAATTATTTTTAATAATTAAATCCTAAAATAAACATATTTTTCTCTTAGGAAATTCATAAAATATTTATGCGAATTTGGAAAATTATGAAATTGAAAACACATCTCCAAATAATGTTTTACACAACATATCCAAATTTTGAATCAATAGGAGATCAAAAACTTAGGTTTTTCTCTTAAAACCCATTAAAACAATTTCATGAAAATTCCAATAAATCAGCATTCAACCCTATAATGATATAATCAATCCAAACATGACATATTATCACAATCAATTCAGAAATAAAACATAAATCCGAGAACAAAGCATAAACAATGAGATGGATAATATTATTCACCTTAGATTGGATAAGAGAGATTGAGATATGTCGTTGATTAATTCCTCTTTGCTTTTTCCCTTGAATGCCTTAGATTTCTTCTTCTTGGTAATGGTCGCGCTCTTATGTTGGTTTTGGAGTTTGTAAAATAAAAACAAGAATGAATGAGGGAGCAAAGGGTTTTAGGAATGAAGTAAGGAACCATTCCCAATTTGCTCTCATTAATTCCCTTATATTCTATGTTTAAATCAATCTTATTAATTGATTACTTAAGGCCCACCCCAAATTAGTTATCAAATCTCATTTTCTTTATCTCTACACATCACATTATTCTATTTAATTTATCTAATTAAATCTCTTAAAAAATGTTAAACAAAAGTAGGGATGTTACAGGCTCCCTCCTTTAGGAATTTCGTCTTCGAAATTACGATAAGGAAAATAACAAGCATATCAATCATGCAAACATGTGTGACAACATATAACCACAACACTAGCCTATCTAACTAGCAAAAAGTCTATATGATAAATATAGAACATACCATCAAAACAACTTAGGATAAGTATCTCAAATCCAGTCTTATGTCTCCCAAGTACAGCTTTTCTCATTGTCGCTCTATTGGACTTTCGCTAACTTGATTGTCTTGTTCCTTAACCTCTTCTCATCTCTTGCTACAACACAGCGGGTTGTCTAACAAAAGTCATATCCGATTATACTACTATTTCTTCCAATGCAGTTGGTGCAACAGTAGTCTTTGGATCAAGAGCATACTTCTAAGATGAGAAACATGAAAAACGTTATGGAAACCTGCCAAACTATTCGGTAACTCTATCAGATAAGCAATTTTACCGATCCACTTTATAATAGGAAACATATAAACATATCTCGGTGTCAATTTCATTGCCTTTCCAAATTGTAAAATACCCTTCATCGGTGATACTTTAACAAAAACATGGTCTTCAACTAAGAACTCTAAATCTTTACGCCTCTTATCTGCATAACTTTTCTGCCTAGATTGAGCTTCCCTCATCCTTAATCGGATTAACTCAATCTTCTACGTGGCTTCTCTCACCATATCTGGACTAAGAATCAATCTATCTTCGGTCTCTAACCAATATGCTGGTGATTTGCACGGCTTTCTATACAAAGCTTCGAATGGTGCCATTCCTATACTAGCCTGATAGCTGTTATTATAGAAAAACTCAACAAAGTGCAAATGGTCCTCCCACAACCCTTCGAAGTCTAGTACATAAGTTCTCAGCAAATCTTCAAGTACCTTGTTAACCATCTTTGCCTGTCAATTCGTTTGTAGGTGATAAGCAGTACTCATCTTCAGCTTGGTACCGATCACTTCTTGTAAACTCTTCCAGAATTCGCTAGTGAATAAAGTATCTCTGTCACTGAATATACTACTAGGAATCCCATGCAGTCTCACAATATTCTTCATAAAAAATTTAGCCAAAGTAGGGCCGTCCTTGTCGACCTAACGCGAATAAAGTGTGTACTCTTGGTCAATCTATCAACCACTACCCAACTACTTTATTTCCCTTGTTCGACCTTGGCAACCCATCAATAAAATCTATGGATATGAATCCCATTTCCAAAGTGTATTTCTAACGGTTGAAGCAACCCACTTGGCTTCTAATGCTCGGCTTTTACTTGCTGACAATTCAAACATTGTTTCACCCATAAACCTACATCTCTTTTCATTCCTTCCCAGAAGAAACTCCTGTTCATATACAGATACATTTTGGTTCCTCTAGGAGGAATAGTAAATTCCGATTGATGACACACCCTAAGAGCTTCCTTCCTTAGGTTACAAACATCCAGAACACACAGTCATCCCTTCTTCCTCAACCATCCATTCTAGTCAAGACTAAAAACTTTCAGATCATCAATATCAGTTCCTTCCTCAAGCCTTCTAATCTGATCAGCTAGTAATGGATCATCTCTCTAATTAAAAGCAATTCTTTCGATCATTACTGGTCGTACTTCTAAACATGACAATATGTCAGTTTCCTAATTAGAACTAGTCGTCGACGTTAACCACACACTGCATGTAGTCAGTGTCTCTAAATCTTTCCATTCTTTTAACATAGCTAAGACCACATTCTGATGTTTTCTGCTACGTGCATCTGCGAATTTGTTTCCTTTCCTGGTAGATACTCAATTCCAAAATCGTAGGCCACCAAAAACACTAACCACCTTTGTTGTCTCATGTTCAACTCCTTCTGAGAGAATAAATACTTTAAAGACTTATAATATATGAATAACTCGAATCTTTCTCCTAAAAGATAGTGTCTCCACACTTTCAAGGCAAAGATCACCACTGTTAACTCTAAATCATGAGTTGGATATCTAACTTCATGTGGCTAAGCTGGCGAGAAGCGTAGGCAATAACTTTACCTCTTTGCATCAACACAACTCCTAACTATGTTCCACATGCATCAGTATACACGACCAAATCCCAATCCCCATCTAGCACAATTAACATGGGTGCATTGCTCAAAAATGTTTCAGCTTCAAGAATGTTTCCTCACATTTATCGGTCCAAACATACTTTACATCCTTCCTTGTTAGTTTAGTCAGGGGTGCGGCTACTCGAGAGAAATCCATTGATGAATCTTCGGTAATAGCCAGCTAGTCCAAAAAACTTCTTTATCTTGGTCATAGTCTTGGGTCTCTTACAATTATTTACAACTTTAATCTTAGTTGGATCTATTGATAACCCTTCTTCTGAAACTACATAACCAAGGAACTTCACTTCTCTCTTTCAAAAATGACATTTCGAATACTTCGCTTTTAGTCGATGCTGCCTCAACATTTGAAGCATTATTCTAAGATAAGTCTTATGATATTGCCCATTCTTAGAATATATCAGAATGTCATCTATAAAAACTAACACAATTATATCCAAATGCTCTTAGAAGATTTGGTTCATCAGATCCATAAAGAAATCGAGCGCATTATCAGTGCAAAGGACATGACTAACCATTCATACGAATCATACCTCATTCGAGATGCCGTCAAAGGTATACTATTATCCGCCACTCTCAATTGATGGAACCCTGTCGCCAAATCCAATTGGGAAAATACTTTGGCTTTACTCAATTGATCAAACAAATCATCTATTCTCAGAAGGATACCGATTCTTTATCATCTTCTCATTCAACTTATGATAATCAATACACATCTTCAATGACCTATCTGGTCTCTTTACGAACACCGTGACCGTTCCCCAAGGCAAATTACTTAACCTAATAAAGTTCTTTCCTTCTAAGCCCACCAACTGTAACTTTAACTCCTTCATCTCGGTAGTTGTCATTCTGTAGCAGTCTACTTATGGGTTTAGCTCTAGGTACAAGATCTATTCGAAACTCAATTGCTCGTTTCGGCGGTAGTCCTGTAACCAGCTCAAAGACATCTGCATACTATCTTACAACAAAAATCCTATTCACTTTATCCTCCACTTCCATTGCACCCAATAAAGCACATACATCGAAACTCGAAATTTCCACTGAGTATGTAATTCGATCACGACTACTAGGGTGTCTTAGTGATATCTTCCTATCCTGATAAAATATCTTAGCATCATATCTGCTTAACCAATCCATATCTAGAATAGTCCCAAAACCCACAAAATTAAACACATGCAAATCGCTGGTAAATGCATGGCCTAACTACTCAATTTCTAAATGGACACATCTCATTCCAAGAGTTGCATAACCTTCTATCGGATTCGCAACTCTTAAGGAAGTAATAAGGTATGATGGTTCTAGACTTAGCTTATTTACCAAACAATGCAAGATAACAAAATGTGATGCGCTAGTATGAAATAATACTTTAACAGGTATGCCATGAATCAAAAGCATACCTCCCATAACAGGCTTTCCTTTATCTTTTGCGGTTGGTTTAGAAGCTGACGGTTCCATAGCAAAAACCTTCCTTTTACCAGCCTTGACCACGTTTGGACATTTATTCTTGTAATCCCCATCTAGTTGCAGTTATAACACTTCACACTCTTTTTTCCAACAACTGTCTTTCCATCACCAGATCGACACTCATTAGCAAAGTTCCCTTTCTTATCACACTTATAGCAAACAATATTAGCTTTCCCTTTCTTGACAGCTCCGCCCTTCTCTTTAAAGAACTTTCTCTTCTTTCCTTGAGAACCTTGAGTCTTCATAGGCTTGTCCTTTCCAAATGTCGAAAGAATTTCTTCGGTCCTTATTGCCATCTCTGCCACCACATCACATGGATCTCTGAGATGCGGCATTGTTGTTCTGGCAATCTCCGACTTCAAACCATGGATGAACTTCTCATTCCTTTTTATTACAGTGTTTATAGTAGCATGTATTTATCTAGCCAACTCATCCAACTTAGTTGCATACTCCAGCACTGACATCTCTCCCTGCTCCAATTCCATAAACTTCATGAGCAAAGTTGACTTGGCTATCTCAGATAGAAACCTTTCTTCAAACCTCCTTCTAAACTTAACCCATGTCAAGTTCTCCTCTGGTATTCCTACCGTCACATTGTTCCACCAATACAAAGCAGCTCCTTCCAGCTGTCTAGATGCCAATCTCTCCTTCTTCTCATCATTCAAATCTATGTCAGCAAAGTTCCTTTCATAGTGCAACAACCAATTCTCAAATTCAATAGCATTCTCTGTTCCTAGAAAAGACTTTTGTCCAAGACTGGTACAATCCTGGCTTAACTTAGCATAGTTGTTGTCAGCCGGTACTTTTGGATTAGCACCACCTACATTAGCAACATTTCCTCCAACCAAACCAACAGCAGCTCCAGCTCGCATCATATTCACAAAGAACCGATACATCATCTCCATATTTACTGGTGGGCTTACAGCACCCATCTAAGCATTTGCCTGTCGACCTGGATTCCTTCTCATATTGGGTCGAACATTTCCATTTGTTGTGGTGCTTCCTCCACCTAGATTCACTCTTTCATTTCTTGCTTCCATATTTTTCTTTCTTGTAATTTTCATATGAGCCTTAATAAGATATAGAAGAACGGTTTAGGAGAGAGGGGAGAATACATACTTATATATATAGCAAATACAAGTACGTTACTATAACGTTATCCCATACCCCATTCTTATTTTCTGATTCATTTGGATTATGCTTTTAAAATATTTTAGGTTATAAAAATTCTTTTAAGTTATACATAAACCTATGCTTTGATACCAAATCGTAAATACCCCATTTTGAGTCCCGAAACTAAGCGCTAGGATGTTGCATTCATCTGTAGTATTAATTTCCGATGACAAAACGAGATCTGTTAATTGTATCAATAAATCAGGAGCGCAAGAATATGAAAATTTTCAAAACCCATTTCATTAATAACTTTCATATTTATTACATAATCCCATTACATAATCCTATCGATTCCATATTCAAAGAAATGTAACAAATACAATTATATTCCAAGAGCGATATATGAAGATGCCCTAAGGTGATTAGATTCTAACTACTTGACAGTTACAAATCCGGTCATTACATCCATTCAGCAAAAGCAAAAACTTTAAACAACACAGTGGATATAAACTTCTAGTATTAGCTAGCTTGCCTCCTTTACGTCTTTGGAATTTTATCCATTTTACTTGAAATTCCATACTCCCGGCCTACTCAAATGAGTAACCGAGAGTTTTGGGGGGAAAAAACTTCAGGTCATACAAAAAATCTGGTATGAACAATAATATTCCATCTTGAATCAAAATAGATATCTAGCAAGACTACGCTGCTAAGCAGAACGGGTTTTCCCCTCACTGGTATCTTGTCCAAATATATCAACCATAAATCATGCACCTGTAACCACATTGGTTAGAACATCATAACATAATCATATGCAAGCATGCAATGTAGGTAAGTCTAACTAATCTATCTTCATAGGGTTATGCACTCCCACAATCCACCCAATCTCATAAAATGGACTATTTGTCCCTAATCTATAGACCATCTATCTCAAATTAAATGGACTATTTGTCTTAAATTAAATGGACAGTTTGTCTTAACTCATGTGGACTACCCATCACACATCTCTTACAGACTATCTATCTCGGGTCATGTAGACTACCTATCATACTTATCATAGTTTTCCTAGGGTTACTATGAACCTATCAAGAATCATATGGACTATTTGTCTCATATATTATATGGTCTATCCATCGCACATATCATAGTTTTCCTGGGATTACTATGAACCCATCAAGAATCATATCTTTTTGATTAGTTCAAGGCATCTTAACACAATTGATCTATTTGATCTCCTTGATGCAATACTACTCACTCAGAAGTTAAGTCTAACTATACTCACTATTGGGACAAACTAGCTGGTAATTCTGCTCCCCTAAATCCCAAGATGCAACGTTAGTCCTAATAATGTGAGTATGACAATGATAAATATGCATACTTACCTGATCAAATAATAAAAAGAATATGTAACATCATTTATCAAAGCATGTTCAATCAATAGTCATGGGCATCACAAAATTAGTTAATCTTAAGTAGTAATTTCCTTTGGCATGCATATAAAACTTGGGCTAAATATAATCATTTTTTCTTAGCCAAAAACTTATGCTAAAATAGAATAACTTTTAATTCGCCTCTTTTGATCGTTCGGTATCAAACTGATGTTGTCGTGCCTCCAAAACATATGGCTTAGCGAGCCATTAAATAAATCTATTCAATTTATAAACATATGACATTTATGTCGCTAGAATAGGATATCGAGCCTCTATATCGACTCTCTAAAATAAACATTATGAATTGTAAAGCACATGGAAATAATGCCGAAATTATATGGTTATCGACCTTCTAAAATACATAGGCTAATGTGCGTTTAAAACATAGCTTTCGGTTTGCAAAACAAAGGGCCATCGCGCCTATAAATCATAGGTGTCGAATTTATAAACATACGTCATCAATGCCACAAAACATAGATATATAATAAATAGGTAACAAGTGGTGTCAGGTTTAAAACAGTTGGGGGATACCGATCTTCTAAACACTAGAGGGTATCGGGCCCTTAAAAACTTGGGATGTCGAATTTATAAAAAGCTTAAGGGTATCGAACCCTAAAAACAAAGAAGGTGCTGAACCTTTAAATGAACAATATAGAGTCCCAAAACCGTAGGGTACCGAGCCTCTATAACCTTGAGATACTGAAGAAGGTGTCATATTTTTATTAAATCGACACATCACATACCTACTAGGTAGATATTGCATGCAGTAACCCAAATAGATGTCGAACCTATAACTTCGATACATCATATAACTAGAAAATAGTTATTCCCTGTATCATCCTTTATAGATGACGAATATATATGAAGTAGGGGTATCGACTCTCCATCGTGGCATTTTTGTAATTAAAATAAAAACTGTTTTATTTCCCTTTAATGCCAATTATTTCCACCAACTCTCTCCTCTTGTCAAATTATAATTAGTTCACAAAATTCTTTTTCATTTTCTTTTTTAGAAATTGCTGGTTGACTATGTTCTACCATACCAAAATAACTTGCAAACCCTTATGATTAATATCATTAATTAATATTAATTAAAAGCTTTTCTAGTATAATAAATTCATAGAAAATCATAACCAATTAGGAAAAATCCCTAAAAATACCAAAAATATGAATTTCCATCTTCTTTCACGTATAAAAATTTTAGGCCAAAATATTTATTTAATTAATTTTAATAATTAAAATCCAAAATAAACACATTTTCCTCTTAGGAAATTCATAAAATATTCATGCGAATTTGACAAATTATGAAATTGAAAATCTATCTCGAAAATAATGTTTTACACAACATATCCAAACTTCGAATTAATAGAAGATCATAAACTTAGGTTTTGCTCTTAAAACCCATTAAAACAATTTCATGAAAATTCATATAAATCATCATCCTATCCTATAATGGTATAATCAATCCAAACATAACTATTATCATAATCAATTCAGAAATAAATCATAAATCCGAGAATAAAGCATAAACAATGAGATGGATACTACTATTTACTTTGGATTGGATAAGAGAGATTGAGATTTGTTGCTGATTAATTCCCCTTAGCTTTTTCCCTTGAATGCCTTAGATTTCTTCTTCATGGTAATGGACAGCCTCTTATGTTGGTTCTAGAATTTGTAAAATGAAAATGAGAATGAATGAGGGAGGAATGAGTTTTAGGGATGAAGTAAGGAACTATTTCCAATTTGCCCCTTTCATAAATTTTCTTTATTCTATGTTTAAATCAATCTTACTAATTGATTGCTTAAGGCTGGACCCAAATTAGTTATCAAATCTCACTCTCTTTATCCCTACACATCACATTATTCTATTTAATTTATCTAATTAAATCTCCTGAGTAATGCTAAACAAAATTAGTGGTGTTACATGAGATTGTGAGACCCATCTAGAAAGAAACACTTCTGGAGTTCGTTCGACATCAAGCAAAGCATAGAGCGAATCGCGACGACTGGCCAAATTAGCCCCCAACCCAAAACCAATGTCCAGGTTATCACCAAAGTCTTGACCCTATGCAAAGGCCCGCATGAGGCGTACAACAGCCAAGGGCTCTATCATGGTATCAAAGGAGGATGCGCACAACTGGTCAGATCTATTCATGTAACACAATGAAATAAACAAAATTAGTTAAAAATAATTAATAAATAATTATTAAAGCTTAAAAATATAATTTTTGGAATCAGTGTGCTACTGACGATTTTTTGATCAACTTTCATATATAAAGTTTTATGATCGGAGTTCAAACGAAAAAGTTCTTAACGTTTGAAGATTTTAGATCGAAAATAATTATATATATATATATGGAAATAAAATAAAGAATGGAAACAAATCAACATAAATTACTTCACGTTAACCGGTCGACCCCTAGCGGTCGACCAATGATAGTGGAGCGGTCGATCGGTGATAGGAGGCGGTTGATAATAAACCTAGGTCGAACGGTTCAGATTTAATATAATATAATCTAATGGATAGAATCCATTTGAGCACCTATAAATACAGGCCTATCCCCTCATTTTTCTTCTCATATTTTTTGAATCAAGATCGAAGCTCTATCATTTTATCTTCTTCACAAATTCTAAGAATTGTAAATACTGTAAATATCATTAATGTATATAAGTGGAGAATAGTGGAAAATAAAAGAGAAGAAGAACAGGGCCGAGTCGATTCTCCGAAGCAAAAGGTAAATTATAAATCTAAATCAATGTTTAATTCAAATATCTTCTTAGATCTATAATTCTAATAAATATACATATACTTTTGATACATATTTTGGTAGAAAGAACGAGAATCAATCAGGAATAACAGATTTATATCTGGAGATTTGGAAGCTTAAAGGTGAGTGAGAAATTATATAATTTTATATAAGATTAGATTTATATCATTGTGAATCTTTTTCTTTTATGCCTAAATGTAAATTTTTGGAATTGTAGGCTTATACACACATACATAATAAACTTGAATCCTTGCCTGCATATTCTGTGAATTGTTAACTTTGATTAAAGTTTGTATATACCTAAATCTGGAATGTAAGGGAAAAAGTAGTCCCTAAAAGTTATAAGATAATTCATTAATAAGATTGTATATAAATTCTAGATTTGTTATTTGAATGTTATCAGTTATTAAATATGAATTGAAGATTGTTACACATTGGATTGGGGTTTAAGTTTATATTTTAATTCATTGGAATGAATAATGTTTCTATATAAATTTCTATAAATTATCCAACTTTATAACTATTTATGAAGGTTTATTGTGTGAAATAACAAGGAATATACTTAAAAGAAAGAGATATACAAAATACGGGTGTTCAACGTATTTTGTACCGTATATTTCAATAATAACCGAAATGGTAATTCCTTATAATTCCAAACATAACACAAATCCTCTATTATATAATAAATGAGAAATTATATTGTTAACATTTTCTTTTGGAAAGATATAGTTCCAATGCATTAAAATATAGAAACCTCTAATTGTAAAACCAAAGTACTGTAAATAGAAATAATAACAATAATTCCGTTTTCAAATTAATACATGTTATTTAAGGTATGTTAGGAAAATTATAGCAATCAAGGAGATACCTATTAATTTAAATGAATTATATTTAATTGTAATAGTTGAAAAGGAGCAATAAATTATATGTAATTGTATTAATTGGAAATTAAGTAGTAAAAGGTATTTAATCTGTTACATTAGAAAGAAGCAGTAAATGACATTTAATGGCATTAATAAAATAAGAAGTAAGTTTATATAAAAGTAAATGAATACTAGTAATTGGACTTAGGATGTGTAATAATTCTCTGGCTAAAATTATATAGTCTCAAGAATACGTCTATAATGGGTGTGAATTATTAGACCTAGTCAAATAATTAAATTAACTATAAATGATGCGGTCATTAGTAAGGGTTGGAATGTGAGGTTAGTAATGGTGCACAACAGAAGTCTGCCCTCCATGAGGGGCTACCAGCGGTTGTGTATACATTGTACTAATGTGAGATGTAACATCCTATAAAAATATAAATAACTTATATTCAAGTATATGGATTGTTTAAATATTTGAATTGTGAATTAAATATTAATTAAATAGATTTAATAGCCTTATTTACTGCTTTTAATAAATAAATAATAATGGTGAACTCATTTATAAATTTATTTATAATGATAAATTGTTCGAATAAACAATAAGAAAATCAATTATGAATAAAATGACTTGATTTTTAATGACGTATTTTTAAATGAATTTATAGGATTTTTCTATAATTTTTAATTTGGAAAATATTTAAATTTTCATTTGACGTATATTTCGACAAACGATGATATTTTTGAAATTTCACAGAATAAGTTAACCAGCATATTTTATTGTTGTTTTGTGATTGTGTCGCATTGTTGTGCGTGATCCTATTTTATTTTTGTCGTTCGCATTTCGTACGCGAACGAAACGCTGTGTAGCGAAGTGCAAGAAATTTATAAATAAACAACACTTAGTCCTACCCTTGAAATTCACTTTCTCTTCCTCTTTCTTTTATTTTGCTTTCTTTTGCCTGTATAGAGAAAGTCCTAGCCACCACCTATTTTGAATTGAATCCAGAGTTGTGGTTACCAAAATAAAAAACTGTTGGATCCATTGGGATCGTACGAGTGAGAGCATCGAATCCATGTGCTATTTGTTAAGTGCAGTCGAGGTTGGTAATGCTTGACAGTGGTTAGTCATAGCTAGGGTTCCACTTTAGCGGCGATTGAAAGCGAGTTGTGCAAAATAAAGAGTATGGTTGCATTTCTCTTTTCAAGGCGCACTTGTCGACCTCAACGAATCTAGCTCCGGGGCTTAGGGTTGAATCATGACATTCATTGTCTCACTTAGGGGCTATTAAATCAGTTTTCTTTAGAGGCGATCGAGTTCTGATTTTTGGTGGTCGGGGGTAGAGCTAGCGATGTGTGTCGCGTTGGCCAAGACGGCATTAGATTTCGTTGAGAGACGAGCGAGAGAGAGAGAGAGAAGATGCACGACAAATTGGGTGTGCACTATTTCATGTATCAAGCGGCCTCAATTTTGAATTTGGGGAAGATAATTAGTTTAGGTAAATAAAATTAATTAAGTAAATAATGTAATTAATTTTTTTAATTAATTTGATTTCTTATAAAATTCATGACTATCTAATACGAAGTTGAATTTGGATGCGGTCTTTTACGTTGGTCTCATATCGATGTTATCTGCATATTGGAGTTGGATTGGTCAAGTTTGGAGCTAGTGGAATTTAGACTAAAATCGAACGCCATTTGATTTTAGATCGAACCAGAATGCAAAAGCGTCAACTGAAATTTTGGTGAGTTTACTCACCTCTAAATAAAGCATATAATATCTATGTTGCTATAGATTATTATTGAATGCTTGTAATGTAGTTTATATATTGTTATTTGATTGTTTGTTTGGATTTGATTCATGCTTGGAAGTGGATAGTACAAATAACCATTGTTTTGCAGGGAACAAAAGAAAGAGGAAGTCAAAGTGTACATAGCAAATAGGTCGCTATGGAACACTTCGAAATACACATAAATATGTATGATTTACAGAGGACCCTTGTAGAAAGACCCTATGGGTTTCTCGCCAATATTGTTTGGTCGAAATATTTATGACATACTGTTTAATTTGTGTAATTGTCATTATAGTAATTATCGCTTCACTGACACTCATGAAATATCATCTCCTTGAACATGTATGTGTTGAACTTGTTCTTGTATTTTGACAAAATAAATGTTTGGTCGTGTTTTTGCACTTTGAAAGTTGTTTAAACTATATTTTCAAGTATTTTTTGAGAATTTTGAAATAAAGAATAAGCGTTGTTTATAATTTACAAAAGGAGTTGTAAATTTAATTAATTATATTTTGGGATAATTAATGTTGTTTTAAATTTATAAAAAGATTATAAATTTGATTAATTTTCTTTTAGGATAATTAATGTGGTTTTAAATTTATAAACGAGTTATATCAATTATCTTTCGAGACGGTTTTAAATTTATAAAAGCATTTTAAATCGATTTATTATCTTCCAGGATAATAAATGTTGTTTTAACGTTATAAATGATAGTTTATAAATGAGAAAGTCTTTAAAAATGAATGTTTAAAAATAAAGCTAAGTGTAAATTGTTTTGGGTTTATAGTAAACAATGTTTTAATGACATTTGTTTTCGACCCTTCTTTTTAATACACTCAGAAATATAATTAGCTCTTTTAAAAGAATATTTTTAAAGTGTGTTTTTTTAAAGTGTTCTACAAATATTTGTGATGTGATAATCAAGCACAAGTGTGAGTCAAACATTTTAAAAGTGATTCGTTTGTGGAAAATATTTAGTCTTACACTTAGCAGGAAACATTGAAGGAACACTTGTTATTCTTAGAGTTAAGAATGTTGTCGTGACAAGGTGGGAAACAACACTGTCCTTACTTATTCGACTTCATTGTTTTCCTCGAGGTAGTACTAGTTTGGGATCGACGTATTGTGATAAGTGTAAGAGATTTAATTTTCATATATGATCATTTTCTTATTCCTGATAGTTAGTTTATTGACTATCGATCCTGCTGCCTTCTTTGTATTCGTCAATCTAAGATGATTTGTTGTTTGTTGAGGAAACTCTTGCTATTCTTAAAGTTAAGAATGTTGTCATGTCAAGGTAAGAAGCAAAATTGCCCTAACTTGTCCGGCTTCATTGTTTCCCCGTGATAGTACTAGTTGTAGATCGACGATTAGTTGCTCATTTGAGCATTGTTATCCTTTATCTAAAATGACTAAATAAAGAGCGAGTGGGAGACATATTATGCAGGGTTGCTTCCATTAGGGTATTGTCACATCTACTCTAGATTGGTTTAGATTGAATGCACATGTTGATGTGAAATACTGAAATACTCAGTAAGGTTAGCAGGGTCAGCTTTGAAGTTTTTGAGAGCCATCGTAGTTGTTAAGTATATTTTTCAGAGGTATACTTTTGGTAAGGCGGTGCACCCTCCTAGTCATTGTTTGAAAATTTCCTTTTCCTTATTTCTGATCCAAACCTTTGAATTGATTCTTTCTTAATTGCATCGAAAAGTACCTGGAGCTCTTCTCGATGTTTAACTATTTATGTCCGTTCTTGAAGTCTAGATTTTGATCTTGTTTATTCCCATTCTTTCAAGTTTGAGTTCTACTCTAATTTATTTCCATTCTTTCATGTGTGGAAGTTGTTCTTATAAGGTAAAACTCATTTTGTGTTTAGCGGCGTGGTCTCACAGATTATTATATGTTCACCATATTTCTTAAGTTTGCTCACACTGGTTTTCCAGACTGATCCGGATGTTATTTTATTATAATGCTCGGGTCAGATCGAGTATTTTCCAAATTGTCGTTAGTGGGACATGGAGCTCATGGAGTACAGCTGGACGTTCACCTTCCGCAGCATTTTTATTTTCCACTATATTATTATGTATAACCATCGGCAATTTTAAGGTCAAGAAGTTATAATTGTCTAGGCTAATGAGGTATGTTTTTAACTCTGATATACCTTGTATCTTAGAGTGACAACTTTTGTTGCCTTTTTATATTATATGTGATCATTCCCCTATGAGATTATGTTTCTCTTTATTCGTTTTATTTTTTAGTTTACCTTAACAATATGCCTTTCCGACACTTGGATGTTCGACATTCTAATATCATAGATGTATTAAGTGTCAACTTTCGAGGGTCGAATAAGCGGGTCATTACATGAGACATCTCCAACTGTAGGACCCATGGGGATATCAGTTCCCGTATAAGTGTAGGGAATATACCAATGTCGATTCACCTCGGATTTGAAGTCATAAATGGCTAATTATGGTCTACTTCAATTCCAACAAGGGGTATCAAGCAACCCAATGGGAATTTCCTTGATTTTCATTAGGCATTCAAAATGGGACGGCGGGCGAAAGCTTGGTGCAATGTCAGCAAGGTTGGTACCATATATTTAAGGAGTAGGGCTACACACATAGGTCGAGAGCACCATCGGTCCTGGAGTGGTTAGAAAGACTTGGGTTATGCCTAGAGACTGACTACATGTAATGCCCTTGAATTTTAATTAACATTATTCGGGATATTTAATTGGATAAATTAAATAGCATAATGTGAACAATTATGGGGATGATATTAATAAATCCAATGGTTGTGTCTTAATGAATCAATTAAAATAAGACTTAACTAAATTTAGAAGGAGGAATTTTCCTAAGGGGTAAACTTGGAAATGGGGCTACATTTCTTAGTATAAATCTCTTCCTCCACCTTAATAAATTTTCACTTTCTCATTCATAACTCCTCACCTATATTCGGCCGGCCATTAAAAGCTCAAGGAAGAGCAATAAATTGAAGAAAAAGCTAAGGAATTAAAGCTAGGAAATTATCTCATTCTCCAATCAACTAATCAAGGTGAATATTCATGTTTATCATCTCATTTTCTATGTTCGGTTCGGCTATGGGCTTATATCCGATCTATGTGTGTGTTTTGGATATGATATAATCATTTAAACCTTTGTTTGGATAAGACATAGGTGTTTTAAATGTTAATGGGAAAATTAACATGTTTTATTCGGTTTTGGTTAAAATCCTAGTTGTTTTGATCTTCCGAGGCTTTGAAATTTTAATATGTTGAAGAGAACATATTAATTGATTTTCTGGAATTCTTCCAAAAAAATTCAAGATGTTTTAATAGTTATAAAATTATTTAAGGCATGGGACTTAAATATTTTGTATAATTATAAAGGAGAAAGGAGATTTTTCAAAATTATTTAAATTTTCAAATAAGGAAAGTCGGTAGCATTTTTGAATATAAAATTCTGGTAACCAATCAGATTTAGACAAACAAGGCAGGTGGGTACAAAAGAACTATTTTAAAGTACAATTTTCACTATTTCAACTCTTTCGGCAAGAGCTTCCGCCTCCAATCAAAACCTTTCGACAGAGTCGAAAGGTATCAAACCTTTCGACTAGGTCAAAAATCAATGCACATGGTATCAGGCGACTGGTACGTAGTGAATTGAAAGGGGTCGAAAGGTTTAGGAACGAAAGGTTAGAGCTTTCGAAGGAGATGAAGTTTTGTTTTGGTTTTAAAGAAAAAACGCCTGCTAGCTTTCGACAAAGATCTTTCGACATTGCCAAATGGTTTAAAAGAAAAAGGTTTCAATTGGTTTGCTTTATTGTTTTAAATGAAACCTTTCGACAAAGTAGAAAGGTATAGCTTTCAAAAAGGTTGAAAGATAGTTGCCGCTTCCTAACCTTTCGACCCAGAAGGAGTCAAAGGTTATCTTTTTTTTTCTAAAATTTGCATCTCTCCACTGATTTCGAAGGGTTGGTTCCAACAACAACACTTCATTGTTTTCGAATCGTTTCAAAAGGTTTTAGGTGTCGAAGCAGAGCTTTCGACTCTAATGTTTTTTTGATCCTTTTGCTTTACTTGAAAGCTTTTAAAAGGTATTAAAGAGGTTACCTTCAGTGATTTCGAAAGGTTTTGACTTTGAAAGGTTTTGACTTCGAAAGGTTTTGACTTCAAAAGTTTTTGACTTCGAAAGGTTTTGAGTTTCATTGCTTTCGAAAGGTTTATAAATGGTTTTATAGAGGGGATAACCCAGCCTTTCGACAAAGTCGAAAGGTGAACCCTTTTGACTAGGTCGAAAAGAAACCTTCCGACAAGGTCGAAAGGTAGGACCATTCGACAAGGTCGAAAGTTATGGTTTTCAATGCTTTCCAAAGGCTAATGTTTATTTGCTTTCGAATGGGGCTTCATTTGAAGGGGTTTAAATAGCTGTTTTAATCCATTTTTCTTAAGTAAAATTTTGCTAGTTCGAAGGGGTTACTTCGAAGGGTTATAGCATAAAATACTTATCTTTGTTTGAATATGTAAGGGGATCCTTATATAAATTGGATGTTATTAAACCTTGGGGATACCTGGGTGGGTTTTATGTTTTCGATACATAGTTTAGGGTTACAAACAGAAATATGCTTTTGAAAATAAACTTTGGGGCCATCAATGTGTTTTTATTTAATTTAACCTAATTGGGGTTACCAATGGGATTAGGTTAAGCATGTGGGATACATAGGAAAAAAACAAAAAAAACAATCATGGGGATCATGAATTTTAATAAATAATCACGGGGATCATGATATTTTAATTGGCCAAGTGTTGGGTTCATGGTTAACCTAGGAAAACCATGGAATGTGCGGTGGATAGCCCACATCAAATTTCTAAAGTAAAGAATGTTTTGCCAGAGGTGGTTAGCCTCGGGATTTGGCACCCAAGGGTTCATAGTCATCCTAGGAAAACTATGAAGTGCGCGGTGGATAGCCCACACCGACTTTTATAAAACAATGTACGATGGATAATCTGCCTTTATTTTAATGAATTTGGGACGGATAGTCTTATTAAAGTTTTGACGGATAGTCATATTAAAGGTTTTTTAGATGGGATGTCTAATAAATTGTTTTTAGATGGGAAATCTAATAAACGGGTGGATGGGATATCCAATATATATGATTTATGGTATTATTTCATATTATGTTAAGACTAATCATTTTGGGTGCAGGAGCATAGTAAATGATTTAAAAGTTTGTTTAGGATACTAGTGAGGGGACAACCCATTCCTCTATGCGGCATGGTCTCATTAGATATATAATTGATAAGAGATGATAGATTATACACACCAGACTTATTGTTTGACTCGAAGTTTTTGTTTCTCCATAAACTCTCGGGTACTCAAAAATTAATTTGAGTAGTCTAAGAGTGGGAGACTTTCAGGTTTTTGACGAATAAGCTTCCGGTGACATGCAGGAGGCAGGGTTAGCTATATAGGAGCTATTTTGTGTATTCCGCCGTGATGTACTAAAAACTATAAAGTTCATATTATTAGTTCTCTGATCATCTTAAAGGGACATCTTCATGTCACTTTATTGTATTTTGTACATGTATATGTGATCTGAACGTGGTTAACGTCTGGGATTATGTAAATAAATCTAAAATTGTACTTTGCTTGAAATGAGAAATTCTGTTTATTGGAAGTTTAAAATTTTTCATATTCGTGTGTTCCTGTGTATCAATATTAATAATGCCACATTCGTTCGCCAAGAAATAACAACTACGAATGACTGTAGCATCAGTAGCGGTTAGTTTTAGGCCTTAGAAGGCGGGATGTTACAAGTTGGTATCAGACCATGGTTTATGTACTTAAAAGGAATTTAAACTTTAAAAGATTTTTAAAGCATAATCTAATGAATCTAAAATATGGTTGGGCTTGGATAAATGTTATAGTAACGTATGTGTACTTTGCTATAAATACCTAAGTATGTATTCCCCACTCTCTTAGACCATTCTTTCGTATCTTACAAAGATTGAATTTCAAGTAGTAAGGAAGTAAGATATGGAGGCAGGAAATGGAAGAGTGAATCAAGGTGGAAGAGGAACAGCAACAAGTGGAAATGTTCGACCCAAAGCTAAGAGTAAACTGGCTCGACAGGCAAATGTAAACCCAGATGCAAATGCTAGTGTTGGTGCTGAGATCCCGCCGGTTGATGTAGGGATAATGTATTAGTTCTTCGTGAATATGATGCAAGCTGGAACAGCTGTGGGAGTTGCTGTAGGGAATGCTGGAGGAGCTAATCCAGTGGCCCCAGTTGGCAATAATTATGCCAAGCTTAGTAGGGATTACGCTAGTCTTGGAGGGAAGCCTTTTCTAGGAACCAAGGATGTAGTAGGAGTGGAAAACTAGCTATTGCATTGTGAAAGGATATTTGCAGATCTCAGCTTGACGGATATGCAAAAGAGAAGTCTTGCTTCAAGGCAATTGCAGGGAGCAGCATTGTTTTGGTGGAAAGGAGTTACCGTGGAGAGCCAGAGGAAGACCTGACTTGGGCTGAATTTCGAAGGAGGTTCGAAGAAAGATTTCTATCAGAGGTTTCCAAGTGATCAGCATTGCTCAAGAAGTTTGCAGATTTAGTCCAAGGGGATAAATCAGTGATTGAGTATGCTACGGAGTTTGATGAGCTATCCTGTTATGGATATGCTACTGTTAATATTGTTATTCGAAGGAATGAAAAGTTTATTAGGGGGTCAAATCTTAAGATCGCCATAGCAACCATGCCAAACCTTCAGGATCCGTGTCATATTGTTGTCGAGATGGCTATTTGGAATGAAGAGATGCTTTCTACTTTTGGAAAAGGGAAACCGACTAAGGTTCAGAATTTTCAGGGTAAGAAGCATAAGTTATTTAAGAAGAATGGTGCCCAGTCGAGGGTAGCAACCAAGAAGAGCAAGGTTGATATTGTATGTTACAAGTGTGACAAGATAGGGCACTATGCTAATGAGTGTCGCCCGGGTGATGGAAGAGCAGTTGCTGTAAGGCCGAATGTGAAGTGCTACAATTGTGGCCAAATGGGGCATTACAAGGACAAGTGTCCGAGGCTGCTAAAGCTGGAAAGGGAAAGGTCTTTGCATTGGAACCATCATCCTCTAGACCAACGGCTGCTAAGAAAGGAAAAGCTGTGATGGAAGGTATGCTTATGATTCATAGTACTCCAGTTAGGATACTATTTGATACTGGTGCATCGCACTCATTTATATCTCAGTATTTGGTAGATTTCTTATGTCTGGAACCTTTATAACTTATTACTCCTTTAAGGGTTTCGAATCCTGTAGGAGGGTATGCAACTCTGGGAATGAGATATGTGTAGTTAGAATTTGATTTGTTAGGTCATATGTTTGCATGCAGTTTATATGATTTTGATTTTGTGGGTTTTGAGAACATATTGGGTATGGATTGGTTAGATAGATATGATGCTAGGATATTTTTCCAAGAGGGGGAAATATCATTGAAACACCGTAATAGCCTTAACCGAGTTATTTACTCAGTATGAAGTTTGAACGTAAATGCTTATGCATTATTGGGTGCCATGGGAACGGAAGCAGAGTTAAAGCAGGTATATGTTGCAAGAGAGTTTGTGGATGTGTTTGAATCAGTTTCAGGCTTGTTGCCGAAAAGAGCAGTCGAGTTTCGGATAGTTCTCGTACCGGGAGCTGAATCCATAAGTAGACCACCTAGCAGGATGTCATCAACCGAGATGAAGGAATTGAAGGTGCAGCTAGTGGAATTAGAAGGAAATAATTTCATCTGACCAAGCAGTTCGCCTTAGGGACGGCCGTGATATTCGTGAAGAAGCAAGATGGGTCGTTAAGAATATGTATCGACTATCGTATGCTGAACGAGAGGACGATCAAGAATAGATATCCTTCGCCGAGAACCAACGACTTATTTAATCGGTTGAGTGGAGCCAGAGTGTTTTCCCAGCTGGATTTGGCAACAGGTTTCCATCAGCTAAGAGTGGCAGAGAATAGTATTCCATTGACGGCGTTTAGGATCAAATATGGTCTTACGAATGGTTGGTTATGCCATTCGGGCTTACTAATGCGCCAGGTTTCTTCGTGGATTTGATGTACCAGGTTTTCCTAGAGTACTTGCATAGGTTCGTGTTGGTTTTTATTGATGACATTTTGGTATATTCTTAGAATGAAAAGGATCATCCAGATTATCTTAGAATAGTGTTGGAGATGCTAAGGCAACATTAGCTGAAGGCAAAGTTCTCAAAGTGTCATTTTTGGAAGAAGGAAGTGAAGTTCCTTGGTCATGTAGTTTCCGAGTAAGGTTTAACAATTGATCCAGATAAGATCGAAGCTGTTAACAATTGGAAGAGACCAGAGATGGTAAATGAGATTAGAAGTTTTCTTGTACTTGCAGGATACTACCGAAGGTTCATTAAGGATTTCTCGCGGATAGCGGCATCCTTGACTATGCCAACCAGGAAGGACGTGAAGTTTTTTTGGTCTGACAAATGTGAGGAGGCATTCCTTAAATTGAAACATTTGTTAACCAATGCGCCCATGTTGGTAATTCCAGATGAGAATCAGGGGTTGGTAGTTTACATCGATGCATGTGGTATTGGGTTAGGTGATGTGCTAATGCAGAATGGAAAGGTAATTGCCTATGCTTCTAGACAGCTTAGACCGCATGAAGTGAGATACCCTACTCATGATTTGGAGTTGGCAGCGGTAATCTTCGCATTGAAGGTGTGGAGACATTATCTTTTGGGAGAAAGGTTTGAGCTATTTACGGATCATAAGTCTCTATAGTATTTATTCTCTCAGAAGGTGCCGAACATAAGATATCAGAGATGGCTGGAATTATGATTTTAGCATCGAGTATACACCGGGAAAAGGAAATATGGTTACGGATGCGCTTAGCAGGAAACATTAGAATGTGGTGTTAGCTATGTTGGCGGAATGGAAAGACTTGGAAGCACTGGCTGCTTATAGTGTGCGGTTGAGGTCGACTACTAGATCTAGTCGTAATATCGCCATGATGTCTTGTTTAGAAGTTCGATCAGTTCTGATCGAACGAATTGCTTCTTGGCAGAAAGAGGATCTGGTATTAGCCGAGAGGATTAGAAGGTTAGAAGGTGGAACCGAGATTGATGATTTAAAGGATTTTATTCTTGACCGCAAGGGTTGGTTGAGAAAGAAGGAACGGTTATGTGTTCCGGATGTTGGAAACCTTAGGAAGGAAGTTATTAGGGAATGTCATCGATCGAAGTTTACGATTCATCTTGGGGGAACCAAGATGCATAAGGTTATGAAGAGAAGTTTCTTCTGGGAAGGAATGAAGAGAGATGTTGGCTTATGGGTAAAACAGTGTTTGAAGTGTCAGCAAGTAAAAGCCAAACATCAGAAGCCAAGTGGTTTGCTTCAGCCTTTGGATGTTACAGTTTGGAAGTGGGATTCGATATCCATGGATTTTATTGACGGGTTGTCGAGGTCAAACCAAGGTAATGAAAGTATATGGGTCATAGTGGACAGATTGACCAAGAGTGCCCATTTCATTCTAGTTAGGTCAATCGGGACGGCACCTGTTTTGGCTAATTTGTTTCTAAAGAACATCGTTAGACTGCATGGAATTCCTAGTAGTATTGTCAGCGATAGAGATGCTTTGTGTACTAGCGAGTTCTGGAAGAGCCTGCAGAGTGTGTTAGGCACTAAGCTCAAGATGAGTACCGCATATCATCCTCAGACGGATAGGCAGACAGAGAGCGTCAACAAGGTACTGGAAGATCTATTGAGGGCTTGTGTGCTGGATTTTAGTGTTTCTTGGGAAGATCACTTGCACTTAGTGGAGTTTTCCTATAATAATAGTTATCAGACTACTATAGGAATGGCGCCTTTTGAAGCTTTGTATGGAAGGCCAGGCAAATCAACAACATGTTAGTTAGAGATCGGAGACAGATTGGTCCTTGGTCTAGATTTGGTGAGAGAGGCGATGGAAAATATCGAGTTGATACGGGAAAGAATGAAGGAAGTCTAGGCAAAAGAGTTACGCAGACAAAAGGCGTAAGGACCTAGAGTTCTCATTTGGAGATAGACTTTTCATTAAGGTATGCTGATGAAAGTTGTGAATCGGTTCGGGAAGACCGGGAAGCTAGCACCAAGATATGTTGGACCATTTCCAATATTAGAGAGTATTGGGAGACTCGCATACCGAGTAGATTTACCGCGCAGTATGCCGGGGTCCACAATGTGTTTCATGTTTCTTATCTTAGGAAGTATGTTCATGATCCAGAAACTACTATCGCTCCGAAAGTACTGGAGGACTTAGTGGTAGAACCAGATATGACTTTTGTGAGGCAATCAGTTCGTGTTGTGGCAAAAGATGAGCAAAGGCTAAGAAACAAGACAGTCAGGTTGGTGAATGTTCAGTGGAGCGACAACGTGAAAGACTGTACTTGGGAGATAGAAGACATGATTATGGCTAATTTTCCTGAGCTGTTTTAGATGGTAAGTTCTATATAGGGTTTATATAGAATTTGGCTGGTAGGTTATACTAGCTTTTATTGCATGGGCTATATGCTTGTTTTGTCCTTACTGAATTTCGGGGATGAAATTCTCTAAGGGAGGGAGTCTGTAATCCCCCTGAATTTTAATTAACATTATTCAGGATATTTAATTGGATAAATTAAATAGAATAATATGAATAATTAGGGAGATGAGATTAATAAATCTAATGGTCATGTCTTAATGAATGAACTAAAATAAGACTTAACTAAATTTAGAAGGAGGAATTTTTCTAAGGGGTAAACTTGGAAATGGGGCTACATTTCTTAGTATAAATCTCTTCCTCCACCTTAATAAATTTTCACTTTCTCATTCATAACTCCTCACTTATATTTCGACCGGCCATTAAAAGCTCAAGAAAGAGCAATAAATTGAAGAAAAAGCTAAGGAATTAAAGCTAGGGAATTATCTCATTCTCCAATCAACTAATCAAGGTGAATACTCATGTTTATCATCTCATTTTCTGTATTTGGTTCGGCTATGAGCTTATATCTGATCTATGTGTGTGTTTTGGTTATGATATAATCATTTAAACCTTTGTTTGGATAAGACATAGGTGTTTCAAATGTTAATGGGCAAATTAACACGTTTTATTCAGTTTTGGTTAAAATCCGAGTTGTTTTGATCTTCCTAGGCTTTGAAATTTTAATATGTTGAAGAGAACATATTAATTGATTTTCTGGAATTTTTCCAGAATTTTTCAAGATGTTTTAATAGTTATATAAAATTATTTAAGGTATGGGACTTAAATGTTTGTATAATTATAAAGGAGAAAGGGGCCTTTTCAAAATTATTTAAATTTCCAAATAAAGAAAGTCGGTAGCATTTTTGAATATAAAATTTTGACAACCAATCAGATTTAGACAAATAAGGCAGGTGGGGTACAAAAGAACTATTTTGAAGTACAATTTTCACTACTTCAACTCTTTCGCAAGAGCTTCTGCCTCCATTCCAAACCTTCCGACAAGGTCAAAAGGTATCAAACCTTTCGACTAGGTCAAAAATCAATGCCCATGGTATTAGGCGACTGGTACATAGTGAATTGAAAGGGGTCGAAAGGTTTTGGAATGAAAGGTTAGAGCTTTCGAAGGAGATGAAGTTTTGTTTTGGTTTTAAAGGAAATATGCCTGCTAACTTTCGACAAAAAGCTTTCGACATTGTCAAATGGTTTAAAAGAAAAAGGTTTCAATTGGTTTGCTTTCTTGTTTTAAATGAAACCTTTCGACAAAGTCGAAAGGTATAGCTTTCGACAAGGTCGAAAGATAGTTGCCGCTTCCTAACCTTTCAACCTAGATGGAGTCAAAGGTTATCTTTGGTTTTTCTAAAATTTGCCTCTCTCCATTGATTTTGAAGGGTTCGTTCCAATAACAACACTTCATTGTTTTCAAATGGTTTTGAAAAGTTTTAGGTTTCGAAGCAGTGCTTTCAACTCCAATGTTTTTCCGACCCTTTTGCTTTACTTGAAGGCTTTTAAAAGGTTTTGAAGGGGTTACCTTCAATTATTTCGAAAGGTTTTGACTTTGAAAGGTTTTGACTTCGAAAGGTTTTGATTTTGAAAGGTTTTGACCTCGAAAGGTTTTGGGTTTCATTGCTTTCGAAAGGTTTATAAATGGTTTTATAGGGGCATACCCCAGGCTTTCGACAAAGTCGAAAGGTGAAACCTTTCGACTAGGTTGAAAAGAAACCTTCCGAAAAGGTCGAAAGGTAGACCGTTCGACAAGATCGAAAGGTATGGTTTTCAATGCTTTTGAAAGGCTAATGTTTATTTGCTTTCTAACAAGGCTTCATTTGAAAGAGTTTAAAGGGCTGTTTTAAGCCATTTTTCTTAATTAAAATTTTGCTAATTCGAAGGGGTTACTTCGAAGGGTTATAACATAAAATACTTATCTTTGTTTGAATATGTAAGGGGGATCCTTATATAAATTGGATGTTATTAAACCTTGGGGATACTTGGGTGAGTTTTATGTTTTCGATACATAGTTTGGGGTTATAAACAGAAATATGCTTTCGAAAATAAACATTGGGGCGATTATTGTGTTTTAATTTAATTTAACCTAATTGGAGTTACCAATGGAAATAGGTTAAACATGTGTGATACATGGGAAAAAACAATCATGGGGATCGTGAATTTTAATAAATAATCATGGGGATCATGATATTTTAATTGGCCAAGTGTTGGGTTCTTGGTAAACCTAGGAAAACCATGGAATGTGTGGTGGATAGCCCACATCAAATTTCTAAAGTAAAGAATGTTTTTCCAGAGGTGGTTAGCCTCGGGATTTGGCACCCGAGGTTTCATAGTCAGCCTAGGAAAACTATAAAGTGTGCGGTGGATAGCCCATATCGACTTTTATAAAACAATGTACGATGGATAATCTACATTTATTTTAATGAATTTGGGATGGATAGTCCTATTGAAGTTTTGACGAATAGTCATATTAAAGGTTTTTTAGATGGGATATCTAATAAATTATTTTTAGATGGGAAATCTAATAAATGGGTTGATGGAATATCCAATATACATATGATTTATGGTATTATTTCACATTATGTTAAGACTAATCATTTTGGGTGCAGGAGCATAGTAAATGATTTAAAAGTTTGTTTAGGATACTAGTGCGGGGATAACCCATTCTGCTATGTGGCGTGGTCTCACTAGGTATCTAATTTATAAGGGATGATAGATTATTCACACCAGACTTATTGTCCGACTCAAAGTTTGTGTTTCTCCATAAACTCTTGGGTACTCAAAAATTAATTTGAGTAGTCTGAGAGTGGGAGACTTTCGGGTTTTTGACGAATAAGCTTCCGGTGATGTGCAGGAGGGAGGGTTCGCTATATGGAGCTATTTTGTGTATTTCTCTATGATGTACTAAGAACTATAAAGTTCATATTATTAGTTCTCCGATCATCATAAGGGGACATCATCATATGTCACTCTTATCGTATTTTGTATATGTATATGTGATCTGAACATGGTTAATGTATGAGATTATGTAATTAAATCTTATATTGTACTTTGCTTGAAATGAGAAATTATGTTTATTGGAAGTTTAAAATTTTTCATATTCGTGTGTTCCTATGTATCAATATTAATAATGCCGCATTCAGTCGCCAAGAAATAACAACTACGGATGACTGCAGCATCAGTAGCGGTTAGTTTTGGGCCTCAGAAGGCGGGATGTTACACTACACCTCCTACTAATTCCGTATGGGATATGCAATTGCCTTAAAGTTTGTTTGTTGGTTTGTTTGTCGTTAGGAGGCTAACTAAATAACCCCTAGATAAGTCTTTAAGACGAATAAGAATACGGCTAAATAGTTGTAATGTCGTTATTAGGCACCAACGGAAGGTTCCTCGTTGTACGTGGAAAATTCGACCTAGGCATTATTGCTGTGTACATGGAAAATTAGGCCTAGAAACTGTTGTGGTGTACATGGCCAATTCAATCTAGACACTGTTGGTAAATGCTCGACACAGTGCCGAGTTAGATACTAGTGGGGAATGTATCCTTTTCCATGGAGGAACTATGATATATACACACACACACAAATATATACATACATACACATATATAGCTATTGTATATCTCGAGTAGATTGGGCATACGTAGCGTACATGAAATCAAAATGATTAAGTTTTAAATAATAGACATAACACGTAATGGAAAACAACCGGCATAAAATAGTGTTATGGATAAAGTATATAATTTACCAGTCACCAGAACTTTTTTATGACCCCCTCCTCATTACAGCCCACAAGATAGATTTAGAGAGACAACTACTTGTACAAGATGGGAATGGTGGAAGAATAGATTTTATGATGCATGCTCTGCACTGACAAGGACACTAGATACCAGAGGTATTGGCCTTGGTCGGTATATATGCCATTAGAGTCTCCTCTAAGGTTAAAAGTGGATATAGCATAAGTGATAGGAAAATAATAGAATGGATGTTATCCTTTTCTACTCTGGTTTTTACTGTTAAGGTTATAAAAGATGTTTTAGAAACACCGTAAAGTGCATTTTTGAATAATGGTTTGGTATAAAAATTGAGTTTTTAGGAATATAAAAATTAATAAACGATTTGAGTTAAAACCCTACTTTTTAAGAAGTAAAACGTTTGTTATGAAAAGGTCTAAAGGAAAGGATCTTTTTAAATTAAATTACTAACTATGACTTTTGGAAAAAATAAACTTGTTTCATAAATCCTAAAATGTAGTTTTAAAAGTTCTAAGTTTATATTTTAAAGATAAAAGTTTTGCATTAAGTACTTCATGACTGTGAAGTTTAATAATTTTTATAAAGAGTAGTGAAAACCAAACCAAATTTAATATGGAGTAGATCGAGATGACTGCCTAGGTAGGACGGGGTAAAAGTTAAGGTTATGAATGAAATGTATAGCTATGAATGCTCATAAAATAACAAAATGGACTCCCCGTAGAATATAAGGAATAATTGTATGAACCTAGAAATGTTTTATTTGATATGTGTGTAAACCATAAGAAGAACCCACAAAGGAATGATGAATATTATCAAGTACACTTCTGCGAGGTATAGAGTATGCACGCACGAATGGTCAAGAATTAAAAAAGTAAATACCAAAATTTGATAGTACTATCAAGAGATTTGGATTAAAAGAAGATAGTAATAGTATGTAATGAGATGGAAAACACACATAGAGGACATTGGTGGACTCAAGGTCAAGAAAGACAAGATAGATGGTGGAAAATTTATTCTGCCAAGCCAAATTTTCCAATGAGTTATTCTAAATGTGCATAATTTAATTTCTTAACCCACTGCAGTGTGGGGATGCACAGTTTATCCCATAATCGGGTGTAATAATTGAAGTAAGGGATGGACCTTATTTATTAGAAGCCAAGAAGGTAAGACATGTGCATTATAATATAAGGGCATACTAGGAATGTCCATCTTAATTAAGTAAGGAGTGAGAGGGCTACAACATCATTAACACCAGTTGATGTTGAAAGGAAGCTTCTAGCCATTATTCCTTTTAGGCTTTGAGTTGTAAGCATTAGTTGTCACTATTGTATAAAATGCATATGATATTGTGAGAAATGTTTCTTGTTATTATTCTGTTGAGTTTCTGGATTGACCGTTATATTTATTGGAAAACAATATAAATAAGAAAATCTCATAAAGACACTTAACTAATACAAAGTAAGGCTGGAAGATTATAAAATAAATTAGGAAATTTAATTAATTAGCTACATAAAGTAAATAAAGTTAAATCTCAAAAGCATTAAGAAAACTAAAAAAAATTAGCGAGCGAAGGACAAGGAAAGGTTGTTGCGAAACCATAGATTACTGTCCCTATTCCTTAAAAGCTAAAATTTATAAATATACTTATATGTTGATTGTTGTTCAAAAACAAAATTGTAAGTTTTCAAAATTTGAAAATTTATAGTATAACAGGCAAAGGTCAATCATAGGCGTCAACCTATTGACTAAATTCTGATTGCGTTGGATGTGGCTTGATTTGTTTTTAAAGCTAAAACAAATACTTTTGAAAATTTTGTTCAAAAATCTTTGATTTTTATTAAATATAAATACTTTTGTAAAAGTTTTGAAAAATGAGTTTTTATTTTCTAAATTCTTTCCAACTCTTATAGATGAGAAAATTTCCTGTTTTTGAAATGCCACATGCTTAACATAGGAAAAGTCGACGGGTTAGCAAACATGAATTTTATCATTCTACAGGAGTGGCGGCATATAAAATATAGTTAAAGACGAGGAAGAAGTTGTTTAGCTTTGGAATTTCTTTTTCCATGCCTTTCAATAGTGGAACAAAACTTGTTTTGAAACAATTTTGTTTAAAATTTAAAAATAAATTTCCTTATGTCAGTTTTAGTTGGAAAAGTTGGAAAAAGAATCGAAGAACAAGAGAAGGTTCTAAGGTACATCAGAATGGGACACAAGAGAAGGATGGAGAAATGGAATTCTCCATCTAAATTCCTTTTTCGACATAAAAGTATAGGTTTAGAAAAGATGGATTTACAAAATTTTAGATGTTAAAAATTGTGTGCTAGGTATTGGATGGTAGAGATTGGATGCAAAATTGGTTGAACGATACTTCTATTTGTAGGAGTGTGGGAAAGTGTTGTGTAAAAAAAGATTTTGATTTTTGAAAACTTGCATACATATAGAATTGCCAGTATATATTGGTAGTTTGCACCATATTTTCTAAAATTGTTTAAAGAGATGCATTCATATATAAGGCGCTGATTTTGTATTCTTTAGCATACATATCATATATGTTGTGAAACGCCATGCATTTATATACTACTGGCTGCAAAATTGGTTATATGCTAATTGGTTGAATGCTTAGAATGGTTGCACGCAATGTTACATATTTCGGTCCTTGAGGAATTTCGAGGACAAAATTCTTTTAAGCGAGAAAGAATGTAACATTTCGTAAAATGAACAGAAATTAGTTAAAAAGAATTAATAAAAAATTATTAAAGCTTAAAAATAGAATTTTTGAAAATGTCAAATTTGGCTATGAAACTTGCATCATTGTGCTCATGGCAATTTTTTGATCAAATGTCACATATGAAATTTTATTATCTGAATTCAAACGAAAAAGTTATTAATATTTTAAGATTTTAGATTGAAAATAATTATATATACATATGGAAATAAAATAAAGTAAGGAAACAAATCAACACAAATTACTTAATGTTAACCTATCGACCTCTAACGGTCAACCAGTGATAGTGGAGCAGTCGACCGGTGGTAGACGGCGGTTGATAATAAGCCTAAGCCAAACTGCCCGGATTTAATACAATCTAATCTAACCGATAGAATCCATTCGAGCGTCTATAAATACAAGCTTAGGCTCTTACTTTTCTTCTCATATTTTCTGAACCAAGAGCAAGCGTTGCCATTTTCTATTCTCCATAAATTTTATGAATTGTATAAACTATAAATATTAACTATGTATATAAGTGAAGAATAGCAGAAAATAAAAGAGAAGAAGAAAATGGTTGAATCGATTCTCCAAAGCAAAAGGTAAATTATGAATCTAAATCTACGTTTAATTAAAATATCTTCTCAGATATATAATTCTAATAAATATGTATGTTGTGGGCATTTTCGCCCACGGCATGGTGAATACGAAAAGAAGTCAAGGAGGATAGAAACAACTGGAAGGTGCGTAATGAAGACGTCATCATGCAATCACAAGGGCAAGGTGAAGTGTTAGGTGGAAATTTGGTATAGTCTAAAAATATTCTCAAAGCACTTGTAAATTGTTCCTAACATCAAGACATGCACCTAGCTCGAAACTGCATCTCAATCCGAGCAACAGATTGCAACATATGATCATCATAAAATTTGTCCACCGCCTAACAGACTCGGGCCCAACCTTAGAGAACTACTACTACTTCAAGCAAGTGGAACATTTAAAGGCATTAGACTCAACAATATGAAGCTATTGGTCCAAATTTCATTCAGTTCTAACTTAAAATGAAGTAGTTATGACATAAAAACCTGTATGGCTTAAGTGGTTAAGCATTATGCTTTTAATGGAGAGGTCAGAAGTTCAATCCCTAGCAAGCGCATTATTTTTATAGAACAGGAGAAATGGTCTGATAGGGAATCTAATCGTATACTACCTAATAGATCTCTACCCAACCATACACTTATAAATACATCATGGATGAGCATAACTATAAGAAGTAGAATGGATGAGCAAAATGGCAGACGAACTTGGAATTCTAGAATCTACTTAAACAATTCTCTACCTAACAGGGTCTTTCCTAACAGAATCTCTGGAGCACTTTTGGACCACAAGAAATCATCTCAGCCTTAGTCCAATCACCTTCAATCATCCAGTCCATAATCCAACATCGAGTTGTGATAGACCGACCTCAAGATCTATGGAATCGGAGCATCATCACTTGGTTAAAGCACTGGGACAGGAAAGCGAAAAGATCAGGAGATGGCATAAGAAAAAGCAGAAGGAAAGTTGAACTTTTCCAAGACTAAGTGCTTGGTTCGATAATATACCGAAAAGAAAATCTTATTTGGTAGTCAGGTACTGATCAACAATTCCTGTTTGGGAGTGTACTACCAAACAGAGATTCCTGTTCGGTAGCCTACTACCGAACCAAAGCACTACCAAACATAGGGCACCGAACCAACACTACCGAACCCAAGGCATTGAACCGATGCATCAGTGAACCAAGGCACCAGTGAACCTAGCATCGCCAAACACCATCTACTGAACACAAATTCCTATTTGGTAGACTACTGTCGAACCTAGGCATGGCTGAACCATGACATAACCACCAAGCCAACTACTCTTGAGTCGATTACCATGGAACCGAACAAAGCATATATGGAAAGACAGTCTTAAATATATGAAAGTTCTGGAGCTTATCTTCTATATATGGAAATAACCAAACCAAACATGCTATATGGGGAAACCGCCTATTTTAATGGCCTAACTTCCCTATGCCTTCACTCCTATAAATACCCAAGCTTCTAACAACAATGAGAGAGAATTCGATAGAGCTAAGCTTACAACAAAAATGGCGGACAAGTTAGAGAAAGCTAGGAATAGGCTAATAGGAACTGCCTAGCAGGAAGCCTAACGGGAACTGCCTAACATGAACTGTTCAGCAGGATAGGAACTACCTAACAAAGATAGCCTAATAGGAACTACCTAACAGAGTTAGCTGAACAAGAATAGGCAGGCAAGAATTATCGAACATGAATAGCCAAACAGACTTACTTGGGATATAACTAATTCTTTTGAGCCATAGATCATTGTATTTTATATCTCTAGCATTGTATCAAAGATCTATAAGAAGAAAAGTGAAAATAGACAGTGGATGTAGGCACATTCTGGCTGAACCACCATAAATCTTTATGTTCTTTACTTTAATGTAATTTACTTTTTGCATAACCTATATGTGATCTGCTCTCTGAAAGTCAATCATAATACAAATGTTACAGTGTTGTTATACACCTCGTATTCACAGCTCTACAGTAAATAGGTTGGAGGCATTTGTCCACTTTTTATGCAAACATTTTTGTGCTTTCATTGAAAATTTATTCTCAACATGCCTTCGAGATCAAAGAATAAAGCTGGTGCTACCAGTGGGAATGTAAGGAACACCAGCGCATCCAAATAGATAACTGCAAATCAGGATAAGCATTCAGCAAGCACTCCAGTGCTAGTAGACATAATTACCAGAGGAAATTGGATAGAGTTGTGGCCAAGCTAAACGAATGTTTTGTGGCCCAACAGCAAGCAATGGTGTACCAACTTATGACACGCTTGGGCAACCATAAACTATTGGTTGGAACACTTGGACACAAGGATGATTCCAGTCTTGGAAATCCAAAAGTCAAAGTTGGTCACACACTGATAAAGAGTCCGATCAAGAAAGTCCAAGAGCTAGAAGAAGGAATGCTGAAGGGATGAAGTGAGCAAGAGTTCAACCCGAAGTTGGACCTAGGAAGTGGTTTGGCGCCGAACTAGACTGGGATGATGCCAAACTGGGGGCAGCTACAGGAAACATTTCTCATTCCCTCATTGAAATCATGGTCAATGGAGGAAAAAATAATCACTGGGATCGATGTAGAAGCTATGACCATACCTGAAATTGAAGACCAAGTTATCATGGGGAGGATGAAGGAAACTTCCCCCCAAAGGGAAAGGTTGAGCTATCATTGCCAATCACCCAAATCGAAGGATAGGATGGCTCGAAGCATTGGATAATGTGTTCGATGTGAACAAGTGGAGTGAAGAATTGGAGTTAGGTTTAGCAGTACCTTCACCCTAGGGATAGAACTACTAAAAACCCCAGAGATTTCATGATGCCCACTATAGAGGACCGACTGACCCCATAGCACATTTACAATAGTATACCCAGCACATGATGATAAGCGAAGCTATAAAGGAAGCCTTGTGCAAGTGGTTTCCTCTATTCTTGCCAAACTCAGCTACTATGTGGTTTGTGGTTGACACCTATGATTAATTCGTTCTTGATCGATGTTAAAGAATAAATTTATTGGTCAATTCTGGGCATATTAAACAACCAAAAGATGGATACTCATTATCTGATGTGAAGTAAATGGAAGATGAGTCGCTAAGGAACTACCTATCCTGATTTAATGCCACAACCGCTGGAATTCAGAACAAGGATGAAAGGTTCAGCTTGATGACTTGTATAGTGGAGTGCACCTTGGAACGAAGTTTGCTAAGAGCTCGACAATGGAGAAACCGACCAAATTGGAGGATTCCATCTACGAACAGATAAAGTATATGAGGTTGGAATGTGTTGCATCAGGAAGATAACTCGGTATAGCTACTAGAGAAGAGTCTAGTGGTGAATGCAAATGATCATGAAAAATATGGGAGCTTCTTTTCTAGCTAAGTATTATGAAATGATGGATGCATTCCTTAGACTCATAGAGCAAGTAGCACTGACGCGGGTCTAGAAAGACCAAGTCGGGAATTCTATTAGGAACCCATTAAGAATGGATGCAAGGGCTATGCAGTTAATTCCCTGATATTGCCCCGATATATCCTCGATATATCCCGTAGCGGACTTTTGGGGCAACGATATTCCTATAAAGCGGCCCAATATAACGGATCCGCTATTATCCCCGATATTGCGGCCATAATCCGCTATATCCCTGATTTTGTTGCCTCGCTATATCCCCTTTTCCTATAAATAAGCATTTTGCTTGATGTCTTACTTTTAAGTTTTATAGTAACTTTAAAGTTGTTGTAACAATGATATACGTTGTTGGTTATTATAACTAGTTCTAGCTTTTTAAGTGTCAACTTTGTTTATCTTTACTTTATTATAACTTGTTTTGCTTTGTGGGAAATAATAAGTAATAGTTGTTCCTCTTTTTTATGTAGAATGTTCATCATTCCTCTTTTTAAAGTCGTCCGCTATATCCTGCTATATCCTCGATATATCTCCGCTACAACTTTCCGCACCTCAAACTCTATGGAGCGGCAGGGCGCTTTAACTACACAGTGCAAGGGATTAGGAATGGGATGAAGGAGCCGTAGAAATCTAGACTTCCAAAAACCAAACCAGCTAGGGCTCAAACCAAATTGGCTCGATGCAGAACTGATCAGTACCAGACCAATGGTATAGCCCATGCCAGATCAAGGAACGATGATCACTAGAAGTTAATCTTGATGCTGGAACCACATGCTTGGCTACTGAAATGGGACCTTATGAGCTTAAACCGACTGATACATAGGTGGTTGGTCCATGGAATAGGGGCACAATGTGGCCCACTAATTAAAATAAGGAAGTATTCCAATAGTAGAGTAACGAGTCATTAGGCTAATGCATCGAGTGTTATGCGAGCAAAACAGGAGACTAGAGGTTGATAAGATGAACCATAGTCTGTTCACTCCAAACATCCAATGTGCAGTCAACCTCCAGATTTTATGGTAATGATCATGGAACCACATGTTGGAAAGTTTAACCCCAAAACACACTTTACATTCAACATATGGAGGCAATTGGAGCCATAGAGGAAGAATTAATAGGAAAGCAAAGTTATATAGGGAACTTAAGAAGAATCCAACTGCCAACTTGGAGGACTTATACGATCGGGCCTACAAGATTATGCTTTCGGAGGATTCTGCTATTGAGGCATGACTAACAAATGTCAACTAGGTTGGAAATGAAAAGCCTTAAAGGATAGCGACATGTAAATGAAGGATAATAGAACCGGAGATAGGGTTCAATTCCATCTGATACAACGGGAGACTAGGTCCAGATCCTCCAAAGATAGTGGAGTGTAATTCAAACCTATTCCATAGGTGGGAATGGACATCTCTAGAGATGGTGGAGCATAATCTTTTCAAAAAGTCCTAGAGGTAGATCAACTTCATATAAATATGAAGTATGGTACAAAAAAGACTGAATACCCTCATAGAATACGGGGACAACCATGCAAAGGTATGAATTACTTTAATGAATAAATTTTGAATGATATTTAATAGAAATACTTTAGGCATAATAACGCCAAGTCACTTGACTATGAGAAACCAACGTAAGTGAGAGGAAATACTAATGGGTAGGCAAGAGCGAATATTCTTGACCCAATGGGTTAGATAGATCTCTTACTCTACAGGTGTTCGGACGGCTAAATGTCTATCAAGTTAGAAAATAGCCGAACGAATTTTGAAATAAAAATAACCGCAAGCGCAAGGTGTACGATTGTAGCACGTATGCGAGTACGGGTCGATCCACAGGGAATAGTTTAGATTTTGAAATTCTATTCAATCAAATTAAACCAAAGTAAAGGGATTGTTAACTAACTAAAAAAAGTAAAAACAAACTAAAATTAATGGGAATAAAAATACGAGATTAAAGAGAAATTTAGAGGCGAATCCCATCTCATGATCACATAAATCAACATAATAAAATTATGATCTCTTTTTGGTCATTTGTGAGTTTAGTTGATGCATTTATCATAAGCATGGCATAATTGTGTTATTAATTAACACACATAAACCATCAAACTTTAATGCACCCTCTAACCCACTTACTAACTTTAATGAAAATGACATGAAATTAAAACTAGAATCTATTTTAAGAATGGCTTATTGATGCAGCACAGACTAGAGTCGAAGCAGTGCGAGCTCCAAATACACAAGGCCTAAGTCGCCCATGACTTAAGAAATCACTGAGTTTAGGTCGGTCGCGACTTAAGAAAGGAGCAGGTTTAAGTCGTATACGAGATAACAAAGCTGAAGAAGAAGTTCTAAGTCGTCCACGACTTAATGAGGCTGAAGGCATAAGTCGTTCACGACTTAACTCAAGCGGTCTACGACCTAAGGAAAGTGAAGGATTAAGTCGACTCCGACCTAAGGAAACTGAAGGATTAAGTCGACTCCGACCTAACAACGAAGAACTGGGACAAGATACGACCTATGGAAAGTCGCGAAGGGGAGTTACGACCTAAGCTAGGTCGCAGGAAGAAGTTCTGAAGCCGGGTCTTAAGTCGCTGTCGACCTATATGTTAGGTCGATAAGTCGTCTGGTTCTTATGTCGTAACTCGCATGTTTTAGGTCGTTCTGTTTGTAAGTCGTAAGTCGTCTGTTTTAGAGGCGCTACTAGTTAAGTCGTGTGAGTCGTGTAACATGTTTGTAAGTCGTTGAATGATGTAACTAGGTCGTTACCGACCTAAGTTGAGTCGAGAGAAGTTGTTAGATCGGCAACGACCTAAGTGATGTTTTTTTCTGTTTGTTAAGTTGGAGTATGTTGAGTCGCATATTTTTAAGTCATGAGTCGGAGTCTTGTTATAAGTCGTACACGACTTAAGAGTTGTACAGATTAGTGATGAGATTTGTAACTTCTATAAATAGGCTGGTGGTGCCATTTGTAATAGTTTAGTTGATTTGAAATAAAACTCTTGTTTTGTTAGCTTTGTGCTTTCGCCAAATTGGTAGTTGAGTGTAATCTCCTATCTCCTCTTTCGGATAATCGAGTGCGCTCGATTCAACGACTACAGAAGCCGATTCACGGAATCTAGTGCGCTAGATCAACGTGTGAAGAATCGCAGATCTTTGAACCCGGTATCGTGCGCGATCAACGAGTTCGGGATAGCTAGAATTCGGTATCTTCGGATCAACGAATTCGGGCATTTCAGTATCTTCCAATCCATCGATTGCTACTCTCAACGATCGACATTGTTTTTGATTAATCCGTTGCGTCAGTTTTGGTATTAGAGCTTGTTTTAGCCAATCATAGCTAAATCGAGTCTTGGAGCCGATTTATTTGAAGAGTTAGAGAGGCCGAGCTACATCAAGCAAAGCCGAGTCGAAATCGAAGTGAAGATTTGAGGTTATTAATCACGGCCGAGAGCAAGAAGGGAAGTTGTTCGACTTTGTATTGAAGTTTGGAGGACGGATTTATCTTGTTTGGGAGTTGGTTGTTCATCGTGTTCATCACAATTTGCAACACGTGTGAAGTTTCCGATCCATTTCATTTTGGATCTAAGTTCGAATTGTGTTTGAATTTTGAAGTGTTGAAGAGTTTTGTGAAGTTTTCAAGTATGCCGCCGAGAAGAGCTAATCGTCACCAAAACGTAGAAGCTTTGTATCGAAGAGAAGAAGTTGATGAGATGGAGCAAAGAATCAATGAAAACTTTAGTGAAAAGCTTAACGAAGGAATTGGACGATTAGAGAAGATGATGTTAGAAATGAATCAGAATTGGAGAAGGGTATCACCTGAATCTAACCATGGAGGAAGTAGAGTCTCACCACATTCCAATCGAGACGGAAGTGTTGATGATGATCAAAGGCGTGGTGGAAGACGTGATGGTAGTAGAGATGTGGGTGGACGAGATAGACAATGATATACATCTGATTTTGAAGAGGAATATGATGGTGGTAGTGTTCGAGGACAAGGACGAGGATAAGGAAGAAATCACTCTGAGTATGATCACAAGTGGGAGTCGGGGATGAAGACTGAAATTCCTGAATTCAAAGGTGGTATGCAAGCGGAGGAGTTTTTAGACTGGGTGGCTAATGTTGAAGAGATTTTTGACTTCAAAGAAGTTCCAGAACATCCTAGAGTGAAGTTGGTTGCTACGAGGTAGAGGGGTAGAGCTTTGGCATGGTGGCAGCAAACCAAACTTACACGTGAACGGATGGGAAAGTCAAAAATTGAATCTTGGGAGAAGATGAAGAAATTGATGAAAGCAACGTTCTTACCTTACAATTATCAATCTTTGATGTATCAACGTTTGCAGAATTTGAGGCAGGGCACAAAGAATGTTAATGATTACGCGGATGAATTTTATCAGCTTATTGCGAGGAGTGATATTATGGAAATGGAAGAACAACTGACGTCTAGATTTGTTGGAGGGTTGCGAATGCAGATTCAGGATATGGTTAACATGTTTGATCCCAGATCTGTAGCGGAAGCACATCAGAAAGCGTTGGCTTGGGAGAAACAGGGAAGACGAGGAGGTGGTATGTTTACAAATTCCAACAATCCAGTGAAGGGTGTTAGTGGAAGTTCTAATGTTTCAAAAGCTGTTGCGAAACCAGTTGTGAATGAGGTTGGGAAGATGAAAGTCGGTAATGGTTTCAAGTGTTATAATTGCCAAGAAATGGGCCACAAAAGTAGCGAATGTCCAAAGCCGAAGAAGAGAGCTATGATAGCGGAGGTCGAGGATGAGGATGAAGAAGCTGAATGTTCCAATTCACCACCTGATGAGGAGGAAGAAGAAGTGTCGGGAGACGAAGGTTATAATCTAATGATGAAGAGGTCCTGTTTAACACCAAAGCAAGAGGAGGATTGTAGTTGGTTAAGGAGCAATATTTTTCAGTCAACATGTACCATTCTGGGGAAAGTTTGCAAATTTGTTATTGATGCTAGAAGCTGTGATAATATAATTTCTTCAGAAGCTGTGAGGAAGTTGGCGTTGAAGACTGAGAAACATCCGAAACCGTACAAGCTAGCTTGGTTGAGGAAAGGCGGGGAGGTGAAGGTTGGACGAAGGGCTTGTGTGAAGTTTTCAATTGGAAAGAAATACAAGGATGAAATCTGGTGCGATGTGGTAGATATGGATGTCTGTCATTTATTGCTGGGGAGACCGTGGCAGTATGATAGGGCGGTGCAACATGATGGGCGTACCAACAGTTACAGTTTCATGTTTGAAGGCACAAAGATTACTCTAGTCCAAAGAAGCGACAACAGGAGGAAAACAAGTTGGAGGAGATTGAAGAGCTTAAAACTTTGTTATCTTTGAAGGAGTTTGTGAAGGAAGTAGAGGAGGAGCCTGAAGTGTTTTTGTTGATTGGGCGAGAGAGCAGTGAAGAGGTTGAAATTCCAGAAGAAGTGAAACCAGTATTGAAAGAATTTGACGTTGTATTTCCAGAGGAGTTACCAACGGAGTTGCCACCGTTGAGGGATATACAACATCAGATAGATCTTATTCCAGGTGCTGTGTTGCCACACAGACCACATTATCGAATGAGTCCAAAGGAACATGAAGAATTGAGGAGGCAAGTGGAAGAATTGCTTGAACAGGGGCGTGTGCATGAGAGTTTAAGTCCTTGTGTTGTACCAGCTTTATTGGTACCCAAAAAGGATGGAACGTGGAGGATGTGCACAGATAGTAGAGCATTGAATAAGATCACAGTCAGATACAGATTTCCGATGCCGAGGCTTGATGATTTATTGGATCAAATCAGTGGGTCCGTAATATTTTCAAAGATTGACTTGAAGAGCGGTTATCATCAGATTCGCATTAGACCAGGGGACGAATGGAAGACAGCATTCAAGACGAGGGAAGGATTGTATGAATGGCTGGTAATACCGTTTGGTCTATCGAATGCACCAAGTACATTCATGAGGGTGATGAACCAAATTTTCAGGCCATACATTGGGAAATTTGTGGTGGTTTACTTCGATGATATTCTAATCTACAGTGCTAGTACAGAAGAGCATGTTCAGCATTTGAAGAAAGTGTTAATTATTCTTTGTGAAGAACAATTCTATGCTGCTACAAAGAAGTGTGTTTTTATGGCGAGGAGTGTTTTATTTCTGGGGTATGTTGTGTCGGAAGAAGGAATACAGGTTGACCAAAGTAAAGTCGAAGCTATCAGAGATTGGCCGCAACCCAAGACGATAACGGAGGTTCGTAGTTTTCACGGGTTGGCTTCATTTTATAGAAGATTTAATCCACACTTTAGTAGTGTGATGGCGCCTGTTACAGATTGTATGAAGGGTAAACAGTTTGCATGGACAGAGGAAGCAGGGGTTGCTTTTGAGCGAATCAAAGGACTCTTGACGTCTGCACCAATTCTAGTGCTACCAGATTTTCAGCTAGTGTTTGAACTACATACTGATGCATCCAAGGTTGGGATTGGAGGAGTGTTGAGTCAGAGGGGACGTCCTATTGCATACTTTAGTGAGAAATTATCAGGGGCGAAGATGAGATATAGTACTTATGATGTGGAATTTTATGCTGTTGTGCAATCTATTAAACACTGGAGGCATTATCTATTTCAGAAGGAGTTTGTTCTTTACACTGATCATGAGGCGTTGAAGCATTTACAAGGGCAAGATAAGATTTCAGCAAGACATGCATCGTGGATTGCATATCTGCAACAGTTTACATTTGTTGTGAAACACAAATCGGGAGTGACGAATCGTGTTGCGGATGCGTTGAGTAGAAGAAATCATTTGTTAACTACATTGAAGATTGAAGTGACGGGATTTGAAGAACTACCAGAATTATTTGTCGATGATTCTTACTTTGCAAAGTTTGTTGATAAAGTTAAGGAGGGGAAGACGGATGAGTTTATGATGGTAGATGGCTTTCTGTTCAAGGGAAATCGATTGTGCATACCTGATTGTAGTCTGAGAATGAAGATTGTGAAGGAGCTACATGAGGAAGGACATGTTGGGAGAGACCGTACATTACAGTTGATTTCACAATCTTACTTTTGGCCATCAATGAGGAAAGAGGTGGAGAGGTTTGTGGAACGATGTCATATCTGTTAGGTTTCGAAAGGAACTGCGACTACTGCTGGATTATATATGCCGTTACCGGTACCAACTAAACCATGGGTTGATGTGAGTATGGACTTTGTGTTGGGGTTACCAAGAACACAGCGTGGAAACGATTCCATTTATGTGGTGGTAGACCGATTTTCGAAAATGGTACATTTTATTGCTTGTAAGAAGACGGCGGATGCTGTTCATGTTGCTCAACTATTTTTCAAGGAGATATATCGACTTCATGGATTGCCAGAATCTATTGTGTCGGATAGGGATACTCGTTTTCTGAGTCATTTTTGGCTAAGTTTGTGGAAGATGGTGGGAACGAAGTTGAACTTTAGCAGCGCTTATCATCCGCAAACGGATGGACAGACCGAGGTTGTGAACAGATCATTGGGAAATTTATTACGATGTCTGGTGCAAGACAATCTGAAGAGTTGGGATGTGAAGTTATGTCAAGCAGAGTTTGCTCATAATCATGCTGTGAACCGTAGTACGGGTTTCAGTCCATTTCAGATAGTATACTCAAGCTTACCGAGGGGACCGTTGGATTTAACGGTAGTACCACAGCCAAAGGGGACGGTTAAACGAGCTGTTGATTTTGTTGAGGGGTTGACTGGTTGTCATAAAATCGTTCAGGAACGATTAGAGAAGGCAAATAAGAAGTATAAACGCTCTGCAGATCGAAAGCGAAGAAGTGTTGAGTTTAATGAAGGAGATATGGTATATGCTGTGTTAACCAAGGACCGTTTTCCAGTGGGCGCTTATAACAAGTTGAAAGCCAAAAAAATTGGTCCTGTCGAAGTTGTGAAACGAATTAATGAAAATGCTTATAAATTGAAGCTTCCGGAGGATGTATACACTTCTGACGTGTTCAATGTTAAGCATCTCGTACCATATTATGAGAATGAACAGTCTAATGAGGAAGAATTTACAAATTCGAGGTCGAATATTTCTCAACCTGGGGAGGATGATGCAGCACAAACTAGAGTCGAAGCAGTGCGAGCTCCAAATACACAAGGCCTAAGTCGCCCACGACCTAAGAAATCACTGAGTTTAGGTCGGTCGCGACTTAAGAAAGGAGCAGGTTTAAGTCGTATACGAGATAACAAAGCTGAAGAAGAAGTTCTAAGTCGTCCACGACTTAACGAGGCTGAAGGCATAAGTCGTTCACGACTTAACTCAAGCGGTCTACAACCTAAGGAAAGTGAAGGATTAAGTCGACTCCGACCTAAGGAAACTGAAGGATTAAGTCGACTCTGACCTAACAACGAAGAACTGGGACGAGATACGACCTATGGAAAGTCGTGAAGGGGAGTTATGACCTAAGCTAGGTCGCAGGAAGAAGTTCTGAAGCTGGGTCTTAAGTCGCTGCCGACCTATATGTTAGGTCGATAAGTCGTCTGGTTCTTATGTCGTAACTCGCATGTTTTAGGTCGTTCTGTTTGTAAGTCGTAAGTCATCTGTTTTAGAGGCGCTACTAGTTAAGTCGTGTGAGTCGTGTAACATGTTTGTAAGTCGTTGAATGATGTAACTAGGTCGTTGCCGACCTAAGTTGAGTCGAGAGAAGTTGTTAGGTCGGCAACGACCTAAGTGATGTTTTTTTCTGTTTGTTAAGTCGGAGTATGTTGAGTCGCATATTTTTAAGTCGTGAGTCGGAGTCTTGTTATAAGTCGTACACGACTTAAGAGTTGTACAGATTAGTGATGAGATTTGTAACTTCTATAAATAGGCCGGTGGTGCCATTTGTAATAGTTTAGTTGATTTGGAATAAAACTCTTGTTTTGTTAGCTTTGTGCTTTCGCCAAATTGGTAGTTGAGTGTAATCTCCTATCTCCTCATTCGGATAATCGAGTGCGCTCGATTCAACGACTGCAGAAGCCGATTCATGGAATCTAGTGCGCTAGATCAACGTGTGAAGAATCGCAGATCTTTGAACCCGGTATCGTGCGCGATCAACGAGTTCGGGATAGCTAGAATTCGGTATCTTCGGATCAATGAATTCGAGCATTTTAGTATCTTCCAATCCATCGATTGCTACTCTCAACGATCGACATTGTTTTTGATTAATCCGCTGCGTCACTTATTAACTATTGAATTAGAAAATTAAACCATTAAATTTTGATTCTAAATCCACTTCCATTACCATGATCATATGTAGATGGAGAGGTAATTAGTGATTCATATGACTAAGCATAGCCTATTTGTTTTGAACAACATAAGCTATCAAACTCAATATTATACACAAAATCACACAAACATCTAACTTTCCATTAAGCACAAAAGAGACATAAATGAAAAATTATGTTGCATCTACATGATTCAAGAGAGCTTCATTACCCCTAAATTGAAGGGATTAGCCTCTCATTTGTGTTATCATATCAACACAAGTAGATAGCAACATGAAACAAAAAGAAGAGGAAAAAGAGCTAAATGAACAAGAAATAAAACTAGTCTACTTGCATTAAAATCAATCTACACCACTTGCATCAAAGGAAGTAAACAAGAGAAGAAAAGAGCATGTATTTAAAGTTGCATAAAAAGAAATTACATAAAAGAAATGGCTAAGTAGCCATGAAAAGAAAGAGAGATTTCTTTTATTTTTGATTCTTAAACTAACTAAGTGGAAGAGAGCCTAAAGAAGAGACCAAGGAAGAGGGCTACATGAAACATAAGGGGTATTTATACAAGTTAGAAACCCTAATGCACATTTCTGGGGAATGCCCAAAATGCCCTTGTAGGAAGTGTGGTGGCCAAGTTATCATTAGCTTCAATAATCACCCATTAAGTGTGCATGAAAGTGTAATGGCCATTAGCATGTGGATTAGCTTCTAATTTGTACATGAAGGAAGGTGGGTAGGTGGGGTCCTCCATGATCTTGGTTTTGAATTATTTCCATCTTCATTTGTTCTCTTCACTCTTATGCATGCATATATCTTCATAAAACCACTTGAAAATTCACTAAATTTCCTATAAAACAACATAGAAAATTCCAAGTAAATTTTCACAAATTAATAAATGCACAAAAATGACCATTTTGCCCCTATATGAAGATGAACATGTGACAATTTGAAAATAATTTGAATTTGGTTTAAACAAGTTAAAATACCCAATATGATCGTTTATTTAATTTAAATAGATTAAATATGGTGGTAAAAATATGCACATTTACATGCACATCAAATACCCCCACATTTATCTTTTTATTCGTCCTTGAATAAACTAAAACTAAAGTAAATCTGTTTTCGTAGGGAACACAATTGCATTGAGCGTATGCAACAATCTGTTAAACCTCTGGGTGTTCCTAGTAGGACGAGTGTTGTCTCGTGAGGGTTTTCAGCGGATACTACCCACAAAATCCAAATGCAGGATGAAAATATTTACCAAATGCAAGATTATTTACAAAGAGATGAATGCCAGTTTTTGGAAATATTTATAAATGAAAGATTTACTTTTAAATAGACACAAATAAGTTAAATATAAGTTTTGGTCAATATCTTGAAATTTATGTCATTTACTCATCAAAATTTCCAATAAAAACGAAGTTATCGTAACAAATGGGTTATAGTTTAACTCGTTGTTTCGGTCGATAATACAGTGTAACTTTGAAATGGATCCTTAGTTGATTATCAAAGTTTATCAAAGTGGTATTTTCATTTCTTTTCAATAACAAGTCAAATCAAATAAGTTAAAATAGTGCTTGGATTTCAATTGCTTACTCTCTCTAATTTTTTATTTGAAATTTTTATTTATATTAACAATATTTACATATGCCTAACTCAGATAAACTGAGGCCAGATATATTACCCATGCACTGCCTTGCGGACTTATGTGAGGGGAATACAGAGCGTGGCGAGTGAACACACAAGTGTGAACACTTATCGACTGTAGGCGTTATTAATAAAATAATTTTTATATACATACACCTAACTCAGATAAACTGAGGCTAGATATACCGATCGTGCACTGCCTTTCGGGATTACGTGAGAAGGGTACAGAGCATGGCGAGTGAACACACGAGTGTGAACACATGACTCTAGGTGTTTATTAAAAATATACATATATACAAGAAATATTTTTTTTGTTTTTGTTTTTTTTGTTTTTTTAGAGCGAGAGTTTCGCAAAATCATCTTAGCACCATTTAACTTAGAAGACAAAAAAAATGTTATATCTTTACTTTAAATCAACCACTTTTTAAAACAAAGATTTTCAATTGGGGTATTTCATAATTAACACGTATGATCTTCCTATATACTAGTTAAACCATTGTTATTTGTAATCAAACTTCATTTTATTTTTGTTAAGAGAAATAAATTTTCAAAAATTTCAATTTAGTAAACTGAAACCATATATTTATCCTATAGTGTTTCTTTAAAAATAAATCAAAAGAAAATTTGTTTTTGGGTTTTTTTTGAGATTTTAAAAGAAAAGGAAAAAATAAACCATGAAAAATAAAATAAAAATGAAGATGAGTCTCCCCCCACACTTGATTTTGACCATGTCCCCACAATCAATCTAAGTGAAAGAAACGTTTATTATTATTTACATGAAAATGAAATGTATCTACACGGCATCAGAAAGTATATTGTTAAAAAGTAAATGAAACGGTCTTCTAAAGACCGATTCATTTGTCTCGTCAAGTATGCGAGACACAGCTTAAGCTCGAAAAACCAAACCGTAAATGATTTCAAAGTTGAATGTTGATTTGGGAAAATGAATGTCGTTTTATTAAAAATCTTACGAGTTGTTTCTTTTTCGATGATTTCAGGGTTGATAAAACAATTGATTGAAATTCAAGTTAATTTTCACCAAATTAAAAGTTAAGCTCATCATGAACAAATTTTTCAAAATTATTGATTTCAAAATCGAAATGGTGATTCAAATCTTCCCCTTCAGAATTTAACAACTCATCGTCAAAAAGTCCAAAAAAATCATGTTCATTAAATTCGTCTTCCTCTATTGAATTGTTCACAACTTCATTCAATGTACCAATTTCAAAATCTAAAGTTATTGTATTCAAATTTTCAAAATCGGAGAAAGGAAGATCGAATTTCAGATCGAGTTTCTCACCCTCAAAAGAATTGAAATCCAACTCAATTACCATGTTTTCAACAACTTCGTTAAGATTTTCGTTTTCAATTTCAAAAGTTGTTATTTGAAAATCATCGATTTGGGTAAAAGGTGGATTATATCTTGACTCGTCACACATTTGGATTTGATTTTGTTTATCATGTTGTTTCATATATGTTTCAAACAATGAATCCGTGTGATCATCGTAAATTTCGTTCATTTGCTCAACAAAATCCAATTTATAGTTATTAACTTGAGGATTTTCACTTTGAAATTTTTAAGAACAAAGATTTTCAATCGTAACGTGGTAAAGATTATTCCCATTGCCAAAGTCGTTTGAAAAGTTGTTTCCATTTTCATTTTGAGTTTGAAATTCCTTTTGGAGTTCGAAATTGAATTGGCATGGGTTATCATCGAAATCGTTTGAATTTTGAATTGAATTCAAATTTTGAAATCCTTGAAAACTTTGACTCGAGTTATCGCATAAATACGAATTACACAAATCATTTATCATTTGATTTTGTTGTGTAGAGATTTCAAGTAAAGATGAATTGCTATTTTCGAGATTTGAGGGTTGGTCATTGTTTTGAAAACTTTGTTGTTCAAAATCCGAATTATTTATACAATTGTTGTTGTTAAAATATCCATACAAATTTGGAGTGAAATCATATGGATTATATTGATTTTCACAACTATTGTAAAATTTAAGTGAGTAGGGAAACTCAGACATTTTCAAGAATTTTTTTGGGGTTTTTTTGTAAAGGAAAAATATTTACAAATAGAATTTATTTTTCAAAATGAAAAATTGATTTTTGTTTTGTATTTTGGTTTTTTAATTTTTTTTGTTTTCGAAAAGATTTTATATATATTTTTGGATTTTTGATTTTCTAAAAAAAACGAAGTAAATTTTTTCTTGGAATTTTGATTTTGAAAATTTTCAAAGGAAAAGGATTTAAAAATAACTAAGTTACGAAATATTTACAATTGTTTTTTAGTTTTGGATTTTGAATTTTTTTCTTTTTTTTAAATATGCATGAACTAATGCAACTAAACGAATGCAAGGTTAATTATAAATTATTTATCCTAAGTTAACCCAAAATTGTATAATCACACATTGTCTTAAATCAACAAGATAGTTCTCAACCAGGTAACGGGCAGGAGTTATCGGTGCACCACGAATCACCATAGCAATGCAACCGAAGGTTTAAGTACCTTTAGAGGAACAACCACTATAATATTTATGAATCCCCATAATATTTATAAATGGTTGTTACTCTACCGTAGCCTAGACACCAAGAAATTAAATTGTTCAAAGAAGACAATTTGCCAATATACAATTAAGTGTTATTGATTTCTAATTGTTATTATTAATCAAAATCTAGGATGAAATGCAAAACAGAAATTAAACGTGTATTAACAATGCAACCACGAATGGATTTTTGCTTTTGTTTTTTGTTTTTGACTTTTTTTTATAAAAAAACGCAAGTAACCAACAATGCAAAGCAAATAAAAACAAAGGAGGGAGCACGATACTAGAGCTTGTAGAATTTATTAGCAAGTTTTTTTTAAAGCAGCGATTTTTTTATAAGCAAGCAAAGCAAAAAAAAATTTGGCAAGTTAATCCCTTCCTTTTCTGCTTTTGTATCCTGAAATTAAAAATAAGATATATACAAGTTGTTTTTTTTATGAAGAGAAACTAAGAAAATTTTGAAATTAAAACAATTTGTTTTTTTAAATTTTTTTTTATGATAAGAAACCAAAAACAAGTAAATATAAAACATATTCACAAAATCATCATAAACTATAACAATTATTATTTTTGGTTAAATAAGCATGGAACAATTTTGAAATAAAATTAAGAAAACTAAACTAATTAAAAAAAAGTTAACTAGGCCTTCAAACTTCTAACTCGGCCCACAAACCAACTTTTTTTTATCTTCTCAAACTTCTCACACTTGTTCGATAAAAAAAATGATGTTGAGCACCAAAAGTCTGCTCCCAATTTGAATCGAATTTCACAAATTAATTTTATACTTGCGTTACTGAAGAAGGCGATGGAGTCGCGGGTTGTTTTGGATGAGGAAGATAATCGGAGGTCGCGCCGGTCTGTATTCAGGTCGAAACTGGTGGTTGATGTCGATTTGAGCGATTGGACTAGAGGCGATTTCAGGTGGCGGTGGATGGTGGAAATTTAGCGCTTGCTGTCTGTTGGTGATTGAAGCTGGGGTCAGGTGAATTTGATGATAACTGAATGTGGTAAATATGATGGCCAATGATGTCTTGGTATTTGCGGCGGTTTGAATTATGGGTTATGGATTGAATGATGTTGGAGGAAGCTGTGTTGAATGCTGGTTGGAGAAACTTGTTCAATGCTCACGGTTGTTGATGCTGATGATTGTTGAGGATTGTGATGGCTGCAGGTGAAGTAGTCTTGTCGTATGTGGCTTGATGACAGGTTAGTGTATCTTGTTTATTGTCTGTGAAGTGTTGGTTTTCGGTTGAAGTATGGGAGGTCTATGGTATTTTGAACAGCGGCAAGATAGTGGAGGCAGTATGTATTGGTGATTGTAGGGATTATGCAGTGATGATTTTTTTTTGATGAATGGTGGGTATTGATGATGATGGAGTGTGGACGGTGGTTCAACAGTTATGGTTATGATATGGAGGTGAATGGTAGTGATATGGTCAGGGGCAACTGATGTAGTTGAACTTGCAGTTGTTTGTTTTGGTCTCAGGTTTGTTAACAGTGGAGATATGGTTTAATCAGCTGGTGAATGGTAGTCAAGCAGTCAGGAAGTGAGTTTTGTTTGAAGGTGGAAGCAGCACTTGTTGTGAAGATGTAAAAACTTGTTGTAATGTTGCAGCAGTTCAAGAGTGGAGATGGAAGTGTACTGTAGGTTGTAATGGTCGATGTCAGGGGAATGTATGGTCAGAGGCTGGAACGTGAAGTTTTGAAATGTGTAGCTAGTTGTTGGTCGACTGGGAGGATGAAGTGAATGGTAAGGCAGTGAATTGTGTGATTTGATGGTGGATGAAGTACAGTTAGTTGTTGTAGTGGTGACGACGACGTGCACAGTGGTGTCTGGTGGTAGTTTGGTTAATGGCTGATGGTGATGCTCTGAAGTGAATGAGGAGGTGATGGAGACTTGGTTATGATTTTGATGATGGGTGAATGGTGGTGAGGTGTACGGCGGTTGGAGGATGTATATGCAATGGTGGGTGATCGATGAACTTGTTTAGAGCAGATGTTTCAGGGTAGCGGTATTGAGAGGAGCAGATGATGTAGCGTTGTTTTGAGCAGTGGAGATTGTAATGGAGTGCTGTTCAATTTGAATGCGTGCACAATTGGATGGGACTGAGCAGTTTTGAAATATGCCAGTGAGTTGCTTAATGTCAGGAGGTTGTGGCAAATGTATGAAGTGTTGAGTGCGCGAGGAAGTAGGGATGAAGCTTGCTGTGTTAAGGTGATAGAAGGAGTTGAATGTGATGAAGTCAGGGTTGATGGGTTGCAGAACTCGTTGGCAGAGAAGTGGAATTGCACAGTTGCACAGGAAATGCACTGAGTATGAAGTGATAATGCAATGCAACAGTGAATGTGTGTGCACAGAGCACAAATGCACAGAAATTTGTTTTTTTCTTCTTTTTTTAAGAAGGAAGGGAAAAAAGAAAAATGTAAATGTAAATGTAAAAAGAAAAAGAAAAACAAAAAAATTGTTAATGTAAAATGCAAATGCAATGAAATAAAATATGGTTGTTTTTGAAATGAACTTGTGATGCTTTTTTTTATAGAGATGAAAATGCAATTAAAACTAAAACAACTACAACACACAAATAAAATCACACAACAAACATACACACAACATTTTTTTTTAAATGCAAACACACACAAAATAAACACACACTAAAATCAAACGAAAATAATTCAAAGAATAGAAAACTAAAATCAAAGCAATTCCCTAGCAACGGCACCAAAAAATTGTTCGGATGGCTAAATGTCTATTGAGTTAGAAAATAGCCGAATGAATTTTGAAATAAAAATAACCGCAAGCGCACAGTGTACGATTGTAGCACGTACGCGAGTACGGGTCGATCCACATGGAATTGTTTATATTTTGAAATTATATTCAATCAAATTGAACCAAAGACGAGGGATTGTTAACTAACTAAAAAAAAGTAAAAACAAACTAAAACTAAGGGGAATAAAAATATGAGATTAAAGAGCAATTTAGAGGCGAATCCCATCTCATAATCACATAAATCAACATAATGAAATTATGATCTCTTTTTGGTCATTTGTGAGTTTAGTTGATGCATTTATCATAAGAATGACATAATTGTGTTATTAGTTAACACACTTAAACCATCAAACTTTAATGCACCCTCTAACCCACTTACTAACTTTAATGAAAATGACATGAAATTAAAAGTAGAATCTATTTTAAGAATGGCTTATTAACTGTTGAATTAGAAACATAAACCATCAAATTTTGATTCTAAATCCACTTCCATTATCATGATCATATGTAGATGGAGAGGTAATTAGTGATTCATATGACTAAGCATAGCCTATTTGTTTTGAACAACATAAGCTATCAAACTCAATATTAAACACAAAATCACACAAACATCTAACTTTCCATTAAGCACAAATGAGACATAAATGAAAAATTATGTTGCATCTACATGATTCAAGAGAGCTTCATTACCCCTAAATTGAAGGGATTAGCCTCTCATTTGTGTTATCATATCAACATAAGTAGACAGCAACATGAAATAAAAAGAAGAGGAAAAAGAGCTAAATGAACAAGAAATAAAACTAGTCTACTTGCATTAAAATCAATCTACACTACTTGCATGAAAGAAAGTAAATAAGAGAAGAAAAGTGCACGTATTTAAAGTTGCATAAAAAGAAATTACATAAAAGAAATGGCTAAGTAGCGATGAAAAGAAAGAGGGCTTTCTTTTATTTTTGATTCTAAAACTAATAAAGTGGAAGAGAGCCTGAAGAAGAGACTAAGGAATAGGGTTACATGAAACATAAGGAGTATTTATACAAGTTAGAAACCCTAATGCATATTTTTGGGGAATGCCCAAAATGTCTTTGTAGGAAGTGTGGTGGGCAAGTTATCATTTGCTTCAATAATCACCCATTAAATGTGCATAAAAGTGTAATGGCCATTAGCATGTGGATTAGCTTCTAATTTGTACATGAAGGAAGGTGGGTAGGTGGGGTCCTCCATGATCTTGGTTTTGAATTATTTCCATCTTCATTTGTTCTCTTCACTCTTATGCATGCATATATCTTCATAAAACCACTTAAAAATTCATTAAATTTCCTACAAAAAACATAGAAAATTCCAAGTAAATTTTCACAATTTAATAAATGCACAAAAACGACCATTTTGCCCCTATATGAAGATGAACATGTGACAATTTGAAAATAATTTGAATTTGGTTTAAACAAGTTAAAATACCCAATATGATCATTTATTTAATTTAAATAAATTAAATATGGTAGTAAAAATATGCATATTTACGTGCACATCAGCAGGCTAGACTGAACGACATAGTACAATACACTAATAGTAGGATTGGAAATAGCAAAAGAACTAGGAACCAGAACAATATGTATCCATAGCAACTTGCAAATGGCTGTAAATCAAGCACTTTAGGAGCTCTATGTGAAAGGAGAACAGTTGGCATACAACTTAAAAAATAAAAAGGGTGACGGCTTTGCTTAACGTCATGAATGTTATGTGGTTAAGCACATCCCACAGGAGGAAAATCCAGATGTTGACGATTTGAAAAAATGGCTTACTCGGGAAATGGTTCGCTTTTGGATTGGTTCTAGTAAAATCCTCACCCTTAATCTGGAATAAAGCAAGGAAGGTGATGCGCAAGGCGACTCCGTACACCATACAGGATGGCATCCTATACAGAAGGGTTTCATTAAACCGCTGCTAAGGTGCATGGCTGCAAGAGAGACTAAGGAAATATTTGATAACGTACACCAAGGTAGTCGAGGAGACTACACTGGGGGATGAACCTTACACAAAGCAATATCATGGGTATCAATCTGAGCGAAGACTTCTAATAGCTATGGGTGGAGCTGAGTGTGTAATAGTGGCTATGGATTACTTTATCGAGTATGGAGTTCCACTCCAGATGATCTCGGACAATGGATAGTAGTTTGATAGTTAGGAATTCAACAACTTCTATTGACAACATGGAATCTAGAAAGCTTTATTATAGTGCCAAACCCATAGGCCAATGGAGAGATTGAAGAAGTCAACAAGATTCTCAAAACTCTCATAAAGGAGCACTTGGAAAATGATAAGGGAGATTGGATGGATGAGCTGCCATAGGACTTTATGCGTATTCACTTTCCATGAAACTACAATGAGAAATATTTCTTTTGCTTTGGCCTACAAATTATAGATCTGAATAAGGAGATGCGCAATGAGGCTGTTTTGAAATTTGTGGCGCTCTAGGATAAAGCGGTGAAATAATGTAACTTTAGGACTAAGCATCGCCCGCTCAAGGAAGGAAACCTCGTCCTGGAGCAAATTTCCCCTTGCCCGAGGGCACCTGACCCTATCTTGGAAGGACTATATTTTATTAGCAAGGATCTAAGGAATGGTTCTTACATTCTCGTCATCGTGGACATAGCGATATCTACGAATACATGGAATGTTTAGAACCTCTATTTCGTTTTTCGCACACTGACTATTGCAACTACATGGGTTATGGACAGGTGTATTGTCAATGGTCATGGTCTTACCAAACCTCATGGATAGGGTGTGCAAAACAATAATAGATGGCCAGTGCTACCAAACTATCACAAGAACAACCACCCCATGTCAAATAAAGTCCCTGATTTCTAGGACTATACAAGCAAGGCCACTGCATACTGGGGGCACCCAACTCAGGCGCATCATGGAAAGCTTGGACAAACCTTTGGCCAGAAACAATGAACCGGATTTACCCACGATCACGACATGACTGTGGAACGGGTAGTTCACTATTGACGATTGACCTCAAAACTTCTTGCTGGCAATGGCAGACAAGAGTGACCATAACTAGGTAACCACCATTTGTTCGTCTCTATGCATAAGATTGAAGATGGCCAACAGTAATAAACAACGTAAATGCAGCAGAAATAATATAATATATCACACAGTTAGTTTTATACTGGTCCGAAGCACCTTTCCTACATTCATTCCCTAAGCACTTCCTAGGAATTTCACTATCAACACTCTCACTACACCTGAAGGAACAGGTTTACAGACTCTGCCTGAACAACAGAAAAGAACTTCCATAACCAATATAATAGAAAGTTACTTCTTGACACAGTGTATCTTTTATATACAAATTATCTCTTTTTAGCACAAGGACTCCTATAACCAAACCAAGTGATATTGAGTGGAGGTGTAGAGGCTAAGGAGTCTATTCGACTAGAATATGGGATGTAGAGATGAAGCACACTAGTCGATATTATCTGAATCACATTAATCTTTTGAAGAACATGGTGTAGCTTTTGGGTTTGAGTGTTTTAGGCATGGAATTCAAAGCATAGAGTTGTATATTGTTGTATTTATGATTTGGGGGATGATTAGGGGTGTTTATAGGTGTTATAGGGATGCTAAGGCAGGGTCACAATCTTTCAAAAGTATCTATCAATGAAGAGAAGCAACCGTAGGTGCGAAGAGATGTGAAAACACCTTTTTAGGAACTAGCCATTTTGTATGCATCCAATCGACTGGAGATGGAGTAGTCAACTGGAGATGGAGTTTAGTCAACCAACTCTTTGTAAAAATCAATCCATAGAGCATAGCCAAAATCAATAGACTAGATCTATATTTAGTTGACTGGGTTCAGTCGATTGGTCCCTACATTTAGTTGATTGAATAGTGTAAATTTTGTTTGTTTGCTCCTTTATCATTTGTTTGAGCTCATCAATCATCAATCGAGTGTATCTTTAGCTTTGAAGTGTTCTAGTAGAATAGTTAACACCATTGTAAGTCTTCTCAAGCTCATGTACTCCTATAGTATTACTTTTAAGCCGAGTATTCCTTGATACATGCTTTTATTATCGTCGCTTCCATTGAATGCTTACTAAATTTGTAGTGTACTTGATGAAATCGTTAGTAGCATTGTTGTTTGGTTGTTATCATCAAAATACCATAGATATGGTTCTTTAACCATTGGTAATCAACTCAAACATCTTGGTGGCAATGGTGGACCAAAGTGACCCTAACCAGGTTCCACTATTGACGATCGGCTCAAAACTTCTCGCCGGCAATGGCGGACCAGAGTGACCCTAACGGGGTGTTCACCATTGGCGATCAGCTCAAACTTCTTGTCGGCAATGGAAGACTAGAGTGACCATAACTGGGTGTCCACCATTGACGATAGGCTCAAACTTCTTGCTGATAATGGTGGATCAGAATGACCCTAACCAGGCATCCACCATTGACAATCGGCTCAAACTTCTTATTGGCAATGGTGGCCTAGAGTGACCTTAACCAGATGTTCACCATTGAGGACTGGCTCAAACTTCTTACCGGCAATGGCAGACCAGATTGACCTAGCTAGGCGCCTAACATTGACGATTGGCTTAAACTTCTTACCGGTAATGGCAGACCAAAGTGACCCTAGCTGAGTGTCCACCACTGACGATCGGCTCAAACTTCTTATTGGCAATTGCAAACCAAAGTGACCATAACCAGGTGTCCACCGTTGACAATCAGCTCAAACTTCTTGCCGGCAATGGCAGACCAGAGTGACCCTAACTGGGTGTCCACCATTAACGATCGACTCAAAATTCTTACCGACAATGGCATACCAGGGTGACTATAATTAGGTGTTCACCATTGACGATCGGCTCAAACTTCTTCCCGACAATGGCGGGCAAGAGGGACCTTAACCGGGTGTTCACCATTGACGATCGGTTCAAACTTCTTGTCGGCAATGGTGGACTAGAGTGACCCTAACCAGGTGTCCACCATTGACGATCGGCTCAAACGTTTTGCCAGCAATGGAGGACTAGAGTGACCCTAACTGGGTGACCATTGACGATCTACTCAAACTACATCTCGACAATGGCAGACTAGAATGACCCTAACCAGGTATCCAACATTAATGATCGATTGCAAGTTTTTAGGATGGCTATGGAGAACCCGACTTATCGGCGGTCAGGACATGACCGCTGCCTAGTTGGTTCGCCCTCGACATTCGGCTCTGGATTTCTGTCAGCAATGGATAACTGAGCTCGCCCGTAGTAAAGCATGGGTATCGGTTGTACGTTTCAATGCAAATAATCAATACTGGAATTGTAGAGAATAACTACAAACGAACTGACATTGGGACAAGCTTGTATAAAGTTCACATGGAATATACGCATGAAAGCAAACAAGGACACATGGGAATGAATTACAAAGACAGTCCACCAGAGACATCTCACCTTAGTGAACTTGACAGCGATTGATCCTAGGCAAGTGTCCAAGGCACCATTGACAAGGCATTCCATTGGAGGTCTCTTGGCTCACTAAGTTTGACAGTGATTGATCCTACGCAATTACATGGGTTAGTGATGGGAAGATTATCGAAAAAGCTTACAGAATAATAGAGTATGACTAAACAGAGATTGCTCGTCTGGCCAAACCTTCTAGTGATTGGTCTTATGCAAGTATGTCGGGCAGAAAGGAGGAGCTGCGGAAAGGGCAAGGAAAATAACAAGGAATCACTTTACCAGTATGCTTACCTTGCCGAAATTATCATTAATTGATCATGTACAAGTGCTAAGGTAGCAATGAAAAATTGCTACAAGCTAATGGCTAAATAAGGACACTGTACAAACACAAACACAATAACTAATCCTAATCAGGTATGCTAATTTCATTTAAAATTTCTATAAGATACATATGCGCTTGCATAAGTGTTTGTACAGGAAAAATAAAGTATGGGCCAAGGGAAGCATTAGTAACAAAAACTGCTTACCCTACTGAAGTTGTTGGTGATTGATCCCATACAAGTATGCATGATAGGCGAGAAAGGTTGCTAATGGAACAAGCAGACCTAACAATCATGTGGAATAACATATTATGACTAATAGTCAGGAAAAGGAGAATATGGACATGAATAAATATCAAATGCGGTTACGCATAAACAACAAAAGAAGATTAGCTTCGCAACACAAGCGCATGATCAACCCACATTCAAAACTTCAGCATAAACCACTTACCTAGCCAAACATTTTGGGGATTGACCTATACAAGTATGCATGGTAGTGATGAAGGAGTCACTAGTGGAATAACTTGGGGATCATGTCGGAAAAAAAACATCTAATCACCCGTCTTAGTTGGCCAGACTGCAATCAGCGCCTCAAAAATACACATCATCAAGTCCACGGACCATGGAACCACTCTATATTCCTTTTCCTATGGCACCTCGATATTCTCGTAACATTCATAGGATAATGCACGACCCTCAGGACCTAGAGGCAAGGAGGTTGAACTAGAGGGAGAAAAAGCCTACGGGACAGATATGTGAATAAGTGGGAAGTTATGTGAGATGATTATACTACCAAAAAAAGAATGGGTTGCGAACAACATATAGATAAAGGATGTCTTGGAATAATCAACAAGCCTTCCTCGAGTGAATAAGACTCTGCAATATATTAGCAGTAGAAAACTTACCAAAAGGATGAGAATGAGTATATAGATATTTGAGGTTTGAGACAACCCTTGCATGAGAAAGAACGATGATTTTGGATGAAATACAGCATACTTTGTATTCTACGAAAGTATGTTTTTGGAGGGCAAGTGTTATGGGCATTTTCGGCCATAGCATGGTGAATACGAAAAGATGTCAAAGAGCATAGAAACAACCAAAAGGTGGATAATAAAGGGGTCATCATGTAATCATAAGGGCAAGACAAAGTGTTAGCGGAAAATTTGGCACAGTCTAATAATATTCTCAAAGCACTTGTAAAATGTTCCTAAGGTCGGGACATGCGCCTAGATCAAAATTGCTCTCAATCTGAGTTATGGATTGGAAGATATAATCATCTTAAGATTTGTTCATCGTCTAACCGATTAGGGCCTCACCTAGGAGAGCTACTACTCACTTTAAGCAAATTGAATATTCAAAGGAATTGGAATACTCTACTCAATAATATGAAGCTATTGGTCCAAGTCTCGTTTAATTTAGACTTAAAATGAATGAGTTATGGCATAAAAACCTTTGTGGCTCAAGTGGTTGAGCGTCATGCTTTCAACGGAGAAGTCAGAAGTTCGATCCTAAGAAAGCGCGTTATATTTATGGTACAGAAGAAATGGTATGATCTCTACCCAACCTTACACTTATAAATAGCTCATGGATGAGCACAACTATGGGGTAGAGAATGGATGAGCAATAATGGCAGACAAACTTGGAGCTCTGGAAAATACTTAACCAATTCTCTGCCTAATAGGGCCTTGCCTAACAGAATCTCTTGAGCACTTCTAGACAACAAGGAATCATTTTAGCCTTATCCAATCACTTCAATCATCTAATCCATCATCCAATATCGAGTTGTGATAGACCTTCCTTGATATTTATGTAATCGGAACAACATCACTTGATTAAAGCACCAGGATAGGAAAGCTAGAAGATCAGGAGATAACATAAGCAGAACCAAAAGGAAAAGATGAACTTTGCTGAGACCAAGTGCTTGTTTCGGTAATATACCTGTTTGCGCTAAAAGTAGGCACAAACACTCAAGAATAGAATAATACAGAAATAAATGAAGAACAATCAAAATTGAATAGAAAGGATAAGTTAATAAACAATTAGAATTAAGCAGTAATAAAAACACAAGGATTTATAGTAGTTCGTCGTTGTATGCCTACGTCCACTTTCAAGAATTTGCTTTATTGATCACTTGTAAATCTAATTACAATGAAGTAATGATAATACCAATTGATTACAATGGAGTTCAAAGCAACAAGCAGCGTAAAGATCCTTTAAATGAAGAAAGAAGTATGTATTTATAGGTGAAGACAGCAAAATATCTCGTTGGAAATTCGATAGAAGACTATCCAAATCCGTAGAGGCCTACTAAAACAATCCTGGGTCCCATCTCAATCGTTGGAATTATCGGTACTAATCGTTCATTTGTGCTTCAATGCACGTGTGATCGTTTATGTGAGCTCCCCCATGCTTCTAGTCCATGCTCCCAAAGTTTGGTATCATTATGAGTTGTGGTTGGTGATATATCGACCAATCTTCATTGAATTGGATCGTCCATGCTAAAACAGTATGATCGTTAGTGAAAGATGTATACCGATCGTTCAAACTTGCTCATTTTGACATGCGGTCATTTGTGGGGACTCCTCTCTCCAATATATTGATATTCTGAAAGTTTCAAGTGTGTTGGACTTGTAGATTTTGAGATATCGATCGATTATCGTTGAATTAAGCTATGTAATCGATACGACATGATCCATAGTATTGAATATGGATCAAACCTAATCTAGCTTTAGGGAGTAGTGAACTTCCATGCTCTAAGTATTTTATTGAGTTCGCCTTCAGCTTCTGCTTTGCTAATGCATCATATTATATCCTAGGTCTGATCTCTAGGCTTCATGATCATTAATCTGATACATCGATCCTAATGACAATTGAGTCTGTCTCATTGATTGGTGCAGATATAGCTGGATCAAAAGGCCGGATAACAATAGCCCCCTAAAGTATGTATTGTTTGAACATGACGTGCTTTGAATCGTTGCAAATTTCTATCGTCGAAAAGGATTCCATCCAGTTTATTGAACAGTCGCCATCCTTTCGTTGAGTCGCTTTTTATTGAGAGTCACATCTCCTTCTTTTTGTCATAACTATTGGTCGATTTCCAACAGTATAAATACTGGATTACGGCTTGTCGATGATTATCTTGTTTTGTTTCCAGTGATTATTAGGCTCCAGTAATTTGGCTTAGACTCTTCTCCAATTGATTTCAACTGAGAATTCAATTTTTATCAATTTCAAAATTTGAATTATTCAGTACGTATATTAAAACGTATACGTATTCATACCTGACCCCTGATCATGATTACACGTTCACAGGTCATTGTCAAGTCATTTTTTTAAGAAAGATCATGTCCGATCGTTAGTAGGTGTGAGAGAATAATGGATCGTTCTAAATGAATGATCGTTATACAACAATACAGAGCGATCGTTATAAAACGATCGGTAAGGAACGATCGTATATGCTAACTTCAAAGGTTTTAAAGGTTTGGCCCATCATCATATAGGCTAACTTAGCTGCTCCATCTTCTCTATTCACTTTTGCATCATTTTAACTCAAACCGAAAAAAGAAAAATTGCTCTTCCTTCATCTTCATCATTCCAAATCACGACCCAAAACTCCAAATCAGAGATCATTCCTCCTCCACTTAATTTCCTATCAAGCATCCTTCTCTCCATGCCAATCATCATTATATTCACCACTCCAGATCCCATGTAGATATGAACTTGAACCTTTTCCACTCTTCGAATTCTAATTTAGGTGGGTCGATTTTTGGTTGTATGCAGATTTGATAGCAAGATTTTGGTTCTGTCGACTTCGAGGCGTTTGATTAAGATGAAGGACTTGGTAGATTTGAAGAAGGTTGGAAGGGATGAGGCGTTACAATGATTGTTTGCTTTATACCGATCATTTTGGAGATGGTGAAGGGGTTAAGTTGTTGAGAAGAAGTGTTTGGCTGATCGTTCTTGGATGGAATAGCGTCTTTGGTGGGGAACGATGCTTCAGTGATGGAAAGTGAAAATAGGTGAGGATACGGTCGATACTGGAATGATCAGTTGTGGACGATGCATCATGTGATCGATCATATGGTGACGATTTGGATATTACACGATCATATTGGAACAATCGGATAGAGAATCAAAGTGAACAATTGGATGGAGAATTGAAGTGAACGATCAGATAGAGAATCGAGTGAACAATCAGATGGAGAATTGAAGTGAACGATCGGATGGAGAATCGAGTGAACAATTGGTTTGAGAAATAGAGTGAATGATCGGTTAGAGGAATGGTGTGGCACCTGGCTTGACTATGGACGATCGTTATGCAATGATCATATATGAATGATCGTTCTGGAACAATCGAATATTCTTTGATGAAACGATCAACTGTTGGCAACGATCTTTAAAATGAAATCCAATCATATAAACTTGGTCTTTGAGATGAGCTTCGGCCTTGAACACTGTTTGCACAAAAAATGGACAAACACCTCAAAGTCGTATGATTTAGTAGATCTTATGTTGTTCTTAGTGATTTTGGGGATTTATGCAAATATAGGAAAAGCAGGGGCTAAATTGTAAAAAGATACGCAGATTTATAGTGGTTCGGCCAGAATGTGCCTACGGCCACTTTATATGTTATTTCTCTTCTCTTGTTTAGATTACAAGTACAAGCTTCGATACAAGTAAAAGAAAGTTGTTTGAAAGTTCTTTCCGTGCTTGAGCTCTCAAACTTGTCCCCCATTGTTGTACCCCTGCCCCTCTATTTATAGAGTGAGGCTGAGGGTAGGGGTCTTGGATGTATACAACTGTTGGTGGGCCTGGGCTGACGCGATCTGGCCTGGTATTGTTGGTCCGGAAGGAGCATTGTCCGATAGTGGGGAGTCGAGTTGATTCGGTGGTATCATGGTTCGGTAGTGGGGAGTCGAGTTGATTCGGTGGTATCATGGTCCGGTAGTGGGGAGTCGAGTTGATTCGGTGGTATCATGGTCCGGTAGTGTGGAGTCGAGCTGATCCGGTGGTATCATGGTCCGGTAGTGGGGAGTCGAGTTGATCCGGTAGGGAGCTTCATTCGGTGGGACCTTGTTCGGTGGGGAGCTCCATTCGGTGAAGAGGAGGGGTAGACGCCGAATGGGCTGGTTTGGTGAGGTACTTTGGAGAAAGAGGAAGGGTTGGTAGTGGCTTTAGTTTGGTGATGAGAATTCGTCCAACACTTGCCCCCCAAAGTGGGGCATATGCCAGCATATGCCACGCTTTGTTACTTGGACAGTCCCATTCGGTCCGGAAGGAGCCGTCTGGTCCGGTCACTTCATGCTCGCCTATAAGTATGAGGCTTATGCCATTGTTTTTTTTTCTTTATCAACCGAACCACTCCTTTGTTATTTGCCGAACCAAGGTATTAGCCGAACCAAAGTGTTGTCTCTGCCGAACCGAAGTGTTATTCTTGCCGAACCAAGGTATTAGCCGAACCAAAGTGTTGTCTTTGCCGAACCGAAGTGTTATTCTTGCCGAACTCCCCGCCCGATTGCTTTCCCTGCTCCCTCAAGGAGGAGCAGCTCGATGTCATCTCTCGTTCTTTCGGAATTGATAGGGCGCGCATGCGGTTGCCAGGGAGAGAAGTTATGCCATACGACCCTCCCGAAGGGTACTTTGCCTACAGCAGATACCACTACATGTGTGGTGCCATCCCGCCTCTTAATGCTTGGGTAGCCAGCTTCCTTACATATCTAAAGGTGGCCCCATTCCAGCTTCAACCTAACTCCTATACTATATTGGTGAGCCTCTTCGTCATCTTCCAGAGGAAGTATGGGCGTGCTCCTTCCAACCGGGAGATCCGGTACTTATATAATCTGAGAGGCTATAAGAAGGGGTCCCCATACATCAGCTTGGAGTCAGCTATAACCTTTAAGCCGGTCTTGGATCTGTATTCTAAGTACAGCATGTTAAAGAAGGAGTGGTTCTTCGTCAGGGACGACTCTGTTTCGATTCGGCGTTTTACCTCTGGATGTAAGTCGATGCTTTATTTATAACTTCCATTCTGGTTGCGATGCTTCTTCTCATACGTTTCCATTTTTGCTAGCGACAGGTGGCTTTGCGGTTGTGGAGACTGATCGCCTGGTTCAGACGGCGGCTGAGATAGAAGCTATTCCCGGGAGAGATAGATCAGCTGCCTACCTGATCAGGAATGCGACCCTTCTAGAGTATAACTTGATCCTTCCACAGCAGTCAGTGGTCAAGCAGAGGGAAACGACGAAGGAGAGGGCGGCTGCTCAAGCTAAGGGAGGTGTCATAGTAGAGAGTGGCAAGAGGAAACCTTTCACAAAACCTCCAGCTGTCGGAGGCAAGAAACTTAAGAAGTCGGACGGTCCTTCTCCCAGCAATTGTCCATTTACCCAGGGGGAGGAAGACGTAGAGGAGGAGAGAGGTGAGGGTGGAGATGACCGGGAAGGTGGTGACAGTGGCAATGGTATCGGGGCCTTGCTTCCTGGGCAAGCGGGCGAGATTCAGGAGTGGACGGATGATGCATTCCACCAAGCTTTCGAAGGGCTAGACGAAGAAACGGCATTGGTAGAGAAATCCGGGAAAGACGACAAGGCCGGGATCGGTACAAGTGAATCTTCTCAGACTATTCCAGCCAAGGTGGCTCTGACGACTCAAGGTGAACTTTTGACTCCTGCAGGCTCCATTTATGATAGGGACTTAGGAATATTTTATGATCCGCTCCCGTCCTGGAATGAAATCCAGAACTCATTGCAGTATCCTACTTCTCCCCAGGGTTTGTATAACAGATGTGTTTCCTTTCTTCTTTTAACTTTTAATTTACCGTGTTTCTTGAATCATGGATCAGTGTAAGGTTGTGACACTCGTTCTTCATATCAGGAGCAGGTAAAACGGCCAAGGCCTCGGATCTTCGGCACAGGCTGGAACAATAGAAGCTCTCTAAAGCTTCCGCCAAGCCGAAGCCTTCGGCCCATCGTTCTGGGGATGTAGTCGGCTACCGTCCTCTTCTCGGGGTTATTGAAGAGGGTATTCAAAAGAGAAAGAGGAGTCATCCCTTATCCGAACCTTCACTTGGTCCTCAGCCCCCAGCTCAGCCCCTTCATGATATCACGGAGGAGGATAATGAATTCGCACTCTCTCCGCACCCGTCTGAAAATCCTACCATTACTCAGATTGATCGTCCTGACTTAGCTCGAAATCCATTTGCGGGTCATCCTGATCTGGATCCAAGTTCCCATGATATTACCTTTGACGAGGTCACCGGTGAGCACCTTCTTCCCCGCAATCCCATGCTATGGGTGCTTGATGAGGCTAAGTCCTTAGATCTCGATTTACTTACCACTCGGATAGTTACCATGGGAGACGAGGCCAAGGCTAATATTGATCGGGTGGCGAAGGAGACTAGGAAGCTGATGGGGCATCATGCCCGGCTGGTTAAGGCTGGAGAGGAGATTGGGAGTGCCAACATCAGACTACGATTGATGGTTTTGGATCAGGCCAAACAGCTTGCTGATCAGGCCATTCAGATTTCTCAGCATGAGGCTGCCTCCGGGCGGTTGAGGAAGACTATGGAGGAGGCTAGTAAGGCGGAACTACGGAAGATGGAGGCTGCTTGCAAGGAGCAGATAAATATGGCCATCTCGACAGTGGACGAGGTTCGAAAGGCGGATCTTGAGCAGGTAGAGGAGCTGTCGGGGAAGCTTGAAGCCGCAGAGCTTACTCAGGTCAGGCTAAAGGAGGAGATGGAGGTGATGAGAAGGTCCCTTCAGGCTGACTGCTCGCGATACCGACTGGAAAGGGATGCTGCCATTGCAAGGCTATCGGTTTCTGAGGCCCGTATGAGGGAGTTTGAGGAAAATGAAGGGATGATGGACGATATGTTGCAGGACATGTATTTTCACACTTGGAAGCAGGGCGGCTTATCTTGGATGGACGACTACCCCCGGGTTATGGCTAGGATTTACCTTAGGGCTCTAGAGGAGGCCAAGGCTGAGGCGGATAAGGAGGGTGGAGCGGCCTTTAGGATGGATGTGGTCACCGCTCAGTTTACCAAGGAGGAGAAGACGGCGGTGAAGGAGGGGATGCGGTTGTTCGCAGTCGAGGAGGCAGGTGTGGAAGTAGGGGATGACGACCAAGACGATCAAGGGAAAATTGCTGGTAACCTCTTCATCATTAGCTTCTTCTTTTGTTAACTCTGTTGCTTATCACTGATGATTTCTTTTTTTGACCGGATAGGTGGGCAACAGGACAAGGACAAGACTCCAACGCAGCCGGCTCCCTGATTAGACCTAGAAAAAATCTTTTTGTGGACTTGACATGGCTGTATATGTTAGTCTTAAAATAGTAGAGTAACTTTTAGGTTGTAATTCTTGCTACTTGTAATAAATAGCTCTATTCTTGGTGTGTAATTTTTTAACTTAAGCTGATTTTGTCGTCTTTTGAATGTTTTTGCTATTTTGACATGTTGCATAAGAAATATAGCTATGCATATTCTTGTAATTAAATTGTGTTCGGTGTCAGGTTCTTGTTTAAAACACAATTTCGTGACTTGCAATGTTAGCGTGATGTGTGAATAAATTAGAGTCACGTGTTTACACATGAAAGAAGGAAATACCGCCCTTTATATTTTGCTTGTAGATGGCAGCTTTGAATGTCTAGTGTGACCGAGTATGGAATGCAGTCCAGTTTCTCGTTGCGAGTTCCTGCTTCCATTAGCGAATGTTTCTTGTCCTGTGTCCTGCATTTCAGGGATTGTTACAGAGGATAGGAGAAAAGTTTCTTAAATAAAATTGAAATATGTGAAATGGTAAAACTTCCAATCACGGAAGGCCTTCGATGTGCTTAAGTTCATGGCAACCGGGCTTTGTAGTCACTTTCCCTAGCTGTGGGTCTTGGAGACATTTGTCACCCATCTTACGCCTCCGCGGGGAGTTAATTCTTTTTTACCACAGCCGCACTTAAGACACATCGGAGCCGAGATCGCGCACAGTAACTACCCGGGCCATTATGGCCCGTAATCGTGGGTATTATTCGATTTACTGTGGCCGGCTAGCGTGGGTGCCGATCGTCAACCGTGAACTGCCCCTGGCTGGCCACACCTTATGTTGGGGCTTATAGTCGGTTCACAGTTGCCGGCGAGCCGAACGCCGTAATGAGCTGCCTCGGCTATAGTCGGCCTTCTCGGTGGCTTATAATCGGCTCATTACAGTTGGCTTTGAGGGCCGTCGCGAGCAATGAGTTAACCCGCAGCAGAGGGATGCCGGAGCAAAAGTGTCTCATTGGCGAGGGCATAGATTCGTATAGTACCTGTTAGGTCTTGTCCAGGAGAAGTCGTGCTGTGGAGCGCCTTGAATGGAAATGCTATTTGCACAGGATTTTGTTCAACAGAAAAGGATAAAGTTAACAAGCAGCCAAGATATAAAGGAACAAGTTAAAAAAGAGACAAGGTTTTTTTTAAAGTGGTTCGGCACGAAAATGCCTATGTCCACTGATTCTCTTTGTTAATTCGCTTTATATGGGAAGTGCAAGTTAAGTAAAGTATCGACGAAGGTGTTGGATGTTCCATGCCCTCTGGAACACCTCCCCGTCCATTGTTGACAAAATATAAGTTCCATTATGGAGATCTTTATGAATTACATATGGTCCATCCCAGATTGGATCTAGTGCTCCGGGGCGAGGGAAGATTCGCTTGAGGACAAGATCCCCTTCTTGTAAGGTACGATGCTTGACTTTGGAGTTGTATTGTGCTGCCACTTTTTGCTTGTGGGCTGCTGCTTTGAGGACTGCATCATTTCTTCTCTCCTCAATTAGATCCAAAGACACATGAAGGAGTACTTCGTTCTCTTCTGGGTTATAGTGGATCCTACGGTGGGAAGGCACGATGGTTTCAACTGGGAGCATAGCCTCCGATCCATATGCCAAAGAGAAAGGAGTATGCCCTGTTGATGTTCTGAAAGATGTGCGATAAGCCCACAGTGCCGTAGGGAGTTCATCCACCCAAGCGCCCTTCGACTTTTCGAGTTTCTTTTTTATTAGAGTTTTCAGAATTTTGTTGACGGCTTCGACTTGTCCGTTTGCCTGGGGATACGCTACGGATGAGAAGCTTTTGTGAATTCCGTGCTCTTGGCACCAGTTGGCGAATTCCTCGCAGTCAAATTGAAGTCCATTGTCTGATATGATTTTGAATGGGACTCCGTACCTGCACAGAACATTTTTGATCAAGAAATTAATAACTTTTATAGAAGATACTTTATTCAGGGGTTCTGCTTCCACCCATTTGGTGAAATAGTCGACTGCCACTATAGCATATTTGGCCCCGCCTCGGCCCATTGGTAGTTTTGCCGATTAAGTCAATTCCCCATACTGCAAAGGGCCATGGGCTGGTCATTTGAGTAACCTCAGTTGTTGGTAGCCGTGGAATTTTAGCAAACTTCTGGCATCTGTCACATTTTCTGACGAAATCTAAGGCATCCTTGCTTAAGGTGGGCCAGAAATATCCATATCGGAGTATCTTTTTTGCTAAAGTTTGCCCTCCGGTGTGATCTCCGCAGCTTCCTTGATGAATGTTGGATAAGATTTCCTTGGCTTCCCTTCCAGCGACACACCTTAATAGGGGGTTAGAGAATCTGCGTCGATAGAGGGTGTCCTCTTGTATTGTGTAGCGGGAAGCTTTCCTCAAGATTTTCTTGACTTTGTTACGCCCGTTGGGTAGTGTGCCACTTTGTAAGTAGTCTCGGATGGGAGTCATCCACGTTGCTTCTTCGGTTGCAGCTATCAGATTCACTTGCTCAAAACTTGGGGTCAGTTGCTTCGAGATGGCTACTGCTCCGGAAATATCACCGTCTCTCGCGCTTGCTTGCTTCACCAATTCGTCGGCCTCTCGGTTCTCTTCCTAAAGGATGTGTTTGACTAAGTAGTGGTCTAATGGACTGAGAAGTAACTTGGTCTTCTTTAAATATGCTATGAGTCGTTCTTCTCGAGCCTGGAATTCTCCTAGTATTTGATTAACAACAAGTTGAGAATCGCTATGAAGACACAAAGAATTGGCTCTGATTTCCAAGGCAAGTTCTAATCCAGCTATCACTGCTTCATACTCTGCATCGTTGTTGGTGGCAGCGAACTCCAACCTTATAGCATAGTGCAGCTTATTTCCCCTAGGAGTGATTATTACCACACCTGCCCCCGAGCTTTGTTCGTTTGATGCACCATCCACGAAGAGATTCCACTTGATGTCTTCTGCTATTTTCGATTGCTCCTTACTTTCGTTGGTAGTGAATTCTGCAATGAAATCGGCCATGGCGTGTCCCTTGATAGCGGTGCGAGGATGATAGGTGATATCATACTGACTTAGCTCAATGCACCATTTAAGTAGTCGCCCAGAAGTGTCGGGACGATGGAGTACCTGCCTCATTGGTTGGTCAGTCAGAACTTTGATGGAATGGGACTGGAAGTAGTGACGCAGTTTCCGTGATGTGATTAGTAATCAGTATGCTAGCTTCTCAAGTTTAGTATGTGGCATGCAAATACATCCAAGTTGTGGCGGAGAAAGTCAATGAGTTGTTCCTTCAACTCTGTTTTTAGTTGGGACCCGATTTTCAATAGTCTACTCGAGTCATGTTTGCCTATAGATACAAATTCCATAGCCTCTGCAGGCTCGGCGGTGGCCTCCTCCTCCCTGTCCCTGGGGCCTAATTCATTGAAGGGATCGCTGGTATATCGAAGAGGAGGGGCTTTCTTTAGTTGCTATGCTTCCAAACTTTTTGTGCAGAGGGCAACCTCTACACTCTTCCCTTTATCCTTCCTGTGGTTGTTGCGAAGTTCAGTTACATAGCAGTCTCGAGCAACGTCCTGGTCTTCCTCTACTTCCCCTACTCCATTGTCCGTTGGAAATTTCATCTTTAGGCACTATGGGGCCAGGACAATTTGGAAGTCAGACAGGGATGGCCTTCCCAAGAAAGCGTTGTAGTTTCTTCCTTCTGATGTGTTCTTCAATCAAGCCCCAGAGATGATGGCATTCATTGGTATCATGCCCATGAGATTCGTGGAGGCGGCAGAACTTTACAGACTTCTGTGCGTTATCTGATTCCTTCTTGTACGGTGGGCGTTTGTATCTAACTTCGCCTTGGGTGGCAATGAAGATGTTTTTCGACGGTTTCATTCAAAGGAGTGTAAGTGTCGAATCTCGGTCCTGGCCGATATAGGCGCTTTTCTCCCTTCTTGCCCCCAGCATTGTCTCTAGAATTATTTCTTCGAACGTCCTTTGCTACAGCGGGAGCGTTGCTGTGAGTTGCCTTATTTTGTTGCCCTGACTACCCCTCAGTGGCAGCGTCTTCAAGCCTCATATATTTCTCGGCTTCATAGAAGAAATCGGGTAAAGTAGCTGGTTTTTCTTTTGTTAGTCTTCTAGCGAATTTAGTATCCGGATGCACACCACTACAGAGGGCCATTAAGACAAGCTTCTCATCGGCATCTTGGACTACGGCCACTGCGGCATTGAATCGGGTTAAATATTGTTGCAGCTTCTCTCCAGGTTTCTGGTTGATATTGGATAAGGAATAAGCGTCCTTGGGTTGTTCCACATGAATGCGGAACTGGCTGATAAACTTTTCTTTCAACATCTCCCACGAGCTGATGGATCCTTGGGGAAGATGGCAGAACCAGGAGGTAGCTAGATCCGCTAAGAATAGTGGAAAGCATTTGCATAGTACTCCCTCTGTTGCTCCACTCATGAGCATATGCTGTGTGTATCTCTGTAAGTGTACAACGGGGTCGGAGGTTCCTTTGTAAGGTTCCATTGTTGGCATCTTCCATTCTCGGGGGGTGATAGCAATTTCGATGTTGCGGGCGAAAGGGCTAGTTACCCTAGCGCCTATCCCTCGATCTCTTTGCTCCCGTTGGACGCATTCCCTGAATAAGCGTGCCATCCTTTCATCAGAATTTGGAGCAGATAGAAACGAGTTTGGTTCTGTTCTGTGGGATTGATTCCGTCCAGATGACCTGTAGGGATGGTATCATCTATCATTCCTCATATTTTCTAGTGGCTGCCTTTGGTCTTCTGGGAGCATGCTAGGGTCAGCTACAGTTGGCCCTTGCCTTGATCTTCCCTTGCTAGGTTCTGATCTAAGCACTTCCTCGGGTCCAACTTCGGGCTGGACTCTAGCTCGGCCCCGTTCACTGGCGTTTCCGTGGTTAGGCAGTATGACAGGCTCAGCTACAGTTGACCTTTGCCCGGTACCTCCCCTGTTGGGTTCAGTACCAAGCGTTTCCTCAGGCCTAACTTTGGGCTGTGCTCGATCTCGACTCCTACCATGGCTACTCCTGCCGTTAGCTCCTTCGAAGAAGGAAGATCTCTGTTGCCTCTGAGATCCTCCAGACTGGGACTCGTCCCATGATTCGGTGTTGCAGTTGGAATCTTCAGCATCCCTTAAGCGTGACATGAGATGGTCCACCAAAGCTTCCTGCTGGGACGTGAAGCGGTTAGTTACTTCAACCACAACTCTGTCCAAATCTACCCTAGTAATTGCTGCGGGCTGTTCTGTGGCAGGAGTGATTGGGTTAGCCTGTCCTTCATTTGTTACTGCTGCTGGAGGAGGACGATTTACTTGATCCATGACAGCTGGATCTGGAAGACTGCTGGATGCGATGTTTTTTCCTTTGTTAACATCTTTTTCTGCTTGGGAGGCATGTTTTTCAAGTGGCGAACGATGTTGTTAGGAAAACTGTTAAGTGGATGAAGCTGAAGCTTCGAGCTTCTAGTTCTCAGTGAAAGCACCAAAAATGTTTGCACAAAAAATGGACAAACACCTCAAAGTCGTATGATTTAGTAGATCTTATGTGGTTCTTAGTGATTTTGGGGATTTATGCAAATATAGGAAAAGCAGGGGCTAAATTGTAAAAAGACACGCAGATTTATAGTGGTTCGACCAGAATGTGCCTACGTCCACTTTATATGTTATTTCTCTTCTCTTGTTTAGATTACAAGTACAAGCTTCGATACAAGTAAAAGAAAGTTGTTTGAAAGTTCTTTCCATGCTTGAGCTCTCAAACTTGTCCCCCATTATTGTACCCCTGCCCCTCTATTTATAGAGTGAGGCTGGGGGTAGGGGTCTTGGATGTATACAACTGTTGGTGGGCCTGGGCTGACGCGATCTGGCCTGGTATTGTTGGTCCGGAAGAAGCATTGTCCGGTAGTGGGGAGTCGAGTTGATTCGGTGGTATCATGGTCTGGTAGTGGGGAGTCGAGTTGATTCGGTGGTATCATGGTCCGGTAGTGGGGAGTCGAGTTGATTCGGTGGTATCATGGTCCGGTAGTGTGGAGTCGAGCTGATCCGGTGGTATCATGGTCCGGTAGTGGGGAGTCGAGTTGATCCGGTAGGGAGCTTCATTCGGTGGGACCTTGTTCGGTGGGGAGCTCCATTCGATGGAGAGGAGGGGTAGACGCCGAATGGGCTGGTTTGGTGAGGTACTTTGGAGAAAGAGGAAGGGTTGGTAGTGGCTTTAGTTTGGTGATGAGAATTCGTCCAACAAACACTTGAGTGAACACATACGACTTGCATATGACTTGAACTACATACTGTGGTATATACGATATTCGATGGCATGGACAAACGCCTTGGAAAATTCTTTTGAAGCTCATCAGCCTATGAACATAAAAATCAATCCTTAATCTACTGACAATCGATCTTTAGGCTTTGGCTGAATCATTCCTTAATGATGTAGAGAATCGGTTGAGACGGTCAGCAATGATGGTCACTCCGGTCAAACTTCGAAGTCTCGTCATCTTTTCCACCTTCCGTATAATTTATCACCGTATTGCATGACACTTCACCACACAACACTAGCATTCGCTCTGCACTAGGGGATACTGGTTACTTTATTTAATAATGATTTTTTGACTAAGTTCAATAGTGATGGATTCCAGACATTCAAAACGTCTTGTGGCTATGTCCGCTGGACCATATTCTTAGCACAGCAATTTCGGCGCCGAGTCGAGTTCTACCACTAAATCAAACAGTATGTCTTCTAGTCATCAATCCGTGTAACTGAAAAGCTCTGGTCCACTATTTGATTTATTCTCCGCCATTCCTATTCTTCCAGCAGAAATCATCGATTTTGATCCCGACACTTTGGAGGATGCAGTCTTCTTGGAAGATCCTCTGGATTCCGTAGCTTCAAAGATTAGTGAAGCCGCTCTTCGCTAAATCTGTAAGAGACGCGGGATTTCATTTGTGATGTACTGGTCCCTTCACGAGACAATAGAGCTCACAGGACTCCGAAGGGGTATACAACATGCAACAAATTTATGTGCTGGGTTGAATGCGTTCCATCGTTTAACTCATATATCCATGATGTTCTACATTACTTGAGGATAGCACCGATGCAACTGTATCCGAATGGCCATGCCACGCTCAGCTGTATTTCAATGGTGTTTATGGAGTTTTTATATCGCCCTCAAACTATCAACGAAATTCGATTCATATTCACCTTCAAGCAACGGACAGAGAGTCTATTGTTTACATTTCTGGAGTCAGTTAAGAAGTGCCAAATCTTAATCGGTACTTGGAATAAATTGAGCGCTTTCGAAAGTGAATGGTTCTTTGTGCGGTGTCCTCCTAGCTTCTCTCAATGATGGTTGGAAAGATCTAAGTGTCACTCTTTACCTTAATTCATACGTTTATATATGGGTCGTATCCTAGACTAAGCAGTATTTCTGATTTATTACAGGCACTATCCCGTGGCCAGAAGGTAAACTTCTTGAGGAGGCAGTCTCGACTCTTAAGGATGTGCTGCTAGACATAGAAATATTGAGCGCCTCCTTACTGATGAACGTCTCATCACCTTTTGTCTGATAGAAGAAAGCCGGAGCATAAGGCTAGTAAATACTACTTGAGTTGCAGTGGCAAGACAGCAAGCCGTAGTTGGTCAAAATGGCAACCGGGTTGATCCTATCATGCCCCAGTCGGAGGAGCCCAAGAGGTCACTAATATAAATGCTGAAAATGATGAAGTTGACAAGCCCGGTTGTGATAATGAAGGGTATAGTCCTAGGGTCACAGCTGAACCCTCATAGACCCCACAGCCCTTGGCTCTCGAAAAAAGAAAGTGAAAGAAACTCGTCTATCGATTTCTTAAACTCATCTCTCCAATCAGCCCAAGCAGTCGGCTACTCCTTAAGTTATTCCAGATGAGTCTGCCTCTTAACCGTCTGAGCATTTTGGCAAACTGCTTGACTCATTATCTAACTTGCCGATTCCACATGACGTTGAAACTTTTCACTTTACTGATATGAGCGTCGGTGGGTCAGACTCTCTTACTAGAACCGGTGCAGAAATCCCATCTCCTACTAAAGGAGAGGTTGCTCTTGCGAGCAAAGCTCCAACATTTAGTCTATCGAGGGGGGGGGGGGTAACACAAGGATACATACACACACTTGCACTTCACGACATTGCACTATGTTAATCTTGTGCCCTTTAATATTTAAAGTTGATTCACTCCTTGTTTTCCTTTGTAGGAACCATGGTGAAGAAGAGGAATATGTTCCAGTCTCTCTAGGACTTATCTCGCCAAACTTTGGGTTCACGTTCATGACCGTATCGTCAAGGTGGTGGTCGTGAGTATGATCCAATTTATCGCTCCAGTTGGGATCGAGATCGTCAGGATAGAGGTGACAGAGACAGGTCCGCCCATGATAAGCATCAATCAAAATCTAGGTCCCATCCTCGGAAGGGTTCTGAAAAGAAAACCGATCATCAGGACCCACCTATTAATTCTTCTCGTGGTCCTTCTTTTCAGTTCCCCCGCAGCCTTTAGTCCCTTCTCATTCTCACCAATTTAGTGATTGTCGTCGTCATAGCGAGCATGTTGCTCCCCACAAGTCGGGCAAGGAAAGTGCTGACATTGCAACAACTGCCAAGAAGCATGAAATCAATCCAGCCACTTGCATGGCCCAGCTCAGGAAAGAGTTTCTAAACTTGTGCTTTGATGGGGTTTTCCCCTCCTAATCTAAAAATGGTACCCTAAAAAGTTCAAAAAATGACTATGGATTGTGTTATTGATATCCATAGGCAATATAATGAGTGGATGAAAGCTGTAGAGAAAATGTCCAAAGTATCCTTCGAACAAGTGGCGGATATTGAAAACCTAAAGCGCCAAGAGGCCCAAGGTAAGAGGATTATCGAAACTTTAACAAACGAGCTGGAAGCTTCAAGGAACTCTAAGGCAGAGGCTGAGAGAAAAACTGAGACTACCGTTAAGGCTTTAGAAGATGAGAAGACCAAACATCTGGATGAGGTTGAGGTGCTACACCACAGAAATCATCAGCTTTCGCCTGAAATGGACATAGCCTAAAAGAGGATAGCCGAACTTGAACGTGAAACTAAGGAGAAAGATGAGGTGCAAAAGATTGGCCAGGATGCCTATGAGGAGCTAGTGAATGTTAGCATGAATTGGATGCCACTAAGGAGAAAACTAGAGAGGAAGCAATGAATGAGCTTGACCCACTACTTGTTCTCTACAATGCCAATGTTCTTAAGTATAGAAACCTGGAATGGATTCGAGAAGACTATCACTATCCGCTTTTACATGCCTGGGAATTTCTTATTGTGGAAGAGAAGAGGGTGCTCAATGCAGAGAAGATTGATCTGATGAGGTTTAAAGGCGAGATCTTACTGGGCGATGAACCCATAATTATACATGATGCCCGACTTGTATTTTAGCAAGAGTCAGCTGAGGCCTCTCAACATGAAGCGGGTGAAGGTTCCGGGTCTTCGCCAGCCGATGTTGCAACTAATCTGCTCCTAGTTTCTTAGGGCATTCTCAGCATTGCCTTTGGTTTTTCTACTATTCCGGGATACAATCCAGACAAGCCTCAATATGAAATTCATAGCAAGCTTTTTCCAATTCCAGAACGAAGTTCTGAAGGTACTCCAGCTCATCTCAAGAGCCAAACCGAAGAAGGTATCTCATTGACATCTCCCATCTTTCAAAAATTTGGGGTGTCGCGGGTTGATATTTCTAATCTTTTTGGCTATGTTCTCTTAGCTTTAGGTCCTCCAGCTGCAATTCCTCTTCCACAAGAATCCCAACCAGGGCCTCAAGTGCTCGCAATAGAGTCTGTTACGGTTACAACTTCTGCTATGACTCAAGACATTCCAAAAGAGGAGGCTTTCATATTTGATGAGCACATTGTGACGACTCGGTATTTTGGCTATTTTATTTTAATAAATATTTAATCCAATTAAATAAAAATGTAAACTCATCGTTTTAAAACGAATAAATCTTTTGGAAATATTTGCCATTTATATGAATTTGTATTTGAAAAGGGGAATTTGATTTTGGGAATTTAAAATAAAATCTCTTAATAATATTTATAATAGAACTTATCTTATATAATTAAATTAAAATGCTTTATCCTATTAACATTTGGTATAAAATATATATGGCTGATAATATTTGAAATAACATCAAATTCTATCAATATAAAATATATATATATAAGTAAGTGCGCTTATGAATATAATATAAATATTGATAGTTAAAATACAAATAGCAATATAAATAAAAGCAAGAATTAAGTTGTTAGTGTATGCTTGCAACATAAACTAGAAAATTGTAAGAACAAAGTATAGAATAAAATAAAGCACAAGTGTATAAAAGTAAACCTGACACAAATATGTGTATAAACTATTCAAACTAGAAGTTGATAAAATAATAAAAACAAATATTTACATACACGATATTTTCAAGCACAAAAACTAGTCAAACATATGTATATAAATTACTCAAGCCAAAACAAATGTTTTCAAACAAAATATTCTCATATATGCAAAGACCAAAACCAACCTGCAAAGTGTATGTTTTTGTACAAATATCTATACACAGCCAAACATAATAATAAGTATGTAAACTAATTAAAAAACCTTAGCATTTATTGCTATCATCTCAGCCGATATTTTGGTCATTTCAAATATTTATAAAAAAATCTGTCAAGTTAAAACAAATGAAGGAAACAGCATGACCAGATAATACCACCCTTAAAACATCATGTTCTCTTCTATATATATGTGTACATCTTGTTATTTAGTTTGTTCAGTAACAACTGAAGTAAATCAGAGAAAACAATAGAACAATAGAGAAAAAAAGAGCAAACAGAGGCTTGCTGTAGAAGGCAGCCACTTCTCTATATATATCCTTATCCTGTTTATACCCACATATATTTAACTACTGCATTCTAAGACTAGCTCGAATCAGTTTCAAATTCTTCCAGTTCAAGAGCTAAAGCAACTTATAGTTTTTTTAGCAATCAAAGTAGTTCGAGCATCAGTTTCAAAGGCTCTCTGTTTTATAAATAGCCAGGTGAGTAAATCATTAAATTTAAAAACAGTTTTAAAAATTTTGGGTAACATTCTGATGTATGTGTGAAAATCTTGATTTTGATATAAATGTTTGAATGGGAATGTATGTTATATATACATGAATAAAATGTATGTGTATCTGTCTGATATTGCTTCTTTGTTGTTCACAGTATCAAAGAACAACATCTTAAATACATATCATCCTATCTAAATCGATTCAAGTTGGATTTTCTAAAGGGAAATTGTCTGCAACAATGAAATATCAATTTTAACTTTTGTTTCAGTGAATTTTATTTAAGAAATGTTCTGGGATTGGAAATTATAGACAAATAAATCAAAGTCAATAAAACCAATGTTTGAAATTCACTTTTTTGATTTTACAACCGGCTTCGATCTTGCAAAATAAGAATTTTAATATAGAAATCTAGATTTTTGAGTTTGTGTGTTTGGGAAATTTCTGAGTTGATCAGAAATGGTATTTTAGATGATTGCCGTTGAACGACGTTGAAGTTTGAGGTGAGGTGAGGTTTGGAGGAGGCCGGAGTGCAGTAGAATGAGGGAAAAATACGATTGTATTTTATATGGGGCCGTGGTGGCCGGAGTGAGGTGAAATAGGGTTTTTGGTGGAGGTTCTGTCGAGTGTAGTGGCGAAATGATCTCGACTAAATCAAGGCGTCGTGTTCGATCGCAAGTGGGGGAAAGGTTGGGTGGGTCGATGACGAGACTGATGACAGAAGGATGTGGGTTCCAGTCACCGTGATCGTCATGGCGATCTAGATTTTGCCATTGTGGTTTGGGTCTGGGTTGTTCGAGTGGGTCGATTTCATGTAGCGATGAAATCATGGTGTCTGGGTGGCCGTGGTGGATGACATGGTCGTAGGTGATGTGTTGAGGCAAGTTTAGAGGGTCGGAGCGCCGCAGCTCATCGGTGTACGTGCACCATGCACGTAGTGTATCAGGCGACTGTTTTGGTTTGGGAAGAAGCTTTATCTCGGGTTTGAATTCGCGTGTTCCTGTGTTTTACTCGAAGCAGTGAGGACGAGGGGACTCGTGAGTGCTTAGTTCAAGTTTTAACATTTTAAAATTTAAACTAAGTTTTGGAAAGAAAGGGAAAGTGGGATTTTCTCGGTAAGTACTTGAGTGACTTACGGGTTGAATCCGAAACAACTTTATAAACAAAAGTTTTTTTTTAAAATAAAACAAGATTTAAATTTAAAATAAACTAAATGGTTAGTTTTCAAAAGAAAATGTTTAATGAGTTACAATATTTAAAGCGAAATGTTTCAAATAAATTTTAAAGTGTTTTAAAGATTTTTTTTTAGTTGTTTAAGCTATTGAGTTTCCATTGGGAATGTTCAACTAAGTATTAAATATATTTAAGTGAATTGTGAAAGGTAAGTTTTTTAAAACAAATGGAATTCAAAATTGGAATTGGTGTTTTAAATTAATAATTTTCAAATTCAGATGTATAAGATTGTTGATCTTACAGTGGTTAATTAAATTGATTTTAAATTTGATATTTGGTCAAGATTAAGAAGTTCAAATGAGTTTGGAATAAAAATGTTTCAAGTAAAGTTATATCTAGGAAATTATAAATTTGACTTTTAAACTTATTCAAATGTAAAGAAATGTTTAATTATAGAGGAATTAATTAATTAATGATTGAGAATTAATTACTTGTGCAGTTAATGTTAAGTAAGGATAATCTAAATAATTAAAGATTAGTAATTAATTTAATTAGAGATTAATTAAATTAATTTTGGAAGAGATTAATTTTGCTTATGAATGATTGAATGATATTCAATGCCTCGAATTGGTTGATATTTATGATATGAAATGTTTTGAGATATGATATGTTTAGGTGGACAGTGATAAATGTGGTTATCTATCTATGGTAAATTGCTGTGTAAAAGTGACATCCTGTTTTAATTTTTTTATATGGTATTTCACTTGAATAACTTGGTTTAGAATGACATGTGATTCGAAGAGACCGGAGTCGGGTATTAGTATATATCCGAACCACTTCGATTCTTTATAGATTTATATGTGATATAAATAGGCTGGAATGGGATGATTTAAGTAAACTAGACCAATTAATCTAAGATTTGGTATTTAGAACTGGTGTGTGATAGATGTGTCTTTGTTAAATTGTGAACTTGTAAATTAATACGAGTTACCCCGGGTTTTATTTTATGGTTTGAACTTAGTGTTTCATATTTTACGGGTTTATTCACGCTGGTTTCCAGCCTGACCCGGGTGTTACTTTGATGTAATGCTCGGGTCAGACCGAGTATTACAGATTTTCATGTAAGGACGTTCTGGAGCTCAGGAGACGAGCTGGATGGCAGGAACGTATGGAGTGTATTCCACTGTGATATATTGTAGTTGGTCTGGGACATGTTGATTGTATCTGTCCAGTGTTTGTGTATATGTCATAACTCTGATGTATTAAAGTGTAATTTGACAAGTACAGATTTCATTTGTATAACTGTTATTTTTTGATATTATATTTTGATCCGCTGCGAATGTGAGATTCTGTGTTTTATTTTTTGTTTCTTTTTCTATCTCTTTCTTCTTTCCCTAACTATCTGGAATTTTCGGGATCGAAAATTCCGGGTCGTTACATTTGGTATCAGAGCTGGAAGGTTAAGCGAGAACCTTGGCTCTGGTGGGTGTACTCATAAGGATAGGGTCAATAGTACCCTAGAATGAGTTGAGTGTATATGTATATATGAGAGCGTACTTGTTATTTTCTTATATAAAGATTTTAAATGACTTTATAAGTATATATTTTGATATATATAAAGCAATATTTCTTACCAATAAATATTAAGGAAATTGGTTGTAAAATTATTAGAATTAAATTAAGAAGTAATATAATACAACCAAACTGAAATTGAATAAAGATAATTTTGGCATGGATTCAAACTAAAATTGAAATCTTAAATTGGAAAAGTATTTCAGAATAAGATGATAATGGATTGTTTTAGATATGACAATCTTGGTAATTATCATAAATGATTGTTGTGTGTTTAATAATAAGATGTGTATTAGTGAGTTAGCAAAATGAAATGTTTTAGGGAAGTAAAACATTTAGGTAGATATGACTTATAAATTTGAACTGGAGATGACCTAAATTGTGAAATTTTAAATCTAGGTCCAGAAATTTGAAACTTGTTTCAAAGTGCTAAAGAAATAATAAATAAGCACTATTTGAATAAAAGAGCCTTGTTGCAAACAATGGGTTGTTTGATAATTTGATGTGAATTTAAAACCAAAGGTGGTTTAAAATTTAAAAGTAATTTGGTGTGTAAGGAAATAAATATGAAATTAACACTAAGGTTGAGTTTTAAATTTGAAATGAGATGTGATACCCAAGGTGATAAGTCTTTGAACTTATAAAATTATTAATCTATAGATTAAAAATTTGAATGGAAAAGCAAATTGTGTAAATTGGCTGAATTAAATAAGTTGAATTTAACTTTGGGAAAGTTAGATAATTTAATAAGCCACCTGAATTGGAAATTTCAAGGTGAAATTGGGATTTAACTTGGGAAGTTAAATGGTTAATGTGAATTGGGAGTTTGTGTGATCTCAAAATGGGTTTGAGATCTGAAAATTTAAAATGGTTGGATGTTTTAAAATAAATTGGATAATATCATCCTATTGTATTAATAATCTTTGAATTGTGAATTAGATTTGTTTAAATGAATGAGAAATGAAGTATGGTAATATATCCATTATTGGAAAAAAAGGGTATTAAACTTCAATTTGAAATTAAGGATATGGAATTATTTTGAACAAAAAATTTGAATAATTGAATTTGTGAATTAAAATTAGTTTAAGAACTGGATTCAAACTGGAAGATAAAATTGAGTAATAAATTAAATTTTTAAGATAAAATTGTTTTGAACTCCTATTTGAACTTTGGGAAAAGTTAAGTAAAGATAATTTGAAAATGGAATTTTGAGAATTTGACTCAAAATTAAATTGTTTAAAGATTTGGGTTATTTATGTAAAAATAAAAGTTAATTTGGTTTAAAAGGTTAAACCAACCTTTGAGAATTTAACTCGAATTTATATAATTCGAGATGGTTTAAAATTGAAATTTAAATTTCATTAGTTCAAATTGAATTTAGTTTGGAATTGAAGATGGATAAGTATAAAAATTCAAATGGAAAAATTTGAACTGGATTAATTTGAAATGAAATCGAAGATTTAATGAGTTCAATTCAAAAGGGAATGGGACTTATTCATAGAAATTGAAATGATTTGAAATTAAAGTAGATTCGATTTGAAATTCGTCTAAATTAATTTAAATAATTTGGAATTTGTAGTTGAAGTGAATATATTTAAATCAAATGAAATTTGATTTGAATTTGGGAAGAAATTGAGGTTGATTCAACTTGAATTGGGATTAAACCAATTTCTGTGGAAACTGAAATTATTTAAATTGGGATTGGAAGTTGAGAATTGAACAGTTTGACTCTGGAATATTCTCAAAATAAATTATTTTAGTACAAACCTATTTTTCCAAGCTATTTATTATATATACAACCTTTCTTTTTAAAGCCAAATTATTTTATACTTGTTTTACAATAAGTTTTGGAGCTATTTAACCATTTTTCGACTGTTTCCTAAACTAATTACTATTTTTCAACTATGTTACAAATTAATTACTATTTTACAACTATTTTGCAACTATTTGAAACTATTTAACTATTTCTCAGCTATTTTACAATTAATTACTATTTTACAGCTATTTTACAAACTAATAATTATTTTTCAACTACTTATCTATTTTTAATATTTTCAAGCTATTTTCTAAAAAAATTAACTGGTCGGAGTTCAAACTGTTATTGATTAGATACCCAATTGAGATAAGAATTGAAGTGATAATCCAAATGGGGATTAAGGCAATTGTTAATAAGTGAATGAAAATTTAAGTGAATGTGAATGGAAAGGAAATTGATTTGGCTAATAATCAATGAAGTTAAATACGTAGGATGTATGTATATTATTCTATTCGCATAGTGATTTGATCCAGATTCAAGCACAGAATTTCGAGATAGTATTATCGATCCGAGTTGGGATTTTTCACTTGATTTTCGACGGCGAACCTGGATATGGATTTTTGATTTGTTCTGGATATTCTCTATCATAGTTGTGACTATGCAAGGAGAATGACGGTTTCTGATCAAGAAACCAAATCTGAGTCCGCACTAGGAAGTCAGGTGGAAAATACTAGTTCGGAAGTGAAATTGTGTGATCGAGTGAGCGATCAGATTGATATTGCGTACGAATGAGATGTGGACATCGTACGGGTTTGAATAAAATTGATATTGGAATTTGTGGATAAGAACTGTAAATGATTTTTGAAATTGAAAGTATATTTTGTGAAATATGTGATGAAGTAAAGTGGGAATTATATTTAAAATTTACTTTATGGAAGTAAGCAATATGGTGAACGACTTTACAAAAGAGTAATCAAATTTGAATATTTGATAAACAAAGTTATATATCTCTGTTATATAAGATAAATCTCCCCTTATTGAATCTATTGCCGGAAGGAAAAGATTTTCGAAAGTATTTGAAGTATAAAAAGGGAATTTATACCAGTATGAATTGAATCAAAGATTTTCCAAGATTATTATATATATGTATATATAAAAAGGATTTGTGAAAATTATTTTGTTGAAATATTTTGGGAACCTATGGATTTATGAAAAGGCTTTTGATTTTTGAGGAAAATCAAATTTGGAAGTTGGAAAAGCCTAATTTGAGAATCATCGATTTTGGGAATCGATTTTGAGAAAGGAGCTTTATATGAGATTCATACTTGGTGTATGATTTGGAAAATACTATATGTGTATAGTATAAAGTGTTTTGAAAGTGGCTCTGGGGAAAAAGGCGCTCCCTTGAATGAACTTCTCAGGAGTGCCACTGAGTGGTACTGCCTTGAGCCTCTAAGGGGGAGGTTCTAAAGTTGATCCTGTGAGGAGTCCGGACAAACTAGTTCCTGAGGATTATTTGGTAGCGAAAGTCGAGGGCGCTGATGCCTACAGGGGCATTTGGGTTATGCTGCGACGATAGTGTAACTCGATGTCGCTGCGATCTACTGTGGGGACCATAGCGAAAATCGTGTGGAGGATGAGTGCCAACAGTCTACACTTGATTTTGCCGGGATGGCAACGTAACATCGGTAGACTGCGATCTATGGTCAAGTGGAGGAGTTTTATTCTTTTGGCAGCGAAATTCGGTGGCGCTGATGCCTATAGTTATATGGGTTTTTGCTATGATAGCAACGTAAGGCCCGGGTATAACTACGATCTGTAGCGGGTTCCATGGCGTAATCGAGCGGCGCGGAGACCTACAGTTATCTATGGATTTTGCCGGGACGACAACGTAACCATCGGGTTAACTGCGACCATGGATGGGGGGTGATGATTTCCAGAGCGTTTTCACCAAGATATTTTCCCTATTTTCAAAACTGTTTTCAATAAAATTATTTTCCACGTATTTTCACTGGATGTTGAAAATGAGTTTACCGAGTACTTATAGATTTTCAGTCCTACGCCTGATCAACGTACGACCGAATTTTTGTGAGAACAAGGATGGACTTGTCGAAACATCGAGTTATAAAAGTATTTTTATAAAAACTATTTTAGAAACATTATATAGATTTTTAAAGTAATTTAAAAATGATCAAAGAAAATTTATATGCTTTTAAGCATTTTAATAAATCTGGCTTCGTTCCTTTTCGAGGACGAAAAGATTCAAAGGGGGGAGGAATGTGACGACTCGGTATTTTGGCCATTTTATTTTAATAAATATTTAATCCAATTAAATAAAATGTAAACTCATCGTTTTAAAACGAATAAATCTTTTGGAAATATTTGCCATTTATATGAATTTGTATTTGAAAAGGGGAATTTGATTTTGGGAATTTAAAATAAAATCTCTTAATAATATTTATAATAGAACTTATCTTATATAATTAAATTAAAATGCTTTATCCTATTAACATTTGGTATAAAATATATATGGCTGATAATATTTGAAATAACATCAAATTCTATCAATATAAAATATATATATATAAGTAAGTGCGCTTATGAATATAATATAAATATTGATAGTTAAAATACAAATAGGAATATAAATAAAAGCAAGAATTAAGTTGTTAGTGTATGCTTGCAACATAAACTAGAAAATTGTAAGAACAAAGTATAGAATAAAATAAAGCACAAGTGTATAAAAGTAAACCTGACACAAATATGTGTATAAACTATTCAAACTAGAAGTTGATAAAATAATAAAAACAAATATTTACATACACGATATTTTCAAGCACAAAAACCAGTCAAACATATGTATATAAATTACTCAAGCCAAAACAAATGTTTTCAAACAAAATATTCTCATATATGCAAAGACCAAAACCAACCTGCAAAGTGTATGTTTTTGTACAAATATCTATACACAGCCAAACATAATAATAAGTATGTAAACTAATTAAAAAACCTTAGCATTTATTGCTATCATCTCAGCCGATATTTTGGTCATTTCAAATATTTATAAAAAAATCTGTCAAGTTAAAACAAATGAAGGAAACGGCATGACCTGATAATACCTCCCTTAAAACATCATGTTCTCTTCTATATATATGTGTACATCTTGTTATTTAGTTCATTCAGTAACAACTGAAGTAAATCAGAGAAAACAATAGAACAATAGAGAAAAAAAAGAGCAAACAGAGGCTTGCTGTAGAAGGCAGCCACTTCTCTATATATATCCTTATCCTTATCCTGTTTATACCCATATATATTTAACTACTGCATGCTAAGACTAGCTCGAATCAGTTTCAAATTCTTCCAGTTCAAGAGCTAAAGCAGCTTACAGTTTTTTTAGCAATCAAAGTAGTTCGAGCATCAGTTTCAGAGGCTCTCTGTTTTATAAATAGCCAGGTAAGTAAATCATTAAATTTAAAAACAGTTTTAAAAATTTTGGGTTACATTCTGATGTATGTGTGAAAATCTTGATTTGGATATAAATGTTTGAATGGGAATGTATGTTATATATACATGACTAAAATGTATGTGTATCTGTCTAATATTGCTTCTTTGTTGTTCACAGTATCAAAGAACAACATCTTAAATACATATCATCCTATCTAAATCGATTCAAGCTGGATTTTCTAAAGGGAAATTTTCTGCAACAATGAAATATCAATTTTAACTTTTGTTTCAGTGAATTTTATTTAAGAAATGTTCTGGGATTGGCAATTATAGACAAATAAATCAAAGTCAATAAAACCAATGTTTGAAATTCACTGGTTTGATTTTACAACCGGCTTCGATCTTGCAAAATAAGAATTTTAATATAGAAATCTGGATTTTTAAGTTTGTGTGTTTGGGAAATTTTTGAGTTGATCAGAAATGGTATTTTAGACGATTGCCGTTTAACGGCGTTGAAGTTTGAGGTGAGGTGAGGTTTGGAGGAGGCCGGAGTGCAGTAGAATGAGGGAAAAATACGATTGTATTTTATATGGGGCCGTGGTGGCCGGAGTGAGGTGAAATAGGGTTTTGGTGGTGGTTCTGTCGAGTGTAGTGGCGAAGTGATCTCGACTAAATAAAGGCGTCGTGTTCGATCGCGAGTGGGGGAAAGGTTGCGTGGGTCGATGACGAGACTGATGACAGAAGAATGTGGGTTCCAGTCACCGTGATCGTCATGGCGATCTAGTTTTTGCCATTGTGGTTTGGGTCTGGGTTGTTCGAGTGGGTCGATTTCGTGTAGCGATGAAATCATGGTGTCTGGGTGGCCGTGGTGGATGACGTGGTCGTAGGTGATGTGTTAAGGCAAGTTTAGAGGGTCGGAGCGCCGCAGCTCATCGGTGTACGTGCACCATGCACGTAGTGTATCAGGCGATTGTTTTAGTTTGGGAAGAAGCTTTATCTCGGGTTCGAATTCGCGTGTTCCTGTGTTTTACTCAAAGCAGTGAGGACGAGGGGACTCGTGAGTGCTTAGTTCAAGTTTTAACATTTTAAAATTTAAACTAAGTTTTGGAAAGAAAGGGAAAGTGGGATTTTCTTGGTAAGTACTTGAGTGACTTACGGGTTGAATCCGAAACAAATTTATAAATAAAAGTTTTTTTTAAAATAAAACAAGATTTAAATTTAAAATAAACTAAATGGTTAGTTTTCAAAAGAAAATGTTTAATGAGTTACAATATTTAAAGCGAAATGTTTCAAATAAATTTTAAAGTGTTTTAAAGATTTTTTTTAGTTGTTTAAGCTATTGAGTTTCCATTGGGAATGTTCAACTAAGTATTAAATATATTTAAGTGAATTGTGAAAGGTAAGTTTTTTAAAACAAATGGAATTCAAAATTGGAATTGGTGTTTTAAATTAATAATTTTCAAATTCAGATGTATAAGATTGTTGATCTTACAGTGGTTAATTAAATTGATTTTAAATTTGATATTTGGTCAAGATTAAGAAGTTCAAATGAGTTTGGAATAAAAATGTTTCAAGTAAAGTTATATCTAGGAAATTATAAATTTGATTTTTAAACTTACTCAAATGTAAAGAAATGTTTAATTATAGAGGAATTAATTAATTAATGATTGAGAATTAATTACTTGTGTAGTTAATGTTAAGTAAGGATAATCTAAATAATTAAAGATTAGTAATTAATTTAATTAGAGATTAATTAAATTAATTTTGGAAGAGATTAATTTTGCTTATGAATGATTGAATGATATTCAATGCCTCGAATTGGTTGATATTTCTGATATGAAATGTTTTGAGATATGATATGTTTAGGTGGACAGTGATAAATGTGGTTATCTATCTATGGTAAATTGCTGTGTAAAAGTGACATCCTGTTTTAATTTTTTTTTATGGTATTTCACTTGAATAACTTGGTTTAAAATGACATATGATTCGAATAGACCAGAGTCGGGTATTAGTATATATCCGAACCACTTCGATTCTTTATAGATTTATATGTGAAATAAATAGGCTGGAATGAGATGATTTAAGTAAACTGGACCAAGTAATCTAAGATTTGGTATTTAGAACTGGTGTGTGATAGATGTGTCTTTTTTAAATTGTGAACTTGTAAATTAATACGAGTTACCCCGGGTTTTATTTTATGGTTTGAACTTAGTGTTTCATATTTTACGGGTTTATTCACGCTGGTTTCCAGCCTGACCCGGGTGTTACTTTGATGTAATGCTCAGGTCAGATCGAGTATTACAAATTTTCAGGTAAGGACGTTCTGGAGCTCAGGAGACGAGCTGGATGGCAGGAACGTATGGATTGTATTCCACTGTGATATATTGTAGTTGGTCTGGGACATGTTGATTGTATCTGTCCAGTGTTTGTGTATATGTCGTAACTCTGATGTATTAAAGTGTAATTTGACAAGAACAGATTTCATTTGTATAACTGTTATTTTTTGATATTATATTTTGATCCGCTGCGAATGTGAGATTCTGTGTTTTATTTTCTGTTTCTTTTTCTATCTCTTTCTTCTTTCCCTAACTATCTGGAATTTTCGGGATCGAAAATTCCGGGTCGTTACACACATGGTGGACGCATTATTTAGGGAAGTAGTGATTCACGCCATGAAATCCTGATTGATGATGCCATCATGATCACGGATACCTCTGTTCCCACTGACGAGCTTAATCTAAAGGAGCGCTTTGAGAAGGAAGAGTCATTGAAGAAAAGTCTAAGGCTGAGCCAGCTGACGTGGACCCCAATGATCCAGATCCTATCTCGCCCAAGCCATTCCTCCAGGCAGGTTGATTTTTGAGGATGAGATCTCTCTTGTTTCTAAGGATGATGCTGCCTCGATCCTCATTCTAGCGATATCTCTCCGTAAAGAGGTAGAGGTGGTATGGGATCAAAGAGAGGGTCGGGTGATAGTTCGAGTGGATCCACCACTAAGAAATCGAGGAAGGATAAGAAGTCCAAGAAGTGGCCATTGGGTCGGCTTGATTTGTAGATAACTTATGTTTCTACTCTTTCCCTTTTGGTTGCCGTGTTTTTGCGGGTATGGCCCCCGCTCATAATTCTCATTTTTTAGATAAACTTTTTTGCAACTTACAAGTTTAAGGTGAATAAAAGTTCTCTTGTTTTCGTAGAACTCTTATGTGTATTTGCTTAAGTGAACGAGCTAGTACATTTTCCATTCAATGTACTTGTAATTCGTTGCTCGTTAGCTTGGATATTGATTCGATTCATCAATCTCATGGCCTCCCTGAGGTCGTGGCCCCAAGTCATATTCAAATGTTAGGCTCGAGCCTTAATGTTATGCTATTGAACTCAATGGTTAAGCAATTATGTTTCCTCCCCTATCTTGGGTTGGCATAATTAATTAGTGGATAGTCGAGTTCCATCTCCACTAACTTAGTTCTCATCCTATCGAATTCAGGTCAGAGTTGATTAAGTAGTAAGTGGTTGAATTGCACTTAATTAATCATTTATACTCATATCCATGTTCTGTGGATAAGAGTTATTCCATGGGTGGTCGTTCGCACCCGTTAATGTTTGTAATCTAATTCGCACTCTGGGAGTTTAGAGTTGCTTGGAAAACTGTCGAATTCAATTTCTCTTAGTCAGTCATCTTGCCCCCAAGTATGGGGTTTTATTCAACAAGTGATCGGTCGAACCACAATTAATATCAAGCCATGTAGACTTCATTGTATGGTGGGATTTAGTTGGTCGTATGTCACAAGTAATATGCACTACAATGGCATATCACAGATATGAACCAAAATAAAAGGCTTTATTGCCGAATGATGGAAGAAATGACATAGTCTGCTATCTTATTACATATCTATAAACTCAATTGTGGAAGAAAATCCTGAAACTAAATACAACTGAATGAAAAAGAAATAAACTAAGTGAAATAGCATCGTAAATGCTCGTTATTCCATGCCTTGGGAGTGTGATGCCATCAACAGTCGCTAGCATGAAAGTTCCCTCTCCAATCCTCTGTTTAATTACATACCTTTCAGCTTTTGTTAATCGCTTGCTAACATAATAAACTGATCTCTGGATTCGATTCCCTTCGTGAAGCAATGTGCCACTTATAACATGTACCAACATATGGCCAAGTAGATATACAAGTCTTCATGATCTACCGGCTTTGATAAGATGGGTGGCCTCTCTAAGTGGTTCACCAAAGCTTGGAATGCATCTTCACAATCCTGTGTCCATTCAAAATCCTTTTCCCTCTTCTAATCAAGTCAAAAAAAGGAATGCATTTATCAGTAGCTCCGGAAAAAAATCGACTCAGGGCGGCAACCTTCCCATTCAGGCTCTATACTTGTTTAATGGTCTTTGGCACTTGGATGTTGTGAATAGCTTGGATCTTCTTGGGATTAGCTTTGATTCCGCGGGCATCAATGATGAAACCCAAGCACTTTCCTGATGCAATGCCAAAAGAACACTTCAGAGGATTGATCTTCTTTTTGTAATATCGAAGGATATCGAACATCTCTGCCAAGTCTTTAATGTGGTCACTAGATTGTCATGACTTCACGAGCATATCATCTATGTACACCTCCATCGTCTTTTTGATATGATCTTTAAACATTATGTTGACTAGGCATTGATAGGTTGCTCCAGCATTCTTTAATGCAAATGGCATCACCACATAACAATATAATCCAACGTCGGTAATGAAGTTGGTGTGCTCTTAATCAAGAATGTCACTGGGATTTGGTTATATCCAGAGTACGCATCCATGAAAGATAGCAATTCGTCCCTACGGTTAAGTCTACCAGCTGGTCGATCTTTGGAAGGGGAAAAATTTCTTTCCAGCACGCCTTGTTCAAGTCCGAGTAATCAACGCATCTCTGCCATTTCCCATTCGCTTTTCTCAGAAGTACAGGGTTAGATACCCATTTAAGGTAGAGGGCATCACAAATAAACCCATTATCTTTGAGCCTATCCACCTCCTCTTTAAGAGTGGTAAATCTCTCCAGATCCATACTATGCCTTTTTTGTTTCACCGGGACGTGCCTCGAGTCAATATTCAATGCATGGCTCCCAATGGCAGGCGAGATTCCATACATGCCAAAGTGAGTCCAAGCGAATACGTCGAGATTCGCTCGGAGAAAACCAAAAAGTTCTGTGATTCGATCTTTAGGACCCATGATGGGTCATCACGGCGGACCGTAATGTCAACTGTCAGCTCAACCAGTGAAGCCTTAGTCTCTTTGGGATCCTCCTCATTATCCCTTGGATCTGTCTCTATAGAAATTACTACGGCATCCCTTAATTTAGCTGGTTGTCAATATTCTATGGCTTGGATGGGGAGAGACTTTTCCACACCCTTACCATTCTCCTTCCGTTGAGCATCCCTTAATTTAGCTATATAGCAGGCACGTCCGTTCGCCTGATCACCATGAACAACTTCAACATCATTATTTGTCAGAAACTTCAAAGTCAGACACCATGGGGCAAGAGCTTCCCAGAACTCAGCTAGGGACGGTTGGCCTAGAAAAGCATTGTATGGAGAGTCTACATCCAAAATAACAAATCGCAAAATCCGCACTCTCCCGCGGTCACCTTTTCCCAACTCCACGGGCAATTCAGCATAACCAACAGCTTCGGTCGTAGCACTGTTAAAGTCATGACTGTGGGCTTTAAATAGTTTTAAGTCCTTGGCTTCCATCCTCATCTAATCATAAGCTTTTTCGATAATTATATTTACGGAGCTTCCACAATTAACCAAAATCCTCCTTACTAAGGCAGGACCGATCATGGAAGAAATGACCATTGGGTCGATCGTTGGTGCCTCGACCTTGTCTGCATCTCTGTTTCTAAAAACAATGTCATTTGTCATTGTACATTGCTTTTTTGCCGGAGCTCCATCTTCTGTACTCGAGCAACATTCAAAATTCATATGCTTAATCGTGCTAGTGTAGCGCTCCATCTCATGCCAACTCTTATCAGCTGAATGTGGTCCTTAGACTATTGTATTGATTACTAATCTTCCACCAATACGCGCAGGCTCCACAGCTCTATGCGATGCTTGTCCCCGGTCGGGGTGAGATGTCCCTTGCCCGCCATCCTACGGGGCTTTAACAAACTGCTGTAACTTTCTTTCTTGAATCAGTTTCTCGATAATATCCTAGAGATGCCTATACTCGTTTGTGTTATGACCATAACATTCGTGAAACTGACAATACTTTCTGGTTTGTTTCTGCTTCTTCGTTGATTCTTTCGGAGGCGGTTTCCTGTACTATATGGTATTGCAAGTAGACAAATAAACATTCTCTATATATATATATTCAATGGCATGTAGGTATCATACATTGGAATCCTAGGCTTTCCTCTTCCAGAATCCCTCTTTTGCTCTCGGCTCCCATCTCCGCCTTTCTTTTGCTGATTCAGTTTATTTTGGACATTCACTTGAACTTTTTCAGAACTATCACCAGACTGCTTCACTACAATGTTACTCTGTACTCCCTCTCTACTTATTTCCACAACATTCTTCTACCTATAGCATCTGGCTTCCTCTTTCCTTAAATACTGAGCCGCCTTTGCATAGAAACGCTCCAATATTACGGGTGGTTTGCCAGATAACCAGTCGCCAAAATGGGAATCTGGGTCAATCCCTCTTGTTACCGCCATCAACATTGAATGGTCATTTGGATTACTAACTTCCGTGATGGTTGTATGGAATCTCTCCAAGTAATCTTTTAGCGATTCTCCTGGAGCCTGGATCATGCTAGATAGGGACATTACATCTTTAGGGCGAGTTGCATGCATATAGAACTGCTCCACAAACTTCGTTCCTAAATCATCAAATCTAAATATTAACCGTGGGGGTAATCTTGTGAACCACACCGTTGCTAATCCAGAAAGAGTAATAGGAAAACATCTACACTTAGTTGCATCATCTCCTCGTGCAGAATTCAGCAACCATTCATATCTCATGATGTGCTACCTGGGGTTGGTCTTTCCCTTATAGGCAGGCATCAACGGCATATTTAAACTCCTTGGAGATTCTGCATGTAAGATATTGTTAGTGAATGGAGTGTGGCTTCTCGATATTCTCCAGTCTTCATTTTGGCTCTCTCTCGCTAACTGTCTAAACATAGCCGACAAGTCCGGTGTTTGGATAGTCGGAGCTAAGCGGTAGTCGTGTTCTGCATCATGTGGATGGTCCGATCGATGTCTACGGGTTGTTCCATGCCTTCTTGGTTCAACATCCTCTCGATGTATATCATGTAAAGTGACTTCATCGTTATTCCGGGGAAGTAACTGGTCAGCATTTGATTGAATTTCAGTATCCATATTGATCGAAACATCATCGGTATGTAACCCTGCTGTCACTGGTTGGTATCGTTCATCCATAGAATGATTGGCACCGATTGTTCCAAATGGATCGGCACCGATCGTTGCGCTTTGTCTGCAACGATCAGTGGAAGGCGGGTTGATGCTTTAGCGTGGTATCCGTCTATTCTGCGGTGTCTACGTCTATGATAATCGTTCGGCGAACTAGAACTCTCCAATGCATAGTAAGGGGTAGGGTCCCTTCTTGCTTTCCCACGCTGTTGCTGACTGATTTGGTTCATTAGATCGATATTGGCTTGAATTTGCTGATTCAATTGTCGATGGCTATCCACTAGCTCTCTCATCAGACTCTGGAATTCAACTCTTTTAATGGAATCAGCTAGATTCTAGACATCAACTAGATTGGTATCATTCACATCCACTGGTTGATTGCTCGGGCCTCCTTGTTGGATGCTAGCGTTCTCATTTCCTTGTTGATAGCTTTACTTTGACTTTTGCAAATCTGAATAGAACAAGCACGCTTTTTGAAGATAATTATGGATCTCCTTCGGAGGATTTATGCAATCCAGTAGCAACAAAGGGATCTGAATAAGTTGAGAATCAAGCGTTCTCAGTGAAAGCACCAATATGTTTGTGCTAAAATTGGGCACAAACACTCAAGAATAAAATAGTAGATAAATAAATGAAGAACAATCAAAATTAAACAAAGAGGATAAGTAAATAAGCAATTAGAATTAAGCAGTAACAAAGACACAAGGATTTATAGTGGTTCGACGTTGCTTGCCTACGTCCACTTTGAAAATTTTGCTTTATTGGTCACTTGTAAATCTGATTACAATGAAGTAATGATAATAGCACTTGATCACAATGGAGTCCAAAGCAACAAGCAGCGTAAAGATCCTTTAAATGAAGAAAGAAGTCTGTATTTATAGGTGAAGACGGTGAAATATCTCGCTGGAAATTCGGCAGAACTCCAGATCCATAAGGGCCCACCAGAATGATTGCAAGTCCCATCTTGATCGTTGGAACGATCAGTACCAATCATTCATTTGTGCTCCAATGCATGCACAATCATTTCTATGAGCTCCTCCGTGACTCTAGTCCATGCTCCCAAAGTTTGGTGTCATTCTAAGTTGTGGTTGGTGAGATATCAACCAATCTTCATTGAATTAGATCTTTCATGTTGAAATAGCACGATCGTTTGTGAATGTTGTATACCGATCGTTCAAACTTGCTCATTTTGACATGCGGTCATTTATGGGACTCTCCTCTCTAATATATTGATATTCTGAAAGTTTCAAGTGTGTTGGATTTGTAGATTATGAGATATCGATCGATCATCATTGAATTGAGCTATGTAATCAATATGATATCACCCATAGTATTGAATATAGATCGTACCTAATCTATCTTTGGGGTGTAGTGAACTTCCATGCTCTAAGTGTTTTATTGAGTTTGCCTTTAGCTTCTGCTTTACTACTGCTTCATATTATCATTTAGGCCCGATCTCTAGGCTTCGTGATCATTAATCTGATACATCGATCCTAATGATAATTGAGTTTGTCCCATCTGATTGGTCTAGATATAGCTGGGTCAAAAGGCCAGATAATAATACCAAACAGAAAATCTTTTTTGGTATTCAGGCACCGAACAACAATTCTTGTTCGGTAGCCTACTACCGAAAAAAGATTCTTGTTTGATAGCCTACTACTGAACCAAAGCACTACCAAACCCAGGGCACCAAACCAAAGCACTACAAAACCCAAGGCACCAAACCAAAGCACTACCAAACCCACGCACTATCAAACCAAAGCATCACTGAACCTAGGGCGCCAAACCCATGCATAACTAAACCAAGACACTGCCGAACCAAGCATCTTCGAACACCACCTACCAAACACTGATTCTTGTTTAGTTGATTATTGCTGAAACCAAGCATGGCTGAACCATGACAGAACCATGACAGAACCACAGAGCCAACTACCCTCGGGCCAATTACCACCGGACCAAATGGAGCATATATGGGAAGGCAATCTTGAATATATGGAAGTTCTGGAGTGTATCTTCTACATATGGAAATAATCGAACCGAGCATATTATATAGGTAAACTGCCTATTTTATCGGCCTAAATTCCCTATATCTTCACCCATATAAATACCCAAGCTTCTAACAACAATGAGAGATAATTTAGGAGAGCCAAGCTTACAACAGTAATGATGGACAAGTCAGAGGAATCTAGGAATAGGCTAACAGGAACTGCCTAACGGGAACAGCCTAACAAGAATTCCCCAACAGGAACCGCCTAGTAGAAACAACCTAACAAGAACAACCTAATAGAAACTACCTACAACCGAACAAGAATAGGTGGGCAAGAATAACTGAACATGAATAGCTGAACAGACTTGCTTCGACTATATCTTACTTTCTATTAAGCCATAAATCATTGTATTTTGTATCTCAGGCATTGTATCTAAGATCTATAAGAAGAATAATGAATATAGATAGTAGATGGAGGCACATTCTGGTTGAACTACTATAAATCTTTGTCTTCTTTACTTTACTACAATTTACTTTCTACATAACCTATATGTGAATTTCTCTCTTAAAATCAATCATCATACAAATATAACAGTTATGTTATACACCCTGTATTCACCACTCTATAGTAAATATATTGGAGGTGTTTGTCCACTTTTTATGCAAACAATGTATATAATTTGTATACATATTTTAGTAAAAAGAAAGAGAGTCAATTAGGAATAACAGATTTATATCTGGAGATTTGGAAGCTTAAAGGTGAGTGGGAAATTTTGGAAGTGTAGGTTTATGTATACACACACATAATGAACTTGAAATCATTGCCTACATATTATGTGAATTGTTAACTTTGATTCTAGGTTATATACACCGAAATCTAGAATGTAAGGATGAAAGTAGTCACTAAAATTTATGAGATAATTTAATAATAAGATTGTATGTAAATTCTAGATTTGTTATTTCAGTGTTATAAGTTATTAAAAATGAATTGAAGATTGTTACACATTAGATTTAGGTTTAAGTTTATATTTTAATTCATTGGAATGAATAATGTTTCTATGTAAATTTCTATTCATTATCCAACTTTATAATTATGTATGAAGATGTATTGTTCGAAATAACAAGGAATATGTCTAAAAGAAAGAGATATACAAAATTGGGGTGTTTACAATATTTTGTACCATCTATTTCAATAATAACCTAAAAGTTAATTTCTTGTAATTCCAAACACAACACAAATCCTCTTTTAGATAATTTATGGAAAATTGCAATGTTAACGTTTCCTTTTGCAAAGATGTAGTTCCAGTGCATTAAATATAGAAATCCCTAATTGTAAAACAAAACTATTGTAAATAGAAATAATAACAATAATTCTGTTATCAAATTTGTAACGACCCTAATTTTCGACCCAATTTAAAATTTTAAAATTCATCGTTTCAATAAAAAGTTTGAAATTTTAAACGATCTAAATTTACATCCAAACTTTATTTGTGACATACGTCTAGTTAGATTTGGACATAGAAAAAGTTTCGTTGGAAAATATTACAGTAAAGTCCGTTCGCGTTTTACTGTATATCAGTCCACATAAAGCTGCGTAAAATTTATCTTCCAAATCTAAATATTTTTACACAGTCCGCTTGTAAAAATTATTCTGATCAAGATTTTATAATTCGTTTCGTCTAAAGCTGTCATCGCCTGCTTCGTTTATCTTATTTTGCAAAACGTACAATTTAAGCGGCGTAAATGCAAATTTTATAAAATCATCATATCGCAATAATCTGTATACCGTTGGAAGCGTACCGTCGCGCTGATCAAAATGGTATATTGGTTTGTGTCATTCGGAGTTCGGAATTAGAAGTTACTGACATTTTATCGGTTGATAAACTGTCCGTTACAAACAGTTATTCGACTCCTATTGGACTGAATTGGTGTGAGAATCAAAGCAGCTTGGTCAGCAATCATTCTTGGAAAGCCAAAAGTCTTTTGGTTACCGAGATAATTAATTAAAGGCTTTTGGAGTCCCAAAACCGTCATTATCTCTACTATTACAATTCATAATTCAAACCCATTCGTTACGTTAGCATTCCCCTCCCTCCCTCAGATCTTCTTTCTTTCTCCTGGTAAGTTTTTTTTCTTTGTCTTCCATTACATGAGCTCCCAACTGCAGAAGCTCCAAGCCCAGGCCTTCCCAACCCTGGCCACTTGACCCCACGCCTGCTACCGCCTACCAGCCTCCCTACCCGTCAGACCCGCGTCCAGCCTGCCAGCCCCAGGCCCTCCGCCCGAACCACCAGCCCCTGTCACCCAGACCCGCCCGAACCACCAGCCCTGTCACCCCAGACCCGCCCGAACCACCAGCCCCTGTCACCCCAGACCCGCCCGAACCCCGCCCCGAACCACCAGCCCCTGTTACCCCAGACCCGCCCGAACCACCAGCCCCTGTCACCCAGACCCGCCCGAACCCCGCCCCGAACCGCCAGTCCCAGTCACCGAACCCGTCCCAGTTCATCTCCGCCCGCCTGCCCTGACCTCCGCCCGCCTGCCCAGCCCTCCGCCTGCCTCAGTAGCCCAGCCACCACCGACCCACTGCCCACCCCAGCCGACCCGAACCCACTGCCCGCCCGACCCGAACCCACTGCCCAGTCCCGTCCCGCCTCCCCTCCAGCCCAGCCCGACCCGAACCCCAGACCCAACCCGTTTCAGCCCGCCTTACCCCGACCAACCGACTCGCCGCGTCGAACCCGCTTAGCCCGCTTCCGCTACCATTTTTTTTTATTTGTCTTCTTTTGATGAAATTATATATCAATTATAATTTAGGGGCTCACGTTATTTAATTGTGTTATTTCAGCCACTACGTCGGAGGCATAGGTTTCCCTCCAGCTTGTCGAAATCTATTCTGCTTTATTGTTCGGTATGGTTTATATATATTCAATTGAGATATATTATAACGAACAATTGGTTGAATTATTTGATTTTTTGAGTTGCAGTTGTGTCGCTTTGCATCGTGCTTGTTCGTGCCTACTATCTATTCGTCTTCGTGCTTCGTCGTCAAATCTCCAACCACGCAAGGTGAATATTTTCTATTCACGACTCAAATATCTCTTATACTATGATAATTAGATGTTGGATGTTATGAATGTAATCTGAACGTTAAATTGATTGATGTTAAAAATTGAATTGAAGTTAGTATGTTAAATAGCTATGACACCAAATTTCTATGTGATATTAAATGTGTTGTTATTATAATTGATAATAAATTTGAAACTGAATTTGATATAGAATAGATATAAAATTCCGAATGACATATGTTAAACTTGACCCTTTGTATGATGAATATTGATTAATTAAATTGACCCTTTAAATTGTTGACATGTAGAATTTGATAAATATCACTTTGAACTATTGAACGTATTGAATTAACCGTTGTAATTGAAATTGAACGACCAAGTGAAACCGAAATGTTATAATCTTTAATCTACATGAAATGATAGTGTAGATTCTAGAAATAATTATATTAATTGGCGTAAATAACAAACGCGAATTAATACGATTATTTCGGGATTATTTGAAATTGTTGAATTGTTGCAAATGGATGCTATTGCTTGTTTATTTACTTTGACACCATCCCAGCTATCACACTGCAAGTTCCCTTTGTATGTTTGATTTTGAATTTAAATGGAATTGGGTTGAAATGATAAATACCCAATTGAATGAATTGGACTAGGATAGATAATTAAAATAAGAAACCGAACGGTCAACAAAACGTTTTGAAATTGAGACTTATTAGAAATCATGGAATGAACTTAGAAAGCTATATGGTAATTTGGTAACGTAAATATAAATGAATTTGTTTCAAATTAAATAAAATTGATTTTTTTTTAATTGAATAAATGAATTTGTTTTAAATTAAATAAAATTGATTTTATTAAATTGAATAAATGAATTTGTTTAAAATAAATAAAATGATTTTATTGAATGAATTAATGAATTTGTTTGAAATAAATAAAATGAACTTTATCAAATTAAATAAATTAGATTTGTTGGAATAAAGAAATAAATTGAAATAAATGAGAACGAATTAATGTAATGAATTGAAACGGATTTGTAAATTTATTTATTTAAACAAGGTGTTTGACAAAGTTAATCGAAATGAGATTTAAGTAGTAAATGTAGTAAATGAAATTGATATAGTAATGAACCTAGGAATGTAAATACGGATTTAAGAATAAAACTTGATTTAAATTAATTGAACTGAGAGTGACTATTTGATTTAATAAGTGAAATGTTGATTTAACGTGAATACTTAAATTTTTGATAACTAAAGGGCTTGAAATAGAATTTCTTTTCGAAATATGAATTTTAGTAATTGAAACAAATCGAATTGTGAAATATCAAATTTGGAAGTCAAATTTGCAACTTGACCTTTGGATTTGATCTGTTTTAACTTTAATAAAAAGTTGACTGTTGGGTAATTAATACGTAGTTATTAAAGAGTCCGGGATCGGATTATGGACATACTCTCTGTCGATACCGAAAACCACTTTAATAACTAATATACGCGAAGTGTTGATCCAGAACGAAGTGGATGGTTTTGATGAACGCGTTGACTGAAGAAAGAGAACGATTTTGGATGACCCCTGACATGACTAAAACAGGAGCCGCGCCGGGCCATTGAGGTTCGCTACCTCTAGCGGACACACTTCTTCGATACCTTATCTATTACTTTTGTGATTCGATTTGGGTGCACCCCTTGATTTGGGAGTGTTGTTTCGCGGTGTTGGGATAGTAGCTGCTATGCCCAACATCAGTCCGGATCACGCAACTACTAGTATCCTAGTTGGTATCGCCTCATGTACCTTGTCATACTGATTATCCTATTCGCGACCACTACGATTTTGATTTGTACCTTTAGTATATGGATTGCCCTCTGGTAACTTCCGGTTTTGGGGAAACTACGGTTTTGTATATGCTTTTGGGAATAAACAGGTTAAGAGGTGTATGGGCCCTGCTTAACCCTATTTTGATATCTTACTTTATGGATTAGACATTATCTATCTAGCGTATTCTGTAGGTAGTTTATCGATCCCTTAATGATGTTTATATTCACCTTTGTGTTATGGACTTTATTATATGCATTGATTATCCTGTATAAGAATTTGAGTCCTGACTCGAGTGTTTCTTTTGCATATGCTCGGGTCAGTCTGAAGATATTCCGTTGCTGGTCGAGGTTGGTTGAAGATGCTGAAGGCTTAGCTTTTATCTATATCATTTTATTTTCAGTATTTGATGTACTTATGTATTGGACATCTTGTATCTCTTTCAGTCGCTTTATGTTGAGACATTGTTGTATTCACTGTAGTAGCTTCATGAACTACTATTATGGCGATGTATTTTCCGCTGCATTATTCTGTGACTGTTCTGAGTCTGTGATGTTGTATTGATTCTCATTTACATTTATGTACTTATAATCCCATAATGTTCTGTGTTTTGTATTATTTAAGTTGACAAGTGTGGATTTTTGTCAATTTAAATGGTCCAAATATACGGGATGTTACAGTTGGTATCAGAGCTCTGGTTTTCCCAAAAACCTTAGTTCGGGATTATAAAGAAACTCATTAGAGATAGAGTAGCAATACTCTAGAATGAGGAGAATCGATTCAATATCCAAATCCTTTCAAAAAAATTCAAGCTCCGTTGATTCGTTGATTTGTTTTCTTAGCTTTCTATTATCTTATCTTTGGTTCTAAATCTCTTTTGGTATTTCAGGATGAGTACCAGAAGAAATGTTAGAGGTGGAAGAGGCAATGGTCCTGCCCAGGCTGCACCTGCCGCTCCAGCTCCTGTCAAATTCACTACTCTTAGCAAGGAGTATTCGCAACTGGGAGGTACTAAATTTTCGGGATCCGAGAACATCATAGAGGCTCAGCAATGGCTTAAGAGTTTGGAGAAGATATTTTCTGGATTGGAAATTACTGATGCTCAGAAGCGTCAGCTTGCTGCTTGGCAACTCCAAGATGCCGCACAAGATTGGTGGGAATCCGTTACTTCTCGTATCGAGGAGGACACCATCACTTGGGCCCAGTTTAGGTATGAATAGTTTGGATTCTAGTGGTTTAAAATTCTTCCTTCTATCTTTGAAATGTGATTCATCTTGTCTATCTTTGATTAGGGATACCTTCTCGGCACAATGGATGCCAGCTGCTGGGAAAACCCAACTTTATAGAGCTTTCATGGATCTTAAGCAAGGCAGTATGACTATTTCTGAGTATGAGAGGAAATTTAATGAACTCTCCAAGTTTGGACCGGGTTTGATAGATACACCACTTTTGAAGAACGAGAAATTCATTTTGGGAGCTAGACCAGAATATTATGACCTGCTTACCGGACACATTCGCTCCACTTTCACAGAGCTTATTGATTTTGCTCTTAGATATGAGTCGAAGCCTAAGGGAACCACTGCCAAGGCTGCCCCTACTCAGCCCTCTTCTAGCCAGCCCGGGAAGAGGAAGATGAACTTTGATCAACAAGAGAAAGCTTGGCAGAAGACTACTGGATTGGGTTATGCTCAGAAAAGCCCTATCGATCTTGCTAATATCACATGCTTCAAGTGCGATAAGAAGGGCCATTATGCCAATAGTTGTCCATCTACTGGAGCTGCTATTCCACCACCTTCTACGACTAGGAAGGATTTATGCTATGTCTGCCTCCAGCCGGGTCATTTCAAGAAAGAATGCCCAATGTATAAGCGTGGCACACCATCTGGAGTATTTGCTATCACCACTCCTACACCATCTCCACCACCTGCTCAGGATGATCAAGGTACCTTACGAAGTACTTTTTCTTTACATGATTTACCTATTAGGGCATTATTCGATACTGGTGCTTCTCATAGCTTCATATCTATTGATCTCTGTAATAAGCTCAAATTAGAACCTACTATTGCTACTACTTCCTTATGCGTCTCCAACCCTATTGGAGGACTTGCCAACCTCAACAGAATTTGTAAAGAGGTCGTGCTCTTATACGGAAGATATCGTTTCACTTGGGACTTCTATGTGCTTGGCTTCGCAGCATTTGACATCTTGTTAGGTGCTGATTGGTTAAGAAAATTCGATGCTGTTATTTCTTGCAAAGCTCGTTCTGTTTCTCTAGTCAATGACAAGGGCATACCGCTTGTCATTGAATGCAAATCACCTCAGAAGTATGCCGGAAGTTTCATATTCTCTCTTGATACTCATCCGGATGATCTCAGTACTACCCCTATTGTTCAAAAATTTCCCGATGTATTTGGAGAGGTTAACTCTCTACCGCCCAAACGGGAAATCGATTTTCGTATTGACCTTATTCCTGGAGCTACTCCCGTAGTTCTCCCACACCGAAGGATGGCACCTAAAGAAAAAGCTGAACTAAAAACCCAAATTGATGATCTATTTGCTAAAGGTTTGATTAGAAGAAGTTGCTCTGAATGGGGCGCCGCAGTTGTATTTGTCACTAAATCAGATGGATCTCTTCGCATGTGTGTTGATTACCGGGAACTGAACAAACGCACTCTCAAGAATCGTTATCCGATGCCCCGCATCAACGATTTATTCGACCAGCTTCATGGTGCTAAGGTTTTCTCACAGCTTGATCTAGCCACTGGGTTCCACCAACTCAGAGTTGCTGAAGATAGTATCCACAAGACAGCTTTCCGTACTGAAAATGGATTCTATGAATGGTTGGTTATGCCATTCGGTTTGACCAACGCACCTGCTTACTTCGTCGACTTGATGAATCGAGTTTTCCGTGATGTGCTTAACAAGTTTGTTCTTGTTTTCATTGATGATATTCTCGTCTTCTCCAAAGACAAGAAGGAGCATGAGACACACCTTGCTTATGTTCTGGAAACTCTCCGAAATCATCAACTTAAGGCCAAATTCTCTAAATGCCATTTCTGGCGAGACGAAGTGAGATTCCTTGGCCATATTGTTTCTGAAAATGGCATTTCAGTCGATCCAGCTAAGATTGCCATAATCAATGTAAGTTTTATTATATTCAAAATTCTATTCGAACAATCTTATCTCTCGCTAATTCATATCAATTAATCTACAGGATTGGGAGACCCCCAAAACTCCTACTGATATCCGTAGTTTCTTGGGCCTAGCTGGATATTATCGTAGATTTATTGAGCACTTTGCCCGGATTTCTGCTCCTCTCACTGCTTTGACTCGGAAGGACGTTAAGTTCATTTGGAGTGAGAAGTGTGAATCAGCTTTTAATGAGTTGAAGCACAGGTTAACTTCAGCCCCAGTTCTTGCAGTCATCGATGGAAGTGAAGGATTGACTGTTTATACAGATGCTTGCCGAGAAGGTTTAGGCGCTGTTCTTATGCAAAATGGGAAGGTTATTGCTTATGCCGGTCGTCAGTTGAAGACCCATGAATTGAACTATGCCACTCATGATCTTGAGCTTCTTGCTGTTGTATTTGCTTTGAAACTTTGGAGGCATCATCTTTTGGGAACAAAGTTCGAACTTTTTACTGATCATAAGTCCTTGAGGTATATCTTTTCTCAAAAGGATTTGAACCAGAGGCAAGTTCGATGGCTTGAATTCTTAGCTGCATACGACCTCGACATCACTTATACACCAGGGAAGGCAAATGTTGTAGCAGATGCTTTGAGCCGCAGCAAGGCATTGTCTTGTTGCAATCTTATCGAAGGCATGTTATTCCAGCTTAGTATCTCTCCATCTCTTATGGATCGCATTAAAGCTAAGCAATATGAAGACACTCTGCTCTATCGTATGAAGGAATTAGTTATGGGTAGAGTAAGTAATGCCGACAACAAAGTGGGTGCACAGGTCGATAGTGATGGAGTTTTGAGGATCGACAATCGTATTTGTGTTCCTAATGTCGATGGTCTCAGACAGGAAGTGCTGCGAGAAAATCATAAGTCTTCGCTTTCAATTCATCCCGGTGCTACCAAAATGTACCAGAATATGAAGAAACTATATTGGTGGAGTGGAATGAAGCGCGACATTTCTATCTATGTTAGCAGGTGCACCACTTGCCAACAAGTTAAAGCTGATCACAGAAAGACAGCAGGATTGCTCCAACCGCTAGAGATTCCAGGTTGGAAATGGGAGCAAATTTCTATGGATTTTATTGACGGGCTACCTAAGACCAGAAAGGGTAACGAAAGCATATGGGTGATTGTTGACAGACTGACAAAGTCCGCTCACTTTATTCCAGTCAAGACTACTCGTACAGCTTCGAGTTTGGCTGAAATATACATGAGGGAAGTTGTTGAACTTCACGGTGTACCATCTAGTATTGTGTGCGATCGCGATCCTATTTTCACCAGTAAATTCTGGAAAGCATTCCAGGATACTTTGGGCACCAAACTGAATCTGAGTACAGCTTATCATCCTCAGACAGATGGCCAAACTGAGAGGGTAAATCAGATTTTGGAAGATCTTCTCCGAGCCTGTATTATCGACTTTGGTGGATCCTGGGAAGACCATCTTCACTTGGTTGAATTCACTTATAATAATAGTTACCAGGTAAAAAAATTTTGAATTTCAAATTTGAATAAGTATATTTGAATTTTAATTAATTATCCTTTAAAAACCAGGCAAGCATTGGTATGGCACCGTTCGAAGCCTTATATGGACGGCCATGCAAATCGCCAGCTTGTTGGATTGAGTCGGGAGATCGATTAGTGCTTGGACCAGAAATGATTATGGAAGCTTCTGAAAAGGTCGAAGAAATCAGGAAGAAGATAAAGACGGCACAGGATAGACAGAAAAGCTATGCCGACAAAAGGAGAAGAGATCTCGAATTCGGTGTAGGAGACAAAGTATTTCTGAAGGTGTCGCCTTTGAGGAATATTGTTCGATTTGGAAGGAAAGGGAAGTTAGCTCCCAGATTCGTTGGTCCGTTTGAGATTACAGAAAGAGTTGGAACATTGGCATATAGAGTTGCATTACCAGAAAAGTTCGCTGGTGTTCACAACGTATTCCACGTCTCACACCTTCGCAAGGTTGTACACGATCCATCTATGACCATCCCTACTGCTCAGTTGGATGAAATAGTTATTGAGCCTGACTTGACTATTGAGCGGAAGCCACTTCGGATAGTCGATCGTGAGACAAAGCAACTCAGAAGGAAGTCGGTAAATCTCGTCAAAGTACAGTGGAGTGCAGATGAGCGAGATTGCACATGGGAAACTGAGGATAGTATTCGTGATTCAAACCCCGAACTATTAATTTCAGGTATTATTCAAATTTCTCGAAATCTATCTTAACTTTCTTACTTGTTCCATTTCTACTTCACTTGTCTCGTTCCTTTTCGAGGACGAAAAGTTTTGAGTGGGGGAGATTGTAACGACCCTAATTTTCGACCCAATTTAAAATTTTAAAATTCATCGTTTCAATAAAAAGTTTGAAATTTTAAACGATCTAAATTTACATCCAAACTTTATTTGTGACATACGTCTAGTTAGATTTGGACATAGAAAAAGTTTCGTTGGAAAATATTACAGTAAAGTCCGTTCGCGTTTTACTGTATATCAGTCCACATAAAGCTGCGTAAAATTTATCTTCCAAATCTAAATATTTTTACACAGTCCGCTTGTAAAAATTATTCTGATCAAGATTTTATAATTCGTTTCGTCTAAAACTGTCATCGCCTGCTTCGTTTATCTTATTTTGCAAAACGTACAATTTAAGCGGCGTAAATGCAAATTTTATAAAATCATCATATCGCAATAATCTGTATACCGTTGGAAGCGTACCGTCGCGCTGATCAAAATGGTATATTGGTTTGTGTCATTCGGAGTTCGGAATTAGAAGTTACTGACATTTTATCGGTTGATAAACTGTCCGTTACAAACAGTTATTCGACTCCTATTGGACTGAATTGGTGTGAGAATCAAAGCAGCTTGGTCAGCAATCATTCTTGGAAAGCCAAAAGTCTTTTGGTTACCGAGATAATTAATTAAAGGCTTTTGGAGTCCCAAAACCGTCATTATCTCTACTATTACAATTCATAATTCAAACCCATTCGTTACGTTAGCATTCCCCTCCCTCCCTCAGATCTTCTTTCTTTCTCCTGGTAAGTTTTTTTTCTTTGTCTTCCATTACATGAGCTCCCAACTGCAGAAGCTCCAAGCCCAGGCCTTCCCAACCCTGGCCACTTGACCCCACGCCTGCTACCGCCTACCAGCCTCCCTACCCGTCAGACCCGCGTCCAGCCTGCCAGCCCCAGGCCCTCCGCCCGAACCACCAGCCCCTGTCACCCAGACCCGCCCGAACCACCAGCCCTGTCACCCCAGACCCGCCCGAACCACCAGCCCCTGTCACCCCAGACCCGCCCGAACCCCGCCCCGAACCACCAGCCCCTGTTACCCCAGACCCGCCCGAACCACCAGCCCCTGTCACCCAGACCCGCCCGAACCCCGCCCCGAACCGCCAGTCCCAGTCACCGAACCCGTCCCAGTTCATCTCCGCCCGCCTGCCCTGACCTCCGCCCGCCTGCCCAGCCCTCCGCCTGCCTCAGTAGCCCAGCCACCACCGACCCACTGCCCACCCCAGCCGACCCGAACCCACTGCCCGCCCGACCCGAACCCACTGCCCAGTCCCGTCCCGCCTCCCCTCCAGCCCAGCCCGACCCGAACCCCAGACCCAACCCGTTTCAGCCCGCCTTACCCCGACCAACCGACTCGCCACGTCGAACCCGCTTAGCCCGCTTCCGCTACCATTTTTTTTTTATTTGTCTTCTTTTGATGAAATTATATATCAATTATAATTTAGGGGCTCACGTTATTTAATTGTGTTATTTCAGCCACTACGTCGGAGGCATAGGTTTCCCTCCAGCTTGTCGAAATCTATTCTGCTTTATTGTTCGGTATGGTTTATATATATTCAATTGAGATATATTATAACGAACAATTGGTTGAATTATTTGATTTTTTGAGTTGCAGTTGTGTCGCTTTGCATCGTGCTTGTTCGTGCCTACTATCTATTCGTCTTCGTGCTTCGTCGTCAAATCTCCAACCACGCAAGGTGAATATTTTCTATTCACGACTCAAATATCTCTTATACTATGATAATTAGATGTTGGATGTTATGAATGTAATCTGAACGTTAAATTGATTGATGTTAAAAATTGAATTGAAGTTAGTATGTTAAATAGCTATGACACCAAATTTCTATGTGATATTAAATGTGTTGTTATTATAATTGATAATAAATTTGAAACTGAATTTGATATAGAATAGATATAAAATTCCGAATGACATATGTTAAACTTGACCCTTTGTATGATGAATATTGATTAATTAAATTGACCCTTTAAATTGTTGACATGTAGAATTTGATAAATATCACTTTGAACTATTGAACGTATTGAATTAACCGTTGTAATTGAAATTGAACGACCAAGTGAAACCGAAATGTTATAATCTTTAATCTACATGAAATGATAGTGTAGATTCTAGAAATAATTATATTAATTGGCGTAAATAACAAACGCGAATTAATACGATTATTTCGGGATTATTTGAAATTGTTGAATTGTTGCAAATGGATGCTATTGCTTGTTTATTTACTTTGACACCATCCCAGCTATCACACTGCAAGTTCCCTTTGTATGTTTGATTTTGAATTTAAATGGAATTGGGTTGAAATGATAAATACCCAATTGAATGAATTGGACTAGGATAGATAATTAAAATAAGAAACCGAACGGTCAACAAAACGTTTTGAAATTGAGACTTATTAGAAATCATGGAATGAACTTAGAAAGCTATATGGTAATTTGGTAACGTAAATATAAATGAATTTGTTTCAAATTAAATAAAATTGATTTTTTTTAATTGAATAAATGAATTTGTTTTAAATTAAATAAAATTGATTTTATTAAATTGAATAAATGAATTTGTTTAAAATAAATAAAATGATTTTATTGAATGAATTAATGAATTTGTTTGAAATAAATAAAATGAACTTTATCAAATTAAATAAATTAGATTTGTTGGAATAAAGAAATAAATTGAAATAAATGAGAACGAATTAATGTAATGAATTGAAACGGATTTGTAAATTTATTTATTTAAACAAGGTGTTTGACAAAGTTAATCGAAATGAGATTTAAGTAGTAAATGTAGTAAATGAAATTGATATAGTAATGAACCTAGGAATGTAAATACGGATTTAAGAATAAAACTTGATTTAAATTAATTGAACTGAGAGTGACTATTTGATTTAATAAGTGAAATGTTGATTTAACGTGAATACTTAAATTTTTGATAACTAAAGGGCTTGAAATAGAATTTCTTTTCGAAATATGAATTTTAGTAATTGAAACAAATCGAATTGTGAAATATCAAATTTGGAAGTCAAATTTGCAACTTGACCTTTGGATTTGATCTGTTTTAACTTTAATAAAAAGTTGACTGTTGGGTAATTAATACGTAGTTATTAAAGAGTCCGGGATCGGATTATGGACATACTCTCTGTCGATACCGAAAACCACTTTAATAACTAATATACGCGAAGTGTTGATCCAGAACGAAGTGGATGGTTTTGATGAACGCGTTGACTGAAGAAAGAGAACGATTTTGGATGACCCCTGACATGACTAAAACAGGAGCCGCGCCGGGCCATTGAGGTTCGCTACCTCTAGCGGACACACTTCTTCGATACCTTATCTATTACTTTTGTGATTCGATTTGGGTGCACCCCTTGATTTGGGAGTGTTGTTTCGCGGTGTTGGGATAGTAGCTGCTATGCCCAACATCAGTCCGGATCACGCAACTACTAGTATCCTAGTTGGTATCGCCTCATGTACCTTGTCATACTGATTATCCTATTCGCGACCACTACGATTTTGATTTGTACCTTTAGTATATGGATTGCCCTCTGGTAACTTCCGGTTTTGGGGAAACTACGGTTTTGTATATGCTTTTGGGAATAAACAGGTTAAGAGGTGTATGGGCCCTGCTTAACCCTATTTTGATATCTTACTTTATGGATTAGACATTATCTATCTAGCGTATTCTGTAGGTAGTTTATCGATCCCTTAATGATGTTTATATTCACCTTTGTGTTATGGACTTTATTATATGCATTGATTATCCTGTATAAGAATTTGAGTCCTGACTCGAGTGTTTCTTTTGCATATGCTCGGGTCAGTCTGAAGATATTCCGTTGCTGGTCGAGGTTGGTTGAAGATGCTGAAGGCTTAGCTTTTATCTATATCATTTTATTTTCAGTATTTGATGTACTTATGTATTGGACATCTTGTATCTCTTTCAGTCGCTTTATGTTGAGACATTGTTGTATTCACTGTAGTAGCTTCATGAACTACTATTATGGCGATGTATTTTCCGCTGCATTATTCTGTGACTGTTCTGAGTCTGTGATGTTGTATTGATTCTCATTTACATTTATGTACTTATAATCCCATAATGTTCTGTGTTTTGTATTATTTAAGTTGACAAGTGTGGATTTTTGTCAATTTAAATGGTCCAAATATACGGGATGTTACAAAATTAATATATGTTATTTAAGGTAAGTTAGGAAAGTGATAGTAATAAAGGAGATATCTATTAATTTAAAGGAATTAATGGATTATACTTAATTGTAATAGTTGAAAAGGAGCAGTAAGTTATATGTAATTGTATTAATTGGAAATCAAGTAGTAAAAGGTATTTAACCTACTAAATTAGAAAGAAGCGGTAAATGACATTTAATGGCATTAATAAAATGAGAATTAAGTTCATTTAAAAGTAAATGAATACTAGTAATTGGATTTAAGAGGCGTAATAATTCTCTAGCTAAAATTATATAGTCTCAAGAATACATCTATAACGGGTGTGAATTATTAGACCTAGTTAAATATTTAAATTAACCATAAATGGCATAGTAATTATTATGGGTTGGAATGTGAGGTCTGCCCTATATGAGGGGTTACTAGCAGTTGTGTTTATATTGTACTAATGTGAGACGTCTCCAACTGTAGGACTCGTGGAGATATACATACGTCTATAGTTGTAGCGAATATATCGGTATGGGTTCGCCTTGGATTTGAAGTCTTAAATGGCCAATTAGGGTCTACTTCAATTCCAATAAGGAGTATTAAGCAACCGGGTCGGCATTTCCATGATTTGCATTAGGCAATCTAAATGGGATGATGGGCGAAATCTTGATGCTATGTCAGCAAGGTTTGTACCATATATTCGAGGAGTAGGGCTGTATACAGAGGTCAAGAGCACCATCTGCCCTGGAGCGATTAGAAAGACTTGGGTTACGCCTAGAGACAACTATACCTCATATTTAGTGTAGGTTCGGTATGGGATATGCAATTGCCTCAAAGTTTGTTTGTTGTTTGTTTGTCGTTAGGAGGATGGCTTGATAACCCCTAGATGAGTCTTTAAGATGAATAAAAATATGGCTAAATAGTTAAAATGCCATTACTAGGCATCAACGGGAGGTTCCTCGGTGTACGCATGCAATTCGGCCTAGATGATGCTCTGGTGTACGCGGCCAATTCAGCCTATACATTATTGCGATGTACGAAGGCAATTCGGCTTAAACATTGTTAGTATATGCCCAACGCGGTGTAGAGTTACGGATACTAGCGAGGAATGTATCCTAGTCCCTAGAGGGACTGTGATAGATATACACACACAAAGATATACATATATAGTTATTGTATACCTTGAGTAGGTTGGGTGTATCATATGCGTATATGAAATCAAAATGTTTAAGCCTTAAATAATAGACATAACATGTAATGAAAAACAATCAGTATACACTAGTATTATGGATAAAATATATAATTTTTCAGTCACTAGAATTTTTTTTGGACCCCCTCCTTATTACAACCCACAAAATAGATTTAGATGGACAAATAACGGTATACGATGGGAATGGTGGAAGGACGGATTTCCTTATGCATGCTCTACATTGACAAGGGCACTAGATACCGCAGGTATTAGCTTTGGCTGGTATATATATATATATATGTTTTATTATACTTCATTATTCCGCTGTGAGTTCTTATCAACAGCTCTCTGGTATACTTTTGTTTATTATAGGATACCAACACCAACGATCTGTATGCTAGTGGACTTGAATTTTTGATTTAGTGAGAATTCGAGCGTACTAAGGTGCAGGTTTTTACAATTTTCTAGAGTCTATGCATCCAAAGCACGCATACTAGAATCTAAACAGTCGATTAGCTTCATCGTCGAAGATAGGGAAGCAATCTCCTACCCCATTATGATCCTATAGTCATCACTTTTGCAATGACCAACTCTAATTTCGATCGGGCCTTCGTTAATGGGGCCAGCTCTGTTAATGTCATGTTCAAGAACGTCTTGAAGCTCTCAAGCTTCCTACCTCCAGCCTCACCCCATGTGCCTTTCCCATTTATGGCTTTGGTGGCATTGGAATTGTCCCTACAGGCATTACTTTACTTATGATGACGTTCGACCAAGATCCCCTTGCTATAAAGGTCCAGATAAACTTTGTGGTGGTTTATCCCCCGTCTACATACAATTTGTTAATAGGGCAACATGCACTCACTAAACTGGACTCCAACATCTCCTGCAATCACCTCGTCGTGAAGTTCCCCATCCACGGCAGGGTAGGAGAAATCAGAGGTAATCGGCAGAAGCCGAGGGAATGTTATAGATCTGAGTTTTTTCATTGAATTTATTTATTTATTTATCATGTTTGTTTGGACGTTCATCTATGGTTGCATGTTCTAACACAAACTTTAAAATTGAATCGCTTTACTCTTCTATACTTAGTTAAACCTAATCCTCAATAATATTTATGGTTTTTTCTGTATGCTAGAATAAAGGCCAGGTCCTGATTAGTCTACTAATGTTTCTTCGCATTTTTCAAAGCGAAGTGTGAGGTATAGGCTGTAATAATAGTCCCAATGATAGAAGTTTTATGAGAAACATTACAGTATTTTATTTTGAAGCTATAGTGTTGTATTTTAGAGTCAAAGACGTAGTGTAATAAATTATGAAAGAACATTGTTATTAAATATAAGTTATCATTTTGATTTGAGTGCAATAATTGAATAAATAATTAGGAAAAACCAGTAACATGATATGTGTATTAACGAGGATATTAATTAGTTTATATAATATCTCTTTGTAATATAATATTTCACCGGTCCTTTAACAACACACCTAACAGCCACTACCAACCGTCATCTCATTTAAAACAACCTTTAAAATGTGCTAACTTTTAGATTAATCGGATTTAAGAATTGTTTTTATCATTAAACCACAAATTTAATAAACTTTTCAATTATATCCATTATTGATACCTAAAAATAAATGTTTGAAAATCATAATTTTATACAACAGTTTTAACCGCATTTATGCAATGCATTTATTTATGTCACCATATTGGGTAAGCATTTATTTTGAATGATCGTAATCATTATATATTTGTTTTAACTGCATCAGATAATGCAGTAACTATCTTTTAATCTAATTGAAAGGAATTTATTTTTGAATTATGGATTTATGGTTGCATTTGAATATTTTAACTACATTTATGTAATGAAGTAATAATTATGTTATTCAGCCTTTGATGCGAGCATCTTCTTGATGAATATGGACTTCAAGACAATAAAGAAATGGATTAGGAATTCCGAGGAGTTGGTTGGAATGGTGGAATGATGGAGCACATGAAGTTTGAGGAAAAATAGTGCAAGTCATTGATAGTTGGTATCGACGTGATTGTGGTTGGTACCGAGATGTTGTCACAGGAGACCCACTTCTGAACGAGTAACTAAACTACTCTAGTACTTTGCAAAAAAGGACAAGTCTTGCATATGACAATTCAGTAGGTACCGACATAATTTGTTAGGGCAATTTTGACTATGAAGCTTGGAAACTTGAAGGTGTTAACAAGTATGAAGAAAAAGCGATGTAACACTGAGCAAGTTATGGTGTATGGACATGATTGTGACCGGTACTAACATGCTTAACGTTATGAGTTTACTCATTCTTCGTTCATAATCTCGTGGATCTGAACTTTTACCTGGTCTTCCGTGAGCTAGTGACTTCAATGGATGGATTCACCTATAAATATTAGTGTTAGAGTAACGTAGAAAAGACTTTTCATGCTCTTGATCCTATCTCCCTTATATAATATAACATATTCACGAATCGCAACCAAACTCGTCATTTTTCAAGATCTGAAGCATAGTAACTTGTTTATATTCATGAATTAACTCTTGAAATAAAATAAAATTGGACTTAGGCAATGATTTGAAGCCGAAGCGCTATAAAAATTCGTGTGTACAAACTATTTAGTCTCGTTTATCTTTGTTATTCTCATTTTTTTAATTTATTGGGGCATTGTGTCAATTTTTGGCCCAACATTTTTGGTGCTTTAATTGAAAAATGAGATTCTCCGGTGTAGATCTAGCTTAGAAATTTGTATTTGAGGTACTCAAAAGGTGTTCTAAGAGTGTTTGTTGTAGATCAGAAGTTATTTGGATTTGGAAAAAGAATCTATATCAAATCGTAAAGAAATGACATATAGAAAACATTCTTCTATGTCTGGAGTTTCTACTAGAGGTGATGAAGAAAGATTTCAACATAATGAAGAGACTACTTAACCTTTAAATGTTTTTTAGGGACCTTCTTCACCGTAGGAGATGGCGACAAAGGCAAAGTTGGACAAAATGATGGTTGAAATGAATAAAAAAACGTTGGATAGTCAGAATGCTACTTTAGAAAAAACTGAAAAGAACTTTGCTTTGACATCCTAGGAACATCAAAAGCGCAAGAGAAGGCATAAGAATTCATCCTCTTCGATTCCGAGGAAGAGAGTTCATCTTCATCAGGTCAGAATTAAAGGGATGACAAGCAAAAAATGAAGAGGAAGGTTGTTGGAGCATCAAAGAAGCAGAATACAAGAGACACTACAACAAAAAGTGTCTTTTATAGCGGCATATAGCCGCTATTAATCACAACCATAGCGGTTTGATAAGCGCTGTATATCGACATATTATAAAAAATTGTTGAATATTTATAACACAAAATATGCCGCTATGGTTGAGCTTAGTTTTATAACGCAAATTCGCCGCTATGGTACGTTAATTCAATAGCTCATTATAGCCGCTATAATATAGCTAAATCTCAACGGAACTGGAAATATTTATAACACCATTTTGCCGCTATAAAATATTTATTCAATAGCTCATTATAGCCGCTATAATACAGCTAAATCTCAATAGAATTGGAAATCTTTATAACACCATTTTGCCGCTATAAAATATTTATTCAATAGCGGTCATTTCACGCTATTAAATCAACATGTTATAGTATTGATAAATTCTTTTACAGCTCATATATGCCGTTATAAAAATCGTAGATACACTTTTCAAGAGCTATGCCTATATATTACATTTTAATAACAATAATCAAACTAAATCTTCATAAACGAATAAAGATTATAATCAACAAATATAACACAAGAGCATGCTCAGAAAGAAATGTGATATATTTTTCATTACAGTGTACAAACATTAAAGCAAGTGCATAACAATTGAATAAAATATAAGCCTGCAGCCAAGTTAACACAGAGAAACAGAAAATAATGTCAATTTAATAAGTGTACAAACATTACAAGGTACAAACATTAAAGCAATCCTTCCAAATATTACAGAGTACAAACATTACAGAGTTCCAACATGCAAGATCTGATCTAGTTGCGTACTAAGGACCTTACTTCCTTCCAAATAAGCCTGCGAAATTAACACAAAGAAACAGAAAATGTTAAAACAAGTGCATGCTCAGATAGAAATGTGATATATATTTTTCATTACAGTGTACAAACATTAAAGCAAGCGCATGAACTGCATGAACTAGAAACTACAATTGATTATTTCTACTGATCTATTTTCCCAATATGGAAAATAGATTAAAGCAATGTTAACCTCACTTTTCTCAGTTGTAGCAACAATCTGTTGAAGCATTTCTAACACTCCAACATTTTGCCATACATTTCTCCAACCATCTGCTGCAGCAACTGCTCCAACAGCCACCAGTGACTACAACTCATTCAACTGCCACAACTCATAAAATCACTGCCTTTTGTTGTCAGAATGTTTAGATAGAAAGTAATGCATGTTATGTATTATTCACAAGCACACAAAATCTGGAAAAAAATAAAATCAGTCTTATAAATTGTGGAAGGCTAACAATCTATAAATAGTTGCAAATTCGACATTGAGGTTATAAGAATCTTTCAAATTGATTTTTATTTATTTACTTAATTTTCAGTTAATATTTCAATTAATTTTATTTTTTAAATTGATTTGAAGCATAAGTGTATATCTTTCTCGTTGAAGTACAGATACATTTTTTTAGATTGATTTAAAGCATAAGTGCATACCTTGTTAACTTGAAGCATAAGCATAAGTGTGTACCTTTCATATGTACAAAAGCATATTTGTATTTTCATATCTTATCAATTTTTTTATTTTTAAATGTTGGTTTGCTTGAGAATATTTTGACTTGCATCAATGTGGCTTTACATTTGCCATGTCCAAATCGTTGAATTGATACAAGTTCCAAATACATTAAAGAAGGAAAAAGAACATTTTAATATTCTTTTACATATTCAACGAAATCTGAATATGCAAGGTGCAGTTTGATTTTGTATGATAATACAAAATCATTAATACATAAATCCTAATCTTAAAAGATTACCTCGCATTCAGCCTCATTACTCTTTTAAAAATATGTTAAGCCCACCATTAAAAATTAAAGTCTTTCTATGCTTATTGTTCTTTGTGGGTTCTTAGTCATACTATTATACTAAGCAATTTAAAAAAACACACACACATATAAAGTACATAGAAGTTAATATCTCCTGGTCATGGTTGCAATAAACATGAAAACCTCAACAGAGGCCATACGTTTTATATGTTATCATGTTTTTTATTTATGTAAGCAAACAATAAAAGATTTTGTTCTCTGCGTTTAGTGTTTAAGTTTCATTATATTACTACAGTTTGTATTACAGGGGTGAAGACACCGATCTCACCTTCCTATTAGTAGTTGTACATGAGTACAAAAGCATCCTATGGCAGTACAATAATCATTGCCAAAATGGTTGGTATTCGTTCATCGTTCCTATCCATTGCTGGAGTAGCCCTCCTGTTATCCACTCTTTGTGGTAAATTTTATGCATTCTCATCCTTTCAAATATTTATGTCATGATATAGAAAATAATTAACTTGCAGTTCAGACTTCGTTTTGCTTGACTTGGTAACTCTTCACATGGAACTAATTAATACTAAATCTTTCTATGCATCAGAGACCTAGGCAAGTCTGGGTTGAGCAAGTCTCGATTTTAAAGACTAAGCATTAAGCCTAATTCTTATAAATTGAGAATGCCCAGTTCTTAAAAACTGAGCAAACGCAAGGTTTTACAAATACTAAGCATAAATGCTTAGTTTATAGACTAATCACGTGCTTTGTGTTTATATACCGAGCATCACATAGTTTTTACAAAATTGAATTTAATGCTTAGTCTACAAATGGAGCAAATGCCCAGTTTTGAATTAATGATTAGTGTAATCTTTTTTCTTATCAAAATATATTCCTTGATAGCTAACAAATGGCCACAAAATGATGTATATCCTTCATTTTATCAGTATCTGTTGAACATCAAACAAACAACCACTTCCTCATAATGATATAAATATAAAATAGTAATTTGGAAAAAGAAGAGAAAACTAATCTTAGCAACTCAATAGCATCATGGCCAGGGTAAACTTTACGAACTGGTTAGCAAGTCCCATCGTAGGATTAAGATAATGGACCACCCAACAATTAAGTTAAACAAAAACTACTAATTTTAGACAAACTAAGAACTCATTTTAATGTACTAAACTCAAAATGCATGTTTAAAAGAGCAACAATATGGCTTTCAGATTTTCCCACTATTTTCTCAGTATTTCAGATTTTAGACAAATTAAATTTACGTTTAATTTATGCTGAAGCAAGAAAATTCAAATCAATGTTGTAGAAGGCAGCAAGCATTAAACAGTAAGCTTAAGAAAAGTTCATATGATATGTGAAAAAAAAAATTACTTAGTGAATTTTAAAATTGCTGAACTACAAAATTTCCGAGTTCAATTTTTTTTAGAAGTATAAAAATTTAAAACAACAAATATTTTAATCTTTCCAAAATTTTGCTCCATGGTTCAGCTCTTATAGATTTATGTATCCTAATTAAGATATCCAATATATAATTTTAATAGTTGATTTGTGATATCCCGGGTTTTTGGGCAATTTAAATTTAATAATCTGTATTGATAATTTAATTGATTTGATAATTTTCCTTTCTAATTTTAATATAAATTGATAAATTTAATCTTATAAAAGCTAATAAAAATAGATTCTATTTATAATGTATATATTGATTGTGAATAAAGAATCTTTTGTTTAAATTAGAGATGTGTTTTCAGATTATAATATATATGTATATATATGTTATAATTTGGATTGTTTTTAATTTAATCTATTGATAATTTATATATGTATGAATTGTGATTTAAAGCTTTGTTTTAAAATTAATATTTTTCAAAAGTTAATTTAGATTAATTCAATTGTTTAAATATATATATATATAAGATAATTGTTGTTTTAAATATGATTATTTAAAAAAAAAAGGATTTAAACAAGCTTTGTTTTAAAAATGCTCAAAATAAAATGGTTATAAATGTATATATAAATGTTTTAGATTTTAAATACATGTATAAGATGTATATTTATATTATAACTAGCTTTAGAGTATTTCTTTAATAAAGTAAATTAAAAATGTAAGTTTATATCTACATTTAAATTAAATAAAGGTTTATTAAAATACTTAAGTAACATGTGTAACCATATTAGCTATCTTAACAACATTTGTAAGTCAATTAATTTATATTAGTGACAAGTGTAAATTCTTGAGAACAAGTGGCCTTCATTTTATTTATTTGAAAATTTAAAAACGTATAAGAAAATTTGTTCCAAACCTTCTCTGCCTCTCATTTTCTTTTCTTCCTTGTTTCAAAGTTAACTCAAACCAGAAAACTATTTTTCTAAAACTGGAAGTGAAAACTAAAAGCAAATCTGAAACCTGAGATTTTGAAACTAAAAGCTAATGAAATTCAACCTGCAAATCAAATCTGCAACTTCAAATGAATGGCAATGCAAATGGATGAGCAACTCAGCTGTTTCAACAACTCTTTAAATCAAAAACTTGTATGCATGCATGGATTCAATTTTCAACAGCAAAGCAAAAATTTGATCTGCAAATTGTTCAGAGCTTGGGAAACCTACTCTGTTTGTTCTCTGCTTATAATTGGTGAGTAAATTTCTTTTAAAAACAGTTTTTAAATCTGTGATTTGGCTTAAAATGTCTATGATGAACCTCTGTAGAATATGGTTGCATGTGTTCATATGTGTAGATGCATGTATATATATATATACATGAAGTGCCTCTGTTCTCTGTTTCAAAATCCTGTGAGCAAACTTTAATTTTTAAACCAGTTTCTTTTGATCTTTTATGTCTGTGATGGTGATGATTGAAAATATGGTATGAATATTAGCAAGTATATATGTATTTATATAGGTGAATTAAAATGTGCATGCCTGTTCTCAGGCAAAACTTGCCTTTGTTTATACATAACAGAGTTTAAACAAAATAGAAAATTCAAAATCTCCTCATCCAATCTCTTATAGGTTTAGGAATTCAAACAAGATGTTTGTGTTTAAACCTAAACTAAGATTTAAAAATATATTTAAGAATGATGGTTTTGAATATCATCTGGAAAAAGAAGATAAAACAGTAAATCTATATATACGTCGAAATTCAAGTATCTTAATTATTTGATTCCTTGATATAATATGTTTTGCTTCTGGAAATTATGATTTTTAAAAGAAAAATCATGAATTTTAGTTAAGAGTATCGTGAGAATTTGTGAGTTGAACGTGAAAAGGATTTTAAGCAATTCTCGGCGATCGGAGCAATAGTGGACCTCGGGATTAATGGTAAAGGAGGCTGGAAGGTTGGAGAATATAGGAAAAATAATGGTGGATTTTATTGTTCGCCGTGGTGGTCGTGCTGAGGCAAACTAGGGTTTAGCTGTTAGTTTTGGTCGAGATGTTTTGCGAAGCAAATTCGTCGCCGAGGGGATGCTGGAGTGGATCGCGAGGAGGTGAAGTGGTATGTCGGAGTGTAGCGTGGCTTTGGGTGGATCGGCAGATGATCTAGAGGTCAGAGGCGATGGGAAGAAGCGAAATTCCGACAGTGGCAATTCCAGAATTTGGTCGATTTGGTTCGATTTTGATGCCGAAGTGATATTGTCAAAGCTGGGTGGTCAGAGTGTTGGACTGGTCGCCGATGATGTGCTAGAGGGAGCGACGTTGATCGGAGTGGCGTTGGATGATCGTGCACGTGCACGTGTGCACGTTTGGGTGTACTGGAGTTCGAGAGTTTGGGGAAGAAGAGTGCGACTCGGTGCAGTTTCGTTCAAGTTGGAGTTACGACTCGAAGTAGACGAGCGTGGGGATCGACTCGGGGAAGACTCGTGTGTTTTTGGGGTTTTACTCGGGTTGTTGGTTTGAGTGTTCTGGATTTTTAAAACTAAGAGCTTGGATTTTACAAATGTTTTCAAGTGCAAAAGCAAAGTGATTAGTTTATCAAAGATAAAGATTTAACAAGTTTTAAATTATATGTTAAGTAGTGAGTTTAAAAGATATTATAATTAAGTTTTTAAGAATAAAATTTATTTAAGTAAGTTTGAAAAGGGTTTTTCAAAGATTTTAAATATATCAAATTTAAATGTTTAAATTGTGTTGTTCTTAAGTAAAATTATATATTTCAAATATATAATTGTTTTCTAAATGGGTTAAATGAAGTTTAAAGATAGAAATAAGTATTTAATTTAAATGAAGAGTTTATCTTTAAAAGTGGAGATTAATCAAGGATAATTAATTTCTATAATTAATTAATTAAAGGATTAAGGTTAATTAAAAATGTGATTAATTACTAGTTAAGGTAATTAATTAAAAGAGAATAATTAATTAAGGGAGTAATTAAAGATCATTAATTTATATAATAAATGATGTAATTAAGGGTTGATTAATTAAGATTAATTAATCAATAATAAGTGATTAATGAGTAATGAATTAATATAATTAATTAAGGAGTTAATTAATTAAGGTAAGTAATTACAAGATGGTTAATTATTGTTTATGATTAATTAAGGTTAATTAATGAATGTAGTTAATTAAAGGTTAATTATTTAATTAACTAGAAGGTAATTAATTAATGAAGTAATTAGAGGATTATTAATTAATATAATTAATATAATTAATCAAGGTTGATTAATAAAAGTGATTAATTAAAGTATGATTAATTAATTATAATTAATTGAGGATTAATGCAAATAATTATAGTTAAATTAATTAATGAAAGCAAATGAAGGATCATTAATTATTGTAATTTAATGATAGTAATTAAAGGTTAATTACTGTATATGGTTAAGGATAATTACTTGAATGTAATTAAAGTATAATTAATCAAAAAAGATTAATTAAAGAAGATCATTAGAGATGATTAATTTATTTATTTGAAATAAATAAATGGAAAAGGATTTAGGTAATCCAATTGATTTAGGAGTTAATCAATTCTGCTTTTGAATGATTGGTTAATATTGGATGATTGATATTGGGTGATTGGTTGATACTGGATGATTGGATATGATACCTATGTGACATGCTGCTTTGTGAGATGAATGTTGATATGAATTATCTATTGTGATAATGTGATTTATCTATCTGTTATATCATCCTGAATATAAGTTTAAATGTTTAAACCTTTAAACAACTTGGCCTTAAAAGATACGTTTTGGATTTCGATGAGACCGGGATCGGGTTTCCGTATACCGGTATTCCAGGTCTGGAGACCCGAATACCACATCGATCCAAATTAACGATAGGTCGTTAATCTCAAGTGAAGATGAAGATTCAGAGTGCAAGGGTTATTGTCGTTAACTCTGAGGGTGATTCCAAAACGAGTGTAACGAGATAATGCCTTCGGTTTCGTTCGAACCCGGAACGAACTTGTATGGATTGAATGCTTTCAGCACATCGTCAGGCGGACGATGAGCATTCTAAGTGATATGTTCTGATTAAAGGTAATCGTAACCTCAAGCCTCATCAACCGGGAATGGCTAAAACAGGGGAGGTGCAGCAAGGCTTCGTGGGTAGCACCCACTGAGAGCAAGATAGATCCCTGTCTAGAGGTCCCTTTTCTTTTCATTCGGCTTAGTGTGTGGTTGGTCGCGCCAACTACGGGGTTATCTTGTTCGGAATTATCCAGTAAGGGATGGTTCCGGCTTTGTGTTGCAGGGGAGCGGGCGTACTCCTCGGTACGGTGATCTAGGCCACGTACTGTGACGGGCGGTACCCCAGTAGCCCTGCCATTGATGGAAACCCATTCTTCCTACGTGCCCTTACGGTTTTGATTGTATAACCCACTTTGTGGCTAGTATGCTGGAATTTAATAATGTAACAATTTCAGCTATATGAGTATTTACTTGAAAACCCTAGACCCTATTATAATACAATCAGATTTCCTATCAAACGTTTTAGTTAGCGTAAGGTAAAAACTTACCCATGTTTATTTGTGGGAAGTCTTACGTGATACTTTTGTTTTGAAACGTTTTCAAAGTTAAGCAATCTAACCGTTTACTCACACCAGACCCATGTCTGACCCAAGTGTTTATTTTCTGTTTTATTAAACTCTTGGGTACTCAATATTGTATTGAGTAGTCGAGGGATTCAGGTTAGCTTTGACGAATTCTGGAGGAGATTTGGAGCAGGAGGCTTCACCGTGTAGATATATGATGATTCCGCTGTGTTTGTATTAGTCTGTATTGTACTGATGTACTTGTGTTGTATAATAGACAGAAGTTTATAACTGTCTATTCTGTGATGTATAAGTTGTGTACTCCGATGTATATGATACTATGTAATATTCTATGTGATATATTATATTTCATTCGTTTCCGCTGTGAGATTCTTTTGTGTTGTTGTTTCTTCTTTTCTATCCTTTCTTCTTCTATCCCTTTCTTTCTTCATGATGATACGACTTTCTGTGGAGAAAAAACCGGGTCGTCACATGATTTCAGGAATATCGTTTTAAGAAGAAAGGAATCTTTTAGTAATGAGTTATCAAGCTACTCCAAAATGTTTCAATGAACGGTATTTCTTTTTCACGTTAATAGGAATTTTAGCCATATTTTTAGATTATTCCGCACATGTTCCATAATGATAATTAACATGTCAATTTTATTTACACTTTTACATAAACTGAACCCTACAATTTAGTGTGTAATTCTCTTACTATTTTTTCAAATCATATAGCATTGGGAAAAAAACTTCCCAAACATACATATAGCTATAATTAATCAATCATCAGTACACCTATCTTATATGTGTAAACACTGGGCTTCCAAGAGGAAAAATATTAGTTGGTCAAAATGTTCTAAAGCAACTACAAATGATAGCTAAAATATGTTAAAAATAGATATTTTCTACAAGTACTTTACAGTAAATAGTAGCTTTTCAGTTGACACTTGAAAGCCCATGCTGATCTCATTACTTTACAGTTCAGTAAACTATCAGATCAGCATGGATCGTAAAACTAATGGAATTTTAATTAAACCCGGCTTTATAAATATCATAGTAAATGGTAAAAACATCACAGTAAATAACAATTTTAAGTTTTTAATAGACTATCAAAAAGTAGCTAATCTAGTGAAAGCACTGAGGTAGAATTATACCTCAATTTCTAAAGTCAACTTTCTCCCTCTCCTTCCTAATCCTTTACTCGATCAACATAAAGCATGAAAATAAATTTTCATTTACCTGCATAGTTAAAACAAGCAAACAGATATAATGCATTAGTTTGGATACATTTTATATAAAATAAAATAAAAATAAAGAATGTGCCTTTCAGATATATCAATACATGGTGTAATATTGAAGGATATCAGCAATGTGTATTAGAGGGGCATAAAGCTACAACATGAGGGGATTTCACTCATAATCTTATTGCAAATATTAAACAAGTAAATGAAAATCTACAAGTCTAGAACATGAATCTCAAGGAATCTGATGTGGTAAAAGGGCTGCATGAAGCATATAATCAAGTATCTGCACAAATTGATGCAAATCATGAAGACATAAGCTTATATGAAACATGATGCAAATTTACTTAGAATTAATAAAATAAGTTAAACTGCAACATTAACAACTGATGTAAAAGAAAAAATATTGTGCCTGCAAGAGGGAGAAACAAATTCAAAATTCTTGTGGATTATTTACCATGGCTAATTAAAATCAAATATATTTGAAATAAATTTATCAAATACTGGTCTATTTATAACATGCTTGTGGATTATTTACCAAATAAAAGAACACTAAAAATTCATTTCACAATTTCTGCAAACCAGGATTTTTGGTATTAAATTACTAAGCAAAGCTTAAGCATGATGAATTGAAAATGTAAAAAAATACAGAAGCGCATGCAATTTCATTATGATTATGTACTTGAGTAAACAAAACTAATTAATGTATAGGATCAAGCATCTAGGAAAATAAAGGATTAAATGTTTTTTGTAGATGGTTTGAACAACAACTTAAGCACTTCGATATGTCAGTTTCTTATATACTTATACATGTTGCACACAACCTCATACACACACATTAAATCTTAAGAAGTACGATGAACTCAGGGTACCATTTGCATCTGACAAGTCCATGTTTTGGAAATTGGCTTGATTTACTTGTTATTTTTGAAAGCGGACATATATATTACAAAAAAACACCTTTTATTAGCACTTGAGATACACTAATTAGCTAAGTGAAATGCTTGTGGCGATCAAATATCTCCAGAAGAAAGATAATTATGAAATCAGACTTATATATTACGAAAGCACTTTTTATCACTAGCACTTGAGATACACTAATTAGTAAAATGGAACCAACATGGCTATTGGGATCAAAGCTTGTTGCAAATCCAAATTATATGAAATCAAAACTTCTTCAGTCCAAATCTGAACTAAGGCCTTCTTGAAATATATGAGCATTCAGATTACCCCATTTAGTGAAACAAGGATAGTTGAAATCCAAATAACAAACCCTCAATGATTTTAAATTTATGAAAATAAATTCTGTGGCCTAAATTGCAGAACTAGTTTGGTTCACAAAATAAAACAAAATAAGCAAGTTATGAGGTGCCTGCTTTATTGGTTCTACCATTTTTTTTAAATAACATAAATATTGACATATGTCACACATCAATTGCTAATAAGATTACGACGTGCTCGAGGTAAAAATCTATAGCAAAAAAATTGAGAAATGTTCAGATCACCATAATAAAAATACGAAATAATTTCCAGAATGAAACAAAATTATCTTGCATCGGGAATGAGCTTTTACAATCCAGAATCCACTTATCATGATCATAACCAATTCAACCATAACACAACTAATTATCAATAAGTTGATGTTGGTAAACATCACATAGAATTTCAAATAATATTTCACCTTATATTGTAAAAAGTGGTTATTCTTGTTCTTACAAAAATCAGTAACATGACCAAGTGTACATTGCAAAATCCCTAAATTATGCTCTACCATCCCAAGCACATAAACATCACAAGTAATAATACCCAATCTCTCAAAGAATTGCTGTAACGACCCGACTTTCCAGACCCGGAAAATCGAACCATTTTAGTTAAGAAGAAGAGGTAGAAGAAGAAAAATAGAAAACAACATCAGAATCTAACCATCGCAGCGGAATAAAATATAATATATATTAACAGATCTTTACACAAATCAAAACTATATCAGTTTTACATAATATAGCATCAGAGTATACACCAGAGAACACATAACATACAACTGGACAATAACCATACCATGTCCTCAATACAACAGAGTACAACAATCAACACAGCGGAATATATATATATAAACAAGTACGGGAGATACGTCTCGCCATCCAGCTCATCTCCTGAGCTCCACAGCATCATATCCTGTAACCTATAATACTCGGTCTGACCCGAGCATCATATAAAACAATACCCGAGTCAGTCTGGAATACCAGCGTGAGAAAATCACACTCAAATTTATTATTAAAGTTTCAAAATCCTTTGAAAATAAAAAGCATCTCGTAAGACCACGCCACAAATAAACATGTCGGGTTTTTACCTTACGATAGCTAAAACACTTTTTGTAAAAATCCTCTGATATTATAATAGTGTCTATTCACAAATACTTATTAAAATAGCTGAAATTGTTACATGATTAAATTCCAGCATACTAGGTATACAAACAAAACTCGTACAAGGCACGTAGGGAGAATGGATTTCCAACGAATGACTAGGCACTGGGGTACCACCTGTCACAGTACGTGGCCTAGATCACAGTACCGAGGAGTACGCCCGCTCCCTTGCAACACAAGGCCGGAATCATCCCTTACTGGATAATTCCAAATAAAATCACCCCACGGTTGGGATCAGCAACCGCAACACTAAGCCGAAATAAAAGGGACATCTAGACAGGGATGACTTTACTCTCAAGTGGGGGCTACCCACGAAGCCTTGCTGCATAACCCCTGATTTTCAGTCATTCCCGGTTGATGAGGCTCGAGGCTAAACGATACCTTTTTCAGAACATATCCCTTAGAACGCCCATCGTCCCCTGACGATGTCCGAAAGCATTCATCCATACAAGTCCGTTCCGGGTCCGAACAGAACTGATAACACTATCCCCTTATCAATATTACCCTCGTTTCCCCATGAAACGTACAAACCGGATCGAAGTGGTTTTCGAGTCTCCAGACCTAGAATCCCGGTATACGGAAACTCGATCCCGGTCTCTTCGAAACGATCAGCGCATTTGGCCAATATTGATAGTCGGTTATTTAACTATCAATTAACATCCACAAGCAACCATCACACAATAAATAATTTCCCACCTTGATTATTTATTTGCCCAAATATCTTTCCAAGATATATTTCCAAATTTTCAAGGCTCATTTGAAACAATTCCCGCTTTCGGAATACATTCCCAAATATTTATTTCCTCTGAAACACCAAGTACAAAACACTTTTAGATTTTAAAATAATTTAAAAACACTTTATTTTAAATATATCTTATACCATTGAAATCAACTACTTATTAAAAATATATACTTTAAAATAAACCACTTTATAATATAAACTAAATTTCTCCTTTTAAAACATAATAGCAAATCTCTTTTATATAATTCCTATAATAATAGATTTTGAAAATCTTACTTTAAAGTTTAAACATTTAAAAAGAATAGATTTTTCCAAACATACTTACTTAGGAAATTAACATTAGAAATAATCAATTTTCTAAAACATGCTTTTAAAAAACACAATTAGAACTTTTAACTTATATTAAAAATTTCTTTGAAAACGTACTTGGCTATCCAGAGAAATACACTTCTCTTCACATCTTTTAAAAATAAATTAACATTTATTTTTAAACCAATTCATATCCCTTTATAAATTCCCACCTTGAATTTATATTTCCAAATATCCAATGATATTTATTTTACTTTATAAACCCAGTTTATATCTCCAAAAATCTCATTTCTCTTTTAAAATCCAAGTTTTTAAACACTTAAATCAATTTCCAATTGATTTCCATTTTACTTTACTTTGAAATAAATTTCCCTATTTACTTCAATTATTATAAATACATTAACTTTCATATTTTATTTCTTATTTATGAGTTGGAACCTTTTTAACTAAAATACCAATTTCGGATTTCCCTACTTCTTCAATTAATATTTTAATTAAATTGAATCTTTAAATTCAATAAAATCAATTCTTTTATATTTTAGATAATATCACTTTAGTTAAAGATTTATTTCTTCCCTGTTAAATTCAAAATCCTCTTTTCCCATATTTGTTCGAATTAAGAAATTTCTTTATTTCTTTTACAATTTCTTATTTAATTTATTCGAATTCACTAGAATTATTTAACTTGAATTTTACTCTTTTATTTCTTCCCAAAAATCCAATTCAATTGCTTTTGATAACTCATTATACTGGGAAATTCAATCCAACCAGATTATCAGATATAAATCATCACAGGATATCAAAAATCATATCACAGAATATTTAAACAAAATTAAATATTTTGAGGAATCCAGTTGGATCCCTCCAACCTGTTTCCCTGCATCCACAAACGTTAGCACAATACCAATTCCACTTCAAGGTGGAATATCGCGGTATATGGGATTTATATAAAATCATCCGCTATTATGCGGCGCATAGGGTCTCATCCGCTATATAATGCGGGAATATCAACAATTCCAATATATACATATGCCAATATGTATATATTGCTATATACTACTATATATAGTATAGCATATCAATCAATGCAATCATCCAATCAATTATCTAAATTTAACCATTTAAAATTAAATTCAACTGAGTGAGATTAACTCACCTTTATTTTGTTTTGCCAATCCGATCCAATCCTGACTGTTTTCCTCTTGATTTTAGACCTTGAATAGATATTAGATGTTTTATTAATATTTGAGATAAATTGAAAAAAATCAATTAATTCCTAATACTTTGGTTTCAACTATTAGTTTGGTTATAAATAAATTTCCTTTTAAATAGATATTTGAACTAATTGAAAAAAATCACTTACCATTAAATAACTTAATTAGCTAAGGCTTTAGTTTTTAGGCTAATTTCTCTTTAATAAAATATTTAACTAAATTTAACCTTCAGAACTAAATTGAATAAAATAACCTCTTGTAAAATTATTGAAATAAGTTTTATTAAATAAAACTACTTTTATAATATATATATATAATCTGTATTTAAAAATCTTTACTAAGATTAAATTTTATTTTATTTCCTGCTTGCATATTAAAACTGAAACATCATATCCTATATATATTATTTATTTTTACTGTTCAACATTTACAATTTATATTTTCAAAACTTATATATAAATATATTCCCTTTTCTTTCTTCATACCTAATTAAAACTTTTATTTCTTCCGTATATACATACATTTATACTTATTGAAATTCCTTTACCGTAAAATCATATAGCTAACAAATTCTAAAATCTCTGTTTTAAGATTAACCAATTCAATCTTGCTTTTAATAATTTTCTTTACTCAGAACTGAAGACAAAAATTAAATTGAATTAGATAAAAAAAAAAAATCACTACCTCACGGCCTCGACCTACAGCATGCGGCCACCAGAACTTCAATCCCCACCACGCGAACTAGGGTTAGTCGAACCCCAACAATAAGAACATTCACGCGTGCCACCACGCGAATCGCTGCGGTTCCCACGGCTACGAAGAAATGGTGAAGAAACATCGATCGCGATTTCTACCCCATCTCCTCTGCCCTCAAACTCACGTGTCACAACTGCTCCATGCCATCGCGCTTGAAATCGAAGCTCCAGATCTGCCCTAGTGTTGCCACGAGATCGCGACCTTACAACCATCGTATCCTCGCTCGAGCTCGAGATTGAAGTCGCGACACCCAACGTGACGTCCCCACCTGCCTACAGTACTCGCCGACATCGAACTCGATTTCGATGAAGAACGCGACCCTATCTCGATTTGATCTCGCCGAAGACATGCTCAGATTCATTCGAACGAGGAAGGATGAAGACTTCGACTTCGTTCGTACATAAATTCTTTTTCTTCGATATCGTGGAATTTGAAAGGGGAAGAGAAGAATATGATTTCGTTCTTTTGTGAATTTACAGAGGAAAAGGGAAAGAGTGATTGGGTTTCACTGGAGGGTAGTCTTGAATTTAAAGCTAGAAATTTGTTCGGCCATTATTAAATAAAAAGAACGACATACTTTGAAATGAAAGAAGAACTGGAAATCGTGAAGTTAGATTAACTCGTACATCAGTAGGTATGTCGGCTAAGAAAAATAGGGTGATGGTTGAGTTGATTTTGATCTGACTTTAACAATTTTATTAAGGTATAAAATATCTCATTATAACAACTCAAATTTGCGATATAATTCAGCGCGTTTGTATATCGTACGCTCACCCAACAACCCCAACCTCTACGAAAATTGAAATCCGATAATAATACAATATTACGGATCCAGTGGAACTGGTTTCGTCGAATTCCGAGACTGTGCCTCGGAAGGCTATTTTTAAATATCATTTAAACGATATATTTTTAAAACTAAACAAAACTCTTTGAAATTCCATTTTAAAAGTTCTATCATCTTAAGTAACATTAATATGAATTTTCCAAGCCTTCAAATTATTTTTAACAGGCTTAAAACTCCAGATTCTCTATTTCACCCTATTTTCAATTGTTTAATTCAACAATTAAATTACCCAATAAATATTGATATTTGAAATTCAAGTTAAAAATTAACTTTCAAATATTTAAAATCAATTAAATATTTCCATTTCAAATGCTCAAAATTCCGGGTTGTCACATTTCTCCCCCCTTAAAAGAATTTCGTCCCCGAAATTGCTAGTTAGGAAGAATGATTCAATCCCCGTTAACTATTTCCCAAATTCAAACAGTTTTAACAATACTAAACAATCTTTTATTAATGATACACTAATCATCCTTTAACTTCCCAACTTATTCATAAGTTCAACCCATACCACCTACTTATCCATTCAAATTTAAATTTGAATTCAAATTTTAACTTATCAAAATTTTCTAACTCCCTAAATTTCCGAAAAATTTCGCCAGCGTCTCCTTTGCGCGGCTAGCTCGGTACTACTACAAAATGGCTCTACGGCCTCCCAATCTCAAAAAGAAAACAAAAAGCCAAGTGGCTGGATCAAAAACCCAATCAAGTTTCATATAGAAATTCAAATACATACCTTTTTGTCGGGCCATTAAATTTTATCTTCTAAAATCAAAAATCCCAATTTATCCATTGCTTTTATACACCTGTATATCCTACTAAGCAATAATATTTAATCACAATTCCAAAGTCATTTTATCGACTTCTTTACAAATTTCCAATATTTGTTTTACTTAAGTCCGTACGATGCACATATATCATCCGTACGCAATATCACATTCGATCGCTCAATCGATCACACAATTTCTCTTCCGAACTAGTATCGTCCACCCGACTTCCTAGTGCGGACTCAGATCTGGTTTCTTGATCAGAAACCGTCATTCTCCTTGCATAGCCACCAACTATGATAGAGAATTTCCAGAATCAATCAACAATCCATATCCAGGCTCGCCGTCGAAAATCGAGTGAAAAATTTCAACTCGGATCGATATATCTATCTCGAAATTCTGTGTTCGACATCTGGACCAAATAGCTATGCGAATAAAATAATATACGTACATCTTACGTATAAATTCCAATTGATTATCAGTTATATCAATTCTCTTTTATTCACATTCCTTTTTGATTGTTATCCCCTTATTCACAACTATCCCATTTCACAACTTCAGTTTCACCTTAATTCAATTATTCCCTTAGCATACTTTCAGTACCACATTGTCTTAAGAATTCACTATTCATTTCTTAAGTTTAAGATAAACATTTTACATACTGCTTATACATATTTTCACTTCACTATTGAAGTTCCTATCCATTTCTATCCACTTTTGCGTTTACATTCCACTTGAATTCAATTTATCTTCCACTTTGAATATTGAATTAGTTGCACTTACTAATTAATTTAAATCTCAATTAAAAGTTTACTTGCAAGCTTACTTTCCTTAGTTCTTTCGATTTCACTTACTTACATTCACATTTGAATTAGATTTCAATATCCAGTTTTAATTTCATTTGGTTAACAAATTTAAACCATTTATCGTTAATGAAAATTTTCAAAAATTTCAAAAATTTTCTAACTCCCAAAATTTACGGAAAATTTTGGCGGAGTCTCCCTTGTACGGAGGGACTTCTGCGATATCGCAGGATGCACAAATATATATATACATCGGCCTCAGGCCGGAAATCACAATATATATCAATATATGCAGTTCATATCTCCTATTTTGAATTTTTTTGCGTAAGCGTACCTTATTTTAGCATTTTAAAGCAAAGCGGTTATTTATTTTAGAAATGCACACGGCCAAATCCAGCCATACGGCTTCCCTAAACCTGTACTAACTCCATTTAAACAGGTTAGTGACAAATATCCAAAGTTTGTTATCATTTCAATTTATTTCATTAGCTAACACATACAACATAAGCAATATTCACTAAACACTTCCATAAGTGAATTTATTAGGCCCAACACAAATTAAATGCTTCCATATCCAAAGAGTTTGATTCCAAACCATTTTATTAAACTCAGCATCCAATATACCAAATAACCGTCACACAACTTACTTAAGTTATTTATTTCCTTCAAACAATTCCACCCAATAACTTAAGTTTATTTTATTCAACAACTTCCATTCAAATCCTTGATTTCATTTTCTTTTAATCAAATCCCAAGTTTGGATTTTTCATTTATTTGTTTGAGTAGAATTTTATTCCATTCAATTAAACATATTCTCTTTCCATTACATTCAAATTCTATTTTAATTCACAATCTATTATTGAATTTGTTTTATCAATAACAATGTCATTTTAATTCATTTGCAACTCTTTCAATTTTATTTTATTTCTCAAGTTTGGATTTTCCCATATACTAAACAAATCTTATTTTGGTTTTTTTTTTTTGTTTCACTTTCCAATTTCTTATAAGCCACATACTTACATTTTCATACTTTCATTCATTTATAATTAAACACATTCCCATTCATCTATTTTAAAACAATCCCATTCACATTTTACTTTTTAACTCGGAATTATACACTTTATTTAGCCGAGTGTATTATTCTATTATTCTATAAACATTTTAACTAAGATTCCAGAGTTTAAACAATTCCCAGAATTTCAAAATCACCTTTGAAATCAATCACATCCAAACTCCTTTTGTATATTCAGCTATCTCTTTGAATTTCAAAACCAAATCCAGTTTTGCAAACAATCCCAATTTAACACGGTTTGGTAGCAATTTCTCTTTGGAAACTCGAAAATGAACATCGGTGATGCTGCAGTCATCACCGAAATTATTTCCCAGCGACCGGAAGAGAATTAAATGCTTTTATCTCTTTAAACCATTTCAAATATTTTTAAATTTCAAATCTTTCGAGATTCCAAACTCAACTCAAAATATTCCTGAAATAATACCACTTATTATTTCCTCAAACTCTTTGAAAACTATTTCCAAATCTCAAGAAATTTCAAATCTTTCCCAAAATTCCAAACTTAAAATCCATTCCGATTTATTTTCCACATTTCTCTGGAATTCTATTTTAAAGTACAAATCTCATTTGTATATGAAGTTTATTTCAACTTATAAATTACATTTATAATTTATATTCTCAAATTTTATTTTATTATAAAATTTTATTCTTTGCTTTGGTTATAAATTTCAATTTCTAGTTAAGTTTCCATATATTAATGATAATAATTCCATATTATCACTTCTAACATCCAAACAACCATATATATTAACTAGAATAGTTTACAAAACGTTTCTTTTTATACAAAAATAATTTGGGTAAAATTATTTCATTTACCCTACTTTAAAACAATACTGTGTCGAATTGTTCTATACAAGTGTTTAGAGATCCCTATCAATGTTGTGGCGTCCCACACATCGACCAGAATCCATAAACTACTCAATAAACCAATCAACACAATATAAAACAATTTTATATTCACTAACAAATACGCGCTCATATTTATTAATACTCTCAAAATTCCCACCAGAGCCAAGGTTGTCGCCAACCTCGCTCTGATACCACCTGTAACGACCCGACTTTCCAGACCCGGAAAATCGAACCATTTTAGTTAAGAAGAAGAGGTAGAAGAAGAAAAATAGAAAACAACATCAGAATCTAACCATCGCAGCGGAATAAAATATAATATATATTAACAGATCTTTACACAAATCAAAACTATATCAGTTTTACATAATATAGCATCAGAGTATACACCAGAGAACACATAACATACAACTGGACAATAACCATACCATGTCCTCAATACAACAGAGTACAACAATCAACACAGCGGAATATATATATATAAACAAGTACGGGAGATACGTCTCGCCATCCAGCTCATCTCCTGAGCTCCACAGCATCATATCCTGTAACCTATAATACTCGGTCTGACCCGAGCATCATATAAAACAATACCCGAGTCAGTCTGGAATACCAGCGTGAGAAAATCACACTCAAATTTATTATTAAAGTTTCAAAATCCTTTGAAAATAAAAAGCATCTCGTAAGACCACGCCACAAATAAACATGTCGGGTTTTTACCTTACGATAGCTAAAACACTTTTTGTAAAAATCCTCTGATATTATAATAGTGTCTATTCACAAATACTTATTAAAATAGCTGAAATTGTTACATGATTAAATTCCAGCATACTAGGTATACAAACAAAACTCGTACAAGGCACGTAGGGAGAATGGATTTCCAACGAATGACTAGGCACTGGGGTACCACCTGTCACAGTACGTGGCCTAGATCACAGTACCGAGGAGTACGCCCGCTCCCCTGCAACACAAGGCCGGAATCATCCCTTACTGGATAATTCCAAATAAAATCACCCCACGGTTGGGATCAGCAACCGCAACACTAAGCCGAAATAAAAGGGACATCTAGACAGGGATGACTTTACTCTCAAGTGGGGGCTACCCACGAAGCCTTGCTGCATAACCCCTGATTTTCAGTCATTCCCGGTTGATGAGGCTCGAGGCTAAACGATACCTTTTTCAGAACATATCCCTTAGAACGCCCATCGTCCCCTGACGATGTCCGAAAGCATTCATCCATACAAGTCCGTTCCGGGTCCGAACAGAACTGATAACACTATCCCCTTATCAATATTACCCTCGTTTCCCCATGAAACGTACAAACCGGATCGAAGTGGTTTTCGAGTCTCCAGACCTAGAATCCCGGTATACGGAAACTCGATCCCGGTCTCTTCGAAACGATCAGCGCATTTGGCCAATATTGATAGTCGGTTATTTAACTATCAATTAACATCCACAAGCAACCATCACACAATAAATAATTTCCCACCTTGATTATTTATTTGCCCAAATATCTTTCCAAGATATATTTCCAAATTTTCAAGGCTCATTTGAAACAATTCCCGCTTTCGGAATACATTCCCAAATATTTATTTCCTCTGAAACACCAAGTACAAAACACTTTTAGATTTTAAAATAATTTAAAAACACTTTATTTTAAATATATCTTATACCATTGAAATCAACTACTTATTAAAAATATATACTTTAAAATAAACCACTTTATAATATAAACTAAATTTCTCCTTTTATAACATAATAGCAAATCTCTTTTATATAATTCCTATAATAATAGATTTTGAAAATCTTACTTTAAAGTTTAAACATTTAAAAAGAATAGATTTTTCCAAACATACTTACTTAGGAAATTAACATTAGAAATAATCAATTTTCTAAAACATGCTTTTAAAAAACACAATTAGAACTTTTAACTTATATTAAAAATTTCTTTGAAAACGTACTTGGCTATCCAGAGAAATACACTTCTCTTCACATCTTTTAAAAATAAATTAACATTTATTTTTAAACCAATTCATATCCCTTTATAAATTCCCACCTTGAATTTATATTTCCAAATATCCAATGATATTTATTTTACTTTATAAACCCAGTTTATATCTCCAAAAATCTCATTTCTCTTTTAAAATCCAAGTTTTTAAACACTTAAATCAATTTCCAATTGATTTCCATTTTACTTTACTTTGAAATAAATTTCCCTATTTACTTCAATTATTATAAATACATTAACTTTCATATTTTATTTCTTATTTATGAGTTGGAACCTTTTTAACTAAAATACCAATTTCGGATTTCCCTACTTCTTCAATTAATATTTTAATTAAATTGAATCTTTAAATTCAATAAAATCAATTCTTTTATATTTTAGATAATATCACTTTAGTTAAAGATTTATTTCTTCCCTGTTAAATTCAAAATCCTCTTTTCCCATATTTGTTCGAATTAAGAAATTTCTTTATTTCTTTTACAATTTCTTATTTAATTTATTCGAATTCACTAGAATTATTTAACTTGAATTTTACTCTTTTATTTCTTCCCAAAAATCCAATTCAATTGCTTTTGATAACTCATTATACTGGGAAATTCAATCCAACCAGATTATCAGATATAAATCATCACAGGATATCAAAAATCATATCACAGAATATTTAAACAAAATTAAATATTTTGAGGAATCCAGTTGGATCCCTCCAACCTGTTTCCCTGCATCCACAAACGTTAGCACAATACCAATTCCACTTCAAGGTGGAATATCGCGGTATATGGGATTTATATAAAATCATCCGCTATTATGCGGCGCATAGGGTCTCATCCGCTATATAATGCGGGAATATCAACAATTCCAATATATACATATGCCAATATGTATATATTGCTATATACTACTATATATAGTATAGCATATCAATCAATGCAATCATCCAATCAATTATCTAAATTTAACCATTTAAAATTAAATTCAACTGAGTGAGATTAACTCACCTTTATTTTGTTTTGCCAATCCGATCCAATCCTCACTGTTTTCCTCTTGATTTTAGACCTTGAATAGATATTAGATGTTTTATTAATATTTGAGATAAATTGAAAAAAATCAATTAATTCCTAATACTTTGGTTTCAACTATTAGTTTGGTTATAAATAAATTTCCTTTTAAATAGATATTTGAACTAATTGAAAAAAATCACTTACCATTAAATAACTTAATTAGCTAAGGCTTTAGTTTTTAGGCTAATTTCTCTTTAATAAAATATTTAACTAAATTTAACCTTCAGAACTAAATTGAATAAAATAACCTCTTGTAAAATTATTGAAATAAGTTTTATTAAATAAAACTACTTTTATAATATATATATATAATCTGTATTTAAAAATCTTTACTAAGATTAAATTTTATTTTATTTCCTGCTTGCATATTAAAACTGAAACATCATATCCTATATATATTATTTATTTTTACTGTTCAACATTTACAATTTATATTTTCAAAACTTATATATAAATATATTCCCTTTTCTTTCTTCATACCTAATTAAAACTTTTATTTCTTCCGTATATACATACATTTATACTTATTGAAATTCCTTTACCGTAAAATCATATAGCTAACAAATTCTAAAATCTCTGTTTTAAGATTAACCAATTCAATCTTGCTTTTAATAATTTTCTTTACTCAGAACTGAAGACAAAAATTAAATTGAATTAGATAAAAAAAAAAAATCACTACCTCACGGCCTCGACCTACAGCATGCGGCCACCAGAACTTCAATCCCCACCACGCGAACTAGGGTTAGTCGAACCCCAACAATAAGAACATTCACGCGTGCCACCACGCGAATCGCTGCGGTTCCCACGGCTACGAAGAAATGGTGAAGAAACATCGATCGCGATTTCTACCCCATCTCCTCTGCCCTCAAACTCACGTGTCACAACTGCTCCATGCCATCGCGCTTGAAATCGAAGCTCCAGATCTGCCCTAGTGTTGCCACGAGATCGCGACCTTACAACCATCGTATCCTCGCTCGAGCTCGAGATTGAAGTCGCGACACCCAACGTGACGTCCCCACCTGCCTACAGTACTCGCCGACATCGAACTCGATTTCGATGAAGAACGCGACCCTATCTCGATTTGATCTCGCCGAAGACATGCTCAGATTCATTCGAACGAGGAAGGATGAAGACTTCGACTTCGTTCGTACATAAATTCTTTTTCTTCGATATCGTGGAATTTGAAAGGGGAAGAGAAGAATATGATTTCGTTCTTTTGTGAATTTACAGAGGAAAAGGGAAAGAGTGATTGGGTTTCACTGGAGGGTAGTCTTGAATTTAAAGCTAGAAATTTGTTCGGCCATTATTAAATAAAAAGAACGACATACTTTGAAATGAAAGAAGAACTGGAAATCGTGAAGTTAGATTAACTCGTACATCAGTAGGTATGTCGGCTAAGAAAAATAGGGTGATGGTTGAGTTGATTTTGATCTGACTTTAACAATTTTATTAAGGTATAAAATATCTCATTATAACAACTCAAATTTGCGATATAATTCAGCGCGTTTGTATATCGTACGCTCACCCAACAACCCCAACCTCTACGAAAATTGAAATCCGATAATAATACAATATTACGGATCCAGTGGAACTGGTTTCGTCGAATTCCGAGACTGTGCCTCGGAAGGCTATTTTTAAATATCATTTAAACGATATATTTTTAAAACTAAACAAAACTCTTTGAAATTCCATTTTAAAAGTTCTATCATCTTAAGTAACATTAATATGAATTTTCCAAGCCTTCAAATTATTTTTAACAGGCTTAAAACTCCAGATTCTCTATTTCACCCTATTTTCAATTGTTTAATTCAACAATTAAATTACCCAATAAATATTGATATTTGAAATTCAAGTTAAAAATTAACTTTCAAATATTTAAAATCAATTAAATATTTCCATTTCAAATGCTCAAAATTCCGGGTTGTCACAATTGCTATACTTTCCAATTAAGAATATAACAATAAGAAGTAAATTACCATAAAAGCTAAGCTTCTGCTTTCTCCTCTGCTACCAAAACAACCTCAACAGCAGCAACGTTCTCTTCCTTGGACTCCTCCTTTTCCTTCTCCGCTTTCTCCAACTCTTCTTCTTTAGTGACGGCGAAATCGAAGATCGGCGATTAGGGTTCCAAACGCCATCGAGTTGACTACTGAGGAGTAAACTATTGAAGTGGAGGAGAACGGCTGTGAAGATCTGAGATGGAGCGAATAGTTTTGATTAGGGTTATTTCGTTGGAGACGAAAATTGACAGCGCTATTTTGGGAGGGATATGAAAATGGTTAAGTTTTTTTGGGAGGGAGATGAAACTGGTTAATTGTTTTTCTGGAGGGCAGACGAAAATTTTGGAGCCAAGAGCGTTACACAGCACGGTACAAAACAAAATGAGTTAAAAAAATGATTAAATGTAAACAATAACGCTTTAGAATAACGCGTTATTAAATGACGTTATTAATAACATCTTTTCTTGTAGTGAGATGAAGTCAGTTATGCAAATGCAAACTAAATTGGTACCTATTGGAACTGGGCTAACACACAACGGGGTAAATGGGTAAATTTCAAAAAATATATTCCAATTTGGATCTTATTAGGCCAATGAAGTCTAAATTTATTCAGATCTTATCTAAATTTATTTCAAATAAAATCAATATTTTATTTTAATACAATATTATTATATTATTATTATTTATTATAATATACAAGTATGTGTGTGCGTAAATGTGCTACATAAATGGTGTACATGGTTTGACATGCTCGTGTATAAGTGCTAGGGTTTACACCGCTATGGATATGTAAGCCCTTCAAATATATGTGTTCCATTTAATATGTGTGCGCGTATAATTATATATATATATATGTCATAAAATAGTATTTGTAATATACATACATACATATATGTATGCATGTAGGTATGTATAATATTATAACATAAGGTAATTTGTATATTTAATATAAATAACTACATGTTCAAATAAAAATTTAAAATTTAAATTCTAAATATTCTTGATCTTCATAGCTAATATCTAGTAAATTGAAATATAAACTAATGAATTAAATTAAAAATTATATACTATATATATATTGAAACCCATAAAAATATAATTGTTTTATGTTTTATTTATTTACTTATATTTATATATATACGTAATTATATATATATAAACATAGTAATATTTAAGAATTTTATATCATATATACTTAAATAAATAATATATATATATATACATGAGTCAAAATATATACATTCGTCCAAAAATAATAATTTTTTTATTTAAATCTTATAGTTTAAAAGTTGTTTTTTTATTTCCATATGGAAATCATTAAATTAAAAAATTAATTTTTTTCGAAAGCTTAAACAAACATATACAAATTTCTATTAAATATTAATTTACAAATTACATACATTTTATAGATATATAAATATTGTAAAAGTTATATTTTATATTTAAAATAAACTCTATGAAATACACACACACACATATGTATGTATGCATACGATTTAATTTTTTTAATTTTTTTTTTAAAACATATTGTGTATAGATATTGATAAAATTTAAATGTATATTTTATGTAATTTATATATACATGTATTTTAAAATCAAACTAGTTTTAAATATTATTATTTGATTTTATATTATTAGTGAAATTAAAATATGCAAAAAAATTTCGTTGCTGAGTGATATTTATATAATTATATAAATACAAACAAAAAAATTTAACACTATATATATACAATTATATTCATCCACTGTTGACGACACAAGCGTATACGAATTTATGATAATATACACATAAATAAAACAGTTTGATGACCTAACAGATAATATATAAATTTATAAATGATATAAATCAAATTATTACCTTTTGCATAGCCTAGATGAAACACCTTAAGATATTGAATCTGTTCACTCCTTAAATCGGTATCTAAGCCTTCAGATAGAGCTATCAATCTGAATACAGCAACCACCGATCTTTGAATTTGACTTAATTTGTGTATTTAGAAGCCTGAAAATGAGGAGGATGGCTAGTATAGAGGTCGGCTAAATTAGGTCTCGGGAGGAGCAAACAAAAAAAGATTGAAATAAAGTGAGGCTAAAGATGAATATATAAAGAGATACTAAGATGCAAAAAGGGGATATAGATCTACCATTTTGTCTTACCATTTCATCTCCTTTTGAACAAAATTCAAGCCACTTTGATCCCTCCTATGGCCGGCCATAATATTCTCTATTCCTCCTAATTGTGTCAAGTCCGATCAAATAAATATGCATTTAAATCCAATTCAAATGCACATTGATATCGTATATCAATGCGTGTATCTATAACTATTATATACACACTATGTCATATTGATCAACACAAATTAAGTAAAATTTTATAATTAATATTTCATAAATATTAATTGATTTAATTAATTTATAACAGTTTATAGTTAATTAAATCAAGCGATTGTAGGAGTATACAACATTCTGTTGTGTGACTCTTAAGTGTAAATTCGGCCAGCGATTAATACCAAACAATTTTAATATTAACGTTCACACTTCACTTATCAAGTGGTGTGACATTATAGCCAAATTTATCACTTACATAGCTTCAGTAAAATCCAATTTTACTTTATTTAAGCATTACCCTGCAGTGACACTTATTTACACCAATTCTCTTTGTCAAAACTGCATCATATTAGGACTTATGGAATTTGGTAATGGTCAAAATTTTGGTATTATCCATATTCAACTGTATAGTCCAAACACAAAGTCCTTATTTCAATAATAACAGTTATTATTAACTAAACTACTCTTGCCAGATACTTTGACTTTGAGTTGACTTCAGTTGACTGCAATACTAACCTCATATAACTAAGGAGATGAATATTCTCTTATAGTGTCTCACTTTCAATGCTTCCACTCGACCCAATTATGGTCGTTTGATGGACGATGCGCCACTTTTTAACTACAATCAAAGTAGAGTTTTCATATTGGAGCTCAATAGTATTCACAAGTCGAGAGAATTGTATAATATTGTCACATTGATATTTTCTGTTTGATCTTACTTATATTAACTAATAGAAACCCATCGAGTGAGTCATTTCATAGTTATCCAATAATTATCGATATGTAACCCCTTAGTGCCCCTAGAATCCATGAGTAATACATTTCCCAATATTCGGAGAGCGTTACATACTCTAGCCTCAAAGGATTTATCAACATCCAGCCTCGATACATCTCGACTAGGAATATTTAAAATGGTGTGTTTTTTATTGTGATAAATCACTCATGATTACAACACATTGTAACTATTATTACAAAACATGCCATTTATGGTTTTTCTATTAAATAAACGTTTAATTAAATTAATTAATATAACACATTATATCAAGTATATAATAGAAAGAAAAAACCTTTTAATTTGAACAAGATTTATTATCGAGTTAGATATATGTAGCATTTACATAATTACCCCTAGAGCATACTCCTAACTCTATCAATCACCCACTTGCACTTGGAGCCAATTATGTAATCTCAATCCCATCCCTTTGATTTGTTTTATGAGAATCAATTGAGTTAGACCCTTCATGATTGGATCTGCTATATTGGTTTAATTATCTACTCTTTATCATTAAACGCATTTGATGCTGATAAACTACCTTTATCATGTGGAACTACTCAGAGTATGTTTCTCAACTTCTAGTGAGCTCTTATCATTATATTTTTATCATATAACAATGATGTAGTATTTTTAATACTTGGAATCACCCATAGCTCAGTTATAAATTTGTACATTTATATTTACATACATTACTTTTATTTTGGTGCTATTCAAGGTGATGTACATAGCCTTTCCATTGAATCAACCACAATGTTTTATTTGGAACATTTCCAACTTAAAGCTTCTTAATTAAGGTTTGAACATGAATTTAATATTGACATATTATACTCGATAGCACTTATGAAATTTGAGTCTGAACATTCCTTCATAAGAAGTTCATTTTCTGTTAACAATTCTCTAGTATTTTGTAAATGCTCGAGAACGCTCTAAACTACCATTTAGTGATCTTGATTTGAATTTGGTATTTGCTTTGTGCATCAAACACATAAGCAAATTATGATGTCATAGACAATACAACATGTATGATAATTCCTACTTCCAATGCATAAGGAATCCATCTTACATATTCCATATTAAACATTTTAATAAGGTGTCTTTGCTTATCGTTTGGGATATTACCAACATCCTTTATTCTTATTATTAAGGATATCATTTACAAATCCAATATCGAGTATTAAACAACCAAACTAGAAAGGATTTTAATGTAAGTACATCATTAACAATCAATAATATGTTGTTTACTTATAGATAAGAAATATCTATGTATCCTTTAATGTTCTTTCATGTAGACACATGCTTCCTTTGTAGTTGATAGAAAAACGAACTATTTGATATTCTTATCAAAACACTTGACTAACTTCGATGCTTTTCGAATGATACTTTTGTATCCGTTCTTGGATCATATCTGGAAATTCAAAAACTAAATATTTCTTTGACTTTGAGATAATTTTTTTGTTATGTGCAAACAATCTATTCTAAATCAGTACTTAGAATCAAATTCATAAGCAAATTACGATATTATAGATAATACGTGTGACGACCCGCCATTTCGATACTCAACAGTCCAAATGATAGATTATCAATGGGGTTTGTAATAAGAATCATTACACAGAATCACAAACACAGAAATTTCAACACAAAATCTCATAGCAAAAATAAAATAAATACATAAGTAATTGATCATGAAGCTACTAATAAAGTTTACATAAGAGTTTTAGAATTCAAAATAGAAAACCGGAAATAAATAGGTGTTCACTTCCACATGTACAAACTGAAATAAAAAGTAAATGCTAGATAAAAGTGGAGTCTCCAACTCAATCTTCGTCTCTTGAAAAGCACTCCTCAAACACTATAATACTTGGGTTGATCCGAGCATAATAGAAAACACATACTCGAGTCAGAACTAAAATTCTCATGTAAGCTAATTCAAAATCAGATGTACAATGTGCAAATAAACTTAAGGGACGTTACAGGATTTTCCATCTCCTTAGGATCCGTTAATTTATCTATAGGTAGTAGACATGATACATATGTCATGTCTATCAGTAATGTAAATATTAAAATAGTGTTAAAGCTTAACAATAGTTCCCCTTGACACATTTTTAAGCATGTAGTCTATGCGGTCCTGTAACCCAACCAGTAACATCAATAGCCAATGAGTCCCCTATAGGTACAATACTAAAACAAAGTGGTAGTGGTCTTGCATAGGAATAATCATATGACAAGGCATGTGAGGCAATGCCCAAGATAGGATATTATCGATTTGCATTCCCCGACTGGTCGTAACTCCTAACGGCCGGCCTTTCCATCAATCCAAGATCAAGGTGCACCAATCAAGTTTTAAAGTCAAGAGAGTAATATGAGGGAAAGATGTCCACAAGAGGTATAGCTTATGTTTTATTTATTTCAAATAGACACAAGTGTCGGGGTCATCCATTATCGTTCTCTTACTTCATTCCAACAAACATTCGCCAATTCAACATCTACATTCCAAATAACATCCACCGCCTACAAAGTTATTAAAGTGGTTCTGGTATTGACAGAGATTATATCAATATCCGGCCCTGGTCTCTTTAATAAACAATCGTTGACTTCATAAAAGTATGTTGTTTTGTCCATTTTAATCCTTATAGTATAATATGTACAAAATTTCAGAAAGTGTTCAACATAAAAAGTTTTTCATTTTACTTAAGGAATTGACAGAATTTTTTTTAGAAATTTCTAGAAATATTTATTATTTTTTATAGTCAAAATACATCAGATTTTGCACTAATTAAATTATAAAAACTTAAAAAATTTCACAAAAATTCCAAATTAAATTTTAAAGTCCTTAAAATATGTCGCCAGAATTTCTAGAAAAGTTTTAGATTTTTGCAAGTCGATTAATAATTTTCCCAATTTCCAAACGACAATTTCAAAGATTAGATTATTAAAATTATTAAATGACCGAGATAAATATAGGTCCCTTTATTAAATATTCTTCAAATAAAATACTGGAGCTACAAAAAAGTTTCAGGTCAAAATTATTATTTTTATAAAAATACATTTTTACCATAAAGCTATTTTCTTTAAAATAAATTATAAAAATACCTAGATTACCGATTTAAATATTAGTTTCTTTAGAAAATATTTTTATTTTTAATAATTTGAATTACAAAAGGATTTCAAGTTAAAATAACACCTTTTTACAAATCACTTACTTATTCGTTTATAATTAAATATTTATTCTAAAAATTCTACATGTAAACTTCCTATACAATTTTAGACTATCTTATTTCAAATTTCTCTACCATTACATCTAAAAATTTTAGAACTAAACACATTCATTTGTGACAAATTTTCTAACAAGGACAAAACAACAATTTTGTCAAAAATCACATTTTTGGTCGAAACAATAAAACTATATATCCTAATATTTTCCATATATCAACATAAGATGTCCAAGGGTTTTTATGTCACTATTCAATGTTCAAATGATCCATATGACAATTTATACAATTACAGTAATCTACAAGGTGGTAATAGTGATATATTACAATCAATGGTCCAACGAATATATAATCACCATATTAACCATTATTAACAACTTATAGCCTATACAAGCAATAAAAATTTAAATCAACTTAATAAACCATATATCACAACAATCATTATTTATCATATATCAGGGTGTACAACTTGCAATGATATTAAATTTTTAGTATTAATTTAAACATAGCAATCTAATTTATTGCATCACGACGTTGATTTAACTTGTAATAGAATTAGTAGTATTCGTGAGTTTGAACACTCAACTTTGTACGCAAACTGAGAACGTCTCGACATGAACAACAATATACCTATGGATCTCAACACACACGAACGCTTCAGACTCGGATCTAACTCACACTTCTGACACTAACAGCAAGACGAACATGACACGAATGGATTACGGTGATTAGGCGTGTGGCTTTCAGGAGGAGATAGATCTCGGCAATGGGTATTGGTTGGCTGCTTTCGGATTTGGTGGGGTCTCGGTAGGTGGAAGGAGATTGTAGCATCTCCGTAGGTTTTGGAAATGATGGGGTGGCAGATCTTGGACAATCAGAAACTTAGTGAATAGGCAGTGGGTTTGCAAGCGAATGGATCAAGTTGTGATGTGGCTGAGGAGAGATGGAAGCTTGGCAAGGCAGTGGTGCTCTTGGATTTGATTTGGTGGAGAGATGGGTATGCAGGTCTGGGAGAGTGGGATGCGGGTCTAGGAGAGTGGGATGTGGGTGTAGCAGTCTATGGTGATGGAGGATATGTGATTATGCAGCAGGGTAGAGGATGGTAAGGTGAGGTACAAGGTGGTGGCGGCAATGGGTAGAGGAGAGGTGAGGTGGAAATGGGGAGAGTGGGGATGGCGTAGAGTCTGGGTACGTGAGTAGGGGTCGGCGGCGGGGATGAGTAAGTGATGAAGGAAATTGTATATGTGAGTTATAATACTTATTGATGAACAGTGTTGAAGCTTTTGAAGAATGGAGGCCGAAGGTAGGTTTTGTGATTTAATAAATGTGAATAGTACTATTATATATTTTGTATTTCTCTTTTCGAATGAACTGACCAAGTAGTGTTAAATAGAGATAGAATAAGTATTTGCCAAATATATGGGTGATGTGGCAAGACCAATTCTCTCATTCAAATGTAGCCCAAATATATATGTGTAAGGGCACTGTTTAAATTTATAGTCTGCCCTATACGCTATAATTTGATCACCTAACGTTATAAACCGAACATCGAAATATGAAATAAATATACCATGGCGATCAGCGAGAAAAGGAGAACGATATGGCGTAATAATATCCATGCTATGACAGCCGCATCAAAAGTTCATTGTTGCTACCAATTGCACCGACTCGAAATGTAAAACAAACTTCAAATTGCAATAAACGGAGCTAAAAAGATCAAAATTTGACGAAACGAACTTCGACATCTTACTCAGAAAATTTTCTAGAACATATAACCGAGTTTTAGTTAAATCTGGAATAGAATAAATTTCCGTGTTTCACAACTAATTAATTTCTTTTCATTTTAACTTATTACACGCAGTTTAAATTTAAATTTTATTATTATTTATTAGTTTTCTTCATTTTATTTTAAAATCATTGTTTAATTTAATATTTTAAATTGTTAGGAAAGAAACTAGATTGTTACAATACAACATGTATGATAATTCATATTGTTAGTACATAAGGAATCCGTCTTATATGTTCCATATTAAACGATTTAATATGGTGTCATAGCATATCATTAGGACATTCCCAACATCCTTTATACTTATTATAAAAGATATAATTTATAAATCCAATATCGAATATTAAGCAACCAAATTATTACTGATTTTGACATAGGTACATTTTTAATAATCGGTAGTATGTTGTTTACTTATAGTCTAGAAATATCTATGTACCTTTTTATGGTTCTTTCTTATGGACACACGCTTCCTTTGCATTTTGACCGAAAACCAAACTATTTGCTTCCATCAAAATTCTTATTCAATTCTGATATATATAGAATGATATTTTCGTATCATTTCTTAGATATCCGAAAACCCACTAACTTCGAGATACTTTTGTTGTTATATGCAAAAAATCTATTCTAAATCATTATTTATAATTTTAAATTACAACACATATGTACCAAAACATGAAGTCATACCAAGCAATCATTTTGTGAGTAAAACCGAAATAAACTGAGCATGTTAAATAACGATCTATTATGCTAATTTCAACAATTGAAACTTATGAGGTTATTCTTATCAAAGTTACTTACTATATTCCAAATGCATTAGTCTTTCTCTTAAAGACAGATTTGCGGCCAATGGATCATATCCCTTCAGTTACAACTATCAAAATCATATTCTGAAAATATACTTGGAATTCTTTTCAGATTTGTGTATCATACCATATGGAAGAATCGGTACTCTTAATGGTTTAATTGACAACCGAGAATTATCTATTCTCGACATTGATAAGAAACTTGAAGTTTCTCTTCGATGTGCAAGATTACTTATTTGATATTCCAATACATTATGTTCATTTAGGTTTTTTTAATTTCATTTAATCTCTTGTAATTATTTTTATCCTTGGACCGTATCCAAATCCATTTTACTACCAACAATTTCTAAAAGAAATTCCTTCGCTACGAAGTTGGTATTTCTTGAAACAACAGTTGTTTTTTATGCAACGAAATTGTATTCATAAACACATTATGAATTGCCTTATATAAAACTAATTTTGTTTTAGTTTACGATGCATATGTTCAAAACACGAATTGGTCATCCAATGACGGTTGTTCCAAAACTCCTTTTGGAGCGCTACATAGAAGATCCCTCATGAACAATCATTATGTATGGTCTTTCGACTTGCACTACCTGCCAACTCCTTGGCCTAGGATACATTGGGGTTTCTTTTAAACCATATATGATGTTGTAAACTATTCTTTAGATGAAATTAATTTTAACCTTATGTACTACTCTTAAGTACACGACCTTACAAGAAGAAGTTAACTCAACTTCACTCACCATTAATCATATTTTGTTCAACAAAGTTCGATTACTCCTTATCGATACATCATTATGTATCATAATGGGAGTAAATTTTGAGACTCAATATGTACTCAGTTTTAGATTCGTTTAGATCTCTTTCCAATATAGTCACCCATTCTACTAAATCGAATCATTTCTACCGAATACAATTTCATTTACTTCCACTTTTATATCATGAACTTATCATAGACATGCTACATGTGTATCAAATACACATGTTCATGTTTGTGATAATTCATCAGGTAAATTCAACAAAATATATGGAACCATTTTGGTATTATTAGACTTACAATTGCATACATCTATATGTATCAATTCTAAGAGTTCATCAACTCTTATGTCGCTCCCACTCAATGGATGCTTTGCCCTTTATGGTTTGAGATATAATTCATCAGTACCATATGATTCATAACCATATAATCAAGAATTATTCCTCCAAACTATGATTTATTCCATTATTCAAAATGATTGCAAAAAAAAAGATACTTATGTATTTTTCAATGCATCACAAATACCACTATTATTGTATTATTTTATAACGAATATTCATAATATTCATATTGAAATAAAACTATGTCTATTTTTTAGTTAATCCTGAAAAATTATTATTATTTCATAAATAATGTTTGGTATGTTTTACGAAAACAATTTTCAAAACTTGATGCAACCAATAAGTGTTATATGGCTAGCTCCCATTATTACCGCCATTACCATAATAGCATATGAAATACGAAGCTCCATTCAACCACTTAATATAGGCTATATATGTCATTTACCATAACTGGTCTGTATCTTAAATTCAAAGAAATAAATCTCATAGAAAACAATTTTGTATTTGGAAATACATTTTGGAATAGAAATCATATTTCTCATTCAATGCTATGTATCTATTATTATTTTACAATTCTCGTTTCTTTTGTTTCCTTTCCATTCACTCTCTTCATCCTAATTATGCCTTAATTTACATCCACTCTCATACATTCGATTACCTTTCTAAAAGATCAAACCATTTAAAGTAAAACCTTACTACAAGGTCATAAAGAACTCTTCACAAAAGTGCATTTTGCCATCCTTAACTATTAAGAATATCAAATGAATTGCACTTTATGTAAACTACATACTAACATTTCAATGATCGAGTTCTTAGATCTATCTTATATCCTTTGGTCAAGCATTACATTTACAACAAAAAGATCATTTTATAATCAATTATATTGAATACACGATCTCAGACTATGTTTTACTTGCTTATTTTGAATGAAACAATTTCATAGAGGTTTTGTACAACACGAATTATGATCATCCAACATATAATACTTATATGTGATTGTATATGGATCAAATATCCATATTCTTATTTTTCTTTTAGAATTCAAAACTCATAGAAGATAATACACAATCTCGGGCAAACAAACACGTAAACGACTAAGTTACGAATGTTTTAGTAGGTGTATAATTAAGTGCTTGAATGGATCTTGAAACAACAACATGTAAAAAATATTTATTACTAAGTATACTTTATATTCTATTTGTTAATCTTAATTCATTTCATTTGTATGTTCTAATTGATTAACATTTTATCCATTATATTTAATGCATAAATTTACCGATGTAGGTTAGTTTAATTTATACATAGCATATGTTCTTATAATATTAGAAAGGTTAAATATTCCCATTTCATTTTCCTAATAAGGCTGCCGCTAGACTTTTATGTTTCTCAAAACCTTAAGATGAAACATAGAAATATTTTAACTTCTCTAGTGGATATTAAAACTCGTATGCCTTGAGATTCCGACCATAAGGAAAGTTTAATAAATCATAAGTCCACATACAATGGATAACTGCTTATCGATTGTATCATATACACCTCCTAATCTTGTGATCCTTGTCCTACTCTCATCTTTACCTTGAGGAAATCTCAACTGATAAAGAGAGATTATTCACTCATACCTACCATTTCATGACGGTCTAAGTATAATGCACATGCCTTGAACAACTCAACAAATATGTAGAGTTATCTTACCTCATCTAATCTATATATTAATAGTGCTACACATAACATCCCTAACTTGAGGAAAGCTCAACAACTAAGGAGTATGCAAATAATCTATTAATATATAAATGGTAGACGACAACTTTATATTAAAGATTCATAATCATTAATACATTTAATTGAGTGATATTGACTTATGGAATAATACATTTCTTATGATATACCCTCGTGATTCAAGTGTCAGATACATCTGAAGTCATAGTATACATGCTATATGTATTTAGTTATTCCTTATGTTTATTTTGGGTTTCTTACTCTTCAACTTTTATTATACATTTATATTATATAAGTTTAAGTCTTGAATAACATTTTATAATTTAATTAACTTGTATAATAATCTATGTATAATATTATATTAATTATATTAATTAAATATTATTTAATTAATTTATGAACATGTTAATAAATTTTATTTTATTCATTTTAAACATTTTCAATTGACTATGTACACTATAACATTTATAGTTATTATCTGGCTTTTGGACCATGCGACTTTCAAACGAATCTGGACATCGAGATAAAGACAAACTAATTCAAGGACTTGGGAATATGCTTAAAAGGGAAATGGAAGTGATCTCAATAGATTGGAGAACCATTAGAGTTAAGGAGATAGGTCAACACCGATCACTTTTAGGTCAGCATCGGGTAATTTTTTTATGCACCCTATTAGCTCCCGAAGCTATGGATTATGGACTGCTAGCAAAATTCACTGTTTTGTAGCCCATTTCTCAAGGAGTAGGTGAAAAACTCCTAGGAAGCTCAAAAGGAAAGAAAACAAGTAATAGAGATACCAGAACCTCTCGAAAACAACATGATCTCTGAAGAAAAATGCTTGGAACTAGATGGATCGAAGATAGAAGACAAAAGGAAGGAAGATGGCACATCTTGCCATCAAGAAATCAGATTGGTATCGATCACTTTTGATTGGTACCAAGATGATTTTCTTGCTCTGGGGACTCCATCTTCCTCTCCTACATTCTTAGATCTAAAGTTAGAATTGGTATATTGTGATTTGATGATTCTGTTGGACAATTTCCCTATAAATACAAGGCTTAGAGCATTTGGGAAAGGACTTTTGGCACTTACTTTCTTCATCTTCTATCCCTACACGTCCCTAGTCACAAAGGCAATTAATTTTTGATGTTCTAGGCTATTAAAACTAAAATCCTTTGTACTTGTAACTAAAATCCAAAAGTGATAACATTTCAGTGGACGTAGGCCTTAGATTTACTGAACCGCTATAAAAGTTTCTATGTTCTTACTTTTACTTGCTAGATCTCTTCATTTCAATTCTTTTTTGAGTGTTGTACCATTTCTGGCTCAACATTTTGGTGCTTTCACTGAGAAGGCTATTCTCAAGTGTAGATCTAGCTGTCTGTTGTGGAGTGTCTAGAATTTGGATCCAGAAGGTTTTCATCAAAGGATTTGAAGGAATTTCAGGTTGAAATCAATAGTACCATCAAGGAAGTCTGGTTGATCTAGAGCAGTAACTGGTCCAGATGAAGGAGCTTCTCATCATATTGAAATTAGCAACCAACTAGCAATTGCATTGACAGGACCATTTGCTCCTTAAGTGATGGTCACTAGAGTGGAGTTTGATAAGACGATGGCAGAGTTAAATCAGACGATGGTGGATAGTCAGAAGGCTCTATTGGACAAATGGATGCTAGCATAACCTTGCTAAACTAGTAGTCACAAAGGATCAGGAGGAGAAGGAAATAGACATCACCTACTGCATCTGAAGAGGAGAACTCATCTGCTTTTGGTCAGAACAGAAGAGATGGAAAACAAAAATAGAAGGAAAAGACTACTGAAACAGTTGGAACGAGTGTTGGAGGGACTGGAAGAGCTCCTACTAAGGGGATTCAAGTTAGTACTGACCATAATCAGGTCAGTATCAACCATAATTAGGTCGGTATAGAGATGAACCTGAGGCCCTTAGAGGGGCAAGGCGCCCAGGCAATTCAATTATCTGACTCCGAGGACGATTTGCAACATGTTGATGATGACGAGGAGCTGGATGTTGAAGCTCAGAATGTTGGTGTTCAAACAACCGTTATGGAGTGAATCAGACATTAGAGAAGAACTTAAAGAGTGGTTCTCTAAGAGATTGGAGAACCTAGGCGTTATTTAGCAAACTGAAACCGTTTAAGAAATCAAACACTTGGCGCAGCTCTTGATAGTCGCCCTTTAGAATACCAGGCTAGTGAGGAGCATATAGCGGACATGATCAAGCGATTGATGGAGGAGAATAAGTGGAGAAAGAACAAGGACTGGGATTCTGCCCTATTAGAACTTCATTATAGAGAACATCTTAAGGGAGGAGTATCCCATAAAGTTTATGATGCTAACGATGCCATCATATAACAAGACTACTAATACCAAACAACATTTGTTCAAGTATAAATGGCACATGGATGGTGCCAGCGCCACGGATGTGGTTCGATGTAAATGTTTTCCAATTTTTTTGGATGGTGTTGTGTTAATGCATTTTACTCGGCTCTCATCGAAGTCTATATCAACATTGATTAATTAGCAAAGAAGTCTCTGTAGTAGTTCAGGCTTCACCCCGCTCGGCCTAAGCACTTGATGTCTTTGTCGACCCTTTATTAAGGACCTTAAGAGTCGTTGAAAGGGTTCTTTAATAGGTTTAATATCGCAGTGATGAAAGTTAATGATCCAAATGAAAGTTTATGTTGTTCATGGTGTTGGTCCGAGGAATCCATCTAGGAACGGACTTTGAAAAATGGCTGAGGATGAAGTAGCCAACAAATATGGAGGAGTTCCATCGGAAAGCTAATCAATTCTTGCATTTGGAAGAAGCAAGTAAAGAGGCTGGAAAGACTATTGGTGGGAAAGTAATGTTGTGATTAAATAGACTAGAGAAAGCTCCGGTAACATGGTTGTAAATGTAGGAAACTCAAGTAATCAGAGAAAGAGAAATCAGGACATTGGGGGCAGGCAGAATGAAGCCAAGAAGTGCCAAGGAATATAAGATGAATGAACATATGCCTTTGAATGATACACTTGAAAATATATACCTTGACACTCAAGGCACGTAAAAAAAATAAAAAGCCGCCTAGCAGGGAGGTAACTAAGGAAGAAAGACGTTCTGGCAAGTACTTTTGGTTTCACGAAACTCATGGGTATAACAGAATGAATGCTGGCATCTTAGGATTTCATTGACAACTTGATAAGAAAGAAGAAGTTGCAATAGTATGTAAGAGAGCTGCAGGATGAGAGACAAAATGCAAGACCCAAGGGATGAATGCCCAAGGGAACCAACCTGGACCCTAGTGGAGAGGGGCCCAGGCGGTTGGATGGAGAGGGACCCCAGTGCTAGGCGAGTTCATTAAGGCATATACCATAGGATTGTTGCTTCACCATTGAGGACAGAACTCAATCTAAGTAGCAAAGGACGATGATAGATGATATTATGTTTCGAAATTGGGATTCCAATAGGGTATAAGAGCCAATCTTCGATCCCATGGTGATTACGGTGGTTGTTGGCCCTTCTACTGTGCTCCAAGTTTTGGTGGACAGTGGAAGCTCAATAAATATTTTATTAAAGAATGTCCGATCAGATAAGGATTAGTATGAAGAATGTTAAGCCTTGTAAATCTAGATTCATGGATTTACTAACAAGGCAAAACAACCAGTTGGAATGATTGATTTATCGGATGAATTAGGAAATCAAGACGGCAAGATAGCGCAAGATAGTAGATGAATATTTGGCGCATAACGCCCTTTTAGGCCAGCCTTGCCGATTTCAAAATAGCACCAGAAGGGAATATTATATCGTCGAGCTAAGAGAAGCAAAACAACGAGAAAAAGGAAGAATGTAGAGAGAGCTCTCTACGTTAAAAACTTGAAAGAATAACAATTATAGCCCAAGTTCTAGCTCGAATAACATAGCAGTGTCTATAAGTCTATGGATCCCAGGAAGAACTCATAGGAAGTGCGGGCTGTGCTAATAGAGCTGATGGTCGACGTTTCAATAAATATGGACGACTCAACTCGAGCTCTTAAGATTGGATCTCAACTCACCACAGAATTAAGAAATGAATTAGTTAATTTTCTTCGAGCAAACTTATATGTGTTCGCTTGGATTCGGATATGTGCAGGATATCATCGGAGATAGCATGCCATGCACTGAATGTGGACCTGAAATTTCCATCGGTAAAGTAGAAGATACGCGGTTTGGGATTCATAACGTGTTTCATGTATCACATCTACAAAAATGCATTAGAGATTCGAGCGCATTAGGTGGTCAAGGGGCAGTAGAAGACCTGGTTATAGAGCCGAATATGACCTATGTGGAAGATCGATTTGGATAGTTAATCGGGATGAGAAGAGGCTTCAGAATAAGGTGGTGAAGCTAGTATGTGTCCAATGGAGAGCAGATTGGGAGGATTATACATAGGAAACAAAGGATAAGGTCAAATGGACCTATCCATAGTTGTTCGTTTCAGGTTAGCATATGAGCTCTGTATTGAGTTGTATTATGGCAGACCATATATCTATGTATGAATATTATGGTTGTTTGTTGTATTAGTAGATAACATTAGTACGTTATACACACACACACACACACACGAGTAGGTTGGCACGTGCGATGCACGTGCGCAAAAGGAACTGGTGTTAAGAAACAATGTGTGTGAGATACATTGATTTTTATAAAATGACTTTGACATACTCGTAATGTTGCATGTTTTGGATACTAACTTTCAGAATGCATCCACGGTGATGGGCATGTAAATGAAATGTTTGTATCAAACATGGACAGAAGCTTTATATCAGAACTACCTTATGTGGACAGAAAGAAAAGTAATAAACGTACAGAATTAGGAATTATCCTTGCATGCTCATGCAAACGGTAGACAACAACTTTGATTCGTAACGGAAATAGAATATGTTCTTCGTTACATATATTAGGTAATTAGAAATAGATATGGTAGCATTTTGTGATGAGAAGGAAACAAAATGGCATATTGTAGCTCACAAACTATTTGACCGTAAATTGTAAGTACTAAGTGTAGTTGTCGTAATCGTTTTCCCTCCTCCTTGTTTCGGGCTTGAGACCGGCATTAGTAATAAGTTGATGACGGTATTAAAAACATTTTATAAGGGATTTTTTTAGGTTAGTTGAAAATGAGTTGCAGTAGTAAAGGTGGAAATTTTTGTTCATACAGTTGTACAAAAATAATAATATCTCGTTGGCACGTCCAGGGCGTTTAGTAACAAAAATAGATGCAAATTCATTTTACTAACCGTGAAACAATGGATGTATGGGTTAGGATATTAGTGGTACTGACAGTACTAAACCTGGTCCACACCTGGTCCACATAAAAAACAATAAATTTTAATTCCACCATGTTTCGAACTGTATTATAATTGCATAGGCTATCCACTGTCAATATGAATTTCAACCTGACCTCAGTCGAAACCAAGTTAAATTCGTATATGTCAATTAAATGACATTTTGAGTCTTACCAATAAAAATCTACTACTGTTGGTATTGGACTTTTTTTAATGTATCTCTCCCTGCATGTTATTTTATGACATTATCAGTACACTTAGGAGCATTTATCATCATTTATCAGCATTTATTACCAATTATCACGCTTGTACACCATCAGATCTTTCCTACTTCATGAAAAATTTGCAACTTAAAATCCACACAAATATCCTAATATGCACAACAGTTCAATGTCAAAGTATTATACCAACTTGACATTTCAGGTGTAGTAGTAGTATATCACATGATAAAGTATTAGGTTCAGTAGAATAGAATGCGGACCTATAAATGAGTGCTCATCCAAACAACTTTTCAAACAAAAATCACAAATATCCAAATGTGCACAATAGTTCAATGTTAAAGTATTATAACAACTTGACAATTCAGGTGTAGTATTTGTATATTACATGATAAAGTATTAGGTACAGTAGAATATAATGCAGACCTATAAATAAGTGCTCATCTAAACTACTTTTCAAAAAAAATATTTTGATTCTATATCTTCCCATTTGAGAATTAAATGCTAGCAACCCCCACATTGTAATGAACTGCATGGTTGTAATCGTTGATTTTCTTCTACTAAATCCATCACCATCTTAAACCCTTACTTTCATCCTGCAGACACAAAATCATCAACAAATTGTTGCAGGGAAAACATTTTGTAATTACCATTTCTCCAAATGAAAGCACTTGTTTTTAAAAGTCATGGTGGTATGAAAATTGCAATGTAATTTTCCCTTCCAAATTGTTTTACATAAAGCTGTGTTGGTAAGCATCAACAGTCATATCTCTCTTCCAAATTGTAGTGTAAATTTGTCATGTAAAACCCCAAAAAAATCTTTCTACCAAGCAAAGTAATAGCATTGAGTAAAATTAATTGCAAGCAGTAGTACATAGACATGAGAAAGTTGATGCCCCCAAAAAGTGTATATATAACATGTAATTCTCCATCTTTAGCTACTTGCAGTATAAATATAGTGGTAATTAGAATAATATGGTAATGAATATGAGTAACATGGTACTGGTATTTGCATAATAATTTAATAATACATGGGTACAGCAAATCTGCAAATTCAACATACAAATAAACTTTTGAGTTACCATTTCCATGTTCAAAAAGCTTACCAACGGCAACATAGTCCTTCCCAATCATGTCTCGCACCGTCCAAGTTTCCATGGAGACTAACCTTTGTCTTAAATCCTTCTTTGTTATCTCGATTAGCTTGGTACTATAACTGCAGATTTGAAAGAAACAGAATCCTTGAAATTGCATAGAATACAAAGTAAATTTGATCAACGGAAAAATTCAATACGAAACTATGAATTTCATATAATGTTTTGTAAGCAGTTTTTACATGCAGAAGAGAAGTAAACGAATTATGTTGATGAAAGGGAGTAAGAGCATGTCAATTGGGTAGCAGAGATATGTAAGAACGTGGATAATGGGAGCGCTGATGATTTCTTATTGGCAATAATACAATGGCATGTTCGAAAATTTGAATCAGTGTTGAAATTGAATTCTAGCAAAAACAAATTGTAATAAAACTTATAAGAGTCTTTATTCAGCTATTTTGCAATTTTTTCATTCACATTTCATCAAACACGTATCATGCAATATATATTGAAATTGTATAATCCTATGAAAACTGTTATATGTATAAGAAAATAAATTTGAACATAATTAAGAAACTAACCTTGGAAAAATGGATAATAATGAACGAAGGGCCAACAGTCCTTACCGAATTATATTACTGTGAGAGCACATGTAAAGAATAATACATCAGTTCATTTAATATATGATCTACTGAGTAAATGAAAAATGGTTAAACAAATAAAAAGACAAACAGATGATTGCTACGATCACATCATTGTCGTTGGGCCTTTTAGACTTCAGCATATGTAGTAACTCTGATAATAGACTTAGTCTCACGAATTCATCAATCCAGATAGTTATAGAACACGATACGCATAATACTTGATGTATGTTTTGATTTTGGACCTATTGTCCTCATGGTTACACTTAAACAAACTGAAATAAAACAACAAACTGAAGTCATTCCTATATTGCAAATGTTTCAGAGCTTCTAATTTTATTTTATAACTTTTTTTAGGAAAATAGGTTATAAAATAAATAATTTAAATGGTAAAAGAAATAATTGGTACTACAGGAATGGTTAAACTCCACTTGTAGTAGTGATTTAAGTACATCAATTAACAACTTCAGTTTAATTCAGCTGATAAGATATGATGTAAGTAAAATCCATGCAAGTGGCACAACTACTGGTAGATAATCACAGACTCATATTCAAATAATCAGTATCTAGAATCAATACATTTAGATAATCACAAACTCGTATTCAAATAATCATCATCTGGAATCAATATTTTTAGATAATCACAAAAACTTACTGTATTGAGAGAACATAGAAGAAAAATAATTGATTTTCCTCGATATCCAATGCTTTTATCATCAAAATGGCAATTAAGGAATAACCTTGTTATCCTTTATAGCACAAAACTGTGTAAGTTTCTGAAAACAAAAAGGAAAACTAATAAATATATGAAGAAGGAGGATGAAAATCAGTGAGGATTGAAGGCTTTTTTATGTGGTAAATAATCCTAAGAAAATATTTGGGACAGGAAAAAATACTTCGAAAGCCAGCACCATTACAGTCAATACATGTCATACAGTGGATAAATTCATGTTTTTTCTTCGGTTGGGGTATGAACAATATTTTTAAGAGGTGAAAAGAAAGGAACATGCATTATTATAAATGAAGCAAGTACCTACTTGCCTGAAGATGCCTCAATAAGTCACGCAAAACAAAATAATCCAAAGTTCAAAATAATCTAAAGTAGGATATGCATCATAATAATCAGTCGCGTATAATTTTGAAATGAATACCGATCATGGCATCCAAAACAATTTGTTAACTCAATGATTGATATGGAGTTGCGTATAGAATCAATACCATAATAGACATACATCGAAAGTTAGGAAAGTATCAGGAAGAAAACATTAACAAACTTGGACTCATAAAAATGCACCTTTGCCTTATGTTTCAACCCACCGCTGCAATTTTAAAAACTCAATTCCTGAATTACAAAATTTAATAAAATGTTACTAAAAATGACGAGATTAATATAAATAAATGTAAGTTTCATGAAAAGAGACATAGAATGTTACAGTTAGTAGACAAACAAAAAATTAAATCGAAAAATAAACAAAATAAAATTACCTGTTGTTTGAGACATATGTAGATTGGTTTTTAATTTTTATATATCATTTTCAATCTCCTCAGTCAACATCTTGAACACATTCACGGGAAGAACATCAACAACCTATGCTTGAGTTAGATCAACTCTTTTTTATTTCTTTCTCTATCCAACATCAAACGTCAGACTAAGTATTTGGATATGTCTAATCGTAATTTATGAAGAAACAAAATATGGAAAAATTAAAAAAGAGTTAAAATCAATAGCAAAAAAAAAGAACAAATTTTTATATAAACTTGAAGTCGAAATCATTAATTAGAGAACAATTATCTCCCTCAATCTTGCTCCTCGTCGTCGGAGACATAACAAACAACTTGTATGCATTGTGCCTAAGAAAGTCTTACTTGGCGGATGCCATGAATACCACTGGAAGGGTAGTGTTTAGTGGATGATCATTGTTACAATTCATTGTAAGGTATATTTGTATTTACATGGCAAAGACCTAAATCGAAAATTAAAATGGAATTTAAAGCATTGTAAATTTCAAATCCTTGGTACTAAAAATAATTTGAAATAAAAACAACAGTACATTTGTTCAACCATATATGCTTTTTTTGTTTAAGTGCAGGAACAATAAACCACCAATCGTTAGTGTAATCAAACACCGAAACCAACACAATCAAAACCAACAATTAAACACAATTTGATCTTAAACTAATGAAGCATCAGTAAATATTAAAGTACAGTCGGAGACATAACAAACAACTTGTATGCATTATGAATTGGTTTCTACATCATAAGGTTTCATCCTACTATCCAGAATCATAATTTACGAACAAACAAAACATTGAAAAATTAAAAAAGAGTTAAATCAATAGCGAAAGAGAAAAGAACAAATTTTTATATAAACTTGAAGTCGAGATCGTTAATTAAAGAAAAATTACCTCCCTCAATCTTACTCCTCCTAGTGTTCTACTACTATAGAACAAATATCCAAATGAGGAATGGCGAGTCATAATCTTTTATTAGAGCACAATAACCTCCCTTGCATCTCCACGGTCAACTGCTATAAAGAAAAATCAACAAAAATCAAGGTTTCGTGGAATATCGATGTAGTACAATTTACCCAAAATACAATGAAGCATAAAGTTAAAATAGGGTAAAGGCTACGCTTATGTCATTAGGGAATCAGAAAAGGACGGAAGGATAGTGAAACCTTACGAAGTCACTTTACTGCCATAGTTTTACTCAAATGCCCAGAGCTATCATTCTCAAATTCCGTCAGATTATCATGCCGGTCCCGAAAGTGTAGAGTACACCATGTGCTGAAGTTATAAACTGATTCAATTTTACAATTTCTCGAGCTAATTTGTTTTTTTTCCGGTTTGTGGGGGAAGAAATGGGGAAGTGATGAGATAAACATCTAATCTGTTTTCTTCCTTTTGGGTTTGTGGGAACGAAATGGGGACGTGATGAGCAAACGTGTCTGCAAACTAATTTAGGAGTAAACTGGCAGTTAGAAAGATCAAATAAACCCTTATGTTGATATGCAGTCAAATGATTTTATGAAGGACAATTTTGGCAATTCAAAAAAGCTTCACCTCCTCAAGTATTTGCTTTATATATAAGATGAATTGGGAATTTATGGGTATGCTTAGGGTAAGCATATAATAGTTGGCAAATTAATACGGTGCCTTGATTGAATTTTGGGAGTGAAATTCCTTTAAAGGAGAAGATTGTAATAACCCGTAATTTAAAATTCATTTAATTAATTAAACGAAAGGGCGAAGGTGGGCTAAATAAGGAAAGGAGGGGTAATGAATGAATGAAAAGGAGTAAGAGGGCCCAAGCCCAAATTATTGTTGGACAATAAGGATTAGTCTTTTACATTCATTCATTTCATTCTAGAAAAAATAAAATAAAAGCATGAGACAAACTTTAATGGTGGTGGCTTAAGGACAGCAAATAAAGTAAAGATAAGAAGATCTAAGCTAATGGAGAAGATTTAGAATATTAAAGCAACGCATCTTAAAGACCTAGATGAGTAATATTTAACCTTCTTATATTGTTTCCCAATGTATGGTCAGGGTATGAGTTTGTGTGTTTTTTATGTATGATAGGGTTTCTTATGGATTTCCATCAACAAGTATAAAAGTTTAATGAATATTTTGGAGAAAGGAAGAGGAACATGGGATGTTCGGATGAGTTTCCCTACTCTAACGAATTCTACAAGTTTAATGAAAGTTTTTAGGGAGAAATAGATGAGCGTGGGATGCTTAGATGCATTTCTCCACCTTAATGATTTCGAAATGCTATATCAATTTTATATCACGATCTAATCATGAATATAGAAATGAGTTTTTAATTTGAGAAACTTACTAGGTCTAAATGATTTACTATAAAAATTTAATGGAGAACACCTAGAAAATAAATATGGTAAATACCTTTAAATTGAAGGAAAGGGTAGATAATATTGAAACAAGTGTTCATGGGTTTTCAAGGATTTTAGTAAAGTTTCCTGAGATGAAAATAAGTTACCGTGAGTTAAGTGCCGCAACAGTGAAAAGTGGGAACTACAGGGATGCTTGTAATAGAATAAAACAAGTGCCAACCAAATAGGGAACCAGATCCCACTAAAATGTTGAAAAGAAAATGAAGGACATTGTGAATAACAAAAAGGGAATGGGAACGAATTATATGGTGACACATGTAAGTACGTTATCAGACTTTTTAGACGTTGTCGGGTATGAGGCTTAGGTGGCAACCTGACTTTTTATAAATTAATTACACGTATAGGGTAGGAGGTAGTGATTCGCCAAAGGGCTCTAGAAACTTTCAGGACAAAGTAGAGTTGCATTTCAATTTGAGGGAAACATACCACATCGCAAATATGGAAGGAAGGAAAGGACTGAAATGCATCGCAATGTGTAGAGGCCATATTGCACCGTAATTTGGAAGGGAATACTTAAATAAGAAAGTGTACAATGCTCAGGATTTGGGGCAGAGTGGTATTGGGCCAAAGAAAAAAGTAAATGAAACCTAATAAAAAGCCAATTAAGTAGGACTCAAGGAGAGGCCAAGATAGCAAGGGAAAGGATTCCTACGTTAGAAATAGGTTTGGAAGGGCTATAGACGTCGGGTGGGGACGCTCACTCGAGTGTACACCTTGGGAAGTTGAAGAGAGGAACTCAACTTCCTGGGACTGGGATGGTAGTTCCAAATTAAACAAACATTTAAGCAGATGCACACCTTGGGAAGATGAGGGGAGGTATTCACGAATGCACACCTTAGGAAGGTGAAGAGAGGCTTTCAACCGCATCGGGGGCGTTGGATAGATAAAAGAATAACCTAAGAACGAGAATTTAAGGAGATTGCACTGAGGGAGCAGTTCAGGTTAAAGAATAAACTAAAGTGGAGAATGTAAACGGGCCGCATCAGGGGCGTAGTATTAGGTAGATTAGGGAATAATTTAAAAGTGGAAGCTAAGTAGTGGACTGCACCGGAGGAGTAGTAGCCAATGGGAACAATGGATTACAGAACAATCTAAGTATAGAAGTAAATGGGGACTGTGCCGATGGTGCATTAGTAAATGAGAATCGCTTAAGAACACATAAAGGCGCAATAGTAAAGGAGAATTGCTTGTGTTAGAACCACGACAGTTTCTTTTATGATGTTATGGGATAGTGAAGGTAAAACCATTATGTGCAGAGCACTCTGGTCTCATTATGTGTTTGTTTGGGATAAGTATTATTCACACCAGACTTTATGTCTAACTCATGTTTTTATTATCATTTTCCCTATAAACTCACGGGTGCTCATTTGAGTAGGCTGAGATTATGGGATAGGCAGGTTAATAATTGGTCCGCAGTAGAAGATCGAAGACAGAGCATGAGGCTTTGTTTGCAAATAAAGATGTTGTTTTCCGCTATATTTAAGGAGTTCAGGTTGCATCTTTATATGATGTCCTAACTCATACCATGTTATTTTCTATTGTTATTTGCCCGCTGCATGGGCATGACTTTGAGGGTTAATTTGATGTAAGATGTGTGTAATGAATATTAAAGATAATTTCTATGCAATGAATATATTAGCTGCTTTGTTTACTTAGTCTATTTTTTGAATATACTGAACTCACTTACGTCACTGAAAGATAATTCTAGTGATGATTACAGCATCATCAACGTTTATTTTCGAGTCTTAGTGTGGCGGATGTTACAATTGGTATCAGAGCGTAGGTTAGGGATACTTAAGTAAAATAGAGCTAGAAAAACAGGAGTAGTATCTAGAATAAAATGAACATCCAGGGGAGGTGACACATTAACATATCTATAACGTACTTGTATGTTGCTATATAGATATATAGGAAGATGTATCTATCCTTATATTGTTGTTTCACTCCCTTTCTATCTATTTCTAATAAAGGCCTGCTTAATAGAAGAAGCAAGATGGATCTGAGTAGTGGGCGAATTATGATAGGAGGGGCAGGTGTAAGAAGGGAGGCTGAAAGTACATAGACTAATGAAGGGAATGAGGAGAGAATTCCAAGGCATTAAGGGAGGAATCTGCACAACCAACAAATGAGGCAAGCATGAACGTGAATGTCTTATTTAAATAGTTCATGGCTCAGATGACGAGGAAAGCTAGATCGAAGGCTATTTAACCAAGGCCCGCAGGAGTTAGAGTGGATTTTACAAAGATGAACAAAGCCTATAGATGTCTGGGAGGGAAGGCATTCATAGGGAAGGAGCCTGTAGTTGAAGTACTAAATTGGCTAAGAAATTGTGAGCGCATATTTGGAGACTTAGGATTGAATGATGCGTAGAAGAGAAGGATGGCATTAAGACAATTGCAGAAAGATGCACATGATTAGTGGGAGACAGTAGTTGCTGAGACCCCAGAGGAGAAGATTACTTGGGAGCAATTTAAAAAGAGGTTTGAGGCTCAGTTCATATCAAAGTCTTAGGAGAATGTACTGTTATGGGAGTTTATCAATCTGAAGAAAGGTGATCTTATGGTGGAGGGGTACATCCAGAAGTTTAATTCCTTGGCTAAGTATGGCAGGGAGATCATCCATACTTTGATGAAGAAAGAATGATAAGTTTACCAAGGGCTTGAAGCAGGGTCTTGATTATAAGGTGATGTCTCATCTAACATCTCGTTTTGATCTTGTTGTTGACATGGCTAGAAGGTTTGATGGGATATACCACAAACAAAGGAGGGTAGAGGCGTGACCCAAAGCATAGCAAAAGAAGAAGTTTGCCCCATATATGAAAGGCATGAAGGGAGTTCCAAAGGGGAAGGGTAGAGCATTTGCTATCATAGAAGTTGCTTTCTTTAGCTGCGGTTATAAAGGACATTATGCTTCAAAGTGCCCTATGTCTAAGGACTCTGGCAAAATGAAGTGCTTCAAGTGTGACAAGATAGGACATCTGAAGAAGGACTACCTAGATCTTAGAGCAAAGGTTTATGCTTTAGAGGGACTAAGGGAAGGGCCGTCTACTAAGGAAAGAGGCAAGGGGAAAGTCTTAGAAGGTATGGCTTTGATTTATGGTATTTTAGTTAGGGTACTGTATGATACTGGTGTTATACATTCATTTATAGTTAAAGATTTGATTGGTAGATTTGGGTTAGAGTTGCCTATTTAGTCACTTCCATATGTGTAGCAAATCCGATAGGAGGGTATGCCACTCTTGGATTGAGATGCACTGACCTAGATATTGAGATTGGTGGGTGTATGTTTTTTTATGATCCTTATGTGTTTGACTTCCTAAGCTTTGGAGTTATTTTAGGGATGGACTGGTTGGAGAAGTATAGTGCAAGGGTGCACTGCGTTGAAAGGATAATTACTCTAAGTCATCAAGACTACAGGGATAGAGTGTATGTGGTCTTAGAGGAATGTAGGGTGAAAAGCAGAGGTGTTTTATTCACTTTGGCTTTGAAAGAAGAAGATCTTATATCGGTATGGGTAGTAAAGGAGTTTCGAGATGTGTTTGATCCAGTATGATCCAGTATTAGGGTTGCCACCCCCAAGAACGATGGAGTTTCAAATTGATTTACTACCAGGGACTCCATTTTGTCAAACCCTAAGTAGAATGCCTTCAAAGGAGATGGATGAGTTGAAGAAGCAATTGGCAGAGTTAGAAGGAGAGAACTTCATAAGGCCAAGCAGTTCACCTTGGGGAGAAGCATCGATCTTCGTAAAGAAGGATGATGAATAATAGGTATCCTTTGCCAAGAATTGATTATCTGTTTGATTAGCTTAGTGGAGCTAAGGTGTTTTCGCAGTTAGACTTGGCTAGAGGGCTCCATCAACCAAGGGTTGGGGAGAAAAGCATTCCATTGACTGTGTTCAAGACGAGGTAAGGTTCATATGAGTGGTTAGTAATGCCATTTGGGCTAACCAACACACCTGCGTTCTTTGTAGATTTGATGAACAGTATCTTCCAAGATAAGCTAGATAGATATGTGTTGGTGTTTATAGTTGACATCTTAGTGTACTCTAAGGATGAGGAGGAACACATAGTTCACCTAAGGCTTGTGCTGGAAACATTGAGATAGCACAAGTTGAAGGCGAAATTTTCTAAGTGCCATTTTTGGAGAAGGAAAGTGAAATTTTTAGGCCATATGATTTCGGGAGAAGGGTTTGCTATAGATCCTACAAAGGCTAATGCAGTAAATGGATGGAAGAGGCCTGAGACTGTGACGGAGGTGCAAAGTTTCATGAGATTGGCTGGCTATTCCCCGAGATTCAATAAGGACTTCTCTCGTGTAGCTGCACTAATGACGAGACTTGCTTGGAAGAGTGAGCAATTTGTTTGGACGCGGAAGTGTAAGAAGGCATTCTAGGAATTGAAGTATTAGCTGATGAGTGCATCGGTGTTAGTGACACTAGGAAGGAGTGATGGTATGACCGTATATACTGATGCATCAGGCTCGAGGTTAGGAGTAGTATTGATGCAAAAGGGCAAAGTAATTGCTTATGCATCTAGGCAGTTGCCACCCTGTGAAGTTCAGTATCCAACTCATGATTTGGAGTTAGCAGCGGTTGTCTTTGTATTGAAGATTTGGAGGCATTATCTCTTAGTGGAGAGGTTTGGGTTGTATACTGATCACTAGTCTTTAAGATATTTGTTCTATCAGACAGAGTTGAACACGAGGCATCAAAAGTGGTTAGAGTTCCTAGCATCGTATGGTTTTAGGATATAGTATATCCTAGGAAAATGCAATGAAGTAGCTGATGCCTTAAGCCGAAAACAACAGAATTGCATTTCGTCTATGATAGAGGAATGGACTGTATTGGAAACGTTGTCCATGTGTATTGTGCATTTTCAGCCCACTGCAGGTTCGAGCAGTAGTTCCGAAATATTATCATACTTGGAGTTAAGGCCTGTGCTGATAGAAAGGATTGTTGAACTGTAGAAGGACGATAAGTTTTACGCTGATACAACAAGGAACTTGGACTTAGGAATTGAGACAATAGAACTGAAAGGGTTCAGTGTTGATAGAGAAGGCAGACTGGTGTGAATGGAAGGTTGTATGTTCCAAGTGCAAAAAATCTGCAGAAGGATGTGTTGGACTAATGTCATCGTTTAAAGTTTACCATCATCCTGGAGTTACGAAGATGTATCAAGACATGAAGAGGAATTTCTTCTTGGTAGGGATGAAGAATGATGTGGGAGAGTACGTGAGAAGATATCTTACATTCCAGCAGGTGAAGGCGGAACATTAAAAGCCTAGTGGGCTCATGCAGCCTTTAGAGATTCTGGCGTGGAAATAAGATTCGGTCTATGGATTTCATAGATGGATTTCCAAAGTCAAGGGCAGGGAGTGAGAGCATATGGTTCATAGTTGATAGATTTACTAAGTGTGTCAATTTCATTCCAATGAAGGCTAAAATAACTACGTCGAATTTAGCAGAGATATATGATGGTAATAGTGAGATTGCATAGGGTGCCTAGCACTATTATTAGTGATCGAGATTCGCTATTTGCCAATGATTTCTGGTGCAGTTTGTAGAAGGTGTCAGGTACAGAGTTGCGCATGAGTACTGCTTACCATCCACGGACAGATGGGCAGAATGAGAGAGTAAACAAGGTCCTGAAAGACTTGCTGAGAGCTTGTATTTTAGACTTTGGTAGATCTTGGATTGGTAGAGTTTTCATACAACAACAGCTACCAGAGCAGCATTGCGATGACCCCATTTAAGTCGTCGTATGGAAGGCCTGTAAGTCGCCTAGAGTTTTGTTAGAGATAGGGGATAAGATTGTGTTAGGACCAGACGTGGTTAAAGATGCTACTAAGTAAGTAGAGCTGATCCAAACTAAGATGAAGGCGGCATAGTCTAGGAAAAAGAGCTATGCTGACACGAGGAGGAAAGAACTGGAGTTCGCAGTAGACAATTAGGTATTCGTGAAAGTTTCTTCGATGAGAGGCGTGATTTGCTTTGGGAAGGCTGGGAAGTTAGCACCCAGATATGTAGAATCATTTTTGATCGTAGGAAGAATTGGGAAGGTGGTGTATAAGGTACAACTAACTAGTGTTTTTGCATGGATTCATAATGTGTTTAACGTATCATATCTGCAGAAATGCATTAGGGATCCGGGCGCAGTAGTTAGTCAGCGTGCAGTAGAAGACCGGTCATAGAGCCGAATATGACCAATGTGCAAAGAGTGAGTAAGATAGTTGATCGGGATGAGAAGAGGCTTCAAAACAAGGTGGTGAAACTGTTATGTGTCAGGTGGAGCATAGATGGAGGGGGCTGCATGTGGAAAACAGAGGATAAGGTTGAGGGGACCTATCTAGAGTTGTTCGTTTCAGATTAGCAAATCAGCTATGTATTGAGTTGTATCATGGTAGACCATATATATGTATGAATATTATGGTTATTTGTCGTACTAGTAGATAACACAAGTACGTTTTATATATATGAATTGGGAATTCATGGGTATGCTTAGGGTAAGCATAGAATAGTTGGTAAATCACTACCGTGTTTTGATTGAATTTCGAAGGCGAAATTCCTTTAAGGGGGAAGGCTGTACCAACCCGTAATTTAAAATTCATTCAATTAACTAAATGAAAGGGTCGAGGTGGGCTAAAAAAGGAAAAGAGGGGTAATGAATTAATGAAAAGGAGTAAGAGGGCCCAAGTCCAAATTGTTGTGGGACAACAAGGATTGTTGTTTTTCATTCATTCTTTTCATTCTAATAAAAATAAAAAAATAATCTTGAGAGATACTTTAATGGTAGTGGCCTAAGGAGAGCAAATAAAGTAAAGATAAGCAGAACGTAAGCTAATGGGGAAGAAAGATTAAAGCAAGATATCTTAAAGATCTAGGTGAGTAATACTTAACTCTCTTATCCCGTTCCTTGATGAATGGTCTCTGTATGAGTTTGTGTGTTTTTATGTATGATGGATCTTCATATAAATTTTCATTAACAAGTGTAAGATTTAAATGAATGTTTTAGGGAAAGGAAGAGGAACATGGGATGTTCAAATGACTTTCCCTAATCTAATGATTTCTAGTAGTTTAATAAATGTTTTTAGGGAGAAATAGATGAACATGGGATGTTTAGATGCATTTCTCCAACTTAATGGTTTCAAAATGCTAAATGAGTTTTATATCAAGATCTAACCATGATTATAGAAATGGGTTTTAATTTGAGGAACTTACTGGGTCTAGATGATTTATTATAAATTTTTAGATAATAAATAAGGGAAATACCCTTAAATTGAAGGAAAGGGTAGAGAATATTAAAACAACCGTGCATGGGTTTTTTTGGATTTTATTAAAGTTTCCTAAGAGGAAAATAAGTTACTATGTGTTAAGTGCTGCGTCGGGAAAAGTAGGAACTACGGGGATGCTTGTAATATAATAAATTATAGAATAAAACAAGTGTCAAGTGAATAGGAACAGATCCCACTAATATACAAAAAAGAAAGTAATGGACATTATGAATACCAAAAAGGGAAATGGGAATGCATTGTATGGCAACACATGTAAATACGTTGTCAGACTTGATATACGTTGTCGAGTATGGCATTTAGGTGGTGACCTAACATTTTATAAAAGAGTTACACATACAGGGTAGGAGGTAGTGATTCGCCAAAGGGATACAAAAACTTTAAGAGAAAGTATAGTTGCGCCGCAATTTGTGGGAGACATACTGCACCGTAAAAACAGAAGAAAGGAAAGGACTGAACTACGCCGCAATTTGGATAGGAACACTTAATAAGAAAAGTGTACGTCGCTTAGGGTTTGGGGCAGGGTGGTACTATGCCAAGGAAAGAAGTAAATGAAACCTAATAAAAAGATAATTACGTAGGACTTGAGGAGAGGCTAGGATAGCAAGGGGAAGGATTCCTACGTTTGAAATAGGGTTTGAAGGGCTATTGATGCCGGGTATAGAAAGTCACTCGAATGCACATCTTGGGAAGGTGAGGAGTGGCATTAAACTTCCAAGGACTGCTGCGGTAGTTCCAAATTAACCAAATGTTTGAGCGAATGCACACCTTGAGAAGGTGAGGAGAGAAATTCATGATTGCACACCTTATGAAGGTGGGGAGAGGCATTCAACTGAGCCGAGGCACTTGGTAGATAAAAGAATAGCCTAGGAGGGAGAATTTAAGGAGACCGTGCTGGGGAGTAGTTTAGGTAAAAGAATAAACTAAAGTGGAGAATGTAAATGGACTGCGCCGTAGGCATAATATTAATTAGATTAGAGAATAATCTAAAAATGGAAGCTAAGTTAGGGATTGAGCCAGGGGTGCAGTAGCCAATGGGAAGAATATGTTACAGAATAATCTAAGTATAGAAGCAAATAGGGACTGTGCCGGAGGCGCAGTAGTAAGTGGGAATCACTTAACAACGTGTAACAGCATAATAGTAAAGGAGAACTACTTATGTCAGAACCACGCTAGTTTCTGTATGATATTTTGGGACAGTGAGAAGGAAACCCATTCTGTGCAGAGTAGTCTAGTCCCACTATGTGTTTGTTTGGGGTAAGTATTATTCACACCGGACTTTATGTCTGACCCATGTTTTTATTATTGTATTCCCCATAAACTCACGGATGCTCGTTTGAGTAGGATGAATTTATGGGATTTGTAGGTTAAATATAGGCACCGCAGTAGAAGATCGAAGATGGAGTAGGAGGCTTTGTTTGAAAATAAAGATGTTGTTTTTCGTTGTATTTCAGGAGTTCAGGTTGCATCTTCATTTGTTGTCCTAACTCCTACTATGTTATTTTGTATTGTTGTTTGACCCTGCTTGGGCACGACTTTGATGGTTAATGTTGATGTAAGATGTATGTAATGAATATTAAAGAGAATTTCTATGTAATAAAAAGATTTGCTACTCTGTTTACTTAGTCTGTTTATTTTTGAATATAATGAACTCACTTACATCGTTGGAAGATAATTCCAATGATTACTACAGCATCATCGGCAATCTTCGTTGAGTGAAGTGAGACATTTACAACGTGCTCAAAGGGTATTTTCCCTTTGCCCAGATTGACCAGCTGATAGATGGGACCGCAGGACATGAGTTGCTCTCTTTTATAGATGCTTATTCTGGTTATAATCAAATACCGATGTACGTTCCAGATCAGGAGCACACGAGTTTATAACTGATTTAGGATTGTTATCCCGCCTTTTGGCAAGGCCGTGACACCAAGAACTTGACTAGAAACCAATGACAGTTCATCTTAGAGATCGGTTATACGCAGGCTCACTATGGATATCGACGAATTTTGTCCGAGTCCGGATCGAGCTACAATTAACATGACACGACTAGCAAAGCTATGAAAGCCAATGTTCCAAATTTCAAGTCAATCGGAGCTCGTATGCTCAAGATATGATCGATGCAATTTTGAATTTGTTGAAGGCTTCTGTTCGCATCGCTTTTGTTCGCATCGATCCTGTTCGCATCGATCCTTTTCGCATCATTTCTGTTCGCATCGCTTCTGTTCACATCGATCTTGTTCGCATCGATCCTGTTCGCATCGCTTCTATTCACATCGATCCTGTTCGCATCGATGGATACGAATTGTAGTTGTTTTCCTTAACTTGCATCGATCATAACTCACAATATACAAGTCCAAATGCTACCAAATTTTCATAGGAGCTTGCGTACAACCTAAAGAATGTTTATGATCGATCTCGACTCGATTGGATAAAATATTGATCGATACGAAGTTCGTTCGTATCGATTACGAATCGAGTGCAAACAGCACGAGATCGATTGTGTGGGCCTACCCACGTAAGAGAAAAGGTCTCCCGAGATCTGAGCGAGATATTTGCAGCCTACGCCTATAAATAGCAGCCTAGAACCTACTAAAAAGGGACTTTTGGCCTCTCTACGCTAATATTATGCCGAAATGATTATCAAAATTCAGTTATACTATTGTAATCTTTTGTAAACAGCGAGTGAAATTCAATAAACATCAATCATTTCATAGTGGACGTAGGCAATTCGCGAAACCACTCTAAATCCGTGTGTTTCTGTGCATTTTCTTATATGTTTATTGATGTGTTTGTTAGATCTGCTTCATTTTACATTTATTTTCTTCATTTTATCTCTTCAAACACATCCGAAGAGTGTTGTGCCCAATTTTGGTACAAACAAGGATTATATTGCACCAAGTGATGCCGTTCGGTCTGAAGAATGAAGGAACCACATACCAAAGGTTGGTGAACTTTATATTCAAGAATCAGATCAAACGGACGATGAAAGTGTATATGGATAACATGCTTGTGAAGTCATGACTATGAAGCAACCATTTGGATGACCTTTTGAAGATGTTTGAAATACTACAGAAATATGGAATGAAGTTAAATCTATCAAAAAGTTCTTTTGGAGTTGCATCGGGAAATTGTTTTGGATTTATTGTGAACGTGAGGGGAATTGAGGCCAATTTGGAGCAGAATAATGCCTTAAGGAATGTGACTACCTCGACCACGAAAAAGAAGTTACAAAGCTTGAACAGGAAAATTTCCACATTAAGTCGGTTTATCTTAAAGGCAACAGATAAGTGTATACCGTTCTTTGATGTCCTCAATAAGGGAAAGAAGAATTTTTAATGGAGCAAGGAATGTTAGGATGTCTTCAAAGAATTACCGAGCCACATGGAAGCACCATTGGTTCTACCCAAACAGTTGGACGGAGATGACTTGTTTATCTATTTGGTAGTGTTTGCTCATGCACTAAGCATGACATTGGTTCCTGAGGAGGTGAGGATTCAGATGTCAGTTTATTACGTCGGCGAACGATTTACTAGAACTGAAAATACTACTCGTATTTGTAGAAACTTGCTTATTGCATTAAGGAAGTTGCGACCATATTTTTAGGCTCATTCGATTAACATACTTACAGATCAACCTTTGAAGCAGGTGTTATACTGACCCATGACTTTGAGAAGGTTGCTGAAGTGGAATATTGAACTAAGCCTATATGATATTACTTACCATCCGAGGAGGGAGATAAAAGGACGGACATTGGCTAACTTCATCGTCAAGTTTACCGCACGAGATGGTGAAGAGGAAGATGATGTAGTCACACTTTCTCACTGGAAGCTATTTGTGGATGGAGCTTTAAATGAGCACGATTCTAGGGCAGAAGCGGTGCTTGTGACTCTAAAAGTACGATCGATTTGCTATGTGTTGAAGCTGGAGTTTCCCGCAACGAACAACAAGGTAGAATGTGATGCGTTGATAATAGAACTTAGGATAGCAAAGGAACTGGGGTAAGGACGCTACATATATTTAGTGACTCCCAGTTGGTGGTTTTCCGGGTGAAATGGGAATTCCAAGCTAAGGTTGTAAGACTCGCCCCCACCTGATGAAGACCTTGGAACTATTGGACGATATAGAGCATTACATAATTACACGCATCCATAGAGAGGAGAATATGAAGGCCAATTCATTCGCTAAGTTAGCTAGTTCTAGAGATGTACAACTATTAAGATTAGCTCCAGTGGAGGTTTTATCGACTCCAAGTATCGACTAGATGGATGTTGACTGGATTTTTGAGGCCAAGGAGGAGAAGGAGTAATAAATGACTCAAATCAAGGATTATCTGCTTAAGAGAACTCTCCCAAGAGGAAATAACGAATGATGGAAACTCCTATGTAAGGTACTACAATTTGTAATTCAAGGAGGAGTGGTTTATAAGAAAGGATTCTCAACACCCAAGCTTTGGTGTGTAACCAAGGATGAGGCTAGGAAAATCCTCACGGACGTCCATGAGGGTAGCTATGGTGATCACACCAGGGGCATACATTGGCGGAGAAGTTACTTCACTATGGATACTTCTGGTTAACAATATAATGCAATGCCACTGAATACACTAAACAATGCAACCGATGCTAGAGGTTTGCAAAGATTTTGAGAGCCCCATCTACAGAACTTACACAAATAGTTAGCCCATGGCGATTTGTGGTTTGGGGAATTGATATAATCAGTGTGCTATCGATGTCGAAAGGAGGAGCTAAATACGCGATTGCTGCGGTGGATAACTTCACAAAGTGGGTAGAAGCGGAACCACTCGTCACGATCATAATGAAAAAGATGATCAACTTTGTAACAAGAAATATTATCTGTAGATTTGGAATACCTTAGAAGATTATAACAGTTAATGGAGCTTAGTTCAAAGTACCGAGTTCAAGGATTTCTACAACCGGTTCAATCAAGAAAAGCTTTTCGGCAGTAGCACACCCATAGGTGAATGGATAGCTAGGCAGTAAATAAAATCAACAAGTCTATCTTCAGGAAACAATTAAAGCTAAGGGCAACTGGGTTGATGAGCTTCTACTAGCATTGTGGGCTTATAGGAAGACTCACAAGTCCGCAATTAAATATAGACTATTCACTTTGGCCTAGGAATCATAGTTCATGATCTCGATTGAACTGAAAGTCCCTTCTAACCGAAAAAACATTATGACCCTAAGGTTAATGAGGAACTCTTACTTGAATCCCTTGATTTAATTGGTGAAAAACGAGAAGAGGTGGAATTAAGGGTAGTTGCTCGCTTGAAAAGAGTAGCATGGCATTTCAACACCAAGGTCCGTAACTGTAACTTAGAGGTAGGGGATCTCATTTTGAATTAGGTTCTCCGGGTACGAAGGCACTTGGTCTGAATTGGGAAGGAATATCGACTTGTTATGATGCTATTTTACTTAGTTTCATTTAATTTATTTTTTGGTAAATAAGCCATACATGAATTCTAGGGGTAATTTAATAAGGCAAGACTTGCTACATTTTTTGTTTATGAATAAAAGTTAGCTTCTTGAACCAATGGAATTGTGATCTTATAAGCAAAAACTTATACTACGTGATTAACAACACAATCAGGTACCCAGAGATATGTGTCGTCTCCTTTAGCTCGGGATCAGAGTAAAGGAGTAAAATCATAAGGGTCAATTAGATAATTCAACCCTATCCCTATAGTTTCGACTATTGCCTGGAAATAGGAGAGGACTGTAAGGAATATCCCGAATTGGGTAGCTAAAAATGCCAGTTTTTGGAGAAAGAAAATGGTGTGCGGATAAAAATTTGATGACCACACGATAGTGGTCTAGCAGGATTTGCTAGGCCGAGGATCAAGGTTTTAAATCTCCCCGAGATCAGCCGAGATGAAAATCCGAGATATTAGCCAAAATCCGAGATTTGGCAGCTTGGTTAGTTATAAGTCTTTTAAATATCGCCCGAGACAGCCGAGATATTTGCCCGAGATATTGGCCAAAATCCGAGATTTGAAACCTTGCCGAGGATAAGCGAGGACGATCAATGGGTACTCTCAGTCAACACCCAGAGATAGGTGAGAGTGAGAATGGATGCCGATAGATAGGCATCCAAAGGCACAAGTTCTTGGATATATGAACTAGTACATAATCAAGATTTTCATGACCGCACTTGACCTAGCAAGAGATGCTCGGCCTAGGATAAGTGAGGATAGTTGATGAATGCTTCAATCAACGCTAGAAACAGGCGAAGTTGAAAGTCAAAACTCGAAGATATATGCCACTAGATTCCTCCGATCCAAGATCAGGATCGGGAGAGTGAAATTAGGATGGGAGCAATTGGATAATGCCCCGACACTATTAACCTTCAACTGATGCTCGAAGGCAGGCCAGCCAAGGAATGATGCCAAGATTCTAGCATTCAAAACACTAAGTCCTAGAGATCAGACTCGGGATGTAATAGAATTACAAGGGTAAGATCACACTCACGTCATAGTGGGACATGCTTGGCCAGGGTTGAGTAGTGGAATACCATGGAAAACGTCGATCATGCCTAGTTATTGGTGAGATCGAAGATGTCAAAAAACGAACGTCTAAATTGATGTTCCCTAGAGATACGAAAAAGCGCGAGGCTCGAACTATTATTTCACTTGCCAATGGTCAAGGAAAAACTTAGCCCAGAATAAACAGGAATAATTGCGGAGTTGGTTAAGTAATAGTTTTGTTTAGCCAAATGGAAATACTTTTGCAATAATAAATAGAGCTGAATAATGGAATATAACTAATGAAATTACAAGAGTTTTACTTATATGTACATACTTACAGTAAGTAAAAGCATTTCACAGACACAGGCATATATAATATGGATAAATTGCAAAACAAATAGTTGTATTATACATGCAGGCAATTGTATATTGGCAGAAATAGTATATATAAAGTGTAGAATGTAAACAGAACAGAGATAAAATGAAAGAATAGTCTTTAATTACATATAAACATTATATACAATGGATGTGGGGACCGGCCCTACACAAGCATGACCTATGTACAACAATTTAGAAAAACAAAAACTACAACCCAAAAGGAGACAAATGGAGGTTGTCTCATTGTCACTAATTTCTTCTTTTTTCGAGCCTTACTGCTTGAGCCATCGCGAGGCCTTTTCTAGCCCTTCTCACCCTAGGATGTACTACCTTCAGAAAGGGTGGTGTTGCCTTCAATGGCAATGGTGGCAGGATCTTCAAGACTGTCAACAAGGGGCTCAGTGTTCTCTGCAGTAGCACCAGTGATGCTGCCTTCGAAGGCCTGATGTAATAGGAAGGACTCTAGAAGAAGGTTTTGACTCCTAAAACCCACAGGTTTCTCAAACCTTGGAATGGAATGGATTCGATCGGGCCCGAGGCACTGGTGATGTTAATATCTTCCCCTAAGGACTGGGAAGTGTCGTCCAATTCCTCTAAAGCTACAATTCTCTCTGAATCGGGACCAAGAATGGAACTGGAGGGAAGGCTTGGAGCAACCGGTCTTGTAGTTATGGAGGTTGATTTAGTGGTAATTGTAGTAGGACCCGAACCTTGAGTAATTGGCGGCGGAGGGGGTGGAAGAGAAGGATGACCTACAAGGTTGCAAACAGAGTGGTAATGGTTAGTGGTGGACTCAGGCAAGAACATGAGTTTCTCCAACACCAGAGAGACTAAGGATATACCTTCATCAGACGGTCTCTCCTTAGCAGGAGACGTAGTAATCTCACCCTCTTTTGGAGCTGATGGAATAGGTTGGGAGATGGACAATAGAATATATGGCTCGTCAAGAATAATAGCCACGGAAGCTAGAACAACTTGGGTGGCCTCGGAGCTGGCCCCCTCAGATATCGAGATCTTTGTCACAAGCTCTTCGGTCTTTGAAGATGACGATTCTGTGTGGAACGATACACTTGGGTCGGCAGGAGCTTCAGCAGTGGCAACATCTTCTATGCAAAGGATATCTTTTCCTTATTCAATTTTCTTTATGTCTTCAACGTCGATGTACTTAGCATTTAACTCATCTTCGGTGAGGCCTTCACCAAGCACTCCTACACATCGTAGTACCTCTTTCCAGGCATCGGCAACAGCAATGACACATGCGCTTCCCAACCACTTCAAGTTCTTATATTGGATGACATTAGCAAAGAACTATTGTAGGGTAGTGTATAATTCTTCCCTCTCCTTGACCCTCTGCTCTATTAGCTCATCCAGATCATGCACAACTATAGTATAGTCGATGTAGGCCTCTAGTCTCTCTGTTTCACCAGGAGAAATTCGGATTCAAAGCCTCTCTTGATTAGTACGAAGCTCTTGGATTTCGCCTGCTTGGTCCTTGATAGTTTTATCTTTTTCAAAGATGGCTAGGTCCTTGGATGTTAGCTGCATTTTTAGAGCGACGTTGTCTTCGTGAGCAGTCTTTATGTTATTCTTCATCACGATCTCACCCTGGTTATGAGTTTTCTCTATCTTTGGTACCAGGTCTTTGGCCTTTTTTCTTGGATTCCAAAGATGTACCTCTTTCCTTTTCCACCTTCTACAAGTCCCTTTTGTAGCCTTCTATGAGACCGTCATAGGAATTTTTCTCAGATTCAAATGATTGGATGTTCATTGGATTGATTCGGTTGACATTAGAAAGGGAAAAGGAGAGTTTCTTCCATTCATAACCTAGTCAAGGAGATTTTGGATACTTCTGTATAGACGGTTCACCTCCTCTTTTGGAATGTCTATGATTTCACGGTCGAACATGACCCCAGTCAAGCAATGTTCTGGGAAGGCATATTGCATGCGGCTTGACGGGCCTGGCGGAGGAGCTCGACAAAAATTACCCTTTTGGATTGTGGGGATGCGGAAACTATGGGGTAAAAGGAAATGATGCCGGAGTTTTCTACGGTAGAGAAAGCTGTGGTTGAGATCGAGGTGGAGCAACACCGGAGGAGGAGCCACATCGGTCATGTGAATCTTTATGCCTTTTCCCTAGTCATAGGATCCTATTTCATCTACCTGTCTTTTCTTTCTATCCCTCTCGATCTGGCTGTCTTTTTCCACCTCTAACTCTCTTTCTTTCCTTCGAGACCTCTTTTCATCTGTTTCTCGCTTCCTGCGATAGGTGGAGTGAGGCAGATATAGATCAGGAGGGCGTTTCCTTTCTTCAGAAATGCCATGATGAAGATAACTGAATATGTCTCTGCCCACTGTATGAGAAATGAAAGAAGGGAACATATCACTTTAGAACATTGGAATGTAAGCGAATGTAAGGAATGTATGTTCATGATCTTAGGAGTGTGTGTAGTGCCAAAGTCCCCTAAGTACTCTACGGACCAAGTTCGGAGGGAAATAAGGATGGAGTCTTGCCTCCTTTAGTGAGGATGCGCTCAAACGGGAAAAAGAAGCCCGAAGAGCCCTCCTTATGGAGAACAACAATTGGAATATCAAAGTCACTCATGGAGCCAAAAATATCTTCGGAAGAACCGATCGAAGGAGTCGCCGCTATTGGCATCGTGCTAGGTTCTGCAGTCTGTTCGGAAGTTTTGATGATTATTTGCTTTGGGTGCGAGGAGTCAAGAAGTTCGGTGTCTTCTGGAGACTTCTCTCTATACCACTCATCTCCTCCTTGGTCAAAGTCATCGTCATCATTGCCTCCTTCAGTGCCATTATCCTCTTCATTTTCCTCTTCCACTTCTTCTCTCTTATCTCTTTCTTTATGGATGGTTCCCATTTTGGCTCTCTCTTATCCTTCCATTGGTACTTTCCCCACAATATGCATTTCTATGGCTCTATCAATTGGTTCATCAACGTTCGCTGTACCGGATGGGCCTTTGACTTCCCCTTGAATATCATCGTCGAAGCTAGAAGTGGAGGTAGAAGACCTAGTTGGTTTCTTAGAACTACTTGGAGGTGGGAAGACAAAGCATTCAGGGGGTAGGAGATTGCATCGACGATGGTTCTCATTCGTTAGAAGATAAGCGGTGGTGCGTTGTCTCTTCATTTTTGTCTTGAGCAAGGATATCTATGAAGAAAGTGGATAGTAAGTTAAACACTTAAACGATGAACAACACGGAGAAAAATGGAAAGGAAAGAAACCTTAATTTCAAAAAGCCATAGCTTGTTGAAATCGTATGAGAATCGAACCAAGAAATTTTTGTTCATGAAGTGCGAATATTTGGTGTGGAGTGCTTCAATGACCATATAAGAAGGAGATTCCCTCCTTCTCCATTGTTTAAAGCTTAGGACATAAGTTAGTTCTCTAAAGGTGGGAGGTCATTGGAATTGGTTCGTAATAGCATGTATAGGAAGCTTGGCAAGGTATATCTATTGAGATGGATTTGGGTTGGAGCAAGCCTGAGGCCTTAGAGGAACATACATAGATATGGATTGAAAGGCGGCACATCGTCGCCTAACCATATATATCTATTGCAAGCTGTATAGCCCAATGGAGAATTGTGTGCCCGTTGATTTTGTGTTAGGGGCATGACATCACCTTCAGGACTCCTGTGTTGTCAATATATGGTCCTGAGAGATTTTGAGGTTAGAATTGTTGGCATCTGTTTGAGAGGATCATCCAGAATTCTTAAACCGAAATGTTTATTTAAAGGAGGAGGCTGATCTTGGATTTGTTCTGCTGGTATTATCATCCTCTGTAACTCAGTAGTAATTGAGCACCTAGGTCCAGAAGGTATGGAAGTCGAAGCTTGAACTGTTGTAGACCCGACTTCAAGAGGAGTAGAAGGCTCGGTGCCAACGGTAAACCAAGGAGAATGACGTGTCATTCTAAATAGGAAAACTTGATGTTCAACATGGTCAGGTATGTTTTATTTCAAAATTTTATTTAAATGTGAACTCATGTGATTTCCACCCAGAATGCAACAGATGTCGATGTATGTTGACCAATCAAATTCTGAACATTGACCGTTGTAATTAAAAGTGTCAATCTATATAGTGGGAGTCTTGTGTCCCGTACATGACGAATGGACCATTATATTTAGATAGCCCACTTGTGCTGGAAAACGAGCCATACCGCACAATAGAATTGTGCATTAGATTTTACCCGTTATTGTCAGATAATCTATAATGGAACCGTTGTCCATAGCGATGTGGAGGTTTCTTATACAGGAACATAGAAAGTGCAATCATTGAACATGTTATGCAATGGAATTAATTGAACAACATAGTGCTTTCAACGCGACTGTTCTTTGAAAAAGAACCATCTCGTTAGGATTTTAAGCTATGCTTTGTGATCAAGCAAGCTTGGAAAAGGAATGTCAAGGCCCCTTGAAATGTGCATAGGCCTGAATTTCTAGCAGAGGAGAAAAACATGAAGCAAAGTCGAGAAAGGCCCGACGCAGACCCTAGGAATGAATAGAGTAATCATAATTTGAATGGTGGCAAAGCCAACTTCGGTTTAGGCCTAGGATTCCTTAGGAAATACTTCTAGTTATGCTCGGGCATGCCTTTGTTAAATTAATCTGTTCAAATTGATCAAGAAATGAAACATAGGCCAACCATAAAGTTTAGGCCCTTAACTAATCGCTGGCCGTTGGAAATAATCGACCATCATTAAAGGCGACCCCACGAGCGTCGCCATGGCTGAGGCTCAAATTTCCACCATCCTAGATGAAATCAGATCTATTTGACTCGAAGAGATCGAGCATGATCTTCTTGGAGTATTCGACGGTGATTGAACTGGTAATCCAAAAGAGGCAGAGGCTTTGAGAAGGCCTCGACGATCTGGTGGAGTCATCAATGAGTAGTTCGAGGCAAGCAGATTTGGTTGCAGGAGTTCGACATTGGTCAAAAAAACTTGAAGGTAGATGGAAATGTGAAACGCGGAAGGAAATAAACTAAGTATTCAGCTTATATATGGTTACCCAAATAACCAGCCAAACAACTCGGTAGTATGGACATCAATTTTGGACTCAAATCTAAAAGAAAGAGAAAAGGAAAGCGGCACATACCTGATTAATGCTTGGAACGATTTCTACAGTCTAGATCTTGTCCTTAGCATGGAAAATGGAATTTCTACTATATAAAGCAATCGAATGGATATCCGCGAAATATCAACAACACTTTGAACTCTCGGATAACCAACATACTTGTTTAGATAATGGTATACGCTTATCTTGTTCCAAAGCATGCTTTGTTTTGAATAAAAGAGTACTTTAGGGGCACGTGTTATCTATATTTGGACTATTCCGCTTTCAAATGAATCTAGACGTCAGGATAAAGACGAAATGATTCAAGGACTTGGGAATATGCTTCGAAGGGCAATGGAAGTGATCTTAAGAGATTGGAGAACTATTGGATTCAAGGAGATAGGTTGGTGCCGACCACTTTTAGGTCAGCACCGACCACATTTTGTGCACCCTTTTGGCTTCCAAAGTTATGGCTTACAAACTACTTGCAAAATTGATCGTTTTGTAGCCTATTTCTCAAGGTTGTAGGTGAACAACTCCTAGGAAGCTCTAAAGGAAAGAAAACAAGTACTAGGGATACTAGGACCTCTCAGAAACAACATAATTTCTAAATAAAAATGCTCGAAACTTGATGGATCGAAGATAGACCAAAGGAAGGAAGATGGCACTCCTTGCCATCAAGGAATTAGATCGATACCGATCACTTTTGTTTGGTACGGAGATGATTATCTTGCTCTGGGGACTCCGTCTTCCTCTCTTACATTCTCGAATCTAAATTTAGACCCGGTATATCGAGATTGGATGATTCTGTTGGACGATTTATCTATAAATACAAGGCTTAAAGCATTTGGAAAAGGAGTTTTGGCACTTGCTTTCTTCATCTTCTCTCTTTACACAACCACAGTCACAAAGGCAGTTACCTTTTGCTTTTTTAGGCTATTAGAATTGAAAATCCTTTCTACTTGTGACTAAAACCATAAGCAACAACATTACAGTAGACGTAGGCCTCAGATTTGCCGAACCACTATAAAAATTTCTTTATGTTCTTACTTCTATTTGCTAGGTCTCTCCATTTCAGTTCGTTTTTGGGTGTTGTGCCATTTTCCGACTCAACAATAGTTATACACATATACCTTATATATGTATTGTATTATTTATTAATTAACATTTAATTAGTTTATTTAATTATTATTTTTTAATTAATTATAGTTAATTTCAAAAATATATATTACCTTGCATCTTTAAATAATTTGCATATATCTATATATATGTTATTTAATTTAATTAAATAACTTTTAATTAATTATTCAATTTATTAATCCAATTAATAACTAATAATTTTCAAAAATAATTATTTTATTTTCAGATCAATTTTGAAAATTACTTTATAACATTTGTAAAATCATTATTTATTTTAAATTTAACCTTTAAATTTTAAAATATTATTTTCTTTAAATTTTTATTTTTATTTCAAACCAGTTTTTGAAAATTAGCCCAAGGCCCAAATCAATTTAGGTCTTTATATGAGGATAACTTTTGGGCTTACTTAATCCAGTCGAGCTAGGCCGGTAGGTAGGTAGGGAAGAGTACTTGATTACCCAAACTCAATCTTTGACACTACTTTTCTAGACACCTTACTATATGGTAGGCTTTAATAAGTTAGCCAAAATACTGTTAATTTAGACCGCCTAGGCAACCTAACTCTAATACTATTGTTGGAACTGGGCTAGCATGCATTAGGGTAAGTTGGTAAATTTCAAAAAATTTATTCCATTTGGATCTTACTGTGCCTATGAAGTCTAAATTTATTTCGAATAAAATCAATATTTTATTTAATTTATAATAAAGTATTATTATATTATTGCTATATATAATGTAGTATAATATGTGTATCGTATACACATATATGTGTACGTGCACATGCAATATAAATGGTGTACATGGTTTGACATGCTCTGTATAAGTATAGTGATTTACGTCGCAATAGATATGTTAGGCCCTTGATATACATGTGTGCTATTTAATATGTGTGTATAATTATATATATATATATATATCATAAACTAATATTTGTAAAATACACACATAGACACAAACTGATATATATATATATATATATATATATGTATGTATGTATGTATGTAAATACATATATAGACGCATACATATACATATACATACATACATACATACATACATACATATATATATTGTGTGTGTATAGATAATATTATGACATAAGGTAGTTCGTGTATTTAATATAAATAACTATAAGTTCAAACACAAATTTAAAATTTAAATTCTGAATCTTAGATTTTTTCTAGCTAATATCTAGTAAATTCAAATTTAAACTAACGAATTAAATTAAAAATCATATATATATATATTGAAACCTAGAAAAATATAATTATATATATGTATGTAATTATATATATATGCACATAGAAGTAATTTAAGAATTATATAATATATATATGTAAATAAATAATTAAAATATATGTACATTAGTGTGTATATGTATATACCTTTGGGCAATAATAATTTTTTTTTACTTAAATCTTACAATTTAAAAGTTGTTTTTATTCTGATTTTCGTACAAAAATCATTAAATCTAAAGAATTTAATTACCTTTTAAAAGCTTAAACAAACATTTTTTACTAAATATAAATTTACATATTACATATATTTTATAGATATATAAATATTATAAAAGTTATCTTTTATATTTAAGACAAATTGTATGAAATATATATATATATATGTATGTATGTATGTATTATGTATAATTCAATTTTTTTTCCCAACATATTATGTGTACATATTGATAAAATTTATATGTAAATATACATGTATTTTAAAATAAACAAGTTTAAATACTATTTTTTTTAATTATTTGCGAAATTAAAATATGCAAAAAAATTCATTGCCAAATGATATATGTACAAAAATATTTAACATACATTTATATAATCATATTCATCCAATGATAACGGCACAAGCATATATGAATTCGTGATAATATACACATAAATAAAACTATATGATGATATAATAGATAATATACAAATGATACAAATTGGACTGTTACTTTGTCTAAAGCCTAGATGAAATACCTTGAGATGTTAAATCTATTCGCTCCTTGAATCAGTCTCCAAGCCTTCAAATAGAGCTACCAATCTGAGCATCGATCTTTGAATATGATTTAATTTGTGTATTTAGAAGCTTGAAAATGAGGAAGAGGGCTAGTATAGGGGTCGGCCAATCAAGTCTTAGGAGGAGTAAAAGAAAGATTGAAATAAAGTCGGGCTAGAGATGAATATATAGAGAGATACTAAGGAGCAAAAAGAGGATTCGGATCCACCATTTTCTATTACCATTTCATCTCCTTTTGAATCAAAATTCAAGCCACTTTGCTCCCTCTTATGGTTGGCTATAAAAGCCCCTATTTGGGCCTCCTAAATGCTTTAAGCCCAATCAAATAAATATGCATATAAATCCAATTCAAATGCATATCGATATCGTATATCGATATGTGTGTCTATAACTATTATACACACACTATTTAATATTGATCAATGCAAATTAAAAAAAAATTATATTTAATATTTCATAAATATTAATTAATTTGTAATAATTTACAACTAATTAAATTAGGTGGTAGTAGGAATATTCACTATTTTGGTTGTGTGACTTTTAGGTGTAAATTCGGTTAGCGATGAATATCAAACACTTAACATTCATATGTCACTTAGCATGTAGTCTGACATTATAGCCAAATTTATTGCTTACATAGTTTCAGTAAAATCCAATTTACTTTATTTTAGTATTACCTAGTAGTGACAATTATTTACACCAATTCTTTTTGTCAAAATTGTATCACATTAGGACTTATGGTATTTGGTAATGGTTGAAGTTCCAATATTGTCCATATTCAACTATATAGTCCAAACACATAGTCCTTGGTTCAATAATAACAATTACTATTAACCGAACTGCTTTGTCTAAAGACTTTGACTTTGGGTTGACTTCAGCTGACTATGATACTAACCTCATATAATCGAGGAGTAGAATTCTCTCTTGAATAGTGTCTCACTTCCAATGCTTCCACTTGACCCAACTATAGTCTTTTGATGGACATAATGCCATGTCTTAACTACAATCAAAGTGAAGTTTCCACATTGAAGCTCAACAGTATTCTAAGGTCGAGGGAATTGTTAATATTGTCACATCGATATTCTCTATTTGACCTTAGTTAAATTAACCAACAGAAAACTATTTATTGAGTTGTTACATAGGTATCCAATAACTATTAGTATGTAACTTGTTGGTGTCCCCAACAACCATGAGTAATACACTACCTAAATTTGGAGAGCGTTACGTACTCTACTCTTAATGGATGTATCGATATCCAGTCGTGATACATCTTGATTAGGAATATTTTAAATGGTACATATGTTTTATTTTGATAAATCACTCATGATTACAATACATTGTAACTCCTATCACAAAACATACCATTTATGATTTTCTATTAAATATAATTTTAACTAAATTAATTAATATAACACATTATATCAAGTATATAATAGTAAGAAAATACCTTTTAGTTCGAACAATATTGATTATCAAGTTAGATATATATAACATTTACATAATTTCCCCTAGCGCGCACCCTTAACTATATTAGTACCGACCACAATCAAGTCGTTACCAAATTGATCCCCAATGCTAGAAATGAAGTGAAAGTTGAAGTCTTGGACTTGTCCAATAGTGAGGATGATCTACGGGGTACTACTAATGATATATGACATGCAACTGGTACACAGACTACTATTGTCCATACCAATGCCACAGAACCAGTGTGACATCAGAGAGGATCTAGATGAATGGCTCTCTTAGAGATAGGGTAGTATCGACATCATGCTACGAACCGTGAGCATTTAAAGAGTTAAATACTCGGGGTTGTGTCTGATGTTCGCCGTCCATCTGCCAAAACTAGCTAGGAGTACATAGCAGATATGATAAAGAGGTTACTAAATGAGAATCAATGTAGAAGCAATGATGAGTAGGGTTCATTGCCTAGTCAGACCCCATTCACTAATAACATCCTAAAGGAAAGTTATTTGAAGAAGTTTGTAATGCCAATGATTTCATCTTATGATGGAACGACTGATCGAAGACAACATCTTCTAAATTATGGATGGCACATGGATAGTGTTCGTGCTACCGATGTTGTAAGATGTAGGTGCTTTCCTATATTTTTAGATGGTTTGGCGACAATTGGTGGAGTTTAGGCTCTTGCTAAGGTCAATATCATCTTTTTACCAATTAGCAAAGAAATTCATGAAGCAGTTTAGGCTCCACGCAGCTCGATCGAAGGATATGATTTCCTTGTCGAACGTCCATCAGAACCCCGATTATATTTTGAAAACCTTTTTAACAAGATTCAATGTTGCAGTAATAGAAGTAAACAATCTCGGAGAGGATATTGATTTAATGGCATTGATTGGTGGAGTTTATCCTAGAACTGATTTTGGTAGATGCTGAAGAGAAATTAACCGACTACCATGGAGGAGTTTTATCGAAAGGAGTCCCAATTTCTACACGTGGAAGAGGTAGATTTGACCATTGATTTGGCTAAAGACGGTCAGGGTGAAACGAATGTTGTGATGCAAAGCGAAGTTGCTATCAAATAGAGTGGTGATAACATTGGGAACATTGATGTCAATGTCAGAAATAATAACACTAAAAAAACCAAGGTGCTGGTAGGAAGAAAGAAGACAAAGAACATGATGTATATGAGACTAGGAGATTACACTCCCTTGAATGATTTTTTTAGAACATCTACTTTGTTATGCAAGGTACCGAGAATTACAAGAAGCTATCTTGGAGGGAGGCTACTAAACAGAAAAGCATTTAGGGAAGTATTATCACTTCCGTGAGACCAGTGGGCATAATACCAATGAACGACGACACTAAGGAATGTGATTGAGGATTTAATAAGAAAGAAAATGTTGCAGTAGTATATGACGAATCTGCAGGCTAGCGAACAAACGAATGATAGACCCCAAGGGCAGATCGCCCGTAAGGATCAAGTTGGCTCTAGCGAAGAATGACCAAGATAGCCTAAGAAGAGATTGTGATCAATACTATATTTGAGGGACCTCATCTGATAGAGAAAAACTAGAACATGATGGAAAGCTATGGCAGCTCGTTCAGGCATGTTCCTCAAGAAACGTGCTTTGCCATAGAGGATGGGACTCCAACGAAGTAACAGAGGATGATGAATGTTAACGTTGTTTTTAGGAGTAGAGATGAAAACAGGGTGAAATCACCAATGCTTGACCTCACAACAGTTATGACCATTGTTAGGCCAGCAACAAAGCACTGGTCCCCATTGATTGTGGGAGCTCGATTAATATTTTATTTAAGAAAACTTTTGATCAAATTAAAATCGACGAGAAGGATCTGATGCCTTGTTAATTTTGTATTCTAGGATTTACTGAACAGACTAAAGAGCATGTTGGTTGTATAGATTTGTCCTTAGAATTGGGTGAAGGAGACCGCAAAATAGTACGGGTGTAGATATTTGTTGTGGTTGAAGAATATTCGGTCTATAATGCTTTCTTTGGCTGACCAGCCCTTGCTAATTTTAGGATAGCAATTGAACTGTGGTAATTGAGGATGAAGTTCTCCACCAGGAATGGAGTAAGGGCTATCCAAGGTGACCAAAGTACTAGTTTCTAATGCTATATCGCAAAGCTCAGAGAAATGAAGTGACGTGAGAAAGGAATGAATGTAGATAAGATTCTCTACAACAAGGCTCATGATGCATAGCAACCGTTGTTTAGCACCTGGCTCGGGCCCCATAGAAAGTTATACAAGCCTATGTACCCATGGAAAGAGCCAGAGAATGTGAGGGCAGTGCCAGTGGAGCTAACAATCAACATCACGATCAATAATGACGATCCCAAATGGGGTCTCATGATTGGATCTCAACTCAACATAAAAATGAGAAAGAAATCGATAGGGTATCTCTGGGAAAATTTGATGTGTTTGCTTGGATGCATTCTGAAATATATGGAATTTCATTAGAGATAGTTTGTCATGCATTGAATGTGGACTCAAGATACCCTCCTATGAAGTAAAAAATATGCAGCACAGACCCAGAAGGATCTGCTATGTTGAAAGAAGAAGCAGATAAGCTGAAGGCAGATGGCTTCATCTACGATGCCTTGTACCCAAATGGGTATCAAATTTCATGTTTGTCAAAAAGGAAAATGGGAAGTGGTGGACATGCATTGACTATTCAAACTTGAATAAAGCATGCTCGAAAGTTAACTTCCCATCGCTAAGAATCGACCAACTTGTTGATGGAACACCCGAACATGAAATGTTATCCTTTAAGGATGAATACTATGACCACAACCAGATAGCAATGCGCGTTCCAAATTAGGAGCATTCAAGTTTCATAATCGGTTTGGGGATGTATTGTTACCAATTGGTGTCATTCGGTTTGAAGAATGCTGGAGCTACTTACCAGCGACTGGTAAATAAGATGTTTAAAGATCAAATCAGATGGACAATGGAGGTCTATGTGGATGATATGCTTGTGAAGTCACAACTGGATCACATGGATGTTCTCTTAGAAATGTTTGATGTGCTTCAGAAGTATGTAATGAAGCTTAATTCACTGAAATGTTCTTTCGAAGCTGCATCATGCAAGTTCTTAGGTTTCATTGTAAACTTAAAGGGCATCGAAGCTAACCCGAAGTAGGTTAAAGAAATGAAAGAGGTTATTGCCCCAAAGACAAGGAGGGAAATGCAGATCTTGAACGGGAAGGTCACAACATAGTAGACTCATCTCGAAGGTAATCGATAAGTACATACCATTCTTCGACACCCTTAAGAAGGAAAAAAGGAAAGTTTAACTGAACGAAAGAAGTTCATGATGCTTTTTGGAATTTTCTAGAACACATGGAGAGACCACTAGTGCTGTTGAAGCCTTTGGAAGGGAATGATTTGTTCGTTTACTTAGCAGTCTCTGCTCACGCAATAAGTGTAGCTTTTGTGTGTAAGGAGAAAAAATCCAAAGGCTAGTGTTTTATATTAGTTAATGGTTTATTTGAGCAGAGAAGAAATATCCAAAACTAGAAAAGATAGTGCCTTGTTTATTGATTGCATCAAAGAATTTGCAGCCTTACTTCCAGGCTCATCGGATAATGGTGCTTGCCGACCAACCATTAGGGTAGGTGCTACATTGGCCTAAAATCTTAAGAAGATTAATAAAATGGAATATAGAATTAATCCAATATGATACAACTTACCATCCTAGGAAAGTGATCTAAGGACAAGCATTGGCAGACTTCATTGCTGAGTGCACCATCGGGGATAAAGAAGTGGAAGAAGATTTTGTCCAATTAAATGGAAATAATATATAGATGGAGCCTCTAATGGACATGATTCTAGGGCATGATTGATTCTTGTAACCCCAGAATGGTAGAGGATATGATATGCTTTAAGGCTAGAGTTCCCAATGATACATAACAAAGTCGAATATGAAACACTAATTCCAGACTCAAGATAATAAGGGAACGGGAGTCAAGAACTGCATATATTCAATGACTCACAATTGGTGGTTTGTCAAATGAAATGGAAATTCTGGCTAAGGGAGCAAGATTTTCCCTTATCTGACCAAAGCTTTGGAACTGCTAAATGACATTGAGCACTATATGGTATCACACATCCCCAAGGATAAAAATATGAAAGCTAATTCAACGGCCAAACTGACTAGCACTGGAGATGCGCAGCTCTTGGGACTCTTTTCAGTAAAGTTTTGTTGGCTCCAAGTATCGATGAGATGGATGTTGATTGGATCTTAGAGGCCAAGGAGGAAAAGGAGTCGTGGATGACTCTAATTAAAGAATACTTGCTAAAGGGGACTCTTCTGAAGGGAAGAAATAAATGACAAAAACTCCTGCCTAAAATACCTCTATTCATCATGCAATAAGGAGTGTTGTATTGGAGTGTGTCACCAAAGACGAAGCTAAGAAAATTCTTACAGGTGTGCATGAAGGTAGTTGTGTTGATCATAGTAGAGGGCCAGAGGTTAGTATTGAAGATTCTTCACTATGAATACTTCTGGTCAATGGTGAGCCGAGATGTTACTAACTATTCTAGATGATGTGATAAGTGCTAAAGGTTTGCAAAGATGCGAATAGCCCCATCCACTGATCTTATGCAAATGGTTAGCCAATGGTCGTTTGCAATGTGTGGAATTGATATTATCGATGTGCAAGGGATGTCGAGATGTGGAGCGAAATATGCTATAGTGGCTGTGGATTACTTCACAAAGTGGTCTGAAGTGGAACCACTCACATCGATAACTTCAAAGGTGATTAACTTCGTAGTGAAAAATATTTATGTGGGTATAGAATTCCACAAAAGATCAACACTGATAAAGAAACTACTTCGAGAGTGTCGAGTTCAAAGAATTATATGCCCGATACTTAATCAAGAAGAGCTTCTCGGCAATAGCACACCTACAAGCGAATGGATAGGTAGGTGTAGTGAAAGAGGTCATCAAATCCATCATCAAGAAAAGATTGAAGAGAGCCAAGAGCATCTAGGTTAATGAGCTACCACTAGCATTGTAGGCTTATAGGACAACCCAAAAGACTGCGACTAGGTATACCATATTCACTCTGGCCTACGAAACCAAGGCCAGGATTCTGATTGAATTGGAAGTCTCTTCTCATCGTAGAATGCATTATTATCCTAAGATGAAGAAGTAACTCTTGCTTGATTCTCTCGATTTGGTCAATGAGAAAGGAAGAGGTTGAACTGAGGGTAGTTACTTCCCAGAAGAGAGTAGCAACACAATTTAACGCCAAGGTCAGGAACCATACCTTTGAGATAGGCAACCTCATTTTGAAATGGGTATTTCCTAGTATATGGACGCTTGGTCTGCATTAGGAAGCCTCTACCTGATTGAACAAAAGCTTGTAGATGGAACTTTCAAGCTATCGGATGTCGACGGGACCTAATTTCCATAGGCACCGAATAGCTAGCGGTTATGATGCTATTTCACTTAGATTTACTTTTTTCCAAATAAGACATCATGATTGATGGGATGAATTGTAATAAAGCAGAGTTTGGCATTCTTTCGTTTCCAAATAAGGTTCGCTTTTAGAATCTATGGTACCGTATTCTCAAAAGTTTGACTTTGTGCTCCATGATTAGTGGAAAATTAGACATTCTGTATTTTGAAAAATTATATGTCTTGGTACCTAGAGATAGGTACTGATGAACTCCTTCGATCCATGCTCAGATTGCTAAAGTATAATTGTACTAGGTTCAAAGGGATGGTTGCCCTTACACATCTCATTTTTGACCAGTGCCCGGAGATAGGCAAGGTCAAGGATTAATACATGGAGATAGGCATCTAAGGCGCCAAATACCAAAGATAAGAACTAGTGTAGAATTATATCTTTTTGCATGAACGATTACGTTTATGGCCTGGCGAGACACGCTCGGGTGAAGATAAGCAAAGATGGTCGATGAACAATTTTGACCAACACCCGGAGATAAGCAGGGTCGATGATGGATATCTAGATATGGACATCTGTGACATTGATTCGCGAAGATAAGAATTGGTGTTTAATTGAATAATTTGCATGTATAACCTCGTTTATAGCCCAACATAATACGATCGGCTGATGATAAACATGATTGATTGATGAAGTATCTCTGATTGTTACCTAGAGGTAGTGAGGTCAAGGGCAGAAGACCAGAGGCAGGCATCCGAGACGTTGATTCCAAGAGATAGGTGTTAGTGTAGTAGAATATTTTTTTCAAATACAACAACTTTTATGAATAAATGGAATATGCTCGAGTAAAGATAAACGAGGATAGCCACATAATTGGTCAAAGGAATTTAACTCTATTTATGGTTGAGCGAGGTACGGTCAGCTGAAGATAAGTAGAGTTAGCCAAAGAAGTACAATTTTATGTAGCCAAGTAAGAAGTATGTTGGCAATGATAAATAGAACTAAGTACTGAGATGATTCTGAGCAACTGTAGAAAGTTGTCGATATGTATAGAGTTATAGTAAATAATGGCACTGCACAGACCCATGCATGAATAGTATATAAGTATATATGCAGTAAAATTGAAAAATGCAGTAATGTAAATAAGAAAAAGTTTGAATAGAAAATAATCTTTCTATTCACATAACTTTTTATATAAGGTTAGCAGAGGCGGCTTCCGCATAATGTCGGCCTATATACAAAGTGAAGCCAAAATAGAAGCAAAATATAAAAAGAGCTACGAAAACCATCCCTAGTGGTGCTTCCCCTCCTCGACTTCCTCTTCCTTTCCTTCTTGGAGGAAGAAGACTTTCTCTATCACCCTCCTCTTGAGGTCCAAGATGACCCTCAGAGTCTTCCTTCCAATCGTAGTCATTGTCAGAATAAGTGTGGGATTGAGAGTTCAATAGAAATGTCAACAACCTGAAGAATAGAGGTTGGAATCATGAGAAGGGACTTTTTTGTGCCTTCCTCTTGTTTAATCTTGATTTTGGCGATGTCAATCTTTGGCTTCTCCAATATGGGAATAGTTTTAGGACCCTTTGCAATAGTCACTATCACTTCTTCTTCGAGAGATAGATCAACATCCTCCAGTTTCTCCAATGCCCCTATTTTCTTCGAATCTATACTAGGGCCAAAATGGGAAGGGAGAACTAGGAAGGTGAATGTTGTAGTGACAGTGGTAGAAGAAGTTATGATTGTGCTTGGTCCTAAAGCATAGGTAAAAGGTGACGGATGGTGAAGCGATGGATGACCTGTAAGTTTATAGTCGAAAATATAAAGACTAGGGAGATCCTCCGACGAAAAGTGAAGTTTCTCGAAGACTGAGGAGACTAGAGGTATACCTCAAGAGGTCAGTGTGTCCTTCAAAGGATATTTACCGATCTCTCCTTCTTCTACAGACCTATGAGGTAAAGGCATAACATGAGGACATATAGAAGGAAAGAGAGTGGGGGCATCGGGATTATATTCCCCAAATATGCTGGGGTCAGGAGCTATAAATAGAGGTGTTTGGATTATAACGACCTCTGAGGTTATTGCCGTACAAGTAATGATATCCACTGAATGCTCCTTAGGACCTGGATTGAAATTGTCTACACGATCCAACGAGCTAGGACCAGCATAAGCTCCAGTAGACGCCTGCCCTCCAACTGCAGCCTCTGCTGCCAGGATCTTCCTGCCCTTTTTGAGGGCCACCAAATCATCCTCATCTAAAAACATTTTATTCAAGAACTCCCTATCGACCTCATAGCCAGTGCTCTTGGTCCTTCATTAGATTTTCTCCTTATGCATCAACAAGTGTTTCATGATAGCCATCTCTAAACCACTTTAGATTTTTCATTTGTATTACGTTAGCAAAGAATTGGTGAAGAGTAGCTTTTGTTTCTTTCTATTATATGATAACATTCGGTTTGAGGTCTTCATTCTCCTTTTTTACGTTGACCAGCTCGCCTTGAGTTTGTTCTGTTGATTCCTCTTCAGCCATTTTGTTGTCCTTGAGATTCTGTAATTCGGCTTGAAGCATCACTTATTGGTCTTCTTTTTCTCTGATCTTTTTCTTGAGCTCAACACTGGGAGCATGAGTGGTCTTTAGCTATGAATTTATAACTAGGGTCTCTTGCGTGTGAACCCTTGATAGCTCTGCTATTCTTTCTTGTGAGTCCTTAGTCGACTTTGCCTTTTCATGTCCTTTCTTTGTGATTGCAGCCAGTTCTCATTTGTAACCTTTGCATATCCTATTGTGATCAGCCCTCTTATTGTTGAAGGATCGAATGATCAACCGGTTAGCCCAGTTGACATCGAAGAGGCCTTTGGTGAGTTTCTTCCATTCATAGAGTTGCTCCATGACCTCCTCTAGTTTAGCAAGACCTTCGTTAGCATAACTACGAGGGAACTCCTTGATGTTGTAGTCAAACAAAACTCACTCAATGCAGTATCCAGGCAGAGACACCTGCATCTTAGTTGTAAAGGTTATGGATTGGCCTTCGGTGGGGTGGAGGATGAGCAATATGGTGAGTAGAAGTATCTTTACTGGCCCTATGAAATTGATGAGATTAGGTAGTGTCGACGACTTTGGACTGAGAGGGAGTTATGGTTGTAGTTGTGATAGGTCTAGTTGGTGGAGGAGGTACATGATAAGAAGATTGTTAGTGATATGAAGGGTGATTTTGTAAGAGTTGTTGGTGGTGGGAATTGAAGTCGCACCTAGAGCGGTCGCGCGATTCTCTTTGCTCCTCATGAAGACACTACCTTTCTTCGGCATTGCACCTTTCTTATTCCTTCCTCCTTTTCTTTTCAGTGTTTGACTCTTGATATAAGACATGGCATTGATAGTAGGATTCAAGAGTTGAGGAGCAGCGCTGGTTATCACTTGCATGAAATTTTCCCATATGCTGTCTACTTATTGTACCTGAAAAGGAAAAGAGTTGTTTAAGGCATTGGACTAAGAATAAGTGCTAAGTGTTTGTGCTCATGATCCTAGAAGTGTGTAAAGTGTTGACGTTCCCTACATAACCTATGGACCATGTCTAAAGGGGTCTAAAGAAGGAATCTTGTCACCTTCGGCAGTCGTAATAATATTTCTCGATGAGAAGTTGAATTCATGGGGGTTGGTGTTGAGGATATCCACAAAATTTAACCCCCAGAAGGGAAGTCGGAGAGAGTCCAAAGATAACTTAGAGAGCCAATATATTTTCAGATGCACCCATTGGAGGGGTTGACTCTTCAATGGGTCTGAGGCATGGCCTAAGTGTAAGCAATGAAGATTTGATCACCAATTGTTTTGGCTTTGGAGATGAAGTGACCACAGTGCCTTTGGGGGATGTCTCCCCAAATGATTCATCTCCACCAATGTTATAGTTATCATCTTCGTCTTCATCATCCTCTCCCTCTTCCTCTTCTTCATCCATCTCTTTGCCCCCAGCTTCACTAACATTCTCTTCTCTCATTATCCCTTGCTCGCATAGGTTTCCAACTCCTTTATCATTATCTTCTTCTTCATCGAGGTTTGCCTCGACTTCTTGACCTTCCTAACTCCTTTATTCATTATCATCAGAGTAGCCCGCTGGAGTAGAAGGATCAAAAGCAACTCGAGCGACTTTGATTGGAACTGGTTTAAGGATAACACCCTTCCATAGTAAAGGAGGTGAAATTATTATAGTCGAGCATTGGTAAGGAGATACATTGATTTTCTTAAGTTATGACTGGTCCTCTTTTGGAACTTCAAAGTATGACTGAGATCGTCGGTTGGTTTTGTTAAAGGAGATCCGTCAAGGATACAGAAAGAGTATTAAATGTTAGGGTGAAGAAAACCTAAATATAGAGAAGGAGTTAGATGAAGGAACTTACAGTCAGATAACCAGAGGTAGTAGAAGCCTTCAGGACACGAGCAAAGAAATATTCGCTCTTAAAATAATTATGCTTGTTATGGAGTAACATTGCAATGGTTGTAGGCTTCAACTATTAGCAGAGAAGGTGATTCTTGCCTCTACTAAAAGCTAAGTAAGAAGGTGAGCTCTTCGAAAGTGGGCAAATGAGCTAAGTGCATCATGTCAATGATATAGAGAGAACTGCACAAAGTGTAGCAGTTTGGATGCACCTGGGTAAGAGCCAGCCCGATCTCTTGAAGAAAGAATTTAAGGAACTAGTTAAAAGGAGGCATGGCTCTAGACAGACAAATATATCTATTGCAATGGTGTAACCTACTGGCGGAAGGCGAGCCCTTTGATTGGTTGTAGGCAGAAGTACCTCATCCTCAGAGATCCCATACTTGATGCAAATCGTCTTAAGCACTTAGCAATAAGTTTGGAGGGTGTTTGATCTCAATGATTATCAAGACATAGAGAATAGGTTGGTCCTCCCTTAGAGGGCAGGGCCATGAGGTTGAGCTGCTGAAACAGCCTAAAGTTGGAGTTCTTGTGTAAAAGAACGTCTTGCTCCAAAAAGAATGAAAGTAAATGCTTGAGCAGTAGAAGAGCCCGCTTCGATCGGAGGAGAGAAAGGCTGATGTCTCTTATATGACTTAGGGATCATCTGGATTCAGCCAATTTAAACTGAAAAAATTGACGACGAGCAAGGTCGGTATGTTTTATGTTAATACTCTACTTTGGTTAAAACATGAGTAGACCATGTACAAAATCCAACAAATGTCAACATTTGTTGACCAATCAGTTCTACATATCGATCAAGGCAGTGCAATGTGTGAATCAATGCAGGGTGCATCTTATGCCTAGAGCACGATGTAAACAAACACTATATGTACATAGCCAGCTCATGTAAAACGAGCTCTGTCATGCTATGGAACTATGTATTGGATTTTACCTGTTATCATAGAATATACAAAAACAGAATCATTGTCCAGAGCGATATGGAGCTTTTTTTGAAGGAATGCAGGACTGTGATGTTCAACTTGAAGTGTTGGCACGTGATTCAGTCTAATATTGGTGTGTGTTCAATGCGACCATTTCTTGAAACTATCACATCGAAGTTAATCGTTAATTCAAATTCAATCGAAACTCGATGAAAGTCGATTGTTTTTTCCATAATGTAAAAGATCATTACATGTGAAGAAATTAGGCCGATTTGAGGAAAATTCGAGGTGAAGCCATTGTTAACATAAAGTAGGCATCGAGAATGAATGGTAAAGTTAAACTTGGGGGCAAACCCATAGAAATTTGGTGTCGACTTCGAATTAGTTGAGGCTACCACTGAGTAATTCAATTCGGCTATGGTAAAAAAGGAACATAGGTCCAAGATTGACTGTGAATCAATGATAACTCAATGTAGCAACGGCGATGATGATAGAAGGGAGGCAGCGACGTTAGCAGCATTAAGACCAAAGTTGAAGCCTACCTAGGTTGAAATCGAGACCTGAAAGTGGTCGGTTTGAATTATTCGGTGCTAACTTGATATTGACAGTAATGGAAGTTGGCTGTGGCGGCACTAGAACTAATGGTGGCGATTGAGTTGATGATGAAGATAGTGAAAGTAAGAAAGTAGCGATGAAGGTTTGAAAGTCGCAATACAAAGAAGAAGAAAAAAATAGTATGCTAAAAATTTGAAGTGGAATGGGAAATTTTCCTAAGTGTTAGTATTTATAACACACTGAAGGAATCATGTTAGTACCGACATGATTATGGTCGGTATCAACTACCAATATATTTTATTTCTCACTTTTTTTGAAAAAAAAGAGAACAGAAAAATTTATAGAGGAGCCTACTCGCTTGAGATGCAATATAGTTTCCATAAATCAAAGACTCTAACTTTATTGTAGAAAGGAATAGCACAACGACTATTTGAAGCAATGCTTCAAGATGATAGTTAGTCGATTTGGGAATCCTATGCAGTTGAAATCTGATTTCTTGTCTTGATCCAAATCATGTTATGTTTCCACGAAAGAATACTTTAGGGGGCAAGTGTTATCCAGCCTTTGAACCGAGCAACTTTTCGAAGAATATGAACTTCTAGATGATGAAGAAATTGATTAAGAATCTAAGGAGTTTGTTGGAATAGTGGAATGATGGAGCACACGAAGTTGAAATAAAATTAATGCAAGTCATTTATGGTCAGTAATGACATGATTGTGATCGATACCAAGATGATGTCATGGGAGCCCACTTTTGAGAAAGTAGGTGAACTACTCGGTACATTGCAGAAAAGGACATGTTTTGCATACGACAAGTTATGCCGATACCGACATAATTTGTTGAGGCAATTTTGACAATAAAGCTTGGAAACTTGAAGGCATTAACACGTATGAAAAAAAGTGAAGTAACACTGAGCAAGTTATGGTCGGTACCAACATGATTAACGTTATAAATTTACTCATTCTTCCTTCCTAATCTTGTGGATTTGAACTTTTAACTAGTCTTTCGCGATCTAACGACTTCAGTTGATGGATTCACCTATAAATACCAGTGATAGAGCAATGTAGAAAGGACTTTTGGTGCTCTTGATCTCCTATCTCCCTTTTATAATCTAACTTAGAGAATATCCAATGGATTAAGCATTTAATATTCAGCTCTTGAATATTAAGTGCTGAATTATGTGAAATCCTCAACAGCTAGACGTCTATTTAATAGGTGCCTAACTTTATGTGTATATTTAGTAAGAGATTTATTCTTTAGCGCTTTTTAATAGGCGTCTTCTTACAGACACCTATTAATAGGCACTTGAGAATAAATATCTTATTAAATAAAAGATTTCAGGTGCATATTTAATAGGCGCCTGAGCTCAAGCGCCTATTAAATAGGCATTTAGGACCAATTCAGTATCCTGAATTGGTCCCTGAATACTACCCTGAACATTCAGGGTTATTTTCATTATTAGGGGCGTATTGTTTGCAGCTCTTGAATGTTAAGGCTGAATTTGCCTTTGTTGGAGATGCTCTTAGAAATGAATTGCTACCAAAATCAGATTTACTCTGTTTTCAAGATTTAAAACATAGTAACTTGTTTGTACTCATGCAATAACTGTTAAAATAAAATTAAAGTTTAACACCCCACCTTTATGCTTATATTACCCAAGAATATTATAAGGAATATTGTCGAGTAATACAGAGAATAAAGCTGATTAGGAATTACCATCCATAATATTGCTTTGGGCGAGCATTGATATGTCGAATCATGTGACTATATTTTTTTACCTTTTTCCTTACAAGAAGTAATTCAACATATACAATCGAGACGCAAAACAATAATATAGTGGTTTACTATAATTTAGAACAATATATCACATAATATACAACATAGAATCAAATATAGTAACTCAAATATAATACATCAAATATTTCTCAAAAGTGTAAGTCTTCAAAAGGGAGAAACTATACAACCATATACATATATAAACTATGACATGTCAAAAGAATATACATGGCAACATATGTCAATACAACAACCTGATATACTACAAGTACAAAAATAAGTCTAGCGCCTCTAAAGGGAACTCTATCGCATAAATAACGCTGCATATATCTACTCTAGCTAGCCCACACCCAAAGTCATCAAGTCGTGGTACCTATCAACTCTCGGTCTGACCCGAATATTATAAAAGAGTAACAAATAGGTCAGAATACCTTTAAATATCCGAAAGGTGAGATCGTATAATAATAAGCATGCATAACTTCAAAGATATAGAAGTCCATAAAGTGTATCACATTAAACATTAAAAGGTCTCACCATAAATCAACCTCTAACATATTTGCATAAAACACAAGGCATAATAAGAACTATATAATATATGCCATATGAAAATAAGAAACATCAATACCGAATCACCATGTCACTAAACACTCTCATGCTTATCAACGACAATCATCTCAAATATGGTAATGAGGAAACTAACTCCAAAATCTTAAGAACAAAAGAGACTATATGAAAGCAAGTCAACTCTTGAAAATATAAGACTGCTTGAAAGCGAGTCAAAACTCAAAAAACAAGCATATTAGCAAGTCACAAATCTCAAAACAATATAGGCGAGAAAGTCAAAGCAAAAGCAAGCACTTCATAAGCTATAATAATGAACACGCACTTCGCATGCCAACACAGAAGACAAGCACCTTTAATTCATACCAAACAAATCTCAAGAAATATCTGGTGTAACACAAATCTCATAGAATCCAGAAAATTAGTAATATAAATCTAGAAATCAAAAGGGGGAGGCACCCATCACAGATTGGTGAGCATGCATACTCACCGAACACACGTGTTATACATAGGTGGTCCAGAGGACCCACCTATGGGTATGAAAACCCATAAAATACAGATGAGCATGAAGCTCCACGTATGAGCATAAAGCTCCACGGATGAGCATAAAGCTCCACGGATAAGCAAGAAAACCCATAAACATAGATTAAGTGTTATATACTCACGGATAGTAACCATTCAAGTAACAACGTTATGTCCCATAACCATTCGGGTTTACTCGAATATTCACTACAAGTTAATAAACTCCACTAGTGTGTAAATAGGATTCAATCGAACAAGTCCAGAATTACCGATGAAGTAAATGCAAGCATTCCTTACCACTTGTTTTACTAAACCATTTAAGTCAATTTCTCATCCGATCAATAATGTGCAATTATATATAAAAATAGTTTTGCTTGGAAATCTATTTAGAAATATCGATTTATAAACCTACTATAAATATTAGAAAATACTGGTAACCTTACACATATAGACACCCCTATAAAACCTTGTTAATAAATAAATTTGAAACCACTAGTATTTATATATAGATAAACATTTCCAAAGTCATTTGTATCCTTCCAAAGTGTGTGTATCTAAATATATATCAAGAAAACATTTTGATTTCAGAAACGCTTTTTACAAATCAGTTCGAAATCAGTGCAATAAAACGGTGTAATGTACTATTTCCATAGAACAATTTCTATGAAAGGATTTCACCAAAATGAGATCATCAAAAAAAGCTTTGAAAACCCGAAATAATCATTGAAAACTATTAGAATTTAGCTCCAAAAAAACATAAGAAACATCACAAATCATTGGGGCAAATAGCAATAAGGAGAGCAAGAATGCAGGGTCACTGGCATGACTTGGAACATGCCCAGATCGGCGAGAAAATATGCAGTTTCGACCCGTTAAATCCCAAATTTTGCAAAACTCAATACATAAAGGTTGTAGATAAAAGTCTATGCTGTCTAAAAAAATGAATCATCGAATGTGGACTTATGGTTCAAAAGTTATGATCGAAACAAGTTTCAGGTTTAAATTGATTCCTGTCACTCAATCCCACAGCAGCGAGATATTCGATCATCTAAATCTCAAAACTTTACAAACTCAAAAAATGAAAGTTATAAATAAAAGTCTATACTTTTCAGAAAAAATGAATCATCGAATTTGAACTTACGGTTTAAAAGTTATGATCGAAACAAGCTTCAGATTTAAATTGATTCATGTCACTCAATTTCAAGGCAGCAGGATAAAAATACCATTTCGACCATTTAAGGCTCAGAAATTTACAAAACACAAACATAAAATTTGTAGATAAAAATCTATGCCCTTCAAGAAAAAAAGAATCATTGAATTTTGATTTACGGTTCAAAAATTATGATCGAAACAAGTTTCTGATGTAAATTGATTCCTGTCACTCAATCTCAGGGCAACGAGATAAAAGCACCATTTCGACTATATAAAATGCATAACTTTACAAAACTCCAAACAAAAAGTTATAGATAAAAGTCTATAATTTCTAGGAAAAAAAGAATCATTGAATTTGGACTTACAGTTCAAAAGTTGTGATCAAACAAGTTTCAGGTTTAAATTGTTTGCTGTCACTCAATCTCAAGATAGCGAGATAAAAATACCATTTTGACCATCTAAAACTCAAAACTTTACAAAACTTAAAACATAAAAGTTGTAGATAAAAGTCCAAGCTTTCTTGAAAATCAAGAATTATCGAATTTTGACCAAAAACAAGAAAGATATGGCCATATTACTAATAGTAACTAGTTTTGAATAGAGAATAAGTTGCAAGTTTGCAACCATGAAAACAACAAAATCATCATTTCAATTCTTCTATATTTAGCATAAATTTACATGCATGCAATTAGAGATTCAAAGATAGATTGTATGAGGATTAACTAACCTTTCTTACTCAATTTAGCAGCAAATATAACCGCAGCAACTCCAAATTCTCGAAAGAGCAAACCCTAGAAATTTCTCAAACCTAAACAAATAACAACTAGAATCAAACACTGTAAAACTGAAATTGAGTAGTCTAAAATCTATTACCTTGATTTTCCCAGATTTTCTAGCAATTTATCCCTATTTTAATTTGCTGATTTTTGCACTAAGGTTGAAGAGGAAATCGATTTCTTTTGTTTTCTGTCTACTGAACATAGATAATGAACGTACATACAGATAGAAGGAGGATTTTCTTCTTAGATGAAATAGTAATTGGGCCTTGGCTTTTTAATGAACCTAATAAGAAAAGAAATCCTCATTTATTTTATTTTTACCCTCACTTCTCTTGTCTATTTAATGTTACTAAATAGGCTTTATAAACACGATTTAATTAATATCCAAAGAATCAAAATATTATTTTCTTTTATAATTAGTTACATACAACTTAACGCACTTAGTTGCTTCTTAGATAATAATTAGCATGGTTTTACAAAATAATATTTCTATTTAGAAACTATTTTAAAACCCAATTATATTTTATATTAACCATAATTGAAATAAAACTCAATAATGTTTTCAATTGATTACAACACTTTGAAAATACTAATATTACCCAATTTCACAATGATTTAGAATTGAACATTCTAAAGAAAATGATCTTTTCTAAAAGAATGCAAATTCTAAATTAATGGTTTAAATTTCCCAATTTAAATCATTATCTATTTTATTTTATTAACTCAAAAAAATCAGGGCTGTTACAGACTTCCCCCTTTAAAGAAATTTTGCCCTCGCAATTTCCAATTCGGAGAAAAGCCAATGATTGACAGAAATGTATCACTATTGGTAGTATTCTTATTTTTCAAAATGTACATAACACTACCGCCATTAAGCATCAAAGAAACATAACAGTCAAACCATTCACAAGAAGATTTGTTGTATTTATGCTTATATAGGATATTTCATTTCACTATCCAAAGATTAAAACCATCAATTTATACATCCTTCCAAATTTTTTCTATGAATTTTATTTCTTCAATCAATTATAAATTTTAATTACGTCTTTTATAAAAGTCCATTCCATTTTAACTTAATGTTTTAAAATGTTTCTCTTATGTCTTCCAAAAATTAGTTTCTCCAAAAATTTGTGCTTTACAAGTAGTACCATAATTTGATAAAGCTACTTCAATTTGAACATTATTATTATTGATTTATCATGAAAAAATCAACAACCATCACAATCAACATAATCTATTAGCATATCAATCTTCCTTATTTCTAGTTGAAATTAAGTTCACACAAATGTTTCACATTCCTAGAAATAAGATAACACCTCTTTATATTTTAAGACACTAAATATTTAAGTTGATTAAAAGATATTCAACATATTTAATTTATTAAAATATAAGAGTGTGAAATAATTTAAAGACTTCCTTTATTGTATATACTAAAACCTTACAATTTAATACATTAATTTTTCAATATCTCATAAATCTAGATCTCTTGTTCATAAAAGGTTTAATTATCTTTTATAAAAGAGTCTTAATTTAAATTTCTCAATTGAATTTAAAACATGAACAATTTATTTCTAAAAGAAGTCTATAAATCCCAAATTCTCTTTCATTTAACAATAAAACATTTAAACCAATTAAACATTTTTTTTTCAATTTAAGATTCTAAATTCTACAATTTCAATGCTTGAGAAATCAAATTTCTTAATTAAATCTCCAGTTTAAATCACTATTTATTTTATTTAACTGAAAAGAAATTATTCCTCCAAGGCTCAATTTTCTATAACATGAAAAATTACAAATATTCAATAAATACTCAACTTTTTAATTCTTATCAATTCAAATTCTTATATTTGAGACTTGTAAAATAGTAAAACTGATTTCCGATAAAATTTCATATATAATCAAACCAAAAGAATTCTCCTTTCTCCACTAAAATATTTATCTTATTAACCTCATTTTGCAAACTTCTTTTCATGATTATAAATCTAACCTTTTAGCATAAGTCATATCCTTATACTAAATTCAAAACTCATTTCTAAAATCTCTTTTCTTGCTTTACAAAAGAACTTCTATATTTCAATATCATTATTTTTAAAGCTAATTATATTTGAAATATTCTTTATTTCCTAAATTAGAGTTTTCAAAATTTAAACTCATTTTAAACATGTCCACAAAATTCAACCTTTTTAATGTATCCATTAAAAGTGAAATGAATTTATAACTCCTTTTTACTATATTCTTATGATTTAGTTATCATCACTTTTATTTTTCCAACAAGGTTCCAAATTACTTTTCAAAATTTAAATATTTTGATTCCGGGTAAATTCTTTTTTTTTTCAAAATGGTTTTCTAACTTTATTCAACAAATAAAATAATAACTCCGTATGGTATTTATTTATACCAAATCCTATTTATATAATCTATCCTTTAGATTCCAAACCATCAGAATATAGAATTCTATTTTCTTTCGTTTTCAATTCATTTCTTAATTAAAACTCCAAAATTTAGTTACACAAGTACTTTACATCTTTTATTTTTAACTTCTTATATATTAAGACTCATGTGTAAAGTTTTTACTTTCATTTAGATCATACTATGGTATTCACAACAAATCATAAGCATCAAACTAAATCTAATTTAGCATATATATAGCAAAAATGAGCCTACACAATTATTACATACATCAAACAATATAATGACGTTGCCTTGCTATCTATTCATAGCGGATTGCTTTGTGAAGTGGCTGCGATGTTGATCGTGTAATCAACATTGCCTCGCCACTGTCCTCTGCTATTGCTGAAGCTCAGTGGCTGCACACATCATCTAAAATTAATGCTATAATGCATTTTAATAGCTTTCATTATAGTTTTTCTAAGCCACAAAAATTTTAAACGCACATATTACATATAGATAAATTTTTCTTCTTAATTTATTTTCCAAAATATCTTTCCATAAAATATTATATTTTCATGAATAATAATATTTAATTCCAAATCATTCATTAAATATTAATATCAAAACTCTAGTTTATCTTCTTTCCTAATAACTATATAGCTCATACCTTTTAAAATATTATTTATATTCAAGATACTTGCCTTTAAATTTATCACATTTGTATATACATGCATACATACTTTTCCCAAAATATCTTTTCATTCCAAAATTTATTACATATGCATATAAATATATTTTCCAAAACATTTATCCCCTTTTAAAATAATATTTAACTCACTTAAAACTTCCTTTTTAAATATTATTTACAACATATTCATAGTTATTTATAATACTTTTCAAATAACGTAACTCAAAATTACCGTGTTTGACTATCTTGTCAAAGCGTTTAGGAATCCCTATCGATAACGTTGATCAGGTGCATTGATCAGAATTCTTTAAGCACTCAACAGGCAATTTAACACAAAACTAATTTTCAAAATAAATATCTTTATCAATCTCTAAATTTGCATGCAATGAAAAATATATTAACAGCAATTCAATAATGCACCCATTCATCCTTGCATACATCATCCAATCAAACATATATAAACAAATATTTTTTTGCTCGGTGGAAACAGTCTATCCGCTCCCGTTGTGCAACTTTGGTCACTGATGGATCAGGACACCACTACACAACATTAGACTTTAAAATCACTTTTATAACAATATTTTGAAAAGTATTCAAATTTTTTACAAACAAGTCCCAATGATTATTCCCAATAATCATTTATACTTATGTCTAAATAAGAAACAAATCCTAACTTCTACCCAGCTTACCCAAGGGAGGGAACTCTAAGTGTAATGACCCGTATTTTTGATAGTTGAAAATATTAAATTAAATGAAATTTTGGAAATTAATATTGTCCGTAATTAAAATTTATGATTTATAAATGGAAAAAAAATTGTTAGAATATAATCTAATAATGTTGATTGAATGAAATTGACAACTGTTTTAATGTAATTTCAATCAATTGAAATAATTGTAAGTTTAATAAGGAATAAAATAAATGATGTACTAATGGTGAAATTATATGTTATTTAATTGAAATTGGTTTTAACATTTGTAAGTAAATTTATACTCCTTGTTTGTAAACAATAAATGTATTAATTTGTTCAAATTATTTAAAAGTAACAACTGTTCATTTCTCATCTTATTTTTAAATCCGTGTTGGAATTTATTTAGGAATCAATGAAATTATATGTAATTAAATGTTGCAGTTAATATAAGGAAAGATGTTAACGGTAGAGTTTGAGTGAAATAAAATGGAAACTTATGTTAATAGATTACATAAGGAATTTTTGATTTAATATAAAAGACTTTTAAATCAATTATTATGAATAAGTGTTAATTTAATAAAGATCAAAATGAATAAGTTTAGTAAAGGTGTAAACATATGTCTATTTGTTTGAAATGTATTTTAGCTTACAGATTAATTATAGGGACGAGAAACTATAATTTAGTAAGAAATGTATAATTCCTGTTTGTATCCAATAGTGTATAAATATGTTTAAATTACTATTAGATGACAAATAATTGTTCTATTTCTTATTACATTTATTTAGTCCATTTTGAAATTCACCTTTGCAATCAATTGAAATTAATGTAATTGAATTTCAATTAATAGAAGAGAGGACACTAAATTGTAAATTTATAAGTGTAAAGGTTTGATTTAATGAAAAGAACATTTTTATTAAATAAAATGAATGTTTGATTTGTGACTGTAAGTTTAATTTCATTAAAATAAAGAATAGAATGATTGATTCAAAGAAAAAAAATGTCTATTTGAACTGTGTTTTAGCATACAGATTGATTACAAGAATAAGAGAATCATTTATTTAAGTAAGTTATTTATTACACTGGTGTATAAACAACATATTTATAAACGTGTTTAAATGACTAAAGGAAACAATTGATTTGTATTTCTTCCATTTTAGTTTGTCTGTTTTGAAATTTAACTCTGTAATTAATTGCAATTAAATTGAAATATTTCAATTAAAAGGAAAAAAACGTTGATTGCAATTAATAGATTTAACAAAAGAAACGCACGTTTTGTGTTAAACAAAAAGGGCGTTTTAATGGAAATATAAGATCATTTTGGGAAAACCAAATTGAACGTTTTCATTTTTAAAGTAAGTATAATATTATTTATTGTGTGTTGATAAAAAAATTAAATGTGTGCAAAATATATTTTCCTTTGGTTTGCAAACTTTCTCATTCCTATGTACATTTCCTTATGCATTATTAATGCCTGAAGCTTTCAGAACAAAACATAACATTCATTTTTGTCCCTCCACCTTCATTTTCTTGTTATTAAATAACCTGCAATTTTATTTCTTCATTTGCGTTTTGTTTCTCCTGACACATCATATTCATTTAGTTCAAATTGTTCTTTTTGAAGGTATATTCTTATCGTAAAATTGTTCATGTTTTAAACTTGTCCCTTCATTTTTTTTATCACCGCCTCATTTCCTATGTTTAGATCCCCATTTCAAATCTTTCTTCCTCAAATCATTTTAATGTGAAAAAATTCAAAAGCTCTCATTTTTTGCAAATTCAAAAGTTTTCTTTATGAAACATGAGTTTCATTTTTCATTTTTCCTACACGTCCTGCCCTTATCTTAGTTTGTTCTTCCATCTTTGCCTGAAGTCTTATCTTGAGAAAAACGTAAGTATTAAACTTTGTTTATTTTTTTTATTAAACATGTACCAATTATTATTTTAATAATATTTCTTATAACATGAATATCTTCTGCATATAAACTATGATTCACGCGCGATTTCTTCTGTTGGATTCATATTTAAATTCCGGACAACATGAAATTGATTTGGTTGAATTTGGAGATTGTTGAGATTTTGCATTTCTATTTGGATTTTTATGGGCTAAAATCAAAGGTGAGTGATTTAACTTACTCATGCAATACTAAATCTTCTTATGTTAGTAGAATTGAATTTATGAAGTGATGAGAATTTTATTTGTTGTTGTTTGATAGTTTAAATTGACATTTAGTTAAAATTGAATTTTATATTGAATTAAATTGACATCTTAATTATTATTGAAATTAACTGCTAGTTAAACACCGTCAATTGATAACTAATAACTATGTAACATGTTGGTTGATTTGGATGTTGTTTGTCATTGTATGTCATTGATTGATGTTGGATGTATGGTTGTTTATTTATTTTGGATATATCCCTGTTATTACCTATTTATTATTTGACATTATATAAATTGTTAATTGTATTATGGAAATAATTAAGAAATAGGTTGAAATGATAAATACCTATGACACTTTGATTTGGTTTGAAATGATATATATCCATCCATATAATTAAAATTGGATTAACCGATCATTTGGCCATAAGGTAGAAAATTATATATGGACACCGGATTGGTTAAATTAAATGGTTTTAAATTCTTGAATTTGGATTTTTTATTAAAGGGTATTATTTTAAAGGAAATAAATTATGAATTTATATGAATTAAATTATTTTCTAATTCAAGCTTTGAAATGTTGAAACTGAAATTGGTTAAAATAAATTGTTTTAAGAATTGAATTGGAAAATGTGAAGTTGTAATTGATATATGACTTAAATTTTGGAAATTCAATTATTTAAAGATTTGGACCTTAAAAGTTAACGATGAGGGTTAACTTGATTTTAAGTGTTTTAAATCAGTAACTGAAATTGGACTTGAAATTGATATAAATTGAAATGGTTTAAAATAAGAATTGAATTGAAATTTAAATCATTAAATTGGATTGTTGAATCGAAATTGAAATTAAGAGTGAACGTTTCGAAAATTGAAGTTAATTCGAATTGGAATTGAAATCAAGTTGATTTGACATTAAATCTAAATTGAGTCAATTGAATTGAAAGATTGGAAATTGAATTTGTTGATTTGACATTGGACATGGATCCAGATTGTTGAAATGGAAAAGAAATAGTTTGATTTGATATTATTTTCAAAATAAATTATTTTTGATATAAACTGTTTGAAATCTATTATTTTTAATATTCAAATTATTTAGGCCTCGTTTGGTTTGCTGTTATTAGTTTTGTGTTTTCGTCTAAACAAAAATGCGCATTTCTTATACATTGTTGGAAAACACGCAATTTTGAAAAATGAAATTAACATAGAAAATAGAAAACAAGTTTATTTGATTTTTCGTGTTTTGAGGCATAACAAAAGGACGGAAAACAATTCATCATCTCCATTTCCCGTCGATTGTCGTAATGGCTAAGAATTGTAAAAGGATTTCCCTCATTTTCTTGTATTTTGTATTGTATGTTGAAAACAAAAAACGCAAAACTAAAAACGAAACCAAACAGGCCCTTAGATTTTCCAAAACTATTTCACTATATAAAACATTTTCAATACTCAAACCATTTTATATCAAACTGTTTTAAATCTCTAAACTATATAAACTATTTTAAACTATTTATAACTAGTCAAACTATTTTCTAGAATTTCAAACTGTGCAAAGTTGGAATTTTTATATTTAAATCGTTGATTTAAATGCGAATGTGGTTAAATGAGGTTATAACCTAAATTGGAATTTGAAATGATATTTTCAAGTGGAAATGACATATTTTGAGTAAATATGATGATTTTGAAATGAAGGATATTTTGAAATGCATATGATATTTTGATATCAAATATGAATTGGTTTTGAAATGTAAAGAACTAAGCGGTGCGAAAAATGACATTTGGTTGTTAAAGAGACCGGGGCCTCTTATTGGCATACTCTCTATCAATATTGGAACCACTTTAACAACTATGTACGCGGTGGATGTCATCCAGAATGAAGTGGTTGAATTGTAGGTGTTTGCTGGATTTGAAGAAAGAGAACGATGATGGATAGCCTATACTTTCGAGTCATAATTAAAATGACAAAAACATGAGCCATAACCAGGCTAAGTGAGGTCGCTCCTCCGATCGGACATACTTCTTCGATACCATATCTCTAACTTTGTGATTGATTGGTGGCCACCCTTGATTATGGGAGTGTTGTTCGAGGTGGGCGGTAGCTGCAGCTATGCGTTACCACCAGCCTTATTTCGCAATCCGGTAGAATCCTACCGTGGGTATAGCCTCGTGTGCCTTGTCATATTATCCCTAATCGCGCCCACATTAACTTTGTTTTTAGTTGTACCTTTGGAGTGCTCCCTCATAGCCCACCAGTTTACGGTGGAGTTTACAGTACTGTATAGACTACGATGCCCATAAAAATGTGTTAAGGGGGATATGAGTAACGCCTTAACGCTATTTTAATACTTTAATTTACTGATAGACACTATATATACAGCGTATTTTACTACATATAGATAGTTAAGGGATCCTTAGGAGATGGAAAATCCACTAACATCTCTTAAGTTATTGCACGCACGTTATACACTGGATAGGAGATGTGAGATCCCGTAAACATCTCTGAAGCTATTACACTCATATTTACATGTTGTTGATTTAACTTGCATTAGAACTTTTAGTTCTAACTCAAGTGTTTTGTCTTTTCATTACGCTCGTGTCTGCTTGAGCATTTCAATGTTGAAGAAATTATTTCCAGAGAACAAAGACGGAGTTTGGTATATTATATTATTAGTAATTTTTCGCTGCATCATTATTGGTATGTCATTGTTTGAACTCTGATTGTTGTAAAAATTGTGTAATCAAATGTATATTATAAAACAGCTTCATGAACTGTTTATTTGATTATTATATTTTTTTCATTTCGCTACACTGTGTTTTGTTTTCCTTCTTTCCGCTTATTTCTTATTTACCCCATTGACAGTCCTCCTTTTTGAATGGTTTTAGTTAGACATGTGTGGTTTATTATCGATTTAAACCGTCCAAAAAGGTGGGTCGTCACACTAAGTCTATGTAATGACCCGGAATTTTACCGCCTTGATTTGCGAATATTTAATAAATTTTAAATATTCAAATAGTAGGTTTTATAAGTAAAATATAACTCTTTTACATAATAACAAATAATGATAAAATAGATTTGTAACAGCCCAGGATTTTGTCACTTTGAAATAGGTTATTTAAATATATTTTGTATAATCAATAAGTGGATTTTAATTTTTGCAAGGCCAGCCGGATTTATAGTGGACCATCCACTTATTATTACAAAAATGTAATAAAACAATACAAGGAGCAGGAGATAGGAAAGATACCTATGCTACTATTAAACAGAGGAAAGTAAAGCAAAAATAAAAGAAACAACAAGGAGAAAAAGGAAAAAAACAAAAGAAAGAAAGAATCGCATCCAGAGAAGATGGAATCCTTTAAAGCACTTACTCATTTTAAGGCCATTTGCAATATCCAAGAGCAAAGCATTCCAAAGAATCAAGGCAGACCTTCTCTTAGCTTAAAAACCCTTCTATTTCTTTCTTCGCACACCATGTTTAGATATTTTTTCAAGACAAAGAAAATCATGGCCTTATTATCCTTCCTCCACCTTGTTGCTTTACCAAGAATATCCCAGTCAGCACTTGAAACTCCAGTAAACCTATAATAACCTGCCTTGGCCATATTTGATAGCCACAAATTTTTAACAAAGAGGCACGCAAAGAATAGACGGTATATGCTTTCACTGTTGGACTAACATAATGAGCAGGCAGTATCAATATTCATACCAAACTTCTCAAGCTTATCTTTTGTCATCAAAGCATTCTTCATGGTCTTCCACAACATGAGGTTGTCTCTGCTAGGAGAATGGTTGCACCAAATAACAGAAGGCCACATGCAATCAGGCACTACAGCATGTCTAGAGAGGAGAGAATAGACTACATCAATTTTATGATTGTTTCCTTTCCAACTTATAGTGTCTCTATCACTAAGTGGGATGCCAAGATGATCAAACTCATGCCACAAAGCTCTGACTACCTGGTTGCTAGAACTAAGAACTAGCAACTTACCATTAAAGATGTGATCAACTGCCTTTGAATTGTGATTTATTGAGGTCTGATGGAACTCCTGTGTGGTAAATAACCTGGATAAGATTATCCCATCAGCCAACCAAGGGTCATTCCAGAAACAAACTGGACTACCAGGGGACAAGTTGTACTTGATGAAGGGAAGAAGAGCACTCCTTAAGCCAAGAGGTTTCCTCCAAATCCAACTGCGGTTCTGAGGCACATCCATGGCCTAGAAATCCTTACCACAAATGTTATGCCTCCATGTCCAATCAGCCCAGAGACTCTCCTTCTTGTTGAGCAAAGTATCAGAATGAAACTCATAGCTGCTTTGTTCCATCTGTCCATATTTATTACCCCGAGACCACCTTTCATTTTAGGAAGCTCAATCATGGTGAAGGAGATAGGAACAAGCTTCCTAGCATGTACAGTGCTAGACCAGAAAAATTTCATCATTGCACTCCTATCCATCCTCAATAATTTAGCTAGAAGAATGAATGTTCTCTCCCAATAAACCATCATGGAGAAACATACTGATTTGATGAGGACAAGTCTGCCAGCTTGAGATAGCATCCTAGTTGACCAACAATTCATAATGCTGGTGATTTTGTCATAGAGAGAAGGCAGTCTGCCATAGTGACTCTAAAAGTACACAGGGGGAGACCAAGATATTTCATTTCATCATTCATAAGTTGAAGATCAGAGAAGGCAACAAGCTCCTCTTTTAAACTCAGAGAAACTCCAGATTTAAGAATGTGAGATTTAGTAGTGTTTAACTTGAGGCTAGTGGAAAGATAGAAGGATCCCAAAGTTTCAAGAATGGTTGCAATGGAATGCCTATTTGGTTTAGTGAAGATAAGAATATCATCAACAAACAAGAGGGAAGAAATATTCAAAGTCTTGCATTATATTTAGCAAATAAAACTATTTTAATCAGTTAATAATGATGATAAAATAGTTTTCAAAATTTGTTTACCAATATAGATAGTTCATAGAAAAGTAGAAAAGGTGACTGAAGAACGTTTTTCGAAATTTCGATTTTTCAACACCCGAAAGTCATTAAGAACATTTTGCACACTTGGTGCAACATTCACACATTTATATTTGTTAGGATTAGTACTAATTAAGCATACTTATGTATATTAACTTTATATATATATATATATACACCTAAGCTTGGATGTGACAAATTATGTTATAAAAGGCATATATATATACACACACACATGGAAGTTCTAGCATGATTCAAAGCATGAAAAGGGGGGAGAATGTGTACAAGTGATGGGAGAGAGGTATGGGCTGCATGCATGTATATATATTTAATTATAACCACTTTATATATCTTATTACTTTCCTAAGCTTATAAATATCACTTCCATTTCATGTTTTTCCCTTTGCAGCTTCTCTTCTTCATTTTCTTCACATCTTTTTCTTACGCTCCTCCATACTCTCATGGCATCCTCGCTAAATTCCTAAAAGATAAATTTAGTAAAAATATTTCAAACCATAGCTTAAACCACTTCCTTGGCTCACTATAACACTTCTACAAACGCTATAACACCTTTCTTCCAAAGTACAAGTCCACACCCTCCACATACATCCATGGTCGAGCCTAAATTGTCCAAGGCCAAGCCTATTTTGGGTGTGTAGGCATCCAACGACTTCATTTTTGCAAAGTACTAACTTGTATTCAAGTTCAGTAGAAGTTTGCCTTGATTTAGTGAAAGTTTAGTGAGTAAAGTCCAAGTTTTTAAAAATCAAGTTACTAACTTTTTAAAGTTGTAAAATTTATGAGTTAAAATGTTGCTTATGTGGTAATGTTATATATTATGTATGCATGCATATATGTTGATTTGGAGTTGATTGATTATGCCGAAGTTTGAGTAGGCGATAAAGATTATAGCTTGAATATTGAAAAAGTTGGTTAGTGTCTGTGAAGTAATATTCCTGCTTATGATTGTGTTATAATTTTACGATGTGATATTGTGTTGGAATGTTGTATGTGGGCTCATGACATGAAGATAGCGATTCGCTAACCAAAAGCGACGTAGAAATTCGCTTTTTGTCGAAAGTTTGATCTTTGTTTCAAAATGAAAAGTTTTCAAGTTTAAAACTTTGCTTTGGTTTCAAAAGTTTATTTTCATGGATTAAAGAAGACAAGAGTTCAAAAGGGAAGTTTTAAAAGTGATAAAATCAAAATTTCAAGTTTTGAAAATTACGGGTCCGTATAGCGATAGTCACTATACGCGCAGTTCGAAAAATCTCTATTTTTCTAATCTAAACTTTTTTAACTTAAAATCTTTTTAGAAAGTGCTTTCTAACTTTAATTTAGTCATTAGAAAACAATTATTTAGTTATTTATTTGTTTAATGATTATTTAATCGATTAATTAATTAATAAAGGTAATTAGAACTTAATCATTTGCTAATAATGGCTTTTAAACTTAAATGTTAATCAATTAAGTTAATCATGATTTATTACTTAACTAAACTAAATTATTATTAATTAAGGATTAATTAATTATTATTTAATTAATTATTTAAGATAATTATTAATTAATTATTATTTTCAAAAGGGGTTTTTATTTAATCAATCATTGATTAAAGTTAATTATGTTTTAATAAGGTTTAATTACCTTTATTAGAGTTTAATTACTATTTAACAAGGCTTTGATTCTCATTATTAGGGTTTTAATTTATTTTAAAATCGCTTTGAGTTTAAGTAATCAGTTTTGTTTTAAACTGTTTTAAATCAAAGGATTTCTGTGTCACTTACTCTCAAATAACCCTATATGATTAGGAAAACTAAATTACATCCACTAGGAGAACAAATAACCATTTTGCTATCACAATTAACTTGGACATTTACTTATGTTGATTGATTTTTATGTGGCGATCCCATACATACCTATCGTTGTGTAATACCCATGTTAAATTGGGTAAGTAAAATCAAATTAAAAGCATCATTGTGGTCATTAAGCCTCCGTTTGATTTTGTAAAGATAAATAGTTCATTTCCTTTTTGAAATGGTTTCAAAGTTATTGCATTTTGAATAAGATATTTAAAGGATGGTTTAGTAAATGGTTTTACTAAAGATGTTTTTAACTAATAGGAATGGTTTTCCATATTATAAAAAGAAGTTTTTATAAAGAGTTTTATAAAGGAATTTGGAAGATTTGAGTTTTTAAGCAAAGAAGATTTCATAAATAAGGGAGATTTATAAAATGGATTTGCTTATTAAAGGAAGCCAAACTGATTTAAAGTTATTTAAGTAGTTGTTTGAATAGGAAAGGTTTATAAATAAATTTTATAAATGAAGTGGGATATTTATAAAAGAAGTTTTAGAAAATGATTTGGATATTAATAAAGGGAGTATATAAAAGGGTATGTATATTTATAAAAGCAATTTATATAAATAATTTTGAATATTTATAAAATGGTTTTATAAATGAATTTGGAAAGATGGAAAGCATTTTGAAATGGATTTGGATTTCAAGCAAAAGAGATTTCATAAATGAAATAGACTTGATTAAAAAGGATTTATCGAAAGAAGTATAAAAGGAATTTAAGATCCGGGTTTCTCTAAACCAACCTTTTAAAAATGTGGTATGGAACATCTGTTCCACATTTAACACTAAGGGATAGTGTTGACCTCCAATTTAAACAACATTTGTTTGATCCTTTTTAACAAGGTTTGGAAGTAATAAGTTATTCGCAAATGCTTGCGAGTATACTTATGTCAGAGAGATAAGTATATGAATGTTTTAGACAGACTTTTTGAAAAGCGATTTATTAAATAAAGATTTGTTTTGAGGCTTAGTGGTGGCTATGGACAAATAAATCTCAAATGGAATTGGTTGTTTTTTATTTATTTGATAGTTAAATAACTGACTACTAAATATGGACCCAAAACATAACTTCGGAAATATCTTGGAGAAACACGTGAGTTATATGGAAAAGTCATCTCCAATGATGATGTAATGTGTGTCTAAATCTCGTTTCGTTCTCCTACGACAAATGATAAGGAAATCCGTCCACTAATGGTTAGAAGGCGACCTCCGCTCTTATCTTTGATTGTTTATTTTCTAAAGAAACAGGGTTGAGTTTAACCGAAGCCACCGAATGTTGTTTCGAAGAGATCAGGATCAGATATGTTATCCGAAAACCACTTTGATCCAACTCAAGCGTTTCGAAGTAAAGACATCTTGAAGGTGATGGAATTAAAGATGGAGCTCTTTGAAATGCAAGGACTGCTTGTTACTAATCCTGAGGGTGATTCCAAAATGGATGTAGTTGAAGTAGTGCCTTCGGTATGTCCATCTCCTGGACAACTTGTATGAATAAATGCTGGCATTGCATTATTGCCTGGAAGGTAGTGTTAGCATTTCAAGTGGGAAGTGCTATATAAAAGGTAAAACGTAGCCTCAAGCCTCATCAATAAGGAATGAGTAAAGCAGAGGATGTGCAGCAGGGCTAAGTGGGTCGCTCCCATTAGGGTATGATCAACCCTATCTAGAGTCGATATTATCTCTCATTTGTATGCTTGGAGCCCATTAACTAAGGGGTGATCATATTCGATACTACTAGTCAAGTGGTAGGCCGGTTTTGTATTGGCAGGGGATCCTTGTGAGGTCCTCGGTGTTATTTTATCTAGTGATGCACCGTGACGGGCGATACCCCAGTAGCCCAGCCATTGTATGAAATCCATTCTTCAATAAGCGCCGTACGGACTTAGTTATGCCCAACTATGTTGAAATGTGAGATGCAAGCATTTCAGCTATATTCATATTTTACTTTAGCCCCTGGACATTATTATGATATTAATAGATTTTCTATAGAAAATGTTTTGTTTATAGTAAGTTAAAAACCCATCTGTGTTTATGTGTGGCATGGTCTTACTAGATGCCTTTGATTTAAAGGTTTTTATAACGTTAAAATATATGCTTTACTCATACCAGACCCATGTTTGACCCGAAGTTTATTTTCTTTTCATAAACTCTTGAATGCTCAAATTTAAATGGGCAACCAAGTAGTTCAGGTTTTTTTGCAGATTCATCTTGGAGGAGCTTGGAGCAGATGCCTTCATCGATAGCTAGTTATTACCCTGTTTTCCGCTATATTTTATGTGTATTGTATCTATTAGGTAGGGATAGGCTGTTATAACTGTCCTAGGCTAGAATTTGTATTAGAATGACTCTGATATAATATTTTTGAAAATAACTTTGTAATATTTTATGTTCAGTTAAATATATTGTTCCGTTGCATTATGAGATTCAGTGTAGTTTAGTTTCTTCTCTTCTATCTTTTCTTTCTTTCACCCCTAATGACTTGTCTTTCGAACGACTAAATGATCGGCACACGAATACCGATGATGTATTAAGTTTCATCTTTGGTAGTAAGAAAGGCGGATCGTTACATGTGGTATCAAAGCTTAGGTTGAGCGAATACCTAGGCTTTGGTGGGGTAAACTCATTATAAATAGGGTCAGTAGTGTCGTAGAATGAGTTTGAGTGTAATATATATATATATATATATATATATATATATATATGAGTGCTTATTTGTTAGAATAAAAATGTTTTATATTGTGTTGTTTGACCGGCTGAGTGGCTTAAGAATTCTGGTCGATGAGCCTGATCAACATTATCGATAGGGATTTCCTAAACACTTGAACAAGTTAAATTGACATAATATTGTTTTAAATTTGGTAAAAGTAATAATTTTACCTAGGAATATATTTTCTATATAAAAAAGGGATGATTTCCAAAATCTATGTAGTATCAATGAGGAGAGTGGGTTAGGAGTTAATAATATTTAAATTATTAGCATTTAGGGTTTAATTAGTCATTCTCGTCCAGTTTTGAGCATTGACTATCATCAAATTTAATTGTAGATTTCCTTTTTCCATTATGGGTTGGGTAGATAGAATTTGTAGGAACATTGAATCGAACACCTTGTGAATTAATTTTCACAATTTGACTATAAGGCATTCGACGATATGTAGGGTAATTTTAATAAAGGTGTTTATTAAAAGAAAATCTTCAGATAGTTTTATAAGATGAATTAAGAGAGATGATTTTACAAATCAGAACTATTAAATGTGTTTTAAAAATGAAAAGGGTTTTGAGAATGTTAAATCCCGGTGGCTTTGATAAATTCCAAATGATTTGCAAAATAGCCGTAATCTTTCTTAAGGATATTTTAAAATAAATTTTGAGAGTAAGGTTTTCTTTGGACAGTTCAAGAATAATTTTTGATATGTTTTGTGATGATTAGAATAACTTTCTGAGTGAAAATCGAATGTTTTCTTAGGCAGATAGGATAGTGCATTTGGTAAATTATTCTCTTTGTCATTGTACAAATCGAAATAAGTTCAAATTAGAATGAATCCAAAGCAAGTGGATGATTTTGTTAAAAAATATTTGTCTATAAATAGTATTATTTCGAGAAGAAATTTGGAAAAAGAAGAAATATTTTTATTAACTAGTTCGAGTGTCTTGGAAATGACTAAAAATGGGTAAGAGATGTGTTTGAATAGCATACACTTCTCTTGAGTATTACCATTCTTAGTAAAGGGGTATATTTGGTAGCACCCAGTTCGTTGACATTGTTTTGGAGTTACTCGGGCTATATGTATAGTTTCAAAAGGTTTTTGAAATATAACCCAGATATTGTGCTCTTGATCCCTTAAAAGGAAGAGTTTTCAAAATAAAAAAAAATTTGAAGGTGGATTAATAAATGAAGTTTTAATTAGGTTAATTTTAATAAGGGAATTTAATAAACTTTGTTTTTTTAACCGTCTTTTGATTTTAACATCTAGGATGTGAAGAATTATTTGATGTTATTAGGCCTACTAATAAACATTTTTACCTTAGTAGTGTCTAAGAAAATGTGGAATCTAGGATGAAGTTTGGATACCAGCATCCTACTCTTCTTAGCTACTTACCAGACCAATTAAGGTAAAGAGATTGATTTGGTCAACTTAGTTTCAAGACCCAAATTATTTATGGCCTACATCTAATAGTTAAAATTAAATAGTAAGTTAGATGTTTGTATATACTCTTAGGATGTAGAAGAGTATTATATAGGTTAATAAATGAAAATGATTCTTATATGAAGCATGGTGGGAGGGTAGAAAGTAGTTATATAATAAGAATCGTTAGATCAGTGCGTAGGTTGTATGAAGATCATTTCTCCTTTTCACATAGCTCTCGATCCAAGATTCGAGTATATAACTGGAGGTGTTTTACACCATTCCGAATAAGGATTTATCACTCGATTTTTGATGGCGAGCATTGGTGTGGGTTCTTACATGGAACCAAAAGTTGTCTATCATAGTTTATGGCTATGCAAGGAGAACAGAGGTTTCTAATTAAAAGGCCTGATCAAAGTCCGTATTAGGAAGTCGGGTGTGCGATACTAGTTCGAAAGTGAAGTTTTGTTTTTGAGTGAATGATCAAATAAGATTTTATATAGGAATGATCTATGTACATCATATGCACTAATGAATAGTTTAAGTTTTTTTGGGAATTAGGGCAGTGGTACAATTTCGGGGATGAAATTCTTTTAAGCGGGGGAAGAGTGTAACGACTTGGATTTTACCACCTTGATTTGCGAATATTTAATAAATTTTAAATATTCAAATAATAGGTTTTATAACTAAAACATAACTCTTTTAAATAATAACAAATAAAGGTAAAATAGATTTGTAACAATCTAGGATTTTGCCACTTTGAAATAGGCTATTTAAATATATTTTACATAATCAATAAGTGGATTTTTATAGAAAAAACCTATTTTAATTATGTAATAATGATGATAAAATAGTTTTCAAAATTTGTTTAACAATATAGATAGTTCATAGAAAATAGAAAAGGTGACTGAAGAACGTTTTCCGAAATTTCGACACCCGAAAATCGACGGGAACGTTGTGCACACTTGGCGCGACATGCACACATTTATATATGTTAGGATTAGTATTAATTAAGCATACTTATGTATATTAACTTATATATATATATATTTATACCTAAGCTTGGATGTGACAAATTATGTTATAACGGGCATATATATACACATATAAACACACTTATATGTATACAAATCACCTTCATATCCTTAGTACACACACATGGAAGCTCTAGCATGATTCAAGGCATGAAAAAGGGGGGAGAACATGTACAAGTGATGGGAGGGAGGTATGGGGTGCATGCATGTGTATATATTTAATCATAACCACTTTATATATTTTATTACTTTCCTAAGCCTATAAATACCACTTCTATTTCATGTTTTCCCTTTGCAACTTCTCTTCTTCATGTTCTTCACATCTCCTTCTTAAGACCTCCATACTCTCATGGCCCTCTCACTAAATTCCTAAGAAAGTTTGTAAAAATATTTCAAAACATAGCTTAAATCACTTCCTTAGCTCACTAGAACACTTCTACAAATGCTACAATACCTTTCTTCCAAAGTACAAGTCCACACCCTCCACAAACATCCATGGTCGAGCTCTAATTGTCCAAGGTCGAGCCCATTTTGGGTGTGTATGCATCCAATGACTTCATTTTTGCAAAGTTCTAGCTTATGTTCAAGTTCGGTAGAAGTTTGCCTTTATTTAGTGAAAGTTTGGTAAGTAAAATCCATGTTTTCAAAATCCAAGTTACTAACTTTTTAAAGTTGTAAAATTTATGAGTTAAAATATTACTTAAGTATCTAGTAATGTTATATGTTGTGTATGCATGCATATATGTTGATTTGGAGTTCATTGCTTATGCCGAAGTTTGAGTAGGTGATAAAGATTATACCTTAAATATTAAAAAAGTTGGTTAGTATTTGTGAAGTAATATTCTTGCTTATGATTGTGTTATAATGTTATGATGTGATATTGTGTTGGAATGTTGTATTTGTTGTATGTGGGTTCATGATATGAAGATGGTGATCCATTAACCAAAAGCGACGTAGAAATCCGCTTTTTGTCAAAAGTTTGGTTTTTGTTTCAAAGTGAAAAGTTTAAAACTATAATTTTGGTTTCAAAAGTTTATTTTTATGTTTTAAAGAAGATAAGAGTTCAAAAGGGAAGTTTTAAAAGTTTGAAAATCAAAATTTCAAGTTACAAAAATTGTGGGTCCCTATAGCGATGGTCGCTATACGCGCAGTTCGGAAAATCTAAATATTTTTCTAATCGAAACTTGTTTTAATTTAAAATCTTTTTAGAAATGTTTTCTAACTTTAATTTATTAATTAGAGAAAAATTAATTAATTAATTAATTATTTAATGATTATTTAATTGATTAATTAATTAATAAAGGTAATTAGAACTTAATCGTTTGTTAATAATGGCTTTTAAACTTAAATGTTAATCAATAATGATTTGTTACTTAATTAAAGTAAATTATTATTAAATAAGGATTGATTAATTATTATTTAAGATATTTATTAATTAACTAATTATTATTTTAAAAAGGGATTTTATTTAATCAATCTTTGATTAAAGTTAATTATGTTTTAATAAGGATTGATTAAGGTTTAATTACCTTTAATTAGAGTTTAATTACTATTTAACAAGGATTTTATTCTCATTTACAAGAGTATTAATTCATTTTCAAATGGCTTTGAGTATAAGTAATCAGTTTTGTTTTAAACTGTTTTCTTTTCAATTTGTTTTAAATCAAGGGATTTCTATGTCGCTTACTCTTAAGTAACCTCATATGATTAGGAAAGCTAAATTACATCCATTAGCAGAACAAAACACTATTCTGCTATTACAATTAACTTGGACATTTACTTATATTTATTGATTGTTATGTGGTGATCCCTTACATATTTGTTGTCGTGTAATACCCATGTTAAACTGGGTAAGTAAAATTAAATTAAAAGCACAATTGTGGTCATTAAGCCTTCGTTTGATTTTGTAAAGATAAATAGTTCATTTCCTTTTTGAAATGGTTTCAAAGTTATTGCATTTTGAACAAGATATTTAAAGGATGGTTTGGCAAATGGTTTTACTAAAGATGTTTTTAACTAATGGGAATGGTTTTCCATGTTATAAAAAGAAGTTTTATAAAGAGTTTATAAAGGAATTTGGAAATTTATAAAGTGTCTTGGGTAAATGGATTTGAGTTTTTAAGCAAAGAAGATTTCATAAATAAGGGAGATTTATAAAATGGATTTGCTTATTAAAGGAAGCCAAATTGATTTAAGGTTATTTAGGAAGTTGTTTGAATAGGAAAGGTTTATAAAGAAATTTTATAAATGAAGTGGGATATTTATAAAAGAAGTTTTAGAAAATGATTTGGATATTCATAAAGGGAGTTTATAAAAGGGTTTGGATATTTATAAAAGCAATTTATATAAACAATTCTGAATACTTATAAAAGGGTTTTATAAATGAATTTGGAAAGTTGGAAAGCAAAATGTATTTGGATTTCAAGCAAAAGAGATTTCATAAATGAAGTAGATTTGATTAAAAAGGATTTATCTAAAGAAGTATAAAAGGAATTTGAGATTTGGGTTTCTCTAAACCGACCAGAAACATCTATTCCACAGTTAACATCAAGGGGATAGTGTTGACCTCCAATTTAAACAACATTTGTTTGATCCTTTTTAACAAGGTTTGGAAGTAAGAAGTTATTCGCAAATGCTTGTGAGTAAACTTGTGTCAGAGAGATAAGTATATGAATATTTTAGAAAAACGTTTTGAAAAGAGATTTATTAAATAAAGATTTGTTTTGAGGCTTAGTGGTTGCTATGGATAAATAAATCTCAAATGGAATTGGTTGTTGTTTGTTTATTTGATAGTTAAATAACCGACAATCAAATATGGACCCAAAAAGTAACTTTGGAAATATCTAGGAGAAACACTTGAGTTATATGGTAAAGTCATCTCTAATCATGCTATACTGTGCGTATAAATCTCGTTTCGTTCTCCTACGACAAAAGATAAGTAAATCCGTCCACTAACGGTTAGGAGGTGACCTCCGCTCTTATCTTTGACTGTTTATTTCCTAAAGAACCGGGGTTGAGTTTACCGGAAGCTATTGAATATTGTTTTGAAGAGATCAAGATCAGATATGTTATCCAAAAACCACTTCGATCCAACTCAAGCGTTTCGAAGTGAAGACATCTTGATGATAATGGAACTAAAGATGGAGCTCTTTGAAGTGCAAGGGCTGCTTGCTATTAATCCTAAGGGTGATTCCAAAATGGAGTAGTAGAAGTAGTGCCTTTGGTTTGTCCATCTCCTGGATAAATGCCCTGGAGGGCGGTGTTAGCATTCCAAATGGGAAGTGCTATATAAAAGGTAAAACGTAGCCTCAACCCTAATCAACAGGATATGACTAAAACATGGGATAAGCAGCAGAGCTAAGTCGGTCGCTCCTATTAGGTTATGATCATCCCCATCTAGAGCTGATATTATCTCTCATTTGTATGCTTCGAGGCTCATTAACTAAGGGTGATCATATATGGTATACTAGTCAAGTGGTAGGCTGGTTCTGTGTAGGCAAGGTATCCTAGCGAGGTCCTTGGTGTTATTTTATCTAGAGATGCAATATTACGAGCGGTACCCCAGTAGCCCAGTCATTGTATGGAACCATTCTCTGATAAGCATCATACGGACTTAGTTATGCCCAACTATGTTGAAATGTGAGATGCAAGCATTTCAACTATATTCATATTTTACTTTGACCCCTAGACATTATTATAATATCAATGGATTTTCTATATAAAATGTTTTGGTTATCGTAAAGTGAAAACCCATTCATGTTTATGTGCAACATGGTCTTACGTGATACCTTTGATTTAAAGGGTTTTATAAAGTTAAAATATATGCTTTACTTACACCAGACCCATGTCTGACCCGGAGTTCTTTTCCAAAACTCTTGGGTGCTCAAATTTGAATGGGCAGCCAAGTAGTTTAGGTTTTTCCGCAGATTCATCTTGGAGGAGCTTGGAGCATGTGGCTTCATCGATAGCTAGTTATTACCTTATTTTCCACTGTATTTTATGTATATTGTATCTGTTAGGCAAGGACTGGCTTTTATGACTGTCCTAGGCTAGAATTTGTATTAGAATGACTCTGATGTAACATTTTTGAAAATGAATTTGTAATATATTATGTTCAGTTATATATATTGTTCCGTTGCGTTGTGAGATTCTGTGTTGTTTAGTTTCTTCTCTTCTATCTTTTCTTTCTTTCACCCCTAATAACCTATCTTTTGGATGACTAAATGATCGGCGCACAAATACCGAGGATGTATTAAGTGTCATCTTTGGTAGTAGGAAAGGCGAATCATTACAGTCTATCTAGGCCAAGATTCTCGTTTCTTACGTTCTATATTGTTCTGAACTTCTGCTCCGATACAAGCTGTTTCGCCCCACCTTTATGCCCATATTACCCAAAAATATTATATGGAATATTGTTGAGTAATACAGAGAATAAGGTCGGTTAGGAGCAACCATCCGTAATATTGCTTTGGGCAAGTGTGGATATGTCGAATTATGTGACCACATTTTTTCCTTTTTCCTTACAAGAAGGAATCCGACGTATACAATCCAATTGCAAAACAATAATATTGTAACGACCCGTATTTTTAACTGTTTTAAATTATAGAATTTGATATAATTATTGAATAAAAATGGTTAAAAATAAATTAAATGAATTATTAGTGTAGTTATTGAATATGAAAGAATCTTGAAATAAACAATTTCGGAAATTTGAGAATTATTTATATTGAAATAAATTATATGTATCGATGGTATTTATGATAAATAACTGAAGTTGAATAATAATTGTGAATTATTCAGATAGAAATAAAATATTGTTGATAACTAAAATTTATTTGAAATTTAATGATTTGTTAATATTGATTTATTGGATAATTTAATTTGTTTAAATTTAATATTGAAGATTATTTGAATAATTGAATTTTGGATTTAATATGATTAAAAAAATGGTATAGGAAATTGATTCAAATTTTATTTAATATGAATGAAGATGGTTAACATTAGAAATTAGATTTAAATGTGAATAATTAAAAATTGGAAATTTTATATTTTAATTAACACGTAAAAATAGCCATTTTGGCCATTATCTCGGATTCCGACGAAACCAGTTTCATCGGATCTGTAATGGTGAATTGTTTTAGGATTTCAAGTTTCGTAGCGATCGGACTTGTCGTTTGGCCATGCGAGCTTGAAACGCGTAGAAATTTATTTCGAAATTCGATAAAATAAATCGACTTTGAAAAGCTATCTTCCACATACGATCGAATTAGGCCTTAAAACTAGGTCCATTGCGTTCGGAATGAGGGTAAAACATTATAAACGCCAGGCGGCACTCCTCGATTGGAGTTCGGACGGGTTTTGACCTAGATATATAAATACGGCACACATATCGAGATAAATTATTATTTTATTATTTCAGAAGCCCTAATACCATGGCCACTGTCTTCATCATTTTTAACAGCCAGAATTGTTCGATTTTCTTTCCTTGATTTCTCTCAATCCGTTCATCAAAATTAAAAACTTTCAACGTGAATTTTGTAGATCTCAATCCCCTCTTCAAATCCATACGGTTGAGGTATGCTATTTCATCACAAAATTGCCAGGATTTTTGTTTGAAGGTCGCACGTTCTTAGAGGTTTTTAGCACGAACGATGGCAGTGGGGTTGGAGGCATTTGGGGCGGTGGCACGTGAGGTTGAGGCGCATGTGGATGAGTATGTTGATCGATCTATGGTCATTTGGATTGCGTGCGTGTTCGATGTTGGAAAGTCACGTATGGGTTCGGCTGAAGGCGTACGAGATGCGTGAGGATGAAGGTTAAGGAATTTATTTATTAAATTATATTGTTAATTATGTTTAAATTATATCGTTATATTAATTTAAGCGTAACTTTTGCATACGAGGTCCGATTCAGGCGAAACAGGTAGCGTTGGAATTATATCGACGAAGGCTACGTCATGGAGTTGGTTTAAAATTTATTTGAAGCTGGAAAAAATTTCAGTTTCAAATAAAAGGTGCGTGTTTTATACGCTCACGATTGACTAGAATATTTTTTTTGTTAGTTAAATTTGAAGTTATGATGTGATTTAGATTTATTGATAGTTGTTTGATAAATTTAATTGACATTTAAATTGACATCTGAATTAATTGATAGAATTTGAATTGACAGTTAAATTGAATTAGAATTTAGTTTCCCATAAAATAACCGTTATTAATAATTATGAAATTGTTGTGGATTTTATTGACTATTTGGATGATATTTTGGATGTTTATATATTTTGATATATCATGATATCACCCTGTATATTATTTACAGTATATAAAACCGTTAATCGAATTATTTCGAATAAATTAAGAAATAGGTTGAAATGATATATACCTATGGCATTTATTTTGGATTGAAATGATACATATACATCACTGGAATTAAATTGAAATAATTGATTCACTTGGCCATAAGATAGAGAATTACATACATACACCGGATTGGTTAAATTAAATGATTTTAAAATTTTTGTTTTGAAATTATTTAAATGATTTGGTTTTAAGAAATAAAAATCGAATTTATGGAAATCGAATTATTTTTGAATTGGAACTCGGAATGTTGATATTTAATTTTGAACAGGAATTGTTTAATTAATCAAAGTTGAGATTTTTAAGTTATAATCGTAATATGATGTGAATTTCAGAAATTGATTTGTTTTAAAAGATTGGGCTTTTATTCGAACTTTAGATGTTGCTAAGTAAAAGTGATATAAAACGATATTTAGAAATTGAGCTCGGAATTTAATAATATTTGAAGGTTAGGATTTTTTTAATTTGGATATTGAAGGAAAATTTGATTTAAGTGTTTTGAATCGATAATTTGGAAATCGAACTCGGAATTGATATAAATCGAAATGGTTCAAATTTGAGAGGAATCGAAATTAATTTTGAATTAAAATTGAATTCGACTTGAAATCGGAATTGAATCGATTAAATCGAAATGGAAATTGGAATTGATTTGAATTGGTAAATTTGGGATTGAATCGGTTTGACTTTGAAACTATTTTCAAATGAATTATTTTAGTATAAACGGTTTAAAATCTATATTCTTAAATATTCAAATTATTTTGATTTTCCAAACTATTTTGCTATATAAACCATTTTTAATGCTCAAACTATTTTCTATTAAACTGTTTTAACTGTTTAACTATCTTAAAACTATTTAAACTATTTTCTAAAAATTCAAACTGGTTAAAAGAGTGGAATGTTTATACTTAAATCATGGATTTAAATGCAAATTGGGTTAAAGTGAATTATAACCAAAATTGTAATTCGAATCAAGTTTTGAAGTGAAAATCGATATTTGGTTGTTAATGAGACCTGAAACACCCCACACCCCTTAGTATACCCAAAAGGACACACTAAAGGATATGGTGCGTTATAGGTATGGCTAAAATCTTTACAGAGACTAAGATTCACAAGGTAAAATATATAAAACAGTGGCAACATTCAAAATTAAACTTCATTTCTCCATAAAATGAGTCATAAAACCTAATACATAATATGTCTTGAAAACCGAATACATGTGTCTCGTGAAAAATACCATCTCAGTCACATCATCAGAGTACATAGATAATAATAAAAATCATCTCTCTCATAAAGTACCAGTATATCCAAACTCAAGCGAATAGAAAAATGAAAAGAAAAGGAATACATGAAGAATGAGAAAGCTCCGCAAATGGGTCTCCAAGAAATCTAAATCTATTGTCTTGCCTCTACTGGCCTATGGGGGGAAAAGGGGAAATAGAGGAGTGGGTCAGACTATAAGTCCGGTGAGTGAAAGAAACTACTAACATTTTAAATCAAGATAAAGGTAATAGACATAGCAACAGTTCTAGTATAAAAGGAAAAGATAAAGCTGGAATAAAATACTTATTTAACTATTTGCTTTGATTGTGATTGTTTGCACTCGTCTTAGATAGCTGCTTTGATTAGGCTGAAATCCTAATCCTACTTTAATTAGGCTAAAATCCTAATTCTACCCTTTGATCGGCTTTCTATCTCTGTTGTGCCACTGTGAGCTAGTCCCATCCTGTGGGTCACACAGCAAAAAGACGCCCGTTGAGCACTTTGGAACTCAATAGCGACTTACCTCCCTAATTCGATGACGCACGCTCGGTCACCGCCGGTTCACACTATCTGATGTTCCCCCTTTTGACCTCTTACTAACCCTAGTCAGCATAAGCGTGCCCTGCCTCACCTAATCTGTTGTGAGACTATTAGTCCTAGCCTGAACGGGTCCTGCCTAGCCTCACCTAAGTTTGTTGTGAGACCATCAGTACTAGTCTGAAAAGGGGATGCTGTTGGTATGGGTCCTATCAAACAAAATCTAGTTGCACCCCTCGCCCAAATCCCCCCATTTGAGCTTCTATCTATTGGCCACTTATTTACCCTAGTTAGCATAAGCGTGTCCCAGCCTCACCTAATCTGTTGTGAGACCATCAGTTCCTGACTGAAAGGGAATGCTATTGGTTATGGGTCATATTTCTATCTTTGCTTATTAACTTAGTGTAAGTTCTTTAAAATAAACCTATTCTATTATTTATGCTATATTTGCTTATTAACTTTATCTAAGTCTTAAAATAAGCCTCTTCTGTTATCACTACTATATTTGCTTATCAATTTATTCTAAGTTTTAAAATAAGCCTTTATTGTTCTTTCTTGCTTAATTATAACCTACGTTATAATTGTTATTCTTCTTTTCTATCTTTTTAGTTATAACTACTAGTTATAAACTTGCTTGCAAATGTCTCAAATTTGCCTATTTCAGTCTATCTTCTTTTTATTACAATCTTTCTTATTTTACATATAAATTCTGTAAATTTAGTGTTGTTCTATTTTAATCCATATTAGCGAATTATTCTCTTTTTAATATTCTATTTGTGTAAAAAGGAATAAAAAGGAACTAACATTTACAGACTAAATTTTAACGTAAAACGGACGTAAATAAATGCAAATAACAGTAAATAAATGTAAATAACTGAATAAAATAGCTGAATAGAAATAACTGAATAAAATAGACTGAAAAGAACTTTAAAAACTAGCTGTAATAACTTATACAAAAATTGTCTCAAAATTGTAGAAAAACTACAACTATTGAGAAACCTATTATTTTAAATTACTTAAAAATCTAAAATAATTACTAAACACTCACATGTGGTCCTTAGCTCTTTACCTTGGCCTTCCCGGATCCACTTCTAGGGTGTAAAATATTTAAATTCAAAAGATCTTCTTCTTAGAAAAATATTCTATTTAGGGTCCAGCCTCAGGCAATGAACCCAATGGGAGAAAATCTGAATGAGAAAAATAGCTAGGCCTAGGGTCTTATTTATAGTGTCACTTAGGGATCTCAGGCCGTTGGATTTGAAGATTAAATCTGGTGCAACCACGTCATAGGCTCGTTGGGAATCGTCGGATGGAAGCACGAACGCACAAGATTTGAAGAAAATAGAAAAATGATGTGTTCGAATCAAAATTGGACGAAGCAACATGAAGAATGCAAGGCGGGTCGACCTCCCTGTCGACCAACATATGCTAGGGTCGACCTAGCAAAGGTGAGGGTCGACCCTAGGGTCGAACTTGCCTATATATTATTTTTTTCTTTTATTTTCTGAATTCTTGTTTCTTGCGTATCTTCTTCGTTTTAGCTCAAATTTTGACAAACTTTATATGGAAATTGACCAAAAAATTACCACAGACACAATGGTGCAACTCCCATGGCTTGATTCTGATAATTTCACAAACTTATTTTATTATTTAATTAATTCATTAATTAATTATTATAGCTTAAATTTCGGGTTGTTACATTCTCCCCTCCTTAAAGGATTTCGTCCTCGAAATCTCCATGGATAGAAGAATGAAATAAATATTTTCATCCAAATTCTACAATCAACAACTCAACCATCATCCATTACATCCATTGGCCTTAAGTTTTTCTAATGCAATTTATGATATATATGCAAATAGTGTGGTGTCAATATCCCTAATTAATGCAAAAGATTAGGCGGTCTATTGATTCAGTCGACCTCCTTTTTATGCAATCATGTCCGTGCAATGTATCCAAATGAATGCAAGTTTCCTAATGATAACTAATAGTTCTATATGCGTGCTACAATCATCATCCAAATGCAACAATCATATGATAATCATCCATTTATAGCGAACATGGAATATGCAAATGCGCACACATCCCTATGCATATGCTGTAGTGACCTAGTTAGGCCGATCCCTAGGAGATAATAGTGCCTAGTGTATATATATGCGTCCATCAGCATCCACTAGCAAACACTTGCAACCACTAGCATCCATCATATATAACATGTTCTAATAACATGTTTACGTCAAATCCTACCATCCATAGGGTAAATCCTAAGATCTACCCTCCCAAAGGATAAAAAAGGAAAGAATCTATTCAAAACTAAAGATGAAAACCGGAAATTCAAAATTTATTATAAAAGAGATGTGGATAAGAGGTACGTATTCTCTCCTAATCAAATCAATCTTCTCCGAAGTCTCTTTAACCATGTCGGGACCAAGTAGCAATCTCTCTGTAGACTCTAACCAACACGAAGGCGACTTGCACGGTCTTCCATAAAGAGCTTCGAAAGGCGCCATTCCAATGCTAGCTTAAAAACTATTATTATACGCGAATTCCACTAAAGGAAGATGCTCCTTCCAAGTTCCTCCAAAATCAAGAATACACATCCTCAACCACATGTGTCTTACTATCTTACTAATATCACCTTAATATTCTTCGATAGTCTACGCACATGAAGCAACAACCTAGGTTCTCACTAGTGTCCTATGCACTTTACAGAATCTTCTATTATTAAATCTAAAAGTAATCACCGCTATCTCCTATATAGCCTTACACTTTTTCCGTCACACCTAGGAAATGATTCCTATCTACTCCACATTTAAAAGTTTGGTTTGGTATTTATTATTACATTTCAAAAACTAAAGCTTCTAAATTTTTAAAACATCAAATTCCAAAAATTTTGCCTTTAAAAATGTTATTTTCAAGTTTCTATTAAATTTAAAGGTACTTGGTTACTTAACATTTTATCTTTCTAGACTTGCATCCTTACCACTTTTTGAATTTACATTATTCCCCAAACCTAAAGGGAAAAATATACAAATTTTAAGTTCAAAACTTATTCCTCTTTTTCCTTTAAAGACCTTTATAGCTTTCCATAAAAATTTGGATTTTTAAATTAATTGTTACTAAGTTTTTCGCTTCCAAAAACTTATTTACTTTTTCACCAAACCATTTTTCTTTAAGATATCTTTAAAATGTCCTCACATGTTTTCAAAACATCTCCTTTTCATAGATTTTCAATTTTGCAAAAACTGGAGTTGATAAGAACAATTATTTTATTAAAAACCCTTATCTTTCCAATTACCTAACCTTGGAGGAGTTTCTAACTTACTACAAATTGGGACTTTCTACAAAGGCAAGCAACCAATGCACATAATCAATGGAAAAAAAAATATGTGAAATTTCCATTGCTTAGTTTTTTCTACTAAGGCTCTCTATAATATCTCTCCTAACTAATATTGTATCTAATTATTACACTTTTTATTACACCTAATGGTTTTATACCTTAATATATTGGAACTACTTTCTTTTATAGGAAACTATTAACGCTAAAACTTTCTATGAATCCTTTAAAAAAGGACTTCATGTTTATGTGAAATTATAAGGAACTTATTTTATATTTTTCGAAATAGGCTATACAAAATATGGTGCTTCCCATACCTTGTACATCTCTTTCACGCATTCCTTATAACTTGCACAAAAAATATTTATTTATGATTTGGTTTCATAGAAAATTATATCATTATTCATTTCATTCCAATAGATTAAAGTATGTTTAATCTATATTCTCTTACGATAGACAATTTCTATGAAATTTATTAATTTCCTAATATTTAACTTACACCCTTTTTTTCCAGAAGAACTCATTTTCAAAACTGTTTTAATATTTTCATAACTAGAAAACATTTCCTTATACTTATTTAAATAATAAGTGTACTTACAAACAACTTTATTTCTATACTTAGAAATTATCTTCAAAACACATTTTTATTTGGGTCAAAATAGATGTTGCGTAAAACACCGTTACTATAGCCCAAAAATACTAGTGTATGGGTTCAATAAATGCTAATAAATCTCATATACTATGTAAAAACATTTCATTTGGGAGTCACCTACTATAACAATAGTGTTATAGTCTATGCTCCCTTTATTTTTCACGAAAACATCTATTACAACAATAAATGTTGTAACCTATGTTTCTGATACTTAATACACTCTAGGTTTTTATTTTAAAAATCTTTGTCTACCTACAAAGAAACTAGTGAGCTATATATGCTCTATAATTCTTAAAAAAAAGAATTCCACTTTTTACAAAATTTACATTTTTCAACTTTTCAATTTAACAATTTCATTTCATTGGGCTGGACATAAAGTGGATTTTCTTCTTACTACCCTAGGAGTACCCTTCCTAAACCTTGGAAATCTCATTTCCTTACTAAAGTCTTTTATTCCTATCCCTCTTTTATGCTTATATTTATTCCAAGGCACTACCGTTAAATCCACTTATCTGAAACAATTATAATTTTTACAGTTATATACACATGGGCTTTCCTCTTTTTTTCAACTAAATCTATTGTACATCTCCAATCTTTGCCTACAACTCTTTGAATTTCCACAATCCAAACCTAAATGTACAAAACCGTTTCTCAAACTCTTTCCATGTGTTGACCTTCTCTATGCCCTAAGAAACATACTTCCTTACGCCAAAAAGTGACACTTCAAGAATTTTGCCTTCAACTGATGATCGCGAAGTGTACAAAGAACCTCCTCTGGATGAATAGTATGCTCTTCCATACTCATGGAAAAGAACAAAATGTCTTCTACGAATACTACTACGAACTCATTTAGGACATTTCCAAAAACACGGCTCATCAAATCTACAAAATAGGCTGGGGCGTTGGTTAGCCCAAACGGCATAACCAACCACTCAAAGAATCCATCTGATGAAGCCTTTCTCCAATAGCTCACCAATCTTCTTACTTAACTCCTTCCTTTCATGTGTCTCACGGGCAATGCCACTGGCTTAGCATTGTCATTCATATAGATCCTAAAGTCGATCTCTCTCTTGGGGGTAGTTTCCTAACCTCCTCAAAAATGTCTGGGAAATCTCTAACGACTGGAACAGAATCTAGCTCTCCTAGTGATGAATCAAAGGAATAAAGGAAGCTTAACATGACTGACCCCTGTGCGTCGCAAGAAACCTCGAGAGTCCTACTGCTCCATGTCTCTAGTCTAACGACTCTCCTCTCACAGTCCAATATCGCTCCATAAGTGGTTACCCAATCCATCCCCAAAAACATCCGATACCCCAAAAATCCCAATACATAGGCGTCACAGTCAAACTCTACGCCTAGTATAAAAATGTTCAAACCCCTACAAATCATGGATAAATGGGCCGATCCTCCTATGGGGTTTGAAACAACTATAGGGTCTATTACAAGAGAAATATCTAAGTGCAAACAATCAACCAAAGAACTAGAAATGAAAGAGTCCGAATAGGAGAATCCGAAATAGTGATCAAACCTTCTACATAGACTTTCCTACCTCGATCTGGTCCACTACTAGAAGGTGCTGCATCCAAAGCCTGTACTTGCGCTATAGGTGCACCTACTCTCTGCCCCATCCTATGAGGACAAGCTCTACTAAGGTGACCAGGCTGGCCACAGTTGAAACACCTCCCCTTCATCATTTTATTCTTACAGTCCTTTGCATAATGACCAACCAATCCACAGCTATGACATTTCCCGCTTTTCTTAATCTGCTTTTGAGGTCCTCCTTCTTTCCTCTTGTCCTTTTCCTTCTTGTTCTTCCACCACGGCTTTTTAGAGCTTTCTAACTTAGGAACCTCTTTAAGCTCTCCCTTCAGCAACCAAGCTGCAGGCTGAACTTTCTGTTGGTCCTCCAATCCTAACAGTCTAAACATTCGCTCCGTATCCTTCAACCTAGCTCATGCCTCCTCGAAATCCTCTGTGCCAGAAAACGTCTTGCCTCCTAGACTAGCAAAGTCCTTGCATAGCTTAGAAAAATTGGCTGCTATGGGTGGATTAATAGGATCTCCACCTACTGGTGCTATATTGGGCGCTTGACCTTGCATTTCTAGTACCGTAGCTCTATGGAACCAGTCAGCCATATATGCAATGAAAAGAAAATTTAGGCTCGAAAGAATTGAATGAAGTTTGATCTGGACTTTGAGGGGATTTTTATAAAAACTCTCTTTTATACTTGAAAAACTATTTCTATAATAAGAGTTTCCTTCTGAAAAATACTTCTAGTTTGAAGATTTTTAAAACAAGTTTTTAGGAATCCTGTAACCTTAGGCTTTGATACCAAGTGAAATACCCCATGCCCCTTGGTATACCCAAAAGGGCACACTAAAGGATATGGTGCATTATAGGTATAACTAAAATCTTTACAAAGACTAAGATTCACAAGACAAAAAAATAAAATGGTGGAAACATTTATAATTAAACTTCATTTCTCCATAAAATGAGTAATAAAACCAAATACATAATATGTCTTGAAAACCAAATATATGTGTCTCGTGAAAAATACCATCTCAATCACATCATCGGAGTACATAGATAATAATAAAAATCATCCCTCTCATAAAGTTCCAGTACATCCAAACTCAAGTGAAAAGAAAACTAAAAAGAAAAAGAATACATGAAGAATGAGAAAGCTCTACAAACGGGTCTCCAAGAAATCTAAAGGGGAATTTCACTATAAGGGCCTATTACCATCAACTAATTATTTTCTAGGACCCGTGTTCAAAAAAATTAGTTTCCAGGACACGGGTCGAAAATAAACCCTCTACTTCTCGCTAATCCATATCTGCCGCCAAACCTCCAAATGAAAAACAAAAGTAGGGTTTAGAAACAAAATCGCCTCAGTTGGATTATCGATTGGCTGAAGAAATCGTACCGCCTAACTTTTCTCAGCTGAACAAGTAAGTAATTGTTTATTTCTACTGTTTGCTATATATCGATTGATTCACTTTTCTTCAGCTGAAGAAACTAAGACGCGATTTCTATTCACTAGTTGCAAGACGTGATTTCTATTCACTTGTTGCTGAACAAGTAAATACTTGTTTATCTTTGCTGTTTGTTGTTCATCGATTGTTTTTTTTGCTATATATCGATTGTTTTTGTTAGCTGAAGTAAGTAGTCATTCACTGATTGATTTTCTTTGCTATTTATGGGTTGTTTTTGCTTGTGTTTGACAAGTAACAAATAAGTTCTATTGATTGTGTTTATATATAACAGTTTTTGTAATGCATGTAAGGTGTTTGTTGTTTTTGTAATGATTTAACGTGATGTAAAACTGGTCATATTCAACAGCTTAAAAATATAAATCTGTTTATCTTTTAATCTAAATGATTTAATACAAGAATGTAATGGATTTAACATGTTTGTTTATCTTTGAGTTGCTTTAACATAATTTTAACTTCAGTACTTCAAAAATTGTATGTATTGTGTAAACACAGTTATGTTGTAATGTTCCTATGTTCAACAGCTACGAAAGATAAACATATTTATCTTTTACTATAATTGGTTCAAATCAACTTAAGCCTTAGTTATCTTAAATAGTGACTAGTATATGTTATACATGTTTGCCATTTTTTCATGATTTAAAAGTTATTACAAAAGATATACAACAAATTTACACCCTACTTAAAAAAGATAAAAGCATTTATGTTTTTATACAAAACGATTTAATTAGATAATGAACTATATATGATTCCCCTTTATATAAAAAATCACAATACACAATAACTACCTACACACAATTACTTATTAGAATTACAACCCTAGTTGTGTTTGATAATTACAATTACAAGTACAAAAAAATTATTCTTCACTCTTTCTAACATTTCATTATGTATGACAATTTTTATGCAGCGTAAAAATGCACACCAGGTCATCAAAATCAAAGTTATTCATACAGAAAACAACGTGCATATTTATAAATGAAGCTGGAACCCAATGCATAAATATTAGACCTTTATCTAGCCCATTCTGCGATCAACACAGCCAGAGATCACCTTTATCTTCAACTCCATTGGTAACTGTTTTCCTACTTATGTTATGTATAATATTTAGTTGTACTCTTCAATTTGTATATACATATTAAATTGGAATCTAGATTCCATATACTTCATGTAGTTTGTATTGGGTTGATGTGCACTGAGTTGAGTTGTTGCTTTAAATGCAGTCTGTCATATTGTAGCTTGTCTGCACTTGCATTCTTATCTTGTCGACATGTCTGCGTTGGACTCTGGTTTCAATGTGTATGATGTTGCATATTCACTTGATGTTACACACATGTATATATGTAATATTTGAACACTTCAGTCAGGTTTGGTTGCTTCATTTGCATTGATCTAGATTTGTTTTCATGTTGCATTTGCTTATGTGTATGCTGTGCACTTCTTTGTACTCTCACTTTTGGATCTGACTATTTGTTAATGTTGTAGCTTGATTCTCTGACCATATAAGTCTGTACTGTGCACTGCATTCATACATGTTGTACATGTAATTACTTCAAGGCTATTGTGATGATGAAATTCTAATAACTGATCACTAATTTGTAATGGATAATTTGTTGTTAATGCTTTGTTAAAAAAGATAAAAGAATTTATCTTTTTTATAAATAATATTCTGATGGCTATTTTGTGTTTCATTCTCTTTAAGTTTTCAGATTTCTAAATGACCATTACTTAAACACCTAAAAAAGATAAAACAGATTATCTTTCTATACTTTGGAAAAAAAATAGCCATCAGTACTACATAGTTACTCAACAAAAGTGTTTATTATACTTTATGTGCATTATGATTCTTGAGCAAAATGATATTATCTTCATGAATATGCAGAAATAAATTTAGGATCCCAATTAATGATATTATTTTCATGAATGTAGGATGAAGCTAAACCAACACAACAAATCTCACAAATGACTGAAAAAGAACATCTAACAAACTCAGATGACGAAGGAACAATTTCAGAAAAACTAAATAAAGCAAGTTATGATTCTGAAGAAATAAATATTGAAACAGATGAGTCAGATGATGTTGACAAATATGAAATTCAAAACAAGCTGAAAAGATAGAAAAAACATCTGTACAGTGGAACATACAGATGTAATTTAGATGCTGTGTACAAAGTTATGATGACGGTAAAGGAAAAAAACATTCTATCTTCAGAAGCAAAAAGCTATATCAACAAAACGCCATTCAAAAACTTTTTTAATATGTTTCTCACCAATGGCATAGAACGGCAAAACATACGGAAAAGTGCTTCAAATTTAGACCAACTAATTACTTCTTTCAGTATTAAAGAAAAAGCTTTCAAAATTGGAAACAAACTGCTGAAAATCACACCTGAAGAAGTTAGCCTTATATTTGGAATGAATTTATCTGGAGAGGATTTGTTTCCAATACCAACTTCAAATAAGACCACAGCAATGGAGAGTTTTTCAGAGTTTCTGACTACAAATTTCGAAGAAAATGACATAATTAGCCAGAAGACAGTCACAAGAAGGTTGAAAAAAATGATAGAGGAAGAAAACGGGAATGAAGATTTAGTCAAATTGTTGTTGCTCTTGTTGATTATTACTTTTTTCTTTCCTAACAATCAGAACTACATGCAGTGGGGCTTCTTATCAAAGCTGTTAAACTTAAAAAAAATTAACTCAATCTCTTGGCCGAGAGCAATATGTGAAAATGTCATGAAAAATGTACAAAAATACTATGCTAATCCAAGAAGCACACCTGGATGTACTATGGTCTTACTGGTATGATTTAAAAACTTTAAGCAAATATAAATAAATTTATACCAATGCTTTTTACAAAAATGTTAAATGTTAATGCTTATTTGCATGGTCTTATTGGCAGTATTGGTTTTGTGAAAGGACGCAAATCATCGATGAAAAAGAAAATTTGGAAAGCAAAATCCCAAGGATGAGAAAATGGGACTTGTCAAAATTAAAAGATTTGGACCTTAATGAAATAGACAATGATAAGGTATGCTACTTTTAAATACATAAATACATAATGATTTAAGTACAATTCAGTTTCTGCCCAACTCCAAATTTCTTCATTAATTTTACCATGCTTAAAAGCTATAAAAGATAAAAACATTTATCTGTTAATGTAAATGATTTTATAACAACTTAGGCATTACTTATATTTGTTATATAGTTATACATATTAAACATTTTTCTTGATTTACTCATATTTAAATTTATTACAGAAAATATACAACTAAATTAAACCCTAGTTAAAAAAGATAAATGCATATATGTTTTTATAGAAATTGATTTAAGTACATAATGAACTATATATATTTGTTGATAAACAAAATTATATGAGTACATATGTTTATATGTGTCTTATTTAATAGGGATAGTGTTCTAAATTTATGTAGTTTGTAGGTTATTTAATTACATATCTATATTTATACGTAACAACTATTGTGTGTGCATTATAGATTTTCCTAGTCTTCTCTCCTTCCCATATGAATGTGCCTGCATGTTGTTTCCATTTATCAAGTGTCTGAAATTTTTTTACCTGTATATTTTTAATAATTTCTGATTTCTAACTTCATAGAATTTCAAAGATATTACATGTCCAAATTTAATTTCAAATACCTTCCATGCAGATTTTAAAGAAATCTGCAAATGTAACTAAAGAGGAAAAAGACTTTTTTTCAAAAAAAATATATACCGGGTTGGAATATGACAAATATGCTACAGACTGCTCTAATAGCATAAAAGAGTTAGAGAGGAAAGTGAACTTTTTATCTGCTGAGATGAAAAGTATGGCAGAACAACTGAATGAGGAACAACATTCAAGACAGCTGGCTGAACAAAGACTCCACAATCTTGAAATGAAACTTCAAAAGCTGGAAAATTTTGAAGAGCATAATGTGGAGAAAAAAATGATTTCAAAGAAAAAAGTGAAGCTGATAAAGGTACGAATAAAAGAAAGATAGTTGGTATGATGCATATAAATAGTTCTGCTAACTTTCCATGTTTTGATTTGATGGAAACTCAAGATTGCATTCTAGAAACCGAAGATTGTTTAAAATTTGAAAATATCAAACAACATAGTCAAGAAATTGCTGCAGAAAATCCAATTGTTGTTGAAGATGTCATTTCTAAAGAACAAAAAAAGAAGAAGCAAAAGAATGTTGAAAAGTGTCCACTCATGGAGCATCTAACTGATGAACAGCAACAAAATGTGAAACTTTTTTTCAAAGTTTTGGGAGGAAACAAGTAAGTAATTAAACTACTTTTCACTCACACAAACTATATATCAACAATCTGTTAGATTAATTATTAGTACTGTGTTGGTTCTGTTTTAGTTTGGTCACCTATCAGTACATCTATCAACTACTATACACTCACACACTTGCTCAAAAATAAACAAAAACTAAACAAAACTAAAAAAGCTAAATTAATTTATCTTTAACTTTTAATAAATAATTCCATAAAGGCTTCTATTTTGTTTTACTATCAAATGCAAACAACATAGTACGTACTAAACTTAATTTTTTTTATTAACAACCGTCCAATTTTCCAGCGATGAAGCATTTAGTTGTGATGATGAAAACTTCATCACCATAACAAAAATGATGATAGAAGACCTCCTCTATCAACAAAGTATTTGTGGTCAAGTAAGTACAACAAACTAAACTTTCCTTCATTATAATTTATATACTTTATCCATATTATTTTTCAAATGTAGATCATTGATTGGTTTTGGTTCCGAAAAACAAAGCAACTAGAAAAAAGCAATAGCATTATCTATGTTAACACAACTATGACAGTAAGTGAACTATATTCTCAAATTAACATTTTTTTATAAAACATAAATTTTCTAAAACAATTTTTTTTACAGAAAAGCGCAACGGATGGAAGCTTGGAAAATATCAAGAAAAAAATGTTCAATCCTTTTATGAAAAGAACACTTTTAGATCCATTATGTTGCAACATATTATTCCCAATACATGGCAATGATCATTGGAGTCTGCTAGAACTAGTTGTTGGAGAATGCACTTGGAACCACTACGACTCTTTGCACTTGACCACGAGTTAAAAAACCTGCAGAAGTGGACATACAAAATTTGTCATTAATGTGGTAAGTAAAAATACACAAAAAGTAAAAAAGATAAATGTGTTTATATTTATTCTAATTTTCCTTCACTGTTTGCAGAAATCAGCAGTGAACTACCTAAACAAAGAGTTACAAGAAGAAGGGCACAAAACAATTCTCAGGAAAAATTCAGTGCTTAAAAATGTTGACTGTGCTCAACAAAGCACTGGGTAATTTTGAAGATAGTTCAGAATTTTATATAAAAAATCACAATACACAATAACTACCTACACACATATTACCAATTAGATAATATTATTTTCTCACATACTAGTTTTAGATAAACATAATACTAATTACAATTCATTATCAAAATAAAGAAAAGATAATCTGTTTTATCATTATATTCAAAGTACTAAACTTCAGAAATACAGGTACGACTGCAGAATTTTTGTGATGATGTTCATGGAAAAAATAGCACAAGGAATGCAGACTACAGAAAAAATTAGTCTTGAACAAGTTAATGCATTGAGAGCACAGATAGCTGCACAAATACTATCCGACGAACCATACTGCTGGCTTGACAAGTTTTGCAGCTCTTCTTCAGCCCATAAAAATGTAATGACTGATGAATGAGATGATGAATTTGTAATGGGTGATATTAAAAATTAGATAATGAATTTGGTGATGAATTTGTAAAAGCTGATACTACATTGATCATAGATTTTAGGGAGTATATTTTAAATTACTAATGAATTACATGATGAATTTGTAGTAACTGATATTGAAAATTTGATGTGAATTTGTAGTAATTGATACTGAATTTGTAGTAACTGATATTGAAAATTTGATGTGAATTTGTAGTAATTGATAGTGAATTTGTAGTAACTGATCTTAAAAATAAGTTTCTACTGCTCTTTTAAGAAATATAAATCCTTTTATCTGTTATTGATAATTTATAGTTTTATATTTATTATTATGTTTTCTAATTCCGTTGTTCTACACAGCAAAAAGATGTAGTATGGGCTACTTTTCCTAGACAAGAAGAAGCTTTAAGATTTGTCCAAACACATGCAAACACTTACGTTTTTTGCTACCAAGATCATTTGACTGCACAAAGAAGGTTCCTTGTTTCTACATATGATGAGTTCTGGAGAAGGTACAAAACCATGAATCCTAAGTTACGCCACCATTATGAGGTTATTCAAGTCGGACTGCCTTGCCACTTGTATTATGATCTGGAGTTCAATAAAAAGATTAACACTGGAAAAAATGCCGATGAAATGGTAGATATTCTGATATCTATCACCTTCAAACTGCTAAATGACAAATACAAAATCCAGGGAAATCAAGATTGGGTTTTAGAGCTTGATTCATCTACTGAAGAAAAGTTCTCTCGACATGTGATCATTCATATCCCAAATTTTGCCTTCAAAGACAACTCGCATGTTGGAACATTCATCTCTGAGGTATGCTCACGCATAATAAATTTAAGAGTAAGTGATCCACAGTTTGAAAAACTGTACATCAAAAAAGATTCAAGCTCATCAGACAATACGGAGCTTCTTTTTGTTGATACTGGAGTTTATACCCGTAATCGTTGTTTTCGTCTTCCTTTCTCATCAAAAGCAGGGAAGAATGCTTTACTCCTGCCAAGCGGACGCTTTGGATGTAAGAATCTGAATGAGGAACAAGTGTTTATCAAATCACTTATTTGCAGAATAGATGCTGATTTTGATAAGCTATTAGAGTGCAAAATGGATCTGGACTGTTGCAAAATTCTTCATTTTGAATCTGAGGTCAATGATAATAGCACCCACACCGAGGGAGATAAGTCATTACATGATTATGGAAGCAATATACCCAAGTCCTATTTTTCAGGAAAATCTCCCTTTCCAGCTTGGATGATAAAATTTCATCTTTTGCCTCTCATGGAAATATTTCGGGTAAAATAAGAAGGTGGTACTGGTTTTCTGCACATGGCTACAAAATTTATAGCATGTCCAAAAGTCGATATTGTGAACGAATTAGAAGAGAACATAAAAGTAATCATGTTACGTACATTGTTGATTTCCAGAGAGGTGGCTACTATCAGAAATGCCACGACCCCGATTGTAGAGGCTATCGATCTCCAGTCCGCCAAGTACCATGGGATGTATTGTCAAACTGTTATGATATTGTGAACCAAGAAGGCAAGACTGTCTAGAACCAGTGCATCTGTCAAAATGAAATATTAACTACATAATCACTTCAGTCTATGTTGCTTTTGTATATTGTTAACTAGCAAGTACTTACACAATTGATTTTTAATTTGATAATGAAATTATGGTAATTGATAGTGAATTTGTAATGGCTAATGTTTTTAATGCTCTGTTAAAAAGATAAACGAATTTATGTTTTATTGACAGTATGTTTTGGGTAGCAATATACTAGTCATACTGATCTCCAGTTGTTCTGTTTGATTTGTATTCCTACCGTTGTGCGTAAAAATCGTGGATTTACAGATGATTTGGTTCGAAATGGGCTTGTTCCCATTGTCGAATCTGAGATTCTTGTTGATGGATCCCATAACATTGACTGGGTAGTTGTCTGTTAATTTTACTTGTTAAACAAAATCAATGGGTCAAAAGCAAGAATGCTACTGTTAATTAGCAATAAATCAACTCATGAGAGAACATGATTTACCTTTTTTTGCTGTACTCAACACTCATTAATGAGAAAAACTTCATGCGTGAAATGCTAGCAAAGAGTAACCTGTTCCTGTTTTTGGATTGTTCATTTGGAACCTTAATATTGTTTGTTCCACAAAGTTAATTAACATATTGAATGGCCTTGAAATTGGCAGGTGTGCAGATGTGACTGAAAGAGTGCTTGCTGCATGCTACAAGGCCCTAAACGAGCACAAAGTCCTAATGGAAGGTACTTTGTTGAAGCCTAACATGGTTACACCTGGATCAGACTCTACTAATGTGAAACCTGAGGTCATAGCTGAGTACACCGTGCGAGCTCTTCTCAGGACTGTGTTTTAAAAACAGACTATACACAACAATTAAAAAGAAATATCAATTTATCTTTTTTAACAGAACTAACAACATTGTATTCCAAATAACGGTTAAACATAAATAATTGCATACAACCAAAAATAATCAAAATCAGATCATAACCAATTCAACATATGCAATTATTCAAATATTCAACTCAAAGTATTCATACAACAACCAAATATTCATACAAGAACAAATCAAATACTTTGGACTAAAAAAATCAACTCAATTATTCAACTCAAAGTATTCATAGAACAACCAATCAAATACATTGAACTAAAACAATCAACTCAATTATTCAAAAGAACACCGCCTTCTGTTATGTCCTAGTTTTTTACACTTTCCACATCTATTTTGCTTAGCATGAAAATCAGCCCCTTCAATCCTATTCATCCTAGGCCTTCCAGCTCCACGAACAGGCTTAGGAGGAAGAACAGTAGATGATTCTTCAACTTCAATTGCTTCCTTATCAAAAGTTGGAATAGGATTGATCAAATGTGAATATGAAGCTAGATAATACTCAACAGTAAAGTAATTCTCAATATATTCATAAACAGAATTTCTGGTTAAAGAAATACACTTCAAAGCATGCACACAAGGAAAACCTGTCACTTTCCATTGATTGCAACTGCAAATGCGATTTTTAAAATCAACCTTTTGAGATGTCGGAGAATGAACTTCAAAAATATACCTACAAAATGTAAGACCCAATTCATGTGCAGTGAACTAATAGTGAAAAATAAGACTAATAAACCAAAAAAATTAACAATCATACTGTGAACATAAGCTTTAATGCAGACAAAGAGAAAATACGTAACAAGCAACACCAACAAAATGAAATCATAACACAGGCTACATAGCAGGTTGAAAAAAGATAAATGCATTTATCATTTTTTAGAAACTGTGAACATCATGTAAATAAATATAAATACATACCTAGATGATTTAGAAACACTCCACCCAAATCCTTCTTCCTTCAATTTTAACAAACGAGCTTCCATTTTCGGACATAGCACACTAGTCCACTTTAATGCCTCTTCTCTACGATTAAACATTTGCATCATAAGTTTTACCCTAATTCCATCAAGACAAGCAGTAACAGGCAAACTTCTTTCATCCAAAATCCAAGAATTAAAACTCTCGGCTACATTGGACTTATTTTCACCATATCGCTTCCCCGGAAAAAACAAATCGGCCCAATGATCATATGGTTTGTCATTCAAATACTCTATAGCTTTGGCACCTCCAATTTCTTTGTACTTGGACATGGCTTTTTCAAACTCATGATGATTAGAAGCTATAGCACAACGCTCAAGTAAATGAGCTACCCAAACACCCCTTCCACTTTTCACAATGCTAGCAATATTATTTTGCATATGATGCAAACAATAAGAATGATGACTATTCGGAAAAAAATTTGGAACACTTAACAATAAACCCCAGTGTCTATCACTTAAAAAAGTTAATATTCTATCACAACTAAGAGCATTCTTTAGGTGATTCAAAAACCAACTCCAACACTCTTCATTTTCTTTGGGAACAAGAGCCATTGCTAATGGGAAAAAACCTGGAAAAAAAACAAAATAATAATAATTCACTGTTTATTAATGTACATTTGAAAATAATGCACTATCTTTGAAACAGTATTATCTAATAGTAAAAAATCACATGAACACTATGCCCTTTGCCCAAATAAAAAAGGAAAAATAAATTTGCTAGAGACAATTCAACCTTTTTTTCTTTTGTTTTTTAAATTTTGCTACTTGAATGTGAAGTCTATGTAGGAAGAGTAGAAATTGCAAAGATATAATACTTAATTCATGCATATAATACAAAGACTTATATTTGAACTTCTAAAAGATATATGCTATTATCTTTTCTATATGCTGTTTAAATCATTTTTATACGTTATGTAAGAATTTCAAATAATGAGAAAAATGATAAATATATTCAACATGTACTAGTAACTATGATATATAAGTACGGCTTAATATGTTATTTAATTCTTTATCTTAAAAGATAAATGCATTTATCTTATTCAACATGTAGTAGTAACATAAATTCATTTTCTGCAATAATTTTACATGCTAAGCCCTAACGCAAAAGAAACTTTAATGAACTGAATCAGTACTATATAACAGTAGACTAATCACTTAACCAAAATGCAGTATGAACATAACAAAATTCACTAGAACAATCACTTAAAGAAACAGTACTATGTTACAAAAATTTATAACAAGAACCTAATGCACACAGTACAAAGTAAATACAACAGCAAAAAAAAAGATCAAAATTAGTACCTTGATTTCCATTTTTTGCAGTGGCAGCCATCAAAATACCACTTCGCCCTTTCAAAAAGGTAGCATCTAAAAACACCATAGGACGACAATAGCTGAATCCAAATATACATGCCTCATAACATACAAAAACTCTCTCAAATTGATTAGTGTCAGAATCCACATCCATACTTGAATAACTATTTGGGTTATTTCTTTCCAATGCCTTCAAATACCAAACTAAATCATTGTAAGATTTCTTTTCATCACCGTAAATATCATTCATAGCCAATTTCTTACCCTTATAAGCAAAATAATAGCTCAACTCCACATCATAATCTCTTCTAAAACTTTTAATGATATCCTTCGTTTTTCTTTTTGGCTCATCACGAATTTGAGTGAAGATTAGACTTTTCACAAGATCACTATTAATAGTTGGACTACCAAGTGAACGAAATCCACCACCACAAGTATGATTCAGCTGAATGTTTTTAACAAACAATTGGTCCAATTGCTTCAGTTTGCAAGAAGCATGAATCCTAAATGGACAACTATCTATAGCACATCGAACTGTCAATCGTTCTTTACAATTCTTAATATATTGTACTTTAAACACATTCTTCAAACAATAAGCACTAACCGTTCTACGGAATCCAATAGCAGAATCAAACTGTTGACCAACCCCAGTAAAAAATTCCATATTTGAATTCTTCTTCAACAACTCATGTAAATCCTTTTGTTGAGTAAAACCAGAATCTAAATCATCATCATAACCTAACATATTATTACTTGACTCAACACCAACAACTGAACCAGACTTGCTACTTTCACCAACAAAATTATCCATTGAATCATTCTTCAGCCGTAGAAAAAAAACCAAAAATTCTTCCTTTTTAAACCAAGACAAAATCAATATAGCTTGAAGATCACTATCCGTTTCAATAAAGGTAGTCTTTGATTCTCGAATATAAAAAATATCAAAGCATAATGGAGTAAAATTATTCCACTGCTCCCAAATCCTATTCCTAACATAAGAAATAGAAGCATCCAATCCAAAACGAGCACTAAAACAATTGTTATTGAAATCAAACACAACTATAACAGATGAATCACACCTGCAAAAAAAAATGTAAAAAAAATATTAAAAAAATATAACTATGTGAAACTGATCTTAAATAAAAACTAATAGCATAAGACTATTTAAATCATTTTTTATACCATTTTTTGAAAAAGATAAAACAATTTATCTTTTAGAGATCACTATCACTCTTTGGGATAACCTGATTACAACAGTGGAACATGTGGAAGAAAAACATTCGTTGTGATTGTACCTATTCAAGTTTACATTGTTGAAAAATCATAGGTGAAAAAGATGATCTGCAAAAATATACTTAATGGTGAAAAAGAAGAGCTAAAAAATTATCATAACAAACACACACTAAGATCAATGGTCTTTAAAACACATAATCACATTCAATGGCTGCCAAATTATTACTAGAGCCAGAATGGAATTTTGATACACCATTCTTAAACATCTAAACAATCAGAGTTTAATTGCAAACTAAAGAACAAACGAAGCTAAATACACAGTGATTGTAAGAATAAAACAATACCATTCAGAAGCCATTATTCCAACTACATCAAACAAAACCTTCCTCCAATAGATGAAAACAGCCTCCTGTGAAAAGAAACATACAGTAACATCATAAAAAAAAGAATTGAGAATGAAAAACAGCAAATAAAAAAGAAACTCACCAAATGAAGAAAATCGCCTCACGATTTCCCATAATTAAAGTCGATTTTGATTTGAGAAGAAACTAATGCCTCACGACCGCTTCAATTGCACAAGAAACGACCGCTTTGATTGAACAAGATACGTCTAATTTTCACGACCGCCTAATTTGCAAGATCGGTAGATTTCAGAAGGCACGTAGTTCTTTGAGAAGATGAAGACGCACGCGCCTAATTTTCACGATCGGTAGATTTCAGAAGATACGTACTTGTTTGAGAAGATGAAGTCGCACGCGCCCAATTTCCAAGATCGGCAGATTTCAGAATATACGTAGTTGTTTGAGAAGATGAAGACGAACGCGCCTAATTTCCACGATCGATTTCAGAAGATATTTAGATGTTTGAGAAGATGAAGACGCACGCCGCACATAATTGTCCTCGAAAATAATAGTTTCAAACCCGTGTCCTGGAAAAAAAATGGGCCATATAATTAGGCCCTTCGTACCAATTTCCACAAATCTAAATCTACTGTCCTTGCCTCTACCGGCCTATGGGGGGAAAGGGGAAATAGAGGAGTGGGTCAGACTATAAGTCTGGTGATTAAAAGTAACTACTAGCATTTTTAAGCAAGATAAAGGTAATAGACTTAGCAACAGTTCTAGTATAAAAGGAAAAGATAAAGCTGGAATAAAATACTTGTTTAACTATTTTCTTTGATTGTGATTGTTTGCAATCATCTTAGATAGCTACTTTGATTAGGTTGAAATACTAATCCTATTTTAATTAGGCTGAAATCCTAATTCTACCATTTGATCGGCTTTCTATCTCTGTTGTGCCACTGTGAGCTAGTCCCATCCTATGGATCCCATAGCAAAAGGACACCTGTTTAGCGCTTTGGAACTCAATAGCGACTAATCTCCCTAATTCGATGTCGCACGCTCGGTCATCGTCGGTTCGCACTATCTGTTGCTCCCTCTTTTGACCTCTTACTAACCATAGTCAGCATAAGCGTGCCCAGCCTCACCTTATCTATTGTGAGACCATCAGTCCTAGCCTGAATGGGTCCTGTCCAGCCTCACCTAAGTGTGTTGTGAGACCATCGGTACTAATCTGAAAAGGGGATGATGTTGGTAATGGGTCCTATCAAACAAAATCTAGTTGTGCCCCTCGCTCAAATCCCCCGATTTGAGCTTCTATCTACTGGCCACTTATTTACCCTAGTTAGCATAAGCGTGTCCCAGCCTCACCTAATCTGTTATGAGACCATCAGTTCCTGACTGAAAGGGAATGCTATTGGTTATGGGTCCTATTTCTATCTTTTCTTTATAACTTAGTGTAAGTTCTTTAAATAAGCCTCTTCTGTTATTTCTGCTATATTTGCTTAATAACTTTATCTAAGTCTTAAAATAAGCCTCTTCTGTCATCTCTGCTATATTTGCTTAATAATTTATTCTAAGTTTTAAAATAAGCCTCTACTGTTCTTTCTTGCTTAATTATAACCTACGTTATAATTGTTATACTTCTTTTCAATCCCTCTAGTTATAACTACTAGTTATAAACTTGCTTGCAAATGTCTTAAATTTCCCTATTTCAGTCTATCTTCTTTTTATTACAATCTTTCTTATTTTACATCTAATTTCTGTAAATTTAGTGTTATTCTATTTTAATCCATATTAGCGAATTATTCTTTTTTTAATATTCTATTCGCGTAAAAAGGAACTAACATTTACAGACTAAATTTTAACGTAAAACATACGTAAATAAATGCAAATAATAGTAAATAACTGTAAATAACTGAATAAAATAGCTGAATAAAAATAATTGGATAAAATAGACTGAAAAGAACTTTAAAAACTAGCTGTAAATAACTTATACAAAAATTGTCTCAAAATTGCAGAAAAACTACAACTATTGAGAACCCTAATATTTTAAATTACTTATAAATCCAAAATAATTACTAAACACTCACCCGTGGTCCTCAGCTCTTTTCCTTGGCCTTCCCGGATCCACTTCTAGGGTGTAAATTATTTTAATTAAAAAGATCTTCTCCTTAGAAAAATATTCTATTTAGGGTCCAGCCTCAGGCAATGAACCCAATGGGAGAAAATCTGAATGAGAAAAATAGCTAGGCCTAGGTTCTTATTTATAATGTCACTTAGGGATCTTAAGCCATTGGATTTGAAGATTAAATCTGGTGCAACCACGTGTTAGGCTCGCTGGGAACCGTCGGATGGAAGCACGAACGCACAGGATTTGAAGAAAATAGCAAAATGACGTGTTCGAATCAAAACTGAACGAAGCAACGTGAAGAATGCAAGGCGGGTCGACCTTCTATCGACCAACATATGCTAGGGTTGACCTATAGGTCGACATAGCAAAGGTGATTTCACAAAATTATTTTATTATTTAATTAATTTGTTAATTAATTATTATAGCTTAAATTTCGGGTTGTTACAAGACCGGGGCCTCTTATTGGCATACTCTCTGTCAATATTGGAACCACTTTGACAACCGTGTACGCGGTGGATGATATCTAGAATGTAGTGGTTGAATTAGTGAACGTTTACTGGAATGAATACGCGAACGATGATGGAAAGCTTTGACACTCGTGTCATAAGTAAAATGAATAAAACAGGGGCTTATGTCTGGCCAATGAGTTTAGCTACCTCTATCGATGTTGATCCCTCGTATTACTATTGTGATTTCATATTCGATGGGTGCACCATTTTCGTTTGTATTGATTGTCGCAGTCGGCCACGGATGGGTTACAACCAGCCATAAAGGGTAAACTGGTAGAATCCTACCTTGTGCATTGCCTCACGTGCCTTGTCATATTTATCCTTATACGAGCCCATTATGACTTTGGTTTAGTACTGTACCTATAGGGGACTCACTGGCTACCGACGTTACTGGTTGTGTTACAGGACCTGCATAGACTACATGCTGTAAAAATGTGTTAAGGGGTATAATGTAAAGCCTTAATGTTATTTTGATATTTATATTACTGATAGACAAATATCTATTATAGCGTACACTATTACATATAGATAGTTTGACGGATCCTTAGGAGATGGAAAATCCCATAACATCTCTTAAGTTATTGCACTCATATTTGTTGATATTGATTTGACTTACATAAGAGTATTTTAGTCCCGACTCGAGTGTTTTGTCTTTTCATTACGCTCGTGTCAGTCCTGAGTTTTTCCAGTGCATTGAAGATCAGTTTCTGGGGGACGAAGAAGAAGTTGGTATATTATTACTATTATTATCCTCTACATCATGATATTCTACTGTATTGTTTATTTATCTCTGATGTATATATAACTCTGATAAATGTTGTATAGATTATAATCAAATGTATGACATAAACAGCTTCATGAATTGATTATTTGACTATTATATTTTATCATTCCACTGTGAGATTCTATGTTTGTTTTCTTCTTCTTTTCTTATTCTTCTTATTTAACCCATTGATTATCTACGGTCCGGATTGTTTAAATTAGACATGTGTGGATTATTGTCGATTTAAACCTTCCGGAATGTGGGTCGTCACAGTTGGTATTAGAGCTTAGGTTTGGCGATAACCTTGGCTTTGTGGGGTTTGACTCATTAGAGATAGGGTAGTAATACCCTAGAACGAGTCTGTTCAATGTATATATATGAGAGAGCGTACTTGTTAGTGTTATAAAAAATTTTATATTGTGTTTACTTATCCGTTGAGTTGTTTATGAATTCTGGTCGGTGCATGGGATACCATGTTATCGATGGGGATTTCTAAACGCTTAAACGAGGCAAGTCGAAATAATATTATTTTAAATAGGGTAAATGAAATAATTTTACCTAAAAATTATATTATATATATATATATATAAAATGATTATTAATGAATATTTTTTGTTAGGAGATGATAATATTTAATTATCATCGATTATTAGTTGAACTAAAAAAATTAAAATAAAATGAATACTTAATGGATATTTAATTTATGAAGCATTTGATAATTAAATTGTATGGAAATCTAATTATAATAAGAATTGTTTGAAATAAAAAATTTGTAAATTAACGAAATATTTTCATAATGAAGTAATAAAATTGTATGAGTATATTTATAATATAGTTTATAAATAGAAAGAATTTAAAAGCTGAGAATTTTTGAAAAAATTAATATTAATATTATTTGAAAGATTTTTTACTAGAAAAATATTTTAAAAAGATTTTTGGAAGAAAATAAAAGCATTAAACTCGCTTTGGTTGCTGGAAAATAATTCTAGCGATGACTGCAACATCGCAAGTATTCATTTTCGAGTTTCTGAGTGAGAATTGCTACCAAAGGAAATTTAATTTCAATCAAAACAAGTTTTTATTTTGAAAATATTCCAAGTATTATTTAATAAATTTATGGAAATAGTTTTAAACTTATAAATTAAAATAGTATGGATAAGAAATAAGTTTGTAAATTATAAATTTGAATAGGAAAATAAAACCAAATTTAAAATGGTTAAACATTTTTATTTAAGCAAATAAAAGGAATTTGAATTCGAGAAATGAAATAAAATAATTAACTTAAGAAACGTTAAATTGATTGAGTTAGTAAAATGAAGAAAATGAAATGAAGTAAATAAAATATAGTTTAACTCATGAAAGCTTAAATAAAATGAAATGCACTTGAAATGAATTAGATAAAATAATAAATTGGAGTTTTAAATGAATAAGTTTGTATAACTTATAGATATGATAAATATTAAGCCAAAGAAAAAATTAAATTTGTTGAATATGAATAATAAACGAAGGAAGAAAGAAGTTTAGCTTAAATAAAGTTGAATATACCGAAAAATGGATGAAATGAAATAAAGTTTAATTTAATAAAGATTAAATGAATTGAATTGGATATTAAATGAAGCTAGATAAATTAGTAAAGTGAATAAATTTCATTTAAGCTATAAAATGAATTAATCAAATGAATATGAACTTGAATTTTAAAATGAATATAATTTGAATTGTGGAAGAAATTGAATAAAAATAGATGAGTGTAAGTAAAATTAATATGAGTAATTGAATTTAATTTAAAATTGGATGTAAATGAATTAAATGAAAATGGAATGAGTTCAATAAAATTGAATGTTACCTAATTTAATATGGAATAAGCTAACAAAATGAATTATAAGATGAAGTTAACTCAAGAGAAGCTGAATGAATTGATTGTGATAAAGAGAAAATTTATTAAAATAAATTGGAGTTATAAAATAAAATTTACTTAAGTAAATTTATTATATGAGTTTGAATCAATGAATAAACTAATTAAGTGAATCAATGGATTAATATGAACTTAAGTTAAGGAGTAATAATAAAAATGAGTTGCAATTTTGTAAAATGTTTATAATAAACTTAAATGGTTTGTAAATAATATTAGTATTGAAAAACTAAGTGATAATGAAATAAATTTAACTTACAAGGTTAAATGGAATGAAAATTCATTGGATGATAAATAAAAATGAATGTCATTAAATAAATATTAATCAATTGAAAGTAAATCGATTGAATGTAAATACATTAAATTGTAATCAATCAAATGTGAATGCAATGAATATTGGTTGATTGAATAAAAATGCATTGAAACCAAACTAGTTGAATGTAAAATTAAAGCGAATGAATTGAATATAAATCCATTGAATGATTAAGGAAATGAATGTTAATCAATTGAACGTGAATAAATCTAAGGTGAACCAATTAAATTCGAAAGAAATCCATGTGAATAAATTGAAAGCAAACAAATTGTATATAGATGAATTAAATGCCAGTGAATTAAAAGTAAATCAATTTAATATTGATAGGAAATGAAAGTATAAAAACTGAATATTGACATTAGGAAGTGTGAATTGGTATTGTTGTGAATAAGATTGGATGGATATTTTTTGTTAGATGTTTGTTTTGTTGCATTTGCTATATTCGTTTATAGTATTGCATAATCCGTGTTATATATTGATTTCTCCTTCCATATACATATTCTCATCTATTATTGAGTGTTTAATAGGTACGAATGGGCGTATGCTAGCTTTTGGAGCTCGCTTGCGCGTATCTTGCTTTTGCTTGCTTAATACGGACGAACTCGCTCGTATTATTAATAATAAGGTACGTATCTCGGATTACATACTGTGATTTTATATTTTTCCTCTTCGGGATGCCTCGTTATTGAGATGAGATGTATATTTGATATATATTGGGTATATTTTTGTTATATATTATATTGTAAAAAAATTTCGATCGAGCCGCGCAAAGGAGACTCTACCGAAATTTTTCGTAAATCCGGGAGTTAGAAAAATTTTGAAGTTTTAAAATTTTTATGACTTGTTTTTATATATATGTTATATTTTTACATAAAACCATTATCGAAGTGGCATGGCGAGAACGTAGAATGGTTTTGTAAATAAGATTTGGATGTTTATAAGTTGATTGTTTTGTATTGTATGTTAAATTCTTTACTTAACGCATTTTCGAGGACGAAAAGTTTTGAGTGAGGGAGTATGTAACGACCCATATTTTTAACTATTTTAAATTATAGGATTTGATATAATTATTGAATAAAAATGGTTAAAAATAAATTTAACGAATTATTAATGTAGTTATTGAATATTAATTTGGATAAAAATCCTGAAATAAACAATTTCGGAAATTTGGGAATTATTTATATTGAAATAAATTATATGTATCGATGGTATTTATGATAAATAACTGAAGTTGAATTATAAATATGAATTATTTAGATAGAAATAAAATATGATGACTAATTTTTTTTTGAAATTTAATGATTTGTTAATATTGATTTATTAGATAATTTAATTTGTTTAAATTTAATATTGAAGATTATTTGAATAATTGAATTTTGGATTTAATATGATTAAAAAATGTTATAGGAAATTGATTCAAAATTTATTTAATATGAATGAAGAATTGGATTTAAATGTGAATAATTAAAAATTGGAAATTTTATATTTTAATTAACGAGTAAAAATAACCATTTTGGCCACTGTCTCGGATTTCGACGAAACCAGTTCATCGGATCCGTAATAGTGAATTATTGTAGGATTTCAAGTTTCATAGCGATTAGAATGTTTAAAGAAGCTTGGAGGAAGTTATAAATGAAGAAAACAAAATGAGAAAAATGGAAAGGAAAAGGGTGGAAATCGGTTTTATATGAAATGAATATGCTAAATTACTTAAATACCCTCAACCCATGCCCTCCACCCATTAGCCTACACCTCACCTTATTGTCACATCCTTGTACCCCTTAATAATTTCGATATTTACATGTAAGAAATATGAAGAGACATCTAAATGTACTATTGTCCCCCTAAGTTGCCAATATGTCACATCCTGTCTGCCTATGAGGTGAAATTTTTGTTTTAAAATTTTAGTTACCAAAGTGTCACATCATGATTATCTTAACTTAGTTAACCCTAATTATACCATCTTAAACCATATTATATAATTATTTTATGAATGCATATATATATAAGAAAGTGCGCACAATATTTTAAACAACTTTTACACGATGAAACATTGAAAATTCGGAAAACAGTTTCCGGTCACATTTTCTATTTTTCATCGAACTATATATTTTTGTAAACAAATTTTAAAATCTATTTCACCATTATTATTTATTATTAAAAAGAGTTTCATTTTCATTATAAAACCAATTATTTGAATATTTAAAATTAATTAAATATTCGCAAATCAAAGTAGTGAAATTCCGGGTCGTTACATTCTTCCCCCCTTAAAAGAATTTCGTCCCCGAAATTACACCTCAACCTAAACCAAAACACATAACACTATACATCAGCCCATATGATGTATATAGATCATTCTTATACATAAATACGATTCGATCACAACTCGAATACATAACTTTACTTCCGAACTAGTATCGCTCACCCGATTTTCTAGTGCGGACTCCGATCAGGATCCTTGCTTTGGAACCTCTGTTCTCCTTACATAGTTGTAACTATGATAGAAAAAATTTGTCCCATACAAAAAATCCTCATCAAATGCTCGCCGTCAAAAATCGAGTAATAGATCCTTATTTGGAAACGGTGCAAACATCTGAAAGTCATGTACTCGAATCGTAGATCAGAACTATATGAAAAGGAGAAATGATCTACGTCCAACCTACGCACTTACTTAATTGGTTCTTCCAAATACCAATTCTATTTCACCAAACTATTTTTGAAAACATTTCATAAACCAAATATAGATTTGCTTGTATAATATCCACTACATCCTGAGAGTATATACCCCTACCCGATCACACTATTCCATTCTGAATTTATTTTTCTAAGGAAACACAAGATCCAAATATCCGGGTTTTATTCGAATTTTTTTTGAAATGAAACTATAATTTCAATCCTTTGAAAATTTACATATACTGCTCCAAAATGATACTAAGGAACTGGGTATTACCAAAACAATATCATACATTCCCTTATCAAGAAGGGTAATACTCAAGAGAAGTGTTTACCATCCGAACACATCTCTTCCCCAATTTTAAGTTATTTTCGAGCCACTCGAACTAGTTAACTTAAAAATATTACTTTTATTTCAAATTCCCATTTCTGAACAACACTTTACATTTTCAAATAAAACTATCATTAGTTCCCAAAACCTTGAAAATCATTTTTCAAAAGCACTGGGATTTAGGTTCTCAAGTTTCAACCTAAATTCTTTTTAATTAAAAGACACTTATTTAATCCATTTCTAAATATTTATTTCCAATATTATATTTTTGGATAAACATATTTTAATCAAATTTTACCTCAACATTAACATCGAACGCCTTATAGTCAAATTGTGAAACTTAATTCACAAGGTGTTCATTTCAATGATTCCATATTCCTATTTACCCAACCCATATCTTAAAAAGGGGAGCTACCTACACACACTAACAATAATCAATGCTCAAATTGGACGAGCATGACTAAATAACCCTAATAGATAATAATAAAGCAATATTATCTCCTACAACAACACCTCAAAAATACTATACTACACTATACTATTTTTGAAAATCATTCTTTATATGTAAAATATATCCTGGGTAAAATTATTTCATTTACCCAATTTCCAAAACAATACTGTGTCGGTTGATCTAGTTCAAGTGTTTAGGAATCCCTATCGATCATGTTGGCCAGACACATTGACCAGAATTCATATACCACTCAACCAACCAAACAACACAATGCAAAACATTTTTATATCACTAACAAATACACGCTCTTATATAATATACACTCAAACTCATTCTAGGGTACTACTAACCCTATCTCTAACAAGTTAACCCCACCAAAGCCAAAGTTATCGCTTAACCTTCAGCTCTGATACCAATTGTAATGACCCACTTTTCTATACACTCTAAGCTGACAATAAGCCGCTCATGTCAACTTAAATTGAACAAAAAGGTGGATTGTCATGGGTGAAAGAAGAGAGGTAGAAGACAGAAGAACTAAGAACAAACACAGAATCTCACAACGCAATGGAATAACATATATTAATCAACATAATATTTTACAAAGCCATTTCCAAAACTGATACATAAGAGTTACACTAATACAAATTCTAACCTAGGACATTTATAACAGCCTGTCCTTATACATCAGATATATAGTACATAATATACAGCAGAAACAAGATAATAACTATCTATCGATGAAGCCTCCTGCTCCAAGCTCCTCCCAAAATGCATCCGTAGAAACCTGGACTACTTGGCTGCTCATAAAAATTTGAGCACCCAAGGGTTTTAGGGAAGAAAATAAAACTCCGGGTCAGACATGGTTCTGGTGTGAGTAAACTCAAACAACTGAATTATTACTTGAAAACTCCTTTAAAAATCAAAGGTATCTCGTAAGACCACGATGCACATAAACACGGATGGGTTTTTACCTTACGATAACCAAAGCACTTTCATATAAAAATCCAGTGATATTATAATAATGTCTAAAGGTTCAAAGTAAAATATTAAAATAGCTGGATTGCTTGCATCTCACGTTCCAACATATTTAGTGTGCAACTAAAACAGTATGGCGCTTACTGGAGAATGGATTCCAACTAATGACTGGGCTACTGGGGTACCGCCCGTCACAGTACACCTCTAGAACAATGTACCGAGATCGTGCATAACGATAGCTGCTAACACAGGACCGGCCTACCCCTTACTGGATAATACTGAATATGTCATCACCCCGGTTGTTCCCAACCTTTATGGAGCTCTCTACTTCACAACTAAATCTGTAAATATAAGTGGTCATCTAGAAAGGTAATGACATACGCTTGATGGGTGCGACCCAACTAGCCTTGCTGCATCTCCCCCATTTTAGTCATTCCCGGTTGATGAGGCTTAAGGTTATGTTTTACCTTTCACATATAGCACTTCCCTCTTGGAACGCGAACACTGCCCTCCAAGCATCAATGAAATGCTAGCATTTATCTATACATGTTTGTTCTGGGACTGAACGAAACCGAAGGCACTACTTTCTATTACATCCATTACGGGGAATCACTCTCAAGGAAAATAGAAAATAGCCCTTGCACTTCAAAACTCCGTCTTCGATTCCATGCTCTTCAAGTTGTCTTTAACACGAAATGTTGAGCTGGATCAAAGTGGTTTTCGGATAACATATCCGATCCCGGTCTCTTCGAAACAACTATCGATAATTCCGGTAAATCAACCCCGGTTCTTTAGGAAATAAACAAACAAATGACAAGAGCGGAGTTCACCTCCTAACCGTTAGTGAACGTATTTACTTATCATTTATCCTAGAAGAACTAAACGAGTTTATATGTAATGTATAGCACCTTCGACGGTAACTGTTCCATATAATTCTCGTGTTTCTCCTAGATATTTCCAAAGTTACGTTTTGGTCCAGATTTGATAGTTGGTTATTTATCTATCAAATTTAACAACAATCAAACATCGATTCAATTCCATATAGGATCCTCTAAGCCTTTATTAATTAAACTTTAATTAATAAAAAATCACTTCATTAAACTTGATCAAAAGATCCTTTCAAAACTCTTTTCCTTAACATTCCCCTTTTTACTTGGAAACAATTTAAGTATTTACCAAAAATATTTTGGAAAAACCTTTCTTCTCACATTGCATATTAAATGGCCCAACAATTCCCTTTTCAAAACATCACTTACTATAAAACCCATTTATTTAATAAAACTCATCCACTTATCCCTTATAAAAATTCGTTCATAAGTTCACTTCACATTTCAAACCTCTTTACAAATTTTCAAACTTGATTCAAAACTTCCTTCAAAAATCTCTAAAATGATTTATAAAATCTCTTTCTATTTTTAAAACTATTTAAAAACCTTCCTCATTATTCCTTTACAGAATCTCATTTATAAAATATCATTTTCAAGATATCATTTGTAAATCACTTTAGGTAAATCTTTTATTTAATAAACCACTTTTTTAAACAAGATATTTTTTATAAATAGCTTTATAAAATAATATTATAACATAAAAATTATTTATAAACTTTTAACTCCAAATTGATTTAAGAATTAAAGTTAAATCAAAAACATGCTTTAGTAATTCGAAAAGAGGCTTAGCAATCCCAATGGTACTAATTTAGTTACCATTCAATCTCAATTGAATTCCAATTAACTAAATAGTTATTTACATAGGTCAACATGTATGTAAATATAACTCATATCCAAAGTAGGAAATAACATGTCAATATGAACTAACTATCATATACATGTCTGAATAACATGATAGCAGGATAGTGATTTGTCCTGCTAGACAGATGTCCAAACAATTCAATCCATTAATAGCAGAATGAGAATTTATTCTACTAACACATGTCCACACGAACAAACAAACAATCAAACAAACAGACAATTTATAGCAGAATGGGGATTTATTTTGCTAACACATGCCCGCACAAACAAACCCAATAATCTACATTATAACTCATCACAGTTATATGGTTTCTTAATGGTATCAACACTTGAATCACTTATATTCAAAACCATCTTTGAAAAAGAAGTACCTTAAAATAATTTACTTTTGGAAACTAAAAGATTTAAAACTTTAAAACCCTTTTTAAAATAATTAATTATAAGTTAAATCCTTATTTAAACCATAATTAATTTTAATTAAAACTTAACTTAATTTAATTAAGTAATTAACAATAATTAACTATTAATTAAACCCAAATTAATCATTAATTAAACCTTCATTAATAATTAATATTTAATTAAATAAATAATCTTTAAATAAACTTAAATAATAAATTAAGCCTTTAATAAATAATTTATTATAAATTAAAACCTTTAATGATTTATAATTAAAAATAATTAACATTTGGCTAATAATTAATTAATACTTAATCCTATATTTAATTAAATATAAATAATTGACTTAACTCATACTTAATTAACTTAATTAATAATTAATTAAAATAAATCTTAACTTTAAAAGATAATTAATTAATAACTAATCTTCACTTAATTAGTCCGCGCACATGGCGCAGTTGGCAAGAGCAACGGCCTCCCTCGTATGAGGTGAGGAGTTCGATTCCTGGCAACTGCTTCAAGTATACCGAAAGGTCTAGTCTAAATGGGGGCACGGCTGTGGCAGGCCAGTTGTGTTTCCCCAGGTTTACTGTTCAGGAGTCGCAATGTCGGCGGTGATAGAACAGGTTTCCCTGGTTGCCAAAAAAAAATCTTCACTTAATTATAATTATTAAACCTTGTTTAATCCTTAATCAATTATTAAAAACTTAATCAACTAAAAATTTATTATTACAAACTTAAGTAACTTCCTAAAACATTATTATTAAGTTTATAAAACATTTATAAACACTTTTAAGTTTTAGAAACCAAACTTATTCGAAAATCAAACTTTTAAGCGAACTGCATCCATAGGGACTATCGCTTTGGATACCCGTAATTTCCGACTTGTTTTCTACTTTTATATCACAAACAACCCAAAGTCTATGAACCATAACCATCAAATAAATAAGCACACATCTTTCGAACCAAACATAATACTTAGACTTTGATTTCAAATTCTAAGATTCACATCACATACACACATATATTACCATAACAACCACAAGATAATCCAACAATATCATCATATAAACAACCATATAACAACCATACATATAAAGGTAAATTCTTTTCCAAAAAGTTAAGGAATTTACTCACCAAAATTCGATGAACTTTTGCAAAAATACTTAGGACTTGTAAAGCTTGGAAATCAACAAAACAAACTTGAAAATATGTCAACTTGCTCTCGGTTTTCCGACTCTTTCCTCTTTGATTATGGCAAACTGGTCAAAATAGAAGAATTAGATTTTTCTTTCCTCTATCATTTAAATTTTTTTTTCTCAATTTGGATAATTTTTTGAGGGAGTTATGGTCAAAACAGTAAGCGGTATTTTCGGACTTCAAAATCTAGGTTAAAAAACACTTTGGAAAAATATGGATTTTTGGCATAATTAAGCTCGAATGGGAAAAAGTGGTACACTACAAAGTTGTAGTCACTGAAATTATAAATGGTTTGAAAAAAAGAAAATCAAAATTTGAAGTCGAATGCAAGGAGTTATGCCCGAGTAAATTAAAGAGAAAATGGAGGAGTTTTGAGATGGTGGTGGAGTTTAAAACAAAATTAAAACTTTGGATTTTAAAATCATTTGAAAACTTATGGTAGCCATTAAAGTGTTTAAAGAAGCTTGGAGGAAGTTATAAATGAATAAAACAAAATGATAAAAATGGAAAGGAAAAGGGTGGAAATTGGTTTTATATGAAATGAATATGTTAAATTACCTAAATACCCTCAACCCATGCCCTTCACCCATTAGCCTACACCTCACCTTATTGTCACATCCTTGTACCTCTTAATAATTTCGAAATTTATATGTAAGAAATATGAAAAGACACCTAAATGTACTATTGTCCCCCTAAGTTGCCAATATGTCACATCCTCTCTGCCTATGATGTGACAATTTTTTTTTTAAATTTTAGTTACCAAAGTGTCACATCATGATTATCTTAACTTAATTAAACCTAATTAACCCTAATTATACTATCTTAAACCATATTATATAAATAGTCTATGCATGCATATATATAAGAAAATGTGCACAACATTTCAAACAACTTTTACACGATTAAATGTTGAAAATTCGGAAAACAGTTTCCGGTCACATTTTTTGTTTTTCATCGAACTATATATTTTTGTAAACAAATTTTAAAATCTATTTCACCGTTATTATTTATTATCAAAAAGAGTAATATTTTCATTATAAGACCATTTATTTGAATATTTAAAATTAATTAAATATTCGCAAATCAAAGCAGTGAAATTCCGGGACATTACAGAAATCATAAGAACAAAAGAGACTACATGAAAGCAAGTCAACTCCAGAAGATATAAGACTGGTTGAAAGCGAGTCAAAACTCAAAAGACTAACATATAAGCCAGTCACAAATCTCAAAACCATATAGATGAGCACATCGCAAGTCAAAACAAAAACAAGCACTTCACAAGCTATAATAATGAACGCGCAGTTCATGTGCCAACATAGAATACAAGCACCTTTAATTCATATCAAAAAAATCTCAAGAAATATTTGGTGTAATGAAAATCTCATTGAATCTAGAAATTAGTAATAAAAAATCTAGAAATCGAAAATGGGGATGCAACTATCACAAATTGGTGAGCATGTAAACTCACCGAACATGCATGTTATACAAAGATGGTCCAAAGGATCCACAGATGGGTTTGAAAACCCGTAAAACTAAGATGAGCATGAAGCTCCATGAATGAGCACGAAAACCCATAAACGCAGATTAAGTGTCATATACTCACGAATAGTAACCATTCAAGTAATAACCATATGTCTCATAATCACTCGGGTTTACTCGAATATTTATTATAAGATAATAAACTACACTAGTGTGTAAATTTGATTCAATCGAACAAGTCCAGAATTAACCGATGAAGTAAACGCAAGCGTTCCATACCATTTGTTTTAGTAAACCGTTTAATTCAATTTCTCATCCTATCGATAACGTGCAATTATATATAAAAATAGTTTTTCTTTGAAATAATATTGATTTATAAACCTACTATAAATATTCGAAAATACTGCTTATCTTATATATACTAGTATGAAGCCCATGCCGATGACATGGGTGAGATTATTTATTCTCCCATAATTTGTGTCATTATACATTGCATGAATGTGGAATGTGTGTTTGCTTTTAAGTTCTATATTTGTGAAAATATAAAGAAATATATTTATATGGAGGTTGTCGTTAGAAATTACTCCCTATGTAACAGAACTTAAAATCTTATAAGAGTATGTAATACATACATACATACGTATATGTGACTGTGTGTACATTCCTGCAGATGTGTTAGGATTAACGAATATTTAATGTAAGACTTTTTAAAAATTTGTGAAATTACGACTTTTTTACATGAGTTGATGTTATATGCTATATATTTCCAATATTTAGGAAAATTCTAAAATTTTATGAGAATATTTTTTTCATTTTTAATTATCCATAAATGCAATTTAAAATACTTATTAATTTATATTGTTAATTTGTAACTTAATTAATGATAATTCAATGTCTTTACACAATTTTTATAATCTTCTTATCTACTTTCAAATACTTTCAAATATACAATGATAAAATAACAAAAATACCAGGGGTAGCATGCATTGGTATATACCTATATAAACCTCTACATGCTAGTATTTTGTAGTTTAAATGAAACATTTTTCTTAATTTTTTGATTGACTGGACTATAGCAATTCTCAATGAGTGTAATGTTTGCATATTTCAACCTATTTCAATTTTGAATGCCAAAAACATCAAGGATATGTTATCAGATGCCCAATTTATGAATGAAATTTAAAATTAGTGCTAAAAAAAGAAAATAGAAACTGCACAATAATTATGGACATTCAGGTGTCCTAAAATAAATTTATACTAAAAGAACTTTCTACGTGACATGCCAAATATATTTTAGAATAATCCTATGCTTAAGCCATTGAGTTTATTTTAAATTTTATTAATTGATGTGAATATCCATTCATATTAGTATATACTATCATTCCAGTGTCATTTTTTAAATTCGTTATGCACAATATGCATAAGTTTGGAAGTACATATGTGCATAATCTATTGTTATAGTACAAAATATTTGTTTCTTCCAACTTTATGCTCATTCTTTTCTTTTAAAATATTAATGATTTTCGAATTTTGTGAGTGAGTTATGGTACGTTCGGCACATTTTGCTGCTTTGTTTTTGTTCATAGCGCATCCGACACGTCTGACGCTGTAACAGACCATTTCCACCAACTGGCCCGTTGTGGGAAGCGGAGGATCTTGGTGCGTTCATAACCAAACGGGCCATCATACATATATACTTTTATAATTATACCTCGTTCAACCTACTTTCTCTTTCAACCAAACACATTCCCTTTTCAACCAACTTCTCTGCTCAAGTACCCCGTTCAAATGTTCCATCTGCTTAGTAAAGAATAGACTCTAAGATTCAGTGTTATGACCTCCTTACAAAATTTGACAATTCATTTAAAACATAATATTTCAATGTTTGAAATGATTGCATGCTAAAAATTACTGAATTAAATAAACTACTAACTAAAATGGTTAAGTAATACTGACAAAATATTTCACCAATCTAGCTATCGATTAATGGAGCATGTATAAAAAAGTGGAATCAAACAAAATGGCATTGAGGAAGATTAAGTTATCAAATGAATTACTTACCAAAACTATAAAAATGAGTAAATAAATAAGTAAAGAAACATGCATTTATAAACATTAGAATAAGAACATACACAGATAAAAATTTGAATACAACACAAACCAAATGTTAATTTAATAGTGTTAGTAGAACTAAAACCAGAAACGGATGCTGTATTATACAATCGGTCTCATATTGATTCCTGAACTATTACCCCAACTTCACCACCCCTCCACAACTATTGGTACATCCATGCAGCTTATATACACTCATTAGTTTTGTACTTCTCTATAGTTTCCCACACCATCACTGCACAATGCGCCACCATCTGATCCAGCCATAATTCCTCCACTTATCTTCTTGAAATGTAAGGAAATTTGACCGTTTTGTAAGGAAATTAATGCGAAACGTTTCCTTCTTCATTATGTGGTACATTAATGGACCGTTTCCTTCCTCAAACGTTTCCTTCCTCATTATGTGGTCAATAGAATCTAAAGGGTTTTCCTATTAATATGCTAATAAATAAAATGGTTATAATATAGAGCGTTAATTTCTCTCATCTTGATCTTGATGGACGATCAAGATTAAGTCTACAAATATGGAAATTTGGTCCTCTCTCTGCCTATAAATATTAACCTTTGCCCATCACAAAGGAAATAAGAAAACACATAAAGAAAATATAGGAAAAGGGAGAGAACTATTCTCCTTTATCCATTGATACAGCCTTCGACAACAACCATTGTTGATTCGTATACAAGATGTCTGGAGGTATGTTTTATTAATTAATTACATATGTGATAATCATGTAATTCTAGATCTTAGGGTTTATATTGTCCGCAAGATATAGATTACATGTGGTATCAGAGCCTATTTTAGAATTCATGATTATCCATCAATATATAAAACGAAACTACCATAGATCTATGATATGATGTTTGTAATTTTACTATGATAATGATTATTAATATTAATATGATTCAAGTTTAATATTCATATTATTTAAGTTCCTACAGTAATCATGATTATCAATATTGTTCTATTTACTGTATTCTTAGATCTGGATCCGGAAAGTTCATATTTCTGCAAAAGTTAATTTTCTACTTTAATATTTGACCTACTGTATAATATGGAACAACTTATTGTATGCGAATACTTTTCAGAAAGTATACATATTGAAAACAATTGTTTTCTAGTTTGACATTAAATTCATGATCTGGAACTTGCAAGATAATTGTCTATATATGATTTGCAAAATAATTATTTATATGTTAAATTCATATATGGAATTTACTTGGAGTTACTAGACATTTATTATCCTTGCTGTGGATTACTTGAAAGAATGACAAAAGTTTATGCAAAAAAAAACATTAATGTTTATCTCTTTTCTCTCTTGTTTTAGTTTTCGCTTCCGCACTTAATTTCCTTGTTTCCTCTGGTCTGATGCATGCAGTCCCGTCCACAGGCGGCTGCTGCTTGCACAATAACGCATGAAACATTAATGTTTATTATTCTTTCATGAGTATGGTTCTACTGCCTACCCACAGGAGGCGCTAAACCTAACCTTTTATTATGACATGTGTTTTATTCTAATAAATAAGCCTGCATTTCTTTTATATATGTAGTTGCAATACCCTCAAACCTTAATTCGCACGCTACGTTTATCATCAGACTCAATGGAACCAACTACTCAGAATGGAGAGAGCAAGTTGAGTTTTCTTTGGGCGTACTTGAATTGGACATGGCTCTCCTTAATGAAAAGAAAGCCCCACTTACTGACACAAGTACGCCTGAGGAAAACAAACTCCATGATGATTGGGAACGATCTAATAGGCTCAGCATGATGTTTATGCGAATGGTGATTGATACCAACATCAAAACCTCCCTACCCAAAATTGAAAGCGCAAAAGAATATTTGCAATCCATTGAAAATCGGTTCAAGACTGCAGACAAATCCCTTGCTGGGAAACTTATGGCAGACCTTGTAACCATGAAGTTTGATGGTTCTCGCTCAATGAGCGCTCATGTCATTGAAATGATTATCCTTGCTGCCAAACTTAAGAACCTGAGATTGGTTATGGACGATGCTTTTCTCGTCCAATTCATTCTCACTAGCTTACCTCCTCAGTATGACCCATTCAAAATTCATTACAACACTATTACGGAAAAGTGGAGTCTAAATGAATTGACTAACAAACTGGTTCAAGAGGAGTCTAGGCAGGGCTCGCAAGGCATTAAAGTTGCTTATTTCACTCAAGGGGTTGGAAAACAAGCTGGCAAAAGGAACAACACATAGCATAAAAGAGCACCACCCAAATCTGATGACGCCACTCAACCATCCAAGAAGAAAAAGAAGGATGATGTCTGCAAATTCTGCAAGAAACCTTGACACTTCCAGGCAGATTGCATTAAGCGCAAAGCAAGGTTCGAAAAGAAAGGTAACCCAATGGGTTTCGTAAGTCATTTCGAATCAAATCTTACTAATGTACCTTCTTCTACTTGGTGGATTGATACTGCTGCTAACGTTCATGTTTCGAATTCTATGCAGGGATTCATTACGATCCAAACCACAAACCCAAGTGAGAATTTCATTTTCATGGGGAATAAAGATAAAGCTCCAATTGAAGCTATTGGAACTTTTTGTCTTATTTTAGATAGCGGTTATCAGTTAGATTTATGTCAAACTCTTTATGTTCCATCTATTTCCCGTAATTTGATTTCTGTAAGTGTACTTAATAAATTTGGATATTCTTTTGAAGTTGGAAATGGAAATTTTAGTTTATTTAAAAGTTCTAGTCTTATTGGTTTTGGAATATTAGTTGATCGACTTTGTAAACTTCATCTTAAACAAAATGCTGAAATCCAACTCACCCTGCATGGAAAAGAAACTAAAAGAAAGTCATCCAAGAATGACTCTTACTTCTTGTGGCATAAAAAACTGGGTCATATATCCAGTGAACGAATCAAGAGGTTAGTGAAAGATGGTGTCCTACCGGACCTAGACTTCGCTAACATTACAGCATGCGTTGATTGTATTAAAGGAAAAACAACAAAAAACACAAAGAAAGGAGCCACAAGAAGTACACAACTTCTTGAAATAATACATACAAATATTTTTGGACCTTTTGATGTTCCAACTTTTGGAGGAGAGAAATACTTCATCACTTTTATCGATGATTTTTCACGTTATTGCTATCTTTATCTGTTGCATGAAAAATCTCAGTCAGTGGATGTTGTACAAGTGTTCATTACTGAAGTCGAAAGGCAACTAGAAAGAAAAGTGAAAATCATTAGGTCAGATAGGGGTGGTGAATTCTATGGAAGGTATGATGAAACGGGACAACATCCTGGACCTTTTGCTAGACTTCTTCAAAAACTTGGAATTGTTGCACAATACACAACACCTGGATCTCCATGGCAGAATGGTGTAGCTGAAAGGCGAAATCGTACATACATGGAAATGATTAGATCCATGATGAGTCGTGCAAATTTACCTATATCATTATGGATGGATGCATTATGAACAGTTGTCTACATCTTAAATAGAGTTCCAAGTAAGACCGTTCCAAAGACTCCTTTTGAACTTTGGAAAGGATGGAAACCTAGTTTAAGACATCTCCAAATTTGGGGTTGCCCAGCTGAAGCCAGACTATACAATCCAAATGAGAAGGAATTGGATTTTAAGACAGTCAGTGGTTACTTTATAGGTTACCCAGAAAAATCTAAAGGATATAGATTTTATTGTCCTAACCATAGTACAAGAATTGTTGAAACCGGCAATGCCAAATTCTATGATAATGGTGAAATCAGTGGGAGTACAAAACAATAAGAAGTGGTCATTCATGAAATAAGGGTACCCATTATCTTACCCTCTATTTCGAAAGATATTGGGAATCATCCCATTGTTGAACCTGTTCACAATGAAGGAAACCCAATAAATGATCAACAACTCCATAATGAAATTATCACCAATCATAATGTTAATGAAGTACCACAGGAACTAGTATTAAGAAGATCTCAAAGACAAAGAAGATCATCTATTCCTGATGATTATATGCTTTATCTAATAGAATCTGAAGGAACTACGGACCCAATTTCTTATTCACAAGCCATTAAGGATGTTAACTCTCTTAAATGGATTGATGCCATGAAAGATGAACTGAAATCTATGGATAATAATCAAGTTTGGGAAATCGTTCAATTGCCGCAAGGACATAAAGCAGTCGGTTGTAAGCGGGTCTTCAAGACCAAATGTGACTGCAATGGTAAAACTGAACGATATAAAGCTAGACTTGTTTTCAAAGGTTTTAATCAGAAAGAAGGCATTGACTATAATGAAACTTTTTCTCCTGTTTCCAGGAAAGATTCTCTTAGAATTATCATGGCATTAGTAGCTCATTATGATCTCGAGTTACATCAAATGGATGTGAAAACAGCCTTTCTAAACGGAGACTTGGAAGAAGAAGTCTACATGCGTCAACCTGAAGGCTTCATAATTGAAGGACAGGAAGACATGGTCTGCAAACTTAAGAAATCAATATATGGACTGAAACAAGCTTCTAGACAATGGTATCTAAAGTTTCATGAAATCATTACCACTTTCGATTTCACAGAAAACATAGTTGACCCTTGTATATACCTCAAGTTCAGTGGGAGCAAGTTTATAATTTTGATTCTGTATGTTGATGACATATTATTAGCTAGCAGCGAACTTGGTTTATTACGTGAAACTAAGGATTATCTCTCAACGAACTTTGAAATGAAAGATATGGGTGAGGCTTCCTATGTGATAGGAATAGAAATATTCCATGATAGATCATAAGGAATTCTAGGATTGTCTCAAAAAGCATATATTGATTTCTTGAGAGATTTGGCATGACGAATTGTTCCTCTAGTCCTGTCCCACTGTAGAAAGGAGACAAACTTGTCCTTGAGCAGTGCCCAAAGACTCCTATGGAACGAGAAGAAATGACCAAATATCCTTATGCATCTCTTGTAGGGAGCTTGATGAATTCACAGGTCTGTACAAGACCTGATATCAGTCATGCAGTTGGTATGCTGGGTAGATTTCAAAGTAACCCAGGAATCGCTCATTGGAAAGCTGCAAAGAAGGTACTGAGATACCTAAAGGGGACAAGGAATTACATGCTCACCTATAGAAAATCAAGTTACCTACATGCAACTGGTTATTCTGATTCAGACCTTGCTGGATGTCCTGACACTAGGATCTGCACTCTTGGCTATGTGTACCTCTTATGTGGAGGTGCAATATCATGGAGAAGCCAGAAATCTGAGATGCTTTTCGGATCCACCATGATGGCTGAATACGTAGCATGTTATGAGGCTTCAATTCAGGGAACATGGCTGCGTAATTTTGTCTCACAATTTGGCACTTTAAGTTTTATCTCTAAGCCACTAACTGTCTACTGCGACAATGAAGCTGCAACATTTTTCTCCAAGCATGATAGGATAACCAAAGGTTCCAAACACATGGACCTTAAATACCTACTACTGAAGCAAGATGTTAAACTAAAGAAAATTATTGTTGAATCGATAAGTACAGACTTACAAGTGGCAGACATATTCATGAAAGGACTACCTCTAAAGACCTTTTAGAGACATACTGATAGCATGAGTCTTGCAGATAGTTCCTAATTATCTTCTTATTATGCCATTTATTTTGTACTTATCTAGACATAACAATTATTGAGCTCTTAATAATTTAGACATCTTTTATTTCTGTTTTATAATGTGTACACATTTACATTTAGATAAATGATAACAGAAACAGTCTTTTGCTTCAAGACATTATGTGACCATTAAGTTATGCTCATTTACGGTCTAGTTATGAAAGTTGTCAATGTCATAGTACATGGAAGTAAGCATGTTGCAAAATAACGTGTACACGTCATGACTTCCATTGACCACTAGATTAGCCAAGGCACTTATGATAACTGACTAAAGAAAAGTTTAACATATCATGCGCGCCTTATGACCTTAATACGAAAACATTAATGGATTTTACTATTGACCAAGTGGGAGACTGTAAGGAAATTTGACCGTTTTGTAAGGAAATTAATGCAAAACGTTTCCTTCTTCATTATGTGGTATATTAATGGACCGTTTCCTTCCTCAAACGTTTCCTTCCTCATTATGTGGTCAATAGAATCTAAAGGGTTTTCCTATTAATATGCTAATAAATAAAACGGTTATAATCTAGAGCGTTAATTTCTCTCATCTTGATCTTGATGGACGATCAAGATTAAGTCTACAAATCTGGAAATTTGGTCCTCTCTCTGCCTATAAATATTAACCTTTTCCCATCACAAAGGAAATAAGAAAACACATAAAGAAAATATAGGAAAAGAGAGAGAGAAACTATTCTCCTTTATCCATTGATACAGCCTTCGACAACAACCATTGCTGATTCATATACAAGATGTTTGGAGGTATGTTTTATTAATTCATTACATATGTGATAATCATATAATTCTAGATCTTAGGGTTTATATTATTCGCAAGATATAGATTACATGAAACACCTAAAACGACATGTCATGCTTTTTACAATCACTTGGATTACCATTTTAGACATTGTTCTAAACAATACATCCACATACAAATCTGAACATAAAGCAAAATTATAAACAAAACCATTAGCATTAAACAAAGAGTTGATAGAAATAGGGAGTAAACTATGTTTTAAATTTCAAAATCAGTTTGAAGAATAGTAAGAAAATCAAAAAATGATAGCATTAAAGAATAGAAATTTGCATAAAAGAGGAAAAGAGAAATTAGTTATATAAGTAGATCGGCCATTAAAGGTGAAAGAAATACCTTTGATTTGAAGATTAAAGATGAAAGAAATAGGAACGAATCTGTGGTGGGTTTCTGACGTAAATCATGTGATATTTATAAAAATGATGGGCTAGTGGAGTGTAGAGGAGGAACTGAATCAGATAAAGGGACAAAGTTATATTGTATAACTTATATATTAGAAAAAAGAAGCATAGGCCCTAACTTGGAATGTGAATTATGTATAAGTGAGTTGGTATAAGCGTATAAATAAAACTAAATTCAAGTTTATATACGCACACTTTCGTAGGGAAGAAAAAAAAACATGTGTTTCATAAACTGCAAAATATGGACTTAAAGTCGGCTTTTTTCTATGGAAGTACAAAATATACAACTCAAACAGCTCATCATTCACAATGTGATACATAATAATAAACTAATAGGTAGATTTTTACTAATCTAAGATACCATATTAGTTACCGGATTAAGGAATTCTAGTATATAATGATAATGTTGAGTATGATATATCTGACACATGATTATAATTTTGTTAATGAAAACCGATGAACTCATTGATAGTAGGAATCAAACTAATTTAGTGCAAGCACTAAATTTATTAACTGTAACAATTTAACTCTTATAACTGCCTCAGTTTCACTTATCAAGCGATTATATTTTCCCCTTTATGCACTAAATTCTTATTTATCATTAGCCGGCCTTAGGCTACACATGTTGCACCCTGTAAATTATAAACATGAATTTTTTATGCTTAAATGAGTTGCTTTTCATGCTTAAAAGAGTTACTGTCAATACTTCAAATACAAGCATATTACCTTTTTATGCATAGTTGAGTTGTTTTAGTTAAGTATAACATGCACAAAGCATGGGTTTAGACTATACATCAAATTTATTTATTTATTTGAATGCTCAGTAATGCTAATTCAGAATCTTTATACACCTTCCAATAAATAAAATAAAAATTAGAACCATAGATATATGGATGTACAATCATATTATGGGAACCCCATACAATAAAATGAAGAGAGAATGTGTATCACAAAAGTCTTGCATGTTCACATCAATTATACGATGTTGAATGGTATTGTATAATATCTTAACTATAGTATTGTATAATTACTAACTTACACATCTAAATCTGCTCCATCAACTGTGCCATGAGCCTTCCAAATTTCTTTGATTGTGACTGGTTTTCCTGCATAACATTTAGAGAAAGAAATAAGTTAAACCAAGTTACACAGTAATGCAACTAAAGAATTAGAATAAAAACAAAATACAATGAGATAACAAAAGTATAACATAAGAGGGTACAATACATTGAACAAATAGCTAACCCGAAAAATATTGCTAAACTATGCATCAGAAGAAAAAAAGATTAGATAGCACTGTCCAATCGATTTACGTAACCCAAACAACTATCCATGCTTGAAATGTCCTGCAAGCCACAAAAATAATATAATTAGGAGAAATAACTTCTAGTAGGAAAATGACTCATCTTGTGACTTCACACACACCCAAACAAACTACTTAATCCTATCCACTGATGATTTATACAACATTATTTTTCAAACAACAAATGATTAATATATAAACAAATATTTGTGGATCAAGCAAGAAAACAAAATAAGTTAGACCATTAGGAAAGACTATCAAAGCATATTGGGTCATCAAGAGAAGAAACTAAAATTGCTTCAATTACTAAAATTTGTGTACAGTACTAGGTCAAAAATATTTAGGTATATGTTTATTACTCAAGGATAGTAACTTGTAAAATATAAACAAAAGCTTAACAAATTAGAGTGAACAAATAGGAGTAATATGATTGTGGAAGTCATTAAAGTTTATAATTTAAATTCTTAGGCATATAATTTTGCCACAATTCTGTATACACCGTTCACTGTGAAGAACTTGGAAAGAATACATTTTAGAACTTTGACGTTACAAAGGAGTACATGAATCATACAATGGAGAATAGTAGTTGAATCATTTTTTCAAACACTTTATGTGCATAGAAATATGAATGAAAACATGAAACCAAAAAATATCTTCAGCATTAACCTATACAAATTCGGTAGCATTGGAACTTTCCAATTTGTAAACATCCATTATCAAAATTTTCAATAGTGGTCAACTAAAATATAGCGATTTAGGAAGCATTAAATTTAAAACATATCACATTAAATCAAGATCGACGATAGTAGAAAACAGGTAATATTCAGACGAAACGGAGAGAAATACCTATATTGCTAAAATAGTGGTCGAAGAGTGAAGACCATTAACATATGAAAACTGGTTGAAAATTATCAATAGTCGACACAGTAGTAGTGTGTTTAAAACCCTTTGAAAATGAAATAACAGAAATGATTATGGTGAGTGGAGTAGTGAGACGTTTCAGAGCAAAATCAAAGGTTATTTACAGTAAACTTACGTTGAATCGACGGAGTGTATAGACATTTAATCTTTTGATGACATGGTCGAATGAGAGCCGTCTGATATCTTTATCCTTAATAAATCCAACCCTTCTTTATCTATTTTTTTCAAACCAAGGGATTTTATTATATAGATTGTACTTTAAATGGACAATGAGAGTTGCAGCAACATTAAACACATTTAAATTGTTTTAATTAGTCCCACATCATGCAAAATATATTGATTTTTGTTGTATATAAGATAAGGGATGAAGAAGGAAGTAAATTCAATATCATCTAATTAAGATGAGATGTTGTTGACCAAGAACTAATTATCATCAAAACTTTTTTATGGAGACGTAAAGAGTAATTTGGGTATGGAGATGTAAAGGGTAATTTGGGAAATTAAAAAAGACACGGTTGAATTTTATTCATGGAATTCTCATTATTAATAGTAGAGATATATATAACCTTATTTATAAATCAATTTGAAATTTTTTTATATAGATAAACATTTCCAAAGTCATTTGTATCCTTCCAATATGTGTGTGTGTGTATCTAAATATATATAGAGAAATCATTTTGGTTTGGGAAACGTGTCTTTTTGCAAATCAGTTTGAAATCAGTGCAATAAAACGGTGTGTTGTACTGTTTCCATAGAACAATTTATGCGAAAGGATTTCACCAAAATGAGATCATCAAAACAAGCTCTGAAAACCCAAAAATAATTATTGAAAACTATTAGAATTCAGCTTCAAAACAACATAAGAAACATCACAAATCATTGGGGTAAACAACAAAAAGGAAAGCGAGAATGCAGGGTTACTGGCATGACCTGGAACACGCCCAGGTCAGCGACAAAATATGCAGTTTCGGCCTATTAGATCCCAAAATTTTGAGAAACTCAAAATATGAAATTTATAGATAAAAGTATATGATTTTAGAAAAAAAAAAGAACCTTTGATTTTGGACTTATGGTTCAGAAGTTATAATCGAAACAAGTTTCAGGTTTAAATTGATTCATGTCATTCAATCTCAAGTCAACAAGATAAAAACAGTAAACACCATTCCGACCATCTAAAGCTTAGAACTTTATAAAACTTAAAATATGAAAGTTTTAGATAAAAAGTTTATTCTTTCCAAGAAAAAAATAATCATCGAATTTGGACTTACGGTTCAAAAGTTATGATCGAAACAAGTTTTAGGTTTAAATTGGTTCCTATCACTTAATCTTAGGGCAGCGAGATAAATACACCATTTCGACCATCTAAAGCTCAGAACTTTACAAAACTCCAAACATGGAAGTATAGATAAAACCTATTCTTTCCAGAAAAATATGATTCAACAAATTTAGACTTATGGTTCAAAATTTATGAGTGAAACAATTTTTAGGTTGAAATTGATTCATGTCACTCGATCTCATGGCAGCGAGATAAAAACACCATTTCGACCATCTAAGAATCAGAACTTTACAAAACTCTAAGCATGAAAGTTGTAGATAAAAGTATGGGTTTTCCAGCAAATCAAGAATTATCAAATTCCGACCAAAAACGAGAAAGATATTGCCAAATTACTAACAGTAACTAGTTTTGAACGGAGAACAAGTTGCATTTGTAACCATGAAAACAACAAAATCATCATTTCAATTCTTCAATATTTACTATAAATTTACATGCATGCGACTAGAGATTCAAAGATAGATTGTGTGAGGTTTAACTCACCTTTCTTCCTCAACTCAGCAGCAAATATAACTACAGCAACTCCAAATTCTCAAAAGGGCAAACCCTAGAAATTTCTCAAACCCAAACAAATAACAACTAGAAATCAAACACTCTGAAACTGAAATTGAGTAGTCTAATATCTAGAGTAGATTTCAAAACCACTATCTTGATTTTCTTAGATTTTCTAGCAATTTATCCTTATTTTAACTTGTTGATTTTTGCACTAGATTTGAATAGAAAACCGATTTCTTTTGTTTATATTGAACATAGATAGTGAACGTACAGTAAAGATAGAAGGAGGATTTTCTCCTTAGGTGAAATAGTAATTATGCTTTGAGTTGTTAATGAACCTAATAAGAAAAGAAATCCTCCTTTATTTCATTTTTACTCTCACTTCTCTTTTTAGTTAATTTTATTAAATAAGCTTCATAAACACAATTTAATTAATATCCAAACAATCAAAATCTTATTTTCTTTTATAATTAATTACATACAACTTAAAACTCTTAGTTTCTTCTTAGATAATAATTACCATGAGTTTACAAAGTAATATTTCTATTTATAAACTATTTTAAAACCCAGTTATATTTTATATTCACCATAATTGAAATAAAACTCAATAAGGTTTTCAAATGATTACAACACTGAAAATACTAATATCACTCTATTTCACAATGATTTAGAATTAAACATTCTAAAGCAAATTATCTTTCTTATAAAAATACAAATTCTAGATTAATGATTTAAATTTCCCAATTTAAATCATTATCTATTTTATTTTATTAACTCAAAAAAATCAAGTGTTAACCTGCCTTTTGGCAAGGTCGTATACAGGTAGATTTAACTCAAACGACTGCTCGGTTATCGAGACTGGAATATGATGGTATTGGTTCAAATGATGGATAGACGATCAATCATGGATAATAAACATGATTATGAGGTCAGGATTCGGCATAGTCGATGGACGAAAAACTCGGGATACATGAAATATGGATTTCGACAAAAGTTGAGTTGCTTCGGGATGGTTGGAGTTTGCTTCGAGTCACTTATGGATTTACTTTGGGTTTTCATGATGGTTACTTTGAGTCAGATAAGGCTTTGCTTCGGGTCACTTGGGATCGGCCTGTTTTCATGGGGTCGGCATCTTCTTAGGATCGACATGTTTGAAGGACTTCGGGTCGGCACTTCCATAATCTCGGGTCAGCAAAAGAACTTGGGTTCGGCATATCACATTATTTCTAGGGGTCAGCGTATTATAGTCACTTCGGGTCGGCAGCATTCTTTCTCCGGGTCGGCAATAGGCCAGGTCGGCATGACCTAGGGGTCGGCATTAGAGAATGAAAGGGATCGGCATTGTCAACTTGCTTCGGGTTGGTTATGTGTTTTCTTTGGATCTGCATACTTGTTTCTTCGGGTCTACATACTTGTTTCTTCGGGTCGGCAATGATGAGATGTTGAGATGGATCGACATAGGAGCTACTTCGATTCATTGAGCGATCTGCTTCGGGTCAATGATAGGGTTTCTTCGGGTCATCCCCAGGGCAATGTCAGGTCGGCATATTATCAACTTGGGGTCGGCATCGATGAAGTATATGCGCTCGGCTATGTTTTTGGTGGGCCTATATCACCGAGGAAGCCCAGTAACCAGGGTTTTGCCTATAAATACAGCAGGCGGGGCTTCAGAAAAGGGGATTCTCATTCGGTTCTTTCTTAACTTCTTCTACAAAGGCTGTAACAGTAACTCTGCCATTTTTTGTTTTAGAAACTCTGGATTGTAACTGTAATCAAATTTCAGTATAATAAAAAGGAAATTTCTGAAGTGGACGTAGGCCAGAGTCAGCCGAACCACTATAAATCTCGTCTTTTTACCGCTTTCTTTTTAATTTTTGTTGTTCTTCACATTTATATCCACTTCATACATTCTATCTGTGATATGTGACTGTGAATTGGTGCTTTCATCTGCGATAGGGTGTTTGTGACCATTTTTGGCGCAAACATCAAGGTTGTTACAAAAGTGGATGTAGGCGGTTATTTGAGGCCGAACCACTATAAAAATCATGTGTTTAAGCCATCTAATCTCATGTTTATCTCTATTATTCTCGTTTTTGAATTCATTGGGGTGTTATATCAATTCTTGGCCCAACAAATTGGTTGCATTTAATTATTTTTATTCAAAATTTATGTTGTTATAATTTAACTACATTAAGAAAAGATAGTTATAATTTTACTACATTTTTTGAATTTTGTTATTATGGTCGACTGTAATTATGTGATGCTATAATAATTTTAGCTGCATTTGATAATTTTATTCAGCCTTAATCTAGTTGAAATTTAACTACATTAAGAAAATGGAGTCATAATTTAACTACATATTTTGAATTATGGTTGCATTTAAATGTTTTAACTATAACTATGTGTTGAAGTAGTAATTTTGGCAGCATTTCATAATTGTTTTCAACCTTATAGTTATAATTTAAATGTATTAAGATATTGCAATTATAATTTTAGCTGCATGCCAAACATGAAATTGAATTTTAACTTCATTTTTATTATATTTGTACCTACTGATTTGAACGATGCAATCATAGTTGAATTTAAAAAATTCAGTTTTAAATATGTTATTTATATGAAAATGTTATAATTTTTCAAAAAATCAACGACTAAATATTAATGTAACAACCCATACTTCCCAACACCCCGATCCAAAGACTAGGATGACTACAGGCTCATGACATGCCGAGAAATACGAGTTGTTGTATTTTTACAACATTTCAGAGCATAATTATAAAGGTAAGTTCTAAGGCATTCAACACTTTCAGATCTCACAGTTGAAAGAATTAAAATATAAGTACTAAAAAATAGACATTTTAGAAAACAGTCTCCAATACTTATTGCCATATGCACTATCATATACACTGTTCCTAAAGTATAATATAAGTTGTACAAAACTTTTAATAGAATATGCGAACCCCTAACGTTTAGCTCCTTTCTCCATGTACTATGCCCAGTCAACTACTGCATATCATCCTCTAGTGGGAGAAAATGGAAAGAAAGGAGTGGGTCAGACAAAAGTCTAATGAATGAGTACAAGTATAATATATGATGATCATGTGCAGTTAACTTTAAATCTATCATATGCAACCATGAGTGTTCTACAAGTGTCTGTTTACATCCTAGGGCCTCAACTTAAGGGTTTTTGTCTAACACATACCTACACTACAACTTGAATAGGCTACTACAAGGATCGAGCTACGGATTGAACCTCAATAACTAATGATCGACCACCATCCTAGAGCTACTCAATATGTAAACACCGCCCCCTTGGCTAGTAACTATGGAAACACCACCGCTAGGCTACTATGGAAATACATCACCACTATCACTGCCACTAGGCTACTGGGGAACGTCTTTCCCCTAACTACGACTACACGTAACCCAACTACGCATCGAGGGGGAACCTGTAATGCTAACTCGGCGATGTATCGCATCGTCTGCATCTGTGTCTGCCTCTCGACCGTAGTATACGCCTCTTATTGCACGCTCTGGGATTCAACACCTAAACTATACCATGTTGCGTCAGTTTTGGTGCATACCAGGACTCCCGTTGTGCTGGGCCACACTTCATCATGCATCAGTCAGTGTTGCATGTCCACTATAGAACCTCCTGTGAGTGCCATTTGCAATAAAAATCATCCTCAGTCGAATAATCGACCCTCATTGGGTAAAGAATATTTACCCAACACCACAATGTTCTAACATTATCTCATAGAGAACTAGCTTCCCTACAACTACTAATATATATAAAAATAGCCCTAAATAGGATCACATAATGGTTAACATTTATTTTTATTTTTATTACTAATCTGGGCCTTAATCCAAGGTTCAAGTTCTGCGTTTCTGGTGATAACCAGTTGATCGCTACACCTATCACTCGACCGCTTGTGATGAGGGACGATCGGTAATGGTATAAAAATTAGGGTTTGTTTATTTTTCTTTTTCAATTTTGATTACAATTTTATTGATTAAGTGCGCACAGTAACCTAGCCCTAAGCGCTATAGTGACCAATTTCTTTTGAGATTCTACCATATTTTATTGGTTTGATTTTGATGCATTTTAACAGGTTATATACTAATAGTTAATAAGTTTTAGGGTTCCATTAAAAATGAATTTATAGGTTTATATAGTATTCTATTTCTACTCTAGATTTCAGGTTATATAATTAGGGTTTACAATTTAGTGTTTAAATTATTAACACCCTAGATAAAGTAGAATATGTTAAATTAATTGAAATAAATCATCTTATTAAACCTATTCCCATTCACCTTTGATCCAAGCTCTAACAACACGCCTCATAAGAGAACCACTTCTGTAAGCTTTCTCCTCCCAGATCTGATTTACTATCATACGTTTGCTTTGATTTTTATTTTTATTTTTATTTTTGAAAGTAATTTAGAAGTAGAGGGGAATACTTCAACAAAGTTTCGATAGCTGTATTTTTCTATTGATTTTAGGGTTAGCATAGGTTTTAATTTATAGAGGTTAGGAATGGATTAGGAGCGTTGATTTAGCCTGGAGAATATTTTGCTAACATCTCGTATGTACATCGAACCTTGGCAATGAAGCAAATAATCTCGGTCGTCCAACCGAACTTCGGAATCTTAGAATTTACAGTATGTGTGATCGACCCCTCAACCCCATGGATCGACCTCTACCTATCGACCATCGATTTCCTAGGGTCGACATGTTGTAGTGTAATTTTTAATTTTAAAGTTTATTTTATTTTTAAATTTTCAAACACCTATAACTTCTCCGTACTAACTCCGATTTCAAAGTGTTATATATGAAAATTGTTCAAAAAATCAATATGAACGCAATGTTACAAGCTTCATAACCAAATTCGGACGTTTGTGAAAATTTTATTTTAGTCGTTGTTTTATTTCAATTTAATTTTCTTATTAAATTTTTGTTAAATTTTCAGGGTGTTACAATTTATATATACATGACACGTATTATTTAAAAGACTTGAAATTTATGGTTTAATGGTGAAAATGATTCGTTGATATGATATTTCTTCAAAAACTTATTATATTTTTAATATTGAAATTAAAATAAAGAAGTGAATATAAATATGGGTGTGAGAATAACATTTGGTTGCGAAGGAATGACACGATCAGGGACCTAATTTACAAAAAATTATAAGTGAGAGCTTTTTGCATATTAAATTTATTTATAAGGACTTGACGTCCAAATCCCCTTTAGGTATAACATATTCAGATGTAATTTCTCCATAATTGTTGGATGATTAGATTTATTAACATATAAATTTCTACTGCCATTTATTATATATAGTTACATTGAGGTTTTCCCCTCTTTTTTCCTGCGTCTTTGTACACATATCATATGAAAAGCATAATGAAATATGAAAGAGATTTAGTAGCATACATGTTCTAATAAATGAATTTATTTGTATATATGTTTGCTTGTTTTGGCATACTTTTAATTTCCACGTGCCATAATTTTTTTTCATTCAATTTCAGTTATTAGGTTGTTTTTTTCCTAATACAATACACATTCTTCAAAAAAAAATGTTTTAAAATTACCAAGTATGAAGATTTGAAACTTTCTAAAGAAAGGACACACCATTTGAAAATCCTCAATAATTTTATTCCACTTGAAGAAGAAGATGAATCAATGAAAGCAAAACTGATACATAAGAGTTGGAGGTTGTCATCCCTTTCCCCTTCTGCTTGAGTTGTGAAGATAAACGTTTTAGGTTTTAATTTGCTAGAAATTTTTTATGTATCTAAAATTCAGGATTGCTTAGTCATATGCTTAATTTTCGTGATACTTCCAAGATTTATGGTTGTTACATATTCTTCTTATTTGTTGTGTAGCCCAAGTATTGTTTTTTTAAAACTTATTCCAAATTGATCTACCCTATACAACTGTGTGTAAACCAAAATATTTCATTTACTTATTAGTATTGTATAATATGTGAGTTGCATATGGTAATATTGTAAAAAAAATTGTTAAATATAAATAGTTAAATATTTGTCTTGCAATGTAATATACTAATGTTAAGCATATACTACTGTAAGTCATTTGTTACAGTTATTGTGTGTATGTGGGTTCGTAATAAAATACCAATTTTGGAAGAGAAATAACAACATAAACTTGAATGTAACTTAGGTAAATGGAATTGAAGAGAACCTTCTATATAATTCACAATTTATACTTGAATACAAAATAGTAAGGAGAACTAAAGAGAATCTTGATTATTGTGTATACGTTATTTCATTACTAGATATCATTTTAGGAAGAAAATAATAGTGTAAACTTGAAAATGGTTAAAGGTAATTAAACAATGGTAGAACTTATACTTGAAACTAAAGTGGTTGGTCAAAAAGGAGATACTTAATAATAATTATAGAAATCACAAACTATGTAAAATAGCTGAAGGTAATTAAATAGTGGTAGAACTAATAATTGAAAAGTAGTTGGTTAGGATTAAGGAGAGACTTAATAATAATTGTAGAAATCACAAACTATAGGGAGTTGTATATAAATCTGGGAAGCAAAATAATACGAGACTTTACAACTCTTAGAATTCATAGGAGAGTTATAAATTCTTCTACCTTACTATTATTTGATAGAATATAATTTATTTATTTATTAATAAATTAAGTAACATAAGAATAAACTATATAATAACTATATATATTATTATATTTTATTATAAATATATTAATTGATATTTTTGAATATAAAATGATTTTAAAAAATGTTTTTGAAATTTAAACAAAATTATAAATTTAATTAAATTATTATGCACTAAGTATACCATTTAATAAAGTTGTATGTGTTAACCAAAAAAATGGATCAACAACCTGGTTTAAGTTTGAAAGCACCAGCCCTGTTCTGACAGAGCAATATCACAGATCATAGATATAAGAAAAGAACAGTAAAAGAAAGAAGACAGAGAATTTTTATAGTGGTTCGGCTGTTAATGAAGCCTACATCCACTTTATATTTTTCTTATAGACTGATTGTTGTTACAAGATGTGTTTGATTACAAGACTTTGATTATCTCTCAATAGATTGAATCCCCGAAGTTATAATCCACTAAAGAATAACAGTGAATTCCTTTGGAGATTGTTGCGAGGGAGGCAGAGAGTGAAGAATGTTTCCAGCAGAGGTTCAGCAATCGGTCCGGAGAATATCCTCTTTGTGTTACAGGTGGGATGGTATTTATAGAGGACGGAAGGCTTTTGGGCCAGGCCTATCTTCATCAGCTCGCAGGTAGGCTACAGGTGACCTAGGGGGGCTTTAGTTCGCAAAACGAGCCAAAACCATGGGTCGCTAGCGACCCATGGCCCATAGACTTGGTTCATGGGTCTCTAGCGACCCATAGACTTGGTTCATTTTGCGGGCCAAGTCTCACTTCTTTTTTACAGTGTTCCATATCTAGTTTGTTTGATGGTTTGAGCAGAAGTATGGGTTGCTGATGATCCAAGCACTTAGGATTTTTCTGGAGTTTGGAATTGGAGATGTTTCCATAGTCTTTTATCGTAGTTATTTGTGTAGTATCGTTGCATGTTACTCTATCTTGATGATGATCTGCTGGCTGATTGTGCTTTGATTGCTGACTGGACTGAACTGATGCTACCTTCTTGGTTCAGTTGAACTTGGTCGTTGCTTTAGTAATATGATTTGGCTCTCATCAACTCCTTACCTTAGCCTTTCTGGTTAAGTTCTAAGCCATTCTGATGTGATGGGGTTGTTCTGTATTCTACTGGATCCTATTGGGTTAAAAACCCAGATAACATTTGCCCCCCAAAGTACGCCTTTTGAATGAAAGGTGTGCTTTGCTCTAGAACAAGTCATGGCAACGAGTCTTTGGTTGTTGAGATTTAGTCTTGGTGAAACGTTCAGTTCCTTTGGATTCTCTTGCCAGTCACAAGTCGTTCCAAACCTGTTACAGCCTAAGACTCTAGACTTTGCTTAAGTGTAATATATACATCATAATCATTTCGATTTTATTCAGGGTTATTACATCACATGTCTCTAATCACATTACACATCTCTAATCGTCCCGCATTCATTCGGGATTTACATCACTATCAACTTTTGCTTTTCATTCAGAGTTTTTACATCATATATCAAAATCAAATCATATATCAGAATCACATCATATCACATCATATATCAAAATCACATTATATCTCAAAATCACATCATTTTACAACATATATCAAAATCACATTGTATCACATCATATATCAAAGTCATCCTATGTTCATCCAGGATTTTTGATTTTGTTCTATTTATAAGGCATTCAAATCCTTTTTTGCAAAACCAAATCTATTTTAAGGTCTGATCTTTCTGGACCTCTTAAGTATGTTTAATGCGTGATCTCTTCAGATCACTTAATATTTAGTCTAATGTGCGATCTCTCTAGATCGTACAATGTATGGTTTAATGCGCGACCTCTCTGGATCGTTTAGTGTTTTAAGTTAAGGAGACGATCTTTCTGGATCATTTGTTTGTTAAGTCAATGGGGATTAGGTAAGCCCATCCACTCACTCTTCGGTGAGGAGACTTACTTCTTGCACTCCGGTCCCGTTGTGGGACTCTAAGGCGATCAATATCGTACAAGTCCATCCACTCGCTCTCTGGCAAGCGGACTTGCATCTTGCACTCCGGTCCCGTGGTGGGACTCTAAGGTGATCAATATCAGTTATCAAAATTCAAATATTCAAATGAAAACGAATAAACAGAAACTAAACAAGCAGGAGTCCTAAATGTTCATCTCAGGCATCCGACTTAGAGCATGCCTAGAGACCGTTCGGGATCCCATACATGTGTAATTGTCCTTCGATTGTTAATGTCGTAAGCTCTCTCAAGCATCCGACTCAGAGCGTGCCTAAGGACCGTTCGGGATCCCGTACACGTGTAAGCGACCTTCGATTATTATCATCTACATACTAAAAGAAAAGTGTAGGAAAAGAAATGATAAAATAAAGCATTGGAATCGAATCCGACTCCTGTTTACCCTGCTCATGGGATAATTTGTCTTGGCTCTTGTCCCTAGGCGTTTCTTGATGCATTTTCCATGGATGGCGGTTATCCTTGCAATTCCACCGCAGTTCTGTTCCTTACATATTGTGGCAGCTGGTTGTTCCGGACCAGTTCTACTATCAGATCACGAAGGTGTCAAAACTCATTCGTCTCATGTCCATTCAACTCATGTAAGATGCAAAACTTTTCAGATCTTTTCTCGCAGTTAGTAGGCTCCCTCCTAGGCAGCCTTCGGTAGAGGATCTGCCCCCTCGTATCCAGGTATATCCTCTTCGGGGTTTCAGTCAGGTCGATGTAAAAGGATAATCTTGGCTCATTTCTTTGTTGTTTTGTGTCTTTGATGTTGTCATCGGCTTTCCTCTTCCCTTTGTCTTTTCTAGTTCCAGCTCCAGATGGTCCCTCGCCTTCGATGGCATTTATTTCAACATCCACATCCTCATCCACAGCTTCGGCGTCTTCCTGACGCAGGTACCTCTCAGTTTCGTAATAGAGTTCCTCAAGATCCATTGGTGGGTCCCTTTTCAATGTGGCTTTGAAATCAATCTTATTCACGACTCCAGATACTGCTGCTATTAGGATAAACGATGGGTCTGGTTTGTCCACCGTGGCTGCCGCCACATTGAATCTTGTTAAATAGCTTCTCAAGGACTCTCCAAGCCTTTGTTTTACGTTTGAGAGCGTAAGTACGTTCCTTGGTTGTGAGACATGAACCCTGAACAGTCTCAAGAATCTGCTCACTAAGTTGGTCCACGTGCTTATGGACCCATTTTCCAATTGTCTGAACCACATTGCATCCAGATCTGTTAAGTATAAGGGGAAGCATCGCCTCATTACTTCCTCAAAAGCACCTAGCACCTCCATATGTTAGATGTATCGCATCATATGAATCGTCGGGCCTGTCTTCTCGTCGTACATTTCCAATGTCGAAAGCTTGAAATATGGAGTGTTTCTCGCGTTCCGGATATTAGCTGTAAATGGATTTTTGTTAACATCTTTGTAACGACCCGTAAATTTCAACTGATTTAATAACGTAATTAGTTGAAATTTTATGAAATTTTAAACGATAAAATTTTGAAATAAAATTTAATATTTGGAATACGTCTAGTTAAACATAGCAACTGGTAAATTTTCGTCCGAAAATACGAAAGTTTATTTCGCGCGTAATTTCACTTCAATTTAGTCGGTTAAAAAGCGTTGAAATTAAAACGTTTTCAAAACCTAAATATTTTTACATAGAAAAATTCTAAACCATCTTCTGAGCAAGATGTCAGTTGGTCGTTTTTCAAAATTTGGACATCTATTGCTCCGTCGTTCTTATTTTCTGCAAAATAGCAGTATTCTGGTACCGATATCGATTTTTTATCGGATGATCGTACCACTGATATCTATATACCGTTTTGATCGTCTCGCCATGCTGATCTCAACGGTATATTTAGTTGTGTGTTCTGAGGCCCGGTACGCGACGAAACGATGAAATCGTACTTCGTATCGTTACCGCTTTTGTGACATTTTATTTTCTTTTGGTTTAAAAACTTTGAATCGTGACTACCAAGCAAATAAATTGCTATAGTTATTTTTTCTAATTAATGTTTAGCCGTTCGAGAATCAAACGTATCAACTTTTATACGTTGTAATTATTATAAAAAAAAACGGTTCATCTATTACTTCTGTCCATTCACTTTAATTTCTTTTCTTCTTCACCTCCACTTATGTCTGCATCCCCACTTTTCACGTGAAACCACTCCTTCCTCTCCATCGAGCTGCCGTACACCACATCAATGGCAACCACTTCCCTCCAACCCCAAGCCCCAAGCCTCACGTGCAGTAAGCCTTGAACCTATCAACCTCCTTCATTTGTTCTTCCTTTCCACAGATCTAACTATCGGCCATCCCACTTTCTTCTTTCCCTATTCCCACCTCAACAGCACCCAACCCGAGATTTTACCCCTCCTCCCAGCGTACAACTGTAGCAGCCTCTCCCACCCCGTGCTCCGCCCTCACACGTCTTCTCCAGCTGCTCATCGCGTGAACAAGTTTGCCCACCACCTAGCATCTCCTCGCCTCCCCTCAGCCGTGCTTCTCGCATGCCTTCCCTTCTGCTGTGTTTGTTTTTCTCTGTAAGTTGTAAGTTTGTTGTATATAGTATATAGTAATATATTTAATTATATAAGTGTATATATATAGTTTATATAAAGTCTGTTATAAGAAATGTTATATGAGTTTATTTTTTTTTGTAGTATATGTATTAGTTTATGTTTACAGTATAAGGTTTTATATGTAAATTGTTGTCTGCATTGATTAGTTAGAGTTTGTGTATAAAGTATTATATGTATTATAAACTATATGTTTTGGTCCTATTCTTATTATATAGTATAAACTTGTATAAAGTTAGTCTGTTGTTTCCCTGTACAAAGTAAACTATTATATAAATAGTTATATTAGTTGCATGTAAAAGTATACAGTGTTGGTTATAGTTTACACGTTAGTTACGTGTATATATATGTACTTTCTACCTGCAGTTGTTAATCAAATTTATACTTTATATATATCTATATAGCATAGTTAATTAGTACATATAAGCTATATTTTACTGTGCAAGTTTTGATAGTTATATGCCATACGCATGTTTGGTTTACACATCCGTATGTATATTTTAACCGAGATATATATCTTGTTGTAAATTTTATAAACGGGATCTGCATACTTATTTAGTCTGCATGCTGTATATGTATGATAATCTTTGTTATTGGTTTTATTTTTATTATTATTTATTTTATTTTATATAGTTTATATGTCAGGTCTTTATATGTGGAAAAATATTGGTTTAGAAAATGATTTCGGGTACGGTGTATGTATTATAATATATATTTTAGAATATATGTGTTAAAATTTAATAACGATCGTAAATATATAGGTATATACATATTGTTTTTTTACATATGTATATATGTTTAAATTCTATATTGATTTTCAATATGTATGTGATCTCCTGTCCATCCTGACTTATCATTCTCAATATTGATCTATCGCAGTAACTTCTAGCTTGTGTGTCCCGTGTCGTGCCGTATCCGTATGCGTGTCCGTATCACTGTTTCCATTCTCGTTCATCTCTAGCCTCGAAAGGTGAGCAATCACTCACGATTAACGTTCTTTTATTTATTAAATTTGATTTCAATTGAAACGACAATTGAAATATGCTGTTGTTAGTTAATTACACTGTTATATATGCTATTAACTGTATCAGTTCACCTGTGACATCTGACACCATTATCTGTTATATATGAAATGATAATCCAGTTTGATTGTTAATTGATTGATTGTTGATGTTTATATTGGACGTTAAATTGTTAATGTTAAATTGATAAATAGTATGAAATTGAACTTGATTTAGGACAGTTAAATGTTAAATTTGATTAACTGACATTTGTATAATATGACCCCTTTAACTGTTGAATTTATTGACACGTAGAAATATGGAATTACACCTTGAGCCATTTGAATGTAGGTTGTTAAATTGCTGATGTATGAAATTGAAATTGAATGACAAGTGAAAACCGAAATGTAATAATCTTTAATCTACATGAAATGATAGTGTAGATTCTAGAAATAATTATATTAATTCGTACAAATAACAATGCGAATTAGTACGATTATTTCGGGATTATTTGAATTGATTATTGGATTGTTATTGATTGTTGTTATTGCTTGTTTACTTACTTTGACACCATCCCAGTTATCACACTGCAAGTTCCCTTTGTTATATTTTGATTTTGAATTGAATTGGAATCGGGTTGAAATGATAAATACCCAAAAAAAAATTGAACTTTGACCTAGGATAGAGAATTAAATAAAACCCGATTGGTCAATAATTTGATTTAAAAATAAAATAAGGATTTTATTTGAATAAATATTATGGTTTTGAAATCTGAATTTTAATGAAAGGAAATTGTAATATTTAATAATCCGAAACAAATATTTACAATGTAATCGATGAAAGAATGTTGTTGATTTGAGAAATGATTGGATTAACTTTGAAATGATTTAATAATTAAGTTTTGAATTATTTAATAATTAATAAGATTGAATTATTAATGATTAAATTAAATTTAATTTTTGAATAAGTGAATTTTACTTCGTAATAATTGAAATTGAGTTTCTTTATTAATTAAGTTTGGAAAATTATCTAAGAAGTTAATAAGTAAAATTGAATTTCTTTATCAAGAAATAAAATGTGATTTTTGAAATTAATGCAAGACTTGAAATTTAAAGAATTTGATTTGATGAATTTAATTTAATTCAAAATTGTAAGTTTTGATTTAATGAAGTTGAACTTAAGAATGGATTTAATGAATTGGAAATTTAATGGAAATTGTTTTGAATAACAAATTTACTTAACGAATATTAAATGAAATCGATAAATGAATTTGAAATTGATTTGAAGGTTAAATTAAATTAATTTAAATGATTTTGAAATGAAACTGATATACGAATTTGGATCAATATTTGAATTGTTTTAAATGGAAATTGAAATTGAATTATAAGATTTTGAAAGTGTAATTTGGAAGTTTTGAAATGTAAATTTTTGGAAATAGTTTTAGAAAGACAAATGAAATGTTGATTTACGAATTCTATTTGAAATTGAAATTGATTTGGTTTTGAAATATATAAACGACCAATCGGTGTAATAATTACGAAAGTTATTAAAGAGACCGGGATCGGTAATGGATATACTCTCTATCTGAACCGAAACCACTTTAATAACTATACGCGGAGTGTTGATCCAGAACGAAGTGGATGGTTTTGGTGAACGCGTTGACTGAAGAAAGAGAACGATTTTGGATGACCCCTGACATGACTAAAACAGGAGCCGCGCCGGGCCATTGAGGTTCGCCACCTCTAGCGGACACACTTCTTCGATACCATATCTATTACTTTTGTGATTCGATTTGGGTGCACCCCTCGATTTTGGGAGTGTTGTTTCGCGGTGTTGGGGTAGTAGCTGCTATGCCCAACATCAGTCCGGATCACGCAACTACTAGTATCCTAGTTGGTATCGCCTCATGTACCTTGTCATACTGATTATCCTATTCGCGACCACTACGGTTTTGATTTGTACCTTTAGTATATGGATTGCCCTCTGGTGACTTCCGGTTTTGGGGAAACTACGGTCTTGTATATGCTTTTGGGAATAAACAGGTTAAGAGGTGTATGGGCCCTGCTTAACCCTACTTTGATATCTTTATATTACTGATAGACATTATCTACTTAGCGTACATTACTACCTAGTAGATAGTTTAACGGATCCTTAAAGGATGGTTATTCCAAACATCCTTTGAGTTACTTGTATTTCAATTGCTATTTCACTTGAGTTGGATTTATTAATATAAGAATGTTAATCCTGACTCGAGTGTCTTGTGTTTTTGCTTTACGCTCGGGTCAGACTGAGTAGTTCAGCTTACGAGACTCACCTTTGGAGTTGGAGCTTCGCTTGGAGATCCAGCTATCTATCCAGCTTTCAGATATTTGATGATTCCAGTGATGTATTCTGATTTGTATCGGTTACTCTTCCGTTGTATCTGGTTTAACTCTGATGTATCGTATTACTCTTCTGTTGTAAACTCTGATGTATTTTATATATTCATATAGTAGCTTCATGAACTACTATCTCTTTTATTTCCGCTGCACTTATTACTCTGTGTCTGTGATCTGTGATTATTTATTTACTGTATATGTTCAGTTTTGCCAAATTTAAATTAACAACGCGTTATTTTGAGCAATTCAACTCCGGCATGAGTGTCTACCTATACACTTATAATGGATGCGAATGGTCCAAAATAACGGGTCGTTACAGTTGGTGTCAGAGCTTTGGTAGCTCTAGGCAAAACTTAACATATAGGGTAAATGTATTTACAGAATCACTCTCATTCGAGTTTCAATCTCTCCCTTTGACTCAATTCCTTGAATTTTGGAACGTTCCCTACGGTTCCAAATTTCATTCGTGTCCCTCACTATTCGTCTTCTTTCAATTCTGGAGCACCCCACAACTCCATTTTGAATGATATCTATAATAGATCGGCGATCTCGCCAATCTTCGAATAATTCGTAAAGGAGTAAACTCCTTTATAATAGGCATCGATTTACCGGAGATTTCTGTATCCTCGGTTTACGATGCTATATATCTCCTGCTATACTTGAATTTTATTTCTTGAGATCGAATGTCGATTTGCCTCAAATTTCTACATCGATCTTATTCTTGAAGTTACGGACGATCCGGTTAAGATTGCCCGTAAATTAAATAAGCTTATCCAACCCGATTCTGTCAATTTAATCATCTTATCTTTTCTTTCGAACTTGTATTTAAATCAGAATTCTCTTTAACTTGAGTCCATAAAATTTGAAACCCTATCCTTATTTTGAAAATTCATCCCTGTATCGTCGAGCAAAGAAGTGTATTTGTAAATTTATATAAAAATGTTTTATATATTGTGTTGTTTGAGTTGTTGATGCTGATTTGGGTTTCCGATCGATTCGTCTGATCAACGCTATCGATAGGATTTCCAAAACACTTGAACAGAGCAAACTGACACAATATTATTTTCAAATTTGGTAAATGATATAAATTTGTTGATTATATTGTAAAAATATAAGTTAAAATTTTCTGGAATTTAATAAGTAAAATTTTCTGGAATTTAATAGGTTAATTAAATGATAATATTTGATTATCATTTATTTTTCTAAATAAATTTATAAATACGGTTTATAAATTGATTTGAAATTTGAAATGAATTTAATTCAGAAATTTGAGAATTTTCCGGTGATTTTGAACTTTGGTTTTTAAATTTTAAAGTATATATTATTGAAAGTATTTTCGAATAGAAATCGTTTCAAAGAAATTTTAAAATGTTGAAATCAGTGCTCTTCTCTTTGTCGCTGGAAAATTTGTAAAATAAAAATAACAGTAAAATATATGTATATGATACAATGTAATATCTTATTTGATTAATATAATTTATTCGTTCCGCTGTTTAGATTCTGATGTGTTTCTTTCTTTCTTCTCTATCTTATCTCTTTTCTATCCCTTTCTTTCTTCTTGATGATACGGCTTTTTGTGGAGAAAAAGCCGGGTCGTCACAGTTGGGCATTTCGGTGATGGCGGCCGCATCATCGACATTCATTTTCGAGTTTCGAAGTGGAGAAACCATTCTGTAGCTTTGCTACGGTTTTGTTTTGAGAAAATATATTTTGATTTGAATTTCTTCAGTATAATTTGATTTATATATATATAGGTATCTTATTTTAAAATTTAATTTGATTTGATATAAATATATTATATATATCTCTAAATTGTTAAGTTAATCGGAAATCTAATTTTAAAAAAATTATGTTAAAAGATGTTTTCAATTATAAATAAAGCTAAATTTTGAATAAGTATTTAACTTGAGATAATTGAATTTGATAATTTTATTTGTATAGTACCAAATTACATTTCAATATAACTTACCAAAATTATTCATAAGTTAAAATGTAACTGGATAATATACAATATAAAATAATTTTATAAATAAAATTTGAGTGTTATAATAAATGTTATACACTAAATTTTGATTATAAAGATGTTAATAGAGTTAGATAGGATAATAAGTAGACTCAGTTAAAATAATGAAATAAATTTGTTTTGAAGAATTGATGAATTGAAATTTGATCAACTTATGAAAATACCTTGAATTTAAAAGAAATTAATAGAATAAATTAATTTAAATCGAAACTTTTATGGTTTAAATTAATTTATATGGGTTAAATATATGTGATTAGACATATTAAGTAGAATGAATTTAACAGTAATTTGGAATAAAGAAGAATTTAAATTGTTGAAAAGATTATGATTAAAATAAAAGACTATTCAAGTTTATGATTTTAGAAATCGTTAATAAAGGATAATTGGATAATAAAACAATGAATAAATGAGATAAATAAAATAAAATTTTGTTTTGAAGAAATCTTTTGGTATTAAATATTAATAAATTGGAATTAAATCAACTTATTGAAATACCCTGAATTTTAAATCAAATATTGAGTATTAATTAAGGTAAATCGAAATTTATACGGTTTAAACCAATTGTTTTATTTTCCAAATCTGTTTTTCTTTCTGGTTGTTTCTATTCTCCTACCTCGTTCCTTTTCGGGGACGAAAAGTTTTGAGTGGGGGAGAATGTAACGACCCGTAAATTTCAACTGATTTAATAACGTAATTAGTTGAAATTTTATGAAATTTTAAACGATAAAATTTTGAAATAAAATTTAATATTTGGAATACGTCTAGTTAAACATAGCAACTGGTAAATTTTCGTCCGAAAATACGAAAGTTTATTTCGCGCGTAATTTCACTTCAATTTAGTCGGTTAAAAAGCGTTGAAATTAAAACGTTTTCAAAACCTAAATATTTTTACATAGAAAAATTCTAAACCATCTTCTGAGCAAGATGTCAGTTGGTCGTTTTTCAAAATTTGGACATCTATTGCTCCGTCGTTCTTATTTTCTGCAAAATAGCAGTATTCTGGTACCGATATCGATTTTTTATCGGATGATCGTACCACTGATATCTATATACCGTTTTGATCGTCTCGCCATGCTGATCTCAACGGTATATTTAGTTGTGTGTTCTGAGGCCCGGTACGCGACGAAACGATGAAATCGTACTTCGTATCGTTACCGCTTTTGTGACATTTTATTTTCTTTTGGTTTAAAAACTTTGAATCGTGACTACCAAGCAAATAAATTGCTATAGTTATTTTTTCTAATTAATGTTTAGCCGTTCGAGAATCAAACGTATCAACTTTTATACGTTGTAATTATTATAAAAAAAAACGGTTCATCTATTACTTCTGTCCATTCACTTTAATTTCTTTTCTTCTTCACCTCCACTTATGTCTGCATCCCCACTTTTCACGTGAAACCACTCCTTCCTCTCCATCGAGCTGCCGTACACCACATCAATGGCAACCACTTCCCTCCAACCCCAAGCCCCAAGCCTCACGTGCAGTAAGCCTTGAACCTATCAACCTCCTTCATTTGTTCTTCCTTTCCACAGATCTAACTATCGGCCATCCCACTTTCTTCTTTCCCTATTCCCACCTCAACAGCACCCAACCCGAGATTTTACCCCTCCTCCCAGCGTACAACTGTAGCAGCCTCTCCCACCCCGTGCTCCTCCCTCACACGTCTTCTCCAGCTGCTCATCGCGTGAACAAGTTTGCCCACCACCTAGCATCTCCTCGCCTCCCCTCAGCCGTGCTTCTCGCATGCCTTCCCTTCTGCTGTGTTTGTTTTTCTCTGTAAGTTGTAAGTTTGTTGTATATAGTATATAGTAATATATTTAATTATATAAGTGTATATATATAGTTTATATAAAGTCTGTTATAAGAAATGTTATATGAGTTTATTTTTTTTTGTAGTATATGTATTAGTTTATGTTTACAGTATAAGGTTTTATATGTAAATTGTTGTCTGCATTGATTAGTTAGAGTTTGTGTATAAAGTATTATATGTATTATAAACTATATGTTTTGGTCCTATTCTTATTATATAGTATAAACTTGTATAAAGTTAGTCTGTTGTTTCCCTGTACAAAGTAAACTATTATATAAATAGTTATATTAGTTGCATGTAAAAGTATACAGTGTTGGTTATAGTTTACACGTTAGTTACGTGTATATATATGTACTTTCTACCTGCAGTTGTTAATCAAATTTATACTTTATATATATCTATATAGCATAGTTAATTAGTACATATAAGCTATATTTTACTGTGCAAGTTTTGATAGTTATATGCCATACGCATGTTTGGTTTACACATCCGTATGTATATTTTAACCGAGATATATATCTTGTTGTAAATTTTATAAACGGGATCTGCATACTTATTTAGTCTGCATGCTGTATATGTATGATAATCTTTGTTATTGGTTTTATTTTTATTATTATTTATTTTATTTTATATAGTTTATATGTCAGGTCTTTATATGTGGAAAAATATTGGTTTAGAAAATGATTTCGGGTACGGTGTATGTATTATAATATATATTTTAGAATATATGTGTTAAAATTTAATAACGATCGTAAATATATAGGTATATACATATTGTTTTTTTACATATGTATATATGTTTAAATTCTATATTGATTTTCAATATGTATGTGATCTCCTGTCCATCCTGACTTATCATTCTCAATATTGATCTATCGCAGTAACTTCTAGCTTGTGTGTCCCGTGTCGTGCCGTATCCGTATGCGTGTCCGTATCACTGTTTCCATTCTCGTTCATCTCTAGCCTCGAAAGGTGAGCAATCACTCACGATTAACGTTCTTTTATTTATTAAATTTGATTTCAATTGAAACGACAATTGAAATATGCTGCTGTTAGTTAATTACACTGTTATATATGCTATTAACTGTATCAGTTCACCTGTGACATCTGACACCATTATCTGTTATATATGAAATGATAATCCAGTTTGATTGTTAATTGATTGATTGTTGATGTTTATATTGGACGTTAAATTGTTAATGTTAAATTGATAAATAGTATGAAATTGAACTTGATTTAGGACAGTTAAATGTTAAATTTGATTAACTGACATTTGTATAATATGACCCCTTTAACTGTTGAATTTATTGACACGTAGAAATATGGAATTACACCTTGAGCCATTTGAATGTAGGTTGTTAAATTGCTGATGTATGAAATTGAAATTGAATGACAAGTGAAAACCGAAATGTAATAATCTTTAATCTACATGAAATGATAGTGTAGATTCTAGAAATAATTATATTAATTCGTACAAATAACAATGCGAATTAGTACGATTATTTCGGGATTATTTGAATTGATTATTGGATTGTTATTGATTGTTGTTATTGCTTGTTTACTTACTTTGACACCATCCCAGTTATCACACTGCAAGTTCCCTTTGTTATATTTTGATTTTGAATTGAATTGGAATCGGGTTGAAATGATAAATACCCAAAAAAAAATTGAACTTTGACCTAGGATAGAGAATTAAATAAAACCCGATTGGTCAATAATTTGATTTAAAAATAAAATAAGGATTTTATTTGAATAAATATTATGGTTTTGAAATCTGAATTTTAATGAAAGGAAATTGTAATATTTAATAATCCGAAACAAATATTTACAATGTAATCGATGAAAGAATGTTGTTGATTTGAGAAATGATTGGATTAACTTTGAAATGATTTAATAATTAAGTTTTGAATTATTTAATAATTAATAAGATTGAATTATTAATGATTAAATTAAATTTAATTTTTGAATAAGTGAATTTTACTTCGTAATAATTGAAATTGAGTTTCTTTATTAATTAAGTTTGGAAAATTATCTAAGAAGTTAATAAGTAAAATTGAATTTCTTTATCAAGAAATAAAATGTGATTTTTGAAATTAATGCAAGACTTGAAATTTAAAGAATTTGATTTGATGAATTTAATTTAATTCAAAATTGTAAGTTTTGATTTAATGAAGTTGAACTTAAGAATGGATTTAATGAATTGGAAATTTAATGGAAATTGTTTTGAATAACAAATTTACTTAACGAATATTAAATGAAATCGATAAATGAATTTGAAATTGATTTGAAGGTTAAATTAAATTAATTTAAATGATTTTGAAATGAAACTGATATACGAATTTGGATCAATATTTGAATTGTTTTAAATGGAAATTGAAATTGAATTATAAGATTTTGAAAGTGTAATTTGGAAGTTTTGAAATGTAAATTTTTGGAAATAGTTTTAGAAAGACAAATGAAATGTTGATTTACGAATTCTATTTGAAATTGAAATTGATTTGGTTTTGAAATATATAAACGACCAATCGGTGTAATAATTACGAAAGTTATTAAAGAGACCGGGATCGGTAATGGATATACTCTCTATCTGAACCGAAACCACTTTAATAACTATACGCGGAGTGTTGATCCAGAACGAAGTGGATGGTTTTGGTGAACGCGTTGACTGAAGAAAGAGAACGATTTTGGATGACCCCTGACATGACTAAAACAGGAGCCGCGCCGGGCCATTGAGGTTCGCCACCTCTAGCGGACACACTTCTTCGATACCATATCTATTACTTTTGTGATTCGATTTGGGTGCACCCCTCGATTTTGGGAGTGTTGTTTCGCGGTGTTGGGGTAGTAGCTGCTATGCCCAACATCAGTCCGGATCACGCAACTACTAGTATCCTAGTTGGTATCGCCTCATGTACCTTGTCATACTGATTATCCTATTCGCGACCACTACGGTTTTGATTTGTACCTTTAGTATATGGATTGCCCTCTGGTGACTTCCGGTTTTGGGGAAACTACGGTCTTGTATATGCTTTTGGGAATAAACAGGTTAAGAGGTGTATGGGCCCTGCTTAACCCTACTTTGATATCTTTATATTACTGATAGACATTATCTACTTAGCGTACATTACTACCTAGTAGATAGTTTAACGGATCCTTAAAGGATGGTTATTCCAAACATCCTTTGAGTTACTTGTATTTCAATTGCTATTTCACTTGAGTTGGATTTATTAATATAAGAATGTTAATCCTGACTCGAGTGTCTTGTGTTTTTGCTTTACGCTCGGGTCAGACTGAGTAGTTCAGCTTACGAGACTCACCTTTGGAGTTGGAGCTTCGCTTGGAGATCCAGCTATCTATCCAGCTTTCAGATATTTGATGATTCCAGTGATGTATTCTGATTTGTATCGGTTACTCTTCCGTTGTATCTGGTTTAACTCTGATGTATCGTATTACTCTTCTGTTGTAAACTCTGATGTATTTTATATATTCATATAGTAGCTTCATGAACTACTATCTCTTTTATTTCCGCTGCACTTATTACTCTGTGTCTGTGATCTGTGATTATTTATTTACTGTATATGTTCAGTTTTGCCAAATTTAAATTAACAACGCGTTATTTTGAGCAATTCAACTCCGGCATGAGTGTCTACCTATACACTTATAATGGATGCGAATGGTCCAAAATAACGGGTCGTTACAATCTTCCTGACCTTGATCTGGGGGGCCTCCTCTGATGAATCTCCGTACCAATTCAGCAAATCTGTTCTCACCATCCAATGAAGGTCTCTGTCCTAAAGCAATACTTTGCCCCTACCCCGTTGGGGGTATCCCGGGATGGACTCTTCCAGCAACATACCTATGTTCTGATTTGCAACTCTAGCTTCATTCATTCCTCCGTTCCTTCGAGGAAGTTCTGGTACATATCCTTCTGTCGGCCGCATCCTAGTATTCGGATCAACTCCCATGCCACCAATCCCTGGTGTTTCAACAGTCGCTCTTGCATTGGCATTGATTCCCATGTTGATTCCAACTCTGCCCCCATGTGTCGGTTGCTCTGGGCGTGGGGACAAGGCTCCACCTTGCTCCAATCCGAATTCGACAATCACTGCATTGTTTCATGGAGTTTGATTCCTATTCCTTGCAGATCTAGCCTTCCCTTGCTACTGCATCCTTTGGAAGAATCCGTCCATCATCTCCTGTTGTCTAGCTAAGAGTCCATCCTGCATCTCTTTCATCATCCTTTCCATCTCCTCTCTAATCACATATCTAGGTTGATGAGAATTTGAGGACACTTCCTGGCTGCCCCCATGCTTCGGTTGAATTGCTCCAGTTTTAGATCTGGTGTTAGGCCTCTTCATTTTTCTTTGAATCTCGGATTCAAACTTCAATTTTCCAGATCTCGTTCAAGGTTCTAAGTGAAAGCACCAAAATGTTAACCCAAAAAATAGATCAACACCCTGTTTTAAGTTTGAAAGCACTAGCCCTGTTCTGACAGAGCAATATCACAGATCATAGATATAAGAAAAGAACAGTAAAAGAAAGAAGATAGAGAATTTTTATAATGGTTCAGTTGTTAATGAAGCCTACGTCAACTTTATATTTTTCTTATAGACTAATTGTTGTTATAAGATGTGTTTGATTACAAGACTTTGATTATCTCTCAATAAATTGAATCCCCGGAGTTAGAATCCACTGAAGAATCACAGTGAATTCCTTAGGAGATTGTTGCAAGGGAGGTAGAGAGTGAAGAATGTTTCCAGCGGAGCTTCAGCAATCAGTCCAGAGAAGATCCTCTTTGTGTTGCAAGTGGGATGGTATTTATAGAGGTCGGAAGGCTTTTGGGCCATGCCTGTCTTCATCAGCTTGCAGGTAGGCTACAGGCGACCTAGAGGGCTTTAGTTCGAAAAATGAGCCAAAACCATGAGTCGCTGGCGACCCATAGACTTGGTCCATTTTGCGGGCCAAGTCTTGCCTCTTTTTGATAGTGTTATATATCTAGTTTGTTTGATGTTTTGAGCAGAAGTATGGGTTGCTGATGATCCAAGCACTTGGGTTTTTTCTGGAGTTTGGAATTGGAGATGTTTCCATAGTCTTTTATCGTAGTTGTTTGCATAGTATCGTTGCACGTTACTCCATCTTGATGATAATCTGTTGGCTAATTGTGCTTTGATTGCTGACTGGACTGAACCGACGCTAGCTTCTTGTTTCAGTTGAACTTGGTCGTTGCTTTAGAAATTTGGCTCTCGTCAACTCCTTACCTTAGCCTTTCTGGTTAAGTTCTAAGCCATTCTGATGTGATGGGGTTGTTCTGTATCCTGATGGATCTTGTTGGGTTAAAAACCCGGATAACGATATGTATATTAAATGAGTATATAAATAAATTAACATAAAATTAATAATTTATATTTTAATAGTTATAAATAGTTATAGATATCAATATGTTTTTATATCAAGTTTGAAAATAAAATTAATATTTTAATCTCAATATAAACCTACTTTTTAATCTAAATATAAGTTATGTTTTAAATTATATGAAATATTCAAAAAAAGACTTAGACGAGTATACAATTGTAATATATATATATATATATATATATATATATGGGTGTGACTTTGCAATATACATATAAATCTATATCTGAGTGTAACTTTTCAATATATATATATATATATATATCTGAGTGTGACATCAATATATATATATATATATATATATATATATTTGATGTGTGTGTGTAAACAATGACCATGGATATTACTATATGTTTGATTTACTAGAAGTTTAATGACAAACAATATAGAGAATAAATAAGAAAAATTACTAAGAGAGAATTAAGGAGTAAAATGTATTTTCTTCTACTTTACTATTATTTAATATATTACACTTATAAACATATAGATTAAATAGTTTAATATATTAATAGAATATATAATTATTATTTTCTCATATTATAAATATTGAAAATAACATATTAGAGTTATAAAATAATTCTATCATTTAAAATATAAATTAAATATAATATTTTACTGATTTATATTTGTAAAATAAATACAAATGAATTTATGAAAAATATCTTAAAATATTATGTTTTATGTTACAAATAATTTAAAATATTATTTTTGAAACATAATAAATATACATTAAATGTCATAAATAACTAACTTATATATATATATATATATAAATTTACCAGTTATAAATAATCATATTTTTTTATATTCTAAAATTAATATATTTTGCATTAAATTAGTTTTTAAAAATAATTCTAAAATTCTAAAAACTTACACACACATAATTTATTAATTTATACACTTTAGATAAATGTAAACAAAGTGTACAAAGATGTATTACTTTTTTATAATATAGAAAGATATATTATTATTATTTCCAAAATTTATGTTTTAAAATATTTTTTAAAGGAAAATGAGCGGTCCTTGAGTAGTAGAGAAGAGCGTTCGTGTATTTTATTCTACACTAGAAAATAGAGTTGTCAACATGCCTTACAAATAGCGATACCCCCCTACAATGTTAAATTAAAATAATAAAAAGAAACCCCAATCCTAGAAATCTAAGGTTTATAATAAAATAATATAACACTATAACCCACTAAATATGTTGAGTAATCATGTCCTCAAAATCAGCTACATCCATCCAGTCCAATAAGCATATCTGGAGCTGCAAAAATAACTATACCAAAATTGTAAGACCAATGCATATAAATTTATACACACACACAAAAATTATATAAATACATATGCAAAATAAAAATATACTAATCTAGTAAAAATAAGGCATGCGATATTAAGATTAAATTTGAATAAGAATCAATGCAGAGTATAACACAATCCCGCTACATAAAAAAATAACAAGTAACAAGAAATTCGAATTCATGGATAATATCCTAATAATAACGAAGTATCAAATGTGTCCTCGGTATGGTGTCCAAAGAAGCTAGATTTAGTTTGAGATAAGTGTTATATTGAAAATTACAATATTTTAAAATCTAAATATCTTCCTAAATATAATATAGCATCGAATTCATCGGCATACATATCAATTAAAGGAGTATTTAAGGAGTTGTTATTATTTATACTTATGAATACTACATTTTTCATAACTAAATTAAAACAAGATTTAACCTTTTTAAGGTATTCATTCAAACTAATATTATTATCATTATTATAACTATGCTTTGAGATCCAATTAAAACAAAACAAAGCAATTGTATATATTAAAGTATCCATTGGACTATTTATAGTATTAAAAACTCTTTGATTTCTTCAAACCATAAATACTAACATATTATGGTAAATAGTGTATCGATTACTAATCTATGAAATCCTTTATAATAAAGCCTAAGTCTATTCCAAAATAGTTCATAATTAATATTATTATTAGTTAAATTAAAATTAAAAATATTAAGACATTTTATAAGAATATAATTAGTAATATGACAACCAAAATATAAATCCATTCCTGTATTATAGAAAAAACTTTTATTATCTATAACTATATTTTTCCTTTTTAATAGTTATATAGAATTTAACTACCCATATATAGTTAACCATATATGTATTTTAGCTTTGGTGGAAAATTACCTTTCCAAATATATTTAAATATATTCAACTTTGTACTTGAAAAATTAAGAAATTTAAAAAAAGATAGCACGGTATAGATTTTATTATTATCTTAATGCCATACTTTAATGTAATTTTTATTATCAATGTTATATAATTCCAATTTAGCACAAAGTAAGGCAAACTTATATAATGTATTTCTAGATAAAGTACATCAAAACTAAATTCCCAGGTAAAATTTAAATTTGGTTTATATATTTATGAAGTTAACATATTTTTAAAATTAAAGATTTCATAAAGTTCATTAAATTCTATTTTAAGTGGAGTTACTAATATCCAACTATCATGCCAAAAAGAGTATTATTCCCCGAATGTACCACATTATTATTTCCTAATTTATTATTATCGATTTCCAAAAACGAGAAATATTATTTGTATTACTAGTAGAAATATGGTGTATATTATATGTACCGCTATACCATTTATTCGATATTATTTCGTTCCAAATTAAATTTTCATTATTATCAGTAAATTTTCATATCCATTTTCCTATTAAAGATGAGTTTAAATTATGTAAATTTATAATATCTAACCCTCCCTCATCTTTAGGTTAGCATACTATTTCCCAATTAACTAAAAATTTTGAACTATTATTAGGATTATCACCACTATAAAAATCTCTCCTAATTTTATTTATTTTTTCAGTTTCCCATGTTGGAGAGTGATAAAACGACATCCAGTATATAAGTAATGCTGATAAAACAAAGTTAATAAGGACTATCCTACCCGCCCTTGATAAAAATATATCGTTCCACTTACTTAATCTTTTGTTAATTTTATCTATTATTAACTATTCGTCATGTTTAAGTTTAGTTGGTCTTATTAAAAATCCTAAATATTCTATATATTAAATTTCATAATTTTACAATTTAATGTACAAGTGACTTAATTGCCTATCTTATATACATCATTCAATACTAACACTAAACTCCTATTAAAATTAATCTTTAGACCAGAGAGCAACTCAAAATTGTATAATATAAACTTAGGCGATATAATGTGCCTTAGTAAATGAGATGTAAAGAGCATGGCATCATCCGCCAACTAGAGAATAGAGATGTCATTTCTCATAATTTCATTTCCATTGCAATTTAAAGTCATATTACTAGTGGCTAGTATAATAATCCTAGAAAAAACGTCTGCAGCTGTATTAAACAAAAGAGGTGATAATGGATCACCTTGCCTAAGTCCATGTTTCGATTGAATTTTGTTTCCTAATGTAGCATATACCATAATACTAGAATTTCCTGTTTTAAGTAAGGACATAATCCAGCTACCCTGCTAACACTGAAACCCTAGCCAATATAAATCCTTAAGAAAATCCCAATCAATTGAATCAAAAGCTTTTGCAAGACAAGTTATAAAAGTGCATAAGTGATATTATTTTTGCAGCAATGATTAATAAATTCTTGAGTTGCTGTAACCCCATACATAATATTTCTACCTATAATAAATGCAATTTGAGTAACATCAATTAGTTCAATCATCTTAGTATTTAACCTATTAGAAAAAACCTTAGAAATTATTTTGAAAGAACACTTTAATAGTGAAATAGGTCTAAAATCTTTAAACTCATTCGCAACCACTTTCTTGTGTAAAAAGATTATATGAGCAAAATTAAACCTACCTAGTTGTAATGAACCATCATAAAATTCATTAGAAATATTAATTTTATTATATTTTAAAACATACCAAATTTTTTCATAAAATAATATAGGAAACCCATCCGGGCTGGTTGATTTGTCATTTTGTCATATCTTTTATAGTTCTCGAAATTTCCACTTTTGTAAATGGAGAATCCAGTCCATCTAAATCAATCCTAATATCATTAGGATATAATTTCTCCCAATTATCTCTAATCCTATGCTTATTTTTAGTTCTAAATATTTCTTTATAATACTTAGTAAATGCCTCATTTAATCCAGTTTGATCAAAGATTTCAACATTATTAATTAAAATAGAATTAATAGTATTATTACATTTTCTACCATTTGCTACTTTATGAAGAAAATTAGAATTCATGTCACCTTCATCCAATCATTGAACTCTAGATTTTTGTTTCCACATTACTTCTTCCTATACTAAAATTTTATTTAATTCAACTTTTGAATTTGAAAGCACATTTATATCTGAAATATTTAAATTACCGATTTCTTCTATTTTATTCATCTTTAAAATCTCATTTAGAAATTTATCCTTTTTAACTCTAATATTACCAAAAACATCTTTATTCTATTTCTTAAGAAAAATTCTTAAATCTCTAATTTTATTTACATATATTTTAGCTGTATTTCCCGAAAATTTATAATTATACTTACTTAAAGAAAACAATTTATTTGCAATTAATTCAGAGAAATTATTTTCTAACAACCACATTTTTGCATATCTAAATATTTTATTTCTATTATTTTGGTTATTACAATGTAAAATAATTAGACAATAATCCAAATAAATACTCGGAAGCCTAACAACCTTGCAAACAGGATATCTATCTTCCACTTCATCACTAATAAACAATATATCTTAAAGGGACAAGATGGATCATCCATATTATTCGACCAAGTGAATCGTCTATTATTTAACTGTAATTCAATAAAATTACAATTAATAATGAATTGATCAAATTCTTCCGTAGTAGAAAAATCTCCTTCTCTAGGAGTTCGTTCTCCTAAAAATCTAGTGACATTGAAATCCCCATCCATCACCCAAGGACCTAGAGCAAGTGATCTAAATTCCAAACACTCACTCCAAAAAACTCTATGTTAACTCGCCTTTTGGAAAGCTAGTACACAGGTGAATTTAACCCAATAGATTTCATGATCATCAAGGTAGAAAGCCCAAAGAGATGTTTACCAGGAATAAAGATCAATTATGGAGAAGACTATGGACGATGGTCGAACAGATTCAGATGGATAGCACTCTGGAATTGGCTAAGTCTGGAATTGACACTTTCCATAGGCAATGGATCGGGTATGATCCATCCTCGTACAGTATTGATCGAACCGAATCGATATGGTTACGGATCACTTGGATTAGCGATACAAATCAACAATGATCGATCCATAACTCAACAACCACAGGGGCGATTGATGAAACAACTTCAGAAACAGGAAGTAGAGGACACGGTGGACCCACCATATCGATCGTTAGGCCCCCGTGCAAATAAAAACTATCGGTACCGATTGTTCTTAGGTTGTACGATCGACCCTAAATTTTGTGGGTTGGGTCTTTTGGCTCTAATGGTTCTTCTGGTGAAATTTTAGCCCAATCCATGCACGGCTTCACCTATAAATACACCAGACATGGCTCATTTGAAAGGATCTTCTTTCTACTTCACTTCATCTTCTACCTAGACTATACTCTGCCATTTTCATTCTTGGATTTCACGGATTTGTAACTGTAATCAGCAGTATAAATTAATAAAAGGAGAATCTTTGGAGTGGACGTAGGCTGGAGTTATCCGAACCACTATAAAATCTGTGTCTTTCTTTACTTGCTTTCTTATTATTTTTATTTTGTTATTCATTTATTTCTCTTCATATTTCTGGGATTGGATTGGATATTGGTGCTTTCACGTTTAATCGGGCATTAGTGGCCATTTTTGATGCTAACGTTTTGGTGCTTTCACTGAGAAAGCTAGCCCCCGCGGATTTGGAAGTCGGATTTAGAGTTTGGAAAAGATCTAGAGCATAGATTTGGAGCAATGGTGAGACAATCAACAAGGAGAGTGATACCCGGAAAGGAGCCACCATGGAGGAGTCATGAGGCTTCCTCAAGAGCTGGAGCTAATCAAGTATCTATCTACATCACCAAGGATAATATGGACGATGATGGATGCTATGCAAGAAAGGATGCTGAAATGATAGGAGGATACGATGCATAATTTACTCCGGCAGATTGGACAAGTTGGAGCATAAAACCAACGGATTGGAGCAGTAGGAAACGCAGGAAATATGGATCATGAAGTTAGAGCAGTAGGAGCTGTGGACAACTAGAATCGGGATAATGGAAATAGAGTAGCTAGACTAAGGAACAAAGTGGAGCAGTCGGGAGTACCTCCCGGTCAACGAGGGACGATCGACCCCGATCCATCCATAAGGATCGATGCCGATCAATCTAGACTTTGGGGCATGCCCCCGCGTTAGGCTAGATCGAACCTAGGCATGGTTTTAGATGGTGCTGCAAAGCTTGGTGCCAATTGGAATCTAGATGCTCGTCAGGAGGAGTGCGTTTCGGAATTCCCTCATGGACACGGGAGGCAGTTCAGAAATGATGATAAGAGACTACCGTTGGATGACAATGATAGGTTTGTAGAGATGATCAAGTGAGCTATGCATGGAGGATTGGTGAACATGGATCTGGAGGATGTAAATAGAAGTCCATTCACTCCTAACGTTAGGAATGCTAGGAATCCATCGGAGTTTAGACTACCAACACTGGAAGTATATGACGGAAAGTTGGACCCAACTATGTATATAATGAGATATATACGGCATATGGAAGTAATGGGGGAATCAAAGGAAGTCAGGGCATGATGCTATCCCCTGTATCTAACGGATATAGATGCACTGTGATTCAGGTAGTTGGAGAGAGGTTCTATTTGCACATGAACGGAATTGGTCGAAAGATTTATGAGGCAATTTGTAACATCCCCTATCTAGAGGCCCAAAACTAAGCGCTACAGATGCTACAATCATCTATAGTATTAGCTTTCGGCAACTAAATACGGCTATGTTAATGGTATCTATAATATAGAAGCACTTGAATATGAAACAAAACACGGAGTTCAAAACAACTTTTACTTCATTACATTTCAAAACCAGATGTTTCACATTTTCAATACATAACCCCAATATGTTCCCAGGTACTGATAAAATATACTTATTACAAAATACGCCAAGAGCGGTATACAAAGATACCCCTTAGATGATCAGAGTCATATAGTCATAACTGACTTAGTACAAACACTACGGAAATACAACAAAGCATAAATAAGAACTGCAACTCCTAAATAGCTATCTGTTAGCCTCTTGCATGCCTCCGGTAACCTTATTTGCCATCCTACTAAAACCTGAAAAGACCCTAACCCCTCAGCCTACTCAAATTAATTTTGAGCACCCGAGAGTTTAAGGGGAAAACATAAACTTCGAGTCAGACATAAAGCTTGGTGTGAATAATACTATACATCCTGGTTTAATATGTTAAGTGAGACCATGCCACTTAGTGGAACAGGTTTCCCCTTACTAACATCCTTTTAAAACCTTTTAAAACCATATTCTGTGCTCCTGCATCCATAATGGTTAAAACATATTTTTTTAAACATTATGATGATATGCATACTTGAAAACAATTAGGATTTCCCCATCCCTTATTAGATTTTAATTGCCTCAAAGAGGGAATTTCCATCCCACATTCATTTTACTTAAGCTGATGCAGATTATCAATCCCACATCACATAGTTTTCCTAGTATAACTATAAACCCTTCATTAAACATATGGAGACTATCCATCCCCCACATAATGTTGACTATCCATCAAACATCCCATGGATATAATTATCTCATGCTATCCACATGAGAAACCTATTTCCATTAGTATCCCTAATTTAGGTTATATTCATTATAATTTACATTGGTATCCCCCAATGATTGTCAACACATATAAGTGTTAATCCCCAACTATTGTTAAACTTCATTAAACCCACCCCAGTATCCCCAAGGATAAACAACATTTATTTTATGAGGTTAAAAGAAAACAAGTTTCCAATCCCTTCGAAAGTATCCTCTTCAAAGCCTTACTTTCGACCCTTTCAAAAGCAATAAAACTTTAGACATCCTACTTTAAAAATGCTTCAAAACATTGCCTTAGAAAACATTTGGAAAAACTTCCATTTAAAACCTTCTGAAACCATTTAGAAAATAAACCTTTCGACCTTGTCTGAAGCTACCTTTCGACTCCATCGAAAGCTTTGCTTTCGAAACATTCGAAACCATTCAATAAACAAAACCTTTCGAAAGCATTAAACCTTTTAAAACACAAACCTTTCAAAAACTTACAGGGTTCAATTTAAAACATGTGGATAATCTGCTTTAAAACCTTTCGACTTCATTGGAAGCTGCCTTTCAACTTTTTCGAAAGCTCTACTACGAAAGTTTTAAAACACATCATTTAAAACAATAGTCCCCTGCCTTTAAAACAACTCCTTCGAATGCTTTGGGTTATACTTCAATTAGAAAAGTTAGGTAAAACATCTAAGTCGAAAGCTTTGATATCTTTAGAAAGCATTGAGAAGAGGCTGGTTTTAGAAACAGGTAAACCTTTCGACTTTGTCGGAAGGTTCAAAACAAAACAATGATAAAGCGGCAGTAACCTTTCGACTTTGTCGAAAGGTTTAAAACCTTTATTTTAAATAATTGACCCGGTCGAAAGCAACTAAGTCGAAATCTCCTTTTCGAAAGCAAACTGGTGTAAGCTTTTGGTTTATAAAACAAACATACCCCAACCTCTTTGGCAACCAACCTTTCGACTAAGTACCCTTTGACCTTGTTCAATTCATTACGTACCAAGTAACTTGATACTATATGCATTGAACTTTGACCTTGTCAAAGGCAATAACCTTTCGACTTTGTTGGAAGGTCTAGGTCGGAAGGTTTGATGCCTAAAATGGCTGAAACATGATTTTCTTGTTTTTAACTTAAAAAATATAACTTTTCAACTAACCTGCCTTTGTTTGTCAAATTCTCATTGGTTAATAAATACTTTTCAGAAAAGTGCTGCTACTAATTTTAGAATTAAGTAATGATTTTATTTTATCAAATGTCGTTTTTCCTTAATTATATATACAAAACATTTAAGTCTCATACCTTAAATAATTTTATATATTCATCAAATCACTTAGGAAAATCTGGAAAAATTCCAGAAAATCTATTTTAATATGTTTTCCAACATATAAAAATTTCAAATCCAAATAATTATTTATTTAGCCATAAATAATTTATAACCCAATAAACCATTTTCTTCACTCGAAAATTAATATAAAAGCCACATAAATTTAGAAAATTATGAAAATTGTAACCCATCTCTAAAATATCATTTCTGACTTTTATTTAAATTTTCAAGGCATTTGGATGTCATTTAATAGGGTTTTCATATCAAACATTTCATAAATACTAATATGAACATGCATAATTCACCAACAAACAAATATATAACTTTAATCATCAAAACATGGCATATACTTGCAAAAACATTTTGGATCTAATCTTAAAACCGAAAACCATAAGAAAATGGGATGTAGTAATTATTCACCTTAGCTTTGTGATTAAAAGATGTGAGATTTGATGTTGAATTAGTTGATTAACTTCCTTCTCTTGAATCCTAGCTTTAATCTTTTTTTTGGGCAAGGCATCTAGCTTTAATCTTTCCTTGAGAATAAAAATGGTGCTCGACCTTAGATGTTTTTAGTTTGCTAAAATGAAATAAACGTGAGTTTCCTTTCCTATGGGTTTAGGGTAAAGCCTCTCCTATTTCCCATATTGCCCTTACTCATTTCCTAACACATTAGTTTATATTATCTCATTTTAATTTGCACATTAACATGGCACGACTACCCTTAGTTTAATCTAATCTCAACCTATTAATCTTCACATTATTTTATTTAATTTACCCAATTGAATATCCTAAATAATGTTATAAAAATATGGGGTGTTACAGACTCTCCACCTTAAAGAATTTCGTCCTCGAAATTACTATAAGGCACACACAATACAATCAAAGGTAAAACATACCATCAAACAAATTAGGGTAAGCCTCTCTAATCATGCTCTCAGTTTCCCAAGTATAGTCTCTAGCATCGTCACTCCACTGGACCTTTACTAATTTGACTATCTTGTTCCTTTACTTCTTCTTGTCTTTAGCCACAATCTGAATCGGCTTTCTAACTATAGTCAAATCCGGCTCTACTACTAAATCCTCTAACACTGTAGGTGCTATGGTAGTCTTTGGGTCTCTAACACACTTTCTAAGATGATAAACATGGAAAACATCCTGGACTCCTGCTAAACTACTCGGTAACTCCACTTTATAAGCGAGCTTCCTGATCCTCTCAACAATACGGAAAGGTCCTATGAATCTAGGTGCTAACTTTCCTAACTTTCCAAATCTAATCACACCCTTCATCGGTGAAACCGTAATAAACACATAGTATCCAACAAAGAATCCAAGTCCTTCCTTCTTTTATCAGCATAACTCTTCTGTCTAAACTGAGCTTCTTTCATCCTAGCTCGGATTAACTCAATCTTCTCTGCGGCTTCCTTTACCAAGTCTGAACCAAGAACCAATCTATCCCCAGTCTCTAACCAACATACAGGAGATTTGCATGGTCTCCTATACAAAGCTTCAAACGGTGCCATCCTAATACTCGTCTAATACTATTGTTATATGAGAACTCGACTAAATGAAGACGGTCCTCCCATTATCCCTCGAAATCTAATACACAAGTTCTTAACAAATCCTCCAAGACTTTGTTAACTCTTTCCGTTTGCCCATCAGTTTGTGGATGGTAAGTGGTACTCATATTGAGCTTGGTTCCTAATGTTTCCTGTAGACTCTTCCAGAACTCACTAGTAAACAAAGAATCTCTATCACTGATGATACTACCAAGAATCCCATGCGGTCTAACTACATTCTTCATAAATAACTTCGCCAGAATAGGTGCCGTCCTAGTTGACTTTATTGGAATGAAATGAGCACTCTTAGTCAGTCTATCTACTATGATCCATATGCTTTCATTTCCTCTACTAGACCTTGGCAACCCATCGATAAAATCCATAGAGATAGAATCCCACTTCCATAACGGAACTTCTAACGGTTGAAGTAATCCACTTGGTTTCTGGTGTTCAGCCTTTGCATGCTGGCAATTCAAGCACTATTTAACATATAAACCAATGTCCCGCTTCATACCTTCCCAGAAGAAACTTCTCTTCATATCCTGATACATCTTCGTTCCTCATGGATGGATAGTGAACTTCGAATGATGGCATTCATCCAAAACTTCTTTTCTCATGTCTCCTACGTTTGGAACACACAACCTTCCCTTCTTTCTCAACCACCCATTTTGGTCAAGACGGAAATCCTTTAAGTCATCGTTCTCTGTTCGCTCCTTTAACTTTTTGATCCGTTCAGCCAAAACTGGATCCTCCTCCTGTCTAGAAGTTATCTTCTCAATCATTACCGGTCGAACTTCTAAGCAAGACAATACAACACTTCCAGCACTAGAACCTGCCTCGGATCTATACTGCACACTACAAGCTGATAATGCTTCCAAATCTTTCCTCTCAGCAATCATAGCCAATATTGCATTCTGATGTTTCCTGCTAAGTGCATCTGCTACCTTATTCCCTTTTCCGGGTGTATACTCAATTCCAAAATCATAAGCAGCAATAAACTCCAACCATCTCTGCCGTCTCATGTTTAGCTCCTTTTGAGAGAACAAGTACTTCAATGACTTATGATCTGTATAACGCTCAAATCGCTCTTCCAACAGATAATGCCTCCACACCTTTAAAGCAAATATTACGGCAGCTAACTCCAAATCATGCATTGGATACCTAACTTCATGTGGTCTGAACTGTCTAGAAGCATAAGCAATCACTTTACCTCTTTGCATCAACACAGCTCCCAATCCAGTTCCACACGCATCAGTATAAACAACTAAATCCTGATTCCCCTCCGGAACCACCAACACTGGTGCATGGCTCAATAAGTGTTTCAAGCTCTGGAATGCTTCCTCACACTTTTCAGTCCATACAAACTTCACATCTTTTTACGTAAGCTTAGTCATCGGTGCAACTATCTGCGAAAAATCCTTTACAAACCTTTGATAATATCCAGCCAATCCAAGAAAGCTCTTTATCTCGGTCACCGTCTCGGGTCTCTTCCAGTTATTCACTACCTCAATCTTAGTCGGATCTACAGACAACCCTTTCTCTGAGACTACATGACCAAGGAACTTCACTTCCTTCTTCCAGAAATGACACTTTGAAAACTTAGCCTTTAACTGATGTTCCCTTAACGTCTCAAGCATAACTCTAAGATGAACTTCATGCTCCTTCTCATCCTTAGAATATATCAGAATGTCATCTATGAAGACCAACACAAACCTGTCCAAGTGCTCTCAGAAAATTCGTTTCATCAAATCCACAAAGAATGTCGGGGTGTTAGTTAGTCCGAACAACATAACTAGCCATTCGTACGATCCATACCTTGTCTTAAATGCCGTCAAAGGAATACTATCCTCTGCCACTCTAAGCTGATGAAATCATGTCGCCAAATCCAGCTGAGAGAATACCTTGGCTCCACTTAACTGATCGAACATATCGTCAATTCTTGGCAATGGATATCAGTTCTTTATCGTCTTCTCATTCAACTTACGATAATCGATACATAGCCTTAATGATCCATCTGGCTTCTTAGCGACCACTATGGCAGCTCCCCAAGGCGAACTACTCAGTCTAATAAAATTCTTGCCTTCCAAATCCACCAACTGCACCTTCAACTCTTTCATCTCTATGGTTGTCACCTTGCTTGGTGGCCTACTCACCAGTTCTGCTCCAGGCACTAAATCAATCTGAAACTAAATGGCTCGTTTCGGTGGCAATCCAGTTATCGGCTCAAACACATCAGCAAATTCTCTAACACAAGGACTCGATGCAACTCATCCTCCAACTCCATGATACCCAATAAAGCATTCACTTCACAACTAGGATTCTCTACGGTATAAACTATCTGATCACTACAATTCGGATGACTAAGTGATATTTTCCTATCATGGAAAAATATCCTAGCGTCATATTTACTTAACCAATCCATCCCAAGGATAATCCCAAATCCCAAAAAGTCAAACACATGCAAACAGCAATCAAAAATATGACCTAGCAAATCCAACTCTAAATGGTCACACCTCATCCCAAGTGTTGCATACCCTCCTATTGAATTCGCAACCCTTAAGGAAGTATCAAGGTATGTGGGTACTGTACATAACATATCAACCGAATACCGTGATGTAAATGAATGTGATGCTCTGGTATCAAACAATACCCTAACTGGTATGTTATGAATCAAAAGCATACCTTCCATCACAGACTTTCCTTTTTCAGCAGCAGTTGGTTTAGAGGACGATGGCACCAAAGCAAAGACCTTTCCTCTTCCTGCCTTGGCAGCTTCAGGACACTTATTCTTGTAATGCCCTATCTGGTTGCAATTATAGCATTGCGCATTCTGCTTCCCCACAACCAACCTTCCATCGCCCGAATGACACTCATTAGCATAGTGTCCCTTCTTATCACACTTGTAGCAAACTATATCTGCTTTCCCTTTCTTGGCGGCTCCTACTTTCTAAGCACCCTTCTTCTTGAAGAACTTCCTCTTTCTCACCTGAGGACCTTGGGAATCAACCGGCTTCTCCCTAGCTGAAATAGCAAGCATCTCCTTATGGCGAATAGCCATTTCCACCACCACATTAGAAGGATCTCTGATATGGGCCATAGTCATTCTGCCTAGCTCAGGCCTCAATCCACTAATGAATCTCTCATTCCTTCTAACATCAGTGTCAACCAAAGCATAACCATATCGAGATAGCTCATCAAACATAGCAGCATACTCGATCACAGACATCTGTCCTTGGACAAGATCCATAAACTTCCTCATCAACGCCGACTTGGAAACCTCAGTCAAGATCCTCTGCTCAAACCTTCTCCTGAAATTAGCCCATGTCAGCTCTTCTTCTGGAACTTCAGCTGCCACATTGTTCCACCAATGAAGCACTAACCCATGCACCTGTCAAGTGGCTAGCCTTCTCTTCTCTCCATTATTCAAGCGTAAATCTATGAAGATCCTTTCACAGCTCAACGGCCAATTCTCAACTTCAACAACATCCTATGTTCCAAGGAACGGCTTTCCTCCCAGACCGATACAGTATCTACTCAGCTTAGCATAGTTATATCCAACTGGAACTACAGGATTAGCTCCACCAACATTTCCAGCAACTCCCGCTTGGAAAAGATTTGCCAACAACTAATACACCATCCCCGCTTCTATTGGCGGATTTCCAGCACCTACATTTTCAGCTTGAGCCTGACCTGGACCTCTTCTAGCATTTGGTCGGGCATTTCCATTAGTGGTGGTGCTCTCTCCCTCGAGATTAACTCTACCTCTTCTTCCTTCCATATCTGTATTCAAGCTTTGTGAGATATAGACGGATTGCCTAACTAAGATAGGAGTCTAGAGATATAGCGTATACTTATATATATATATATAACAAATACAAGTACGTTACTATAGTGTTATCCAATACCCCGATCTTAACTCTAATTACTAAGGATTATGTTTTCAAAAACCATTTTTAGTTAAAGTGTTTCATAAACCATGCTCTGATACCAAGATATACCATCCCCTATCTAGAGGCCCAAAACTAAGCGCTATAGATGTTGCAGTCATCTATAGTATTAGCTTCCGGCGACTAAATACGGCTATGTTAATGGTATCTACAATATCAGAAGCACTTGAATATGAAACAAAACACAGATTTTAAAACAGCTTTTACTTCATTACATTTCAAAACCAGATGTTTCACATTCTCAATACATAACCCCAATACGTTCCGAAGTACAGATAAAATATACTTATTACAAAATACGCCAAGAGCGGTATATGAAGATACCCCCTTGGATGATCAGAGCCATATAATCATAACTGGCTTAGCACAAACACTGTGGAAATACAACAAAGCATAAATAAGAACTGCAACTCCTAAATAGCTATCTGTTTGCCTCTTGCATGCCTTTGGTAGCCTTATTCGCCATCCTACTAAAACCTGAAAAGACCCTAACCCCTCAGCCTACTCAAATTAATTTTGAGCAACCGAGAGTTTAAGGGGAAAACATAAACTTTGAGTCAGACATAATGCCTGGTGTGAATACTACTATACATCCCGGTTTAATATGTTAAGTGAGACCACGCCGCTTAGCGGAATGGGTTTCCCCTTGCTAACATCCTTTTAAAACCTTTTTATAACCATATTCTGTGCTCCTGCATCCACAATGGTTAAAACATATTTTTTTTAAATATTATGATGATATGCATACTTGAAAACAATTAGGATTTCCCCATCCCCTATTAGATTTTAATTGCCTCAAAGAGGAACTTTCCATCCCACATTCATTTTACTTAAGCTGATGCAGACTATCCATCCCACATCACATAGTTTTCCTAGGATAACTATAAACCCTTCATTCAACATATGAAGACTATCCATCCCCAACATGATGTTGACTATCCATCAAACATTCCATGAATATAATTATCTCATGATATCCACATGAGTAACCTATTTCAATTAGTATCCCTAATTTAGGTGATATTCATTATAATTTACATTGGTATCCCCCAATGATTGTCAACACATATAAGTGTTAATCCCCAACTATTTTTAAACTTATATAATCCCACCCCAGTATCCCCAAGGATAAACAACATTTATTTTATAACGTTAAAAGAAAACAAGTTTCCAATCTCTTCGAAAGTATCCTCTTTGAAGCCTTACTTTCGACCCTTTCAAAAGCAATAAAACTTTAGACATCCTACTTTAAAAATGCTTCAAAAAATTGCCTTAGAAAACCTTTGGAACCTTCCATTTAAAACCTTTCGAAACCATTTAGAAAATAAAACTTTCGAAACCATTTAGAAAATAAACCTTTCGAAACCATTTAGAAAATAAACCTTTCGAAACCATTTAGAAAATAAACCTTTCGACCTTGTTGGAAGCTACCTTTCGACTCCTTTGAAACCATTCAATAAACAAAACCTTTCGAAAGCATTAAACCTTTTAAAACACAAACCTTTTGAAAACTTACCGGGTTCAATTTAAAACATTTGGAGAATCTACTTTAAAACCTTTCGACTTCATTGGAAGCTACCTTTCAACTTTGTCGAAAGCTCTTCTTTGAAAGTTTTAAAACACATCATTTAAAACAATAGTCCCCTTCCTTTAAAACAACTCTTCTAAATGCTTTGGGTTATACTTTAATTAGAAAAGTTAGGTAAAACATCTAAGTCGAAAGCTTTGATACCTTTCGAAAGCATTGGGAAGAGGCTGGTTTTAGAAACAGGTAAACCTTTCGACTTTGTCAGAAGGTTCAAAACAAAACAATGATAAAGCAGCAGTAACCTTTCGACTTTGTCGAAAGGTTTAAAACCTTTATTTTAAATAATTGACCTGGTCGAAAGCAACCAAGTCGAAAGCTCCTTTTCGAAAGCAAGTAGGTGTAAGCTTTTGGTTTATAAAACAAACATACCCCAACCTCTTTGGCAACCAACCTTTCGACTAAGTACCCTTCGATCTTGTTCAATTCATTACGTACCAAGTAACTTAATACCATATGCATTGAACTTTGACCTTGTCGAAGGCTATAATCCTTTGACTTTGTCGGAAGGTCTAGGTCGGAATGTTTGATGCCTAAAATGGCTGAAACATGCTAAAAGCATGATTTTCTTGTTTTTAACTTAAAAATATAACTTTTCAACTAACCTGCCTTTGTTTGTCAAATTCTCATTGGTTAATAAATACTTTTCAGAAAAGTGCTGCCACTAATTCTGTAATGACCCACTATTTTGGACCATTCAAATCGACAATAATCCACACATGTCGGACTTGAATAATGCAAAATAACAGATTGTAATAAAATTTGGAGAAAATAAAATCATTCACAGAATCACAGACACAGAGATATCAGAATAACTCGTAGCAGAAATAAAATAAATAGTGGTTCATGAAGCCACTACAATACAGAGTCTCAAAAGCAGATACAAAATACATAGTCTGAAAACCAATATAGTTCTGCAACAAGTACAAATAAAATCCCAAATACATAAGTCTCAAATACAAAAGCTGAAATAGAACAACTGAAACTGAAATAGATAGATAACTAGATAAGCAGAAACTCCAGCGATTCCTAGCTCCAGAAAAGTGAAATCCAAAGCCGTGAATACTCAGGCTGACTCGAGCGTAAATAAAACACAAACACTTGAGTCAGGACATACATACTTATATAATGTAAACCAACTCAAGTGAACTGTAATAAAGGTACAAGTAACTTAAAGAATGCTTGGGATCGCCCATTCTTTAAGGATCCGTTAAACTATCTACTATGTAGTAATTTTCGCTATTATAATAATGTCTAATCATAAAATAAACATACTTTAAAATAACATTAGGGCTTTACAATTAATCTGAACTCACCCTAACACGTAATAGTCCCAGTAGTCTATCCAGTATTAGCATACTCCCAAAATGGGGGCTATCCTCGATACTCCACAGGCTACGGGAGAAATCACAACTCGTAGTAAAGCTCGATATAGTAGGTGACACGGCACAACTAGGCAATGTCATGGTATATATACCAATTACGCATCCGGACTGGTGGTGACGCATAGCAGCCACTACCGCCCACCTCGAACAACACTCCCAAATCAAGGGTGCGCACCAAATCAATCACAAGTAATAGAATGGTATCGAAGAAGTGTGTCCGATCAGAGGTGCTACCTCACTGGTCCATCAATCGCTCCTGTTTTAGCCACCTTATGCCAACTCACGGAAGTTGGGTCCACGTATATACCTTAGGATCGTCGCCACCATCCTACTTCATTCTGGAAACTCCACCGCGTACACAGTTGTCAAAGTGGTTTTCGGTATCGACAGAGAGTATGTCCATATCCGATCCCGGTCTCTTTAACAACCAATCGTTATTATAACCTGTGGTTATAAATTTAAAAACAGTTTATATTTCAAATCAAAATACTTCAATTAAACCATTTAAAAAAACAAAGTCATTATTCTTTTAAATCAAATATTCAATTCCCAAAAATTTAGCCTTTTCTGAGTTCATTTATTCACTTAAAAACATTAAAAACATTAAATTTCAGCTTTCACAGCATATAAAAAGTGTTGTGGTAAGTTATATTTGAAAACAATTCAATTCAGCAAAGACATCATTTATAAACTACTGTAATAGTTCAGTTTTAAAGGAAACATAGTTCAATTGAGAAAAGACAGCATTTACAGAACTGCTGTAATAGTTCAGGGTTCAAATTAAAGGTTTTATTTCAATTCAGCAAAGACAGTGTTTTAAAACTGCTGTAGAAGTTCAGTTACATACAAAAATCATATTTTAGCCTACTGCAGGACTTAACAAGTGCTACTATAGCCCCTTCATTAGTTTCAGGTTCAATTTTAGTTCCTGCCACAACAGCACTTACCAAGTGCTGTCATAGCCTTAGTTCATTTTAGTCTTTAAGTTCATTTATGCAACCACAGCACTTACCAAGTGCTGCAGATTCTACTTAGTTAAAAATTAGTTCATTTCGAGAAATGATAGCATTTCTGAAGTGCTATAAATTGAATTTCCAGGTTTTAAGTGTAATTCCAGCCATAAATAAACTTCAATTTAAATCATTTAAACTTATAAAAAATCTTATTTTTTTCACATTAAAATGTTCGTTTAAATCCTTTAACTTATGATTTTTTTATAAAGAAAATTTTTACAAATAAAATCAAAATTTCCAAAGTTCACTTATATAATTCAAGTGTGCCAATTCCCATTTTCATTTTAAACAATTTATTTCAACACTTAAATTTAAATCTCCATTTTCCACCATTTCAAAGTTAATTTTCATTTTTAATTTAATTAACTTAAGTTTCCATTTTTTAAAATCAGTCAAATTTTCAATTTTAAGTTACACTTAAAAATCACTATTTTCTTATCAATTTATTTTACATTTAAAACATAGAAAAACATTGCCACTTTAATAAATCATTTAAAAATTCAATTTAAATCATTTAAACTTATTTTTACATTTTAAAACATTTAAAATTTTCCAGAAAATATATAAAATAACCACGGGTCTGTATAATATTTTCTAGCCTAAGTCAAATGATACGGATAATATATCATTTCAATCCGTAGTTTAAAAAGAAAATCCGGGTTTTATCATTTCAAACCCGCAATCCCAAGTAAATAAAAATTTATTAAAAGTCGCTCAGGCTTATCATTTCAGCCCATAACGATCTTTCCCTATTCTAAAGTCCGTTCGGGTATGTATCATTTCAACCCATAGTAAACCTAATCTACAGGGAACTTGCAGTGTGATAAACTGATAAAAATGAACAGTATACAATATATAACAGTAACAGATGATATAACATGTGTATAAATAGGGATGAACATCATATAATCATAATATAACAGTTATAACAGGATGATATAAATTTACAGATTCAAGAGGTGTCAGTTCACTAGTTATATAAGTACGAATCGTCTGGTGAGAATTACTCACCTGTTTAAGCTGGAGATGATAGATCAAAAATACACAACAACAAACTTCAAAAGCACGACAACACGAATATGATTTGAGATTGGGAGAGTCAAAGCTATACCCCTTGAAAACATTACACAAAACAATACAAGTATACAAAAGTTCAACATGATTTAAACATAAAATAATATTAGAAACAATACCCAAAACAATATCCATTTGCATTGTACTTGTTCTCAACCTCATGTGCTTCAGCTAGGTAGTTGTTAAGCTCGGCCAAGGGGTGCTATAGGGTCTAGTTTGGGTTTGCAAGTGGTCGGTCAACATGTGTTTTGAAGGTGAACAGGTCTAGGTGCATAAACTACAATTTCAAGGCAACATACATCATAACTATGCAATGGATGGGCTCGGCCAGAGGCTCTATGGCACGGCCAATGGGTCCAGGTGGTGGTGGGTGACGTGGCAGAGGTTGGAGGTCAGATCAGAGGTGGTGGTGGTGGAGGTAGTGGCGGCTAAAGGTGGTAGAAGGTGAATGTGGCAATTCTAGGCTTGTTTGCATAGTTTGTGATGGTTTTATTGGATTTTTGGTGGTGATCTCTAGCCTAGATGGCTCGGCCTGGTCATGGTGGGGTACTAGGGGTGGTTGATCAGAAAACAAGGTGGTGGAGGTCAGGTTAGATCTGGTTGAGGAGGAGTGGAGCCATGAAGTTGAGAACCATAAACAAAATTCAATAGAAAAACTAGAAAAACAAAGGAAGAAGAAGATGAAATTTACCCAAACTCTCCACAACAATGGCCGTGAGTTTTCTTTTGAGAAATGAATATTTGTTGCACGAAAAATGAGAAGGAGTCGGCTGAAAGAATGGGTAATGCACGGCCAAAGCATTGAAGAGGAGGTTGAGAATATGAAAGGTCGGGAGATAAAAAGACGATTTCAAGAGTTTAAAACCTTTCAAATTTCTTTTTATTTCTTTTTAACTTATATATATATATATATATATATTAAAAAGGCTGATAATAAAGATAAATAATCTCAGAAATAAAGTAAATAAGAAAATAAATAATTAAATTTTAATTAAATAGAATTTAAATTAAGAAAATAGCTTAAAAATGCAAATAGTGTCCAGAAATTACAAATAAATCATCATTGACTTTGGAAAATTATTTACTTCATTTTAAAAATATTCTAAAACAAAATTTGAAATAAAAATGATTTTTAAAACATTTTCAAAGTGAAATAAATAATTAAATTCAGAGAAAATAGCAAAAGAACTGAAGAAATTGTTTAAAAATAGGAAAAAGAACTTGAAAATTACAACAAAATACCATTAATTCTAAAAAAAATTATACTTCATTATAAAAATATTTAAAATGAAATAAATTCAAATTAAAAATAATTTCCAAAATATTGGATTGTTACACTCTCTCCAACTCAAACCTTTTCGTCCTCGAAAAGAACAGAAACAAAGAAAATAAGGAAGAACAAGATAGAAAGCAAATAGTACCTAGAACAAACAATTCCGGATTCGAAGCACGAATGCTTTCCTCCGTCTCCCAAGTACAATCACAATCATCAGTACTCCACTATACTTTAACCAGACTAACAGATTTCCTTCTCAGCTGCTTCATACCTCTGTCGACAATACGAAGTGGCTTCCTCTCAACAGTCAGATTAGGCTCAATATCCAAACTATCAAGAGCAGAAGGTTGAACAATAAGAGATGGATCATGCAGATAGCGACGAAGATGAGAAATGTGGAATACATTATGCACTCCAGAGAACTTCTCGGACAAATCCAGATGGTAAGCCAAAGAACCAATTCTTTCCACAATGCGGAAAGGACCAACAAATCTAGGAGAAAGCTTCCCTCTAGGAACAAAATGAATAACATTCCTTAAGGGAGAGACCTTAAGGAAAACCAAATCACCAACAGCAAACTCTAAACTCCGCATACGCCTATCAGCATACTTCTTCTGCCTATCCTAAGCAATTCTCATCTTCCTCCTAATCTCCTTAACTCTCTCAGAAGCCTCCAAAATCATATCAGGACCAAGAACCAAACGATTACCGGATTCAATCCAGCAAGAAGGAGATCTACAAGGTCGTCCATAAAGAGCAGAAAACGGAGACGTCTTGATATTGGCCTGAATTCAAAGATAGGAGATAGATAAAAGATTAAGATAAGATTAAAACAGAAGATAGAAATTATACCCGATAACTATTGTTATAGGTGAATTCGACAAGATGGAGATGATCTTCCCAAGATCCTCCATAATCAAGCACACAAGCACGAAGAAAATCTTCCAGAATCTGATTCACCCTTTCCGTTTGACCGTCGGTCTGTGGATGATAAGCAGTGCTCAGATTCAGACGAGTACCCAAAGAATCCTGAAAGGCTTTCCAAAACCTACTGGTAAAGATAGGATCACAATCACAAACAATACTGAGAGGAACACCATAGAGACGAACAATCTCCCTCATGTAAATCTCAGACAAACTAGAAGCAGAACGGGTAGACTTGACCGGAATAAAATGAGCTGATTTGGTCAATCTATCCACAATAACCCAGATCTCTCATTACCCTTCCTAGACCTCGGTAATCCATCAATGAAATCCATAGAAACTTGTTCCCACTTCCAATTGGGAATCTCAAGAGGCTGCAACAAACCAGCGGTCTTTTGATGATCTGCCTTGACTTGCTGACAAGTCGCACACCTACTAACAAAAATGGAGACATCTCGCCTCATACCCTTCCACCAGTACAACTTCTTCATATCCTGATACATCTTGGTCACACCTGGATGAATAGAAAGTTTGGACTGATGATTCTCCCGAAGCAACTCCTGTCTCAAACCATCAACATTCGGGACACAAATCCTATTATTAATCCTCAATACACCTATATCATCAATCTGAGCACCACTGCCATCAAGACTATTACCTCCAACTCTACTTCGAACATTCTCCTTAATCAATCTAAACATCTCATCCTCATCTTGCTTGGCTATGATACGATCTAAAAGAGGAGAATAAACAACCAACTGACATAACAAAGCCTTCTTCCTACTCAAAGCATCGGCCACAACATTAGCTTTCCCAGGGTATAGTTGATGTAGAGGTCATAAGAAGCAAGAAACTCTAACCACCTAACTTGTCTCTGGTTCAAATCCTTCTAAGAGAAAATATACTTCAAAGACTGATGATCTGTAAAAAGCTCAAACTTAGTACCCAAAAGATGATGTCTCCAAAGCTTCAAAGCAAAAACAACTGCAAGCAACTCTAAATCATGGGCAGCATAATTGGCTTCATGGGTCTTCAACTGACGACTAGCATAAGCAATCACCTTACCATCCTACATCAGAACAGCTCCCAAACCTTCACGACAAGCATCAGTGTATACCGTTAATCCCGCATTTCCATTTGGAACGGTAAGAACTAGTGCGGAAGTAAGCTTGTGCTTCAACTCACTGAATGCAACCTTACACTCATCACTCCAAATAAACTTAGCATTCTTCCGAGTCAAAGCAGTGAGAGGTGCAGCAATCCGAGCAAAATTCTCAATGAATCTCTAGTAATAACCGGTAAGGCCAGAAAACTACGGATATCAGTTGGAGTCTTAGGAGTTACCCAATCCTGTACAGAATAGGGATAACTAAGGACAACAGGAAAGATAGAATAAATCGAATGAACAAGGAAAGAGAAGGAAAGAAAGACTTACATTGATCGCAGTGATCTTGACTGGATCAACAGAAACTCCATTACCAGAAACAATATGCCCGAGGAATCGGACTTCATCCTTCCAGAAATGGCATTTAGAAAATTTAGCCTTCAACTGATGATTTCTAAGAGTTTCAAGAACAGATTTCAAATGTGACTCATGCTCTTCCTTGGACTTAGAGAAAACAAGGATATCATCAACAAAGACTAGAACAAATTTATTAAGCACATCACGGAAAACACGATTCATCAAATCAACAAAGAAAGCAGGAGCATTAGTCAAACCTAAAGGCATGACTAACCATTCAAAGAATCCATTCTCAGTACGGAAAGCAGTCTTGGGAATACTTTCCTCAGCAACTCTGAGCTGGTGAAATCCTGTGGCAAGATCAAGCTGAGAGAAAACAGTAGCACCATAAAGCTGATCAAACATATCATTGATGCAAGGCATTGGATATCTGTTTTTCATAGTGAGCTTGTTCAGCTTCCTATAATCAACACACTTCCAGAGAGAACCATCAGACTTGGTGACAAAGACCACCGCTGCTCCCCATTCAGAATAGCTAGGTCTGATCAGACCCTTGGAAGACAGATCCTTAATTTGCTTCCTTAACTCAACCTTCTCGCGAGGTGCCATTCTTCTAGGTGGAAGAACTACAGGTCGAGCTCCAGGAATAAGATCAATGCGGAAATCAATTTCCCGCTTAGGAGGTAAAGCAGTAACTTCACCAAATACATCGGGATAGAGTTTGACTACACGAGTCGACTGAAGATCAACAGAAGAAGCATCCAGAGAAAAGATAAAGCTACCAGCATAATCATGGGGCATACGACCCTGAATAACTAAAGAATTACCCCGATCATCCTTAAGAGAAACAATTTGGGATTTACAAGAGATACGGGCATCATGCCCATCAAGCCAATCACCTCCAAGCAACAAATCAAAAGCATCGAACCCAAGAACATAGAAATCACCAGAGAATTTATGGCTAGAATAAAAGAGTCTCACTTGCTTACAAATCTTATTAAGATTTGCGGGACCACCAATAGGATTTGAAACACATAAAGGAATAGAAGCATACTCAGGAGAAAGGAGATGCTCAAACTTATCACACAAATAATCAGAAATAAAACTATGCGAAGCTCCAGTATCAAATAAAACACGAACAAGATGATGAAATAAAGTAAAGGTGCCCTGAAGAGTACCTTGATCATCACTAGGAGCAGGAGTAGGTGCAGCAGGAGAAGAAGCAGATGTGACAGGAAAAACACCAGATGGATTTCCCTTCTAATACAAAGGAAAGTCATTCTTAAAATGACCTGGCTGAAGACAAACATGACAAAGATTGTTCCTGGTAGCCTGAGGTGGAGGAACAGCAGCACCAACTGAAGTAGGGCAACTATTAGCATAGTGTCCCTTCTGGTCACATTTGAAGCAGGTAATGGTAGATAGATCAATAGGGTGCCTCTAAGAAGGAGAAGATGATGAAGATCCCAAACCCGGATGCTTGAGCCAATTCTTCTTCTGCTGGTGGAAATTGGGCTTTCTCGTCTTAGAATTTGCAGATGAAGACTGAGATGCAGGAGCACCAGAAGCAGCAGGACCATTGGAAGTAGGGCTCTCATAACGAATAGCCGTATCCATAAGCTCAGTAAAAGTGCCATGAACATGTGAAATAAGACGATTGTAGAACTCTGGGCGAGCTCCAGCTATGAACTTCTCATTTTTCTTAAGCTGAGTATCGATAAGATCAGGACCAAACTTGGAAAGTTCGTTGAACTTCCGCTCGTACTCAGAAAAAGACATGGTACCCCGCTTAAGATCCATGAATTCTCGATAAAGCTGAGATTTCCCGGCTTCGGGCATCCATTTTTCCACAAAAGCCTCCCTGGAAAGAAGATACAAAAACAAAACTTAAGATAGATTCAAAAGAAAAGAAAATGGGGAAAAATTCAAGATAACACAAAGGATACCTGAACTGCTCCCACAAAAGATCACCTTCGTTAGTGTGAGCTGTAACAGACTCCCACCAATCTAAGGCTGACTCTTGCAGTTGCCAAGCTGCTAACTGACGCTTCTAGGCATCACTAATCTCAAGACCAGTAAATATCCTCTTTAAACTCCATAACTCTGAACCGGTGAACTTAGTGCCACCGAGTTGAGAGAATTCCTTACAGAGAACAGTAAACCTAACAGGTGCAACAGGTTGAGGAGCTGGGGCAGTGCCACGACCCCTACCTCTAGCATTTCCACGATTCATCCTGAAAAATCAAGAATGAATTTTAGGACAAAGGTACAGAGAAGACAAAGATAAGGTCAAATAGACAAAATAAGATCACTTGGATGAATATCCTAATAACAGAAATTTCTAACAAGTTAGATACTAAAAGGAAGAAGGTTAGAAAAATTGCTTTTAAAACAAGAAAATTTTATATCAAAATAATCTTTGGAAATCATTTGAAAAAATCATTTAAAAATCATTTTAAGATCATTTTATACTTTGAAAATACGTTCACTCACAAAGAAATGATTCTGAGTTTGATTTCACTCATTCTAGGGTATTTCTATCCTATCTCTAATGAGTTTTTGCTCCATAGGCTAAGGTTTGCCTAAAACCAAAGCTCTGATACCAAATGTAACGACCCACTATTTTGGACCATTCAAATCGACAATAATCCACACATGTCGGACTTGAATAATGCAAAATAACAGATTGTAATAAAATTTGGAGCAAATAAAATCATTCACAGAATCACAGACACAGAGATATCACAATAACTCGTAGCGGAAATAAAATAAATAGTGGTTCATGAAGCCACTACAATACAGAGTCTCAAAAGCAGATACAAAATACATAGTCTGAAAACCAATACAGTCCTGCAACAAGTACAAATAAATCCCAAATACATAAGTCTCAAATACAAAAGCTGAAATAGAACAACTGAAACTGAAATAGATATATAACTAGATAAGTAGAAACTCCAGCGATTCCTAGGTCCAGAAAAGTGAAATCCAAAGCTGTGAATACTCAGGCTGACCCGAGCGTAAATAAAACACAAACACTCGAGTCAGGACATACATACTTATATAATATAAACCAACTCAAGTGAGCTGTAATAAAGGTACAAGTAACTTAAAGAATGCTTGGGATCGCCCATTCTTTAAGGATCCGTTGAACTAACTACTATGTAGTAATATTCGCTATTATAATAATGTCTAAGCATAAAATAAACATACTTTAAAATAGCATTAGGGCTTTACATTTAATCTGAACTCACCCTAACACGTAATAGTCCCAGTAGTCTATCCAGTATTAGCACACTCCCAAAATGGGGGCTATCCTCGATACTCCACAGGCTACGGGAGAAATCACAACTCGTAGTAAAGCTCGATATGGTAGGTGACACGGCACAACTAGGCAATGCCAGGGTAGATATACCAATTACGCATCCGGACTGGTGGTGACGCATAGCAGCCACTACCGCCCACCTCGAACAACACTCCCAAATCAAGGGTGCGCACCAAATCAATCACAAGTAATAGAATGGTATCGAAGAAGTGTGTCCGATCAGAGGTGCTACCTCACTGGTCCATCAATCGCTCCTGTTTTAGCCACCTTATGCCAACTCATGGAAGTTGGGTCCACGTATATACCTTAGGATCGTCGCCACCATCCTACTTCATTCTGGAAACTCCACCGCTTACACAGTTGTCAAAGTGGTTTTCGGTATCGACAGAGAGTATGTCCATATCCGATCCCGGTCTCTTTAACAACCAATCGTTATTATAACCCGTGGTTATAAATTTAAAAACAGTTTATATTTCAAATCAAAATACTTCAATTAAACCATTTAAAAAAACAAAGTCATTATTCTTTTAAATCAAATATTCAATTTCCAAAAATTTAGCCTATTCTGAGTTCGTTTATTCACTTAAAAACATTAAATTTCAGCTTTCACAGCATTTAAAAAGTGCTGCGGTAAGTTATATTTGAAAACAATTCAATTCAGCAAAGACAGCATTTATAAACTGCTGTAATAGTTCAGTTTTAAAGGAAAAATAGTTTAATTCAGAAAAGACAGCATTTACAGAACTGTTGTAATAGTTCAGGGTTCAAATTAAAGGTTTTATTTCAATTCAGCAAAGACAGCGTTTTAAAACTGCTGTAGAAGTTCAGTTACAGACAAAAATCATATTTCAGCCTACTGCAGCACTTAACAAGTGCTACAATAGCCTCTTCATTAGTTTCAGGTTCAATTTTAGTTCCTGCCACAACGGCACTTACCAAATGCGGTCATAGCCTTAGTTAGTTCATTTTAGTCTTTAAGTTCATTTATGCAACCACAGCACTTACCTATTGCTGGAGATTCTACTTAGTTCAAAATTAGTTCATTTCCAGAAATGATAGCATTTCTGAAGTGCTATAAATTAAATTTCCAGGTTTTAAGTGCAACTCCAGCCATAAATAAACTTCAATTTAAATTATTTAAACTTATAAAAAAATCATATTTTTTCACATTAAAATGTTCTTTTAAATCCTTTAACTTATGATTTTTTTATAAAGAAAAATTTTACAAATAAAATCAAAATTTCCAAAGTTCACTTATATAATTCAAGTGTGCCAATTCCCATTTTCATTTTAAACAAGTTATTTTCAACACTTAAATTTAAATCTCTGTTATCCCACCTTTCGGCAAGACCGTGACACCAAGGATTTGACCAGTAACCAATGACGGCCCGTCCTAGGGATCCATTATACATAGGCTCACTATGGATATCGATGAATTTTGTCCGAGTCCGGATCAAGCCTAAATTGGTAGGACATGACAAGCTAAGCTATGAGAGCCAACGTTCCAAATCTCAAGTCAATCCGAGTTCGTATGCTCGAGTTATGAACGATACAAAATTGGACGAAAGTCAATCGCCGTTCGACTCGCTCCCTTCGACTCGCTCCACATCCCTCAGATACCAACTTCGACTCGCTTCACAACACTCAGAAGCGACCACTTCGACTCGCTTCCTTTGACTCGCTTCGCAACCATCAGTAGTAATTGCTTCGACTCGCTTTGCAAATACTCAGAAGTGCCTACTTCGACTCGCTCCGTTTGCCTACTTCGACTCACTTCGCCTTCTCTGCTTCGACTCCAACACAGAATCACTCTTCGACTCGCTCCTCTACGACTCCATCAGAGAACCACACTCCGACTCGATCTACTTCACATCCACATAACAGAGCATGGCAATCGAGGCGAACAAAAGCATAGTCATCGATACGAACGAAGGAACTCGCATCGATACGAACTGGGCTGATTCGTAACCGAGTCGAACAGAGTGAGTCGAACCAAACAACCATCGAGAATCGCATTTCGTATCGACCATATCTCCTAATCTACAAGTCCAAATGCTATGAAATTTTCATAGAAGACTACGTGCATGCTAAAGAATGTCCACGCCAAATTTCGACTCCATTGGATGAAATCTTGATCGAGTCGAAATCTGTTCGTGTCGATCGCGGATCGAACCGAAACTTCACGGGCTTGGGCGTGCGGGCCTGGTCACGTGCTAGAGAGGGTCTCCCGAGATCTGAGCGAAATACCAGCCTCCTACACCTATAAATAGACCCCCAAAGCCAATAGAAAAGGGGTTCTTCTTCCTCTTTGAGATCTCCAACGCCCGGACTCCGCCAGATCCAAATCTGAACTCCATTGCTGCTGCTACTAACGAAATTCACTACTGCAAATCATATTTATCTACTGTAATCCATTGAATTCACTTGTAATCATCAAAGAAAGATCAATAAAGCAAACTACTTCATAGTGGACGCTGGTAATACGCCGAACCAATCTAAATCCTTGTGTCTCTGTGCATTTAAATTATTCTCATTTCTGAAATTTGGAGTTTTTGTTAGATAAATCCTCTTTTTACATTTAATTTCTTCACTTTATCTCTTTAAAGACTTCCAAAGAGTGTTGTGCCCAATTTTTGTACAAACACTTTGGTGCTTTCACTGAGAAAACCCAATTTTTCTCCTGCTCATTGGATCTCCTATCTATATTGGATTGCATAAATCTAAGAAGAAGATCCAGATCTAGAACTTTGAAGCCCTTCCATTCTATTCAGATTTGCAATCAGATCTAGGAAAGGACTTCATTAATTCATTATGGTGAGCACACGTACCTCCTCTACAGCTGCTGAACTAGGAGCACGGGACCAACAAAATCCCGTGCAATCACCTCCATCCAACCAAAATGCTGCAGGACCTTCAGATCCATCAGGTCCGGTCACTAGACAAGAATTCCAGATATTGCTTCAAGAGTTGACCCAAAGTCGACAGTAGCTAACTGAACAACTACGCGCCAACACGGAGTTGACTAACCAGCTAAATCGCCAAAGGCAAAGAAGATCCAGAAGAGACCAAGGTTCTCACTCTTCCACAGAAAGTTCAGCCTCCTCCGATGGCCAAACCAGATCCACACGTCCACGGCTAGGTGTAAGCTACACCCAAGCCACGGGACACCAAATTGCTTTGAACCTTGGGCAACCTAGAGCCGGACCATCCACTAGTCTCCGCACGGAACCTTCAACTCGAGGAGGAGCTACTCATTATCATGTTACCGGCAATATTGCTACTACCACCACTACCAAACGGGGAGGTGATGCTAGAAACCAAGCTGATCCTCAACATAGCCAATGAGAGCAGACTCCTGAGCCTTATGTCCCTGAGGATGTTGAACCAAGGAGGCGAGGCACGGACCGTCGACCGCGTCCAGTCCAGACTCGCGCTGTGGAACCCGACCGCACCTTGGCACAACATGCTCCAAGTATCCGAACGCCGGATATACCAGCGATGATCCGCCAAATGATCCGTGAAAGTCAGGGTCTCTCTAATGACGACTGGGGAATCTCCCGAAGTCATACCCCTTTCACCGATGACGTTTTATATGCTGAACCACCTCGGCACTTCAGGATGCTAGCTTTGCCAGTTTATGAAGGAAGTTCTGATCCCAATCAACACGTCTTGAAATACGAATGGCTAATGAATACTACTAGAGCTGATGACGCAGTAAAGTGCCGTAGTTTCTCCATTTCCCTAGGGGCATAGCTACCATGTGGTTCACTCGTTTGCCACCGTGATCCTTCTCTAGCTTTGACCAGATGGCCACCAAGTTTGTAGAACAATTCCATATGCACGTGGCGAGGCCCAAGGACGTTAACACTCTGTCTAGTGTTACGCAAGCTCCCGGAGAAACACTTAGACGTTACTTGGAGCGATTCTATGTTGCATGTGCAAAAATAAGCAATCCCAACGATAACTCTATCCTGATGGCACTGACTAAGGGGATTGATGCTGATTCCGAGTTTGGAAATTGGTTAGCTGGGAAACCACCTGCGTCATTGGACCGTTTCTATTCCAAGGCAGCCCAATTCCTGAGAAGGGAGGATGCGAAACAGTCTAGGAAGCAGGATGATGCAGGGCACAACATCGAAGGTATCTAAAGTAACGTCGCTGTTAAACAGTCCGGAGATAGTTCTAGAAAAATTCAGTTGAACATCCAAAATAAACAGAATCAGCAGAGAGACAATAGAAATCAAAACATAAAACGCGATCAGGATCGTGGACCACGACGTAGAGCTTCCATGTACGATAATTACACTCCATTGAACACGTCGTTGGAAAATGTGTATTTGCAGAACTGCAATACCATGCAGTACAAGAAACCTGCCCCAAAACCGCCAACTGAGAGACAAATCCAAACAGGAAAGTTCTGTAGATTCCATGAGAGTTATGGCCACAACACCAATGAGTGTCGTCACCTACAAGACCTCATTGAAAAACAGAAACGTGAGAGGAAGCTGGATCAGTATGTGCGGGCACCGCAGTTTGGTGGTGCGGGCCCATCAAATCAGAACTGTGCGCCGAATCGGGAAACTCAGGAGGAACCCGCTCGTACAAGCGGGAGGTTAGTTATCAATACGATAAGTGGTGGTTCTCACCCAGCAGATCGAAGCTGGAAGGAAATGGAGTCGTACGCCAGTTCTATCAGGCATGCGGATTTCGAGTGTTGCAGTAACTTTGATGAAGGAGCTCCGGCCAAGCAACAGAAGACGATGATGGATGACATCGTGTTCAGGAACAGAGACGCTGATAAAGTCGAAGCCCCCACTATTGATCCACTGGTCATCTCGGCACAAGTAGGTCCCGCTTGGATGAAGAGGATCTTAGTTGACAGTGGGAGCTCTGTGAATATTTTTTTCAAGCGACCTTATGATCAAATGAAAATGGAAGCCACGGACTAGAAGCCTTGTCAATCTCGAGTTCATGGTTTCAACAGAAGTGCCACTATACCCACCGGAATGGTGGAACTGCCAGTAGAGTTGGGAGTTGGAGAACGTCGGAGAGTACGGATGTTGCAGTTCATTGTTTTGGACATAGACTCCCCTTACAATGCTTTCTTGGGCCGACCGGCCCTCGTTGAATTCATGGTAGCCATCGCCCCATGGTGTTTGACTCTAAAGTTTCCCACTGATCATGGGATAGGAATCATTCATGGAGATCAGGCTGCTACTAGAGTTTGCTATGTTGCTGAGCTGCGGGAGGCGCAGCGAAAGGAAAAAGGAAAGGGCGTGGACGAATCTCTCTTCGTCCGTTCAACCGATAATTGACAATTAACGCCCAAGCCCAGGCCCGGGCACCCCAGCCAATTCCTCAAGGATCTTGACCTGAGAGAAACAGAAGACGAAGGAGAATCTAAAGAAAGTCAAGCATCCCCGGCCGAACTGACGATTGATGTCCCAGTTGACAATAACGATGATTCGAAAATGATAAAGATTGGATCTCAGCTAAACCAGCAAACTCAAGAGGAATTGGTTGAATTTTTGCGGGCAAATCTTAACGTATTTGCCTGGACACATTCTGATATGTGTGGGATCTCGCCGGACATCGCGAGCCACACTCTGAACATTGACTCGCGGCATGTCCCGGTCAAACAAAAAAGGCGCGGTATGGACCCAGAGAGATCTGCCGCCCTTAAAGAAGAAGTAGAAAAGCTCGAAGCGAACGGATTCATTCGAGATGCACTATACCCTGAATGGGTGTCAAATCCCGTGCTCGTCCGAAAGCCAAACGGGAAGTGGAGAACATGTGTCGATTATTCCGATCTGAATAAAGCGTGCCCCAAAGACAGTTTCTCGCTTCCTAGAATCGATCAGCTAGTGGATTCGACGGCTGGACACGAACTCTTATCCTTCATGGATGCATATTCAGGCTACAATAAGATACCGATGCATTTACCCGATCAAGAACATACCGGCTTCGTAACCAATCTAGGACTTTACTGTTACAAAGTAATGCCATTCAGACTCAAGAATGTCGGGGCTACCTATCAACGATTGGTCAATCGGATGTTTGCCAATCAAATCGGGAAAACAATGGAAGTATATGTAGACGACATGCTTGTGAAGTCACGACTCTCCATCGACCATGTTAAAGACCTGGAAACTATGTTCAACATACTTCAAGAATACAAAATGAAGCTCAACCCACTGAAATGTCACTTTGGAGTTGCATCCGGAAAGTTCCTTGGGTTCATCGTTAACGCTCGGGGGATCGAAGCTAATCCTGAAAAGATTTGGGCAATCAGAAATCTTGAAACTCCCAAGGCTATAAAGCAAGTCTAGAGTCTCAACGGAAAGGTAGCGGCATTGAGCAGGTTCATTTCAAAGTCCACTAACATATGCATTCCCTTCTTCGATCTGATCCGAAAAGGGAAGTGAAACTTTGAATGGACCACGGAGTGTGAGGGCGCCAAGCACTAGTTCAACATCTATCCACACCGCCAATACTGTCAAAGCCTATTGATCATGAGAAGTTGTATGCATACTTGGCGATATCAGAAAACGCTATCAGCACTGCCTTGGTTCGAGAAGAAGACAGGATACGAAAGCCAGTATACTACGTCAGCAAACAATTGACTGGGGCTGAAAGGAACTATCCAAAGCTAGAAAAGTTGGCTTATTTCCTTGTAATCGCATCAAGAAAACTCTGACCATATTTCCAAGCACATCCCATAGTTGTTTACACCGACCAGCCGTTACAACAGGTCCTTTCGCAGCCTGAGACGTCTGGTAGGCTACTCAAGTGGAACATCGAACTAAGTCGGTTTGATATTACTTACACTCCAAGATGAGCAATCCAAGGACAAGTCCTCGCTGATTTTATAGTTGAATTCACCGTTCCAGAGGACTTGCCCGAAACCAGTAAATCTCCCAAATATGTCTGGAAGCTGTATACTGATGGTGCATCAAACGACCGGTGTTCAGGCACTGGTGTTGTACTCGAAACCCCCGAAGGTCGATCTATATGCTACGCTTTGAAGTTTGACTTTCATGCAACCAACAATGAAGCTAAATACTAAGCCCTCTTAGCCGGCTTGAAACTCGCCAGAGATCTAAAAATCATCGCTGTGGAAGTTCATTGTGATTCACAATTGGTTGTGTGTCAAGTGCGGGGAGAGTATCAGGCAAGAGATCGAAGGTTGGTTGCTTACTTGGCTCGAGTTCAAGAAGTACTGAATCAATTCGATTACTATGCCATCTATTGTATACCTCGGGAGCGCAACCAAAAGGCCGATTTATTGGCAAAGCTAGCCAGCACAGGTGAAGCTCAACAAATGGGACTTGTTCCCGTGGAAACGCTATCTTCCTTAAATATCGACCGGACAGAAATTAACCGGGTATGCGAAACCGTTCCCGAAAAGGATTCATGGATGACCCCACTCAAAAATTACATTGAGCACGGAACCCTGCCGGAGCGCAGGAGTGAAAAGAGACAAGTCCTTCGGAAGGCCTCACGATTTACCATCCAGAATGGACTCATGTACAGAAGAGGGTACTCAGTTCCCCTACTCCGGTGTAACGCTCACGATGAAATTAAACAAGTATTGCGCGATGTGCACGAAGGAGAATGTGGCGATCACACCGGAGGACAAGCACTTGCCAAGAAAATACTCCGCTACGGATACTACTGGCCTACCGTGAATCGTGATGCGTTGGACTATGCAAAGAAATGTGATAGGTGCCAGAAATATGCTCAAATACCTAGAGCTCCTCCTACCGAGATAACGAATGGTCAGCCCATGGCCGTTCGCAATGTGGGGCATCGACATCATCGGTGCCCTACCTCTGGCAAAAGGTGGTGCGAAGTACGCCATCGTCGCAGTTGATTACTTTACAAAGTGGGTTGAAGCCGAAGCTCTCGCTACCATTAAACGAAGAAAGTAAACAACTTTGTGGTTCGTAACATCATTTGTCGATTCGGTCTCCCACACACCATTATTACGGACAACGGAACCCAATTCGACAGTGCTGAATTCAAAGATTTCTACAAATGATTTCACATCCAAAATAAATTCTCCGCAGTTGCACACCCTTAGGCAAACAGACAGGTCAAAGCAGTTAATAAAGTTATAAAGTCCATCCTGAAGAAACGACTGGAAAAGGTCGGGGGCAAGTGGGTCGATGAACTCCCTATGGCTCTATGGGCTTACCGAACAACTCACAAGACCACGACCGGCCACACTCCATTCTCTCTTTCTTATGGTTCAGAGGCAGTTATTCCAGTCGAGTTAGAAGTACCTTCTTATCGTGTGACATACTATGATCCAAAGACAAATGCTATATTACTTGCTGAATCTCTCGATCTACTAGATGAGAAGCGTGAAGAAGCTGATTTGAGGGCAGCTACGCATTGAAGTCGAGTCACCCGATTGTACAACGCCAAGGTCCGTCCGCGAACTAGGCGATCTCGTCTTAAAAAGAATCTATCTGGTTCCTTTGCATATGAAGCCGGCATGGGAAGGACCGTATGTTATTGAACGAAGGCTCGGAGATGGCACATTCAAGTTATCGACCGTCGACGGTCTTACCCTGCCAAAAGCTTGGAATAGCGAGAGCCTTCGCCGCTATTACACCTGACAGGCTATTTTTATCCATTTAGTTTACTTTCCTTTTCTGCAATTTGTTTATGCATTTCGAAATTAGAACCTATAATAAGGCAACTGACTTTGCCATACTTTCTTATTTCAGCAATAAAATGCAACCTCTTCAAGCCAGAGCCGTGATTTATTTGAAATACATCATATGACCATCACTATGCACGGAGAGCTAAGTTTCACCATACGGTGGGATTTATTCAAATAGAGAATGACTGCGATGCAACCAATCACTCGCTAAGTGAAACCCGAGCTCGGGGGCAAGCCATCACATCAAAGTCAAAAAAGGATTGACACACGACAATCCTTCATCAACTCCAAGTTCCTAGAGTGCGAACCGGAGTATAAACATCAACTCCGAACTCCCAGAGCACGAGTCGGAGTATAAACATCAACTCCGTATTCCCAAAGTGCGAAGGAGAGTATTAACATCCAACTCCGAGTTCCCAGAGAGCGAACCGGAGTATAAACATCAACTCCGTATTCCCAGAGTGCGAAGCAGAGTATAAACATCCAACTCCGAACTCCCAGAGCGCGAGTCGGAGTATAAACATCAACTCCGTATTCCCAAAGTGCGAAGCGGAGTAAAACATCAACTCCGAGTTCCTAGAGTGCGAACCAGGGTATAAACATCAACTCCGAACTCCCAGAGCGCGAGTCGGAGTATAAACATCAACTCCGAACTCCCAGAGCGCGAGTCAGAGTATAAACATCAACTCCATATTCCCAGAGTGTGAAGCGGAGTATAAACATCAACTCCGAGTTCCCAGAGTGCGAAGCGGAGTATAAACATCAACTCCGAACACCCAGAGCATGAGTCGGAGTATAAACATCAACTCCGTATTCCCAGAGTGCTAAGCGGAGTATAAACATCAACTTCGAGTTCCCAGAGTGCGAACTGGGGCATAAACATCAACTCCGAACTCCCAGAGCGCGAGTCGGAGTATAAACATCAACTTCGAACTCCCAGAGCGCGAGTCGGAGTATAAACATCAACTCCGTATTCCCAGAGTGCGAAGCGGAGTATAAACATCAACTCTGAGTTCCCAGAGTGCGAAGCGGAGTATAAACATCAACTCCGAACTCCCAGAGCGTGAGTCGGAGTATAAACATCAACTCCGTATTCCTAGAGTGCGAAGCGGAGTATAAACATCCAACTCCGAGTTCCCAGAGCACGAACTGGAGTATGAACATCAACTCCGTATTCCCAGAGTGCGAAGCGGAGTATAAAAATCCAACTCCGAGTTCCCAGAGCGCGAACCGGAGTATAAACATCAACTCCGTATTCCCAGAGTGCGAAGCGGAGTATAAACATCCAACTCCGATTTCCCAGAGCGCGAATCGGAGAATAAACATCAACTCCGTATTCCCAGAGTGCGAAGCGGAGTATAAACATCAACTCCGAATTCCCAGAGCGCGAGTTGCAGCACAAACATCAACTCCGGATTCCTAGAGTGAGAAACGGAGCGTAAACACCAACTTCAAGTTCCCGAAGCATGAATCGAAGTAAAAGTATCAGCTCCAAACTCCCAAAACGCGGGTCGGAGTACAAATGTCAATTCCGGGCCCCCAGATCGCGGACATATGATTAAAAATTAAGCCGGCATGACCAACCGCCAGTAAGCAAATAAGAATCCCCGGAGTACGAATATGATCATCGACAATCAAACATGCATGGATGCATTACTCAATCTCCGCTTGCCTTAGACATCCGTTCGTTGGCACAAGGCTCAATATGTCATAAGTAAGAAGTGATCGTCGACTGACGGTCTACAACTCATCCCCAAGACTGGGGGGCAGGACTTAAGCATCAACCATTGATTGAAGCGATGCGACGTCGGAATTCAACTCGCTTCTCGATCACAAGCCATGTCCACAGTTTCCGAACTTGGCAAACCAGAACAAACTTGATTCGGAACCTGAAACTTCACAAGTGCACTCCAGATATTTAAACACTTAGACAAATACACAATGACAGAAAAGAAACCAAAAAAGAGAAGTTTCATTTCTATTGTTTGTAAAAGAAGTTCGTATACAAGTTTGTTCCCAAAAATTCCTACTAGCAAGGGCCGAACCCGCATCTATACACGGCTAACAAAATGTAAGTCAAAATACACCGGATGAGCATGCCTAATCTTTCTTCTTCCTTGGCTTCCTCCTCGGTGTGGACCCACTGGAGCCATCGTCAATCTTCCTCTTCGAGCCTTTGTTTTTCGGCGGTTGGTCTTCAGGCGATGGCATTATGTCAACATCCTCCTCCGAACTCAAGTGAATAGGAACGCTCCCTGCGGGCGGAGTCGGAGGAACAAGATCGAATACAGAAGGTGGAACGGGCATGCTGGTGAGAAAAACAGCACCACCAGGAGATATCATTCTGAGCGGAGCAAGCCCTGATGCTGCCATCCCACCTCCGAGGCTTCCACCATGAGCCGCTGCTGCCATTTCAGCGTTAATTTGAGCGAACATCTCCTCTTCGGTTATTGCTCGAGCCCCGCTGGGGGCATCAGCAGTCGGCGTTGAAGAACTTGTAGCAGGATCAGTTCCGCTCATGATAGGCGGCAAGTCAGCAAGAGGATTGCCATGACGGCGAAAGAGTTCATCCATCAGTTGTTCGTCAAATGCCATTGTACTCCCCTGCATAGCATCGATCAGGGTAGTTGTGCTCACGGTGATCGCTTCGGTTACGATAGCCTCCTGCGTCTGATATAACTCTTGAGTAGCAGGAGGCATGTGCGGTGCAGCGTCGATCACTGGACAAAGAATAAGAGAATTGTTAGAACTTAACTCGATCAAAGACTTTGACTCAGGAAAGATATGTGGAATGTTCGTAGTACCTTCCTTAGTTTGACTTGTAAGCGACGGGGAGGCTTCAGTCGCTTGCGCTGTAGTCGGAGACATCTGCGGCTGATTCGGATTATAGGCCGGAATAGCTTGAGGATCAACCGCAGGCAAAGATTCAGACTGGGTTGATGCTGGAAGTTCAAGACTTGCATCGTGATGCTCAACCCCGGAGCCTTCTCCTACTTCCAGGTGCTGGGTGCCGAGTCTCTCCTTCTCATAAGAGATCATTGAATCATGGAGAATCTTCTTTTCATCATCGGTTAACTGACGATTCTCGAGCTCGAATTCATCCACAGACTCACCTTGGTGCGCCTCTTTCTCTTCCTCAACCAGTCGGCCCCAAGCACTATGGAGATGCGTCGAATAATCATCGTGCCAGGCTAGACCCCTGTGCCTCAGCACATTAGCATTGTAAATGACGAGGAGGTCTTCAATGTCGGCCTCTAGCCTGGACTCGGCCAACTTTACCCTCTCCTCGACCTCAGTCTCCACCTTTTGGACTTTAGCCACCGCCGCATCCCATTCTCCCCTGAGCAGAATAGCCTGATCGCACGCCTTCTGGGCTGCGTTGTTTGCGTCATCTTTTTCCTTAACCAAGTTGGCGAATTTGGCTTTGAGTTCATTAAGCTCCTTGACCGCCGCATCCCGCTCGGCGGTAACTTTGGTGTTCCGGTGGCCCATCTCCTCCACCAGGGCAACGTGTGTCTGCCCCAACCTCTCCATTTCCGCCTTCGCTTCATCAGCCTTCTTAATGGCCTCAATCTCAGATTTCCAAGAAGACTCGGACTCGGCAGAGAGTACTTGAATAATACGATCCCTTTTTGCGAGCTCGGTCTCCATCTTCTCGAGTGCTTTGGCCCGCTCAAAGGCCACTTTGGAAGCTTTTTCAGCAGCCTTTGCCCACTCTCGGTATTGGGTGTAGATGTCGTGGACATAATCATGCATCGTGCCTTCTACCCCTGATGGAATTCTCTTCAAGTGGGGAGGAAAGACATAACCGTCGAAGCAGATATTTGCAAAATCCTTCCTCATCTGAGCCAACTTAAGGGCCCCTTCTCTAGTGGGATCAGCGGGGACCTGCTCTGTAACCATGGAGGATGTAGTCTCGACTCTCTGAAGATGAGTCTCAGATCTGGAAGAGTGAGAAGACGGCCTGTGATGAGGAGGTTCTGGCGGATGTGAGGCAGAAACAGGGGGTGGAGACGGAAGTCTGGGAGGAGGAGAGCATGATTTGGATCGATGTCTATACTCTCTGTCACGCCCATGCCTGTCCTGGTTAGAGTAATCGCGATCGCGATCTCTATCTGAGTCCCTCCTGCGGGAATCATAGTAACCAGAAGCCTTTCCGGCCGAACGGAGACTGCCGAGCATCGATCCTCTTCCAGACATTGCACCTGAAAATGATAAACGAAGAAAGAGTTAGTAACTTCCTAAGTTGGATGAAGTACAATTGTGAATCATGTACTGTAGTGAAGTGTATGCATGTGCAATCCCCCGACCAACCGGAAATGTCGGCCGCACTCGTAGCAAGCGACCTGCTTGGTTCAAAAGCACTATCAAGCCCCTTCGTCCCGGCGTCGTGTGGAGACGACACAAAATCCGGGATCAGAATATCAGCAAGCCCTGCAAAAGGACTCTCCACTTGCGGGGGAGGAGCCTCCAAAATTCTAATCCAATGGAAAGGTAAAGACACGACCACAGATTTAAATCTCTTGGATTTAGGGCGTTTGTGAGCAGCGGCCTTGCCTTTTCTTCTTCCTCCCGAATCCATGACATCGGCAGAAGGCCCAGCTAGGAGCTCGGTATCAGTAGGCATTCTTTCCGGATCAATTTCTTCGGCGATCACGACTGCGGGCGCTTTGCGCTTCACCCGTTTCTTCGGGACCACTCTATGTATCCCTTCCAGATGTATGCTCTGTCTCTGTTCTATCAGCCCGACAACCCTCAAATTCCTGTTGGTGAAGACTAAGTCTATGTGCCTCTCTTCGCCCGGAAACGCCTGAAGAATCCGAACAAGCACTCTGAAGTATGCGCCATCGGGACGAGAGATTGCAGCTATAAGAAAGGAAAAGTATGTCAGTTTTGAAGTCAGTTACTAGTATCTCAACGATTCAAGAGAGAAATGGCAACACTTACGTCTGTCCAACCACCGCCCAGCAAATCCAGGGGGGCACCGAATGTAGAACCATTCAGTTTTATAGTAACTTAGCCTTCCCCAGGAGCCCAGTACAATGTGGTAGCTTTTGACCGCCTCCAGGAAGGTGAAAGAAGGACTGTCTCCACGGCTCTTGACATTGAATAAATATCTGATTTCGATCGGCTTCGACGGTCGAAAGAGGATCTCCATAAACAGGACAAAGGTGTTGTTCAACAAGGCATACCCATTGGGATGTAGCTGAGATGGGGTTATGCCAAGAAACGATAACGTCTCCCTTATATATTCATTGAAGGGAGGAAGTGTCCCCGATGTGCAAGCGTGGCGGTTGAAAGCAGTAAACCCCTCCGGGGGATCGTGTGGTCTGTCAGTTGGCCCAGGGAGTAGCACGTCGTCAAGCAACAAACCATGCCTTAAGCAAATCCGTCCTAGCATGTCTTCGGAGATACCCGACGGCACGGAATCTGTTGGATTAAGAATAAACCGAGCACCCGGACGCTCGTCCGGAGCTGGCCTATAACTTCGGCTTCAATAACCGGTATCTCTATGGTTGGAGGAATAGAACTTGGGAGTTCCGGCTGCTGAGAACTTGAAGGGTCCATGACTAGCTAGCTTATAAAAAACCATTGTTAAACTGACAAATAACACTCGTGCATCCCCCAGTGTAAAGTGTGTGAGTGTGTTGTGCAGTATGGTATATTATTTGAGAAGATCAACCGAATTGAGGAAAGCGTGTAAACGACGAGACTTCGAAATTCAGTCGGAAGGACTATCATCGCTGATCGTCAAAACCGTGCCATTAGCTATCAGTCCGAGTTAAAATGTGTTATTATTTTAGTAAGTTCCAGTTTCATCGACAAACTTCAATAGGCAATCAGGTGTACGGTGAAACAATTAAGTCCAGTTAAGCAAGTCTGAAGCTCGTCAGAGTTAAATGGTCAAAGGCACTAGAATTTTCGGTATCATCGAAATTAAATCAATGGTCAATCATCAAAAGTTCAAGTTCAAGGCAATCACTCAGGTTCAAGTTCGAATCATTCACTAAGGCTCGAGTTCGAATCGATTATTCGGGGTTGTGAACTTCGACTCGATCCAAGACCATGTCCTTCGACTCGGTCCGAAGCCATGTGCTTCGACTCGCTTCGAAGCCTCTACTTCGACTCGATCCCAAACCACACGCTTCGACTCGATCCAAAGCCTCTGTTTCGACTCGATCAAAAGACATACTTTTCGACTCGATCCAGGGCCATCGTTTTGAGTCCATCAGACACAGCCCCTTCGTATCGATCCACAAATTCAAAGCATTCGACTCGATGCGAAGCTCCACCATCGATCGACATGAAGGCCTCCGCCTCATCATCTCGAAACCCTACTCCAGATCGACACGAAGCTGAGGCCAAGGAATTTTCAATCGATCATGACTCTGATTGATTCGGTGTTAAGAATCGAGTCTCCTCGTTTACGTGATGGTTTCGCTCGATGGATTACCTAAGTTTGTTAATTGGTTCGAGTAATTGAAGATGTGAATCAGTTCGAACGCGAGAGTGTTTTTTTTCTTTGTTTTCTCGAGTCTCGGAGCGATACGAAGGCAAGGTAGGAAAACAAAAAGTAAAAAGTGAAAATATGGCTAAGTACAAAGTATTTATATGGACTCGAAAGCAAAAGGAAGAAACGTTTCGTATCCCAGTGGATTCGAATGCACGTCTCGACTCCGTTTCCAGTACATCGATGCGAAGCTCCCCTTCGTATCGCTTGACTTCGACTCTGTTTCCAGTGCAGTCAAACAAACAATTCGAATCCATTAGCGAAGTTTACTTCAACTCGCTTCATTTCGACTCGCTCAGTTCACAGCCATTAGCGAAGTTTACTTCGACTCGCTTCATTTCGACTCGCTCAGTTCACAACCATCGGGGAAGTTTACTTCGACTCGCTCCACTTCGACTCGTTCAGTTCGCGTCCATCATCGAGTCGAACAAGCATTTCGTATCCACCGAACCCTGCGTCCATCGATGCATAATTCCTATTCATGTCCACAGTTTCCAACTCCTTCACTAGAGCATCGATACGAACATTCATGTCGAATCCATCAAATCATGGCTTCCAAAGGCCAACTCCTTCAACACGACATACTTACTTCGCATCCATAAATCCAATGAAAATCATCTTCGATGTTCCAACCCTTCACATCGATTCAGGAGAGGATCGTTACGAAGGAACATTCAAAAGCAACCATCGAGCGTTGTTGCAGCGAATTTCACATCGGTTCATGAGAGGATCGATACGTAATTCAAAAAGTAAAATAAACTGATAATGACTCGTGGACGTACAAACATCAACGAGAGTCAAGTTAACATATATGCATGAATGTCGGACTAATATTCAATATTCCAGATTTTCAGGAATCAGAAACTCATCCAATAACGATTACAACAACAGATGGGTAACCATTAGCATAAAACAATCAGTTGCAGCAATGCATGGTACAACAGTCGACAGTCAATAGTTTACATCATCAAGAAGAACGGTCAAAGGTTACAGCTTTCATCGAAAAGACAATAACTATTCAGAGTAAAGATGGCAGCATTTCAAAGCACATCATGTTTCCACAAGACGTACTTTGAGGGGCAAATGTTATCCCATCTTTTGGCAAGGCCGTGACATTAAGGAATTGACCAGTAACCAATGACGGCCCGTCCTAGGGATCCATTATACACAGGCTCACTATGGATATCGACGAATTTTGTCCGAGTCCGGATCAAGCCTAAATTGGTAGGACATGACAAGCTAAGCCATGAGAGCCAACGTTCCAAATCTCAAGTCAATCCGAGTTCGTATGCTCGAGTTATGAACGATACAAAATTGGACGAAAGTCAATCGCCGTTCGACTCACTCCCTTCGACTCGCTCCACATCCCTCAGATACCAACTTCGACTCACTTCGCAACACTCAGAAGTGACCACTTCGACTCGCTTCGCAACCATCAGCAGTAATTGCTTCGACTCGCTTCGCAAATACTCCATTTGCCTACTTCGACTCGCTCCGTTTGCCTACTTCGACTCGCTCTGTTTGCCTACTTCGACTCGCTCTGTTTGCCTACTTAGACTCGCTTCGCCTTCTCTGCTTCGACTCCAACATAGAATCACTCTTCGACTCGCTCCTCTACGACTCCATCAAAGAACCACGCTCTGACTCGATCTACTTCACATCCACATAACAGAGCATGGCAATCGAGCCGAACAAAAGCATAGTCATCGATACGAACAAAGGAACTCGCATCGATACGAACCGGGCTGATTCGTAACCGAGTCTAACAGAGCGAGTCGAACCAAACAGCCACCGAGAATCGCATTTTGTATCGACCATATCTCCTAATCTACAAGTCCAAATGCTATGAAATTTTCACAGAAGACTACGTGCATGCTAAAGACTGTCCACGCCAAATTTCGACTCTATTGGATGAAATCTTGATCGAGTCGAAATCTGTTCGTGTCGATCACGGATCGGACCAAAACTTCACAGGCTTGGGCTTGCGGGCCTGGTCACGTGCCAGAGAGGGTCTCCCGAGATCTGAGCGAAATACCATCCTCCTACACCTATAAATAGACCCCCAAAGCCAACAAAAAAGGGGTTCTTCTTCCTCTTTGAGATCCCCAACGCCCGGACTCCGCCAGATCCAGATCTGAACTCCATTGCTGCTGCTACCAACGAAATTCACTGCTGCAAATCATATTTATATGCTGTAATCCATTGAATTCACTTGTAATCATCAAAGAAAGATCAATAAAGCAAACTACTTCATAGTGGACGTAGGCAATATGCCGAACCACTCTAAATCCAAATGTCTCTATGCATTTAAATTATTCTCATTTCTGAAATTTGGAGTTTTTGTTAGATAAATCCTCTTTTTACATTTAATTTCTTCACTTTATCTCTTCAAAGACTTCTGAAGAGTGTTGTGCCCAATTTTGGTACAAACAATCTCCATTTCCCACCATTTCAAACTTAATTTTCATTTTTAATTTAATTAACTTAAGTTTCCATTTTTTAAAATCAGTCAAATTTTCAATTTTAAGTTACACTTAAAAATCACTATTTTCTTATCCATTTATTTTACATTTAAAACATAGAAAAACATTACCACTTTAATAAAACATTTAAAAATTCAATTTAAATCATTTAAACTTATTTTTATATTTTAAAACATTTAAAATTTTCTAGAAAATATATAAAATAACCAAGGATCTGTATAATATTTTCTAGCCTAAGTCAAATGATACGGATAATATATCATTTCAATCCGTAGTTTACAAAGAAAATCCAGGTTTTATCATTTCAAACCCGCAATCCCAAGTAAATAAAAATTTATTAAAAGTCGCTCAGGCTTATCATTTCAGTCCATAATGATCTTTCCCTATTCTAAAGTCCGTTCGGGTATGAATCATTTCAACCCATAGTGAAACTAATCTACAGGGAACTTGTAGTGTGATAAACTGATAAAAATGAACAGTATACAATATATAACAGTAATAGATGATATAACATGTGTATAAACAGGGATGAACATCATATAATCATAATATAACAGTTATAACAGGATGATATAAATTTACAGATTCAAGAGGTGTCAGTTCACTAGTTATATAAGTACGAATCGTCTGGTGAGAATTACTCACCTGTTTAAGCTGGAGATGATAGATCAAAAATACACAACAACAAACTTCGAAAGCACGACAACACGAATATGATTTGAGATTGGGAGAGTCAAAGCTATACCCCTTGAAAACATTACACAAAACAATACAAGTATATATAAGTTAAACACGATTTAAACATCAAATAACATTAGAAACAATACCTAAAACAATATCCATTTGCATTGTACTTGTTCTCAACCTCATGTTCTTCAGCTAGGTAGTTGTTAAGCTCGGCCAAGGGGTGCTATAGGGTCTAGTTTGGGTTTGCAAGTGGTCGGTCAACATGTGTTTTGAAGGTGAACAGGTCTAGGTGCATAAACTACAATTTCAAGGCAACATACATCATAACTATGCAATGGATGGGCTCGGCCAGAGGCTCTATGACACGGCCAGTGGGTCCAAGTGGTGGTGGGTGACATGGCAGAGGTTGGAGGTCAGGTCAGAGGTGGTGGTGGTGGAGTTAGTGGCGGCTAAAGGTGGTAGAAGGTGAATGTGGCAATTCTAGGCTTGTTTGCATAGTTTGTGATGGTTTTATTGGATTTTTGGTGGTGATCTCTAGCCTAGATGGCTCGGCCTGGCCATGGTGGGGTGCTAGGGGTGGTTGATCAAAAAACAAGGTGGTGGAGGTCAGGTCAGATCTGGTTGAGGAGGAGTGGAGCCATGAAGTTGAGAACCATAAACAAAATTCAATAGAAAAACTAGAAAAACAAAGGAAGAAGAAGATGAAATTTACCCAAACTCTCCACAACAATGGCCGTGAGTTTTCTTTTGTGAAATGAATATTTGTTGCATGAAAAATGAGAAGGAGTCAGCTGAAAGAATGGGTAATGCACGGCCAAAGCATTGAAGAGGAGGTTGAGAAAATGAAAGGTCGGGAGATAAAAAGACTTTGGGATTTCAAGAGTTTAAAACCTTTCAAATTTCTTTTTAACTTATATATATATTAAAAAGGCTGATGATAAAGATGAATAATCTCATAAATAAAGTAAATAAGAAAATAAATAATTAAATTTTAATTAAATAGAATTTAAATTAAGAAAATAGCTTAAAAATGCAAACAGTGTCCAGAAATTACAAATAAATCATCATTGACTTTGGAAAATTATTTACTTCATTTTAAAAATATTCTAAAACAAAATTTGAAATAAAAATGATTTTTAAAACATTTTCAAAGTGAAATAAATAATTAAATTCAAAGAAAATAGCAAAAGAACTGAAGAAATTGTTTAAAAATATGAAATAGAACATGAAAATTACAACAAAATACCATTAATTCTAGAAAAATTTCTACTTCATTATAAAAATATTTTAAAATGAAATAAATGCAAGTTAAAAATAATTTCCAAAATATTGGGTTGTTACAAATTCTATAATCAAATAATGATTTTATTTTATCAAATGCCCTTTCTCCTTAATTAAATATATAAAACATTTGAGTCTCATACCTTAAATAATTTTATATATTCATCGAATCACTTAGGAAAAATCTGGAAAAAATCCAGAAAAACTATTTTAATATGTTTTCCAACATATAAAAATTTCAAATCCAAATAATTATTTATTCAACCATAAATAATTTATAACCCAATAAACCATTTTCTTCACTAGAAAATTAATATAAAATCCACATAAATTTAGAAAATTATGATAATTGAAAATGCTTTCTAAAATATCATTGTCGACTTGTATTTAAATTTTTAAGGCATTTGGATGTCGTTTAATAGGGTTTTCATATCAAACATTACATAAATACTAATATGAACATGCATAATTCACCAACAAACAAATATATAACTTTAATCATCAAAACATGGCATATAATTGCAAAAACGTTTCAGATCTAATCTTAAAACCGAAAACCATAAGAAAATGGGATGTAGTAATTATGCACCTTAGCTTTGAGATTAAATGATGTGAGATTTGATGTTGAATTAGTTAATTAACTTCCTTCTCTTGAATCCTAGCTTTAATCTTTCCTTGAGAATAAAAAAGGTGGCCGACCTTAGATGTTTTTAGTTTGCTAAAATGAAATGAACATGAGTTTCCTTTCCTAAGGGTTTAGGGTATAAGCCTCTCCTATTTCCCATATTTCCCTTACTCATTTCCTAACACATTAGTTTATGTTATCTCATTTTAATTTGCACGTTAACATGGCACGACTATCGTTAGTTTAATCAAATATCAACCTATTAATATTCACAATATTTAATTTAATTTACCCAATTGAATATCCTAAATAATGTTATAAAATATGGGATGTTACACAATTTAGGGTTCACATTTCGAGACCCAAAAATGTAACGAGTCTGGCAACACTAAAATAGAAGACCAGAGAGCCTCTAAGGAGTTTTCTAACATGATTTAATGTCACGGCAACATCGATGGATCAGCCAGATCCATCCATGGTTTGATGGCAGCTGTATCAGGAATTGCCGATGGCACGGATTTCAAGGATTCATTAGCGCGGGATCCACCTACGGATCTCGGGGATTTTTATCATGAAGTAGAAAGGTTCTTGTGGCAAGAAGACGCATGTGCTGACAAATCAGAGGCGATCGCTGTGCAAAGCGGAGGATCATCAAGAGATGCAAACAAGAATGATAAAGGCAAATAGAAACTGGATGATGGATATGATGGGATGAAAAGGCTATGGAAAGAGTAGGAGTCGATGTTCTCCTCCTACTCGAATTTGACAGAAAGCCTAAAACGGATTTATCTGGACTCTAGTGGGCAACTCCCCTATCGGAAACCTACAAGGAGGGATCCCATGGAGCAGGAGCGTACGTTTGGAAAGTACTACCTGTTCCATGAATTGAACAAGCGCACCATGGATGAATGTAGGCATTTAAGGGATATGATTGAGGAGCATGTCAGGAATGGCAGACTACTGCAATACATGAGGAATCGAACAATGGTGGTGGAACATGAGCCGCCACAGTCAGCATCGAATGAAACTAGGAATGGCCTGGATTGGGGTCACAGATTGTCATCAATTGATCGTGATGGTAAGGGCCGAGTTCAGGACTTAGACTCTAGCCATAATAGTAATAAACTCCATAATATGGTGGCTAAGTCACTTACACATGTACGAGATCGAGGATGGTCCCTAGGCATGTTCTGAGATGATGATGAACAATCGTGCCTGGAGAGACACCCTTTGGCTTTTTTTGTTTTTCGGATTTCTGGATGTATGAGTTCTTATTCGTTAGGTTATTTACGATCCGCATTACTGTGATAAATAAATCAGGATGTTATTATTGTCCCCATCGAAGTGACGGGGCAGTAACCGTAAGGTGCGAGTCCGTCCGCTGGATAGTGACAGAATAGACTCGTACATGGATTAAGTCCATGACCGGAGAGTCGAGCCCGAATAATAAAACCCAATAGGATTATGCCCGGCAAGGAGTAGGTCGCCTCACCGAAGAGCGACAAGATCAGCCTGCTCAGGTCGTCGAGTATGGATTATGCTCGGTAAGGGTCCGGAGAGACCACGATCGGCCTAGGCCTTAGGGCAAGACATCACTTAATGTTCAGGGACACTGAACCGGAGTACAGAAAGTAACGCCGCTTCGTCGGAGAGTGACAGGATCAGCTTACTCGGTCGTCGAGTATGGATTGTGCTCGGCAAGGACCCAGAGAGGTCATGGATTTGGATATCAGCCTCGAACGACAATAGATTTGGCTTCAGATGGATACATATTTGGATAAAACGATTTGGAGAGACTGCGGGTTTGGAATTGGATGTTGACTCGGAATGGTCATGGATTTCACTAATGATCTGGAGAGATCATGGATTTGAACTGGCAACGGAATGGATAATATGGCTAGCGATGGATTATGGACTTTGGATTTTGGATTTATGGCAATTCAAAACACACCTTCCTATCGCAAGGCATGTTTTGAGGGAAATGTGTTAACCTGCCTTTTGCCAAGGCGGTACACAAGCAGATTTAACCCAACAGACTTCATGATCATCAAGACAGAAAGCCCAAAGAGATGGTTACCAGGATTTGAGATCGATTATGGACAAGAATATGGATGATGGTCAAATGGATTTGGACGGATAGCACCTTGGAATTGTCTAAGTCTAGAATTGACACTTCCCCTAGGCAATGGATCGGGTATGATCCATCCTCATACACTATTGATTGGCCCGAATCAATATGGCTATGGATCACTCAGATTAGCGGTACAAATCAATAATGGTCAATCCATAACTCAACAACCACAAGGGCGATCAATGAAACAACTTCAGAAACAGGAAGTAGAGGACACAGGGACCCACCATATCGATCACTGGGCCCTACGTGCAGATAAAAACGATCAGCATCGATTGTTCATAGGATGTGTGATTGACCCTAAATTTTGTGTGCCGGGTCATTTGGCTCTAAAGGTTCTTCTAGCGAAATTTCAACCCGATCCATGCATGGCTTCACCTATAAATAAAGAGGACATGGCTCATTTGGAAAGATCTTCTTTCTGCTTCACTTTATCTTCTACCTAGGCTATACTCTGCCATTTTTTTCTTGGATTTCATGAATTTGTAATTGTGATTAGCAGTATAAACTAATAAAAGGAGAATCTTTGGAGTGGACGTAGGCTGGAGTTAACTGAACCACTATAAATATGTTTATTTTTTTACTTTCTTTCTTACTGTTTTAATTTTGTTCTTCATTTATTTCTCTTCTGATTTCTGTGATTGGATTGGATATTGGTTCTTTCACATTCAATCGGGTGTTGGTGGCCATTTTTGATGCCAACACTCTATGATTTAGTTTAGAATTTGGTCCATAAACATAAGTAACATTTAAAAATGAACCATCACCAAGATCAAAAATAATTAAATGTATTGAATGCGATTTAACAATAGATTGTAAAAGTTTAACATGATTTTCTTTCCAACCCACCTTTAATCCTCCCGAGCTACCCCTAATAGGGAGATGAACCCAATGACTAATATAAAGATCACCTAAACTCCTATAAAATCTATAATCAAGGTGCTTTTTTTTCTTGTAATAAAGCAATATCAATGTTATTATCTTTAAAAAATGTTTTAATTTTACTGCATTTTCTAGATCAAGTAAACCCTTACTGTTCTAACTGATGTATCTCATAGTCCAACTGATCTAACCCTCTCTAATTCCTTGCTTCTAATATACTCAATGTTTATATGAATATCTTTAAAAAAATAAAACCGAAATTTCTAGCTAAATACTGCATTCACTTGTGGGTATACTACTCAAAACACATGGACAATATGTATTACCCAAAAGAAAATCCATACCTAAACTAGAGCCCTTTAAAGCTCTAAGCCGTTTTTTGAAGATGAGCACTCCTCCTTACCCTACTCGCACTAGGTCCAAGCTCACTATGCCTTATTGAATTAGTCCTTCTGCATATTGCAGAACAAATATATATCCTCCTCACAACACTATCCCCCTTAGCACTGTCTATTTTTTATCATCACAAGAACCAGCCACTCCATTATTTTCCCGTGCCAGTGTATTTAAACTTTTGATCTCTAGTCCACTTGAATGTTTTTGAGAAACATCAACTTCTTTAATATAATCATCAAAGCATCATGTGCTTTTATCCTTATAATATTTATATAATATCCATATAATATTTAACTTCTTTATGTTTCAAAATATTAGATTCTAATTCTAAAATAAGTTTATATAATATTTTGAAATTTAAGAAGTCATATATAAAATATAACATTTGATCGATATATATATATATATATAATATTTGACCGATATACATATATATGTGAAACATTTACAAGTAACTATTTACGTAGTAAATTTCAAAGTTTGAAATATTGAAGTAATATTTCCATTTTGAAACAATATTAAGAAAATTCATGATCATGTGTATATTTATGTATGTGCACACATGTGCATATGTATGATGATGGGTTTAAATTGTTAAATTACAAAATAAATTTTGGTAAGAATTTTAAATTGCAATAGAAGATAATTAAAGAGAAAATAACTATTTATTTAATTAAAATTGTGGGTGCAAATGCTTAACCTATTAGCTAAGACGTTTGATATAATTTTAATAGAACAATTTATTAACGAGATCATGGTGGCTAACCATAACTAGAATCACTTCTCAATTCTATTCTCATATTTTTCTCTTCTTTTCAATTACTTTATAATGAACGCTCCAATGAGGGGAAGGAAGATGGGTGGAAGGTAGGAAGGAGGAATCGGGAGGAGAGGGGTGGACAGAGGTTGTCAATAGGAAGAAGAAGCAACATGAGAGGCTGTGACGGAAGCAGGTGACATTCAAGGCAGAGATGTGGACCTGTAATAATACTAGAGGGAATTCAAGAAAGCAAAGTTATACATCTACAAACATGCAATTAATCCAGAAAGCAAAGTTATACATCTACAAACATGCAATTCATCCAGCCATAAATTTAAGATGATATAAGAAGAGGGGTGCTTTCGTAGAAGTGGTATACGAGGCTAAATCGGGCGGATTAATTGTATAGTATTACAAGTTGTAGGACCTAAACCTTACTATAAAATCCTTGAAGCTTAAATGAAACGTATTTGGAAAACAATAGAGCAATTTCACTTACAACCAAGAGAGAACTGAATTTTTATTTAAAAAAGAGGAAGACTGCAATGAAGTTTTAAAAGGACCTTGATTCTTTGACAAAATCAAACTGATAAAACTAGACCCAATCATGAGAACAAACAATGACCTTTTGACATCGATTCCGGTTTGGATTAGGCTTCCAACCTTAGTTTTCAACTTTGGAGAGCAGAGGCAATTGGTTCCTTGGTTAGGACGTTAGGTATAACAATCTGTATGGATGGCCCTACCATGGATCGTAGTCGCATCTCATTTACAAGGTTGTTAGTTAACATGAATGCAGAGAGGATTTCCAAATGAGGTGGAATGGGTTTTTGAAAATGAAGTGATTTCCAAACAGAAGGTTTAATGTGAAATCCCATCGCCAAGGTGTGAGAATTGCATTTGCTTTTATGATGCCTTACTATTGTTAACTTCCGAAATTAATTACAAATCCCACAAAATAAGCTTGCAATTAATTTTCAATATTAAAATGAATGGATCGTTTGTTTTATAATTTAAATTTTCATAACTATGAAAGAAAAAGGGAAAAATCATGGCGGAATCAAACATCAATATAAGTGTTCATTAACTCATTGATACAATATTATACAAAATCGTCATATCAATCCACATTTGAGTTACATTAATTATTGCAAACTAAAGAAACAACATAACTATGGTATAAAAAACATACCAAATCAGTGTTCCACTGTTTAGCCTACATCACATTTCCGTTCCCCATTCTACTCCTACCTGCAACTCCACAACTATATAGATATATAAAAAGGGAAAAGGTATCAACTATGTTTGGACTGCTCTTAACCTTATAGAATTAGAGGTATGTCCTAGGGGCAATTCTATAATTTATTGTAAATTACTTAACTCTGTAATCAATTCTCGTTTGTAATAGAGATGTTTTTACTTCCGTTATATTTTTTTTTAATGTGTTATAAATAATTAAATACTTAACTAAAACATATTTAACAAAAAATCCATAAATGGTGTGTTTGTGATAGTATTTACAAATAGTTGTAACCATGAGTATTGTATCGATATGTACCGATAGTTATTGGATAATTATGGAATGACTCACTCGATAGTTTCATGTTGGTTTATATAAATAAGGTCAAATAGAAAGTATCGATATGATCGATTTACACGGTTCTCTGGACTTGAGAATACTATTGATCTTTATTATGCATGAAACCTCTTCTTTAGTTATAGTCAAATCATTGCATGACGTCCATCGAGCGACTGTAGTTGGGTCGAAGGGAATTATTGGAAGTGAAGCACTATTCAAGAGAGGATTCGTCTCCTCAGTTATATGGAGTTAGTATCATTGTCAACTCAGGTCAACTCAAAGTCAAAATCTCTGGCCAGACTAGTTCGATTAATAATAATTTTTATTATTGAACCAAGGACTTTGTGTTTGGACTGTAGAGTTGAATATTGACGATATTGGAATTTTAACCATTATCAAATTCCATATGTCCAATGTGATAGAGTTTTGACGAAGAGAATTGGTGCACATAAAAGTCACACGGGTAATGATTAACAAAGTAAAATTGGATTTTACCAAAACCAAGTAAGCATAAAATTAGCCAAAATGTCATACCTCATGTTGAATGACGTATGAACGTTGATATTCGAATAGTTCGATATTAATCCTTGACCAAATTTACACCCGACGAGTCACACAACCGAAACGATGAATTAATTTATAAATGTTATAACTTAATTAAATAAAGTAACATTTATGAAATATTATTTATAAATTTGATTTTGATTTGATAAACAAATATTAGATGCATTTATAAAAGTTATAAATATATTAATCGATATACGATATCGATAAGTGTTTTAAATTAAATTTAAAATACAAAATATTTGTTCGGACCATAGATGGGTTCATGTCCCATTAGAGGGGCTAGTTTGTGTGGCCGCGATAGGGCTAGATGTGGCTCAAATTATGGGGAGAATGGCTTGATTTTGGGTGGTTCAAATGGAAGGAGATTGAGTAAAAGATAAGATCTCAAATTCTCTCCTTCCTTTCCTCTATTTAAGCATCTCTACTCATATTTATTGTTGATATTTTAGAGCCTCCATCCCTAGACTTTTGCTGGCTAAACTCCTCCTCTCATTTCTCCATCTTCTCAAGCTCAAACCAAATCTGTTCAACTGTTATTCGATAGCTGATGGTCGATGGTTCAAGGACTATCACTCCTTTGGATCAGAAATTGTTTTAAGGTGCATACTTCATCATTTCAAGGTGTACTTCAAGGCTCTGGAAGTAAGGTATATCTCTGACCATAATTAAATATCCATTCTTAGATATAATGTTTTTGTGTGTGTGTATTATTTTAGTTAGGTGACGATTTAGATATGCAAATTATATTATCACAATTGTTTTGGTCATATATATGTATGTATATACTTATATTTTTTGATATATTCATACTTATAATGGCATAGCTCAGATATAAAAAAACACCTTTTTATTTATTTTAGTAATATATATATATATGTGTGTATTATACATATATGGATGTAAATATAGTTTATAATTAATTACTTTATCATATTTAATATATAAATGTTACATATTTCATATATAGTGTATTATAAATATATTCGGCAGTAATAAGATAAATATATATATATATATAATATTTAGATCATTTAATTACATAAATTAAATATATTTGGAAATTTTTTATTATTATTTACAAATATTTTAAATACAAGCCAAAAATCAATAATTAATTACAAATTATTTTTAAATCATAAAATTATGAAATGTGGGAGTTTACATGTATGTATATGAAATGAACTTTGAAATTAATGTAATTTAATTAAATAAAATAATTTAAAGGTTAACTAATTAAATAACATACACATGTATATGATATATGTATATATACTATAAAGGCAATAGTATATGTAATAATTATTGATAAATGTTATATTAATGTGAAATTAATTAAAATGTTAATTTATTAAAAATAATTAAATAAGATTTAATTAATATAATACTATGCATAAGACTATTATCTATATATAATAGGAATATATCCAAATGAAGCTTTTAAAATTACTAAAATATCCATTATACAAATCAAAGAAAATTAAGTAACCTGAGCACAAATTCGTCATTTCTCATTATTAGCTTTTCATAGCTGCTCACGTTATACTATGTTGCTTCACGCTAGCCGCTGCTATCCTTACCCTAAAGGTATTTTGGTTTTCTTTGTATGTTTCCATTATTTTTCATTCATTATTGGTTTTTATGTATTTGTTTAGTTTCAACTTCTTCAAATATCGACCAGAGCTACAAATTAGCAGGCTAAGGTTTGGATTCAAATTGTCGGAGGTAATTGATAGAAACCCTAACTTTTCAACTCACATTTCTTTTACTACAAATACAAGATTAAATAAATTGGGTTTAACTTAATTAAATATTTTGGTTACAAGTGAAAAATAGGACTATATCTGAATCCAACATTGATACACTGTATGTTGTTAACATGATATCACTTACTCCACTTTCTCCATGTCTAGTACGTGAAATATATTCCCTTTTCTTTTTCTCAATGAAACTTTCCACTACGCATTCATAATATTTAAGAATGATGACTCAATAAAAGAATTGAAATTGAAAACGAATCTCGATAGCCTCTCTTCTATTTTCAGGGTTAAGATTGTATAAGCTACCTCCAACGTTTGCCACTAATCCATTGTTTATGAAGTTATTTTCATACTTCGATGAAGCTTTGGAAGAGAGTCATTGAATATCGATTAAGAAGAATGACAAAAACCAATTTGGCTTCATGCCTGCGAGGTCGACCACAGAGGCGATTTTCTTGATAAGACAACTTATGGATAGGTTTAAAGAGCAAAAGAAGGATCTACACATGGTATTTATCAATTTAGAGAAAGCTTATGACAAAGTACCGTGAAAGGTGATGTGGTGGGCTCTGGAAAAGAAGAGAGTCCCAACAATGTACATTACCCTTATCAAGGATATGTACGATGATGTTGTGACTAGTGTCAGAGCATGCGATGGTGTAACCAGTGACTTTCCCATTAACATAGGATTACATCAAGGGTCAGCTTTGAGCCCCTACATTTTTGCCCTAGTGGTGGATGAGGTTACGAAGGGTATACAAGAGGAGATTCCTTGGTGTATGCTATTTGCTAATGATGTTGTGCTAATTGATGAAAGTAGGATTGTGGTTGATAGACAACTTGAGCTGTGGAGATAGACTTTAGAATCAAAGGGATTTAGGCTTAGCAGAACTAAAACAGAGTATATGAAGTGCGAGTTCAGCAGTGTCAGGTCAGAGGATGGAGAGGTCACTCTGGCCGGACAAATAGTTCCTAAGAAGGAATCCTTTCGATATTTAGGATCAATGTTGCAGTGTAATGGTGAGATTGATGAAGATGTTAATTTTAGAATTCGAGCGGGATGGGTGAAATGGCGACAAGCATATGGCATTCTCTATGATAGGAAAGTCCCACAGAAGCTTAAAGGAAAGTTCTACAAAATGGCAATCAGGCCTGCGATGTTATATGGTGCAAAATGTTAGCGTACAAAAAACCAACACGTCCAGAAGATAAGCATAGTAGAGATGTGTATGCTGCGATGGAGTTGCGGTCATACAAGAAGAGACCAAATTATAAATGATGTTATACGTGAAAAACTTGGAGTAGCACCAATCGAGGAGAAGCTAATTCAACATCGCTTAAGATGGTTTGGACATCTCCAATGAAGGCCGCCCGAAGCACCTATGCACGTTGGAATTATAGGTCGCGTCGTATACTCAAAGAGAGGTAGAGGTCGACCAAGGTTGACATGGGAGGAAGTAGTAAAAAGGGACTTGAAGGATTGGAATATATTCGAAGAGCTGGTAATGGATTTGAGCGTGTGGAAGTTAGCGATTCATGTATCAGAACCATGAGCTATGAGTTTTATAAGTTTTAGATTATAGGACTAGGGAAAAAGAGCCTAAGCCATAGCGTTTGGTCTTTGATCAATATTACTATCAGCACCATTATTACTATTTATACTATTATCATCATTTATTTGTTTATTTTTTCTTTTTTTATACATATATATGTATTTTTATCAATATTTTTACTTTACTTAGTTTCTATTATTATTAATTTACTTATTTGACTTTATTTTATTATTGCTATTGTTATAACCTTTAAATTAGCTTTGTCATTTAGTTTTGGGTTCCATCTCTAGCTGACCACAACTTAGTTGGGAATAATGGCTTTGTTATTGTAGTTGTTGTTGTTGTAATTAATTTAGTTGTTAAAGGATCCTAGTTTAATAATGATAGTTAAGTTTTTATTGCAATTTTGGATGCTTGGTTTATGATTAAATTTTAAGGATTGGGAGAACTATGAAATCAAACGAACAATAATTTCTTCTTTCTGCATTAAAATTATTTTCATCATTGATTGAGGAAGATTGAAAGAGAAGGGAATTTGAACGTTATGAGGACTTTTTAATTCCAAAAAGTCAGCCCGTAATTTATACAATATTGACATTGCATTACGTAATGTAACTATTTTCATGGTACATGTTTTTGATGTCTATGTAAGCTCTGTCATAGTGTTTCTATTTTATAAAGTAATGGATGTTATATATGCTTAATTGTATGTTACATGAAATGTCTTTTAACCTTTTAACAGTAGCACGTTAGTTATTTTTATATATTTAGATTATCATTTCATGTAAACTAACTTTGATTTAGTGATATGATACGGAGAAGGTCTTTAATTTCATGGATTTTGATTGGGGTAAGTACGAAAGAATTGACCCAATGTATACAAAATGGTCGTGATAAACAAATCTAACACCCATTCATTATTTGTTTTTTGTAATCAACTTGCCTATAGTTAGTTTTGTGTTTACCCACAAAATTATTATGCTTGAACGATTTACTTCTTTCATGATATGGAACTATATTTTGTATTAGTTTAAAATAGTTATCAAATGTTTATTCTTTATGTATGTTTCATGAAATATGTTTGAATCATCAAAAAAATTTAAAATGGCTATATTTTTTTTGAAATATTCATTGTCATATTTGTAAGTAATTATTTCTTATTTATTTTTATTTTTTTGAAATAGTATTTTATATACAACATGTCACTGGGACAACATATCACATGTCAATAAACATTCGAATCACGCTACGCAACTTTCGAACTTGTGACCTCTTGCACCAAAATCGAATCACTTAACCACTTAGGCAATGGTGCTTGTCAATTATTTCTTATTTCAGACAATGTATCATCTTGGCAAAAGAATTTGTTTAAACTTTAAAACATAAAAGTATGAAATATCTCATATTATTATTAGTTTTATTTTACCATTTTTAATTAAACATGGAAAATATTGTTTGATTTATGATTTTGGTCAGTAAGCATATAAGTACTTGCAGCTTACTCTATATTGAACAACATTTCTCAAAAAATAGTGTAGTTCTAAAATATATTATCAAGCAGTATATTACAATGTAAGGTACTCAAATATTAGTGGTACCAATTCCTTACTTTTCATTTGCAATACATTTGTACTGAGCTCAAAAATGTTTTTTCCATAGAAATTTATTTGAATAGGTTGTTCCAAATTTATAATGCTTCCTAAAATTAATAATTATGTTTCTTTAGTTTGATTTTTGAATTCACTCTTTATTATTCTATACATGCCTAGTGCCTTCAAATCAAAAAAGAAAAGAAAGAATGAAACCCTGCCATATGAATATGTGTGCATAATCATAAGGAAACTTTTGAGCCATAATCATTTGAATATTTGGTAATTTCAAATATTAGCAATTTTTGGTAATTTACGTATTTGTAGCATTTTCAGGTGTTAATTAGCTATTTGCAGTAATTTATATTTGGCGGTATTTGGTAATTTACAATATTGTACATTTGTAGATTAAATACATGGCACATAGATCATTAATATGAAGTAGCATTTATGTCTGCTGCAAATTGCAAAAATGTAAACAAAAATGAGTTACCATAATTTTTTCCATCATCATTTTATAATAGTTTGTTTAAGCTATATCTTTTTTCAAGATGACATGACTCAACATGATCTGAATATGTAGCTAAGTGAGTTTGAATACCTTGATCGAACTTTGGCTCTATTAGTTAAATGAGAGGATTAGATTTTAATAATATTTAAATATCTTTATCCTTTGCAAGAAGAGGCGGATGCATATTTATTTTTGTGGAAATATCACACACACAATCTTGATGGATGCAATGCTACAGTTGTAGGGAGTGAAGTTAGAAATGTAGAAAATGAGATTAATATTGATGATTTTTGACTAAGGTGTAGCATTTTTAAAATTAGGCAATAAAATTATTTTTCAAGCTTTTAATAAATCTGGAATTGTATATCGTATTATTCATTAGCTTAACACATATGGTATTTCTATGTAACATTCGTTTTCATTTTTAATATTCACTCAAGAACATTTACTAAAGAAAGTGTACCTTGAATAATTAGTGTAATTCTTAAGCGAATTTGGCTAAACCAATATATTAAGTTTTAATTTTTTTTATACATAATTTGGTTGTGATATTTCATTATGCAAGTGCCTATGCATATACTATATATGTAGTATTTTCTTTATATCAAATTATGATAGTACTTTGAAAACAATATTTTGCAATAAAAAGTTCCTAGCTTAATTTTTTTCACATGTCGATTGGAAATGCCTTAGTACTAAAAAGAAGTTTTGTTGGGATAAATACATATTAACACTAAAAATAAGTTATGTTTTTCTTTGCACAAGTCCAACAGATGTGCCATACGTACTGGTATAAGTAATTTGAAATATAAAAGTTATATAATATGAATGTATAAATTAAAGGTGGAACGTTATGAAATCCTAAATAGACTTAATGAATAAATACATACGTAAATGTATGTATACCATGATTTCCAATGTGTCCAACACTTGAATCACGAGGGTATTTCATAAGAAATATATTATTCCATAAGTCAATATCACTGAATATAATATATTGAAGATTATGAAACTTCAATGTAATATCGTCCTCTACCATTTCTATATTAATAGATTACTTGCATACTCTTTAGTTGTTGAGCTTTCCTCAAGCAAAGGATATTATATGTAGTACTATTAATATATTGAATAAACGAGGTAAGGAAACTGCACATATTTGTTGAGCTTTCCTCAAGGTATGTGCATTATACTTAGGTCGTCATGAAATGGTAGGTCCGAGTGAATAATCCTACTTTATTTGTTGATATTTCCTTAAGGAAAGGAGGGATTAGGACAAAGAACCATGGGATAGGAGTTGTGTATGATACAACCGATAAGAAGTTATCGATCGTATATGGGAGTATGATTTGTTGAGCTTTCCTCAAGGTCAGAATCTTAAGACATACGAGTCCTAACACCTACCAATGAAGTCAAAAGACTTCTATGTTTTGACTTAGAGTTTGGTGAAACATAAAAGACTAGTGGGAGCTTATTAGTAAAATGAAACATAAGTGTTTACCTAACTAATATTATAATAACATCTAATATGATTTATCCTAGTAATCTATCAATTAAACTTGCAGAAAATGACAACTCCAAAACTGTTTTCTAAAAATGACAAGCTTGCCAGACCTAACTATAATGACTGGTTAAGGGCAATCAAAATATCATTGACTTACAAGCACCTTTGGACTGCTATTACACGCGAACCTAAAGTATAAACCGTTGATGATTCAGACCCCAAACTACGACTTGCTTATGAAAAATGGGTGTCGGACCTAGAGATCGCCCAAGTTTTCATGATGTCTACATTAGACAAGTCGTTGTAGAGGTAGCGTGAAAATATGACTGTCCATAAGATATTTGATAGCCTCAAGGCTCTTTTTGGTGAATAGTCATGTTTCATAAGGTACAAGTTTACAAAGAAGTTTTTCAATACCAAAATGACCAAAGGACAAAAAGTGAAGGATTACGTGCTGATGACGAAGAGCTATATTGATTGGCTTTCACAGTTGGACGTATATAGCAACAAATTGCAAGTGGATTTGGTTCACTTACTTCTCAGTATGAACCGTTCATATTAAATTATAACATGAACTAATTGAATATGACTCTCGTGGAGCTCCTCGATATGTTGAGGTCGGGCGAGTCACAATTTAAGGACCACGCAGATGTACTTGATATTAATGGTAGTGCATCATCAGAGTTTGAAGATGATGCACTAGAGAAGGTAATAAAAATGAAAGTAAGAATACCGATAACAAGGGTGAATGTCACCACTGTCGCAAGAAAGATCACTGGAAAAGGAATTGTCTTGACTACTTAAAGATTGTTAGGAAAAAGAGGCAGAATGGTTCTATAGCTCCATAGGTACATTTATGATTCAAAATTGTTTTGTAATCAATAAAATATCTTAGTCTTAGATGCTGGATTTGGTACTTATATATGTAATTCCTTATAGGGGCTTTGGAACAAGCACCGCATGGCAAGAGGAGAGATGAGGCTCCAAGTTGCAGATGGATCTATGGCAAATGCAAAGGCGGTAGGAGTTATCATTTGAATTTTCCTAGTGGATTAGTCTTAATATTAAATAATTTCTATTTTGTAAAAGACTTTATTATGGGATTATTTCTGTTTCTAGATTGTTTGAGATTGAACATATATTTCATTATGCAAACAATGTTATGAACATTAGGTTTGATGGAAATAAAGTCTACGATGATATTCTTGAAAATGGTATTTATGTGATCAATACTAATTATGTGTGTTCTGTGAATAAATCTTCAAACAATATAAATCATAATTATCTTTGGCTTTATAGGCTAAGTCATATTAGTGAGAAATGACTACTCAAATTGAAAACCGAAGGTTTTTTACTATTAATTATTTTTGAATCATTTGACATATGTGAGTCATGTCTCAAAGGTAAAATGACCAAAAACCCATTTAGTGGGAGCAATGAAAGAGTTGATGACTCTTAGGGTTAGTACATAATGATGTATATGGCCCGATGCCTATAATTACCAAAGATAATAGTTCTTATTTTGCTACCTTCACTGACGATTTCTCAAGAGTAGGATATATGCATCTTATGAAGGAAAAATCCGAGGTCTATGAGAAAATTGTTGAATATAAAAATGTATTAGAAAACCAAAAGGGCCGTAAAATTAAGATTCTTCGATCAGATCGAGGAGGTGAGTATGTTAGACAGGATTTCCATCAATACTTAAAAGATAATGGGATTATCTCGAAGGTTACTCCACCATATACTTCGCAATACAAAGATGTGTCGAAGCGAAGGAACCAAATATTCAGGTTTCGAAAACGTTTTATTTTCATCATTTTTCAACTGATTAAATTGAAGTAAATTTACGCGCGAAATATACATTCATATTTTCGGATGAAAATTTACCAGTTGCTATGTTTAACTAGACGCATTCCAAATATCAAATTAAATTTTCGAAATTTTATCGTTTAAATTTCGCAAAATTTTAACTAATTACGTTATTAAAACAGTTAAAATTTACGGGTCGTTACACTCTCCCCCACTCAAAACTTTTCGTCCCCGAAAATGAACGAGGTAGGAGAATAGAAAAACCAGAAAGAAAATAGATTTGAAATACAAAATAACAATTAATTTAAACCATATAAATTCAAATTTTAATTAATTGATATTCAATAATTTATTTAATCCATTTGATTTCACTAAAATCAATCTCAACTATTTCTAAATTCATTATCTTATTATCTAATTATCTCAAATTTACAATTTTTAAAACCATAAATTTGAATAGCCTTTTATTATAATCATATTTTTTTTCAGCAATTTAAATTCTTCTTTATTCCAAATTATTGTTAAATTTATTCTACTTAATATATCTTATCACATATATTTAACCCATATAAATTAATTTAAACCATAAAAGTTTCGATTTAAATTAATTTATATTCACTAATTTCTTTTAAATTCAAAGTATTTTCATAAGTTGATCAAATTTCAATTTATTAATTCTTTCAAAACAAATTTATTAATTCTTTCAAAACAAATTTATTTCATTATTAACTGAGTTTTACTTATTATCCTATCTAACTCTATTAACATTTTTATAATCAAAATTTAGTGTATAACATTTAATATAAACACTCAGATTTTATTTATAAATTCAATTTATATTATATATTATCCAATTACATATTCAACTTCTGAATGATTTAGGTAAGTTGTATTAGAATGCAGTTGAACAATATACAAATAAAATTTTCCCAATTTAATTATTCGAGTTTAAATATTTATTCCAAATTTTGGTTTTATTTATAATTAAAATCATCCTTTAACAAAATTTAAGAATTAGATTTCCGATTAACTTTAAACAATTTAGAGATATATATAATATATTTATATCAAATCAAAATAAAATTTAAAACAAGATACCCATACATATATATAAATCAAATTATACTGAAGAAATTCTAATCAAAATATTTTTCAAAACAAAACCGTAGCAATGCTACAGAATAGTATCTCCACTTCGAAACTCGAAAATGAATGTCAATGATGCGGCCGCCATCACCGAAATTATTTTCCAGCGACACAAGAAAGAGCACTGATTTCAATATTTAAAATTCTTTGAAAATGGTTCCTATTTGAAAATACTTTAAATAATATACATTAAAATTCTTTGGAAACAAATTATAGTCAAAATACCTTTAAATAATGTGCATTTTAAACCTTTAAAACCACAGTTCAAAATCATTGGAAATAAGGGTATTGGCTTCGGCTAAAGAGGATAATCGGGCGGAGCAATGTTGGTCAGCGTGTTTGAAACTCCGGTGATGATGGCTTCGGCCAGTATAGACGAGATGAAGGGTGGAAGTCGCTAGTTGGTGGTGAGCAAGATCTGGTGGGCTTGTAGTTGATGATGGTGGAAAGTATGGCTTTGAACGGTGGTGGAAAGTGGTTGCGGCTTGCGTGGAGGTGGGAACAACTGCTTATGGTTGATGGGCTCGGCGTATGGAAGGGTCGGCTGGAAAGCTAGGCGCGTGGGTTGGAGGGTGTTTGCATGGGCGGAGGCTGCACGCCAATGGAGAAGCGGGGCTTGATCGTGCTTGGCTGTGGAGGAGTTGGATGCCATGGATCTTGGCTAAGCAAGGTGATGGAGCAAGATGGTGGGGATGCGGTGAGGTGATTGGTGTACACGATGGAGGCTTCAGGCAAAGGAAGGTCAGAGGCCGTGGGTAGGTGGAGTATGGAATGAAGGTGGCATTGCATTGCTCGGGGTTAAACGCGTGTAGGAGTTTGGTCGAGAAGTGGAAGAAAAGGATGAGATGGTTTATTGCGTGAAGAGGAAATACTTGCTTGGGTGGATCTGGGAAGATGAAAGTTGATATTTTGTATGTCCTTTATTTCATTTGAAAGTTGAAACGTAAGGATGTTGGGACCAGAGGATAATAAAGTGTAATGATGAAAAATGTAATAGCCGCCTCGAATTTTGCAGATAATAAATTGCAGTGCCTGTAAATTTAGCCGTTTAAATTTGAAAGGACACAAAGCAACCAAGGCTCCGAACAGGTACCGATACGGCTAACTGTTTCCACGTTTCCATTGCGTATCAAACGCTGAAGTATATAAACGAATATATTATGGAGTTCAGCACGACGAGACGGTCGAAACGGTATAAAGATATCCATGGTACGATCGAATTATAAAAATTCGGATTTTCTGCTGACGGAAAATGCATGAAAAACGTAGAAAAATAAGATCGACGGAGCTAAAGATGTCCGAATTCGGAAAAACGAAAAATGTCGTCTTGCTCAGAAGACGATTTAGAATTTTTCTATGTAAAAATATTCAGGTTTCGAAAACGTTTTATTTTCATCGTTTTTCAACTGATTAAATTGAAGTAAATTTACGCGCGAAATATACTTTCATATTTTCGGACAAAAATTTACCAGTTGCTATGTTTAACTAGACGCATTCCAAATATCAAATTAAATTTTCGAAATTTTATCGTTTAAATTTCGCAAAATTTTAACTAATTACGTTATTAAAACAGTTAAAATTTACGGGTCGTTACACTCTCCCCCACTCAAAACTTTTCGTCCCAGAAAAGGAACGAGGTAGGAGAATAGAAACAACCAAAAAGAAAACAGATTTGAAATACAAAATAACAATTAATTTAAACCATATAAATTCAAATTTTAATTAATTGATATTCAATAATTTATTTAATCCATTTGATTTCACTAAAATAAATCTCAACTATTTCTAAATTCATTATCTTATTATCCAATTATCTCAAATTTACAATTTCTAAAACCATAAATTTGAATAGTCTTTTATTATAATCATATTTTCTTTTCAGCAATTTAAATTCTTCTTTATTCCAAATTATTGTTAAATTTATTCTACTTAATATATCTTATCACATATATTTAACCCATATAAATTAATTTAAACCATAAAAGTTTCGATTTAAATTAATTTATATTCACTAATTGCTTTTAAATTCAAAGTATTTTCATAAGTTGATCAAATTTCAATTTATTAATTCTTTCAAAACAAATTTATTAATTCTTTCAAAACAAATTTATTTCATTATTAACTGAGTTTTACTTATTATCCTATCTAACTCTATTAACATTTTTATAATCAAATTTATTTATATTATATATTATCCAATTACATATTCAACTTCTGAATGATTTAGGTAAGTTGTATTAGAATGCAGTTGAACAATATACAAATAAAATTTTCCCAATTCAATTATTCGAGTTAAATATTTATTCCAAATTTTGGTTTTATTTATAATTAAAATCATCCTTTAACAAAATTTAAGAATTAGATTTCCGATTAACTTTAAACAATTTAGAGATATATATAATATATTTATATCAAATCAAATTAAATTTTAAAATAAGATACCCATACATATATATAAATCAAATTATACTGAAGAAATTCTAATCAAAATATTTTTCAAAACAAAACCGTAGCAATGCTACAGAATAGTATCTCCACTTCGAAACTCGAAAATGAATGTTGATGATGCGGCCGCCATCACCGAAATTATTTTCCAGCGACACAAGAAAGAGCACTGATTTCAATATTTAAAATTCTTTGAAAACGGTTCCTATTTGAAAATACTTTAAATAATATACATTAAAATTCTTTGGAAACAAATTATAGTCAAAATACCTTTAAATAATGTGCATTTTAAACCTTTAAAACCACAGTTCGAAATCATTGGAAACTAAATTCTCAAACTCTTAATTTAATTTCATTTAAAATTTCAATCAATTTATAACCAAGTTTATAAATTCATTTGTTTATATTATGCAATAGTCAATGGTTTACAAAACAATAAATGAAAATCAAATATTATTATTTCTGACAACAAATTTATTAACAATTTAGTTTCATAATATAATCATACAAAACTTTATTTTATTTACCAAATTTGAAAACGATCTTGTGTCAGTTTGCTATGCTTAAGTGTTTTGGAAATCCTATCGATAGCGTTGATCAGACGAATCGATCGGAAACCCAAATCAACATCAACAACTCAAACAACACAATATATTTAAAACATTTTAAATATTAATTTACAAATACACTTCCTTACTCAACGATACAATAATGGATTTCAAAGCAAGGATAGAGATTCAAATTTTTGATAGACTCAAATCAAAGAGAATTTTGAGTCGAAGATAGATTCAAAACAGAGATAAGATGATTAAATAATTAAAATAAGAAGATGGATAAGTTTGTATAAATCGCGGGCAACCTTAACCGGGTCGACCGTGACTTCCAAAATGAGATCGATGTAGAATTTCAAGGCAAATCTACATTCGATCTCAAGAAATAGAATTCAGGTATAGCAGGAAATAGATAGCATCGTAAACCGAGGATACAGAAATCTCCGGTAAATCAATGCCTATTGTAAAGGAGTTTTCACCCCTTTACAAATCATTCGAAGTTTAGCGAGACTGCCGATTCATTATAAAGATTATTCGAAGTGGAGTTATGGGATACTCCAGAATTAAAAGAAGACGAATTATGAGGGACACGAATGAATTTCGAAACTGAGGAAACGTTCCAAAATTCAAAGGAATCGAGTCAAAAAGAGAGAGATTCAACTCGAATGAAAGTGATTCTGTAAATACATTTACCCTATATGCTAAGTTTTGCCTAGAGCTACCAAAGCTCTGATACCAACTGTAACGTCCCGCTATTTTGGACCATTCGCATCCGCACATGTCGGACTTGAATAATTCAAAATACCGAATTGTTAATTTAAATTTGGAAAAACTGAGATATACAGTAAATAAATAATCACAGAATCACAGACACAGAGTAATAATATGCAGCGGAAATAAAAGAGATAGTAGTTCATGAAGCTACTATATAAATGTATGAGTTACATCAGAGTTAAACCAGATACAACGGAAGAGTAATACGATACATCAGATACAAATCAGAATACATCACTGGAATCATCGAATACTGAAAGCAGAATAGATGGCTGGATCTTCAAGCAAAGCTCCAACTCCAAAGGTGAGTCTCGAATACTGGTACACTCAGTCTGACCCGAGCGTAAAGCAAAACACGAAACGCTCGAGTCAGGATTAACATTCTTATATCAATAAATCCAACTCAAGTGAAATAGCAATTGAAATACAAGTAACTCAAAGGATGTTTGGAATAACCATCCTTTAAGGATCCGTTAAACTATCTACTATGTAGTAGTGTACGATAAGTAAATAATGCCTATTAGTAATCTAAAGTATCAAAATAGTGTTAAGGCGTTACCATTATCCCCCTTAACACATTTTTATATAAGTGTTATAGTCTATACAGCACTGTAAACTCCACCGTAAACTAGTGGGCTATCAGGGAGTACTCCATAGGTATAACATAAAAAAAATCGTAGTGGTCGCGTATATAGGGTTCTGATGCAGCTCAGGACAGAAGTGAAGGTCTAAGTCTCACACGACTTAAGGATTTAAGTCGCATACGACTTAACGAGGAAGTTATAGGTCATCCTCGACCTAAGGAGTCACGAGAGGGGGAGCTACGACTTAACTGGAAACTAGGGGAAGAAGTTATCTCGAGTTTGCGACCTAAGGAAGTGATAGGTCGCGAACGACCTAACTTGGCAGTGCAACATGGAGACAGTTTAAGTCATAAATGACCTAATTTGTTTTTAGGTCGCATACGACCTAACGAACTAAGGCATAGGTCATGGGAATGACCTAACAAATCACCAGGAAAAGAGCTACGACCTAACGGGTTTGAGAATGGCGAGCTAAAGCAAAGAGATAGGTCGCTGGAACGACCTAACATGTTTTTAGGTCGTGTACGACCTAACGAGATAAGAAAGAGGTTGCTGGAACGAGCTAACGGGGTGCTACGACCTAACAAGTCACGACCTATGTTAGGTCGCAAGAAACAGTCATGACCTATGGTAGGTCGCAGGAAACAGGAACGACTTAAGATAGGTCGCTGGGTGATCTGGGAAGATAAGTCGCGGAGTCTTAAGTCGCAAGACTTAGGTCGCGCAGTTCTATGAAGTGCCCTTTTAAGTCGCTGAAGCTTGATGCCGTTGATTCTTTAAGTCGCTGATGGAAGCTGGAGTATTGAAGTTAGGTCGCGTACGACCTAAGTTGAGTCGAGAGAAGTTGTTAGGTCGGCAACGACCTAAGGGATGTATTTTCTGTTTATATTTTCTGCTTGTTAAGTCGTAAGCCGTGTGTACTGGTTGAGTCGTGTGAGTTAAGTCGGAGCTGTTGATAAGTCGTAAGTCGGATCCGACTTAAGAGTTTTTGTAATTTCTTTTGTGTGTTGTAACTTCTATAAATAGGCCGGTGGTGCCATTTGTAATAGTTTAGTTGATTTGAAATAAAACTCTTGTTTTGTTAGCTTTGTGCTTTCGCCAAATTGGTAGTTGAGTGTAATCTCCTATCTCCTCTTTCGGATAATCGAGTGCGCTCGATTCAATGACTGCAGAAGTCGATTCACGAAATCTAGTGCGCTAGATCAACGTGTGAAGAATCGCAGATCTTTGAACCCGGTATCGTGCGCGATCAACGAGTTCGGGATAGCTAGAATTCGGTATCTTCGGATCAACGAATTCGGGAATTTCAGTATCTTCCAATCCATCGATTGCTACTCTCATCGATCGACATTGTTTTTGATTAATCCGCTGCGTCAGTTTTGGTATCGGAGCTTGTTTTAGCCAATCATAGCTAAATCGAGTCTTGGAGCCGATTTGTTTGAAGTTTGAAGTTGTTGTTCATCGTGTTCATCGCAAATTGCAACAAAGGGGGAGTTTTCGATCCATTTCACTTTGGATCTAAGTTTGAATTGTGTTTGAATTTGAAGTGGGCAAGTTAGAGCTTCGGCCGAGCTAAGGGAAGCAAGGAAGGCCGTGTACATCACTTTGAAAGTCAAAGCCGAGAATTGGAGAGTTTGTAAAGTTTCAAATCATGCCGCCGAGAAGAGCTAATCGTCACCAAAACATTGAAGCTATGTATCGAAGAGAAGAAGCTGATGAGATGAAGCAAAGAATCAATGAAAACTTTAGTGAAAAGCTTAACGAAGGAATTGGACGATTAGAGAAGATGATGTTAGAGATGAATCAGAATCGGAGAAGGGTATCACCTGAATCTAACCATTGGGGAAGTAGAGTCTCGCCACATTCCAATCGAGACAGAAGTGTTGATGATGATCAAAGGCGTGGTGGAAGACGCGAAGGGAGTGGAGATGTTGGTGGTCAGGATCGACATCGATATACATCGGATTTTGAAGAGGAATATGATGGTGGTAGTGTTCGAGGACAAGGACGAGGACAAGGAAGAAATCACTCTGAGTATGATCACAAGTGGGAGTCGGGGATGAAGACTGAAATTCCTGAATTCAAAGGTGGTATGCAAGCGGAGGAGTTTTTAGACTGGGTGGCTAATGTTGAAGAGATTTTTGACTTCAAAGAAGTTCCAGAACATCGTAGAGTGAAGTTGGTTGCTACGAGGTTGAGGGGTAGAGCTTTGGCATGGTGGCAGCAAACCAAACTTACACGTGAATGGATGGGAAAGTCAAAAATTGAATCTTGGGAGAAGATGAAGAAATTGATGAAAGCAACGTTCTTACCTTACAATTATCAATCTTTGATGTATCAACGTTTGCAGAATTTGAGGCAGGGCACAAAGAATGTTAATGATTACGCGGATGAATTTTATCAGCTTATTGCGAGGAATGATATTATGGAAACGGAAGAGCAGCTGACATCTAGATTCATTGGGGGATTGCGAATGCAGATTCAGGATATGGTTAACATGTTTGATCCCAGATCTGTAGCGGAAGCACATCAGAAAGCGTTGGCTTGGGAGAAACAGGGATGACGAGGAGGTGGTGTGTTTACAATTCCAATAATCAAGTGAAGGGTATTAGTGGAAGTTCTAATGTTTCAAAGTTGTTGCAAAACCAGTTGTGAATGAGGTTGGGAAGGCGAAAGTCAATAATGGTTTCAAGTGTTATAATTGCCAAGAAATGGGCCACAAAAGTAGCGAATGTCCAAAGCCGAAGAAGAGAGCTATGATAGCAGAGGTTGAGGATGAGGATGAAGAAGCTGAATGTTCCAATTCACCACCTGATGAGGAGGAAGAAGAAGTGTCGGGAGACGAAGGTTATAATCTAATGATGAAGAGGTCCTGTTTAACACCAAAGCAAGAGGAGGATTGTAGTTGGTTAAGGAGCAATAATTTTCAGTCAACATGTACCATTCTGGGGAAGGTTTGCAAATTTGTTATTGATGCTGGAAGCTGTGATAATATAATTTCTTCAGAAGCTGTGAGGAAGTTGGTGTTGAAGACTGAGAAACATCCGAAACCGTACAAGCTAGCTTGGTTAAGGAAATGCGGGGAGGTGAAGGTTGGACGAAGGGCTTGTGTGAAGTTTTCAATTGGAAAGAAATACAAGGATGAAATCTGGTGCGATGTGGTAGATATGGATGTCTGTCATTTGTTGCTGGGGAGACCGTGGCAGTATGATAGGGCGGTGCAACATGATGGGCGAACCAACAGTTACAGTTTCATGTTTGAAGGCACAATGATTACTCTAATTCCAAAGAAGCGACAACAGGAGGAAAACAAGTTGGAGGAGATTGAAGAGCTTAAAAATTTGTTATCTTTGAAGGAATTTGTGAAGGAAGTAGAGGAGGAGCCTGAAGTGTTTTTGTTGATTGGGCGAGAGAGCAGTGAAGAGGTTGAAATTCCAGAAGAAGCGAAGCCAGTTTTGAAAGAATTTGACGATGTATTTCCAGAGGAGTTACCAACAGAGTTGCCACCGTTGAGGGATATACAACATCAGATAGATCTTGTTCCAGGTGCTGTGTTGCCACACAGACCACATTATCGAATGAGTCCAAAGGAACATGAAGAATTGAGGAGGCAAGTGGAAGAATTGCTTGAACAGGGGCGTGTGCAGGAGAGTTTAAGTCCTTGTGCTGTACCAGCTTTATTGGTACCCAAAAAGGATGGAACGTGGAGGATGTGCACAGATAGTAGAGCATTGAATAAGATCACAGTCAGATACAGATTTCCGATGCCGAGGCTTGATGATTTATTGGATAAAATCAGTGGGTCCGTAATATTTTCAAAGATTGACTTGAAGAGCGGTTATCATCAGATTCGCATTAGACCAGGGGACGAATGGAAGATAGCGTTCAAGACGAGGGAAGGATTGTATGAATGGCTGGTAATGCCGTTTGGTCTATCGAATGCACCAAGTACATTCATGAGGGTGATGAACCAAATTTTCAGGCCATACATTGGGAAATTTGTGGTGGTTTACTTCGATGATATTCTAATCTACAGTGCTAGTACAGAAGAGCATGTTCAGCATTTGAAGAAAGTGTTAATTATTCTTCGTGAAGAACAATTCTATGCTGCTACAAAGAAGTGTGTTTTTATGGCGAGGAGTGTTTTATTTCTGGGGTATGTTGTGTCGGAAGAAGGAATACAGGTTGACCAAAGTAAAGTCGAAGCTATCAGAGATTGGCCGCAACCCAAGACGATAACGGAAGTTCGTAGTTTTCACGGGTTGGCTTCATATTATCGAAGGTTTATTCCACACTTTAGTAGTGTGATGGCGCATGTGACTGATTGTATGAAGGGTAAACAGTTTGCATGGACGGAGGAAGCCGGGGTTACTTTTGATCGAATCAAAGGACTCTTGACGTCTGCACCAATTCTAATATTACCAGATTTTCAGCTAGTGTTTGAACTACATACTGATGCATCGAAGGTAGGGATTGGAGGAGTGTTGAGTCAGAGGGGACGTCCGATTGCATACTTTCGCGAGAAGTTATCATGAGCAAAGATGAGATACAGTACATATGATGTGGAATTTTATGCTGTTGTGCAATCTATCAAACACTGGAGACACTATCTATTTCAGAAAGAGTTTGTTCTTTACACCGATCATGAGGCATTGAAGCATTTACAAGGGCAAGACAAGATTTCAGCAAGACATGCATCATGGATTGCATATCTGCAACAGTTTACTTTTGTTGTTAAACACAAGTCAGGAGTAACGAATCGTGTGGCTGATGCATTGAGCAGAAGGAATCATTTGTTGACTACAATGAAAGCTGAAGTGAAAGGGTTTGATGTGTTACCAGAACTATTTGACAAAGATCCTTACTTTGCAAAGTTTGTTGATAAAGTCAAGGAGGGGAAGACGGATGAGTTTTTGATGGTAGATGGTTTTCTGTTCAAAGGAAATCGATTGTGCATACCTGATTGTAGTTTGAGAATGAAGATTGTAAAAGAGCTACATGAAGAAGGACATGTTGGGAGAGACCGTACATTACAGTTGATTTCACAGTCTTACTTTTGGCCATCAATAAGGAAAGAGGTGGAGAGGTTTGTGGAGCGATGTCATATCTGTCAGGTTTCGAAAGGAACTGCAACTAATGCTTGTTTATATATGCCGTTACCTGTACCAACTAAGCCTTGGGTTGATGTGAGTATGGACTTTGTGTTGGGGTTGCCGAGAACACAGCGTGGTAACGATTCCATTTATGTGGTGGTTGACCGATTTTCGAAAATGGTACATTTTATTGCTTGTAAGAAGATGGCGGATGCTGTTCATGTTGCTCAATTGTTTTTCAAAGAGATATATCGACTTCACGGATTGCCAGAATCGATTGTGTTGGATAGGGATACTCGTTTTCTAAGTCATTTTTGGCTAAGTTTGTGGAAGATGGTGGGAACGAAGTTGAACTTTAGCAGCGCTTATCATCCACAAACGGATGGACAGACTGAGGTTGTGAACAGATCATTGGGAAATTTGTTACGATGTCTTGTGCAAGACAATCTGAAGAGTTGGGATGTGAAGTTATGTCAAGCAGAGTTTGCTCATAATCATGCTGTGAACCGTAGTACGGGTTTCAGTCCATTTCAGATAGTATATTCAAGCTTACCGAAGGGACCGTTGGATTTAACGGTCATACCACAACCAAAGAAGACAGTCAAGCGAGCTGCTGATTTTGTTGAAGGATTGTCAGAATGTCATAGAATCGTTCAAGAACGATTGGAAAAGGCAAATGAGAAATACAAACAATCTGCAGATCTGAAGCGAAGGAGTGTTGAATTTAATGAAGGAGATATGGTATATGCTGTGTTGACAAGAGATCGTTTTCCAATGGGCACTTATAACAAGTTGAAAGCCAGGAAAATTGGGCCTGTAGAAGTCGTGAAACGAATTAATGAAAATGCTTATAAGTTGAAGCTGCTAGAGAATGTGTATACCTCTGATGTGTTCAATGTTAAGCATCTCGTACCATATCATGGGGATGAACGAGCTAATGTGGAAGAATTTACAAATTCGAGGTCGAATTTTTCTCAACCTGGGAAGGATGATGCAGCTCAGGACAGAAGTGAAGGTCTAAGTCTCACATTACTTAAGGATTTAAGTCGCATACGACTTAACAAGGAAGTTATAGGTCGTCCTCGACCTAAGGAGTCACGAAAAGGGGAGCTGCGACTTAACTGGAAACCAGGGGAAGAAGTTATCTCGAGTTTGCGACCTAAGGAAGTGATAGGTCGCGAACGACCTAACTTGGCAGTGCAACATGGAGACAGTTTAAGTCGCAAACGACCTAATTTGTTTTTAGGTCGCATACGACCTAACGAATTAAGGCATGGGTCGTGGGAACGACCTAACAAATCACCAGGAAAAGAGCTACGACCTAACGGGTTTGAGAATGGTGAGCTAAAGCAAAGAGATAGGTCGCTGGAACGACCTAACATGTTTTTAGGTCGTGTACGACCTAACGAGATAAGAAAGAGGTTGCTGGAACGAGCTAACGGGGTGCTACGACCTAACAAGTCACGACCTATGTTAGGTCGCAAGAAATAGTCACGACCTATGATAGGTCGCAGGAAACAGGAACGACTTAAGATAGGTCGCTGGGTGATCTGGGAAGATAAGTCGCGGAGTTTTAAGTCGCAAGACTTAGGTCACGCAGTTCTATGAAGTGCCCTTTTAAGTCGCTGAAGCTTGATGCCGTTGATTCTTTAAGTCGCTGATGGAAGCTGGAGCATTGAAGTTAGGTCGCGTACGACCTAAGTTGAGTCGAGAGAAGTTGTTAGGTCGGCAACGACCTAAGGGATGTATTTTCTGTTTATATTTTCTGCTTGTTAAGTCGTAATCCGTGTGTACTGGTTGAGTCGTGTAAGTTAAGTCGGAGCTGTTGATAAGTCGTAAGTCGGAACCGACTTAAGAGTTGTTGTAATTTCTGTTGTGTGTTGTAACTTCTATAAATAGGCCGGTGGTGCCATTTGTAATAGTTTAGTTGATTTGAAATAAAACTCTTGTTTTGTTAGCTTTGTGCTTTCGCCAAATTGGTAGTTGAGTGTAATCTCCTATCTCCTCTTTCGGATAATCGAGTGCGCTCGATTCAACGACTGCAGAAGCCGATTCACGGAATCTAGTGCGCTAGATCAACGTGTGAAGAATCGCAAATCATTGAACCCGGTATTGTAACGACCCTGAATTTTTGACATTTTAAAAATGAATATTTAATTGAGTTTAAATATTCAAATGATAATTTAATTTGAAATTCAAATATCAGAATGAATTTGGCGATTAAATTAGTGAATTTAATTATTGAAACTGGATAAAAATTTATATCTTCAGTTTTAGAACCGATTAAAAATAATCTGAAGGCTTAGAAAAATTTATATTGATAACACTGAAGATAATGGAAGCTTCAGAATTGAAATTGAAACTGCTTTGTTCAGTTTTGAATTTATATCGTTTAGTCGACATTTAAAAATAGCATTCCGGGGCACAGTCTCGGGATTCAACGAAACCAGTTCCATTGGATCCGTAATATTGTATTATTATCGGATTTCAATTTTCGTAATGTTTGGAGTGATCGTGTGATCGTACGATAAGCAAACGCGCTGAAATTAAATCGAAAATTTAATTTAATAACTGGTCCAAAAAGCTATCTTCTCCATACGATCGAATTTGGACTCGAAACCTTTTCCATTGCGTTTGGAATGGGCGTATAACATTACGAATGTCTGGCGGCACGCCTCGATAGGATATCAAAATTTTAAGTTGCATTTTCGAGATAATTTGAATTTAAAGATTTAAATTAAATAATATATTTATATACTTAGTCAACCCAGCAGAGATTCTTTCCCCCAGCCTGTTTTCTTTCTCCATCGTAACTTTTTCTCCTCAGCTTTTTCAGAAGCACTGCAGCCTCTTTTCATTTAAAGGAAAACAAACGAAGTACTTTCGTTCAAAATCAAATCTACAATGGCCGAAGAAAATGTCTTCCCTTCCACCTCTCTTCGTTCAAAACGAAACCGAGAAAAAGAAAAAAATAAACGAGATCCCCCTTCGTTCTAAAAATTCAAAACCAATGGCCGTCTTCGTTCCTTTCTTACCAATTTGAATCTCGCGATCGTTTTTTCATCACGACAATGGGGATGCTCGCGACTAGGGTTTAGCAGATGGGGCACGAATCTGGGCAAGTACGTAGGGCACGGCGGCGACATCTCAGTTCAACGTCGTCGCGCTCGATCAAGGGAGAGGGTTTGGTGAAGTCTCGTGCGCGGCAGCGTGCGCCGGTGGCGAGTGCTCGCGTGGTGGAAATGGTCGCAGTCATGGAGCGCGTTGCGGCTATGCTACAGTTTGGAGCTCGACGAAGATTTGGGTCCTGGAAGCTACTCGATTCAACGGCACCATGGTCGAAGTCAAGTTCGAGGCAGCAACATCACGAGATCTAGGGTTCGACGTTGACAAGTTGTCGTGCACTCGCGTGGGGTGTCGCCTGGGTGTGGGCTCGAGTTCGAGCCTGGGTTTCGTCCAGTAAGGTATAAATCATTTCTATTTTCAATTTAAATTTAACCCACACATATATATATATATATCAGTTAGGAAATAGAGAACATTTTATAGTAAAGTAAATATTCATTTTGTTATTTACTATAGAGGAGAAAAAGAAATATATACCAGTAAGTTTTATATAACAAGTTGATTTTTGTATATAAAAATGTATATCTACAGTAAAGAAATTACTGTTGTCATTACAGAAAAAGAAAACAAATTTTTACACATGCATATTTTTAATATATATACACATAGGATTTTGGAAAATAAGAGTTATATAAAAAAAAAATTAGTTTTTTTTTAATCTATATAGATTTTTAAAGGTATATTTGTAGTTCAAATATATATATATATATATATACAGATGGAAATATATATAAAAAGTTAAAACAGGAATAAACAATATATACATAGAGATAAAAATGTTGGGTATGGAAATTTTAATGTTAAGTGGTTATATAAAATCAAAATCAGTATAGTTTATTTATTCTTATGAGTACTTAAAAATAATTTATTTATAAGGAAGAATAGTTTAAAATTAAAACTATTAGTTGAATTAAGATTATAAAATGCAATTGAACTGTTCGATTATTCCGAACATTAATAAATTGTATAACTGTTTGTACAAGGTCCATAAAATCGGGAATCAAGCCGAGAACGAAAAATGGATTGCAAATTAAAGCTAAGGTGAGATCTTCTCACTCAAATTTGAAAAGTGGAAATTTTCAGTTATTGAATTGATTGACTGTTTGGATGTGTATTAGATATGGTAGGATATATCTATATATATATATATAGCAATATATACATATTGGCATATGTATATATTGGATTGATTGATTTCCCGCCTCGTATAGCGGATGAGACCCTATTGCGCCGTTAGTAAGAGGATATTTTATAAAACCCATATACCGCGATATTCCACCTCGAAGTGGAATTGGTATTGTGCTAACATATGTGGATGCAGGGAAACAGGTTGGAGGGATCCAACAGGATTCCTCAAAACATTTGAATTGATTTCATATGTTGTTTAATTGATTATTTATAATCTGTGTATGATTATATCTGTGATTGAATTTGTTGAGAGCTATAATTTAGCCGAATGTGTTTTTGGTATCGTTGGATACCAGAAATAAATGAAATTGGATTTCTGAAATTAAAATTGAATTTTAGATGGTTTGGAAAAATAAAAGAATTTATTTAAAAGGAGATAAATTTGTTTGAAATCAAATTGATAATTGATTGGGTATTTGAAATAAATAATTTGTGAAATCGATATAAAAATCTATTTGGTGTTTGGACAAAAAAAAAATTGATTTTTGTGTTGGAAAATAAATTTGGGAATCGATTTGTGAAAACGATTTAGTCTTTGGGATTAAAGTTAAAATCAATTTGAAATGTGATTCGGTGTTGAAGTAAATTCAGAAATCAATTTGAAATTCGATTTGGGATTTGAAATAAAATGGAGAAATCAATTTTTAAAGTTGATTCGGGGTTGAAAATGAATATTTGGAAAACGATTTGAAAATCGTGTAAAAGTGGATTTTTAGGAATGTAAATTCCGAATAGAAGTTGTAAAGGAAAGGGAAATTTGTTTTAAAAATAAATATTGATTTATTTTTAAAAGTGTGGAAAATATGGTTTGAAATCGGATTTTCAAAGTGATGAAGTGTGGAAATAAATTTACAAACTTGAAATGTAAATTTGAAATAAATCGATAAGGATTTATCTAATTGGTTTAAATGGACCATAATATGATTTGAAATTAATTTTCAAACGTGAAGTATGAAATATGATTTGAAATTGATTTTCAAACGTGAAGTGTGAAAATATGATTTGAAATTAATTTTCAAACGTGAAGTATGAAATGTGATTTGAATTGAATTTTCAAATGTGAAGTGTGAAATACGATTTGAAATGGATTTTCAAATGTGAAGTGTGGAAATATGTATATCTTGTGAAAAGATTTGAAATTTAATAATTTGGGAAAAATTATTTGAATTGGATGTTTGTTATGAATGTTATTGATAGTTAAAGAACCAACTATCAATATTTGCCTTTGAAATGACACTTGATTTGTTTTTAAAACAAACGCTCATTATTCGGTTAAGCCGGGAGAGGACCTTTGTGTCATATAACCCATTCCGAATAGTGATACGTCGCGAATGGATAGCATTTGAAGACCGGTGTGAAGACCGGATATTTGTGAAAATGAAAGGACAACCTGTCGAATGTCTCTGCACCGAGTTGCTCCGGTATAGAGATTTATATCACTCTTTTTGTGATGGGAAGTCCGGACGTGATTAGTGAATATCCGGATTGCAAGGGCTTCTTTGGAAGTGCCTTCGGTTCCGTTCGATCCCGGAACGGACTTGTATGGATGTGTGTCTGACGTTACACTTTGAGATGTAAAGCTGGTTTCTATCAAATACATTTCTGTTGGTGGCGGAGAATTTATTCTCTTAGCTTAACACCCTTCTCTGAGACGTACGAGCTCAGAGGTTATGTAGTTGATGGTTACTAGTGATACATTCCCAATTTGGTAATGTGGCACACGAAGTGCTGATGATCATTTGTGGATCAAAGCGTGGCTTTGTGAAAAAGCGTGGCTTTGTGAAAAAGCGTGGCTTTGTAAAAAAGCGTAGCTTTGTGGACGAGACTTCGTCGAGCCTCACAACCCGGTAATGGTCGAAACAGGAATGTGCGGCAAAGGTTTGTAGGGGTAGCGCCCCTAGGGTATGCCATTTCCTTCTGGATAAAAGGTGATATCATGGTATGGAGCCCAGATATTTTACCTATGTGGATTATATTTTGCGGCTGTTGCTTTTCGATTGAGGATCCTCGGATAAAGGTCGGTAACGACCGGGGGATGGCATAGCTCGTGTGTTAGTTACCTAGTTACAGCTCGGTTAGAGCGTGAGGTAGCGTCGGCCTTTTGTTTGTAGAGATCCGGTTAGGATCCGGGGCATCTTTCCAGAGGCGTTCTATTTCGGTGTAAGGAAGTTCCTTAGCCTGATCATTTGTTGGAAATCCAAAGAAACAATACGAACCCCGTACGGTTTTTAATTGTATTACCTGCTATGGAATGTGGCGGTAACCTGCTATTGAACGTAGTAGCTATAGTAGGCATACAACAATTGTTGTATGTTGGCTAAGATTGATATTATACTTTCGAAATGTTTTCCACACTAGACATTAATAATAATATCAATTGATTTTGCGTAGTAAGCATTTTTGACTATCATAAGGAGAAATCTCCTCCAATTCTGCGTTTGCATTGTGTGTGTGGTGGGAGGCCTTATGGTAGTTTCATTTTCCAAAAGCATTGCGAAATTGTTTTATTTTCTTTGCGAAAATAACTGTTTTACGATCTCACACCAGTCACCATGACTGACCTGGAGTTTATTGTTCCCTTTCTAAACTCTGGGTGCCCATAATTTTCCACACGGGCAGCCTAGAGTTATTTTATCAGGATATTCTGGATATTCTGGAGCTTTGGAGATGAGCTGGATGGCGAAGCGTACTACCGTACTTGTTATTTATTCCGCTGTGTATTCTGTATGAGGACAAGTTTATATAACTGTCCATTGTTGTAAACTCTGATGATTGATGTATGTATAAACTGATATAGTCTTTTGTTTTAAAGATTATTGATTTATCTATTATATATTGTTCCGCTGCGATATGTGAGATTCTGATATTGTTCCTGTTCTGTGTTTTCTGTGTTATTCTTCTCTCTTTTTCTTCTATCTTTTCTTCTACCTCTTCTTTTAACACTAAAGTTTCGCGTTTCCGCCATTCGATTATTCGACAATTTGGTACAGTGGACGTATCGGTGTCGAGTTTTCGGAAGACGGATTTGCGGGTCTTTACAAGTGGTATCAGAGCATACAGTTAAGCGACAACCCTGCTCTGTTGGGTGTTACTCATTAGAGATAGAGTCAGTAGTACTCTAGAATGAGTTGAGTGTAATAATATATATGAGCGCGTATTTGTTAGTGAATACAAAATTTGTTTTGTATTGTGTTGACTTATCGGTTGATTGTTTATAGATTCTGGTCGATGCAGGGTGACCAACTGTAATCGATAGGGGTTTCTAAACTCTTAAACAAGATAAACCGACACAGTATTGTTTTAAAATAGGGTAAATGAAATAATTTTGCCCAAAACTATTTTTGTATAGAAAAGAAATGATTTTCTATGAATTATAGTAGTATATGGATGCTTGGTTGTTAGAAAAAGATAATATTGAAGTATTATCATTGATATATGGAATTGAATAAGAAATTCAAATAATAACCAAAGATTTGAAGATAAATTCATTTAACAAATGAAATTTATAAGTATGAATTGAAAGGTAAGGAAATAAATCCATATACAAATGAGATTTGGAAATGTGAATTGTAAAGGTAATTTACAAATTGAAATACAATTTCAGAAAGAATATTTGAAATAAATTCATTAATGGAATGTAAATAAGTTTGATAACTTATAAAATATTTGAAATCTAATTGGAATGAGATTCAAATTGAAAATGAATGAATTTGTGAATGAATAAATAAATTTGCAACTGCAAGTGCAAGAAAATGAAATTGAATGTTAAAATTCATTTTGAATTTGTAAGTGAATAGAACTGGAATTGAATTTGATTTGTGGAAAACGAAGTGATGTATTAAACTAAAATTAGTAAGTGAAGCTAATTGAAGATTGACCAAATGAATAAGGTTCGAAACGAATTGAATTCAATAATTATAAATGAAATATTGATTGGATTTATATGGAATTGGTGATCCAGTTTAAATATAAGTGGTAATTGAAAATTAATATCAAAAGTATGGAAAATACTTGTATTGAACTTAAGAAATAAGTGTGAAATTCTTAAGTAAATTTGATATTGAAAATATTCTAAGTTGGTGAATGTGAATATGAAATGCCAATTAAAATTGAATGGAATCAATTGGAAATGAAGTACTATACACATATGATATATGTTTTCCAAACTAAGGATATGAAAAAGTACCTTCCATTGAAGTTTTTTGAAGGTGTTGGAACTCAGTATGAGTATCCGTTTGATCGTGATGGGATCATATTGATTGATCACGACGTATGCTAGCGAAATTCGAGGGGCGAGATGTCTATGGTTACAAGCGATTCCACTGAGATAGTGGCGCAGCCGCCGTGTGAACTACGATCTATGGCAACAACCATGGCGAAATTTAAGAGATGAGAAATCTACAGATTACGAGCGATTCTACTGGGATAGTAGCAAAACCGCCGAGTAATTGTGATCCATGGGGGAACGTGCTTTCCCTATCCATTTTTAAAAGGACTTTTAAGTGATTTCAAATGGGAATTGAGATAAAAGTGAATAAAACTCAATATTTGAAATTAGAAGATGAATCAAATTCAAGTAAAATTCAAAATGAAAATCTAGATGAAAATTGGAAGATAAAATGAATTCAAATTGAATTGAAATTGTCAATTGAATTCAAATGAAGTTGAAATGCAAAGTTGAATGGAAATGAATATATAACTTTGTTAATGAAGTGAAAATGAATATAAAAAGTATGTAATACTTATATTGCACTTAAGAAATGAATGAATGAAATTCTTAAGTAAATTGGTATTGGGAATCCAATAAGTGAATTTGGACATTATTGTTCAGTAAATTATACAGGGATTGTAAAGGCGATAGGAAAATGGAATTGGATTAAATTTTGAAGATAATTTGAATTTGCTTGACCAAAAGGTACGTATTTGAATTTCAATATGAAATTTGATGAGTTTCTGATTTTGCCACTTGGCATTTTGTTTTCTTTTGAGATTGAGAGTCCGTAGGGACATTTTGTAGTCGTACCGTATTAGCCGCGCAAAGGAGACGCTGGCGAAATTTTTCGAAAATTTCGGGTGTTAGAAAATTTTTGAGAAATTTTGGATAATTTAAAATTTGAATTTAAATCTAAATTTGAATAAAGAAGTAAACAATGTTGTTTGAAACTTATTGAAGAGTTTGGAAAGTTAGTTGAAGCAATAGTGGGTTGTTAATAAAAAGATTTAGGTTAGTAAGTTAATAAAACTATTTGAATTGTGAAAAATAGTAGACGAGTTAAGGACCATTTTTTCCTAACTTGTAATTTCGGGACGAAATTCTTTTAAGGGGGGAAGATTGTAACGACCCTGAATTTTTGACATTTTAAAAATGAATATTTAATTGAGTTTAAATATTCGAATGATAATTTAATTTGAAATTCAAATATCAGAATGAATTTGGCGATTAAATTAGTGAATTTAATTATTGAAACTGGATAAAAATTTATATCTTCAGTTTTAGAACTGATTAAAAATAATCTGAAGGCTTAGAAAAATTTATATTGATAACACTGAAGATAATGGAAGCTTCAGAATTGAAATTGAAACTGCTTTATTCAGTTTTGAATTTATATCGTTTAGTCGACATTTAAAAATAGCATTCCGGGGCACAGTCTTGGGATTCAACGAAACCAGTTCCATTGGATCCGTAATATTGTATTATTATCGGATTTCAATTTTCGTAATGTTTGGAGTGATCGTGTGATCGTACGATAAGCAAACGCGCTGAAATTAAATCGAAAATTTAATTTAATAACTGGTCCAAAAAGCTATCTTCTCCATACGATCGAATTTGGACTCGAAACCTTTTCCATTGCGTTTGGAATGGGCGTATAACATTACGAATGTCTGGCGGCACGCCTCGATAGGATATCAAAATTTTAAGTTGCATTTTCGAGATAATTTGAATTTAAAGATTTAAATTAAATAATATATTTATATACTTAGTCAACCCAGCAGAGATTCTTTCCCCCAGCCTGTTTTCTTTCTCCATCGTAACTTTTTCTCCTCAGCTTTTTCAGAAGCACTGCAGCCTCTTTTCATTTAAAGGAAAACAAACGAAGTACTTTCGTTCAAAATCAAATCTACAATGGCCGAAGAAAATGTCTTCCCTTCCACCTCTCTTCGTTCAAAACGAAATCGAGAAAAAGAAAAAAATAAACGAGATCCCCCTTCGTTCTAAAAATTCAAAACCAATGGCCGTCTTCGTTCCTTTCTTACCAATTTGAATCTCGCGATCGTTTTTTCATCACGACAATGGGGATGCTCGCGACTAGGGTTTAGCAGATGGGGTACGAATCTGGGCAAGTACGTAGGGCACGGCGGCGACATCTCAGTTCAACGTCGTCGCGCTCGATCAAGGGAGAGGGTTTGGTGAAGTCTCGGGCGCGGCAGCGTGCGCCGGTGGCGAGTGCTCGCGTGGTGGAAATGGTCGCAGTCATGGAGCGCGTTGCGGCTATGCTACAGTTTGGAGCTCGACGAAGATTTGGGTCCTGGAAGCTACTCGATTCAACGGCGCCGTGGTCGAAGTCAAGTTCGAGGCAGCAACATCACGAGATCTAGGGTTCGACGTTGACAAGTTGTCGTGCACTCGCGTGGGGTGTCGCCTGGGTGTGGGCTCGAGTTCGAGCCTGGGTTTCGTCCATTAAGGTATAAATCATTTCTATTTTCAATTTAAATTTAACCCACACATATATATATATATATCAGTTAGGAAATAGAGAACATTTTATAGTAAAGTAAATATTCATTTTGTTATTTACTATAGAGGAGAAAAAGAAATATATACCAGTAAGTTTTATATAACAAGTTGATTTTTGTATATAAAAATGTATATCTACAGTAAAGAAATTACTGTTGTCATTACAGAAAAAGAAAACAAATTTTTACACATGCATATTTTTAATATATATACACATAGGATTTTGGAAAATAAGAGTTATATAAAAAAAAATTAGTTTTTTTTAATCTATATAGATTTTTAAAGGTATATTTGTAGTTCAAATATATATATATATATATATACAGATGGAAATATATATAAAAAGTTAAAACAGGAATAAACAATATATACATAGAGATAAAAATGTTGGGTATGGAAATTTTAATGTTAAGTGGTTATATAAAATCAAAATCAGTATAGTTTATTTATTCTTATGAGTACTTAAAAATAATTTATTTATAAGGAAGAATAGTTTAAAATTAAAACTATTAGTTGAATTAAGATTATAAAATGCAATTGAACAGTTCGATTATTCCGAACATTAATAAATTGTATAATTGTTTGTACAAGGTCCATAAAATCGGGAATTAAGCCGAGAACGAAAAATGGATTGCAAATTAAAGCTAAGGTGAGATCTTCTCACTCAAATTTGAAAAGTGGAAATTTTCAGTTATTGAATTGATTGACTGTTTGGATGTGTATTAGATATGGTAGGATATATCTATATATATAGCAATATATACATATTGGCATATGTATATATTGGATTGATTGATTTCCCGCCTCGTATAGCGGATGAGACCCTATTGCGCCGTTAGTAAGCGGATATTTTATAAAACCCATATACCGCGATATTCCACCTCGAAGTGGAATTGGTATTGTGCTAACATCTGTGGATGCAGGGAAACAGGTTGGAGGGATCCAACAGGATTCCTCAAAACATTTGAATTGATTTCATATGTTGTTTAATTGATTATTTATAATCTGTGTATGATTATATCTGTGATTGAATTTGTTGAGAGCTATAATTTAGCCGAATGTGTTTTTGGTATCGTTGGATACCAGAAATAAATGAAATTGGATTTCTGAAATTAAAATTGAATTTTAGATGGTTTGGAAAAATAAAAGAATTTATTTAAAAGGAGATAAATTTGTTTGAAATCAAATTGATAATTGATTGGGTATTTGAAATAAATAATTTGTGAAATCGATATAAAAATCTATTTGGTGTTTGGACAAAAAAAAATTGATTTTTGTGTTGGAAAATAAATTTGGGAATCGATTTGTGAAAACGATTTAGTCTTTGGGATTAAAGTTAAAATCAATTTGAAATGTGATTCGGTGTTGAAGTAAATTCAGAAATCAATTTGAAATTCGATTTGGGATTTGAAATAAAATGGAGAAATCAATTTTTAAAGTTGATTCGGGGTTGAAAATGAATATTTGGAAAACGATTTGAAAATCGTGTAAAAGTGGATTTTTAGGAATGTAAATTCCGAATAGAAGTTGTAAAGGAAAGGGAAATTTGTTTTAAAAATAAATATTGATTTATTTTTAAAAGTGTGGAAAATATGGTTTGAAATCGGATTTTCAAAGTGATGAAGTGTGGAAATAAATTTACAAACTTGAAATGTAAATTTGAAATAAATCGATAAGGATTTATCTAATTGGTTTAAATGGACCATAATATGATTTGAAATTAATTTTCAAACGTGAAGTATGAAATATGATTTGAAATTGATTTTCAAACGTGAAGTGTGAAAATATGATTTGAAATTAATTTTCAAACGTGAAGTATGAAATGTGATTTGAAATTGAATTTTCAAATGTGAAGTGTGAAATACGATTTGAAATGGATTTTCAAATGTGAAGTGTGGAAATATGTATATCTTGTGAAAAGATTTGAAATTTAATAATTTGGGAAAAATTATTTGAATTGGATGTTTGTTATGAATGTTATTGATAGTTAAAGAACCAACTATCAATATTTGCCTTTGAAATGACACTTGATTTGTTTTTAAAACAAACGCTCATTATTCGGTTAAGCCGGGAGAGGACCTTTGTGTCATATAACCCATTCCGAATAGTGATACATCGCGAATGGATAGCATTTGAAGACCGGTGTGAAGATCGGATATTTGTGAAAATGAAAGGACAACCTGTCGAATGTCTCTGCACCGAGTTGCTCCGGTATAGAGATTTATATCACTCTTTTTGTGATGGGAAGTCCGGACGTGATTAGTGAATATCCGGATTGCAAGGGCTTCTTTGGAAGTGCCTTCGGTTCCGTTCGATCCCGGAACGGACTTGTATGGATGTGTGTCTGACGTTACACTTTGAGATGTAAAGCTGGTTTCTATCAAATACATTTCTGTTGGTGGCGGAGAATTTATTCTCTTAGCTTAACACCCTTCTCTGAGACGTACGAGCTCAGAGGTTATGTAGTTGATGGTTACTAGTGATACATTCCCAATTTGGTAATGTGGCACACGAAGTGCTGATGATCATTTGTGGATCAAAGCGTGGCTTTGTGAAAAAGCGTGGCTTTGTGAAAAAGCGTGGCTTTGTGAAAAAGCGTAGCTTTGTGGACGAGACTTCGTCGAGCCTCAAAACCCGGTAATGGTCGAAACAGGAATGTGCGGCAAAGGTTTGTAGGGGTAGCGCCCCTAGGGTATGCCATTTCCTTCTGGATAAAAGGTGATATCATGGTATGGAGCCCAGATATTTTACCTATGTGGATTATATTTTGCGGCTGTTGCTTTTCGATTGAGGATCCTCGGATAAAGGTCGGTAACGACCGGGGGATGGCATAGCTCGTGTGTTAGTTACCTAGTTACAGCTCGGTTAGAGCGTGAGGTAGCGTCGGCCTTTTGTTTGTAGAGATCCGGTTAGGATCCGGGGCATCTTTCCAGAGGCGTTCTATTTCGGTGTAAGGAAGTTCCTTAGCCTGATCATTTGTTGGAAATCCAAAGAAACAATACGAACCCCGTACGGTTTTTAATTGTATTACCTGCTATGGAATGTGGCGGTAACCTGCTATTGAACGTAGTAGCTATAGTAGGCATACAACAATTGTTGTATGTTGGCTAAGATTGATATTATACTTTCGAAATGTTTTCCACACTAGACATTAATAATAATATCAATTGATTTTGCGTAGTAAGCATTTTTGACTATCATAAGGAGAAATCTCCTCCAATTCTGCGTTTGCATTGTGTGTGTGGTGGGAGGCCTTATGGTAGTTTCATTTTCCAAAAGCATTGCGAAATTGTTTTATTTTCTTTGCGAAAATAACTGTTTTACGATCTCACACCAGTCACCATGACTGACCTGGAGTTTATTGTTCCCTTTCTAAACTCTGGGTGCCCATAATTTTCCACACGGGCAGCCTAGAGTTATTTTATCAGGATATTCTGGATATTCTGGAGCTTTGGAGATGAGCTGGATGGCGAAGCGTACTACCGTACTTGTTATTTATTCCGCTGTGTATTCTGTATGAGGACAAGTTTATATAACTGTCCATTGTTGTAAACTCTGATGATTGATGTATGTATAAACTGATATAGTCTTTTGTTTTAAAGATTATTGATTTATCTATTATATATTGTTCCGCTGCGATATGTGAGATTCTGATATTGTTCCTGTTCTGTGTTTTCTGTGTTATTCTTCTCTCTTTTTCTTCTATCTTTTCTTCTACCTCTTCTTTTAACCCTAAAGTTTCGCGTTTCCGCCATTCGATTATTCGACAATTTGGTACAGTGGACGTATCGGTGTCGAGTTTTCGGAAGACGGATTTGCGGGTCTTTACAGGTATCGTGCGCGATCAACGAATTTGGGATAGCTAGAATTCGGTATCTTCGGATCAACGAATTCGGGCATTTCAGTATCTTCCAATCCATCGATGGCTACTCTCATCGATCGACATGGTTTTTGATTAATCCGCTGCGTCAGGTTCCAAGTATGACAAGGCACATGAGGCAATACCCAAGGTAGTGAAACTACCGTTTGCCTGATCCGGACTGGTGAGAACGCATCGCCGCAGCGACCGCAACACCACGAAACAACACTCCCAAAATCAAGGGTGCACCAATCGACAACAAGTAATGAGTAGTTTTCGAAGAAGTGTGTTCGCTCGAGGTAGCTAACCCCCATTTGGCCCGGCCTGGCTCCTGTTTTAGTCATTTCCAATTTGACACAAGTGTCAAGGCTATCCATTATCGTTCTCTTTCTTCAGTCATCATGTACATCATTCCAACCACTTCATTTTGGATCACACTCCGCGTATAGTTATTAAAGTGGTTTTTGGTTTAGACAGTGAGTATGTCCCTAATCGATTCCGGTCTCTTTAATAACTTTCGTAATTATTACACCGATTGGTCGCTTAATATATTTCAAAACCAAATCAATTTCAATTTCAATTAGAATTTATAAATCAACATTTCATTTCTCTTTCTAAATCAATTTCCACAATTTACGTTTCAAAACTTCCAAATTATCATTTCAAAATCTTATAATACAATTTCAAATTTTATTTAAACAATTCAAATATTGATTCAAGTTCATATACAGTTTCATTCCGAAATCATTTAAATTAATTTAATTTAACATTTAAATCAATTTAAATTCATTGACCGATTGCATTAAATATTCATTAAGTAAATTTGTCATTCAAACAATTTCTATTAAATTTCCAATTCATTAAATCAATTACTTAAGTTCAACTTTATTATATCAAAACTTCAAATTTAATTAAATTAGCTTCGACAAAACAACCCTTTAAATTACAAGTCTTACATTAATTTCAAAAAATCACACTTGCATTTCTTGATAAAGAAATTCAATTTCACATATTCATTTACTTAGTTAAAGTTTCAAAGCTCAATTAAATAAGAACTAAATTTCACTAATTAAAAGTTCAATTTTAATTATCAAAGGATTCAATTTAATTTAATTATTAAATAATTCAATCTCATTAAATTATTAAATAATTTCAAAACTTAATTCAATCATTTCTTAAATTAAACAACATTCTTTCATCAATTTCTTTATAAATATTTCATTTCAGATTATTAAATATTCACATTTAAATTTCATTAAAATTCAATTTCCAACTTCGTTTCAAAACCATATTATTTATTCAAATAAAATCTTCATTTTATTTTTAAATCAAATTATTGACCAATCGGGTTTTTATTTAATTCTCTATCCTAGGTCAAAGTTCAATTTGGGTATTTATCATTTCAACCCGATTCCAATTCAATTCAAAATCAAAGCATAGCAAAGGGAACTTGCAGTGTGATAACTGGGATGGTGTCAAAGTAAATAAACAAGCAATAACAACAATCCAATAACAATCCAATAATCAATTCGAATAATCCCGAAATAATCGTATTAATTCACATTGTTGTTTGTGCAAATTAATATAATTATTTCTAGAATCTACACTATCATTTCATGTAGATTAAAGATTATTACACTAATATTAATACGGTTCTTCACTTGTCATTCGATTTCAATTTAAAACTACAACAATTAATCCAATATACGTTCAACGGTTCAAAGTGTAATTATCACTATTCTACATGTCAATTAATTTAACAATTAAAAGCGGTCATATTCAACTAATCAAATTCAACATATATGTCGATTCAAATTTTAAATTATCCTACGTCAAATTTATTTGCATAATATTTATCACTTTATACATTACAATTTAACATCCAATATAAACAACAAACAATCAATCAATTATCAATCAAGCGGGATTATCATTTCATAAATAACAGATAAGGGTGTCAGATGTCACAGGTGAACTGATACAGGTAATAACATATATAACAGTGTAAATAACTAACAGCAGCATATTTCAATTGTCGTTTCAATTGAAATCAAATTTAATAAATAAAAGAACATTAATCGTGAGTGATTTCTCACCTTTCGTGGCTAGGGAATAGAAGATGACACAGGTCCGCACACTGATATGATCTAGAAATCGAGTTACGAATCCAAGCAAAGCAAAGTAGAATTGGCACGAGTTCGACAACAAAGCTGGTAAAAGAAATTTGACGGAATCAAATCGGAACTGGATCGATGAGGATAAATGATGTAGGCGAACTTATTTATATATACCATATTCTACATTCAAACACAATTTAAAATATTTTATTTAATTTTTCAAACGTCATTGTTTAAATTAAAACTGTATAAAATAAATTTTCATATTGTATCCATTTAAAATAGATATGCAATAAAGTTCATAGTTTACAAAAGTTTTTTCAAACAATATTAAACAAAATATCTATATATAAGTTTTATATAAAAATTTACGTATTATAACAATATCAAGTTTCTAAACATATGGACCAGCTGACGTATAAATAACATTATAATTTACATACCCTGTTTCTAACCAACGCCCTATTGGCTAACTGACGCACAAATAACTAACTGACGCACCATTACCCAGATTATAAAACACAATGCGACTTATAGAAATCTATAAAATATACAATAGCTTTGAAAGCAATATTTTAAAACAGATCGGAGCGATGGCGGTGTGAAGTATGCAGGTCACATAAACAAATAAACCATGCCACAATTACCCTTATGTATAAAACACGTACACATGTACTAATATTATATGCGAAATATAAATGTTTCAAGCTCTAAAGAAACGAGACAAAGACCAAAATATAATATATACATATACTTCATATTCCTTTCAAAGTTTGCCCAGATCAAGATAAAACACAACCCATACTTTATAAAATATGCAATATATATATTACTGTATAAACCTTTACAACTTTGTAAACTTTATAACAAACATGTAACTTTCTTTTCTTTCTTTTTTTCTTTTTTTAAATATAACAGATTCTAACTCATAGACTTTGCATAAAACCAAATTTTACAGTAAAAATATTGATGTTTATATGAAGAGGATCAAACACAATCTGTATACTATAAATTATACCCATGCAAACAAATATATAATCAAACTATATATATGTAAACAAATACATGTATTAACCTATAAAGCTCTGCAAATAATATATTCAATAAAACAAACATACTTTACCTTATTATATATATATATACATAGAGGGCTTATGAAACATGACAGCAAGGTGGGTATTGGCTTCGGCTAAAGAGGATAATCGGGCGGAGCAATGTTGGTCAGCGTGTTTGAAACTCCGGTGATGATGGCTTCGGCCAGTATAGACGAGATGAAGGGTGGAAGTCGCTAGCTGGTGGTGAGCAAGATCTGGTGGGCTTGTAGTTGATGATGGTGGAAAGTATGGCTTCGAACGGTGGTGGAAAGTGGTTGCGGCTTGCGTGGAGGTGGGAACAACTGCTTATGGTTGATGGGCTCGGCGTATGGAAGGGTCGGCTGGAAAGCTAGGCGCGTGGGTTGGAGGGTGCTTGCATGGGCGGAGGCTGCACGGCAATGGAGAAGCGGGGCTTGATCGTGCTTGGCTGTGGAGGAGTTGGATGCCATGGATCTCGGCTAAGCAAGGTGATGGAGCAAGATGGTGGGGATGCGGTGAGGTGATTGGTGTACACGATGGAGGCTTCAGGCAAAGGAAGGTCAGAGGCCGTGGGTAGGTGGAGTATGAAATGAAGGTGGCATTGCGTTGCTCGGGGTTGAACGCGTGTAGGAGTTTGGTCGAGAAGTGGAAGAAAAGGATGAGATGGTTTATTGCGTGAAGAGGAAATACTTGCTTGGGTGGATCTGGGAAGATGAAAGTTGATATTTTGTATGTCCTTTATTTCATTTGAAAGTTGAAACGTAAGGATGTTGGGACCAGAGGATAATAAAGTGTAATGATGAAAAATGTAATAGCCGGCTCGAATTTTGCAGATAATAAATTGCAGTGCCTGTAAATTTAGCCGTTTAAATTTGAAAGGACACAAAGCAACCAAGGCTCCGAACAGGTACCGATACGGCTAACTGTTTCCATGTTTCCATGTTTCCATTGCGTATCAAACGCTGAAGTATACAAACGAATATATTATGGAGATCAGCACAACGAGACGGTCGAAACGGTATACAGATATCCATGGGACGATCGAATTATAAAAATTCAGATTTTCTACTGACGGAAAATGCATGAAAAACATAGAAAAATAAGATCGACGGAGCTAAAGATGTCCGAATTTGGAAAAACGAAAAATGTCGTCTTGCTCAGAAGACGGTTTAGAATTTTTCTATGTAAAAATATTCAGGTTTCGAAAACGTTTTATTTTCATCGTTTTTCAACTGATTAAATTGAAGTAAATTTACGCGCGAAATATACTTTCATATTTTCGGACGAAAATTTACCAGTTGCTATGTTTAACTAGACGCATTCCAAATATCAAATTAAATTTTCGAAATTTTATCGTTTAAATTTCGCAAAATTTTAACTAATTACGTTATTAAAACAGTTAAAATTTATGGGTCGTTACACTCACCCCCACTCAAAACTTTTCGTCCCCGAAAAGGAACGATGTAGGAGAATAGAAACAACCAGAAAGAAAACAGATTTGAAATACAAAATAACAATTAATTTAAACTGTATAAATTCAAATTTTAATTAATTGATATTCAATAATTCATTTAATCCATTTGATTTCACTAAAATCAATCTCAACTATTTCTAAATTCATTATCTTATTATCCAATTATCTCAAATTTACAATTTCTAAAACCATAAATTTGAATAGTCTTTTATTATAATCATATATTTTTTCAGCAATTTAAATTCTTCTTTATTCCAAATTATTGTTAAATTTATTCTACTTAATATATCTTATCACATATATTTAACCCATATAAATTAATTTAAACCATAAAAGTTTCGATTTAAATTAATTTATATTCACTAATTGCTTTTAAATTCAAAGTATTTTCATAAGTTGATCAAATTTCAATTTATTAATTCTTTCAAAACAAATTTATTAATTCTTTCAAAACAAATTTATTTCATTATTAACTGAGTTTTACTTATTATCCTATCTAACTCTATTAACATTTTTATAATCAAAATTTAGTGTATAACATTTATTATAAACACTCAGATTTTATTTATAAATTCAATTTATATTATATATTATCCAATTACATATTCAACTTCTGAATGATTTAGGTAAGTTGTATTAGAATGCAGTTGAACAATATACAAATAAAATTTTCCCAATTCAATTATTCGAGTTTAAATATTTATTCCAAATTTTGGTTTTATTTATAATTAAAATCATCCTTTAACAAAATTTAAGAATTAGATTTCCGATTAACTTTAAACAATTTAGAGATATATATAATATATTTATATCAAATCAAATTAAATTTTAAAATAAGATACCCATACATATATATAAATCAAATTATACTGAAGAAATTCTTATCAAAATATTTTTCAAAACAAAACCGTAGCAATGCTACATAATAGTATCTCCACTTCGAAACTCGAAAATGAATGTCGATGATGCGGCCGCCATCATCGAAATTATTTTCCAGCGACACAAGAAAGAGCACTGATTTTAATATTTAAAATTCTTTGAAAACGATTCCTATTTGAAAATACTTTAAATAATATACATTAAAATTCTTTGGAAACAAATTATAGTCAAAATACCTTTAAATAATGTGCATTTTAAACCTTTAAAACCACAGTTCGAAATCATTGGAAATTAAATTCTCAAACTCTTAATTTAATTTCATTTAAAATTTCAATCAATTTATAACCAAGTTTATAAATTCATTTATTTATATTATGCAATAGTCAATGGTTTACAAAACAATAGATGAAAATCAAATATTATTATTTCTGACAACAAATTTATTAACAATTTAGTTTCATAATATAATCATACAAAACTTTATTTTATTTACCAAATTTGAAAACGATCTTGTGTCAGTTTGCTCTGCTCAAGTGTTTTGGAAGTCCTATCGATAGCGTTGATCAGACGAATCGATCGGAAACCCAAATCAACATCAACAACTCAATAACTCAATATATTTAAAACATTTTAAATATTAATTTACAAATACACTTCCTCACTCAACGATACAATAATGGATTTCAAAGCAAGGATAGAGATTCAAATTTTTGATAGACTCAAATCAAAGAGAATTTTGAGTCGAAGATAGATTCAAAACAGAGATAAGATGATTAAATAATTAAAATAAGAAGATGGATAAGTTTGTATAAATCGCGGCCAACCTTAACTGGGTCGACCGTGACTTCCAAAATAAGATCGATGCAGAATTTCAAGGCAAATCTACATTCGATCTCAAGAAATAGAATTCAGGTATAGCAGGAAATAGATAGCATCGTAAACCGAGGATACAGAAATCTCCGGTAAATCAATGCCTATTGTAAAGGAGTTTTCACCCCTTTACAAATCATTCGAAGTTTGGCGAGACTGCCGATTCATTATAAAGATTATTCGAAGTGGAGTTATGGGATACTCCAGAATTAAAAGAAGACGAATTGTGAGGGACACGAATGAATTTCGAAACTGAGGAAACGTTCCAAAATTCAAAGGAATCGAGTCAAAAAGAGAGAGATTCAACTCGAATGAAAGTGATTCTGTAAATACATTTACCCTATATGCTAAGTTTTTCCTAGAGCTACCAAAGCTCTGATACCAACTGTAACGTCCCGCTATTTTGGACCATTCGCATCCGCACATGTCGGACTTGAATAATTCAAAATACCGAATTGTTAATTTAAATTTGGCAAAACTGAGATATACAGTAAATAAATAATCACAGAATCACATACACAGAGTAATAATATGCATCGGAAATAAAAGAGATTGTAGTTCATGAAGCTACTATATAAATGTATGAGTTACATCAGAGTTAAACCAGATACAACGGAAGAGTAATACGATACATCAGATACAAATCAGAATACATCACTGGAATCATCGAATACTGAAAGCAGAATAGATGACTGGATCTTCAAGCAAAGCTCCAACTGCAAAGGTGAGTCTCGAATACTGGTACACTCAGTCTGACCCGAGCGTAAAGCAAAACACGAAACACTCGTGTCAGGATTAACATTCTTATATCAATAAATCCAACTTAAGTGAAATAGCAATTGAAATACTAGTAACTCAAAGGATGTTTGGAATAACCATCCTTTAAGGATCCGTTAAACTATCTACTATGTAGTAGTGTACGATAAGTAAATAATGCCTATTAGTAATCTAAAATATCAAAATAGTGTTAAGGCGTTACCATTATCCCCCTTAACACATTTTTATATAAGTGTTATAGTCTATATAGCACTGTAAACTCCACCGTAAACTAGTGGGCTATTAGGGAGTACTCCATAGGTATAACACAAAACAAATCGTAGTGGTCGCGTATATAGGGTTCCAAGTATGACAAGGCACATGAGGCAATACCCAAGGTAGTGAAACTACCGTTTGCCTGATTCGGACTGGTGAGAACGCATCGCCGCAGCGACCGCAACACCGCGAAACAACACTCCCAAAATCAAGGGTGCACCAATCGACAACAAGTAATGAGTAGTTTTCGAAGAAGTGTGTTCGCTCGAGGTAGCTAGCCCCCATTTGGCCTGGCACGGCTCCTGTTTTAGTCATTTTCAATTTGACACAAGTGTCAAGGCTATCCATTATCGTTCTCTTTCTTCAGTCATCACGTACATCATTCCAACCACTTCATTCTGGATCACACTCCGCGTATAGTTATTAAAGTGGTTTTCGGTTTAGACAGTGAGTATGTCCCTAACAGATTCCGGTCTCTTTAATAACTTCCGTGATTATTACACCGATTGGTCGCTTAATATATTTCAAAACCAAATCAATTTCAATTTCAATTAGAATTTATAAATCAACATTTCATTTCTCTTTCTAAATCAATTTCCACAATTTACGTTTCAAAACTTCCAAATTATCATTTCAAAATCTTATAATACAATTTCAAATTTTATTTAAACAATTCAAATATTGATTCAAGTTCATATACAGTTTCATTCCGAAATCATTTAAATTAATTTAATTTAACATTTAAATCAATTTAAATTCATTGACCGATTGCATTAAATATTCATTAAGTAAATTTGTCATTCAAACAATTTCTATTAAATTTCCAATTCATTAAATCAATTACTTAAGTTCAACTTTATTATATCAAAACTTCAAATTTAATTAAATTAGCTTCGACAAATCAACCCTTTAAATTACAAGTCTTACATTAATTTCAAAAAATCACATTTGCATTTCTTGATAAAGAAATTCAATTTCACATATTCATTTACTTAGTTAAAGTTTCAAAGCTCAATTAAATAAGAACTAAATTTTACTAATTAAAAGTTCAATTTTAATTATCAAAGGATTCAATTTAATTTAATTATTAAATAATTCAATCTCATTAAATTATTAAATAATTTCAAAACTTAATTCAATCATTTCTTAAATTAAACAACATTCTTTCATCAATTTCTTTATAAATATTTCATTTCAGATTATTAAATATTCACATTTAAATTTCATTAAAATTCAATTTCCAACTTCGTTTCAAAACCATATTATTTATTCAAATAAAATCTTCATTTTATTTTTAAATCAAATTATTGACCAATCGGGTTTTTATTTAATTCTCTATCCTAGGTCAAAGTTCAATTTGGGTATTTATCATTTCAACCCGATTCCAATTCAATTCAAAATCAAAGCATAGCAAAGGGAACTTGCAGTGTGATAACTGGGATGGTGTCAAAGTAAATAAACAAGCAATAACAACAATCCAATAATCAATTCGAATAATCCCGAAATAATCATATTAATTCACATTGTTGTTTGTGCAAATTAATATAATTATTTCTAGAATCTACACTATCATTTCATGTAGATTAAAGATTATTACACTAATATTAATACGGTTCTTCACTTGTCATTCGATTTCAATTTAACACTACAACAATTAATCCAATATACGTTCAACGGTTCAAAGTGTAATTATCACTATTCTACATGTCAATTAATTTAACAATTAAAAGGGGTCATATTCAACTAATCAAATTCAACATATATGTCGATTCAAATTTTAAATTATCCTACGTCAAATTTATTTGCATAATATTTATCACTTTATACATTACAATTTAACATCCAATATAAACAACAAACAATCAATCAATTATCAATCAAGCGGGATTATCATTTCATAAATAACAGATAAGGGTGTCAGATGTCACAGGTGAACCGATACAGGTAATAACATATATAACAGTGTAAATAACTAACAGCAGCATATTTCAATTGTCGTTTCAATTGAAATCAAATTTAATAAATAAAAGAACATTAATCGTGAGTGATTGCTCACCTTTCGTGGCTAGGGAATAGAAGATGACACAGGTCCGCACACTGATATGATCTAGAAATCGAGTTACAAATCCAAGCGAAGCAAAGTAGAATTGGCACAAGTTCAACAAAGCTGGTAAAAGAAATTTGACGGAATCAAATCGGAACTGGATCGATGAGGATAAATGATGTAGGCGAACTTATTTATATATACCATATTCTACATTCAAACACAATTTAAAATATTTTATTTATTTTTCAAACGTCATTGTTTAAATTAAAACTGTATAAAATAAATTTTCATATTGTATCCATTTAAAATAGATATGCAATAAAGTCCATAGTTTACAAAAGTGTTTTCAAACAATATTAAACAAAATATCTATATATAAGTTTTATATAAAATTTTACGTATTATAACAATGTCAAGTTTCTAAACATATGAACTAGCTGACGTATAAATAACATTATAATTTACATACCCTGTTACTAACCGACGCCCTATTGGCTAACTGACGCACAAATAACTAACTGACGCACTATTACCCAGATTATAAAACACAATGCAACTTATAGAAAACTGTAAAATAAACAATAGCTTTGAAAGCAATATTTTAAAACAGATCGGAGCGATGGCGGTGTGAAGTATGCAGGTCACATAAACAAATAAACCATGCCACAATTACCCTTATGTATAAAACACGTACACATGTACTAATATTATATGCGAAATATAAATGTTTCAAGCTCTAAAGAAACGAGACAAAGACCAAAATATAATATATACATATACTTCATATTCCTTTCAAAGTTTGCCCAGATCAAGATAAAACACAACCCATACTTTATAAAATATGCAATATATATATTACTGTATAAACCTTTACAACTTTGTAAACTTTATAACAAACATGTAACTTTCTTTTCTTTCTTTTTTTCTTTTTTTAAATATAACAGATTCTAACTCATAGACTTTGCATAAAACCAAATTTTACAGTAAAAATATTGATGTTTATATGAAGAGGATCAAACACAATCTGTATACTATAAATTATACCCATGCAAACAAATATATAATCAAACTATATATATGTAAACAAATACATGTATTAACCTATAAAGCTCTGCAAATAATATATTCAATAAAACAAACATACTTTACCTTATTATATATATATATACATAGAGGGCTTATGAAACATGACAGCAAGGTGGGTATTGGCTTCGGCTAAAGAGGATAATCGGGCGGAGCAATGTTGGTCAGCGTGTTTGAAACTCCGGTGATGATGGCTTCGGCCAGTATAGACGAGATGAAGGGTGGAAGTCGCTAGCTGGTGGTGAGCAAGATCTGGTGGGCTTGTAGTTGATGATGGTGGAAAGTATGGCTTCGAACGGTGGTGGAAAGTGGTTGCGGCTTGCGTGGAGGTGGGAACAACTGCCTATGGTTGATGGGCTCGGCGTATGGAAGGGTTGGCTGGAAAGCTAGGCGTGTGGGTTGGAGGGTGCTTGCATGGGCGGAGGCTGCACGGCAATGGAGAAGCGGGGCGTGATCGTGCTTGGCTGTGGAGGAGTTGGATGCCATGGATCTCGGCTAAGCAAGGTGATGGAGCAAGATGGTGGGGATGCGGTGAGGTGATTGGTGTACACGATGGAGGCTTCAGGCAAAGGAAGGTCAGAGGCCGTGGGTAGGTGGAGTATGGAATGAAGGTGGCATTGCGTTGCTCGGGGTTGAACGCGTGTAGGAGTTTGGTCGAGAAGTGGAAGAAAAGGATGAGATGGTTTATTGCGTGAAGAGGAAATACTTGCTTGGGTGGATCTGGGAAGATGAAAGTTGATATTTTGTATGTCCTTTATTTCATTTGAAAGTTGAAACGTAAGGATGTTGGGACCAGAGGATAATAAAGTGTAATGATGAAAAATGTAATAGCCGTCTCGAATTTTGCAGATAATAAATTGCAGTGCCTGTAAATTTAGCCGTTTAAATTTGAAAGGACACAAAGCAACCAAGGCTCCAAACAGGTACCGATACTGCTAATTGTTTCCACGTTTCCATTGCGTATCAAACGCTGAAGTATACAAACGAATATATTATGGAGATCAGCACGACGAGACGGTCGAAACGGTATACATATATCCATGGTACGATCGAATTATAAAAATTCGGATTTTCTACTGACGGAAAATGCATGAAAAATGTAGAAAAATAAGATCGACGGAGCTAAAGATGTCCGAATTCGAAAAAACGAAAAATGTCGTCTTGCTCAAAAGACGATTTAGAATTTTTCTATGTAAAAATATTCAGGTTTCGAAAACGTTTTATTTTCATCATTTTTCAACTGATTAAATTGAAGTAAATTTACGCGCGAAATATACTTCCATATTTTCGGACGAAAATTTACCAGTTGCTATGTTTAACTAGACGCATTCCAAATATCAAATTAAATTTTTGAAATTTTATCGTTTAAATTTCGCAAAATTTTAACTAATTACGTTATTAAAACAGTTAAAATTTACGGGTTGTTACAAAATCCTATTAGATATGGTTCATTCCAAGATAAGTTAGGCTAAGTTACCTTTGTCCTTTTGGGGATATGCACTTGAAATCGCAGTTCATATGTTGAACTTGTTGCCCACCATGTCTATGCTTAAGACGCCAAATAAGATATGACATAAGAAGAAACCCCACTTTAATTATTTGAAGGTGTGGGGTTGTCCAACCTATATTAAGAATATTGGCCTTAATAAGCTTAAGGCTAGATCATCTTTGCGTAAGTTTATAGGATATCCCAATAATTCTAAGGGGTATATGTTCTACAACATAGAGGACAAAAAATGATTGTTTCCTCACACATTGTCTTTTTAGAGAAGGAAAATCTATTAAAAGAAGTTAAAAGAACATACCCCATTCCTGCAATATTTATTTCCCACTCAAAGGTCACTATAAATAATTAACATCTTAGGATGAAGTAATAGTGGTTACGCACACAACCCATACCCACAAAACATACAACCATCAATAAAAACGCCCTCATTCTATATTTTTAATCCAACCAAATGTGTAAATTAACCTACTTTAAATGGTTAAGTCTACCCAAGGCTCAAGGAATCGTGACGCAGCGGCAGAATACAAAAATTGATGATACAATGAACGTAGCAATCGGTGGATTGAGAAATACTGAAATGCCCAAATTCGTTGATCCGAAGATGCCGAATTCTAGCTATCTCTGACACGTTGATCGCGCACGATACCGTGAAGAGAGATCTACAATTCTTCGAGCGTTGATCAAGCACACTTGATTCCGCGAATTGGCTTCAACGATCGAAGATTCGAGCGCACTCGAATGTCGAAGGTGGAGATAGGAGATACACTCAACTACCGATTTTAATTGAAAGCACAAAGCTAACAAAAGATAATTTTATTCAACAATCAACCACCTTTACAAATGATATAACTCGCCTATTTATAGGCATACAACACAACTCTTACAACACAACTCATAGGTCTTGGACGACCTAACACTTAGAATATTTACAACACTTGACAGAAATACGAGCTATAGTACAAACGACTCAACAATAGTATTTAACGACCTAAAGTAATAGTCAACATCCGACTTATCAAACCACTCGCGACTTATCAAACCACTCGCGACTTATCACATTAGCTCACGAGTTATCATCTTCATCTCCCAACTTATCAAAATAACTTCGCGATCTAAAATAAGCTCGGCAGCGATTTAATGAAGGCGGCACGCGATTTAGGGGAAGCTCGGAGGGAAGTTCTTCGGTTTAGTATTAGGTCGGGAAAAGGAAAAGTTAGGTCGAGGAAGTGATTTGGATCGTTTGGTTTTCGGTAGGCTGTTATATTGTGGAGATAGGTCGGAGGCATTAGGTCATGGGTCGCGGTGGAGTTTTAAGTCGTAGGTCGCGATGGAGGCTGGAGATAGGTCGGAGGCATTAGGTCGTGGGTCGCGGTGGAGTTTAAAGTCGTAGGTCGCGATGGAGGCTGGAGATAGGTCGGAGGCATTAGGTCGTGGGTCGCGGTGGAGTTTTAAGTCGTAGGTCGTGATGGAGGCTGGAGATAGGTCGGAGCTTCTGGTAGGTTGTAGGTCGCGGGAAATGGAGTTTAGGTCGGAGCTTCTGGTAGGTCGTAGGTCGCGGGTACTGGACTTTAGGTCGGAGAATGTTTTCGTCTTCAAATCCAGGTACGCTGCTTCATCATCCTCCCCTTGTTGACAAAAATTCAACCTCGAATTTGTACTTCTCTCTTCTTCAACAAGCTCATCCCCATGGTACGGAATCAAATGTTTAACATTGAAAACGTCAGCAGTGTGAATATGATCTGGCAACTTTAACCAATAGGCATTATTATTGATCTTCTTCAAAATTTCTAACGGACCAATTTTCCGCGCTTTGAACTTGTTGTACGTTCCTACTGGAAATCGATCCTTTGTCAACACCGCGTACACAAAATCACCTTCGTTGAACTCCACACTTCTTCTCTTCTTATCCGCTGCTCGTTTATACTTCTCATTTGTCTTCTCCAAACGTTCCTGAACGATTCTATGGCATTCTGTCAATCCATCAACAAAATCAACAGCCCGTTTAACTGTTCCCTTTAATTGTGGTACTATCGTTAAATCCAACGGCCCCTTTGGCAAGCTTGAATATACAACTTGAAATGGACTGTAACCAGTACTTCGGTTAACAGCATGATTATGAGCAAACTCTGCCTGACACAACTTTAAGTCCCAACTCTTCAAATTGTCTTGTACAAGACATCGCAATAAATTTCCCAGGGATCTGTTCACAACTTCAGTTTGTCCATCTGTTTGTGGATGATAAGCACTATTGAATTTCAATTTCGTTCCCACCATCTTCCACAAACTTAGCCAGAAATGACTTAGAAATCTAGTATCCCTGTCTGAAACAATCGATTCAGGCAATCCATGAAGTCGATAGATTTCTTTGAAAAATAACTGAGCCACACGAACAGCATCCACCGTCTTCTTACAAGCAATAAAGTGTGCTATTTTCGAAAATCGGTCAACCACCACATAAATGGAATCGTTTCCTCTTTGAGTTCGAGGCAAGCCCAAAACAAAATCCATACTCACATCAACCCAAGGCTTAGTTGGTACAGGTAACGGCATATATAATCCAGCATTGGTCGCAATTCCTTTCGAAACCTGACAGATATGACATCGCTCCACAAATCTTTCCACTTCTTTCCTCATTGATGGCCAAAAATAAGATTGAGAAATCAGCTGTAATGTACGGTCTCTACCCACATGACCTTCCTCATGCAATTCCTTCACAATCTTCAACCGTAAACTGTAGTCTGGTATACATAATCGATTTCCCTTGAACAGAAAACCATCTACCATCACAAACTCATCCGTCTCTCCTTTCTTTACTTTATCTACAAACTTCATAAAGTAAGGATCTTCAACAAATAACTCTGGTAGCACATCAAACCTTGTCACTTCGACCTTCATTGTAGTCAATACATGATTTCTTCTACTTAATGCATCCGCAACACGATTCGTCACTCCCGATTTGTGTTTCACAACAAACGTAAACTGTTGCAGATATGCAACCCATGATGCATGTCTTGCTGAAATCTTGTCTTGCCCTTGTAAATGTTTCAACGCCTCATGGTCAGTGTAAAGAACAAACTCTTTCTGAAATAGATAGTGTCTCTAGTGTTTAATAGCTTGCACAACAGCATAAAATTCCACATCATATGTACTATATCTCATCTTTGCTCCCGATAGCTTCTCACTGAAATATGCAATAGGACGTCCCCTCTGACTCAACACCCCTCCAATTCCAACCTTTGACGCATCAGTGTGTAGCTCAAACAACAACTGAAAATCAGGTAATGCTAGAACTGGTGATGTCGTCAACAACTCCTTGATTTGTTCAAAAGCAATTCCTGCTTCCTCCGTCCATGAAAACTATTTGCCCTTCATACAATCAGTAACAGGCGCCATCACACTACTAAAGTGTGGAATAAATCTTCGATAGAATGAAGCCAACCCGTGGAAACTTTGAACTTCTGTTATTGTGACGCCCCACCTCTATGCTCATAATAACAAAGAGTATTAAAAGAAATACTGTCTATTATTACGAAGAATAAGGCTGGATAGGAGCGACCATCCGTAGTTGACCTTACACTAGTATTGGTTATCTCGATAGGAGTGGTATATACTTTTTATTTTTCATCTATCATTTATTTACTCCCATCGACACACCCAATTATCAGTATAAAACAAACTACGATAGTTTATAATAGTTTAGGACATTAGATATAACAATAACACAGATAATATAAATGCGGAACACAGATAAAAACAAAAGTCTCATATATATATATATATAACTGATGTCAGTTAATACATAGTTGACACGATACATATGATACAACTACAACTGCCGACTCTAGAAGTTATATATACAAGTACATTATCGACTAATATACATGAATAAATATCATTCTATACAATGACACGACTACTACAAAATGACACTGACAACTTCAGAAGATGTGAAAGGTCTTCATATCCTGAACAGCAACTCAAAGAAGAAAATCTACAACCTGAAATAACTCGGGTCTGACCCGAGTATTACATTCAAAAGAAAATAATACCCAGGTCAGTCTAATTCAAACCAGTTTATTAGTGCATATAGACAGTAATAATTTAAATAGACGACAGTCACAATAATTCCCGTCTATCCGATTCTTTAAACAAAGAAACCGGATAACGGTCAATATAACACTTAACAGTGTTTAACAAAAATCAGCAGATTTAAATCATCAACAGAGATAAATAAACAATTTATCAAATCGACTAAATCAATTTAAAGCTGTCAAATCTGATAGGGCTGCAGTACACGCACGCGTGTACTGCCTCGCCACTATCGTAGGAGATACACAAAAGCTCAGTGAAAATCATAAAGGGTCACAAGGTCAAACCCCGAAATCGGGTTCGACTCAGGTGATAACTAACAGTGCATTGCCCACATCGAAACACTACAGATTGATACGATGTTAAATCATAAACGAAAATGACTCCACAGTGGAATCAAAATAGACAGCAGTTAAACAAAGCAAGGCACTGGCCGAAGTCAGATAACATAAACAACCTGTAGTGGTACATATGTAGGAACCAAGTGAAGAAACTGCGGTATCAAGTATGCATGAAACTGGATGGAGCAAACTCAATAAGAAATGTATATGAACATGAAGCAGTTCAATACTACTATACCTAACAGATGCAACATAAAGTGTCATTAAACCCAACTAGAAGTGGAGCTACAAGATAAATCAAGTACAAAACGATGCAGACTGAAGTATGGAAGATTGCAAACTAGCGCCAGCATCAATAATATATATAGTAGCAGAGGAGCTACTGAAATATGAAATGCAAATTCCAACTACAAAGTAAATGATTTCGACAAAGCATGTACACAAGTAACCAAACTGCAATGAGCAGCAGTGTGCCAATGCAAAGACAAATGCACATGTCAACAAAACATAAAACCAACATGAAGTAGTTCAAATCCAAGTACAACCATCGTATGAACATACGAACAAAGCTGCAGCTCAAAAATGATCGAGGATGAATACCAAAACAGACAAGAGGTCAGGGGCCAACAGCATGGTAAGAGCAGAGTTCGACAATGTCGACCGAGTCAAGCATCGAGATTCAAAGCCGTGAATGAGCAAGACAAAACACACAATCCTCTCAACCACTCGAACATTATCAAGCAGCCGAGATAAAGCAAGTTGAAGAATTCAAGCATATAAAAGGGTCAGAGAAAAATCCCAATTTCAAGTCCAGATTCCAAACCGTGGGGAACAAGTATCAAATATACGAATATATACGATTTTGAATAAGTTGTAAATCATCTCGTTCATCAATACGAAAATCAATGGCCAATAATTCCAAATGACAAATTCGAACGAACAACAGACGAACGAAAATAAGGGTATCAGACTTGGACAGAGATAAGTACACAAAGACCCCATGTTTATAAACGTTTCAACTTTTAAGCTCCAGACATTAGCAGGTCCAAACAATCTAAATCCGAGAAAATACTAACCAAAGGCTAACAGTTCAGGTTACTGTTGCCATAACTCAAAGTACATACAGGAATTCTACAGCAAGTACTCCTAAAAGCAAAGTGCAGTGAACACAAATCTTGGCACAAAACAGAACTGGCAAGCAAAAGGAGCAAGGGTAATCACTAAACACACATATACACACATAAGAATATGTGTATATATGGCATATACAAGTGGACCAATTCAGTAGCTAGGAACTTAACAGAGCAAATGGAAGCAAACAACACCCAATATCCAGTTAATGAATGCCAACAGAAATTCGAATGCACGAATCAAAGCCCGTAGTAAGTCAAGTTCGAATTCGATGCAGATGATAAGCGACTCAAAGTCGAAAGCGATAAACGAGTCCAAGACGAAATCATGGATCATGGCCGAAGTCCTAAAGCGACAAGTAAAACCCAACAACATACGAAATTTGCGAGGTTAAAGATCAATGACCAGCATCCAAACAAAATCGAATGGCCGAAGCCAACCAAACCCAAAATCCAGAAATTTATGAAATTGAAAATACCAGAGATCCAAAATCGCACGCATCAATATATAAAGCAGCCGATTAAACATTTTAATGCGAACAAAACCCACGTAATTCGAATTAGATGTGAGTAAGGAAATTTACTCACCTTGTTCGAAGCGGAGACGAACTCGACCAGCTAGAAGCGGCCGAAGTGGACAATGAGGAGACGATGGATAGAAGCTACTCGCGATTTTCTTTTGATCGAGGAACGCGATGCTGACGTCTTCGACAATCAAAGCCCTAATTCCTTGAAGACGAACGAAAAATCGCATTACAGCTTCAAGCCCTAATTTGGGAAGACGAGGGCGAAGATGATGCCGCCATTTTATTTCGTTCGTTTTCTTTCTTCTGTTCTGATTTGAAAAGAGAGGGGGGCGTGTCTTTGGAGGGGTATGGGGTGGGGTACCGGAGGTATGGAGGGATGTTAAATCAATTTTTTTTTTCTTTTCTTTTAAAAACAAATTTGTTTTGTTTATGTTAAATTATGTTGTTGAACTAACCATCACAGATTTTTAAACGGATGTCTACTAGTATCGAAACTCCTGACAGCAAATATTTGTCAACGTTAATCGTTTTATAAATGAATTTACACTGACAAAAGTACTTAACAATTTTATGCACGAATTTTAACTCGAATAAAATTTCAATTGCAATTGATAAACGATTTAAATCACCACTTGACGATATTCAACGGCTATAAAACACTGGGTTGTTACAGACTCCCCTCCTTATAAAAATTGCGTCCACGCAATCTTAGGGAATAAATGGATAAAAGGTAACAACCAAAAGAGCATGGCAATGTCGAATGTATAAGCAAAGCAAGTGTCAGCGGGGAAGTATTAGATAAGAAATCGAAAGGTTCGACTACTTCAAATCAAAAGAATCAACCTCGTGGGAATCAGGGATCAAAATCAAAAGACTAACAAAAGCAAGAACAATCGAGTTCCAGCAACTAAAGAGAAGGAAAAACAGAGCAGAAATCCCATACAGAGCACGAATTGAATGTGAGTAAATCAAATTACTCACCTGAATCGCCAGAGAAAAAGACGAAGCTCAAATCTCAAAAATCGCAAATATTCAATCATCAAAAACGATAATTGAATTTTCAAATCGCAAATATTTACTTATCTCAAACGATAATCAGAAGACAAATCAAATATCTGATTATCTCAAACGATAGTCAGAAAACCAATCAAATATCTGATTATCTCAAACGATAGTCAAATTTCTCAAATCAACAAATATTCGATTATCACAAGTGATAATCAAATTTCAAATTCAACAAATATTCAATTATTAAAAGCGATAATTAAATATCAAACCAGCAAATATTTAATTATCAAAAGCGATAATTAAATCTCAAATCAACAAATATTTAATTATCTAAAGCGATAATTAAATCTAAAATCAACAAATTTTTAATTATCTCAAGCGATAATTAAACTTCAAATCAGCAAATATTTAATTATCTAAAACGATAATTAAATCTGAATCAACAAATATTTAATTATCTCAAGCGATAATTAAATCTCAAATCAACAAATATTTAATTATCTAAAGCGATAATTAAATCTCATATCAACAAATATTTAATTATCTAAAGTGATAATTAAAGGCAACAAATATCCGATTATCGAAAACGATAATCAGAACTCATATCAAAAATATCTAATTATCACAAGCGATAATTAGAAACAACAAATATCTGATTAACAAAACGATAATCAGAGCTCATATCAACAAATATCCAATTACCTGCAGATAATTGGAAACAACAAATATCTAGAAATCAATTAAGAAGACTAGAAAATCAACATAAAAGCTTGGATCGATCCCATCAGATGGCGAGTTTTTAATTCGCCGCACGTGCATCTCAGAGTGGCCGAAGCCTACCAAGTACTCAACATAATTTTGGCGCCCATCAGATTGACCCGGAGGTCCGCAGAGTGACCCGAAGGTCTAGTACTGGTATTTGACCCGAAGGTCCGCAGAGTGGCCCGAAAGCCCAACAAATGACCCGAAGGTCCGCAGAGTGGCCCGAAAGCCAACAAATGACCCGAAGGTCCTCATAGTGGCTCGAAAGCACACGAAATCATCAAATATTTCAATTAACGAGTCCGGAATTAACCGAAATAGCAAACGCACATGTCCCATACCACGTGTTTTACTAAATCGTTTGATTCTCTTCATCGTTTCCTTGAAAGTGCAAAATTGTGTATTTTGTAAAATTACATTTCACATTCTCAAACGGACAAGTCCGGAATTAAGCGAATCAGTAAAAGAAAGGGGTCATAGTCCTCGATTTTGCTGAAACGTTTAAATCGCTTCCTCATTCTTTTGAAAGCGCAAACTGTTAAAATTTCTGAAACAATTTTATTTATTTTGTAAAAATAACAATTCGCATTCTCAACTGAACAAGTCCGGAGTTAAGCGAAACAGTAAAAGAAAGGGGTCATAATCCTCGATTTTGCTGAATCGTTTAAGTCGCTTTCTCATTCTTTTGAAAACGCAAACTGCTAAAATTTTATAAAATAATTTTCATTTCAAAACGATTTTCCAATCACGTGATTAAAGCAGCAATATTAGTAACAATTTCGATAAGGAAATTGTACTTCTCAAAATACCGTAAAAACGGATCACAAAATCAGCATTGCGGAATATCCGCTAGAAAATCCACTTTTAAAAATTTGACGGTTACTGAAGCCAAAACGACAGTAGTTTTAAAACGTCAAAATCACATCAAAACCATTTACATCAAAATGTAATATCGGAGAATTTTCATTCATCAAAATGCCACAAAACACCGTGCTTCAAAATATAGCATTGGTGTAGAAATTTCCGTTATAAAAACAACGGCAACAAAATACGTTTCATAACCAAGCATCGGTTCAACGTAAAATAAATGCAATAACGTGCAATTCAAATTTTTGCACGTATTACGGAATGAACAAAGAAATCATTCGAAGGTATCTTCAATGAAGATAATTTAAAACAGCAAAAATCTAATCAATAGATGATTAGTACAAAAGAAAGTCAGCGGAAATTTCAACAAAAATCACATATCTGCAATTTCTTCGAATCCACAATTCGGATTCGAAGTTCTCAAAGAAATAAAATAATTACAGCTATGTAAACAACGAATGAAATTCATATCAATTTCGTAGTTCGATTTTTAAATCAAAAAGATTATCCGTTGTACTCAGCGAAGACAGTTTCACTGTTTCCGCTGCGCACTCTGATAAATAGAACACAAATCAATCAAATTATCGGAACACAATTTCATCAAAACAACAAAACACAATTCCACTTTTATTTTTAAATAAAGATATTTAAAAATTTCATCAAAATTTCAAAACTTTAGTTTTGACTCAAATCACAGATAAAACATCGACCAATAGTTGTAACATATGTTCCATCCAAGTTATGTTTTATATTATGTCCATAAACCTCGCTCTGATACCAACTGTGACGCCCCACCTCTATGCTCATAATAACAAAGAGTATTAAAAGAAATACTGTCTATTATTACGAAGAATAAGGCTGGATAGGAGCGACCATCCGTAGTTGACCTTACACTAGTATTGGTTATCTCGATAGGAGTGGTATATACTTTTTATTTTTCATCTATCATTTATTTACTCCCATCGACACACCCAATTATCAGTATGAAACAAACTACGATAGTTCATAATAGTTTAGGACATTAGATATAACAATAACACAGATAATATAAATGCGGAACACAGATAAAAACAAAAGTCTCATATATATATATATATATAACTGATGTCAGTTAATACATAGTTGACACGATACATATGATACAACTACAACTGCCGACTCTAGAAGTTATATATACAAGTACATTATCGACTAATATACATGAATACATATCGTTCTATACAATGACACGACTACTACAAAATGACACTGACAACTTCAGAAGATGTGAAAGGTCTTCATATCCTGAACAGCAACTCAAAGAAGAAAATCTACAACCTGAAATAACTCGGGTCTGACCCGAGTATTACATTCAAAAGAAAATAATACCCAGGTCAGTCTAATTCAAACCAGTTTATTAGTGCATATAGACAGTAATAATTTAAATAGACGACAGTCACAATAATTCTCGTCTATCCGATTCTTTAAACAAAGAAACCGGATAACGGTCAATATAACACTTAATAGTGTTTAACAAAAATCAGCAGATTTAAATCATCAACAGAGATAAATAAACAATTTATCAAATCGACTAAATCAATTTAAAGCTGTCAAATCTGATAGGGCTGCAGTACACGCACGCGTGTACTGCCTCGCCACTATCGTAGGAGATACACAAAAGCTCAGTGAAAATCATAAAGGGTCACAAGGTCAAACCCCAAAATCGGGTTCGACTCAGGTGATAACTAACAGTGCATTGCCCATATCGAAACACTACAGATTGATACGATGTTAAATCATAAACGAAAATGACTCCACAGTGGAATCAAAATAGACAGCAGTTAAACAAAGAAAGGCACTGGCCGAAGTCAGATAACATAAACAACCTGTAGTGGTACATATGTAGGAACCAAGTGAAGAAACTGCGGTATCAAGTATGCATGAAACTGGATGGAGCAAACTCAATAAGAAATGTATATGAACATGAAGCAGTTCAATACTACTATACCTAACAGATGCAACATAAAGTGTCATTAAACCCAACTAGAAGTGGAGCTACAAGATAAATCAAGTACAAAACGATGCAGACTGAAGTATGGAAGATTGCAAACTAGCGCCAGCATCAATAATATATATAGTAGCAGAGGAGCTACTGAAATATGAAATGCAAATTCCAACTACAAAGTAAATGATTTCGACAAAGCATGTACACAAGTAACCAAACTGCAATGAGCAGCAGTGTGCCAATGCAAAGACAAATGCACATGTCAACAAAACATAAAACCAACATGAAGTAGTTCAAATCCAAGTACAACCATCGTATGAACATACGAACAAAGCTGCAGCTCAAAAATGATCGAGGATGAATACCAAAACAGACAAGAGGTCAGGGGCCAACAGCATGGTAAGAGCAGAGTTCGACAATGTCGACCGAGTCAAGCATCGAGATTCAAAGCCGTGAATGAGCAAGACAAAACACACAATCCTCTCAACCACTCGAACATTATCAAGCAGCCGAGATAAAGCAAGTTGAAGAATTCAAGCATATAAAAGGGTTAGAGAAAAATCCCAATTTCAAGTCCAGATTCCAAACCGTGGGGAACAAGTATCAAATATACGAATATATACGATTTTGAATAAGTTGTAAATCATCTCGTTCATCAATACGAAAATCAATGGCCAATAATTCCAAATGACAAATTCGAACGAACAACAGACGAACGGAAATAAGGGTATCAGACTTGGATAGAGATAAGTACACAAAGACCCCATGTTTATAAACGTTTCAACTTTTAAGCTCCAGACATTAGCAGGTCCAAACAATCTAAATCCGAGAAAATACTAACCAAAGGCTAACAGTTCAGGTTACTGTTGCCATAACTCAAAGTACATACAGGAATTCTACAGCAAATACTCCTAAAAGCAAAGTGCAGTGAACACAAATCTTGGCACAAAACAGAACTGGCAAGCAAAAGGAGCAAGGGTAATCACTAAACACACATATACACACATAAGAATATGTGTATATATGGCATATACAAGTGGACCAATTCAGTAGCTAGGAACTTAGCAGAGCAAATGGAAGCAAACAACACCCAATATCCAGTTAATGAATGCCAACAGAAATTCGAATGCACGAATCAAAGCCTGCAGTAAGTCAAGTTCGAATTCGATGCAGATGATAAGCGACTCAAAGTCGAAAGCAATAAACGAGCCCAAGACGAAATCATGGATCATGGCCGAAGTCCTAAAGCGACAAGTAAAACCCAACAACATACGAAATTTGCGAGGTTAAAGATCAATGACCAGCATCCAAACAAAATCGAATGGCCGAAGCCAACCAAACCCAAAATCCAGAAATTTATGAAATTGAAAATACCAGAGATCCAAAATCGCACGCATCAATATATAAAGCAGCCGATTAAACATTTTAATGCGAACAAAACCCACGTAATTCGAATTAGATGTGAGTAAGGAAATTTACTCACCTTGTTCGAAGCGGAGACGAACTCGACCAGCTAGAAGCGGCCGAAGTGGACAATGAGGAGACGATAAATAGAAGCTACTCGCGATTTTCTTTTGATCGAGGAACGCGATGCTGACGTCTTCGACAATCAAAGCCCTAATTCCTTGAAGACGAACGAAAAATCGCATTACAGCTTCAAGCCCTAATTTGGGAAGACGAGGGCGAAGATGATGCCGCCATTTTATTTCGTTCGTTTTCTTTCTTCTGTTCTGATTTGAAAAGAGAGGGGGGCGTGTCTTTGGAGGGGTATGGGGTGGGGTACCGGAGGTATGGAGGGATGTTAAATCAATTTTTTTTTTCTTTTCTTTTAAAAACAAATTTGTTTTGTTTATGTTAAATTATGTTGTTGAACTAACCATCACAGATTTTTAAACGGATGTCTACTAGTATCGAAACTCCTGACAGCAAATATTTGTCAACGTTAATCGTTTTATAAATGAATTTACACTGACAAAAGTACTTAACAATTTTATGCACGAATTTTAACTCGAATAAAATTTCAATTGCAATTGATAAACGATTTAAATCACCACTTGACGATATTCAACGGCTATAAAACACTGGGTTGTTACAGTTATCGTCTTGAGTTGTGGCCAATCTCTAATCGCTTCGATTTTACTTTGGTCAACCTGTATTCCTCCATCCGATACAATATACCCCAAAAATAAAACACTATGCGTCATGAATACGCATTTCTTCGTCACAGCATAAAATTGTTCTTGTCGCAGTACCATCAGCACTTCTCTCAGATGACTCAAATGTTCCTCTGGACTTCCACTATATATTAGAATATCATCGAAATACACCACCACGAATTTCCCAATGAACGGTCTAAAAATCTGATTCATCACCCGCATAAATGTACTTGGCGCATTTGATAAGCCAAATGGCATTACCAACCATTCGTATAGACCCTCCCTGGTTTTAAAAGCAGTCTTCCACTCATCACCTGGCCTGATACGAATTTGATGATATCCGCTCTTCAAATCAATCTTCGAAAAGATAGTAGCTCCGCTTATTTGATTTAGCAAGTCATCCAACCTCGGCATTGGAAATCTATATCGCACAGTAATCTTATTCAATGCTCGACTGTCAGTGCACATTCTCCACGTCCCGTCCTTCTTCGGTACTAACAAAGCTGGTACAGCACAAGGACTTAAACTCTCCTGCACATGCCCCTGTTCAAGCAATTCTTCCACCTGCCTTCGCAATTCCTCATGTTCTTTTGGACTCATTCTGTAGTGTGGTCTGTGAGGTAACACAGCTCCTGGAACTAGATCAATTTGATGTTGAATGTCCCTCAACGGCGGTAACTCTGTTGGCAACCCCTCTGGAAATACATCCTCAAATTCTTTCAATACTGGTTTAACTTCTTCTGGAATTTCAACTTCTTCACTGCTCTCACGCCCAATTAACAAGAATATTTCCGTCTCCTCGTCGACTTCTTTAACAAACTCCTTCAAGGTTAATAAAGTTTTCAGCTCTTCAATCTCCTCTAGTTTGTTTTCTTCTTGTTGACGCTTCTTGGGAACGAGAGTAATCTTCGTGCCTTCAAACATGAAACTGTAACTGTTGGTACGCCCATCATGTTACACCGCCCTATCATATTGCCACGGTCTCCCCAACAACAAATGGCATACGTCCATGTCCATAACATCACACCAAATTTCGTCCTTGTATTTCTTCCCAATTGAAAAATTAACACAAGTCCTTCGACTAACTTTCACCTACCCACCTTTCCTCAACCAAGCTAACTTATACGGTTTCAGGTGCTTCTCTGTCTTCAATGATAACTTCTTTACAGCTTTTGTAGAGATAATGTTATCACAGCTTCCAGCATCAATAACAAATTTGCAAACCCTTCCCAAGATAGTGCACGTCGATTGAAAGATGTTACTCCTCAACCGGCTAGTCTCTTCCTCCTGCTTCGGTGTTAAGCAATTCCTCCTCATCATTAATGTATAACCATCATCTCCAGACAACAATTCTTCCTCCTCAACTGGTAATTGATTAGAATCTTCAGCCTCCTCATCCTCAACCTCAGCAATCATTGCTCTCTTCTTTGGCTTTGGACATTCATTGCTTTTATGACCCAACTCCTGACAATTGTAACATTTGAAACCATTGTTAACCTTTGCCTTCTCAACCTCCTTCACAACTGGTTTTGCAACAACTTTTGAAACATTAGAACTTCCACTAACACCCTTCACTTGATTGTTAGAATTGGTAAACACACCACCTCCTCGTCGTCCCTGTTTCTCCCAAGCCAACGCTTTCTGATGTGCTTCCACCACAGATCTTGGATCGAACATATTTACCATATCCTGGATCTGCATTCTCAATCCCCCAATGAATCTAGATGTCAGTTGTTCTTCCGTTTCCATAATATCATTCCTTGCAATAAGCTGATAAAACTCATCTGCATAGTCATTAACAGTCTTTGTGCCCTACCTCAAGTTCTGCAAAACGTTGATACATCAGAGATTGATAATTGTAAGGTAAGAACGTTGCTTTCATCAATTTCTTCATCTTCTCCCAAGATTCAACTTTTGACTTCCCCATTCGTTCACGTGTAAGTTTGGTTTGCTGCCACCATGCCAAAGCTCTACCCCTCAACCTTGTAGCAACCAACTTCACTCTACGATGTTCTGGAACTTCTTTGAAATCAAAAATTTCTTCAACATTAGCCACCCAATCCAAAAACTCTTCAGCTTGCATACCACCCTTGAATTCTGGAATTTCAGTCTTCATCCCAGATTCCCACTTGTGATCGTACTCCGACTGATTTCTTCCTTGTCCACGTCCTCGCCCATGAACACTACCACCATCATACTCTTCGTCACAATCCGATGTATATCGATGTCGATCCTGACCACCAACATCTCTACCTCCCCCATTTCTTCCACCAACATTCCTACGATCTACATTCCTTCGATCTCGATCAGTCACATTTCTATCACGACTTCGATCATCGACATTTCTATCACAATCTCGATCCACGCTTCTATGATCACTATCAACACTTCTCTCTCGATTTGAATGTGGTGAAACTCTACTTCTCCCATGGCTCGATTCAGGTGATACCCTTCTCTGATTTTGACTCATTTCCAACATCATCCTCTCTAATCGACCAATCCCTTCATTAAGCTTCTCATTAAAGTTTTCGTTAATTCTTTGCTCCATCTCATCGGCCTCTTCTCTCCCATACAAAGCATCAATATTGCGATAACGGTTAGCTCTTCTCGGAGGCATGATCACTCTTCAACAAATTCCAACAAAAACTTCACTTCGATCTAAAAATCTTCAAATCAAAACTACCCACTTGTTGAAATCTTCAAAAATCTCCAAACGAACAAATCTCTTCAAAATCTCGATAACCCACTTCTCCAAATGATGTAAATCTCGCACAACTCCAAAAATCTACGCAAACTCCTTACGTTCTAGCTCTGATACCAAATGACGCAGCGGTGGAATACAAAAATTGATGATACGATGAACGTAGCAATCGGTGGATTGAGAAATACTAAAATGCCCAAATTCGTTGATCCAAAGATGCCGAATTCTAGCTATCTCTGACACGTTGATCGCGCACGATACCGTGAAGAGAGATCTACAATTCTTCGAGCGTTGATCAAGTACACTTGATTCCGCGAATTGGCTTCAACGATCGAAGATTCGAGCGCACTCGAATGTCGAAGGTGGAGATAGGAGATACACTCAACTACCGATTTTAATTGAAAGCACAAAGCTAACAAAAGAGAATTTTATTCAACAATCAACCACCTTTACAAATGATATAACTCGCCTATTTATAGGCATACAACACAACTCTTACAACACAACTCATAGGTCTTGGACGACCTAACACTTAGAATATTTACAACACTTGACAGAAATACGAGCTATAGTACAAACGACTCAACAATAGTATTTAACGACCTAAAGTAATAGTCATCATCCGACTTATCAAACCACTCGCGACTTATCAAACCACTCGCGACTTATCACATTAGCTCACGAGTTATCATCTTCATCTCCCAACTTATCAAAATAACTTCGCGATCTAAAATAAGCTCGGCAGCGATTTAATGAAGGCGGCACGCGATTTAGGGGAAGCTCGGAGGGAAGTTCTTTGGTTTAGTATTAGGTAGGGAAAAGGAAAAGTTAGGTCGAGGAAGTGATTTGGATCGTTTGGTTTTCGGTAGGCTGTTATATTGTGGAGATAGGTCGGAGGCATTAGGTCGTGGGTCGCGGTGGAGTTTTAAGTCATGGGTCGCGATGGAGGCTGGAGATAGGTCGGAGGCATTAGGTCGTGGGTCGCGGTGGAGTTTTAAGTCGTAGGTCGCGATGGAGGTTGGAGATAGGTCGGAGGCATTAGGTCGTGGGTCGCGGTGGAGTTTTAAGTCGTAGGTCGTGATGGAGGCTGGAGATAGGTCGGAGCTTCTGGTAGGTCGTAGGTCGCGGGAAATGGAGTTTAGGTCGGAGCTTCTGGTAGGTCGTAGGTCGCGGGTACTGGACTTTAGGTCGGAGAATGTTTTCGTCTTCAAATCCAGGTACGATGCTTCATCAAATCAAAAACCTAAGATCTAATACCAAGTGTGAAACTCCACTATTTTTAACGTTCGAAATCAATTACAAGCCACAAAATAAAATTTAAACTAATTTCCGATATAAAAAAAGTGGATAGTTTATTTTTTGATTTAAAATTTCAAAAGTATGAAAGAAAAGGCAAAACCTCATATCAGAATCAAACATCAATATAAATGTCAATTGACTCATTGATACAATTATTATACTAAATCATGATATCAATCCACATTTCAATTACATTAATTATCACAAAGTAAAAGAACAGTATGATTATGGTTTAAAAGAATATACCAAATTGACTATCGATTGTGTAGCCTATGTCACTTTTTTCCCCCTTCTACTTCTACCTGCAACTCCACAACTGCACAGATATATAAAAAGGGAAGATGTGTCAACTACGTTTGGACTGCACCTAACCTTATATACTTCGGCCTAGGCTAGAGAGCTATTCATGGGAACAGACAGCCAACATATTCCTTTTAGGGGATCAAGCCTACATAGTTCTGTTTCCTCTTCTTCTCCTCCATCTAAATACTTGTTAGCACATAAGAACTATAAAATTCATGCAACTAATACAACCAATGTAAGTAGGAAACACTACTCCTACTAAACCATCACTAACAATCATCATAAATATGGGGCAACAACAATAAGAGCACACTTAGCTGTTGAACATCACACACCTTTGACAACACTCACTGTCAACCCTAAGTATCAAATAAACTAATCATGACAAGTTTACTCACATATATAACAATTATCAACTATTAGTAATGCAGCACCAATGCAAGTATAAATTAATCAAATGTGTACTAACTCACTATATTAGTAACACAAACACCAAATCATCGCATGTGTACTAAACCACTATATTAGTTACACAATGAATCCATATTAACCATATACAACATAGTAATAATGGTAAAAAGTTACACACACATCCAAATGAGGCGTCGTAGTCATAAAAAACATATGTGATAATTAAAATAAATAATTGATCACATATTACATCCATCCAAAATGTTATATTTACAACCATTGTTTTTCTCTTAAGTTTAAAATCATATTATTATTTTTTATTGTAAAGCACCTTTATTATCTCAAGACAATAATAATTGTACTTCAAAATCCTTTGTTATACTTCTGTTACTCAAACCCCTTAAACATCACGTATTCTATCAAAAATAGTAATTTACAACTTTCAAAACAACAATTATTATTTTACATCAAAATAATAATATATATGGAAACCTCTTTAATTTTTCCTAAAATCAATTTACTAATATTTATCTCAATAATAAGAATATTCTATATTAAACTCCAAAATTCCATTTATTGCTAGTTTCCTCAAAATAGTAATAATTTAAACCAAAACATTTTTGGAAATATAACTTTATTATTATTGTTATCATTATTATTTTTAAAAATATCTTTTACTTTGTTACCCAAATAATAATAATAATTTCCAATAAACATTGAAAAATCCATTATATTACCACTTACCCAAAATAACTTAATTTTCGCAAAAACTATATCATTATTTATGAAGTACCACTTTATTCTATAGATAATGAAAAACTTATCAAATTCAATTTATAATAGATTTCTCACTATTATATATGAATTTCCCCATAAATTCATAAATAGTGACTTTATTAAATTCCTTACTTTTATTCCAATTTAATACATTTAACCATTGTTATTTACAAGTATCATCCAAAATCCATAGATAACTTTATTTATCATTTATTTATCTTTTATCATTTATTTATCTAATTTTTGCACTATTGCTCAATTTCGTCCATTGTATTTCAATCAATTACATTCAAATTTTGAAATCCATAATTCATACAATTAAACATCCAATAATATAATAATAAACTATAAACAATCAACAAGGCATAACCTATCAAGAATATTCACAATATCCAAACAATCTTCAATATAACACAACACATATAAAAAATTATAAATTTTCATCAATGGATATGCATTTAATATTTGCAACCTTAATTAATTAAATAAATAAATAAACCATACCAATGCGTTTTTGCAAAAAATCTCAAAACTCAATAAAACTAGTGCTAAGCCGTTCGAAATTCTACCACGAGACGAATGGAGGAAACCGCATGTGAATCAGATTCTATATGCAAAAGTTGTTAAGGTTATAAGATGCAATGGCAATATCGTATTTTGTCCATATTTAAATATTAATTTAGTTAATTTTACAATTTGTATGTTACCTTCTCCTATGTAACTCCATTGCACCTATTGTACCCATCAGCCACCACCTTTGACCAAACACTGCCGCCACTACATGCATTATTTGGACGATCAACGATCGCCACTACAACCCTTACGCTGCCGTCGTTCTAGCCGACCCTACAACCATAGCTTCGGTACCGTAGATCATGCCATGCCGCCTAGGGAATTTCCTGCCCTTTCTGGATTACTTTGAAAAAATCGGGTCGATCTAAGATGATGGGCTTCCGGGGATGCACTCCATTTGTCGTCCTCGATGCAATGGTACTTCTCGATCGTCAATTAGTCGTCATGTCACAATTGAATTAAAAACCCTAAAGCGAGTGGCTAAAACTTCTTCATCAATTTCTATTCAACCGAAGCGTCGGATGGAAAAACGAATTTCAAACTCCTGTTCGCCTCCTCCTGGGCTTCGAATGCATATATAATATGCTAGAGTTTGAGCACTTTGAATTTTGAATGACTTAAATTAGATTGTTAATACGTCGTTAGAGTGTAATTAGAGGAATTTCAGGATTAGAAGAGAAGAATCAAGGTGACGGCTACTCTCTAGGGTTTCTTAACATCATTTATATAGACAATAAGGTGGGCTCGATTATATGTAACTGTTTGGTCAGAAAGTGGCTATGCAAACTATTTAAATCCTATAACATCTCTATTTTGCAAATCAAAAACCCAAATCAATCAAAATTATATACCAGACTGATCATCTCGGAAAGACCTACACAACGGTTATAAATATGACACATAATCCACCATTTAATTAAAAAATTAATTTTAATAATTAAAATGACCGATGTCTAATTTGTGATTCGTTGTAGATTTGGTCACATCAAAAAGCAGTGCCCAATGGTTAAAGCCTAGGTGCCTATAAACAATGATAATGTAGAGGTAAGTGTGATATCAAAGAAATCAGCAGATGGGTATTTGGAGAAGAATTCAAAAGATACGGAGGAAAAGGTTAAGCAGCAAGCTAAGGTATCGGGTATAAAGAATGAGGTAAAGGAAAAACACAACTAATAAAAATGATTACTAAGTTTGATGTGTTAATAACTCAAAATGGAAAGGGATGTAGTTTACAAAGAGTTGGTTAAAAAAAATGGAGATTCTAAACAAACAGACAATAATAGGAGGGGATCAAACAAGGACGAGGAGAAAGTTGTCAATGAGAAGGTAGTGACCTATGATCAAACAAGCACTAATGTTAAAAGGAAAAAAATGGTGGAAGTTGTAAACCTTGAGAATTCTAAACGAGTAGATAAGGTGGGCGAAGAGATTGTGCGAGTAGAAAAGACTCAAAAATCTGTTATACGAGATGCGGGGATAGATGGTCATAACAACCTGGTTTCTGACATTGGAGAGTCCTTAGTTGTTGTGTAGGAGGGAATACAATAAGATCCTTCAAAGAAGATGTGTTACACTCCAGCCCCTAATCTAGACACAGCCATGATGTTTTCCATGAAGGTCCTAGTTACACCTTCTGCTCCTCGGCATGCAAACATGCTCTCATGATCAGACTATGACAATACCACTCTCAAACCCTAAATTTCTAATCTGTTTTCTAGTGAATTTCCTCATGTTTCCCAAAATTACTAAGAAAGTGGGTAAACGAGTTTCAATTTTGTGAAGGTTCCTTTGGATGTGCCTCCAGAAGCCTTAACAGCTAATGATTCCAGCCTAATGAGCGTGTATGATCGCATAAATGAGGCTAAAGAAAACCAGGCCCAATAGATCCAATCCAAACCCTAAGAGCCTCGCAAAAGGATTGTCTGAAAATGGATATCAATAGAGATAATCTAGTTAAAAGAATCCAGAATGGGAGGATAATGAGAACTCAAAAGGGAAGAAAACAGAACTGCCTTGTAGTAAGCCAGGGAGTAAAGAAGTAAAAACGAAGTAAGTAAATGATGTTCATGAGTTGGAACGTCAAAGTGCTACACAAGCCCTCAAGAGTGCTAAATGTAAATAAACATATCCTAAAATGTGTTGTTGACTATGTTGGTTTATTAGAGAACAAGTTGCAAGTAGAAGATATAATTAAATTGAAAAGAGAATTTGATAACAGGTTGATGTTTATCTCTAATGTTGAGTGCTACTTTATATGCAGAACTTAATTATTGGATAAAGAAGTACGGAATTTTAAGACTGGAAGTACGGGTGACTAGCATGTGACTATTTGGTTTGAAAACAAAGGCCGGGCGAGATGTGTTTGTACGTTTGTTTATGCTCATAATTTCAACTATCTTGGAAAAAGAAATTAGGATAACATCAAAAAGGATGCTTAGGATATTTTTCACCATTGTTTGCTCTTAGAGGATTTCAACTATATTAGAAATGCTAGTTAAAAATTAGGTGTATCAAATATCCCATTAGGGAACTATTGAATTAGATGAATGCACGAACAGGATGGTTTGGCCGAAAGAATGCTCGAGGGTATAATTTTTCATAGTGGTCTAGTCTAGATAGGAATGTTCTTACAAGAATAGAAAGAGTGTTGATGGACCTTAATTGGATATAGTAGTACTTTGGCAGTGATGCTTGGTACCTCCCTGTTGGTTCCAGTGACCATTCTCCTATCATTGCATCGATAGCTAGGCAACAACATAATGTAGCAAAATATTTCAAATACATGAACCATTTGAAATTATATGAAGACTATCACGAAGCATTTGAGAAAGGATGGCTAGAACTAGAGTATGGGTTGTATAGACCGGCAAAGAAACACAAAAATTTATAGCTAGTGCTTAAGGAGTGGAGCAACAACAAAAATAGCACTAAAAAGGAAGTGGAGGTGTTAAGGAAAGTGTGACGACCATCCTACACCATAGGCACCCAATATACATGTATAGTGCGCTGAAGCGGTGCTCGGTCGGTGTAGGATGATGGTCAAGGTTGTAGTAAAGTAAACCAATGTCAAAAACCTATCGTATATCTAACAACACATCGAATAAAATATAATATCAAACATCTCATATATAAAATAGGCAAGACGGTAATAACTGAATGAATCACTTAAATTAGAATACTCAGATCCATATACAATATAAGTGGTAGACTTCATATAACTGATAATATACTCAAAATAGATAACTATCTCAATATAGATAATAGCATTAGTAAGCTCCATAGTGCTGCACAGTGGAACAATAAGCAATAACAGCTAAATATAACAGTATGAGAGTACAGCCTTCTACTCGTCTCCTGTCCATCTCCACATGCTCAACAGAACTGATATCCCAGATCTACTCATTTAAGAGTACCTAAAATAATATGAAGCAAAGCATAAAATTCTGAGTCAAACAACAGCTTAGTGGGAGCGGTAGTAATTCTTAAATACTATAAAGTCAATATACTAGAACAAATAGTATGAAAATCATACCTGACATGTCCCTACATCCACGGAGTTAGCATATACACAAGATATGCACTACTCTACATCATAATCATTGTGGGTGTACTATGTATCAAAGTACAAAGGGGTGTTCAAGTATCTACATCAATAACATCTACTTCATGTGGCATCCCTAAGGTGATAAGAAATCAAGCAAACATAACATCCATCATTCGTCCTTATGTTCACTCACTCAGTGTGTTGGTATTTGATAACTCACCTAAGCCATCACGCTCGGGGACATGACTACCCATAATGACAGCCAATGTCCTGGTTTAAAGTACTCGAACTTGTACCACTTAATAGGCCGGGAACTGGACTAACCATCACATTAGTCCGGGGTAAACAAACCTCTCATCTAAAAAAAATGTGCCATCATGCCCCGTGTACATACCCTACTTTAAGAGTACCCTTAAAACCCTCGAGTATAATTAATCCCTTTGCATACGTCATTCGTAGTAGAGCTCATCCTGGAACTGTCCTTACAACTTCTATATGAAGTCATCGTGGTTGGGAACTATTCTCGACAACCATAATTAGGCTCAGAATGTCATTGTTTGTCCTGTAGCCTTCCTCCAATAGTTCCTTCAATTGAACTCGTAGTCACCTACTCTACATCTCAAAGTATAACTATCCATCGTTAAAGCCATCACTTCCCATCATGTAATCATCATCATTGACCCATGCATTGTCTTCATCGAAAATCGCCACCAAACCCTATGGTTCGATACCGACTCTACCCTTAGACCATAGTAGAAGCACTTAGGGCTCGAAGTAGGTGTAAACGTGAAGGCTCGAATCACTTGTTCCTGGGGCTCGAAGCAAGTAGGTGCATGACACGAAGCTGCCTAACATACTTCCATCACCAAACCATGCAACCCCGAACCATCTCATCACCGATCCATCCCATCATCGATCCCACACTTAAATGCAACAAGCCATGCTCCCCAACATGTAACTCTCCATCACCAATCCATCATCATCGATTAATACTCTATGGATCGATAATGATCCATTGCCACCGATCCAACACTTAGAGATATCCTTCCAAAGTGCAACCCCAAGTAAGCCCATGCCTAACTCGAAGCAAGCCCTGATACATCACCTCCTTGACTCGAAGCAAACACACTACCGATCCCTCACTTAGGATTTTCCCACAACCATCATGCGATCCAGCCTCACTCGCAACCAGAAGCAAATCCCTCCAAGACTCGATGCAATCCATTCCTTGACATGAGCATTCCTTGAAGCAATCTTCCACCGATCCATAACATCCAAATCATCACTGATCCATCTTAAATCGGCCATAACTCGAGCAAACGTACTCCAAATGACTTAAACTTGAAACGTAGCCTTAGGGGTTCCTTCTTGACCTACCCTATGGATCGCATATCATTTGGATAAGTTGACTTTTATGGATTGTCACTGATCCATAGCCTATTCCTATAACTAAATTGTCATTCGATTGACATTCTCAACCATTCAACCAACACACATCTAAGCATACATTACATATAATACATCATAACAAGCATACATCAATATATATCAAAGTGAAACCTAAATCTAAAGAAGAGAATCCATAAGAACAAAATTTTACAAATATTTTCCAAATCGTTTGAAATTTACATATGTGGTTAAAGAGGTTTAAAACATATTTTAGAGTCTAGGAATCATTTTAAAACATCATTTTAAGGTGTATAATGACTAATTAGCTAGAGAGAGGTCCTAAACACTCATCTAAATCCAAAGAAACCCAAGAATGCACAAAATCCAAGAATTTACAGTAGCTCCAAGTGATCACTAACAACAAATCTTCAATCCAAGTGCTAATCTCATTAATCCCCGCCTTAATGACAAGTTTTAGATAATTAAAGTAAGGTTTAGAGTGGCTTTTTGGCTAAGAAGTGGTTGATGGAGGTTTTCTTTCTATTTTCGAGGAATGTGAAAATGATGGGGAGAAGTCCCATCAGCCCCATCTTTATGCTAATCCCAAAATGGGCTTTGGGCATAACCATTAACTTAGTAATTACCCATTAAGATATTCAAAATCAAGTGAAACTTCAAATAGACATAACTTCCTAATGGTAAGTCTATTTTCCTATTATGACCACTCTACGGAAAGAGAAACCATCATTCAACCTAATAGAAGTGGTTTCAGACTCCAATTAGGCTCCTATAAAATGTTATAGGTCATATAAGATTTTTCGGGTCAAAATCATCAGATAAATATTTTAAGGATGGAAAATATCTCTAATAGTCATTTTCCAAATTAATATGATCATAATACCCTAAATAAAATAATATTAATATTTTACGATCCTCCGATACATAAAATACAGGTCGTTACATTCTTCCCCTTTAGGAATTTTGCCCTCGAAATTCCAAATAAAATCAATATGGTTATCATGCATGCCTAACAACCATATACAATCATAAGCAACCATCACATATCAAACATGCAAACACAACCATAAATATAAATGGAAACATCCAAGCATATCCCAGCATGCAGGATACTACACTAAGGTATATTTCATGATACCATTAGTGAAAGTAAAAGTGATAAAAAGAAAGTCTCACCAATTAAAGAGCTATGGATAAGTTGTCCTCACACTCTCCTTAGTCTCCCAAGTGTAATTCCCTTCACTTTCACTCCACCAAACCTTCAATCAACTTCACTATCTTCCTCCTAAGATGCTTCGTATATCGTCGAATGATACGAACATGCCTATGAATTCTCGAAGCCTCTGGTTCAATCTCAATGTCTTGAGCAGTTTTCATCTATTTCCAAATGATCTTAATCTTCTCAAAGGTTTCTCTAATCATATCTGATCCAAGTATCAGTTTTTTGCCCACTTCCCACCAACACGAAGGAGCATTGCACAGTAAGCCATATAATGCCTCGAATGGTTTCATACTGGTCCTGGATGATAACTGTTGTTGTATGCGAATTCAGTGAGATGTAAGTGATCATCCCACGAGCCTCCAAAGTCGAGTATACAAGCCCGCAAGATATTCTCTAAGATATGATTCACTCTTTTAGTTTGGTCGTCTGTTTAAGGGTGATAAACTATGCTACGGTGCAACTTTGTCCCTAATGCCTCCAGTAAACTCTCCCAAAACCCATTAGTGAACAACGTGTCTCGGTCACTCACAATACTCTTCGCTACACCATGGAATCATACTATCCACTTCACATACAATTCGACCAGTTTGGCTGTCGATCTACTTGACTTGACGGGATAAATCTAGCACACTTGGTCAATCAATTGACTATGACCCAAATGCTATCGTACCCTACTCGAGTCCTCAATCGTCCATCGATGAAATCCATCGAAACTTGTTTCCACTTCCATTGAGGAACTTCTAGCGGTTGCACTAGTCCACTAGGCTCCTTCTGCTTTGCCTTAACAAAATAGAAGTTCATGCATTTTGAGATAAATGTCCCAACGTCTTTCTACATCCCTTCCTAATAATAGGTCTGCCTCATACTACAGTACATCTTATTACCATTAGGATGGATAGTTAATCTCGAATGATGGCACTCTCATAGCACCTCATCCCTCAACCCATCGACATTAGGAATAAACAATCTTCCATCTTTATAGAGCTAACCATCGCAGTCGAGTCTGTACTGTCTCATCACTTTAGACTTGACTCCATCTTCAGCCTTAGAAATAATCTTAACTAACCTGGCATCACGCCTCTATCTAGTATCGATCTGCTCAATCAGAGTAGGCTTGATAGTCAAGCTTGCCAATATCTCTTGCTCTGGCTCGCATCTCGGTCGGAAATCATAACCATCAATTTACTCTAACTGTGTCCACTCTTGGAACATAGGTTCCAAGCTGGCATGTCTCATACCCAATGCATTAATAACTGCATTCCCTTTCCATAATGTATATGCAATGTCAAATTCATAGGAGGTTGGGAACTCTAACCATTGCTGTTGGTGAAGGTTAAGATCCTTTTGCGAAAAGAGGTACTTTAATGATTTATGAACAACTCGAACCTTTCTCCTAAAAGATAGTGCCTCCAGGTCTTCAGCGCAAACACAGTCGTTGCTAACTCCAAATCATGGGTTGGGTATTTTTTCTCTTGTGGTTTCAGTTGTCGACTAGTATATGCAATAACATTGCACCTTTGGATCAATACCGCATATAGTCCAATACTACAAGCATCGGTGTATATTGTCATCTCTTCATTCCTACTCAGAATGGTCAATAATGGTGCACTCATCAACTTCTCTTTCAGACTCATGAATGCATGCTCACATCTTGCATCCTAAGTAAAAGTCTGATTCTTTTTCGTAAACTAAGTCAATGGTGCAGCAACTTTGGAGAAGTCCCAGATGAATTGTCTATAGTATCCAGCTAACCCCAAGAAACTTCTCACATCCGTAGCATTTTTGGGTCTAGTCCAATCTTGGACTGTAGCAACTTTTGCAGGATATACGGCAATTCCCTGCTCAGAAAAAACATGACCCAAGAATCTCATTTCCCTCCTCCAAAAGTGACACTTCGAAAACTTTGCTTTCAGTCGGTGCTCTCTCAACACCTCAAGCATGATCCTCAAACACGTCTTGTGTTTCTCCTCTATTTGGACGTAGACGAGAATATCATCGACGAACACAAGCACGAATTTATTTAGTTAACCTCTGAAGACACAGTTCATAAGATCAACAAAGTATGTCAGCGCGTTAGTTAGCCTGAATGGCATAACCAACCAATTATAGATACCTGACGGCTTATGAAATGCTATAATCGGCACACTTTCCTTCGTTACTTTCAATTGGTTAAATTTCATCGCAAGATCCAGTTGAGAAAATACTTTGCGCCATGAAGCTGATCGAACAAGTCATCAATACGTGAGAGTGGGTACTTGTTCTTCCTCATGACTTTATTCAACTAATAGTAATAAACACATATTCTTAGGGAATCATCCACCTTCATGGTGAATACTGTAGGCGCTCCTCATTCAGGATGAACCCTTGTCACAATAGGTCATTCACTTGTACCTCGAGTTCCCACTGCTTACTAGGTGCCATCCTCCTCAAAGGCATCATTATCGGTCTGGCATCTTTAACCAAATCAATACGGATTTCGATCTCTTTATGTGGCGAAAGTTCGGTCACCTCCTCAAATATGTCCGGATATTCCCTAGAAATAGGCACTTATGATAGCTCATCGTATAGGATATTGAGTAAATATAGAAAACCGACCATCATGTCATCATCTAGTAGGCATCCCAATACTACCTTTCGTTTATAATCTATCCTCATAGTCAACGATGGCCTCTCATAATCCACCATCACCTCGTATCTACGAACCCAGTCCATCCCTAATATAATACCAAACCCAACGAAACCAAAACAAAGCAATCACAATCAAAAGAGCATCCATGACTCTTTAAGTCCAAACCATGACAAACTATGCACATGCTAGTAGGACCTCCAACAGGTTCATCAAAATTAAAGGTCGGTCAATAATTGCAGGTCTCAATCCCAATCTATCTACCAAATCACTAGATATGAAGGAATATGAAGCCCCGGTATAAAAAAATACCTATGGGAACATCATAATGGAAAGCATATCTTGAATAATGATGCTCTTCTCACTCTCTTTTGTCGATGGAGCAATTGACGAAGTCGAGACAACATTAAGAGTATATGCTTTCACCATCTGCTCCTGCTTTAGTGGCTCTAGATTGTCCTTCTGTATATGCCTAAGCTTGTTGCAATTATAACATTTCTTCCCTTCAGCTTTGCAATCTCTACTGTAATAACCCTTACCACCGCACTGGTAGTTGATCACCGCAGGTTTGCTCTTCTTTTGTCCATACTTACCTTGAAATGCTTCCTCTTCTTATTATTCCACTTCTTCTTATCTCCCTCACCCAATTGCCACTTCATCTCTTCTTTAGTAATAGCAGTCTTTTGCTTCGGATAGAAACTCTCATGCCTCAGGGCCTTCTCGACTATCATCTCCAAAGTATCATTAATGCGACCCATAAGTTTCACTCCTAGGTAGTCATTCAAGCAGATAATGAACTTCTCGTTCTTCTTTAATGGAGTGTCAATTAAGGACATCGCGTATTTTGATAGGGCGTCAAACTTAGAAAGATGTACTCGGAGACAGACAACTCCCCTTGCTTTAGATCCATGAACATACAGAACAAGACCGAGTTCTGATCTATGGGAATAAACTTCTCTTTGAATCTAGCTATAAACTAGTCCCATGTGAACTAGTCTTCAGGAGTAGCGACCTTTACAGCATTCCACTAGCTCATGGCTTGCCCTTGAAGCTGTTGGAAAGCCAAATGCCTACTCATAGCATCATCCACCTCTAAGTCAACATTGATAACGTGCGACATCAATATAGGCTATTGAACCTATTAAATATAGCCTTTTATATATGAAAATACTTTGAAGCCACCATTGATAACTTACGAAATCAATATCATAAAACAATAATATTGGGCGCTTTAAAAACAGTGGCTACTACGACGTAATAAGGAATGCCGAAACTATAGTATAACGGCACCATTGCTATAAAAGATTCAACGTCGAAAGTAAGATTGGCAAAATCACCGCCTTAAAACCATAGCTATTAAAACAGATGACATGCGCCAATATAGCAATGCCGAAAAGGTAGCGGCAATAGCGCCATAAATATTTTAGTGCTGGAACAAAAGGGTTGTGGCATTAACGTTATAAAGTAGTTTAATACCGAAAACAATAGGTGGGGGCATTGTTTAAAACCTTGGTGAAAGTATGCAGCATGCCGAGATTGATAAATGTAGGCATTGAATAAAGGATGTTGAACCTCATTTTAACCTGAATGGGTCCATTACATACCAGCTTACATTGATATTATATGCCTCCATTCACGTTGACTAAACATTCATAGACGCGTCATAGATGAACGGCGGCATCGACTATCAACACCATGGCAATCTCATAAATTGCATTAAAACCGATTTATTTCTTAAATAAGCAATATCTTTTCATCCACTACAAGTCCTTGTCAATTTTCTATTGGTTAGAAAAAACTTTAACAAACTTTCTTTTCAGAAATCTACTACCAACCCAACTTCTATCCTAAAAATAATTTTTGCACCCATCAAATAATCATTATTTTTTTTTGAAATTATTATAAGCTTTTCTAGCTTAATAAAATTTGTTAACAAATTTCTTCATCAATCCCAAAAGTGCAAGGATGAGAACCTTAGCTGATGATGAAATTTGAAGAGCCAAAGTTTAACCTCAATGAGTGTTGGCGAATAGGACACTTGATCGGGTGAAGACTTAAGAGGAGTGACAAGCAAGTTTAGGTTCATAGGGAAATCATATGCAAGGCCACATGAAATCATATATGCTTAAAGTAATTCCAGTTTAGATAATCATATGATTAAAAAATAAATCAAGAATATGAGTACTTTTGGAATTCGAAGCAATCTTTAATTAACAAATCATATATGCTTTGGAATCCGAAGCAATCTTTAATTAACAAATCATATATGCTTTGGAATTCAAAAGTAAGTCATAATTTGAGAAATCGTGTTTTTATTAAATATAATGTCGAAAGTACAAAGTCCAATAGTCCAACAATTCAACTGCTACAATCAACTATGAATCCCCAAATCAATTTAGGGTTACAAAATTTAAAATGTAAGAAGAGAGATAGGAATGTTTCCTCCTTCCATTGTGCCCCTAGGTACATATTTATAGAGGAGAAAAATGCGGCATGGCTCATGGCGCATAGCTTCGGCGTGCTTGGTCTCGGCGGCTTCAATGCCACAAGATACTGACTTCACCTCACAACATGCTTTGTCATCCTTAGGTGTATGACAGGGCTTCAGCATTGTCTCATAAGTAAAGGTGCACGACATCAATAACTTTGGCATTGATGGCTCAAGTCATGATGATCAGTGTCCTTTATTAGCAGGTGGCGACATTGGCTTAAATTGACATGAGTATGAAGCAATATCAATAAGGAGTGACTTTGGTAGCTCCTTTGGATATTGAAGACGTCCGTCATCAACATCGCATGTATAGGTGGGCTGTGTCCTCCAGGTGTTGATGAAATGCACCATATGAAGGTTGACTCTTTAGTGTAGCGGCATTAATCATTAGCAGCATCAATAATGGGCAGTACTATCCAAAAGATAATTCTAAAGGGCGACGACACTGGAATAGGAGTGGCATCAAAGGAACGCGACATCATTACTTAATGACTTTGGTTGTAGGTAGTGTTAAAGATGAGCGACAATGAAAGAGTGCGACACTGATGAGTTTTAATGTTTATTTTACTTTCACAAGTTAAAGGTGGCATCGATAAAACATGGCATCAATGGGATGCGGTATAAGTCATGTTTACATAACACTGATGGTTTACAATACTGGTCATATTCGACATCACTGGTTTTTTGAAGAGATGCAGCAGAAGTCACATGCAGTGTTGATGATGAGCGATATCCATAGCTCTAGAAACAACATGCGGCATTGCATATAACTCTTTAATAATGAGACGCGGTGTCAGTTCGTAACCATTCTTTCACTATTGAACATTGTTGTGGCATTATGGTTAGGTCACATGCCGCACATCTTCAAGGCCAATAATGGTGATAACATTTTCCTCCTATAGTAGACGAAGCATTGACTTTTCAAGTCAATAATGTTGACATCAAGTTTACCGCCTATTAGTATTCCGTGCAAATCTGGCCATCCATTCAAATTGAATTAACGGTGTCCATTTACTTTCTTTCTCTTCTATAAATAGACAAGCTTTTCTTTCATTCCTCATTCATCTGCAATTGAGAACTCAAGCAAAAAATCAATAACCTTAAAGAAACTCAAAACTTTTATCTTTCACGTGTTTGTATCAATACTTTGGTACTGTTTATACTTTACATTGATCAAATTAATGAATTGAATTAAGTAATTTAGCATTGAAGTTGCTGTTAGGGTTTGGTTTGGGTTTCTTCGATTATAGATTGATATTGGGGCTTGATTGTGGAGCTTTAAGGCTTAGTAATTAGGTTAAGTATCGGTTATGACGTTAGGTTGAATTAGCGTTAAGCTTCTATGTCGTATGAGTGAATTCTGAGGTTAATCACTACTGGCATAGAGACTGGTTCACTGATGAAGGAGACAACTTATTAGACCCGAAACCCAAGTAGACTAACATTACATCGACACTGGTCACTTACGACATTGTTATAATGGTCAATATCAATTTATCCTCCTAGGTTTTATATTAACACTGATGACTTACAATATTATCATGATATTCGACGTTGATAAAGTTCTCTTGTTGACTAACTAGCATCTATAATGCAAAAGCTCTTTCTCATCATTGATGATTAAATTGAAGTATTGCAACCCCTTATTAGGAATACAGGAATTATTCACAATGTGTACGCTAATTAAATGCAACATTAATAGTTCAGTGTCAGTTAAAAACGACGTTGCTTATTTTGACATTACCCTATTGGTACGGTTTGGTACCCATAGCCTTATTGTTTGTCACCATTCGATACCCATTGCCTTATTGTTTATCACCACTCTTAATAGCTAATCTTAATATCACAAATTGAGCTTTACGTGATATCGTCATTTACGACATTGCTATTTTAACATGTTATAAGCTATTTAACTGATTAGCACATTATCAATTCATATCGCCGATATTCATTAAAGTTGTTAATCTCATCACTTCAACGTTAGTTATAGTTGTGTTGTTTACTAGTGCTTTATAATATAAGCTACACAGGATTTGATATTGATATATCTATCGATATAGACTTATTGACGTCGCATATCCATTCTTATTTAATCTTTATATAGTTTTTCTATGAAATTCCTTTGTTAAAGTTAGAGTTTAAGTCTTTCAATAAACTCTACATGTGTCATTTCAAGGTTATTAATTTGTGACTATCATATACTTTAAGCATCTTGATACCATCACTTAAACGGTAGATAAGTTATTTAGATGATAATTTTTGACTTAGTAAGTAATGATTCTTCTATATAATAAAAACATTATCATTTCCTAAATTTTTGAATGATATCACCCGGCAGATAGATGGAAGGTTCAAAGATAAGTAAGGAGTCCTCCAGAAAGACTAGCACAAGTTTCAAAACTTCCTCTTCTACCAAGAAAGAAGCTCTTCTTCTTCATCTGTCATATATTACCACTCAAGAAGAAGTGGATTCTATCCTTAAGCAATTTGGCATCACAGTATTGAAGCTATTCCAACCTGTCCTTCTGGAAAAATCAATAACCCTCAAGAAGGATTTTTCGCTTTTACCCCGCTTCACATATTTCACTCGTCATATCTTCCTTTCCTAAACATTCTTTTAAGGTTACTGGAGCACTTAAATATCGCCCCAATCCAACTGACTCCCAATTCATATACTTATTTGACTTGTTTAGAAATCCTTACCAGAGAAGATAAGCTTCCCTCTCTTAGTGTTGAAATTCTCTATACTATAGCTGGCCCTTCAAAGATAGGTGAGCAACTAGGCAATCCTCTGTACCGCATTCGTCCCCATCCAAAAAGCTTGATCATTAATGCGTAAACATGGCTAAAGAATGGGAAAACCAGTTTTTCTATATTAGGTGCTACTTGAAGATTAGGGGAACTTTCTCCATTATTAGTAAGTTCCTATTTTCTGTTACTTATATTGTATTTATTGCTACCTTACAATAAAAAAATTTCTTTCAGATCTGGTCCTTAAGAACCCACTGATAGCGAGATCATCAAGTCCCTAAGTCTATCATATAAGGAAATAGGTGACAGGCTTATTCTCTTAATAGAGGTGAACCTTCATCATCTCGTTGATTCAAGACAACCATATAATACTTTAAGAGCCTCCAATGATGGAAGAAGACGCCAAGGAGAAATGATTGTTGGGTTACCAATAACCGTAATGCTTTCTCGACTTCTTCTCTAGTTCAACTTGAGTCTGCTAGTAAGTTGTAATTTAGTTAATATAGAGTTCCTAATATATAGTTTTCTAACTTTTGTTTTTATTTTAGGATCGTCCGCCTTAGCAGCTGCCTCTGTAGAGAAGGAGACCTTAAGTAAAGTTCCCAAAGAAAAGAAAAGTGAAGATGATACTTCTGCCCTGACTCGGGTTCCTAAATCTCAATCTCTTGAGGATGTTATTGCTAGCTCATATAAATCCATTAAAAGAAAACTAATCGATGGTTCTGCTGCTGCTTCCACTCCTAGCAAGAAGCTCAAGGTCAAGGGTGTGTATTCCCTTGTTATTGTGGAGAAAGAACCATTTGTAGATGATTCAAGCCCTGGGGCCCTAAACCTTGGCTCTTCTGGGGAAAGAACTCACAAAATGACTAAAAAGGAGCAGTCTCAAGATCCACTCCTTCGTATTACTTTTTCGCGTACTCCTGCGTGTCTGAACCATCTTTGAGAGGCGGTTGGGTTGTGTATCTCTTCCGAAGACCCACTCCCTTCCAAGTCTTAGTTTCTAGCCCCTGTTAGCAATTTCGATGATCTTCTATAGCTAGTCGTCCAGTCTTCATCTTTTATTGCTCTGAAGCCACCATAACCTTCATTTTATTCACAAAACCACCGCTTTGCTATTCTTAAGCACCATTTATCAGTACATATCCTTTTTGTTTCGCTGTTTCAGGTTCCTAACTTTCTCCATAATATTTTAAATCAAACCTATTACTTTTTAGGTGGCTAGGCATATGTTCCAATTTCAAGATGATGTCTCGGCATCTTCTAGTAAAGTTTCCAAGCTCAAGGAACAGGTTTCTTTGCTCCACAACTACATTATTGTTATTACGACTGTAAAGGATAAGGCTTTAAATGAGAAAGAGAAACTTGCAACTTCACTTGACGAAGTGAAAAATTCACTTAATGAAGAAAGAAGTGCTAATCAAATTTTAAGTGATAAAGTGAAAGTTTTAGAGACGCAGCTTGAGGAGACCGGTATAAAGGAGGCCAAGTTTGCAGAGGAGAATGGATACTTAAAGGAGAAGTTGTAAAGGAAAATAATTATATTGAACAAATCAACTTTTATAATTAACGATGCAAAGCAAAAGGTGTCTCATTTTGTTGATACGATTCTCGATACTATTATTGAGAAATCCTACGAGAAGAAACTTTTCATAGCATATGCCAATAACATCCAGCGATGCCCAGATCTAGACTTTCCCTCTCTTCCTCTAGCTTGGAGTGAAAAGTTTAAAAAGAAATTCAAAGCTTTGTTGGAGTAAACATAGGCATCCGAAAAAGAATCTTCCGATGAGGAGGAAATTGATGCTAAGAAACTATTGGCCTTTGACAATCCTCCGATAAATGAAGAAAGAGAATCTGATGAGGAAGGGGATGATGATGACAACAACAAGAATGATGATGACAATGATGATAATGGTCATAATTACGATGATAACAATAATGACGGTGATAATGTCGACAATGGTGGCGGTAGGGGAAAGGGTCTCTCTGGATCAACAGATGGGAAGGATGGATCGGGATGTGCTAACCCGGATTTGGCCACAAACCCAAAATGAAGGAACAAACTCCTTTGTCTTCAATTCCACTCTCTCAAGTATGGATCTTTTTATTTAAATGTCTTGGATTACCAAATAGCTTTCAGTTAACATGTTGATTACTTTAGTTAAGGAGAAAATTGAAATATCATTATGAAGTTATGCTTAAAAATAAACAAATGGAAATAGATAGATTGAATAGAGAGTTGGATAGACAAATGGAAGAGTATAATGAGTTGTTTGAGAAATGCAAGTGTCTCACCACTAGTGCATCAAAATTAATATTTTTCAAAGAGAGGCATGTTGCTCCACGGATGAAGAAGGCATACCTTCATCGGGAGAGAATCTTAGCGGAGAATACAGAGCTAATGACCCTCTTTTGGATGCTGATGGATGACAGGAGCGCTTTGGAAGAATTTCTCTACAAAGTTTGCTCTAGGGGTATATTTGTTGATTTTGCCTATTTTGGTGACAACCGCGAGGGTTTGCTCAGGTGCTTTCATCGTAGATACTTGAATGAATACGGGTCTGATCCTCATCCTGAGGCATGTTGGAATCTCATGAGAGTTGTCTCTATCCCACTTTCTTCTCGCTCCCTTCCCCTCGAAAAACTTAAGTATAATAAGAAGAGATTTATTCTTGAGTTTTATAAGGAATCAATCTTGTATGTACCCGAACGATTGTATAATTGTAATATGTAACCTGAGTAGCTTACGAACTTTACCATTTTATTTTACTATTATCAGTCTAAATTTAATATATCATACAGATTAAAAATTCTCAAGCAGTCCTTTTCCTATGGAACTCTTGAATAATTATGTTAAATTAAAGAAGGATTTTAAAGAAAAATCTCTAATTCTGAAGACATCGTAGTTAACGAGACATTACTTTCTTAAAGACCTATAAAAAGTGTACATGCGGTTTCCTCACTTTCACTTTGATTTCTTCGGTGATGAAAAGGATAAATTACTTAGTGGAGTTCAAATTTATCATGCCAAACTGATAGGTGATCATGCTAGCTCTCTAGTCGGGGAATGGGACTGTCATTGATTTCCTCCCGTTAATACCCCAAAATGGATTAAAGATTCTTTTGACTCTATTCTTACCCTATCTGTTGGGTTATTTAAAAAGGCCAATACCGCTGTTTCAAAACTTTAATTAGCCAGTTGAATGTTCAAAAACAGAATTGCGATGTAATGTGGATATTCTCTCATATACTGATTTTCTTTCCTACTTTCTCTTTTTTTAGGAAAAACATTTGACCCTTGTATCTGTTGGCAAAAATATTGCCCAATCGACTCTATTAAGGATAGGCTTAAGGTAGAATTTGAGAAGAAACGCTCTTCACAAGGCACTTTAGCTTTGTAATTCCAAATAATCTCGATGCACAGAAACGGCATGACAAATACTATAAATTAAGGTCCATATTTAGAGGTGTGAAAGAAGTGAATGCCGATTTAGAAATTTTTTTAAAGAAAATGATGAGAGAATTAAAAGATTGAACATGAGAGTAGACATTATTAGCCAATCTAAGCTTTCTTCTCAAAATAGCTAAGATGATGCTGAAATTGCTCGATTACATCAAATGGTTATGGACCTTGAAGTGCAATTGCTACAAAGTCAGGTGAACTATCAATCTTTGGAACTTATCGTAAGCAGAGGCGAATCTAGTCTTTCTCATTAAGAGAGGTTTTCGCTCTTTTATATCCTCCTTCAAGCTTGGATGATAACAAAATTGCTAAATAGAGTCAAAGAGTTTGGTTTAAATGAATGCAATTTCTTAATAGACGGTGGAGAGATAAGGTTTCTACTCATCTCAATTCTTATGAAAGGTTGAAGGACTTGAGCGCGAAAAGCATGCCTCCAATCAAGAAATTGAGAAGTTAAAAGGTAAGATCAACATTTTGAAGGGTGCAAATAAAACTCTCGATCTCATTGAATATTCAGGTTACGTCGATTAATGATTCAAACGCTATTCGACGAAAGGAGAGGAAGCTTAGACAACTCCTAAGTATGGCAATCCTTCATAGCACCATCTTATCTCCAATTGCTGAAGATCTAAAGAAGTTGACTCAATGTTCTGACTTGTAGCTTGCAGACCTTGGGGTAGATCCTTTGTGATTTAATTTTTGCACCAATGACTTTGTACATAATGTATTAGATTATAAATAAATCTGTATTTGAACGTATGTTACCTCGAATGTATGCTATGTAGCCTTAAACCAAATATTGGTCCTTATTTGAAACCGCTTAACGATTAATATCTTGTTTTTCTATATTTTGAGCTTTCGATGTATAAATTGATACTCTACTTGTTAAGAAAATTAAGAACCTTGCTAATTGGGCTTTTTTGAACTTGATATAAAAATTTCCTTTCCATTATTAAATATCCACACTACAATAAAAAGACCCTTTGATGGCGTTTAAAAAACGCTATAAAAGGCTTTTACAGCGTTTTTATAAACGCTGTAAATCAACATGTTGTAAAAAATCAATGACCTATTATTGCAACAGAAAAAACGCTATAAAAAACATGTTTTTATAGCGTTTTGTACATGCTATAAAAAGTTTTATTAATGGCGTTCTTAATATGCTGTAAATGGCTTTTACAGCGATTTTATAAACGCTGTAAATCATAATGTTGTAATAAATCAGTGACCTATTATTGCAATAGAAGAAACGCTATAAAAAACATGTTTTTATAGCGTTTTGAACATGCTATAAAAAGTCTTATTACTGGTGTGCTTAACAGCATTTTAAAAATCATTTTTTCACATATCCATTATCACATTATAATCGACAAATTTACATAAACACAATGTATTATTTCACACAATCATATAGATTACATTAAACGAAAAATAACTAATCATTCAACATTCACATAGAATAATGCATAACACATCGTAATATTTAATGAACATTACCTTAGAAGTGTAAATAATACATGTGATAAAAAGATCGTACTACACATGACGATTAAATGTGCAAACCAAAAAAGTAGTTACTTCAAAAGAACTTCAAATCGCTGATATACAACAGCATATTACCATTTGTATGCACCATAGATGGGTACCTATGAAAAAGAAATTCAATAATTAGCAATTATAACTATACATACATACATACATATATGTATGTGAAACTTAAATATATAAATTTAATTAATTTACATGGAACTTAATTAATTATATGAAACTTGATTAACTTAGTTAATTTTATAAAATTTAGTTAATTTATATAATCGTATGGAAATGATATCAATAACATATGGAATTTCCTGAAATGGATGTAAATTTTTTTAAAATACTTTAATCAACAATTGCATGTGTATTGTTATAAACTTATTAATATTTAAAAAACTTAAATGAATTTTATGAACTTATTTAATTTAAAAAAAATAGCTGGCGTATTTAATTATTATAAAACTTAATTGACTTAGTGACTTATTTTAAACTTAGTTAATTTGTTGTTGTTATTTTATTATTATTATTATCATTATTATTATTATTATTATATTCTTTTATTACTATTATTATTATAATATTATATTATTCTCCTTCTTCTAAATTTAGTTAATTTTTCTAAACTTAATTAATTTTTGTAAAACTTAGTTAAGTTAGTTAATTTTTATAAAAATTAGATAATTTTTCAAAACTTAGTCAATTTTTATAACAATTTAACAAATATTTCAAAATAGAGAACATGATTTTTACAAAACAAATTTTTATAAAACTTAGTTAAATTTTATTAACTTGTTTAATTTAAAAAAACGGTTAGCTTATTTAATTATTATAAAACATAATTAACTTAATTAATTTATTGTTATTATTACTATAATATTATTTTATTACTACTACTATTATTATTATATTATTCTTCTTCTTTTAAATTTAGTTAATTTTACTACTACTATTATTATATTATATTTTATTACTACTACTATTATTATATTATTCTTCTTCTTCTTTTAAATTTAGTCAATATCATATGGAATTTCCTGAAATGGTTGTAAATTTTGTTGAAAATACTTTATTCAACAATTGCATGTATATTGTTATAAACTTATTAATTCTTATAAAACTTAATAAAATTTTATAAACTTATTTAAGTTTTTTAAAACAATTGGCTTATTTAGTTATTATTAAACTTAATTAACTAAGTTACTTATTTTAAACTTAGTTAATTTTTTGTTGTTGTTGTTGTTGTTGTGGTTACACTATTTTATTACTGCTATTATTATTATATTATATTATATTATTCTTCTTCTTTTATATTTAGTTAATTTTTATAAACTTAATTAATTTTTATAAAACTTAGTTAACTTAGTTAATTTTTATATGACGTAGTTAATTTTTATATCCTTTAATTAATTTTTACAAAACTCACTTAATTAACTTAGTTGAATATTTATAAGACTTAGTTTATAGTTAAATAATTTTAGTTAATTTTTATATAACTTTGTTAAATTTTATAAGAATTAGTTAATTTTTATAAACTTTTAGTTAATCTAGTTAAATTTGTATAAAACTTGATAACGTTGTTAACTTTTATTAAAATTAGTTAACTTCTAAAAAACAAATAGCTTATTTAATTATTATACAACTTAATTAACTTAGTTAGTTATTTTAAACTTAGTTAATTTATTATTATTATATCATTTTATTACTACTATTATTATATCATATTATATTATTATTCTTCTTTTAAATTTAGTTAATTTTTACAAACTTAATTAATTTTTATAAAACTTAGTTGACTTAGTTAATTTTTATAAAAAATAGATAAGTTTTATAAAACTTAGACAGTTTTTATAACAATTTAACAAAGACATGATTTTTATAAAACTAAATTGATTTTCATAAACTTTAGTTAATTTAATTAAAAAGAATTAAATTTTGTTGATTTTATAAAACTTAATTAACTTAGTTAATTTTTATATAACTTGGTTAATTTTTATATCCTTTAATTAATTTATATAAAACAAACTTAAGTAACTTAGTTGAATATTTATATGACTTAGTTTATAAATTATTTCAATAATTTTAGTTAATTTTTTTATAACTTAGTTAAATTTTATAAGAAATAGTTAATTTTTATATAACTTCTTGGTTTATTTTTCACTCAAACTTCAAAATCACAACTTGACGTTCACATGCATGCTATGATATAAGTGATTGCAATTTTTTAATTTCAACTATTATAGGATAAGGAATTCAGTTGAACCATTTTTACACATTCATGCTAGGGTACTGAATTAAGATACATTGATTCTGAGTTAAAATCCATTTTTAAACCATGTGATTGTGAGTATTGTTTTTTTGTCAGAGCACGCAAGGTAAATTAATGGACACGGAAATAAGGATAAACAGAAATTGTGAAGGAACACTGAAAATGAAAATGAATAGCTGGTGCAGTAGGAATAAAACAACCTAAGATTATAGTGATCAGGAATCCTTCTTGCGCCTTTTATCTTGAGTCTTAGAGTTTATTGTCGTTGAACTAGGTCTGAGATCTTCAATGTCCTACAATAAGGCAGTAAATAGAATTACAGTATTATGCTACAGAACTGATATATTGAACCAGACAGATATTGCGTTAGAGTTGGATAGCGGGAATGCATAGGTCAAAAGTAAGATTTTGTAAATCATGGAAAATATTAGATGACAAAATTCAAGTTGACTATATTGAAGAAAATTATGGAATAAAAAAACAACTCACGTTAATGATAATTCCCATGTGAGACCCCTTCCTATTAGTACAGGTGGATGGAATGCAAGCTGCAGTTGTATCTCCCCCGGCCATTACTTGTTCATCGGAGCAAACATACTAAAGATGGTAAGTAGTGAGTATGAAGGAAATAGTGTAGAATATTGTGTAAAGGTAGCAAGATTACCTCATTTACCTTATTTTTCCCTTGTCGGTCCAAGTCTGATGGTGTAGGTTGACTGTTACCACTTAGTGCAATGTCAATGGTCATGCTGTTTTCACATGTGTGTTCTATAAAAATATAAATGACAGAAAATTAGGGTATGAACAAGCAAACATAGAGAAGAATTTAAATATAAAAGAAATAAAATTTAGTAAATTTGTATTTTCAAAACACTAATGACCATGTACACATACAGTGGTTCTCATCCGGATATTTAACCTTTGGAGTCATAAGTTATATCAAACAAATTTAAGTCAAATATTAATCATTTCTATTGTACACATACAATGTTAAAACTGAAAATTTTGCATTCTACAGTCCTCATTTTAAAAATGTATGATATATATTAAGACTTAAACAACTTAGTTATTCAGATATTTCACTTATGAAGATTGAACATGAAAATAGTTTAATATCACAAAAACCATCCATATTGAGTTAAAAAATATCACTACGTTCACTGCCAAAGTTTTGTGAAACCAGACGAGAAAAATGGTGCACCACATTCACTACCAGGACCTTTATCGATGTATCATTCATTCCATCCTACATCCATACCTCACTCTCTCTCTCTCTTTCAAAATACTATGTATAATTTCTCTGTACATTACCACTGTTTATCAGTAATGTAACACTCATTTATCTCAACTATATCTTAACTTTGTCCCTTGTATCTTTGATATTTTATACAATCCTGTAAAATGATCAATCCCTGAACTATTACTAACAATTGTATATGAATCACCAAGTGGTACAACATTCTTATTGCGTTACCACCCATGCCTACATTTGATACATTCAGCACTATTCCTATAAAGTCCATGACATAAAATCTAATTCTATCCTCCAGAATTTTCTTCTATGGCCATTTCAATTTTAGTCTCTGCGTGTGTATTATTAATCCAAATAAAATTTATTTACATTGAATTGCAATGTGTCGTAAGTCCTAACATGAAAGCTTTCTTACATAAACAAAACCAGAAAATTTTAAACCCCATAGGATGATTTTAAGCTAATAAAAGTTGATATTTTTCCTCAAGTAAAAGATGATACCTTAACAGTGCAAATAAAATACCGGCTTCTGTTGGTATTAGGTCCATTATTAGCCATGCCAAAACTCCAGGTTCCACACGAGTCACTGCCAAAAAAGATTGACAGTAAGGATATATCATTTTTTTGGAACTACAGTAAGAATTAAATTCAATAATTACTTCACCAAAATAAGATAACGAAGGTAATGAACTATCGACTGATTTAAAAAAAGAAGCTAAGCAAGCATAAAATCCTATAACTACTCAACGAATTAATTATTTATTTTAATTAAAAAAACTTCATCGAGCCATAAATAGTAAATTTTCTTGTAGTCATTTCTATTGCATCAAGATGAGAAGGTTGTTCTTTCATAAGCAAATACATATTCAGACTATTTACATCATTATAAGATGCTTTCCTTACTCTGTAAAAATAAATGAAAAGAATAATGATAAAAACATGTAGACTTAAATGGAATTTAAGTTAAAACCTGATATATAAACTTACTCTGGAAGCATCTAAATATTGCACTTGTTGGTAGAGGCTTCATCCAGCAAACAATGGTAAATGTACTGTAATTAAAACAGAGGAAAACATCACATTTAATACATATTGTGCTTGGAGGATGTATTAACCGATATAAGGCTGCTAAATTATACACACATTGTGCTTGAAAAATATTTCTAGACAAAGATGGAAGCTAGCTAAGTTATATAAACATCTCTCCCTTTCACCCACTATTAAGTGTTGACATGTTTGTTAGATCCACAGAACACAATGCACTGACATTAACAACTCAACTTATTTAGTTACCACTAAGTTGTAAATTAAGCATAATGCAAGAATATAGTTAAAATGTAGTTTTTTATTCTATGATAGACAGCTAAAGCAATACCAAGAAATCAATCAAACACAGGAAGAGATTTCACAAAAGAAGGGATTGCAAATTAAAATTATACTACACTAATAATCCATTATTCAGTAACATGGAAGGACATTATACTACACTAATAATCCAAATTAAAATGTTACTACCTATCAATACTATTTAATGAACTGTGTGCAAGTTCACAAATCAATCTTACATGAAACATTAACTATAAATTCCTATGAAAACTACACAGGTGAAAACTTAAATTATTTTAAAAACTTAAATTATTTTAAATTCCTATGAAAACAAATCTACAAAAAACATTAACTATAAATTCCTATTAAAACAAATCTAGATATTTGGGGATAAATTTTACATGAACTACTGATTAAAAAAAATTCGTTAATTATTATTAAATCAATCTTTATTATACTATTATCTCAAATAACAAATTAAATATACCAATTTTGATTTGACCCTTATTATACAAATCAATCCTTAATATACAATTAACCAACTCAAAATTAGAATATAGGGATCAAAATTGAATTTGCATTAGAATTTAGAACATAGTTATGTTGTTTGCAAATTGCAATACTAAGTACCATAAAATATATATTAGAAGATGCAAAAGACCAAATTTATTTACCTTTTCAAAAACAAGCAGGCAGTAGTAGTGTTGTAGTAACCAAAACCAAGCACCAATGATCGAAGCCTCAAGTCTGTCACTGTCCAATCCTATGCCGCTATTTGGCTATGCCCTAGCTGCGTTGAGGAGTCGTCGTTGCCTCACCTCCGTCAATTGAATGGAGATGGAATCGCTGTCGAGTGTCGATTTGATGGAGATGGAATCTCCGTTGCCGAGTGAGAAGCAAACCGTGATTTTTTTTAAATTTGTTGCTGCACTGGTGTGGGAAGATGGTGCCTTAGATTTTGATGAGGCGTAGAGCGGTTGCTTTAGCTGCTTTGGTAAAGGGTCGACCCTGCCTGCAACAAGTTGTCGGATCTGGATGTAAATTGATGAAGAAAAGAGGTCGCAAGAAGGTACCTTGGGCTGAGGATAGTGAAGCCAGAAGTTAGACCAGTGAAGAGAGGAGCAAAAGTTTGGTTTTTGTGAAAAAGAAGACATTACGAGGGATTTGGTGTAGAGCGGTGGAAGGAGGGAAATAAAATATTTTGCTGCTTAAGTTTTTAATTAGCGGGATTGAGGATTCAATGTGACAGCGTAAGCACACTGTATATTTAGCACCCTAATCATTAAATACATCAACACAGCCACCATGCTATCCCCACTTGCAATTAAAAATTAATTTTATTGTAGTGCCAGCATCTTGTTTAGTAAAGGAGATTCCCCTTAAATGAATTCAAATCTGAATTGAGAGCTGATTTAGCAAAGCTCCATCGTTAGAAAATCCTTCTGAAATAATTTGAATAGAAGCCCAAAGAACCATTCTGTTATAGCGCGAAGAGAAAACCAGAGAACCCATTTGGTATTTAATAAGGAAGACTAAAAAAACCATCTGGTATTAATTATGAAAGACCAAAAAACCCATCTGGCAATAGTAATGGAAGATCAAAGCACCTGTCTGGCAATAATAATAGAAGACCAAAACACATGTCCGGTAGTTGTAATAGAAGACCAGAACACTTGTCCAGAAATAGTAATAGAAGACCAGAACGCCTATCTGGCAATTCCTGACTTTGGACAACTCGTATTTTGATAGATCTTCCTCTAGAAGATTGTTTTAATCCTTCTTTCGAATTGAATTAAATTTGACTGATTTTCCTCTAGAAGACTGGTTTTGATACATTATTTTGAATTGAGTACGGTTGACTGGATTGCTTTTGTCACCATTGTAGATAAGGATCTCAGCTTGGATCGAACCCTTTATTACCGTCTTAGGTGATGATTTAGATTTGTTGTACGATGCGTTTGGCTAGCTTTCTTTTAGCAAAACCGTAGACTTACCCAACCTCGCTCTAAGAGGCGCTTTAGTAAGGCCACGGAGACAGTACTAAAGGCTTATTTGGTGCTTTGGATAGGCCAAAGGCTTACCCATCCTCCCTTTAGGAGGCACTTCTGTGAGGCCTTTGATGATGTCACCGAAGGCTGGTTTGATGCTTTGGAAAGGTCAAAAGCTTATCCGTCCTCCCTCTAGGAGGTGCTTCAACCAAGCCGCATGGGCATGGATTGAAGGCTTGCAGATGCTCTAGCTAGGCCTTTTAAGATGGAACTAAAGGCTTACTCTAACCTCACTCTTTGAGGTGCTTTGATCAGGCCATCTTGGCGGGGACAAAGGCTTTAGCTCCTTGCTACCATCTTAGACAGTAGTTTAGGCTTTCCATTATTTTAGGAGAGTTTCACTCCTCAACCATGTAGATACACTTATTTTGTTAAGAAAGTCTTTCTTTATTATCAACTTATTCAATATATTTGTACAAATTCCTCAAGCTTTCCTTGCCCTACGAGATTTTTGATTACTCCCTCTAAGCTTCGGCAGTGACTGGTGTAATGGCCGTTAGAGCGATGGTAATGAAAATGTAACCCTTCGAGATTCCTTTCATTCTTTGGTCGCTCCTTTTGCGACAGCCAATAGTTGATCTTTAGTCAGGAAGAAGATATTATCGTGGGAAGTAGTAAGGGTGTAGTTCTTGGAAATTCATGACCATTTGAAGGATGGTGCTTTTGATTTGTACTCAAATCCTCTATTACTTGAAATGGATTCCTCATCTTCGATGACAAATTTCCTTTTTAGGAAGCCTTGTGCTACACTAGTTTTATAGGATCGATTAAGCACACTCCTCCATTTTCTAGTGAACCTACCAAAGTCCCTTTCTATTTCCTTTCCAAAAATGGTCCCCTTGGCTTTGAGTTGAATCCCTTTCCTCATTTTCAAGAAGAAGCAATACTTTTTGTATTTCTTACTTAAGGAAAAGATCTATGTTGGCCCCATATGAAAGGGTTTCAAACTCCATTTTTTTGGATTGTATGGAGCTACTTGTCCTTTTCTTTTCAATGATTTGTAGCGCCATGATCCTTAATATTTAACCTTCATGAAGCCAGGGATCATTAATAATTTGGTAAGTTGACCAAGTTATTTGAGGCTCAAAGGATCCTTGTTTGGAGATTTTAACACGATTAATTAGCATGACTAAGCAAAACTTAGTTGGTGTGATTAATTGGTGTTAAGAATCAAAGGTTGGTTAGCTTGGAATATGATATGCTTGGTAGGGACAAGTACTTTAAGCCCTAAATATGCACACTAGGATAGTTCCACTTAGGATTTTAATGGAGACAGAGGTTCAAGCCCTCCTTCCAGCACTAAAATGTTAAAGAATTTATTCACCAACCCCAAAAGTGCAAGGATGAGAACCTTGGCTGATGATGAATTTGAAGAGCCTAAGTTTAACCTCACCGAGTGTTAGTGAATAGCGATACCTGGTTAAGTTAAGACCTAAGAGGAGTGACAAGCAAGTTTAGTTCATAGGGAAATCATATGCAAGGCCACATGAAATCATATATGCTTGAAGTAAATCCATTTTAGATAATCATATGATTAAAACAGAAACCAATGATATGAGCATTTTTGGAATTCGAAGCAATCTTTGATTATTAAATCATGTTTGCTTTGGAATTCGGAAGTAAGTCATAATTCGAAGCAATCTCTGTCAGCCCATCCATCTATTGGTAATAAGCGGTACTCATCTTAAGCTTGGTATCTAACACTTCTTGTAGACTCTTCCAGAATTCACTAGTGAACAAGGCATCTCTATCATTGACTATACTATTAGGAATCCCATGCAGTCTGACAATGTTCTTCATAAACAACTTAGCTAATATAGGTGCCTTCCCGATTGACTTAATGGGAATGAAATGTGCACTTTTGGTCAGTTAATCCACTATGACCCAAATAATTTCCTTTTTAATGTTCGACCTAGGCAACCCATCAATAAAATCCATGGATATCGAATCCCACTTCCAAACTGGTATATCTAAAGGCTGAAGCAATCTGCTCGGCTTTTGATGTTCGGCTTTTACTTGCTAGCAATTCACACATTGCTTTACCCATAAGCCTACGTCTCTTTTCATACTTTCCTAGGAGAAACTTCTCTTCATATCCTGATACATCTTAGTTCCTCCAAGATGTAGAGTAAACTGATCGATGACACTCCCTAAGAACTTCCTTAGGTTACTAACATCTGAAACACATAACCTCCCTTCTTCCTTAAACATCCTCTCTGGTCAAGGCTAAAATCTTTTAGATCATTAATCTCAATTCACTTTCCAATCTTCTAACCCTTTAGGCTGGTGATGGATCATCCCTTAGCTTAGAAGAAATCCTCTCGATCAACACTAGTCGAACTTCTAAACATGACAATATTGCGATACTTTGACTAAAAATGGCAGTCGACCTTAATTGCACACTACAAGTAGTCAACGCCTCTAAATCCTTCCATTCAGCCAACATAGCTAACACTGCATTCTTATGTTTTATGTTAAGTGCATCTGCTACTTCATTTCCTTTTCCTGGTGTATACTCAATAAAAAAATCATAAGCTGCTAAAAACTCCAGCCACCTCTGCTGGCCCATATTCAACTCTATTTGAGAAAATAAATACCCCAAAGACTTAAGATATGTATACAACTCAAATCATTCTCCAAAGAGGTAGTGTCTACACACTTTCAATGAGAAAATCATCGCTGCCAACTCTAAGTCATGAGTTGGATATCTAACTTCATGTGGTCTGTGCTATCAAGAAGCGTAGGTAATTACTTTACCCTTTTGCATCAACATAGCTCCCAACCTTGTTCCACATGCATCTATATACACCACTAAATCATGATTCCCATTCGGAACAACTAATATGGGCGCATTGGTCAACAAATGCTTTAAATTAAGGAATGCTTCCTCATATTTATCTGACCAAACAAACTTTACGTCCTACTAGGTTAGATTAGTCAGGAGTGCTGCTATCCGAGAAGAATCCTTAACGAATCTTCGGTATTAGCCAGCTAGTCTGAGAAAACACCTTATCTCGGTCACCGTCTCAGGTCTCTTCCAATTATTTACAGCTTCAATCTTAGCCGGTCCATAGACATTCTGAAACTACATGACCAAGAAACTTCACTTCTCTTTTCTAGAAATGATACTTCGAAAACTTCACTTCTAGTTGATGCTGCCTCAATGTCTCAAACACTATTCTAAGATGAATCTCATGATCTCTTTCATCCTTAGAATATATCAAATTGTCATCAATGAACACCAATATGAACCTCTCCAAGTGCTCTCGAAAAGTTTGGTTCATCAAGTCAACAAAGAAAGCAGGCACATTAATTAACCCGAATGGCATTACTAACCACTCGAACAAACCATATCTTTTTCAAAACACCGTCAAAGGATTACTGTCATTCGCCACCCTTAATTGATGGAATCCTATCACCAATCCAACTGAGAAAATACCTTGACTCCACTCAACAGATTGAACAAATCATCGATTCTCGGCAAAGGATATCTATTCTTTATCGTCTTCTCGTTCAGCTTACAATAATCAATACACAATCTCAACGACCCATCCGGTCTCTTCACGAACACCACGGTCGCTCCCCAAGGCGAACTGCTTGGTCTAATCAAATTCTTTTCTTCTAAATCCACTAGTTGTACCTTTAACTTCTTCATCTCGCTAGCTGTCATCCTGCTAGGTGGTCTACCAATGGGTTCAGCTCCAAGTACAAGATCTATATGAAACTCAATACCTCGTTTCGGTGGTATTCCTGTAACGGGCTCAAAAACATCTGCAAATTCTTTTACAACATAAACTCGGTTTATCTCATCTTCTACTGCTGTGGCACCTAATAAAGCCCAAACATTTAAACTCAAATTCTCAACTGAGTATATAATTCGGTCAATACTATCAGGGTGTCTAAATGATATTTTCCTATCTTGGCAAAATTTTATATCTGTCTAGCCAATCCATACCCAAAATAATCCCAAATCCAACAAATACAAACACATATAAACTGCAGGCAAAATTATAACCTTGCAACTCAAATTCTAGATAGTCATATCTCATCCCTATAGTTGCATACCCTCCTATTAGATTCACTACCCTTAAGAAAGTAACATGGTATGACGGTTTTAGATCTAACATATCTACCAACCAATGAGAGAAAAAAGAATGTGATGCACCCATATCAAACAATACTCTAACCGGTATACTATGAATCAAAAGCGTACCTTCCATCATGGACTTTCCTTTATCCACTACAGTCGGTCTGGAACATGATGGTTCTAAAGTAAAGACCTTCCCTTTATCAGCTTTGGCCTGCTATAGACACTGATTATTATACAGCCCCATGTGGTCGCAGTTGAAACACTTCACACCTTTCTTTTCCATAACTTCTTTTCCTTACCAGTTCTACACTCATGAGCAAAATGTCCTTTCTTATTACACTTGAAGAAAACAACATTAGCTTTCGCTTTCTTGGAAGCTCCACCCTTCTGAGCTCCCTTCTTCTTGAAGAACTTCCTCTTCTTACTCTAAAAGCCTTGAGTCTCCATTGACTTCTCTTTCCTAAAAGTCACAAGTATCTCCTTATTCCTTATAGCCATTTCCACCACTACATTACTCAAATCTTGAAGATGTGGCATAGTCGCTTTAGCAATCTCCGACTTCAAACCTCGAATAAACTTCTCATTCCGCTTGATCGTGGTGTTGATAGTAGCATATACATACCTAGATAGCTCATCAAACTTCATAGCATATTCTGAGACTGACATTTCCATTTGCTCCAATTTCATAAATATCCTAAGCAAGGTTGACTTGGCTACTTCCGATAAGAATCTCTCCTCGAATCTCCTTCAAAATTCTACCAAAGTCAATTCCACTTCTTAAACTCCAATGGTTACCCCATTCCACCGGTACTATGCAACACCTTGCAACTGCCTAGAAGCCAATCTCTTTTTCTGCTCATCGTTCAACCCCAGATCAACAAAAATCCTCTCACAGTGCAATAGCCAATTCTCTACTTCAATACCATCTTCATTTCCAAGAAAAGGCTTTCCTCCAAGACTAGTATAATCTTGATTCAACTTAGCATAGTTATTACCAACCGGCGCCATGGGATTTACTCCTCCCGCATTAGCAGCTTTTCCTCTAATTACCCATGCAGCTGCTCCAACATGCATCAGGTTGACAAAGAACTAATACATAGTCCCCATATCTACTGGTGGGGTTCTAGAACTTACATTGGCATTTGCATTCTAGTTAGCATTTGCCTGTCGACCTTGGTTCCTTCTTGTATTGGATCAAACATTCCCATTGATCGTAGTGCTTCCTCCCCCTAGATTCACTCTTCCATTTCCTGCTTCCATACCTTGCTTTCTCGTAATCCACATACGAGCCTTAATAAGACACAGAAGAACGGTCTAAGAAAGAGAGGAGAACACATACTTATATATAGCAAATACAAGTATGTTACTATTGCGTTATGCCATACCCTAACCTTATTCTCTGATTCATTAGGATTATGTTTTCAATTTTTTTAATCTTTTAAGTTTTACATAAACCTATGCTCTGATACCAACTTGAAACATCCCCTACTTTGAAGCCTGAAACTAAGTGCTACGGATGTTGCAGTCTCCATAGTATTAATTTCCAGTTACAAAATACAGCTATGTTAATCATATCAATAATCAGAAGCACATGTCTATGAAAATTTTCAAACACGGTTTAATAACAAGTTTCCACATTACACTTTATAAATAACTTTTCATATTCATTACATAATCCCATTTGTAATCCTACGTTCAGAGAAAATACGATTATTACAAAATACTCCAAGAGCGACATATAAAGATGCCCTTTTGGTTGATCAGAGTCTGACACTTAGCAATTATTTAACTTGACATTACATCCAGACAAAATCAAACAACATAGTAGATTAGATAAGGACTCCTACATAGCTAGAGTGCCTCATGCATGTCTCTGGAAGCATATTCGACTTACTGGAAACATGGACACCCTTACACCCGACCTACTCAAATGAGTACCTGAGAGTTTAAGGGGAAAACACAAAAACTTCAGATCAGATAAACAGTCTGGTGTAAATAATAACCTGCCATCTTGAACCAAATAGATATCTAGTGAGCCACACCGCTAAAAGGAACGGGTTTTCCCTCACTAGTATTTTAACCAAAACAAATCAATCACCTACATCCACAATGTTTAAAACATATTAACAATATCATATGCAAGTACGCAATGGAGTAATTCTGACTCATTTGTCAATTTAGGGTTATGTCTACCTTAAGTTCACCCATTCTCACAAAATTGACTATTTGTCTCAACTCATAGTTTTCCTACGGTCATTATGAACTTATTTGTTTTCATGGACTGACTAATAACATGTCATAGTTTTCATGCGATTACTAAGAACCTGTTGATTTCCACCAATAACAATTTCTAATCATAGTTTTCATGGGATCACCGTGAACCTATTGGAACTCTCTAATACCGTCTCTCTAATCATAGTTTTCATGGGATCACTATGAACCTATTGGATTCTTCCAATATCATACTTTCAAATCATAGTTTACATGGGATCACTATGATCCTGTTGGATATCCTCCAATAACTCTACTCAAACTATAGTTTTTGTGGGATCACTATGAACCTATTAGACCCTTCCAATACTATATCTTATATCATAATCTTTTAATTAGTTCCGGGCATCCTAACTCTTTTGATCTATTTGATCTTCTAGATGCAATTCTACTCACTCAGGATTTAAATCTGAGTATACTCACTAATGGCTCAACCTAGCTGGTTATTCTGCCATTTTATATCCCAAAATGCAGTTATGAGTCATGATGATGTAAGTATGACAATAATAATCATGCAAAATAAAAAATGAGAACATATAGAATCCATTATTCAAATATGTTCAATCAATTGGCATCTTATAATTACTTACCCTTAAGTAATAACCCTCTTTGATAATTTCAAATAAAAACTTTGGCTAAACAATAATTTATTCCTTGAAAACATTTATTCTTGTATATAATTAATCCCTTTAATTCATATTTAAAACAAGGGAAAAATAGCCCCGTACTTTACCAACTTCTCATGTCATTTTATAAACCATTTTAATATTGCCATGTATACATTAATAATAGAAGGATGTTGCACCTCTTCATTATGGGCTTAATGCCATAATTTAGAATATGTTCATTTTTCAAAACTAGCAGCATTGATATAGCCGTCATGGGACGTCGCATCCTCCATAACAAAGCCTTTAAAATAATTCTAATTTTATAAAAACATAAGGCTATAATGCCAAAGTTAATTTTGTCACCAAATAGAAACTTATAGGTTATCAAACCTATTAAATATAGCCTTATATATATGTAAATACTTTGAAGTCGAAATTGATAACATGCGGCATCAATATCATAAAAAATTAATGTTGAACGCCTTAAAAACAGCGGCTACTATGCCGTAATAAGGGATGCAGAAAGTATAGTATAGCAACATCATTGCCGCAAAGATTCAACGTTGAAAGTAAGAGCATCACTACCTTAAAACCATAGTTATTAAAATAGACGACATGCGGCATTATAGCGACGTTGAAAAGATAGCAGCAATAGCTCCATAAATATTTTAATAATGGAACAAAATGTTTGTGGCATCAACATCATAAAGATTTTTAATATCGAAAACAGTGGGTGGCGGCATTATTTAAAACTTTGGTGAAAGTATGCAGCATGATGAGATTGATAAATGTCGGCATTGAATAGAGGACGATAAACCTCATTTCAACCTGAATGGGTCCATTACATACCATCTTACGTTGATATCGTATGCCTCCATTCATGTTGACATCGACATTCATAGATGTGTCATAGATGAACAGCAGCATTGACTATCAACACCATGGCAATCTTGTAAATAACATTAAACCTGATTTATTTCTTAAATAAGCAATATCTTTTCACTCAATACAAATCCTTGTCAATTTTCTATTGGTTAGAAATAATTTTAACAAACTTTCTTTTCAAAAATCTACTACCAACTAAATAATTTTTGCACCCATTAAATAATCATTAATTATTTAAAATTATTAGAAGCTTTTCTAGCTTAATAAAATTCATTCAAAATTATAATCACTTTTGAAAAATCTCCAAAATTCACCAAAAACCAGAAATAATAAATTCCTTAATATATAATGATTTTGGGGCCAAAATCATTATTTAATTATTTTTAATAAGTAAAACCCAAAATAAATGCCCTTTCTCTCTTACAAAATTCATAAAATATTCTCATTAATTTCGAAAATTATGAAATTATGAAATTAAAATTCCAACCTCAAAATTATGTTTTACACATCATATCAGAAAATCAAATTGTTTGGAGATCAAAAAATTAGGTTTTACCCTTAAAATCTATTAAAACAATTTTATAAAAATTCTAATAAATCATTAGTCTATCCGAACAATGAGAAAATCAAACATGGCATATCATAGCATCATCACGAATCAAAATCCATCAAGATTTGAAATCAACAAGTATAAAAATGAGATGGGCTATTATTACTCACCTTATATTGGATAATGGAGTTAAGATTTAATGAAGAATGGTTTCCTTAGCTTTGCCCCTTTGACCTCTTAGTTTTCCTCCTCTCTAGCTTGTTAATGACCGACCTTGTTCTTGATTATTACTTAGTGGATTTTTGAAAAAAAGGGAATAAATGAGGGGTGAGGGTTTAAGGGAAAAAAAGGTAGATGTATTCCTACTTTTCCCCTCTAATACATTCTTTTATGTGTTAAGTTCTAAAACAATCTTAAAAATTAGTTAATTAAGGCTCCTTTTTATTTATCAAATCTCATCCGCTTTACCTTACTACACACCACATTATTCTATTTAATTTATCAAATTAAATCTCCTGAATAATGTTAATCGAAATTAAAGTTGTTACAACAGTAATAATTGAATGAATCACATAAATTAGAGTACTCAAATCCATACAGCTATACAACATAAGTGGTAGAGTTTATACAATTGATAATAAACTCGAAATAGAAAACTATCTCAATACAGATAATAGCACTAGTAAGCTCCATAGTGCTGCACAGTGGAATGATAAGCAATAATGATTAAATATAATAGTACGAGAGTACCGCCTTCTACTCGTCTTATGTCCAGCTCCGCATGCTCACCAGACCGATATCCTTAATATACTCATTTAAGAGTATTCGAAATAATAGAAAGCAAAGCATAAAATCTCGAGTCAGGCAATAGTCATGTGTAAGCGGTAGAAAGTTTCAAATACTATAAAGTCAATCAATATACTAGGACAAATAGTATGGAAATCATACTTGGCATGTCCCTGTATCCATAGAGTTAGCATATGCACAAGATATATGCTAGTCTACATCATAGTCATCATGGGTGTATAATGCATCAAAGTACTAAGGGTGTCCAAGTATCTACATCAATAACATCTATGTCATGTGACATCCCTAAGGTGATAAGCAATAAACCAAACATACCATACATCATCCATCCTCACATTCACTCACACAGTGCGTTGGATATTTGATAACTCGCCTAAGCCATCACACTCGAGGACTTAACTACCCATCACGATAGTCAACATCCTAGTTTCACAATACTCTAATCCATGCCACTCAATAGGCCAGGAGCTAGACTAACCATCACGTTAGTCCATGGTAAACAAACCTCTCTTCTGAAAACAAAGAGCCAACACGCTCCAGGAGCCATCATGCCCTAAGTACATACTACGCGTTACGAGTACCCTAAAAAATCTCAAGTATCAGCAATCCCTTTGCACATGACATCTGTTGTAGTGCTCATCATTGAACTATCCTTACAACTCCCATCTGAAGTCGTCACGGTAACTATTCTCAACAACCATCATTAGTCGTAGAATGTCACCAGTCCTGTAGCCTTCCTCCAACAGTTCCTTCAATCCTACTCATAATCACCTACTCTGCATCTCAAAGTATAGCTATCCATCGTCAAAGCGATCACTTCCCATCACGGAATCATCATCATCGACTCAAGCATCATCATCATCGAAAATCGCCACCAAACCCTTTGGTTCGATATCGACCCTACCCTTAGCCAAAAATAGAAGCACCTAGGGCTCGAAGTAGGTGTAAACATAAAGGCTTGAAGAACTTGTTCCTAAGGCTCGAAGTAAGTAGGTGTGTGGCCCAAAGCTACCTCACATACTTCTATCATCGAACCATGCAACCTGAACCATCACCACCGACCCATCCCATCACCGATCCATCCCATCATCGATCCCACACTTAAATGCAACAAGCCATGCTCCCCAACCTATAACTCTCCATCACCAATCCATCATCATCATCGATTAATACCCTATGGATCGATAATGATCCATTGCCACCGATCCAACACTTAGAGATATCCTTCCAAAGTGAAGCCCCAAGTAAGCCTATGCCTAACTCGAAGCAAGCTCCGATCCATCACCTCCTTGACTCGAAGCAAACACACTACAGATCCTTCACTTTGGATTTTCCCACCACCAGCATGTAATGCATCCATATTCACTCATGACTCGAAGCAAATCCCTCCAAGAATCAAAGTGATCCTTCCCTTAAGACGATCATGCCTCAAAGCAATCTTCCATCGATCCATATCAACGAAATCACCATTGATCCATCTTAAATTGGTTATAACTTGGGCAAACAAACTCCAAACGACTTAAAACTAGAAACATAACTTTAATAGGTCCTTCTTGACCTACCTTATGGATTTCATGTCATTTGGACAAGTTGACTTTTATGGATCGTCACCGATCCAGAGCCTATTCCATTAACTAAATCATCATTCGATCAACGTTTTCCACCATTCAACCAATATACATCCAAGTGCACACTACATACAATATATCCTAACAAGCATGCATTCATACATATCAAAGTGTAGACTAACTCTAAAGAAGGGAATCCATAAAAACCCAATTTTTACAAATCTTCTCCAAATCGTTTGAAATTTACAAATGTGATTAAAGAGGGTATAAAACATATTTTTGAGTTTAGAAATCATTTTAAAATATCTTTTTAAGTTATATAATGACTAATTAGCAAGTGAGAGGTCCTAATCACTCACCTAAATCCAAAGCAACCCAAAAATGCACAAAATCTAATAATCTACAACAACTCCAAGTGATCTCCAACAACAAATCTTCAACCCAAGTGCTAATCTCGTTAATCCCCTCCTTAATGATAAGTTTTGGCTAATTAAAGTAAGGTTTAGAGTGCTTCTTAGCTAAGAAGTGGTTAATGGAGGTTTTCACTCTATTTCTGGGAAAAGTGAAAATAATGGAGAGAAGTCTCATCAGCCCCATCATCTTGCTAATCCCAAAATGAGCTTTGGGCCTAACCATAACTTACTAATTACCCATTAAGCTATTCAAAATAAACTGCAACTTCAAACAGCCATAACTCCCTAACGGTAAGTCTATTTCCTATTATAATCAGAGAAACCATCATCCCAATCTAATGGAAGTGGTTTCAGACCCTAATTCGGCTCTTATCAAAAGTTATAGGTCATATAGGATTTTCAAGGTCAAAATCATCCGACAAAAATTCTAAGGATGGAAAATGTATATTGGTAGTCTTTTCTCGAAGTTATAGAGTCATAAAACCTTAAATAAAATAATATTAATATCTACGTCCAATACGTAAAATAAGGATCATTACAGAAAGCATGCAGATAATGAAGGAGTTAGAATGCAATAAAAATGAACAAGTAGCAGAGAAATTGAGAGAAATAAAGTGAAGTTGGAGGATGCTTTGATATGAGAATGAAGGGATATTAAGAAAATGGCAAAATATGATTGGCTTATGTTGAGTGATGAACCATCATTGTATTTTTATGCAAAAAACTATAACATAAAGAACTTGATTATCTACCAAATTGATCACAAGTAAGAGGGGAAGTGGATAGAGATAGTAAATATTTATGAACAAAGCAACTAAATTCTATGAAAATCTCTTGAATTAGGAAAAGATCTAAACTGAGTTTCCAGGAGTGGTGCGAAAAAATATAATATTAAAATATGGACAAAATTTCCTTAATGACCATATTCATCTAGAGTAAACAAAAGCAGTTGTATTCAACGTGCAAGATAATAGCACGCCGAGTCGGGACGGTTTCAACGCCAAGTTCTACAAGAGGCATTGGGAGCAAATTAAACCACAAATTCATAGGGCAATGAAGGATGTTTTTGAGTCCTAAAAAGTGGTGAAAGAAATCAATCATACTTTAATATCCCATAGGCGAATAATGCAAAGGAGATTATAGGTTTTAGTCAAGTATAAAAGTATTCCTAAATTTCTTGCAAACATGTTGGTTATGTTTTGGATGAACTAATTTCCCATAATCAACGTGCCTTCATTCAAAATAGACACATCGAGGATGGTATCTTAGTAGCTCATGAAATAGTTAGAGGATTTAATTCGAACTAATAATTTGAATATGTGAATCGAATTAAATAGATTTGAAGAAAACATATGATTCCGTTACTTGAGATTTTATTTGTCACATGTTGAAATCTTTGAACTTTACAGAGAAATGGAACATATTGATTAGGTAATTGATATCTATGCCCACTTGTCCATTGCTAAAGAAGGGTCAATGACAGGTTTCTTTAGGATTAGAAACAGATTAAGGCAAGGGGACCTATCATCCCCCTTTCATTCACTTTGCTTATGGAATACTTGTCCCTCTAATAGAAGAAGAAGTGGATGATGGAAATATAATGAACACTACGAAAATGGAGATGAAAATATCACATATTATCAATACATATGATGCTATGATATTTGCTAAAGAGGACACTGGTGCTACTCGGGCTATTAAAGGAATATATAATAAAATGCACAAAGCTGTTGGTCCAATCCTCAATGATCAAAAGTCAAATATACATTTTAGTGTTGGGGTTTGAAATAAATCTAAAATATGTAACATCGTAGACATACTAGATGCTCAATAGTAGATCAAATACCTAGGCATGCCTTGGACCGGTGTTAACATAAAAGAGAGGGACTATGGCTTGTCGTTGGAGAAAGTTAAAAAGCGAGTGCAAGGATAGGAAGGTAAGATTCTAAGCCTAGCTAGTCATCTCAAACTCATACATTCCACTGTATATCTAACAATGCAGTTCTGGATGCAATGCTACAAGCTCTCGAAAGTTATGGTAAAGAGTATCAACCATGCATTTTCCAACTTCCTCTAGAAGGGTACAAAGAGTAATATACCTTGGGAAAAATTTTGCAAGCAAAAAGAAGAAGGTGGGTGGGTCTAAGACAACTATAAGAAGGGAAATAGTTTGCCAGCGGTAAGTGTGGCTTTATGTGAGCCAAGTTAGTAAGAGGAAAATACATCAAAAGGCGATCATTTTAGGAAATTTCAAGTAGAAATAATGATTCTGGAATTTGGAAATTCATTCTTAAAATCATGAAGGAATCATTGAGTTGTACGAATGAAAGAATACTTAATGGAAAATCCACGTCATTATGGTTTTGACCCTTGGTTATAGGTGGAAAGACTAATAAATAGATGAGTCTTGATGTTATATAAAGAGTCAGAGGTGAAGAGCTTTTAGTTAAGGATATCTTGGACCAAGGGAAAAGGAGATCAGACAGGCTTAGCTATTTGGCCAATATCGATCATGATATTCAGGCATTCAGAGGGAGAAGAGGATTACTGGCTTGGTTAATGCAATAATCTGACCATTATAGATAATAACAAGTCTGGAATAAGTTTAGAAGAAAATTCAGTATGGTAAATTAGGCAAAATTGGCATGGGATAAGATCCACTATCCCAAAATGGTGTATGTCTATAAAAAGCAGTCTCCTAAACACTACAAGTGAAAGATAGTCCAATGTAGTATGACCATTCAACCAAATTGTGTACTTTGTAATGAAGGGTATGAAATTAGCCATCACCTTTACTTCCAACGTAAGTACTTGTCATACGTTTGGAAATGGTGTAGGATTAAACAATTATGACCAGCTTCTCACATAGAAAATTTTCAATTTCAATCAAAAATTAATGAATTTACATCTAGATTCATTTGCAAAGCAAATTAATTTAAGATAGCCAAAATAGTTATATCCAGTTTTATTTAGGTTGCATGGAAGAAGAAGAATTATCGAATATTCTCATCGAACAAACACAATGTGGGGATGTGATGTGTTACCATAATACTATGCGGAATGAACCTTAATGATAATGTAACACTATAGTAGGGGGTTGAATAGTGTTTTCAAACTTATTACCAAATTATATTGTGATTATCAAACTTATCAAATCAAAATTAGACTCACAAGTAGTAACATAGTAAATTAGGAAAGTAAATACAATAAAAGTAAAGATAAGACACCAATAATTTTTATACTGGTTCGGATTCCCAATCGTACATCCAATTTGTACCCTATACAGAATTTCACTATAACCTCTTACACTTCCACGTGTGGCAAGAATACCTTTACAACTTGAATTTGAATCAGGTGGCAAGCAATAGTATCCTGACTTTCTAGGGGTGGCAGGACACATCTAACCTCTTGCACTTCCACAAGTGGCAAGGAAACCTTGCCTTTTGACTTTCCATGGGTGGTCAAGATCACCTATACAATCTTGACTTTCTACGGGTGACATGATACACCTTTACGAATAAATCGTATAATAATATTTACAAGAAATTGAATCTTACAATTATAATTTCTAGTAGTCTTCAATACAACTTCCTACAGACCTCCAGTAGCAATATATCTTTGATTTCTTTGAAGAATAGGATGAGATCATAGAATAAATAATAAGAATCGAATGTAGACTCTTTGACTTTTTAGTAGATTTCAAATCAATAAATAAATAGTAGGAGAGAGAGTGGATTAGAAAAGCATAAGTATATGTAGGACGTAGGACTTTTCTACAAAATGCATGAGTGAAGAGAGTGAGAGAAATGAGAGAGAAATGCTTTTGAAATTCATTGTTCAAAGCCTTTAAATAGAAGATGAAGAGAAGTGACTTTTTAAAAAGGGGTGCAAGGAAGTGTGCCTTCATCTAAATTGAAAATTTACATCCAACAGGTAGTATGTCGACATACTGTAACACCCCATATTTTTAGTAACATTATTTAGGATATTTAATTAGCTAAATTAGATAAAATAATGTGATGATTAGGGGATTGAGATTTGTAATTAATAAGGGGTAGCCGTGCCATGATAACAAATGAGCTAAAAATAAAAGGGTTAAGTATAATAGGTGAGGGCAAAATAGGAAAACATCCTAATACCCTAAACCCTTAGCCGTGTATCCTCACATTCAAATCATTTGCAAAAATTAAACAAAAAGGCCGACCACCAATAGAAGCAACTAGAGGAGGATAAAAGAATCAAGGAGGAGCTTAATCAACTTAAATCAATTCAAATCTCAAACTCTTTAATCTTAAAAGCTAAGGTGAATAATCACTATGTCTCATTTTTCTAATTGTTTTCAGTCTTAAGATGGATCCGAAGTATTTTGCATGATAATGCCATGTTTTTGAATGATTAATTGTTTATATATGCTTGTTGATGATTTATGCTTAATCATATAGGTTTTATGATATGTTTTAATGTGCAAACCATATTTAATAACATCCAAATGCCTTGCGAATTTAGATATAGATCAGAAATGATATTTTAGAGATGGGTTTCAATTTTCATAATTTTCTGAATTAATATGGATTTTATATTAATTTTCTAATGTAGAAAATGATTATTTGGATTTTAAATTATTTACGGCTAAATAATTAAAATTTTGGGTCTGGAATTAAAATATGTTAGAAAACATATTAAAAATGAATTTTTGGAATTTTTGTAGAATTTTCCTAAGTTTTTTAATAGGTATATAAAATTATTTAAGGTATGAGGCTTAAATGTTTTATACACTTATAAAAGGAGAAGGGTTATTTTATAAATAAATTAAATTGTTTATTTCTGAAATCTTGGCAGCACTTTTAGACAAGAAAATTTGCAACCAATAATATTTTGACAAATAAGGCAGGTTAGTTGAAAAGAAATTCTTTTTAAGGTAAAAATCAGTTTTTACATGCTTTTAGCATGTTTCGCCACTTTCGGCATAGGGGTTCTGACCAAGTACTGCCACCTCCATGCCATCGAAACCAATGCACATAGTATCAATAACTTGGTACAAAGTGAATTGGACTAAAGCGGAAGGCACTAGGTCAAGACCAAAGGTTCCGAAGGGGTCGAAGCGTGTCTTTGCTTTTAAATGAAAACGTGCCTACTTTGGTTTCGAAGGGTATGTTTTCGACTTGGTTGGCTTTCGGTCGAGTCAAATGTTTTAAAGGAAAGGTTTCGAATGGGTTGCGCCTCTTGTTTTAAGTAAAAGCTTTCGTCGGGGTCGAAACCTTTTAGCTGCCACTTTTCTTCCTTTCGACGCCAATGGTTTCGGAAGGTATACTTTGCTTTTGAAAATTAGTCGCTTCTCCAATGCTTTCGAAAGGTTGGTTTCGACACAATCACTTCTTTGCTTAGGAAATGCTTTCGAAAGAGTGCTTTCGACTTAAATTTTTTATGACCCTTTTGCTCTATTGAAGGTAGAACCCAAATGGTTTCGAAGGAGTTAATTTTTAATGGTTTCGGAAGGTGTTTCCACATGTTTTAATTGAACCCAAAGGCTTTCGAAAGGTTTGATGTTTTATTGCTTTCAAAAGGTTTTAAAGAATGGTTTCGAGAGGGTGGTTCCCCAATGGTTTGAAAAGGTTTGAAAGGAAAGGTTTTCCAATGTATTCGAAAGGTCATGTTTAAAGGTTTTGAAGAAGGATGTCTAAGGTTTTAATGCTTTCGAAGGAATGGTTTTTCAACATTTTCGAAAGGAAGATTATGAATGATGTTGAAAGGAATGTTTTAGCCTTTTGGCCTAGGTGAAAGAAGGGTTTTACTTGGTTTCGAAAGGGGTACTTTCAATGGATTCGAAAGGGGTATTTTCAAAGGTTTATATGTTTTCATCAACAAAGATTTGAGTAAAGTATATATAACATGGCAAGGTGATTTTGAGTAAAGCATAGAGTATATATTTTCCTTGTTTAAGTTTGGTTTAAAGGTTTTTAATCAATTTGAGATGAAATGGTTTTCAAGGAAAATTTAAAGGAGGATTACTCCAAGTAAAATGACTCAGATATTAGAATACCATATGGGACTAGTATAGGGTCGCGCCCTATACATTAGCAATTAGCCCCAGCTAATTTAGTCCAAAATTCCAGCGTGTAGGGCTTTGTAACAGGTAAGACTAAAATGATGATTACACATAGAAGGGAATATATTTTGTATACAGATAGGTTATTGGTGAGCCTGCAAAACCATTAGGATTAGGTGATCCTGGGAGATGTTAAGTTACGACTGTCCAGAAGAGGAGTATTTAACAGATCGATAAGGACAAACCGTCTAGAAGAGGACTGTCTATCATATGTTAGATTATTTTGATTATATTGTCTGGTAGGCTCGAGTCAGCCAAATGTTAGTAGTTATCCAAACAAAACTATAGTTTTCGGACAGATAATTCGTTTGTTACCTGATATGTATGTTTACTAATAATGTTTTACAGTTTTAACCAGTTTTGGTTGCAGGATAAAGGTTTGCAAAAGATATGTTTTAAAAGGATATTAGTGAGGGGAAACCCGTTCCGCTAAGCGGCGTGGTCTCACTTAATATCAAATAACCGAGATGTATAGTATTATTCACACTAGGCTTTATGTTTGACTCGAAGTTTATGTTTTTCTCCTTAAACTCTCGGTTGCTCAAAAATTGATTTGAGTAGGCTGAGGGTTGAGGTTTTATAGGTTTTAGTAGGTTGACAAATAAAGCTTTTGGAGACGAGCAGGTGGCTGACGGATAGTTATTTAGGAGTTGCTGTTTTGTTTTGTTTTATTCCGCTGTGTTGTATTTAAGACAGTTATGTCTATATAGTACTCTAGTCAACCAAGGGGGCATCATTAGGACTGTCAATTTCCAACACGACCCGATACCCGCACGGAAATTAGCGGGTTAACCCGACACGTTTAAAAGGCGGGTCATTTTTGGGTCAACCCGTTAGAACCCATTTAATAAACGGGTGGGTTTAGGGTTGACCCATGAACTCGAATTTGACCCGACTAACCCATTTATGTGCTCGGTATTGTTGTACAATTCTCATTTTAGCTTGCACAAGAATGGTATTTTTGTTATTCACTTATTCCTACACATTCGCACTTAACAACTTCCTACATTTCATGCCCATTCTCATGTTTTCATGCCCATTCCCACATAACAACTTCCCAAATTTTCACACCCATCTTAGTTTGCAATAAAATAATGACAACAATACTCTTCTTTTGCTCTAAAATTCTCATCTTACCTCGCAAAAGAAGGGTATTGTTGTCATTCACTTATTCCTACACATTCGCATTTAACAACTTCCCACATTTCCATGCCCATTTCCATTTCTTTATACAATTATTTTTCTTAACGGGTTACACGAATCAACCCGAAACCCACCCGATATATAATCGGGTCAACCCGAAACCCGCCCGTTTAACAAACGTGTTGACCCGACCCGTTTAAAAATCAACCCGCACCCGAGTTGAACCGACCCGAACCCGACCCAACCCGACCTGTTGACAGGCCTAGCATCATCATATGTCGCTCTTGGTGCATTTATGTAATAATTATATTTTATCTGAATATGGGATTATGTAATTTGAATGTGAAACATGTGTTTTGAAATGTAATCAGTAAAGTGTTGTTTTTTTGAAATCTGTAATTTTGTTTCATATTGAATTGCTTCTTATATTATGGATACCATTAACATAGCCGTATTTAGTCGCCGAAAGTTAATACTATGGATGACTACAGCATCTGTAGCGCTTAGCTTTGGGCCTCTAGATAGGGGTGTTACACATACATTATAGGATATGTCGACATACCTTAGTGTAAAATAACACTTTTTTATATAAAAAAAATTAACTCTTGTAACACCCCATATTTTAGTAACATTATTAGGAATATTTAATTAGGTAAATTAAATGAAAGAATATAAAATGGATTATGGGTTGAGATTTATGATTAATAAGGGGTAGCCATGCCGTATACAAATGAACTAAAGAATTAAAATGCTAAGGAAAATAGATAAGGGGCAATATTGGAATAAGACACTTCCATGTACCCTAAACCCTTAGGCCATACAATTCACACGTTCATCCATACATTCACAAAAAAAATTTAGCTAAGGCCGACCACCATTAGCAAGCTCAAGGGGAAGAATCAAATCACTTAATCAAAACAATTCTCACATCTTTAATCACAAAGCTAATGTGAATAATGACTACATCTCATTTTTCTCAAGTGTTTTCAATTTTAGGATGAATCTGAAGTATTTTGCATGATTATGCCATGTTTTAGAATGATTAAATGTTTATATATGCTTGTTGATGATTTATGCTTGTTCATATAGATTTTACGATATGTTTTAATGTGAAAACTCTATTTAATGACATCTAAATGCCTTGCGATTTTAGACATAGATCAGAAATGATTTTTGAGATATGGGTTTCAACTTTCATAATTTTCTAAAATAATGTGGATTTTATTAATTTTCTAGTGCAGAAAGTGATTATTTGGGTTTTAAATTATTTACGGCTAAATAATTAATATTTTGGGTCTGAAATTTATATATGTTAGAAAACATATTAAAAATGATTTTCTGAAATTTTTGTAGAATTTTCCTAAAATTTTTGATGAATATATAAAATTATTTAAGGTGTGGGACTTAAATGTTTTATTTATTTATAAAAGGAGAAGGGGTATTTTGTAAATGATTTAAATTGTTTATTTCTGAAATATTAGCAGTGCTTCTAGAAAAGAAAAGTAGCAACCAATAAGATTTTGACAAACGAGGCAGATTAGTTAAAAGATTACTTAAAAATGTTAAAAATCAGTTTTACATGCAAATTGCATGTTTCGCCACTTTCGGCACCCTGCTTCCGTCTTAGATGGCTTTCAACTTAGTTCCCCCACCTCCATCACCATCGAAACCAATGCGCATGGCATCAAAGATTTGGTGTGTAGCGAATTGGAAAAAAGGTAGAAGGTATGAGGTTGAAACCAGGGGTTCCGAAGGGGTCGAAGCGCTGCTTTGTTTTAAATGAAAATGTGCCTGCTTCGCTTTCGACAGTATAGCTTTCGACTAGGTCAATGGTTTTAAAAAAAATTGGCTTTAAGTGGTTGCGCCTTTGTTTTAAGTATATTCTTTCGACTAGGTCGAAGTCTTTTGCTACCACTTTTCTTATCTTTCAAAGTCAATGGTTTCAGAAGGTATACTTTGTTTTTTGAACTTAAACCACTTCTCCAATGCTTTCGGAAGGTTGGTTTCGACACCATCACTTCCTTGCTTAGGAAATGCTTTCAATAGAGTGCTTTCGTCTTAAATGTTTTAATGACCCTTTTGCTCTGTTGAAGGTAAAACCCAAAGGTTTCGAAGAAGATAGTTTTCAAAGGTTTTGAAAGGTTTCCGCATATTTTAAATTGAACCCAAATGCATTCGAAAGGTTTGATGCGTAGGTGTTTTTTATTTCGAAAGGTTTAAAGAATAGTTTCGAAGGGGTGGTTCCCCAATGGTTTTGAAAGGTTTGAAAGGAAAGGTTTTCCAATGGTTTCGAAAGGCAATGTTTAAAGTGGTTTAAAGATAGGATTGCTAAGGTTTTAATGCTTTCGAAGGGATGGTTTTTTAATGTTTTCGAAAGGAAGATTATGAATGGTTTCAAAAGGAATGTTTTGGCCTTTCGGGCTAGGTTATAAAAAAGGGTTTTACTTGGTTTCAAAAGGGGTACTTTCAATGGATTCGAAAGGGGTACTTTCAAAGGTTTAAATGTTTTCATCAAAAAAGATTTGAGTTAGGTGTGTGTATATATATATATAACATGGCAAGGTGATTTTGAGTACAACATAGAGTATATATTTCCTTGTTTAAGTTTGATTTAAAGGTTTTAAATCAATTTGAGATGAAAAGGTTTTCAAGGAAAATTTTGGAAAGATTACCCTAAGCAAAATGACTCAAATATTAGAATACCAGATGGGACTGGTATAGGGTCGCGCCCTATACATTAGCTATTAGCCCAAGATAATTTAGTCCAAAATTCCAGTGTGTAGGGCTTTGTTACAGGTAAGACTAAAATGATGATTACACATAGAAGGGAATATATATTTGCATACAGATAGGTTATTTATGAGCCCGCAAAACCATTAGGATCAGGTGACCCTGGGAGATGTTAAGTTAGGGACAGACCGTCCAGAAGAGGAGTATTTAACAGATAGTTAAGGACAGACCATCCAGAAGAGGAGTATCTAACAGGTGTACTAGATTATTTTATTTATATTGTCTGGTAGACCCGAGTCAGCCAAAGGTTAGTAGTTAGCCAAACAAAACTATAGTGTTTGGACAGATAGTTCATTTTTTACCTGATATGTATGTTTGTATAATAATGCTTTACAGTTTTAACCAGTTTTGGTTGCAGGATATAGGTTTGCAAAAGATATGTTTTAAAAGGATATTAGAGAGGGGAAACTCATTCCGCTAAGTGGCGTGGTCTCACTTAATACCAAATACCCGAGATGTATAATATTATTCACACCAGGCTATATGTCTGACTCGAAGTTTATGTTTTTCCCCTTAAACTCTCGGGTGCTCAAAATTAATTTGAGTAGGCTAAGGGTTGAGGTTTACAGGTTTTTAGTAGGTTGGCAAATAAGCTTCCAGAGATGAGCAGGTGGTTGACGGATAGCTATTTAGGAGTTGTTGTTTTGTTTTTGTTTTATTCCGTTATGTTGTATTTAAGACAGTTATGTCTATATAGTACTCTGATCAACCAAGGGGACATCTTCATATGTCGCTCTTGGCGTATTTTGTAATAATTATATTTGATCTTTCCATGGGAAACGATTATGGGACTATGTAATAAAATATGAAACATGTTTTGTGAAATGTAATCAGAAAAGTTGTTTTGTGAAATCTGTGATTTTGTTTCATACTCATGTGCGTCTGATATTATGGATACCATTAACATTACCGTATTTGGTCACCGGAAGTTAATACTATGGATGAATGCAGCATCTGTAGCGGTTAGCATCGGGCCTCCAGATAGGGGATGTTACAACTTGGTATCAGAGCGTATGTTTATGAAAAACTTTAACTAAAAATTATTTTTGAAAACATAATCCTAAGGAATTAGATATAAGATCGGGGTATGGGATAACGTTATAGTAACGCACTTGTATTTGCTATATATAAGTATACGCTATACCTCTAGTTTCCTATCTCTCTTAGGCTATTCTTCTGTATCTCACGAGGCTTGAATACAGATATTGTAACATCCCCTATCTAGAGATCCAAAACTAAGCGCTACAGATGCCGTAGTCAACTATAATATTAGCTTTAGGCGACTAAATACGACTATGTTAATGGTATCAATAATATCAGAAGCACTTGAGTATGAAACAAAACACAGATTTACTTCATTACATTTCCAAATAAAACTTGTTCCATATTCACGTAACATAACCCAAACGTTTTCCCAGACACTGAATAAATATAATTATTACAAATTACGTCGAGAGCGGTATATGAAGATACCCCCTCGATTGATCAGAGTCAAATGGTCATATAAGACCTAATAAATCATAACACAATGGAAATTCTTCAAACATAAATAAAAAGCAGCAATTGCTAAATAGCTATCTGTTGCCTCCTACATCCTTCGGTAGCTTATTCGTCAAACAACCTAAAAACCTGAAAAATATCCTTAACTCTCAATCTACTCAAATTAGTTTTGAGTACCCGAGAGTTTAAGGGGAAAACATAAACTTCGAGTCAGACATAAAGCCTGGTATTAATAATACTACACATCCCGGTTTAATTATGTTAAGTGAGACCATGCCGCATAGCGGAACAAGTTTCCGCTCACTGACATCTTTTTAAAACACATCTTTGCAAATCTTTTCATATGACCATATAGTATGCACCTGCATTCACAATGGTTAATCTCACAAAACATACATTATGTAAACAAACATAAATATCAGGTAATAATGAAATATCTATTGAAACACAAATAACGTTTAACCTATGGCTGACTCGGGCCTACCAAATAACATAATCATAATCATAATCAAAATTTACCTAACATCTGTTAGATTTTTATATTTAGGATTGTCTATCCTTATTTATCTATTTAACATCTCCCATCGGGACGGTCTGTCCTAAACTATCTGTTAAATCTCTTCCTTCTGAATGGTCTGTCCCTAACTTAATCATCTCCCAGGTTCTCCCGAGCCTAGTGGTTTTCCGGGCTTACCAATAACCTATCTATATAAAACATATGTTCCTTTCGGTGTGTAATCATAATTTTAGTCTACCTGTGACCAAGCCCTACACACTGGAATTTTGGACAACAATTAGCTAGGGCTACAAGCTAATGTACAGGGCGCGACCTCATATTAGTCCCATCTGGTTTTCTAATATCTGAGTCATTCATGCTTAAGGATCCCCTCCCATAATTTTCCTTGAAAAAATTTCAAAATGATTTATCGAAATATGGAAGGTCTGGGGCGGAAGGTGTTTAGCCGTACGGATTAAAATATGGAAAAGTGTGAATTTTGTTTTTAAACTTAAAATGGAAACTTTTCAACTAACCTGCCTTTGTTTGTCAAATTCTCATTGGTCAATAAAATACCTTTCAGAATTCTGCTGCTGCAGTTACCAGGATTTATAAAACATTTTATTTTGCAAAATGCCCCTTCTCCTTTATAAATATATAAAATATTTAAGTCACATACCTTAAATAATTTTATACATCCCTCAAATGACTTAGGAAAATTTTGGAAAAATTCTAGAAAATATATTTTAATATATTGCCTATTATATTAAAATCTCAAACCCAAATGTTATTATTTCAACCGAAAATAATTTGCCCAATAAACAATTTCCTTTATTCAAAAATTCATATAAAATCCATATTAAATCGGAAAATTATGAAAATCAAAACCCATCTCTAAAATATTATTCCCGACCTATATTTAAATTTTCAAAGTATTCAGATGTCATTAAATAGGGCTTCATGCTAAAAATTATCATAAAACACGAACAAACATTTATAATTCCATCAACAACAAACATATATATTTAAAACATCAAACATGGCAATATTATAACAAAATCATTTCGGTTCTAAACAAAAACCGAAAACTAGAAATATTAGGGATGTACTAATTATTCACCTTGGCTTTTAGAGATTATAGATGAGATTTTAGAGTGTTGAATTAGTTGATTTCTTCTTTCCTCTTGAATCTTAGCTTTCTTCTTCTTGAGATTGGAAATGGTGGCCGACCTTAGCAAGTTTTCATTTTTTTGAGATGAGAATAGTGAACGTGAATCTCACAAGGGATTAGGGTATAAGGTGTTGCCATTTCCCAAAATACCCTTCTCATTTCCTAACACATTACCTAGTGTTATTTCATTTTAATTACACCTTCATTATGGCATGGCTACCTCTAACTAATTAAATCTCCATCTATTACTCTTTACACCATTTAATTTAATTTAACTAATTAAATGTCTTAAGTAAGGTTATAAAATATATGGGGTGTTACAGACTCCCCACCTTACAAAATTTTATCCTTGAAATTACGATAAGGTACACAACCAAACAATCAAAGGTAAAACATACCATCAACTAAATCTGGGTAAGAGTCTTTAATCCTGCTCTCCACTTCCCAAGTACAGTCTCTAGTATCATTGCTCCACTAAACCTTTACTAACTTGACTATCTTGTTCCTCAATTTCTTCTCATCTCTGGCCATAATTTGAATCGGCTTCCTAACTATAGTCAAATTTGGTTCTACTACTAAATCCTCTAGTACTGTAGGTGCTATAGTAGTCTCCGGGTTTCGAACACATTTTATAAGTTGAGAAATATGGAAAACATTATGGACTCCAGCCAAACTACTCGATAACTCTATTTTATAAGCGATTTTCCTGATCCTCTCAATAATACAAAATGGGCCAATGAACCTAGGTGCTAACTTTCCTGACTTCCCAAATCTGATTACATCTTTCATCGGTGAAACCTTAACAAACACATAATCCCCAATGGAAAATTCTGAATCCTTCCTTCTTTTATCTGCATAACTTTTCTTCCTAGATTGAGCCTCCTTCATCCTAGCTTGAATCAACTCAATCTTCTTTGTAGCGTCCTTCACTAAATCTGGACCAAGAACTAATCTATCTCCGGTCTCCAACCAACATACGGGAAATTTGCAAGGTCTACCATACAATGCTTCAAACGGTGCCATCCCAATACTAGTCTAATAACTATTGTTATATGAGAACTCGACTAGATGAAGATGGTCCTCCCATGATCCCCCAAAATCTAGTATACAAGGTCTTAACAAATCTTTCAAGATTTTGTTAACCCTTTTTCTTTGCCCATCGGTCTGTGGATGGTAAGCGGTACTCATGTTGAGCTTGGTTCCTAATGCTTCCTGTAGACTTTTCCAGAACTCACTGATAAATAAAGAACCTCTATCACTGACAATACTATTAGGAATCCTGTGCAGTCTAACTACATTCTTCATGAATAACTTCGCCAACTCAAGTGTCGTTCTAGTTGACTTTACCGGAATAAAATGGGCACTCTTAGTCAGTCTATCCACTATAACCCATACGCTTTCGTTTCCTCTTCTAGATCTCGGCAAATAATCAATAAAATCCATGGAGATTGAATCCCACTTCCATAATGGAATCTCTAACGGTTGAAGCAATCCACTTGGCTTTTGGTGTTCAACCTTTGCTTGTTGGCAATTCAAGCACTGCTTAACACACAATCCTATATCCCGCTTCATACCTTCCTAGAAGAATTTCTCTTCATGTCCTGATACATTTTCGTTCCTCCCGGGTGGATAGTGAACTTCGAACGATGGCACTCATCCAAAACCTCTTTCCTCATGTTTTCTACATTCGGAACACACAATTTTCCTTTCTTTCTCAACCACCCATTTGGTCAAGATTGAAATCTTTTTGGTCATCGCCCTCCGTTCCTTCCTTCAACCATCTGATCCTTTCAGCCAATACTGGATCATCTTCTTGCTTAGAAGCTATCTTCTCAATCACTACCGGTCGAACTTCTAAACAAGACAATACAGTATTTCCTGCACTCGATCTTACATCAGACCTAAACCACATACTACAATCCGATAATACCTCCAAATCTTTCCACTCAGTAATCATAGCCAATACTGCATTTTGATGCTTATGACTGAGTGCATCTGCTACCTTGTTTCCTTTTCCGGGTGTATACTCAATTCCAAAATCATCGGCTGTAATAAACTCCAACCATCTTTGTTGTCTCATGTTCAGCTCCTTCTGAGAGAACAAATACTTCAAAGACTTATGATTAGTATATAGCTCCAATCGTTCTCCCAAAAGATAATGCCTCCACACCTTTAAAGCAAATATAACGACAGCTAACTCCAAGTCATGCGTTGGATACCTAACCTCAAGTGGTCTGAGTTGTCTGGAAGTGTAAGCAATTACTTTTCCTCTTTGCATCAACTTGGCTCCTAATCCAGTTCCACACGCATCTGTATAAACAACTAAATCTTGATTCCCCTTCAGAACCACTAATGCTGGTGCATGGGTCAATAAGTGTTTCAAGCTCTGGAATGCTTCTTCACACTTATCGGTCCACACGAACTTTAAATCCTTTCGTGTAAGCTTAGTCATCGGTGCTGCTATTCGCGAAAAATCTTTTATAAACCTCTGATAATACCCCGCCAATCAAAGGAAACTCTTTATCTCGATCACCGTCTCGGGCCTCTTCCAATTATTCACCGCTTCAATCATAGTCGGGTTTACAGACAACCCTTTCTCAGAGATGACATGACCAAGGAACTTCACTTCCTTCTTCCAAAAATGACACTTTGTAAACTTAGCCTTCAACTGATGCTCCCTCAATGTCTCAAGCACGACTCTGAGATGAACTTCATGTTCCTTCTCATCCTTAGAGTATATCAAAATGTCATCAATGAAAACCAACACAAAACTATCCAAATGCTCTCGAAAAATCCTATTCATCGGATCTACAAAGAAAGCCGACACATTAGTTAGTCCGAACGGCATAACTAACCATTCGTACGATCCATATCTCGTTCTAAACACCATTAAAGGTATGCTATCCTCTGTTACTCCAAGCTAATGAAATCCCGTCAAACTGAGAGAATACCTTCGCTCCACTCAACTGATTAAACAAATCGTCAATTCTCGGCAATGGATATCGGTTCTTTATCGTCTTCTCATTCAACTTACAATAATCGATACATAGCCTTAACGATCCGTCCGGCTTCTTAGCAAACACGGCAGCGGCTCCCCATGGCGAACTACTCGGCATAATAAAACTTTTTCCTTCTAGATCTACTAACTTCACTTTCACCTCTTTCATCTCTGTAGGTGTCATCCTACTCGGCGGTCTACTCATCGGTTCAGCTCCGGGCACTAAATCAATTCGAAACTCAATAGCTCATTTCGGTGGCAGTCCAACGACTGGTTCAAACACATCGACAATTCTCTAACTACAAAAACCCGATGCAACTCATCTTCCAACTCCATAACACCCAGTAAAGTATTCAACTCTCAACTAGGGTTCTCTACGGCATAAATTATCCGATCACTACAATTTGGATGACTAAGGGATATTTTCCTATCCTGGCAAAATATCCTAGCGTCATATCTACTCAAACAATCCATCCTTAGGGTAATCCAAAATCCCACAAAATCAAATACATGCAAACAACAATCAAAGGTATGGCCTAGCAAATCAAATTCTAGATGGTCACACCTCATCCCAAGTGTTGCATAACCTCCTATCGGTTTAGCAACCCTTAAGGAAGTAACTAAGTAAGAGGCTTCTAGGTTTAGTCTATCTACCGGACATCTAGAAATAAAAGAATGGGATGCCCCAGTATCAAATAGGACGCTAACAGACATACCGTGGATCTGCAGTGAGCCTCCTAAAACAGCTTTTCCCTTACCCCAAGCAACTGATTTTGCGGTTGTGGGCTCTAAAGCATAAACTCGCCCTTTCCCTTCCTTTGGTGGCTCTGGGCACTTGTTCTTGAAGTGACCCACCTGATCGCAATTGAAGCATCTGACATTCTTCTTCTCACCAGCTCCTTTTCCTTTCCCCTTGCTGGCTCAACACTCGTTATAATGTCCTTTCTTATTGTAGTTGTAACAAACCACCTCAGATTTACTCTTCTTCTACGCTCCTTCTTTATGAGCAATCTTTTTCTGGAAAAATTTGAAAGTTTGTATGGATCGTGTAATATGGAATAGTGTAAAACAAGCAGTGCGGAAGTATAAAACTGAAGACTGATAATAGAGTAAAGTAAATAAAATAAAAAAACAAGCACACCAGATATTTTTATACTGTTTCGAACTTCCCGTTCTACATCCAGTCCCAGACTCCTTTCTGGAATTTCACTAACAATAATCCCCACTTAACCCAGAGGAACAGGTTTACAACACCTAAACAACAGAACAGGATTTCGATGCCTCAACAGCTGAAGAGGACTTCACTCGCCTGAACAGCAGAACGGGACTTCAACTTATACAGAGAGTATTTGACACGGTGTGTTCTTGATAACACGGATTTGTCTCTTGATAGTACAACCTTCCTATAATCTTCTCCTTTTGATATATATGTGTGTATGTGAAGAATATGGAAGTAAATGAATGATTTTGTATGAACTTGAATGCACAAGAGTGTGTTAGAATCAAAGTAGATTAAGAATAGAAAGAGTTAGATCGATTAGGTTAATAAAACTGATGATTCTAACATGTTTATATAGATTATAAAAAGGTGCAATTATTCATGAATAGTTATCATGAAAGTATTGGTCACACCTGTTGATTAAAAGTCGTATCTCTTTATGGAAGAGAAATGTCTGTTCAGAAATATAGCCGTTATAGGAATTCAGATGTCTGAAAAATAGAATTCAGACTTCTGAAATCATTCACGTGCAATCAGAAAGCAAATAGGTCATTTTTGACCTGATTCAGACGTCTGAATATTTTCATTCAGACGTTTGAATATTGCGAAACAATATTCAGGTTTCAGGTATCAGCATTCAGACGTCTGAATGACATTATTCAAACGTCTGAATTTAGCCTGTAACAAAAAATTATCATAGCTCAAATGGTTAGAGCACTTGCCTTCTGAACTAGTGACTCGGGTTCGAGTCCCGCTCCATGCAATTTTTGAAAACTAGAATTTTCATTTAAAATATGAATGTATATGTGTGTGTATCATTTTGAGAAGATTTTAACATTTGTAAACTCTAGACACGACATTCTATGACTAATAATTCTTTGTTTGTCACCTTCGTCTTGTCTCTATCGTATATATCTCTACTTGTATCTCCATATACATTCTTTCATACTTTTGTACTATGTATCTTCATTTTGAACGTATTTGATTATCTCTTTTTGATGCTCATGTAACTGCAAATTAGCTTAGAGATTCTTTGACATAATTGTATAGTTGTTGTCATTAAAATCCAACAATTGAGGTTCTAACATTCTCCCCCTTTTTGATGATGACAACTAATTTAAAAAATAATATTAATATGTTTAAAGCTCCCCCTAAGTATAACATCTCCCCCTAGGTATAATATCTCCCTTTATTAATATGCATATGAATTTCTCCCCCTTTGTCATTATCAAAAAGATTGAGGGAATATAATAAATTATATAAAATATCTTGTAAATAACGAGATAAACTTATTATTAATTATGAAGGAAAAACAAAATAGATTTTACCATATTTGCTGAAGTCCATATTTCATTGTAAGCACGTAATTCTATTAAACGTATGGAACATTCTTTAAAATTCCAAAATCTATCCTTTTCCTTTTGTTTCTCCGAGTACCTGCAAAAAATAATAATCATTTTCGGTACCCATTTATTATGTTAGGGTCCGGGGGGTTAGGTCTTAGGAAACCATACCCATTTGGGTGTGGTTGAACCTTTATAAATATAATTTTCATTATTAACTACCATATCAAAATAATCATCAATGTATTTTTCTCTATTTTTCCAATTAATAGGAACCCAAATACTTAGATAATTTTTATTCATATTTTTGGTCAATGATTTTGTACTTCTAGAGAAATTATAAACATTATTGGTCATAGCAGTATTTGAATTTCTATAAAAATTGGATTTAGACTTTACTCGAAATTTAGTACCAGCACTAACATTTTTACTATACACGAAAGCATATCTAGTGTTATTTATACGATCAATTTTATTATATCCTAAACCACTTTTATCATGTAACGGTCTAGAACTGGATAAAATCATGTTTAAATCGTTTTGACCTTTATTAAATTTTGTGACTTCAATGTTAAGTTTATCAAATTTAGCTTTAAAGTCACAATTATTATTTTCAAAAGAAATAGTACTATTATTTAAAATATCAATTTTCTCATTTAATTCAGTATTCTCATTTTTTAACGTATAATTTTCATTTTTGAGAAGGAAATTTTGAGATTCTGAATTATCTAAAGAGGATTGTAATAAATCATTAAGTCTTTTCAAATCAAAAATTTCTTTTGAAAATTTTTCTCTCTCTTTCTCAAATATGGTGTTTTGTTCATCTAGAAAATCTGTAAGAGCCTCAAAATTATTCTTTAAAACACCAAGTTGATTTTCTAAATCTAACTTCTCATTTTTCATTTTCAAGTTCAACAGATTTCATCTTTTCTAAAATAATAAAATTAAGTTTTGAAATCTTATTGCTTACACTAACTAATTCATTATTATCTTTACCAAAATTTGTAAATCAGAAAATACCTTTTTGTAGTCTTCACTGGTGGCTTTGACAGGGATTTTGCCTGTTGTATTTCGACTGGATCTTTTTCTGGCCATTATTCTATGATGTTGTGACGATCGATAGAATTCCAGGCATGGAAATTAGCCACAAGGGCCTCTTTAGCAAGTGTAATTAGTTTCTAGGACACACAACTGAAATAATTACTTTAAAGGACAAAATGCAAAATAATTAGTTTCTAAGGCCTAAAAACCTATAAAATTATGTCCTTGAAAGTAATTGGACTGCTGACTTTGTCCTAAAAGTAATTATTTTGCTAACTTTGGCCTTGAAATTAATTTCTGTGGATGTGTGTCCTAGAAACTAATTGGACTGCAAAGTTTGTCCTTCTAGTGAAATGCCCCATTCCAGGCTCTGATACCAAATGAAAAGACGGTGCAGATCGTGCTATATGGAATTATACTATACTAGTGTGGAAATAGACTAAGATACTATAGCAATGTGAATAAGTAAAATTAAACAAGCATGCTAGGAATTTTATACTGGTTCGAACTTCCCGTTCTACGTCCAGTCCCAGACTCCTTTCGGGAATTTCACTAACAACAATCCTCACTTAACCCGGAGGAACATGTTTACAACACCTGAACAACAGAACAGGATTTCGATGCCTCAACAGCCGAAGAGGACTTCACTCGCCTGAGCAGCAGAACAGGACTTCAACTTATACAAAGAGTATTTGACACGGTGTGTTCTTGATAACACGGATTTGTCTCTTAATAGTACAACCTTCCTATAATCTTCTCCATTTGATATATATGTGTGTATGTGAAGAATATGAAAGTAAATGAATGATTTTGTATGAACTTGAATGCACAAGAGTGTGTTAGAATCAAAGTAGATTAAGAATAGAAAGAGTTAGATAGATAAGGTTAATAAAACTGATGATTCTAACTTGTTTATATAGATTATAAAAAGGTGCAATTGTTCGTGAATAGTTATCATGAAAGTATATGGTCATACCTATTGATTAAAAGTCGTATCTCTTTATGGAAGAGAAATGTCTGTTCAGAAATATAGCCGTTATAGGAATTCAAACGTCTGAAAAATAGAATTCAGACTTCTGAAATCGTTCACGTGCAAATCAGAAAGCAAATAGGTCATTTTTGACCTGATTCAGACGTCTGAATATATTCATTCAGACGTCTGAATATTGTGAAACAATATTCAGGTTTCAGAATTCAGACATCTGAATGACATTATTCAGACATCTGAATTTAGCCTGTAACAAAAAATTATCATAGCTCAAATAGTTAGAGCACTTGCCTTCTGAACTAGTGACCCGGGTTCGAGTCCCACTCCATGCAATTTTTGAAAACTTGATTTTTCATTTAAAATATGAATGTATATGTGTGTGTATCATTTTGAGAAGATTGTAACATTTGTAAACTCTAGACATGATATTCTATGACTAATAATACTTTGTTTGTCACCTTCGTCTTGTCTCTATCGTATATATCTCTACTTGTATCTCCATATACATTCTTTCATACTTTTGTACTGTGTATCTTCATTTTGAACGTATTTGATTATCTCTTTTTGATGCTCATGTACATGCAAATTAGCTTAGAGATTCTTTGACATAATTGTAAAGTTGTTGTCATTAAAATCCAACAATTGAGGTTCTAACAAAATTTCATTTTCTTGAGCATGTCCAGCCTGAGCCTCTTTCACTTTCTTTCTTAGGCAAGCCAATGCTTCTTCTTTCCTCAATGCCATTTCAACAACAACATCGCTAGGGTCCCTTAAGTGCGGCAAAGTTGCACTTATTAGTTTTGGCCTTAACCCATTGATGTACTTCTCATTTCTACTGATAACAGTATCAACCAATGCATACCCATATCGGGCTAGTTCCTCGAACTTCCTGGTATACTCCAACACACTCATATCTCCTTGCTCCAATTTTACAAACCTCCTTACCAATGAAGCTTGCGCCATATCGGACATAAACCTCTCCGAAAACCTTCTTCTGAATTCCTCCCAAGTAATGGTCTCTTCATCCACACTGGCAGTGACACTGTTCCACCAAAATAACGCAGCTCCCTGCAGCTGCCTTGAGGCCAACCTCCTTTTCTGCGCATCGTTCAGCCCTAAATCAGCGAAGATCCTTTCATAGTGCAGCAGCCAGTTCTCTACTTCAATCACATCCTCGGTACCAACGAACGGCTTTCCCCCGAGCCTAATGTAATCTCTACTTAGATTGGCATACTGGTTAACCACAGGAACCTCTTGAGCTCCTCCTCCTGCAGTGTTTCCTCTAACTACACCTGCTGCCACTCCAACTTGCACCATATTCACAAAGAACTGATGCATCACCCCCATATCCACCTAGGGAATTCCCGCACCAACATTCTCAGCTTGTGCTTGGCCAGGGCCTCTCCTTTCATTTGGTTGGGTGTTTCCGTTGGTAGTGGTGATGTCTCCTCCAACATTCACTCAACTTCTTCTCCCTTCCATATTTGGATTCAAACCTCATGAGATACAGAGGAATAACTTAACTAAGATAGGAGTCTAAAGATAGAGCGTATGCTTATATATATAATACAAGTACATTATCATAGCGTTATCTCATACCCCAACCTTAACCCTAATTTCTATGGATTATGTTTTCAAAAACCTTTCTTTTGTTAAAGTATTTCATAAACCATGCTCTGATACCAAGCTGTAACATCCGCTATCCAGAGGCCCAAAACTAAGCGCTACATATGCTGCAGTCATCTATAGTATTAGCTTTCGGTGACTAAATACGGCTATGTTAATGGTAATAATAATATCAGAAGCATTTGAATATTAAACAAAACACAGATTTACTTTATTACATTTCCAAATAAAACTTGTTCCATATTCACGTAACATAACCCAAACGGTTTCCCATGCACTGAATAAATATAGTTATTACAAATTACGTCGAGAGCGGTATATGAAGATACCCCCTCGATTGATCAGAGTCAAATGGTCATATAAGACCTAATACATCATAACACAGCGAAAATTCTTCAAACATAAATAAAAAACAGCAATTCCTAAATAGCTATCTGTTTCCTCCTGCATCCTTCGGTAGCTTATTCGTCAAACAACCTAAAAACCTAAAAAGATCCTTAATTCTCATCTACTCAAATTAATTTTGAGTACCTGAGAGTTTAAGGGGAAAACATAAACTTTGAGTCAGACATAAAACCTGGTATAAATAATACTACACATCCTGGTATAATTATGTTAAGTGAGACCACGTCGCATAGCGGAATGGGTTTCCCCTCACTAACATCTTTTTAAAATATACCTTTGTAAATCTATTCATATAACCATATACTATGCACCTGAATTCACAATGGTTAATCTCACAAAACATACATTATGTAAACAAACATAAATATCAGGCAATAATGAACTATCTATTCAAACACAAATAACGTTTAACATTTGGCTGACTCGGACCTACTGGATAACATAATCATAATTATAATCAAAATTTACCTAACATGTATTAGATTTTTATATTTAGGATTGTCTATCCTTATTTATCTATTTAACATCTCCCATCGGGACGGTTTGTCCTAAACTATCTGTTAAATCTCTTCCTTCTAGATGGTCTGTCCCTAACTTAATCATCTCCCAGGTTCTCCCTAGCCTAGTGGTTTTTCGGGCTTACCAATAACCTATCTGTATACAACATATGTTCCTTTCGGTGTAATCATAATTTTAGTCTACCTGTGACCAAGCCTGCCCTACACACTGGAATTTTGGACAACAATTAGCTGGGGCTACAAGCTAATGTACAGGGCGCGACCCCATACTAGTCCCATCTGGTTTTCTAATATTCGAGTCATTGATGCTTAAGGATCCCCTCCCATAATTATCCTTGAAATAATTTGAAATTGATTTAAACCTTTAAATCAAACTTCGAATAAGGAAAAGAAATAAGTCTTTATACTCTACTCAAATCATATTACCATGTTAGATATATATTCTTTATTTAAAACTTGGTTGATGAAAACACTTTACCATTTGAAGAACCTCTTTCCATACTTTGAAATTATCTCATTCAATTTCAATGTTTAAACCTTTCGAAAATCATCTCTAAAACCATTCAAATTCATTCAAAACAAACCTTTCGGGAGTTATAAGCTTTAGACATCATTCTTTAAAATCACTTTAAGTCATTTCCTTAGAAAAACCTTTGGAAAACCTTTCCTTCAAAACCTTTTGAAAACCTTTAATAAACCTTTCGAAACAGACCCAGGAATAAACCCTTCGAATGCTTAAACTCTTTAAAACACAACCTTTCGAAGGTGGATTGGGTTTAATTTTAAAAAAATCTGGAAACTTATCTTTTTAAACCTATCATCTTTATTAAAGCAACCTTTCGAAAATATTCATATAACCTTTCGAGGATATCCAAACAACCTTTCGGAAGCCTTTGGTTATATTTCACAATACAGGGGTAACTTCCTAGGTCGAAAGCTTTCCTCCATAAGCCTTGGAGAAACGGCTAACTTTAAAAACAGGCAAACTTTTCGATTGGGCCGGAAGGTTCAAAGTAAAACCTTTATAAAACAGTGAAAACCCTTCGGCGATGCCGGAAGGTTTCAAAACAAAGTAATGGCGGTAGCAGCTACAAACTTTCGTCACATCAGAAGGTTTTAAAGTATTTCTTTAAATAACTTGACCTAGTCGGAAGTCACCAAGCCAAAAGCTCAAGTTCGAAAGCAAAGCAGGCGAAAGCTTTTCAATTATAAAGTAATTATATTCCAACCTTTTCGGCCATCAACCTTTCGGTTTATATTCAATTCATTATGTACCAATTTCTTGATACCTTATGCATTGAATTTTAACTTTATCTAAAGCTAACCCTTCGACTGGGATGAAAGGTCTGGGGTGGAAGGTGTTTTGCCGTACGGATTGGAACATGGAAAAACTGTGAATTTTGTCTTTAAACTTAAAAAGGAAACTTTTCAATTAACTTGCCTTTGTTTGTCAAATTCCCATTGGTCAATAAAATACTTTTCAGAATTTTGCTACCGCAATTACTAGGATTTATAAAACATTTTATTTTGCAAAAGGCCCCTTCTCCTTTATAAATATATAAAACATTTAAGTCCCATACCTTAAATAATTTTATATATCCCTCAAATGACTTAGGAAAATTCTGGAAAAATTCCAGAAAATATATTTTAATATATTGCCTAACATATTAAAATCTCAAACCCAAATAATAATTATTTCAAATAATTTAAAACCCAATAAAAAATTTCCTTCATTCAAAAATTCATGTAAAATCCATATTAAACGGAAAATTATGAAAATCAAAACCCATCTCTAAAATATTATTCACGGTCTATATTTAAATTTTCAAAGTATTCGAATGTCATTAAATAAGGTTTTATGCTAAATATTATCATAAAACAAGAACAAACATTTATAATTCCATCAACAACAAACATATATAACTTAAAACATCAAACATGGCAATATTATAGCAAAATCATTTCGGATCTAAACAAAAACTGTAAACTAGAAATATTAGGAATGTAGTAGTTATTCACCTTGGCTTTTAGAGATTATAGATGAGATTTTAGAGTGTTGAATTAGTTGATTTCTTCTTTCCTCTTGAATCTTAGCTTTCTTCTTCTTGAGATTGGAAATAGTGGCCGGCCTTAGCAAGTTTTCGTTTTTATGAAATAAGAATATTGAACGTGAATCTCACAAGGGTTTAGGGTATAAGGTGTTTCCATTTCCCAAAATACCCTTCTCATTTCCTAACACATTACCTAGTGTTATTTAATTTTAATTACACCTTCATTATGGCACGACTACCTCTATCTAATTAAATCTCCATCTATTACTCTTTACACCATTTAATTTGATTTAACTAATTAAATGTCTTAACTAAGGTTATAAAATATATGGGGTGTTACAGATATGGACGCTAGAAGTGGAAGAGTGAATCTTAGAGGAAGCACCACCACAAATGGTAATGCCAGACCGAATACTATAAGGAAACAATGTCAGGCACAAGCGGGGAATGTTGGTACTGGAGTCCCATAAGTGGATATGGGAGCTATGTATTAGTTTTTCATGAATATGATGCAAGATGGAATTGATGCTGGTGTGGTTGGAGGAAATGTTGGAGTAGGAATGGTTCAGGAAGCTCCGGTGGTCAACAACTATGCTGTGTTGAGTAGGGACTATGTTAGGCTTGGAGGGAAGCCATTTATTGGAACCGAGGATGCTATTGAGGTGAAGGGTTGTTTGCTGCATTATGAAAGGATATTTGTTGATTTGGGGCTCAATGATGAGCAGAATAGGAGGCTAGCTTCGAGATAGCTTCAAGGAGCAGCTTTATTTTGGTGGAATAGTGTGATGGCTGGAGTGCATGAAGAGACGATGACATGGGTTGAGTTTAGGAAGTGGTTCCAAGAGAGGTTCATGTCTGTGATGGCGCAGTCTGCTTTGCTCAGAAAGTTTGCTGAGTTAGAGCAGAGAGGATGTCTATTTTGGAGTATGCTAGAAGGTTTGAGGAGTTGGCAAGATATGGGTATGCTACAGTGGATACTGTGATTAAGAGGAATGAGAAGTTTATCAGGGGGTTGAAACCTGAGTTGGCAAGGGCTACATTAACTCATATCAGAGATCCCAGTGATGTAGTTTTAAGACATGAGGAGATACTTGCTTCTCTGGAGAAGAATAAAGCAAAGGAGGTCTAGGTGGGGCAGAGTCAGAAAAGGAAGTTCTTTCATAAGAAGGGTGCTCAGAAAGGTGGAGCGGTGAAGAAGGAAAGTCTGAGGTTGTTTGCTTTAAGTGCGACAAGAAAGGGCATTTTGCGAATGAGTGTCGTACTGGAAAGGCAAAGGAAGTGATCAGGAAGAAGAACATCATATGCTTTAACTGCGATCAGATTAGTCATTATAAGAATCAATGCAAAGAGCCTACTAAGGATGGAAGGGGCAAAGTATTTGCATTGGAGCCTGCTGCATCAAGACCAACAGCTCAGGAGAAAGGGAAGGCAGTGTTAGGAGGTATGCTTCAGATTCATGGTATGTCTGTTGGCATTCTGGTTGATACTGGTGCATCGCATTCTTTTATATCTCATTGTTTGTTAGATAAGCTTAGCCTAGAGCCCTCATATTTTGTTACTTCCTTAAGAGTTGCAAATCCGATAGGAGGGTATGCGACATTTAGGATGAAGTGTGACCGCCTAGAGTTTGATTTATTAGGTCATACCTTTGTTTACAGTATGCATGTGTTTGACTTTGTAGGGTTCGGAATTATTTTGTGTATGGATTAGTTAAGTAAGTATGATGCTAGGATATTTTGCCATGATAGGAAAATATCACTTAGACACCCTGACTGTGGTGGTCGAATAGTTTTTACCGTAGAAAACCCTAGTTGTGAGGTGAATGCTTTGTAGGGTGTTGTGGAGTTAAAAGACGAGTTGATTAGAGTTTCCTGGTTAGAGAATTCGTGGATGTTTTTGAGCCTGTAGTAGGATTGCCACCAAAACGAGCCATTGAGTTTCAGATAGATTTGGTGCCTGGAGTAGAACCAGTGAGTAGGCCGCCAAGTAGGATGAAACCTACAGAGATGAGAGAGTTAAAGGTGCAGTTGATGGATCTAGAAGGAAAGAATTTTATTAGACCAAGTAGTTCACCTTGGGGAGCAGCCGCAATGTTTGCTAAGAAGCCAGATGGATCGTTAAGGTTATGTATCGATTATCGTAAGTTGAATGAGAAGAGGATAAAGAATCGATATCCTTGCCTAGAATTGATGATTTGTTCGATCAGTTGAGTGGAGCCAAGGTATTTTCTCAGTTGGACTTAGCAACAGGGTTTCATCAGCTTAGAGTAGCAAAGGATAGTATTCCTTTGACGACGTTTAGGACAAGATAAGGATCGTACGAATGGTTAGTGATGTCGTTCGGACCATCTAATGCGCCGGCATTCTTTGTGGATTTGATGAACCGAGTTTTCCGATAGCACTTGGATAGGTTCGTGTTAGTTTTAAAAGATGATATCTTGATATACTCTAGAGTTGAGAAGGAGCATGAGGTTCACCTTAGATGTAACATCCCGTATTTGGAGGCCAAAAGCTAAGCGCTACAGATGCTGCAGTCATCCATAGTATTAACTTCTTGTGACAAAATATAGTAATGATAATGGTATCCATAATATCAGAAGCACATGAATATGAACAAAATCACAGATTAAAAAAAAACAACATTTTGCTGATTACATTTCAAAACAATAATTTATATCCTTGTTACATAATCCCTTAACATTTCCCATGCAATGATTAAATATGTCATTACAAAAATACGCCAAGAGCGACATATGACGATGCCCCCTTGGTTGTTCAGAGAAATATAGTCATATCTGACTTTATATACATAGCGAAAAATTAAACAAAATAATCTGTATTCCTAATTAGCTATCTGTCAGCCACCTGCTCGTCTTCGGAAGCTTTATTCGCAAAAGGACTAAAACCTGAAAACCTCAACCCTCAGCCTACTCAAATCAATTTTGAGTACCCGAGAGTTTAATGGGAAACAAAAACTTTGAGTCAGACATAAAGCTTGGTGTGAATAATTCTGTTACCTCTCGGTTTACTGATATTAAGTGAGACCACGCCGCTTAGTGGACCAGCTTTCCCCTCACTAATATCCTTTTCAAAACATACATATTTTGCAAATCCTTTCCTACAACCAAACTAGTTAATCAAACTAATTATACCAAAATAGCAATATCCTTTATGCTAATAAATGGACCATATGTCCGTAAAACAGGTAATATGTGAATTATCTGCCCACAACATAATAGCAAGGTCTGTTATGCTAGCAAAAGGACTATCTGTCCAAAAAACAATAGCAAGGTCCGTTATGCTAACAAAAAGACTATCAGTCCGAAAAACAATAGCAAGGTCCGTTATGCTAAAATGGTCTAACTGTCCATAAAACTGGGCTGCCTGCCCGCCAACTGGACTAACTGTCCGGATTAAAATGGACTAACTGTCCAAATTAGTTTCTTAGAGTTAACTACCCTTTAAATTTTCCTTGGAAACCTTTTCACAATGATTTAGTCCTTCAAATCATATATATAGAAGGAAAATATATCTTTAGCTTTACCCTAAGCCATTTTACCATGACATATATACTTTACTCAAAATAATGTTGATGAATTTTAATGAGGATTAACTATCCTTCCAAAACAAGTGAAAACCTTTTTCAACTTGAAAATACTTAGGCTACATTGCCTAATTAATACTTTTAAAACCTTTGTTTAAAACCTTTAAACACCCTTTCGAAACCCTTGAAGGTAACCCCTTCGAAACCTTTGACAGTGACCCTTTCGAAAGCTCTAAAAACCTTAGACATCTTTCTTTTAAATATCTTTAAACATTGCCTTTCAAAACCATTGGAAAACCTTTCCTTTCGAAACCATTAGAAAACAACACCTTTCGACTCCTTTGAAACCTCTGGGGAACCAACCCTTCAAAACCTCTTGTAAAACCTTTCGAAAGCATTAAACCTAAACCTTTCGAAAGCATTTGGGTTCAATTTCAAACATGTGGAAACCTTTCGAAACCATTCAAAGTTAACTCCTTCGAAACCCTTTGAAAATTACTCAGTTGAAACCATTGAATTATGCCTTCAAGTAGAGCAAAAGGACATAAGCCCATTAAATTCGAAAGCAATTCCTTTTGAAATCATTCAAATCATCTCTTTCGAAACCAATTTGGGTTATACTTCAATTTAACAAAAGGGTCATAAAAATCTTTTAAGTCGAAAGCCACTCTTTCGAAAACATTTCCTAATTAAAAAGTGATGGTGTCGGAGCCACCCCTTCAAAAGCATTGGAGAAATGGGAAAATTTTCTAAAATAAAAACAACCCCTTCGAAACACACTAGGTCAAAAGGAAAAAAGGCGGCAGCTAAGTGATTCGAATTAGTCAAAAGCATTCATTTAAAATAAAGGTGCAACCCAATCGAAACCATTTCCTTTTAAACCATTTGACCTAGTCGAGACCCAACCAAGTCGAAAGCATCTTAGTCGAAAGCAAGCAGGCGCATTTTTCTTTAAAACCAAAGCAAAGCTTCAACCCTTTCGGAACCCAATGGTTTCGACCCAATACCTTTCATCCGCATCCAATTCATTACGTACCAGTTTTCTGATACCATATGCATTGGTTTCGACTGTGTCGAAAGCGATAGTATGGAGGCGGAACCTGGTGCCGAAGGAGACGAAACAGTGAAAAACCTATTTGTTTGTACTTTTAAACTATTTCTTTTGTGTCTAACCTGCCTTGTTTGTCTAAATCTGATTAGTTGCCATATTACTTTTTCAAAAGTGCTGCCCATTTTCCTGAATTAACAAATTCAAATTATTTACTAAGAGCCCTTCTCAATTTTAAAATATATAAAACATTTAAGTCCCATACCTTAAATAATTTTATATACCTATCAAAACTCATAGGAAAAATCTGGAAAAATTCCAGTTAATATCTTTTAATATGTTTTCTAAGTTCGAACAAATAAAATTTTTAGACCCAAACCATATATTATTTACCCGTAAATAATTTATAACCCAAATTATCATTTTCTTTACTAGAAAATTCATAAAAAATCCACACTGATTCCAAAAATTCTGAAAATTGAAACCATCTCCAAAATATTATTTTCGATCTTCATAAAAATTCGCAAGGCTTAAAGATGTCATTTAATAGGGATTTTACCTTTAAACATATCATAAATTTAATATGAAAAACCATAATTCATCAATAAGTATATATATTCATTCCATTATTTAAAAACATGGTAAATCATTGCAAAATATTCGGAATTCATCTTAAAACTGAAAGCACAATCAAAAATGAGATGTAAACATTATTCACCTTAGCTTTAGAGATTAAGGAGCTTGAGATTTGGATGAACTTGATTTATATTAACTTTTCCATTTGCTTTTCTTATACTTTTTCCTCTTTTCCTTATTAATGGTGGTCGGTCGTGAGTTATAATGAAATGAACGTGTGAATTATACATGGCTATGAGATAAAGATATAGGAATGGCCTCTTTCTCATTCTACCCCTCCTCTAATTCATTTTAAACCCCTCTTTAATTCATTGTTAAATAGCACGGCTACCCCTTTAATAAAATCAAATCTCAATCCCCTAATCAACACATTATTTTATTTAATTTAGCTAATTAAATATTCTAAATAATGTTACCAAAAATCTGGGGTGTTACAGACTCCCCTCCTTAAATAATTTCGTCCTAGAAATTACGATAAAGTACACAACAAATCAAGAAGGTAAAACATACCATTAAACAAGTCAGGATAAGTATCTCTAATCATGCTCTCAACCTCCCAAGTACAGTCCCTGTCGTCGTCGCTCCACTGGATTTTGACTAATCTGACCGTCTTGGTTCTAAGCCTCTTCTCATCTCTCGCAACAATGCGAACTGGCTTCCTCACTATGGTCAAGTCTGGTTCTACCACTAAATCATCTAGCACTGTCGGTGCAATAGTAGTCTCTGAGTCTCTAACTCCAACGAATCTCGGTGATAACTTCCCCGATTTTCCAAACCTAATCACACCCTTCATCGGTGTCACTTTGACGAAAACTTAGTCTCCAACTGAGAACTTTGGATCTTTCCGTCTCTTATCTGCATAACATTTCTGCCTAGACTGAGCCTCCTTCATTCTAGCCCGAATGACCTCAATCTTTTCTGTAGCTTCTCTGACTAAATCTGGACAAATAACTAACCTATCTTCGGTCTTTAGCCAACATATGGGAGATTTGCATGGCCTTCCATACAAAGCTTCAAACGGTGCCATCTCAATACTAGTCTAATAACTGTTGTTATACGAAAACTCAACTAAATGCAGATGGTCTTCCCATGATTCGCCAAAATCTAGAACATAACCTTTTAACAAATCTTCGAAGATTTTGTTAACTCTCTCTGTTTGCCCATCGGTCTGGGGATGGTAAGTGGTACTCATCTTGAGTTTGGTTCCCAAAACATCCTACAAGCTCTTCCAGAACTCGCCGGTGAACAAAGAATCTCTACCACTAACTATGCTACTAGGAATTCCATGCAGCCTAACCACATTCTTTAAGAATAATCATGCCAAAACAGATGTCATTCTGGTTGATCTAACTGGAATGAAATGGGCACTCTTGGTCAATTTGTCCACTATGACCCATATGCTACCATTTCCCCTGTTCGACCTTGGCAACCCGTCAATAAAATCCATGGGGATAGAATCCCACTTCCATACTGGTATATCTAATGGCTGAAGCAACCCACTTGGTTTCTAGTGTTCGGCCTTTGCCTGCTGGCAAATCATGCACTGCTTCACATACAACCCAATATCCCACTTCATACCTTCCCAGAAGAAACTCCTCTTCATATCCTGATACAACTTAGTACCTCCTGGGTGAATAGAGAACTTTGAACGATGGCATTCCGCCAAGACTTCTTTTCTTATGTTTCCTACACTCGAAACACATAATCTTCCTTTCTTTCTCAACCTCCCATTCTGGTCAAGACTGAAATCTTTCAAGTCATCGCTCTTAGTTCCATCTCTTAGCTTTTTGATCCGTTCGGCTAATCCTGGATCCTCCATCTGTTTAGAAGCAATCTTTTCGATCAACACTGCTCGAACTTCCAAACAAGATAATATAACTGTATCTCTATTAGACCCCGCCTCGGATCTCCATTAAACTCTGCAATTTGCTAATGCTTCCAAATCCTTCCACTCGGCAATCATCACCAAAACTGCATTTTGATGTCTCCTACTAAGCGTATCTGCAACCTTGTTGCCTTTCCTAGGTGTGTACTCAATCCCAAAATCATAAGCAACGATAAACTCTAACTAACTTTGTTGTCTCATGTTCAACTCCTTTTGAGAGAACAAATACTTCAACGACTTATAATCTGTATATAACTCAAACCTTTCTCGCAAAAGGTAATGTCTTCACACCTTCAAAGAAAAAATAACAACAGCCAATTCTAAATCATGTGTCGGATACCTGACCTCATGTGGTCTAAGTTGTCTAGAAGTGTAGGCAATCACTTTATCTCTCTGCATCAGCACAGCTCCTAGTTTTGTTTCACATGCATCGGTATAAACCACCAAATCCCGATTCCCTTCCGGAACAACCAACACAGGTGCATGGGTCAATAAGTGTTTCAAATTCTGGAATGCTTCCTCACACTTATCAGTCTACACAAACTTCACATCCTTTCTTGTTAGCTTGGTCATCGGTGCCGCTATCCGCGAAAAATCCTTAATGAACCTCTGATAATAACCAGCCAACCGAAGGAAAATCTTTATCTCGGTTACTGTCTCTGGTCTCTTCCAACAATTTATTGCCTCAATCTTAGTCGGATCTACTGACAACCCTTCCTCTAAGACTACATGACCAAGAAACTTCACTTCTTTCTTCCAGAAATGACACTTTGAGAACTTCACCTTCAGCTGATGTTGTCTCAGCGTCTCAAGCACCACTTTAAGATGAACCGCATGCTCTCTTTCATCCTTTGAGTATATCAAGATATCATCTATGAAAACCAATATGAACCTATCCAAGTGCTCTCGGAAAACTCGCTTCATCAAGTCCACAAAGAAAGCTGGCGCATTTGTCAGTTCGAACGGCATGACTAACCATTCGTACGACCCATACCTGGTCCTAAAAGCCGTTAAAGGTATACTTTCATCTACTACTCTGAGCTGATGGAAACCTGTCGCTAAAACCAGCTGTGAAAATACCTTGGCTCCACTCAACTGGTCGAAAAAATCGTCAATCCTCGGCAGTGGATATTGATTCTTTATCGTCCTCTCGTTCAACTTACGATAATCGATACAAAACCTCAATGATCCATCCTACTTCTTAGAAAACGCTACAGCTACTCCCCAAGGCGAACTACTCGGCCTGATAAGACTCTTGTGTTCTAAATCCACCAACTGCACCTTCAACTCCCTCATCTCTAAAGCTGATTCTCTAACCACGAAAACTCGACTCAACTCATCTTCCGACTCCATAGCACCCAACAAGGCATACATTTCACCGCAAGAACCTTCTACGGTATAAACAATCCTGTCACTACAATCTGGGTGTCTAAGTGATACTTTCCTATCTTGGCAAAATATCCTAGCATCGTACTCACTCAACCAATCCATACCAAGAATGATTCCGAACCCCACAAAGTCAAACACATGCAAACTGCAAACAAAAGTATGACCTAACAAGTCAAACTTTAACTGGTCACACCTCAACCCTATAGTTGCATACCCTCCTATTGGATTTGCAACCCGTAAGGAAGTAACTAAATATGTGGGTTCTAGGTTAAGCTTATGTATCAAACATCTAGATACAAAAGAATGTGATGCACCAGTATCAAATAGAACGCTAGCAGTCATACCATGATCTGAAGCGTACCTCCCACGACTACCTTTCCTTTTTCCTGAGTTGTTGGCTTAGAAGCAGCAGGCGCCAATGCATACACCTTGCCCTTTCCATCCTTAGCGGGCTACTTGCACTGGCTCTTATAGTGGCATATCTGGTCACAGTTGTAGCACCTGACATTCTTCCTCCCAGCCACTTCCTTTGCCTTCCCAACACGACACTCATTGGCAAAGTGCCCCTTCTTGTCGCACTTGAAACAGACAATCGCATACTTCTTCTTCTTAGCTGCTCCACCCTTTTGAGCACCTTTCTTTAGAAAGAACTTCCTCTTCTGACCCTGCCCAACCGGGACTTCTTTAGCCATACTCTTCTCTAGAGAATCAAGCAACTCCTCATGCCTTAAGGCCATTTCCACTACAAAATCAGAAGGATCTCTAATATGAGGTAATGTAGCCTTGGCTAACTCAGGCTTCAACCCCCTAATAAACTTCTCGTTCCTCTTTATGACCGTATCCACTGAAGCATACCCATATCGGGCCAACTCCTTGAACTTTCTAGCATACTCCAGAACTGACATTTCCCCCTACTCTAACTCACCAAACTTTCTGATCAGAGACGACTATGCCATTGTAGACATGAACCTTTCCTGGAACCTTCTCATTGAAATCTTCCCAGGTCATAGTCTCCTCATCTACTACCATAGTCACTTTTATTCCTCAAGAACAAAGCAGCTCCCTGAAGTTGTCTAGATGCCAACCTCCTCTTCTGCTCATCATTGAGCCCCAAACTTGCAAAAATCCTTTCGTAGTGCAATAATCAATTCTCTCCTCAATGGCATCCTCCATTCCAACAAACGGCTTACCTCCAAGCTTAATGTAGTCCCCACTCAACTTAGCATAGTCGTTGACAATTGGATCTCTTGGAATTCCTCCTCCCACTAATCTAGCAGCAACACCTGCCTGCACCATATTCACAAAGAACTGATACATAGCTTCCATTCCAATTTGCGGGACTCCATCACCCACATTCTCTGCTTGTGCCTGACCTTGACCTCTTCTCATATTAGGCCTGACATTCCCTCCGGCACCTTCCCCTCATGGGTCAATTCTTCCTCTTCTTCCTTCCATATCTATATTCAAACCTCATGAGATACAAAAAAATAACCTTACAAGGATAGGAGACTAGAGATAAAGCGTACACTTATATATAGCAAATATAAGTACATTACTATAAGGTTATCCCATACCCCAACCTTACTCTACTTCTTTAGGATTATGTTTGAAAAAGCATTTTTAGTTAAAGTTTTTCATAAACCTATGATCTGATACCAAGTTGTAACATTCCGTATCTGGAGGCCAAAAGCTAAGCGCTACAGATGCTGCAGTCATCCATAGTATTAACTTCTGGTGACAAAATACGGTAATGATAATGGTATCCATAATATCAGAAGCACATGAATATGAACAAAATCACAGATTTAAAAAAAACAACATTTTGTTGATTACATTTCAAAACAATAATTCATATCCATGTTACATAATCCCTTAATGTTTCCCAAGCAATGATTAAATATATCATTACAAAAATACACCAAGAGCGACATATGACGATGCCCCCTTGGTTGATCAGAGAAATATAGTCATATATGACTTTATATACACAGCGGAAAAATAAACAGAATAATCTGTATTCCTAATTAGATATCCGTCAGCCACATGCTCATCTTCGGAAGCTTTATTCGCCAAAAGACTAAAACCTGAAAACCTCAACCCTCAGCCTGCTAAAATCAATTTTGAGTACCCAAAAGTTTAAGGGGAAACAAAAACTTCGAGTTAGACATAAAGCCTGGTGTGAATAATTCTATTACATCTCGGTTTACTAATATTAAGTGAGACCACACCGCTTAGCGGAACGGGTTTCTCCTCACTAATATCCTTGTCAAAACATACATATTTAGCAAATCCTTTCCTGCTAAGCGTCCGGATGTCCACATTATAATGGACCAACTGTCCGGATTATTTTCTTAGGGTTAACTACCCTTTAAATTTTCCTTGGAAACCTTTTCAAAATGATTTAGTCCTTCAAATCATATATATATATATACAAGGAAAATATATTTTTAGCTTTACCTTAAGCCATTTTTCCAAGATATATATACTTTACTCAAAATAATATTGATGAATTTTAATGAGGATTAACTATCCTTCCAAAACAAGTTAAAACCCTTTTTAACTTGAAATAACTTAGGCTACATTGCCTAATTAATACTTTCGAAACCTTTGTTTAAAACCTTTAAACACCCTTTCGAAACCCTTGAAGGTAACCCCTTCGAAACCATTGAAAGTGACCCTTTCAAAAGCTCTAAAAACCTTAGACATCTTTCTTTTAAAAATCTTTAAACGTTGCCTTTCGAAACCATCGGAAAACCTTTCCTTTCGAAACCATCAGAAAACAACACCTTTCGACTCCTTCAAAACCTCTAGGGAACCACCCCTTCGAAACCTCTTTTAAAACCTTTCGAAAGCATTAAACCTAAACCTTTCGTAAGCATTTGGGTTCAATTTCAAACATGTGGAAACCTTTCGAAACCATTCAAAGTTAACTCCTTCGAAACCCATTGTCAAGGTATCGGTCAAAACCATTGGATTATGCCTTCAAGTAGAGGAAAAGGACATAACTCCATTAAAGTCGAAAGCACTTCCTTTTGAAATCATTCAAATCATCTCTTTCGAAACCAATTTGGATTATACTTCAATTTAACAAAAGGGTCATAAAAACCTTTTAAGTCAAAATCCACTCTTTCGAAAACATTTCCTAAGTAAAAAGTGATGGTGTCGGAGCCACCCCTTCGAAAGCATGGGATAAATGGGCAGATTTTTTGAAACAAAAACAACCCCTTCGAAACCTATTGGGTCGAAAGGAAAAAAGGCGGCTGCTAGGTGTTTCGACTTAGTCAAAAGCATTCATTTAAAACAAAGGTGCAACCCAATCAAAACCATTTCCTTTTAAACCATTTGACCTAGTCGAGACCCAACCAAGTCGGAAGAATCTTAGTCGAAAGCAAGCAGGCTCATTTTTCTTTAAAACCAAAGCAAAGCTTCAACCCTTTCGAAACCCTATGGTTTCGACCCTATACCTTTCGACCACATCCAATTCATTACGTACCAGTTGCCTGATACCATATGCATTGGTTTCAACTGTGTTGGAGGTGATAGTATGGAGGCGGAACCTGGTACCGAAGGAGACGAAACAGTGAAAAACCTATTTGTTTTTACTTTTAAACCATTTCTTTTGTACATAACCCGCCTTGTTTGTCTAAATCTGATTGGATGCCATATTATTTTTTCAAAAGTAATGCCATTTTCCATAATTAAATAATTTAAATTATTTACAAAGCCCCCCTTCTCCATTTTAGAATATATAAAACATTTAAGTCTCATACCTTAAATAATATTATACACCTATCAAAACTCTTAGGAAAAATTTGGAAAAATTCCAGTAAATCTTTTTTAATATGTTAGCTAACATATAAAAATTTCAGACCCAAACCATATATTATTTACCCGTAAATAATTTATAACACAAATTATCATTTTCTTTACTAGAAAATTCATATAAAATCCACATTAATTCCAAAAATTCTAAAAATGAAACCCATCTCCAAAATATTGTTTTTGATCTTCATAAAAATTCGCAAGGCATAAAGATGTCATTAAATAGGGTTTTTACCTTAAAACATATCATAAATTTAATATGAAAAGCCATAATTCATCAACAAGTATATATATTCATTCCATCATTCAAAAACATGGCAAATCATTGCAAAATATTTGGAATTCGTCTTAAAACCGAAAGCACAATCAAAAAGGAGATGTAAACATTATTCACCTTAGCTTTAGAGATTTAGGAGCTTGAGATTTGGATGAATTTGATTTATATTAGCTTTTCCTTTTGCTTTTCTTACTCTTCTTCCCCTTTTCCTTGTTAATGGTGGCCGGCCGTGAGTTATAAAAAATTTCAAATGAAATGAACGTGTGAATTATACACGGCTATGGGATAAAGATATAGGATGGCCTCTTTCCCATTCTACCCCTCCTCTAATTCATTTTAAACCCTTTTTTAATTCATTGTTAAATGGCACGGCTACCCCTTTAATAAAATCAAATCTCAATCCCCTAATCAACACATTATTTTATTTAATTTAGCTAATTAAATATTATAAATAATGTTACCAAAAATTCTGGGTTGTTACGTTAGAGTTGTGCTTGAGATGCTGAGACATCATCAACTAAAGGCGAAGTTTTCGAAGTGTCATTTCTAGAAGAAGGAAGTGAAGTTTCTTGGTTATGTAGTCTCAGAGAAAGGGCTGTCTGTAGATCCGACTAAGATTGAAGCGATGAATAATTGGAAGAGACCAGAGACAGTGACTGAGATAAAGAGTTTTCTTGGATTAGCTGGATATTATAGGAGTTTCATAAAGGATTTTTCGCGGATAGCGACACCGATGACCAAGCTAACGCGGATAGCGACACCGATGACCAAGCTAACGCGAAAAGATGTGAAGTTTGTTTGGACCGATAAGTGTGAGGAAGCATTCCATAGCTTGAAACACTTATTGACCCATGCGCCTGTATTAGTTTTTCTGGAGGGGAATCAGGATTTAGTAGTATATACGAATGCATGTGGAACCGGATTAGGAGCTGTGTTAATGTAGAGAGGTAAAGTGATTGCTTATGCTTCTCGACAGCTTAGACCGCATAAGGTTAGATATCTAATGCATGATTTGGAATTAGTTGTAGTGATTTTTGCATTGAAAGCATGGAGACATTACCTTTTGGGGAGAGAGGTTTGAGCTTTATACGGATCGTAAGTCGTTGAAGTATTTTTTTTTCTCTTAGAAGGAGTTGAACATGAGAAAACAGAGATGGTTATAGTTTATTGCTGCTTATGATTTTGGAATTGAATACACACCGGGGAAAGGTAATAAGGTTGCAGACACACTTAGCAGAAAGCATCAGAATGCAGTGTTGGCAATGATAGCTAAGTGGAAGGATTTGGAAGCATTGACGGCATGCAGAGTGCAGTGGAGGTCTGAAGTTGGATCTAGTGAAGGAACTGTTGTGTTGTCTTGTTTAGAAGTTCAGCCGGTGATGATCGAAAAGATTGCTTCTAAACAGGAGGAGGATCCAGTTTAGTTGAACGATCAAGAAGTTATGGGATGGAACGGAGAGTGATGACTTAAAGGGTTTTAGTCTTGACCGGACTGGGTGGATGAGAAAGAAAGGAAGATTATGTGCTCCGAATGTGGGAGACATAAGGAAGGAAGTTTTGGAGGAATGCCATCGTTCGAAGTTCACTATTCATCTAGAATGAAATAAGATGTATCAAGATATGAAATGAAGTTTCTTCTGGGAAGGTACGAAGAGGGATGTTGGCTCATGGTGAAGTAGTGTTTAAACTGTCAACAGGTAAAGACCGAACATCAGAAGCCAAGTGGGTTACTACAGCCATTGGATATTCCGATATGGAAATGAGATTCTATTTCTATGGATTTTATTAACGGGTTGCCAAGATCTGGTAGGGGAAATGAAAGTATATGGGTCGTAGTGGATAGATTGATCAAGAGTGCCCATTTCATTCCAGTTAAGTCGACTAGGACGGCACCTGTTTTGGCTAAGTTATTTATGAAGAATATAGTTAGACACTATGGAATTCCTAGTAGTATAGTAAGTGATAGAGATTCCTTATTCACTAGCGAGTTCTGGAAGAGTCTACAGGAGATTTTAGGAACCAAGCTTAAGATGAGTACCGCTTACCATCCACAGACCGATGAGCAAATGGAGGGAGTTAACAAAGTCTTGGAGGATTTGTTAAGAGCTTGTGTGTTATATTTTGGAGGATCATGGGAAGACCATCTACACTTAGTCAAGTTTTCGTATAACAACAGTTATCAGACTAGTATAGGGATGGCACCGTTTGAAGTTTGTATGGAAGGCCATGCAAACCTCTCGTTTTTTGGTTAGAGACTAGGGATAGGTTGGTTCTTGGTCCAGATTATACTAACTAGTGCCGATCAGGCAAGGGAAAGAAGGCTGCAGATAAGAAGAATGTAAAGTGCTTTAACTGTGATCAAGTGGGGCACTACAAGAACCAGTGTCTAGAGCCAGCTAGGGCGGATAAGGGAAAGGTTTTTGATGTTGGAACATCAGCTAAGCCTATTGCAGCTGATAAAGGGAAGACTGTGATGGAAGGTACTTTTTTGATTTAGAGTATACCAGTTAGGTTACTTTTTGATACCGGTGCATCACATTCATTTTTATCCCAGTGTTCGGTTGATAGGTTATGCTTATAGCCCACATATCTTGTTACTTCCTTAAGGGTTACTTCCATAAGTGTCGAAAGAGGTACTTTCAACTGGTTTCGAAGCTAAAGCTTCTAAAGTTATATGCAAATACTTTAATATATTCGAAAGGTAGAATTTACAGTATTATAAGACGGGAGCCTAATGTTTTTAAGAGCTTTCGAAGGAGGTTATCCTATGAAGTCGGAAGCTCGGTTTCGAGGTATCGAAAGGTTTTATTGTAGAATATGCTAGTATATGATTTTTGTTTAATGATAATAAACATATATATATATATATATATTCATTTAAATGTATTTGTTGTTGTACTATTTTATTTTTCACATAATTAAATAAATATTTGTTGAATAAAATAAATAACTCAGAATTCATATTTAAACAAATGTTTTATTCAAACAAATATTTTATTACAAGTTCAAATAGTTTAAATTTGAGCTCCTACTACATTTACACAATTTCAATTACAATACAATTTTCAGATTTCAATTTACAATTTTCACCTCACTACATAATTCACTCAACACTCATACACTTGATCTTGACTAGCTTCAGCTTGTGTCCAACCATCTGTTGTACCTGTTAAATAACTGACACTAAAATTGAAAAAAAATTCAATGCAAAATAAAGTGTGCATTTTGAAAATATTATTTTCCTCGGTTATTTGGGTTGTTCGTCATCATTTATTTTTTTTATCTTACATGAACAACTTGTGACATGCACAATGTATCACTGTACATGCCACAAAGCCGTGCACACTGATATACACTTGCGTATTAAAATTATAGGGACAGGTGAGCACAAGGTCAAACCCAAACCGAGACTGGATTCAACTCAGCTACATGCAAACAAAATCCAATTCAAAAAGTACAAAAGACATGTACAAAGGATCAAGGCAGTTCTTTAATCAATGTACACATGAAGCTCGAACAAAACATGCTCAGGTCCAACAAATATGACAACTGCCTCAATCATACGTACAAAGGATATAATAAATGGAATAAGACCCACAGACTAGATTTAATAACATGGAGCAACTAAACAGAAAATGCACATGCTCAAAGAATAAAGCAATGGCAAACAAGACTCAAATGAACTCAACAAGCTAATGCAACAAGACTTCAGACCACCACACTAGAACCAGATGAACCAGATTGCAATGCTCATGAACACACACATACACTGAAGTGCAACTAGACCCACACATACAACACTTCAAACATGCACAGGTGAGCACATGCAACCAGGAGTTCAAAAGCAACAGGATAGCAGTCTTTCAACCAGACTACAATGAACAGAGGAGTTCGAAATGTAGAACAAAGTCACAATGACAGGCTTGAGACATGAACAAAGTCAACATGAATGCATACAACATACAACATGAAGTGGACTCAAGGCAGATGGATTCAGTGCATTTCAGAATGAAGGCAACTCAGACATGAACTGGCTCGAAGCAACTGGTAAGTTAACTCGAAGTAGAACAAGACCAGTACAACATGCATTTAGACATGTACAAAGCAAGTATGCAAGACTTCAAGACCATATTCATATCAAACCATGGACAAGCACACACACATATATGCAACGGTGAACACAAAGGCAACAATCAAGCCAGCAAGTTTGCAAGACTCCAAACCAGAACCCAAATAACAAGAACACACCAGCATGAGATGACAAAGTGATAACCAGACTTCAATGGAACAAAACAGCAACATATAACATGAATATGTACATGATCTTTATAATCAGTTCAGGCATGAATGCAGACACACACATGAATGCAATGCAACATAGACCAGGTCAATTCAACTTGAAGTTATGCAAGGGAACCACATAAGCAATCTGGACTGAACTGAATATGGAAATGCATATGCTCATATGGATAGAGCAATAGTAGTTCACGTGAAACAATGGAAAGCAACAGACATGTACGAAGAAAAATGAAACCGAACCAGAATTCAAAATGCAACCAGAAATGTACAATTAAGCTGGTTCTAGACAAAAGCTTTCAGAGGCATGTACACAAGCAAGACCAATATGAACTAGACATATCAAGCTAAAGGCATACATCACAATGCAACTAGACTTCAAGTGATTATGGACAAAATTTGAAATATGCAGCAGTTTTGAACTTGTCAACTAGGGAAATATATTCGAAATATATATGCACTCGAAGTAACAAAGCATGTAGCTGTTTGATGGAAGTTAAGGAAAGAGTTGAAAATGTCAGTATCATGATGAACCAGCCATATTTATCTCAAGTCAAAAACTTCCAGCAAAGAATGGAACAAAGGGTAACAGGATAAACAAGTCAAAGTCTGGATTATCACAATATTCAAATGTCAAAGTTATAGGAACCGACCCAAAGCAAGTAAAGCTAAAATTCAGAGATGAACAAGTAAATGAATCATCACCATCGTCCAAGCAATTATCTAAAGGCCGAGCAAAATACTTGAAAAGTTCAAATAGAAATATACGAACGAAAATTTAGGGTTTTAATCCCTATAAATTACCCAATTTCATCATTGGCAGAGGCACCGAGTTCAAGTTTAAACAAATCAACAAAGAAATAAAAGATAAAATCACATACCAATTTTATTCAAATTCAAACTCGATCGTTAAGCGATCGTGAGCAATCATCAGCCAAGGAGTCGATTGACGAAGCCAATCAAAGCATAATAATCACTTCAATCGATCGATAATTAAGCGGTGCCTCAATTTTGAAGAAAACCCTAAATTTAGAAAGAGGAATGATCGACCAAAAGAAGACACGAACAAAAGCAAACCAGTCTCCTTTTATTATTTATTGGGCCGACTTTTATTGTTTATTTTGGGCTTAAGTTTTTAACTAATAGGGCTTCGTTATTTTAGTTGTTTTTTTGTTTTTTTTAATTCTTATTTAAATCAGACTCTAGTGTAACTAGGTACAAACTACGGGAAGTAGTTTGAGAATTTGCAACTCAGTGGTTGAGTTGTGGCAGGGTTTTGAGCTTAGAGTTAGGTTAGTCAAGTTAGCGGGTGTCGCAAGTTTACGTGTGTTTGTAAGCGTTTGACTACTTAATTTCTAGTAGAAACCTTGGGGCGGCACGTAGGCAGGTTATTGCCGAAACTGGGTAAATTTGTGTGTGATCTCTATTGCATTATTTTCTGTTATTGTTTTTATTTCCACATTAATTCTTATTATTATTAGTATCACCATATTCACCCCTCCTCTAGTGTGAAAACGATCCTACAAGTGGTATCAGAGCAAGGTTAATAGCAAGGATGTATTACCCTAGTTGCAAATTTAGCGAGAGTCAGTCCAGTACTATTCCCCGTATTTTTGATGGAACATACTTTTTAAATTGGAAATTAAAAATGGAATTTTATTTAAAATCTGTTAATTTCAAATGTTGGGATATTATTGAAAATGGGTGTGATATGTTAGACAAGAAAAATACTTCGATTAATGCTCTTGCTATGCATATACTATATTCTCATATTAATCAAGATAATTTTAACCATATCTCTCATTGTGAAAGTACATAGGAAATCTGGAATACTTTTGATGCAATATATGGTGCAAAAGTCACAACGGTGAGAAATCCTCCACAATCGACTCAATTAAAGAAATGTGCTTGACAGGATTTGCAAAAGACATCAGTGATGAAGATTCAATTGCCGATGAGATAAGTGATCTTTCATTCAATGATTTAGTTCTCTTGTGCCGAAAATTAATTGAAAATAATGAAGCTCTTGAGATGAAAAATAATAAGTTTTTAAGGGAACAATCTAAACTGCGTCAGAAAAATAATGATTTGGAAAATGAGCTTAAAAATATTATGAAAAATAAAAATTCTAATTGTAAAAGGTGTTTGGACTATGAATTTTTTTTGCCTATTCTCATGAAAACTTTCAAAAGTTAGAAAACAAAATTTTAATTCGGGAGAAAAACAAAACCGAGTTGATTTGTAAAAATAATATTTTGCAAAAAGAGTTGGAGAGTTTTAAGAGGTTGGAAAGTTCTAAATGTGCGATTTTTGAAATGAAACTAAATGAGGTCAACAAAAATTTCAAAACCCTTGAAAAAGAAAACATGATTTTGAGCAAATCTGAAATTATTCGATTAAATCACGAGTTTGAAAAGGAGATTGAAAAAATTGAATTTAAAAAACTCCAACTCTTTGAAACTGAGATGCTAGAAATTGAGACTAAAATTAGAGAGCTTGAAAATGATAATATGGGCTTGAAAATGAATAATTTTGAAAAGAGAGATAGTATCGTTAGTTGTTGTTTGAAGCTAATAAATGAAAACAAACTTTTAAAATCCAAAGTTAATAAACTTGAGTTGATTACTCGGAAATTTTTCACTAGAGAAAAATCATTTAATATGCTCTTAGAAAATCAACTCTTCGTGAATAAAAGAAAAGGATTTGGATTTACGAAAGTGTCAAAATATGGACAAACGACTAATAACATTGTTAAGGGGAAAAGTGTGATACCCAAATGCGTAAAGTGTGGAAATATTGAACATGGCAAGAATAATTGTCGAAATATACACACACACAAAACCGTTAAACAAATATGGATTCCAAAAAGTTGGATTCCCAAGGGTACAATTGTAGATGCTAACGGTTTGTTATATAGACAAATTTGGGTACTAAAGATTTCAATAGATAATAATAGTGGTCCTACTTCCTTAGTTAGACCACTTGCCTTCTCCTAAATTTAGACTCATAAGTGGGCTAAGGAACAAATTTGATGGAGATAGATTTTGAGTTGTTCTAGGTGCTTGATAAACTAAAATTTAAATGTTCCTTAGCCTATAAAGATTAGATGGAGATTATCGCAATTTGGATATCACGGCATCAAAGGAAAGTGAGGTATGATTTCTTAACTCAATTTGGTTCACATATTGTTAATTATGTTTTCATCGACATTGTTGAAGTATTTCTGCCATATCTCGAACATCTCAACTTTGATTTGTAAAATTCTTGAAGTTCTGGAAAGCTAACCGATAATGCTACAACTTTTCTGTTTTTAGTTTTTATTGATTCACTTTGGAATGTCATGAAAAACTTCTTTGACGAATTTTTTTAATGTGTGGTTTTGCTCAATATAGATTACTTTACTTATGCTTGATATAAATGGACGTGTTGAAAAATTTCAAAAAACAATTCAAGTGTTGAGGAGTACACGTTTTTCTTATATACCACTATATATCACCATGAATATCTCAGATACAAGTGGTATCTGATATCATCTTATGTTGAAATCATTTTTGCAATTATTTATTTATTTATATTGATGTTCAACTAGAAGTCATTTTCACAAAACCCCCCTTACAAAAAATTGATTTTCACTTATTTTAATTTTTGAAACTTGGGTTTTCATCATGATAAAAATACTCTAGTTTATTTCGGTAAGAGATTTACTCAAAAAAAGGATAACCATCGACTAATTGAATATTTTGGAACTTATCAAAATTATTATAATGCTTGAAAAGTGATGGATAGTGATTAAATTATATTTCATAACATGAGGAAGAATAATTTTATAATTTCATGAAAATTAAACAAATTTTATAATATTTTAGATTAGTACTTATTCCATGATCATTTCTATCACTTTCACCTTTCTGTCATTCCATACATCATAATATAGTGTGCAGAATTTGGTATTTAAAAATAAGGAAATATTTCTTTTGTAAAATAATTATATCCTAAAGTATTCACTCTCATTTAAAAGTCCTCGCGGTTATGCATTGGTGAATTACTTGAATTTCTATATATGGGATTCCATTCTCATTTAAAAGTCCTCACGGTTATGCATGGATGGGACGCATATAATAATGGGATAAATATCAAGTGTATTCTAATCTCATTTAAAAGTCCCCACGGTTATGCATGGTTAGAAAGTACTTGACATATTTTTTTAAAAAAAGAGTAACTACTAACCTCATTTAAAAGTCCTAACGGTTATGCATGGTTAGTAAGTGCTTCACATTTTTTTAATAATATTTGAAAAGAGAAAATGCACAAATTATTCCTTTATTGAAAATGTCAAACTCTTGTCACTATATAAAATTTTTCATAATCCTACCATTTCTCTAAAGTGGAATTTGTTTCTAATTAATAAAATATTATGATATTTGTTTGATTAATTGGAATTTGAAATTAACATTTCCCTCTTGATTTGATTTTATATTTTTAATCGAAATCGTAGATTTCAATTACTATTATTATTTTTGATGATAACAAAAGGGGGAGAGAGGTTAGATTTTGATTTTTGAGCGATATCCTTACTAATATTCGAGAGTGTTTTTATTCAAAGTTATTTTTAATTAATTTTTCAGTTTTAACTACACGCATCTGCGTAGGGGGGCTTTGTTGTAGGGGGGGCTTTGTTGTAGGGGGAGCTAATAGAATTCATAAAAACCAAATACATTTAATAGAGTCAAAATCTTAATATATGTTAGTTATCATCAAAAAGGGGAGATTGTAGAATATGCTAGTATATGATTTTTGTTTGATGATAATAAACATATATATAATCATTTAAATGTATTTGTTGTTGTATTATTTTATTTTTCACATAATTAAATAAATATTTTTTAAATAAAATAATTAACTCAGAATTCATATTTAAACAAATGTTTTATTCAAACAAATATTTTATTACAAATTCAAATAGTACAAATTTTAGCTCCTACTACATTTACACATTTTCAATTACAATACAATTTTCAATTTACAATTTTCACCTCACTACATAATTCACTCAACACTCATACACTTGATCTTGACTTGCTTCAGCTTGTGTCCAACCATCTATTGTACCTGTTAAATAACTAACACGGTAAAATTGAAAAAAAAATTATTTTTTTGCAGTGCAAAATAAAGTGTGCATTTTGAAAATATTATTTGCCTCAGTTATTTTTGTTGTTCGTCATCATTTATTTTTTTATCTTACATGAACAACTTGTGACATGCACAGTGTATCACTATACATGTCACAAGGCCGTGCACACCGATATACACTTGCATGTTAAAATTGCAGAGACAGGTGAGCTCAAGGTCAAACCCAAACCGAGACTGGATTCAACTCAGGCGCATGCAAACAAAATTCAGTTCAGAAAGTACAAAAGACATGTACAAAGGATCAAGGCGGTTCTCTAATCAATGTACACATGAAGTCTCGACCAAAACAACAAAACATGCTCAGGTCCAATAAATATGGCAACTGCCTCAATCACATGTACAAAGGATATAACAAATGGAACAAGACCCACAGACCAGATTTAATAACATGGAGCAACTAAACAGAAAATGCACATGCTCAAAGAATAAAGCAATGGCAAACAAGAATCAAATGAACTCAACAAGCTAATGCAACAAGACTTCAGACTACAACACTGGAACCAGATGAACTAGATTGTAATGCTCATGAACACACACGTACACTGAAGTGCAACCAGACCCACACATACAACACTTCAAACATGCACAGGTGAACACTTGCAACCAGGAGTTCAAAGGCAACATGATAGCAGTCTTTTAACCAGACTACAATGAACAGAGGAGTTTGAAATGCAGAACAAAGTCACAATGACAGGCTTCAGAAATGAACAAAGTCAACATGAATGCATACAACATACAACATGAAGTGGACCCAAGGCAGATGGATTCAGTGCATTTCAGAATGAAGGCAACTCAGGCATGAACTGGCTCGAAGCAACTTGTAAGTTAACTCGAAGCAGAACAAGACCAGTACAACATGCATTCGGACATGTACAAAGCAAGTATGCAAGACTTCAAGACCATATTCAAATGAAACCATGGACAAGTACACACACATGTATGCAACACTGAACACAAAAGCAACAATCAAGCCAGCAAGTTTGCAAGACTCCAAACCAGAACACACCAGCATGACATGACAAAGTGGTGAGCCAGAGTTCAATGGAACAAAATTGCAACATATAACATGAATATGTACATGATCTTCAAAATCAGTTTAGCCATGAATGTAGACACACGCATGAATGCAATGCAACATAGACCAGGTAAACTCAACTCGAAGTTATGCAAGGGAATCACACAAGCAATCTGGACTGAACTGAATATGGCAATGCATATGCTCATATGGACAGAGCAATAGTAGTGTACATGAAACAATGGAAAGCAACAGACATGTACGAAGCAAAATGAAACCGAACAAGAATTCACAATGCAACCAGAAATGTTAAGCTGGTTCCTGACAAAAGCTTTCAGAGGCATGTACACAAGCAAGACCAATATGAACTAGACATATCAAGCTAAAGGCATACATCATAATGCAACTAGACTTCAAGTGATTATGGACAAAATTCGAAATATGCAGCAGTTTTGAACTTATAAACTAGGGAAATATATTCGAAATATATATGCAGTCGAAGTAACAAAGCATGTAGCAGTTCGATGGAAGTTGAGGAATGAGTTGAAAATGTTAGTATCATGATGAACCAGCCATATTTATCTCAAGTCAAAAACTGCCAGGAAAGGATGGAACAAAGGGTAATGGGATGAACAAGTCAAAGTCCAGATTATCACAATATTCAAATGCCGAAGATATAGGAACCGACCCAAAGCAAGTCAAGCTAAAATTCAGAGATGAACAAGTAAAAGAATCATCACCATCGTCCAAGCAATTATCTAATTGCCGAGCAAAATACTTGAAAAGTTCATATAGAAATATACGAACGAAAATTTAGGGTTTTAATCCTTATTAATTACCCAATTTCATCATCGGCAGAGGCATCGAGTTCAAGTTCAACAAATCAACAAAGAAATAAAAGATAAAATCACATACCAATTTTATTCAAATTCGAACTCGATCGTGAAGCGAACATGAGCAATCATCAGCCAAGGAGTCGATTGACGAAGCCAATCAAAGCATAATAATCACTTCAATCGATCGATAATTAAGCGGCGCCTCAATTTTGAAGGAAACCCTAAATTCAGAAAGAGGAACGATCGGCCAAAAGAGGACACGAACAAAAGCAAACCAATCTCCTTTTATTAATTATTGGGTCGACTTCTATTATTTATTTTGGGCTTAAGTTTTTAACTAATAGGGCTTAAGTTTGAGAATTTGCAACTCAGTGGTTGAGTTGTGGCAGGGTTTTGAGCTTAGAGTTAGGTTAGTCAAGTTAGCGGGTGTCGCAAGTTTACGTGTGTTTGTAAGCGTTTGACTACTTAATTTCTAGTAGAAACCTTGGGGGCAGCACGTATGCAGGTTATTGCCGAAGCTGGGTAAATTTGTGTGTGATCTCTACTGCATTATTTTCTATTATTGTTTTTATTTCTGCATTACTTTTTATTATTGTTAATATCACCCTATTCACCCCCCTTTAGGGTGAAAACGATCCTACATTTATGACCCAAACTCTATTTTTAAAATCCATGGCAATATTAAAGGAGTTTTTATAGTGGTTTTAAGAAGAAGCTATCTTTGATAAAGAAATAGGTTAGAGAGATTAACTATGTTTTATTTTAAACTCATAGAAGTGGTATCGGTATGTATAAGAAAAGATGTCAAATAGACAGGTCATAGTTAGCCCATGAAAACTATATGTAAAGGAAGACGTCAGAAAGACAGTTTCATAGTAAGCCCATGAAAACTATGATTGGATACTTGCAGGGCCAGTAGGTTTGTAGTTTTCCCATGAAAACTATATCCATATGAAATATTGACAGATGTCTATAACTTCCTAGTCAATCCATGAAAACTAGGGTAAGAAGAAAGGATATTGGGGTTACCAATAGGTTCGTAGTCAACCCATAAAAACTAGGATAAGAGTAATATTGGAGTTACCAATAGGTTCATAGTGATCCCATGAAAACTATGTAATTGGGCAGGGAGTCCTTAAATGTTTAACCGGTTATTAGTCAGCCCATGAAAACTAATAGGTTAATAGTAATCCTAGAAACTATAACTAAGATAGATAGTGTTTGCACAAAAAATGGACAAACACCTCAAAGTCGTATGATTTAGTAGATCTTATGTTGTTCTTAGTGATTTTGGTGGTTTATGCAAATATATGAAAAGCAGGGGCTAAACTGTAAAAAGACACGCAGATTTATAGTGGTTCAGCCAGAATGTGCATACGTCCACTTTATATGTTATTTCTCTTCTCTTGGTTAGATTACAAGTACAAAGCTTTGATACAAGTAAAAGAAAGTTGTTTGAAAGTTCTCTCCGTGCTTGAGCTCTCAAACTTGTCCCCTATTGTTGTACCCCTGCCCCTCTATTTATAGAGTGAGGCTGGGGGTAGGGGTCTTGGAGGTATATAGCAGCTGGCGGGCCTGGGCTGACGTAATCTGACCCGGTGGAGTTGGTCCGGTTTACTTTGGTTCGGTGGTAGGAGATGAGTGGTCCGGTGAAGCTTGGTTCGATGGTAGGAGATGAGCGGTCCGGTGAAGCTTGGTTCAGTGGTAGGAGCATGGTGGACCGGCGTACTTGGTTCTGTGGAAGGAGGTGAGTGGACCGGTGTACTTGGTTCGGCATTGAGGTGGGATGCATGTTGGTCCGGTGGTACTTTGGAGGTGGCTGGTTCGGTAGGCTGGTTCGGCAGTGGGATGGAGAGGCATTGGTTCAGTGATGGGGGAGATGGTTCTTGGTTCGACAGAGATGTTGGACCGGTCGAAATTCACCCAACACTTGCCCCCCAAAGTGGGGTACGTGCTCACATGTGTCGCGCTTTGCTTTCCTGTAGTTGAGATAGCTTCGTTCGGTCTTGAGTGTGCCGAACCAGTTGGTCCGGTTGACATGTTTCGCTTATAAATAGGGGCTTCAGGTTATTGTTATCCTTTATCGTTTTGAGATAGCCGAAGTAGTCTGAGCACCGAATCAATCTGAGGACCGAACCAACCTGATTACCGAATCAATCTGAGTACCGAACCAGGTATGTTTGAGTGCCGAATGGGCCTATTCTGAATTACCGGATGATCTCTTGAGATCCCAAATACCGAATGAACCTTTGTATCTGCTTTACCGAATGATACTAGGAGTTCTGAGCGTTTTAAATTATGAGTGAAATTTTCAGACTACACCATTCATATGTTTTAACTATGTACTCCCTTGTGTTGCAGATAAATGTCTTAAAGAGTGGAAACCCGATCGGATAGAAAGAAGTCCCAGGGCGAAGGAGAATCTTCCGCAGTGCCCCCTGCTCGGCCAGGACCGGAACGTCATGGACCTGTCCCGAGATCACTGGTGGACGGGTACGGCCCTCAGGAGCTTCTGAACTCCCCGCCCGATTGCTTTCCCAGCTCCTCAAGGGCGAGCAACTTGATGTTATATCTCACTCTTTCGGGATTGACCGAGCACACATGTTATTGCCGAATGCGGGAGTGATGCCGTATGATCCTCCCGATGGATACTTTGCATATAGCAGATACCATTGCATGTGTGGTGCCATCCCGCCTCTCAACGCCTGGGTAGTCAGCTTTCTTACATATCTAAAGGTAGCTCCATTCCAGCTTCAGCCTAACTCTTATGCCATTCTGGTGAGTCTCTCCGTCATCTTCCAAAGGAGATATGGGCGTCCTCCTTCCAACCGGGAGATCCGGTATTTGTATAACTTGAGAGGCTACAAGAAGGGGTCTCCCTACATCAGCTTGGAATCGGCCGTAACCTTTAAGCCGGTCCTGGATTTATACTCCAAGTATAGTATGTTCAAGAAGGAATGGTTCTTCGTCAGGGATGATTCCGTTTCCATTCGGCGTCTCACCTCCGGATGTAAGTCAAAGCTCTATTTTTAAATCCCGTTCTGGTTGCAATACTCTTTCTTATGTGTTTTTATTTTTTGCTAGCGACAGGTGGTTTTGCGGTCATGGAGAATGACCGTCTGGTTCAGACGGCAGCAGAAATAGAAGCTATTACTGGGAGAGATAGGTCGGCTGCCTACCTGATCAGGAACGCTACACTCTTGGAGTACAACTTGATCCTTCCACAGTAATCCGTGGTCAAGCAGAGGGACACGGCTGAAGAGAAGGCTGCCCAAGCTAAAGAAGGGGCCGAGTTAAAGAGCAGTAAAAGGAGGCCCTTTCCGAAACACCCGGTTGCCGGGGGGAAGAAGCTCAAAAAGTCTAACGGTCCCTCTCCCAGCTCATGTCCAGATATCCCGGAGGAGGGAGACGTTGAGGAGGAGCAAGGCGAAGATGGAGGAGAAAGCGCTGGAGGAGGCGACGGTGTCGGGGCTTTATCTTCTGGGCAAGTAGGCGAGATGCAGGAGTGGACGGATGACGCTTTCCGCCAAGCTTTCGAAGGTTTGGAGGGGACGGAGAAGTCCAAGAAAGCCGATAACATTGGGACCGGCGTCGATCTATCTTCCGGGAGCGCCTCTACTGAAACAACTTCGGCAGTTCAAGGTGAATTTCACTTTACTCTTTCAATTCTTGAGTGATGGCCCAACACATGTTGGTAACACTTGGTTATCATATCAGGAGCAGGAAAAATGGCCAAGACCTCAGATCTTCGGCACAGGCTTGAACAATACAAGCTCTCCAAAGCTTCCGCCAAGCCAAAGCCTCCGGCCCACCGTTCCGGGGGTGTCGTCGGCTACCGTCCTCTTCTCGGGGTTATTGAAGAGGGTATTCAAAAGAGAAAGAAAAGTCGCTCCCTATCTGAACCTTCACTTGGTCCTCAGCCCCCAATTCAGCCTCTTCATGATATCACGGAGGAGGACACTGAGTTCACACCCTCTCCGCACCTGTCTGAAAATCCTACCGTTACTCAAATTGATCGTCCTGGCTTGGCTCGTAATCCATTTGCGGGTCATCCTGATCTGGATCCAAGTTCTCATGATATTTCCATCGACGAGGTTACCGGTGAGCACCTTCTTCCTTGCAACCGTATGGTAAAGGTGCTAGATGAGGCCAAGTCCCTGGACCTCGATTTGCTTACTACTCGGATTGTCATTATGGGGAACGAAGCTAAGGCAAACATCGACCGGGTTGCTGAGGAAACTAGGAAGTTGATGGGGCATCATGCCCGACTGGTCAAGGCCGGGGAGGAAATTAGGAGTGCCAACATAAGATTGCGGTTAGTGGTTTCCGACCAGGCCAAGCAACTCGTTGATCAGGCCATCCAGATCTCTCAACACGAGGCTGCCTCTGGACGTCTAAAGAAAACTATGGAAGAGGCCAACCGGGCCGAACTGCGGAAAATGGAGGCTACTTGCAAGGAACGGATCGATATGGCCATCGCCACGGTGGACGAGGTTCGGAAAGAGGATCTTGAGCAGATAGAGGAGTTATCTGGGAAGCTTGAGGCTGCAGAGCTTGCTCAAGCCAAGTTGAGGGAGGAGATGGAGGCGATGCGGAAATCCCTTCAGGCTGACTGCTCGAGATACCAATTGGAGAGAGATGCTGCCGTCGTAAGGTTGTCGGATTCCGAGGCCCGGGCGAGGGAGTTTGAAGAGAACGAGGGGCTGATGGAGGGGATGCTCCAGGATATGTACTTCCGTACGTGGAGGCAGGGTAACTTGTCCTGGATGGATGATTACCCTCGAGTTATGGCTAGGATCTATCTTAGGGCTCTAGAGGAGGCCCAGGCTGAGGCAGATAAGGAGGGTGGCGTGGCCTTTAGGATGGATACTGTTACCGCCCAGTTTACTAAGGAGGAGAAGGTGGCGGTGAAGGAGGGCATGCGGTTGCTTGCAGCCGAGGAGACAGGTGTGCAAGCGGAGGATGATGATCAAGTTGATCAAGGAGAAGATGATGGTAAGTCTTCCTTTCTAGTCTTTCCGTTAACTTGGTTGCTTATCACTGACGAATTCTTTTTCTGACCAGACAGGTGGGCAACAGGACAAGGACAAAACTCCGACGCAGCCGGCTCCTTGATTAGGCCTGGAAAATTCTTAACATGGTTGTATATGTTAGTCTTAAACTAGTAAAGTAACTCTTAGGTGGTAATTTTTGCTACTTGTAATAAATAGCTCTATTCTTGACGTGTAATTCTTTAACTTAAGCTGATTTTGTCGTCTTTTGAATATTTTTTGCTATTTTGACATGTCGTATGAGAAATATAGCTATGCATATTCTTGTAATCAAATCGTGTTTGATGTTAGGTTTTTGTTTAAAACATAATTTCATGACTTGTAATGTTAGCGTGAGGTGTGAATAAATTATAGTCACATGTTTGCATATGAAAGAAGGAAATACCACCCTTTACATCTTGCTTGTGGATGGCAGCTTTGAATATTCTGTGTGACCGAGTAAGGGATGCGGTCCAGTATCTCGTCGTAAGCGTCTACTTCCATTAGTGATTGTCTCCTGCTCTGTGTCCTGTACTTCAGGGATTGTTACAGAGGATAAGAGAAAAGTTGCTTAAGTAAAATTGAAATATGTGAAAAGGTAAAACTTCCAATCACGGAAGGCCTTCGATGTGCTTAAGTTCGTGGCAAACGGGCTTTGTAGTCACTTTCCCTAGCTGTGGGTCTTGGAGACATTTGTCACCCATCTTACGCCTCCGCGGGGAGTTAATTCTCTTTTACCACAGCCGCACTTAAGACACATCGGAGCCGAGATCGCGCACAGTAACTACCCGGGCCATTATGGCCCATAATCGTGGGTATTATTCGATTTACTGTGGCCGGCTAGCGTGGGTGCCGATCGTCAACCGTGAACTGCCCCTGGCTGGCCACACCTTATGTTGGGGCTTAGAGTCGGTTCACAGTTGCCGGCGAGCCGAACGCCGTAATGAGCTGCCTCGGCTATAATCGGCCTTCTTGGTGGCTTATAATCGGCTCATTACAGTTGGTTTTAAGGGCCATCGCGAGCAATGAGTTAACCCGCAGCAGAGGGATGCTGGAGCAAAAGTGTCTCATTGGCGAGGGCATAGATTCGCATAGTACCTGTTAGGTCTTGTCTAGGTGAAGTTGCGCTGTGGAGTGTTTTGGGTGGAAATGCTATACGCATAGGATTTTGTCCAATAGAAAAGGATAAAGTTAACAAGCAGCCAAGATATAAAGGAACAAATAAAAAAAGAGACAAGGTTTTTTAAAGTGGTTCGGCACGGAAAGGCCTACGTCCACTGATTCTCTTTGTTAATTCACTTCATATGGGCAGTACAAGTTAAGAAAAGTATCGACGGAGGTGTTGGATGTTCCATGCCCTCTGGAACACCTCTCCGTCCACTGTTGACAAAATATAAGCTCCATTGTGGAGATCTTTATGAATTACATATGGTCCATCCCAGATTGGGTCTAGTGCTCCGGGGCGAGGGAAGATTCGCTTGAGGACAAGATCTCCTTCTTGTAAGGTACGATGCTTGACTTTGGAGTTGTATTGTGCTGCCACTTTTTGCTTGTGGGCTGCTGCTTTAAGGATTGCATTATTTCTTCTCTCCTCAACCAGATCCAAAGACATGTGAAGGAGTTCTTCGTTCTCTTCTGGGTTATAGTGGATCCTACGGTGGGAAGGCATGATAGTTTCAACTGGGAGCATAGCCTCCGATCCGTATGCCAAAGAGAAAGGAGTGTGCCCCATTGAAGTTCTGAAGGATGTGCGATAGGCCCACAGTGCCGTGGGGAGTTCATCCACCCAAGCGCCCTTTGACTTTTCGAGTTTCTTTTTTATTAGGGTTTTCAGAATTTTGTTGACGGCTTCGACTTGTCCGTTTGCTTGGGGATACGCCACGGATGAGAAGCTTTTGTGAATTCCGTGCTCTCGGCACAAGTTGGCGAATTCCTCACTGTCAAACTGAAGCCCATTATCTGATATGATTTTGAGTGGGACTCTGTACCTGCATAGAACATTTTTGATCAAGAAGTTAATAACTTTTGTTGAAGATACTTTATTCAGAGGTTCCGCTTCCACCCATTTGGTGAAATAGTCGACTGCCACTATAGCATATTTGGCCCCGCCTCGACCCATTGGTAGCTCGCTGATTAAGTCAATTCCCCATATTGTGAAGGGTCAAGGGCTGGTCATTTGAGTAATCTCAGTTGTTGGTAGCCGTGGAATCTTAGCAAACTTCTGGCATCTGTCGCACTTTTTGACGAAATCTAAGGCGTCCTTGCTTAAGGTGGGCCAGAAATATCCATATCGTTGTATCTTTTTCGCTAATGTTTGCCCTCCGGTGTGATCTCCACACCTTCCCTGATGAATGTTGAATAAGATTTCCTTGGCTTCCCTCCCAGCGACACACCTTAATAACGGGTTAGAGAATCTGCGCCGATAGAGGATGTCTTCTTGTATTGTGTAGCGGGATGCTTTCCTCAAGATTTTCTTGACTTCGTTACGCCCGTTGGGTAGCGTGCCGCTTTGTAGGTAGTCTCGGATGGGAGTCATCCAAGTTGCTTCTTCGGTTGCAGCTATCAGATTCACTTGCTCAAAACTTGGGGCCAGTTGCTTTGAGATGGTTACTGCTCCGAAGATGGCGATGTCTCTCACACTTGCTTGCTTTGCCAATTCGTCAGCCTCTTGGTTCTCTTCCCGAGGGATGTGTTTGACTAAGTAGTGGTCCAATCGGCTGAGAAGTAACTTGGTCTTCTTTAAATATGCTATGAGTCGTTCTTCTCGAGCTTGGAATTCTCCTAGTATTTGATTAACAATAAGTTGAGAACCGCTATGAAGACATAAAGAATTGGCTCCGATTTCTATGGCAAGTTCTAATCCAGCTATCACTGCTTCATATTCTGCATCATTGTTGGTGGCGGCGAACTCCAACCTTATAGCATAGTGCAGCTTATTTCCCCTGGGAGTGATTATCACCACACCTGCCTCCGAGCCTTGTTCGTTTGATACACCGTCCACAAAGAGGTTCCACTTGATATCTTCTGCTATTTCCAATTGCTCCTTATCTTCGTTGGTAGTGAATTCTGCAATGAAATCAGCCATGGCTTGTCCCTTGATGGCGGTGCGAGGGTGATAGGTGATATCATACTGACTCAGTTCAATGCACCATTTAAGTAGTCGCCCAGAAGTGTCGAGACGATGGAATACCTGCCTCAGTGGTTGATCGGTCAGAACTTTGATGGAATGGGACTGGAAGTAGTGACGCAGTTTCCGTGATGTGATTAGTAAACAGTATGCTAGCTTCTCAAGTTTAGGATATCTGACTTCTGCCCCTGTAAACCTCTTACTGACGAAGTAAACTGGCCGCTGCGTGCGGTTGTCTTCCCTTACCAAGGCAGCGCTTAGGGCATGGGATGACACAGCAAGGTATAGGTATAGTTCTTCGCATTCGCTTGGAGTCGAGAGTACCGGTGGTTTCTGGAGGTGTTCGATTAAGTTAAGGAAAGCGGTCAAGCATTCGTCGGTCCATTCAAACTTTCCTTTGTCTTTCTTTAGAGCTTCGAAAAAGGGGACACACTTGTCCGTTGCTTTGGAGATGAATCGGCTTAGGGCGGCCACTTTTCCATTCAGGCTTTGCATTTCCTTTCGGTTGGAATGTATCTTGATATCCCTTAGCGCTCGGACTTGTTCAGGGTTTGCTTCAATCCCTCTGGCATGGACGATGAATCCTAAGAACTTTCCTGATGACACTCCGAAGGAGCATTTTAGAGGATTCAACTTCATTCCATACTGGCGAAGTACTTGAAACATCTTGCCTAGGTGGCTTACGTGATCGTCGGCTTTCCTTGACTTTACCAGCATGTCATCCACGTATACTTCCATAGTTTGCCCTATTAGCCCTGCAAACATATTGTTGACGAGGCGCCGGTAGGTGGCTCCTGCATTTTTAAGTCCGAAAGGCATTACCTTATAGCAGTATAAACCCCGGTCGGTGATGAAACTAGTGTGGTCTTGGTCGGGAGCATGCATAGGAATTTGGTTATACCCTGAGTATGCGTCCATAAAAGATAAGAGCTCGTGCCCGCCTGTGCTGTCTACAAGTTGGTCGATTCGGGGGAGTGGGAAGCAATCCTTTGGGCAGGCGTTGTTTAGGTTGGAGAAGTCAATGCATGTTCGCCACTTCCCATTAGCCTTCTTCACTAGTACCGGGTTAGCGATCCATTCCGGGTAGATGGCTTCTCGTATGAAGTCATTGGCGAGTATATTCTTTACTTCTTCATCGAGGGCTGCCGATCGCTCTGCCCCCATACTTCTCTTTCTTTGTTTTACGGGCGCCTTGGTAGGATCAATGTTTAGTACGTGGCATGCTACGTCGGGGGAGATTCCGGTCATATCAGCGTGTGACCATGCGAATACATCCAAGTTGTGGCAGAGAAAGTCAATGAGTTGCTCCTTCAACTCTGCTTTTAGTTGGGACCCAATTTTCAATAGTCTACTTGAGTCGTGCTTGTCTACAGATAAAAACTCCATAGCCTCTACAGGCTCGGCGGTGGCCTCCTCCTCTTTGTCCCTAGGGTCTAATTCATTGAAAGGGTCGCTAGTATATCGAAGACGAGGGGCTTTCTTTAGTTGCTACGCGTCTAGACTTTTCGTGTAGAGGGCAACCTCTACACCCTTCCCTTTATCCTTCCTGTGGTTGTTGCGAAGTTCAGTCACATAGCAGTCTCGAGCAACGTCCTGGTCTCCTTCTACTTCCCCTATTCCATTGTCCGTTAGAAATTTCATCTTTAGGCACCATGGGGCTAGGACAATTTGGAAGTCAGACAAGGCTGGCCTTCCTAAGAAGGCGTTGTAGGCCGAATGGTTTTCTATTAGCACAAACGTCTGTTTCCGTACAATGGAGCGGGGATGGCTTCCAATCTCAACAAAGAGGTCCAGTTGCCCGAGGGGCATCTTTGCATCCCCAGTGAAACCGTGTAGTGGTTTATCGCAGGGAGATACATCCTTCATTGATAGCTTCATTTTGTCGAATGCATGTTTGAACAGGATGTTTACTGAGCTTCCAGTGTCTACTTGGATTCGGTAAACTTCGGCGGGGCCGAGCCGGGCAGAGATAACCATGGGATCCATGTGAGGGTATTGCCTTCCTTCTAGGTCACGCTTACCAATGTGATGTCATCACTTTCTTTCCGCTTCGGGTGGCGCTCTTCTATAACCGAATTGACACAGTCTTTATTGTCTCTAAGCGACTTTCCATATCTTTCCATCTCTTTCCAGCTTCTGTCTGCGATGTGCGGTCCTCCCGAGATGGTATGGACCACTATCTTCTCTTGACTAGAGCCTCTAGTGTTGCGGTTTCCTCTGCCGATCTCCGGTGAGGGTAGCCTTGGGTTCTCATTGGCAGGAGCTGGAGTCCTTTCCTGACCTTTTACATAGCGTTCCAGTTTCTTCCTTCTGATGTGTTCCTCAATCAAGTCCCGGAGATGATGGCATTCATTGGTATCATGCCCATGAGATTCGTGGAAGCGGTAGAACTTTCCAGACTTCTGCGCGTTATCTGATTCCTTCTTGTATGGTGGGCGTTTGTATCTAACTTCGCCTTGGGTGGCAAGGAAGATATTTTCGACGGTCTCGTTCAAAGGAGTGTAAGTGTCGAATCTCGGTCCTGGCCGATATAGGCGCTTTTCTCCCTTCTTACCCCCAGTATTGTCTCTGGAATCATTTCTTCGAACGTCCCTTGCCACAGCAGGGGCGTTGCCGTGAGTTGCCTTATTTTGCTGTCCTGACTGCCCCTCAACAGCAGCATCCTCAAGCCTCATATATTTCCCGGCTTCATGGAAGAAATCGGGTAAAGTAGCTGGTTTTTCTTTTGTCAACCTTCTAGCAAATTTAGTGTCCGGATGCACACCACTACAGAGGGCCATTAGGATAAGCTTCTCATCGTCATCTTGGACTGCGGCTGCTGCGGCATTGAATCGGGTTAGGTATTGCTGCAGTTTCTCTCCAGGTTTCTGTTTGACGCTGTATAAGGAATAAGCGTCCTTAGGTTGTTCCACATGAATGCGGAACTGACTGATAAACTTTTCTTTCAACATTTCCCACGAGCTGATGGACCCCTAGGGTAGATGACAGAACCAGGAGGTAGCGAGATCTGCTAAGAAGAGTGGAAAGCATTTGCACAGTACTCCCTCTGTCGCTCCACTCATGAGCATATGTTGTGTGTATCTCTGTAAGTGTACAACGGGGTCGGAGATTCCTTTGTAAGGTTCCATTGTTGGCATCTTCCATTCTCGAGGGGTGATAGCAATTTCGATATTGCGGGCGAAAGGGCTGGTTACCCTAGCGCCTATCCCTCGATCTCTTTGCTCTCGTTGGACGCACTCTCTGAATAAGCGTGCCATCCTTTCATCATAATTTGGAGCAGATAGAAATGAGTTTGGTTCTGTTCTGTGGGATTGATTCCGTCCAGATGTCCTATAGGGATGGTATCGCCTATCATTCCTCATATTTTCCAGTGGCTGCCTTTGATCTTCTGGGATCATGCTAGGGTCAGCTACAGTTGGCCCTTGCCTTGATCTTCCCCTGCTGGGTTCTGATCTAAGCACTTCCTCGGGTCCAACTTCGGGCTGGACTCTAGCTCGGCCCCGTTCACTGGCGTTTCTGTGGTTAGGCAATATGACAGGCTCAGCTACAGTTGGCCTTCGCCCGGTACCTCCCCCGTTGGGTTCGGTGCCAAACGTTTCCTCAGGCCTAACTTCGGGCTATGCTCGATCTCGGCTCCTACCATGGCTACTTCTGCCGTTAGCTCCTTCGAAGAAGGAAGACCTTTGTTGTCTCTGAGATCCTCCAGACTGGGACTCGCCCCATGATTCAGTGTTGCGGTTGGACTCTTCAGCATCCCTTAAGCGTGACATGAGATGGTCCACCAAGGCTTCCTGCTGGGACGTGAAGCGGTTAGTTACTTCAACCACAACCCTGTTTAAATCTGCCCTAGTAATTGCTGTGGGCTGTTCTGTGGCAGGAGTGGTCGGATTAGCCTGTCCTTCATTTGGTATTGCTGCTGGAGGAGGACGATTTACTTGATTCGTGACAGCTGGATCTGGAAGACTGCTAGATGCGATGTTCTTTCCTTTGTTAACATCTTTTCTCTGTTTGGGAGGCATGTTTTCCAAGTGGCGAACGATGTTGTTAGGAAAAATGTTAAGTGGATGAAGCTGAAGCTTCGAGCTTCTAGTTCTCAGTGAAAGCACCAAAAATGTTTGCACAAAAAATGGACAAACACCTCAAAGTCGTATGATTTAGTAGATCTTATGTTGTTCTTAGTGATTTTGGTGGCTTATGCAAATATATGAAAAGCAGGGGCTAAACTGTAAAAAGACACGCAGATTTATAGTGGTTCAGCCAGAATGTGCCTACGTCCACTTTATATGTTATTTCTCTTCTCTTGTTTAGATTACAAGTACAAAGTTTTGATACAAGTAAAAGAAAGTTGTTTGAAAGTTCTCTCCGTGCTTGAGCTCTCAAACTTGTCCCCCATTGTTGTACCCCTGCCCCTCTATTTATAGAGTGAAGCTGGGGGTAGGGGTCTTGGAGGTATATAGCAGCTGGCGGGCCTGGGCTGACGTAATCTGGCCCGGTGGAGCTGGTCCGGTTTACTTTGGTTCGGTGGTAGGAGATGAGTGGTCCGGTGAAGCTTGGTTCGGTGGTAGGAGATGAGCGGTCCGGTGAAGCTTGGTTCGGTGGTAGGAGCATGGTGGACCGGCGTACTTGGTTCGGTGGAAGGAGGTGAGTGGACCGGTGTACTTGGTTCGGCATTAAGGTGGGATGCATGTTGGTCCGGTGGTACTTTGGAGGTGGCTGGTTCGGTTGGCTGGTTCAAGAGGCTGGTTCGGCAGTGGGATGGAGAGGCATTGGTTCGGTGATGGGGGAGATGGTTCTTAGTTCGGCAGAGATGTTGGACCGGTCGAAATACACCCAACAGATAGTCTGAATTGAATGAGGATGGGTAATCCAGAATTAATTCAATTGTTTTGCATATCATCATATTATACCATTTTGAATTGTTTTAACCATTGTGGATGCATGAAGCATGGTATATATTTTGTAAGTTTTTGAGATACTAGTGAGGGGAAACCGTTCCGCTAAGCGGCGTGGTCTCACTAGATATCTAAATGATTTGAGATGGTAGATTATTATTCATACCAGGCTTTATATCCGACCCGAAGTTTATGTTTTCCCCTTAAAATCTTGGGTACTCAATTGATTTAGAGTAGTTTGAGAGTTGAGGTTTTCAGGTACCTCTTAAGACGAATAAGCTTCCGAAGACGTGCATGAGGCATGATAGCTATTCAGAGTCTCTTTTCTTTTGATTCCGCTATGTGGATTGTAATGGCAAAGATGTTATATTGCCTGTATATACTCTAATCATCCCGGGGGCACTTCATATGTCGCTCCGGGCGTATGTTGTAATAAACGTATTTTCTTTGAACGTGATTTGCGAATGTGGGATTATATAATGAATTGAAAATGTTTTGACATGGAATGTGATGTTGTTGAAGTTTAAATTTTTTCCATATTCATGTGTTTCTGTGTATCAATGAATCTAACGCCGCCGTATTTGGTCGTCGAGGATTAATAACTATAGATGACTGCAGCATCCGTAGCCATTAGTTTTGGTCCTCCAAGTAGGGGGATGTTACAAGTTGGTATCAAAGCATAGGTTTATGAAACTTTAAAAGAAAGTTAAACCTAAAAGATTTTCAAACATAATCCAATGAATTTGAAAATATGATCGGGGTTTGGGTTAACGCTATAGTAACGTACTTGTATTTGATATATAGATATGTAAATATATATGTACGTGTTCCCCTCTCTCTTAGACATTTCTTCTGTATCTTACTAAGGCTCGTATGTAGATTTACGAGAAAGAAGATATGGAAGCAGGAAATGGAAGAGGAAATCTAGGTAGAGGAAGCACCATAACCAACGAAAATGCTCGACCTAATACTAGAAGGAACCAAGGTCGACATGCTAATGCTAATCCAAATGTTGAAGCCAATATAGGTGCTGGAAATCCGCCAGTAGATGCGGGGATGGTATATCAGTTGTTGGCCAATCTTTTGCAAGCTAGAGTTGCTGGTAATGTTGGAGGAGCTATTCATGTGACTCCAATTGGGAATAACTATGCTAAGCTAAGTAGAGACTACACCAGTTTGGGTGGAAAGTCGTTTGTTGGAACGAAAGATGATGTTGAAGTAAAGAATTGGTTACTGAGTTGTGAGAGGATCTGTACTGATCTAGCCTTGGATGATGGACAAAAGAGAAGGCTAGCCTCTAGACAGTTGCAAGGGATAGTGCTTCATTGGTGGAATAATGTTATCGCTGGGGTACCGGAGAAAGAACTGACTTGGGCTAATTTTAGGAGAAGATTTGAGTAGAGGTTTCTGTCTGAAGTTGCTAAGTTTGCATTGATGAGAAAGTTTATGGATCTGGTTCAGGGAGAGATATCAGTGGTCGAGTATGCTGCTATGTTTGATGAGTTGTTTCGATATGGATATGCTTTGGTAGACACTGATGTCAGAAGGAATAAAAGGTTCATTCGAGGATTGAGACTTGAGCTTGCTAGGATGACTATGACCCATATCTGAGATCCTTCTAATGTGGTGGTAGAGATGGTCATTTGCCATGAAGAGATGCTTGCTATTTTAGCTAGAGAGAAGCCAGTTGAATCCCAGCATCCTCAGGGAAAGAAGAGGAAATTCTTTAAGAAGAAGGGAGCCCAGAAAGGGGATGCGGCCAAGAAGGTAAAGGCTGATTTGGTGTGCTATAAATGTGACAAGAAGGGTCATTATGCTAACGAGTGACGGTCAAGCAAGGGAAAGAAGGCTGCAGACAAGAAGAATGTAAAGTGCTTTAACTGTGATCAAGTAGGGCATAACAAGAACCAGTGTCCAGAGCCAGCTAGGGCGGACAAGGGAAAGGTTTTTGCTATTGGAACATCAGCTAAGCCTACTGCAGCAGATAAAGGGAAAACTGTGATGGAAGGTACATTTTTTATTCAGAGTATACCAGTTAGGATACTTTTTGATACCGGTGCATCACATTCATTTATATCCCAGTGTTCGGTTGATAGGTTATGCTTAGAGCCCACATACCTTGGTACTTCCTTAAGGGTTGCAAATCCAATAGGAGGGTGTGCAACTCTGAGGATAAGATGTGGCCAGTTAGAACTTGATTTGTTAGGTCATAAGTTTGCATACAGTTTGTAAGTGTACGATTTCATAGATTTTGAAATTTTGGGTATGGATTGGTTGAGGAGGTATGAGGCCAGGATATTATGCTAGGATGGGGAGATATCTCCGAGACACCTAGATAGTCATAACCGAATTATATTCTCAGTAGAGAATTCTGACCAGACTTGTTGTGCTTTGTTAAGTGCAATGGAAGTGGTTGAAGAGTTAAGTCGGGTTCGGATTGCAAGAGAATTTGCAGATGTCTTTGAGCTAGTCACAGGGCTACCACCAAAACGAGCTGTTGAGTTTCGAATAGATCTTATGGTAGGAGCTGAACCTGTGAGTAGACCACCTAGCAGAATGACACCGAAAGAGATGAAGGAACTGAAGGTGCAGCTAGTGGATCTTGAAGGAAGGAATTTTATTAGACCAAGCAATTCGCCTTGGGGAGCGGGCGTGGTATTCGTGAAGAAACCAGATGGGTCGTTGAGAATGTGTATCGACTATCGTAAGCTGAATGAAAGGATGATAAAGAATAAGTATCCTTTGCCGAGAATTGATGATCTGTTTGATCAGTTGAGTGGAGCCAAGGTGTTTTCCCAGTTGGATTTGGCGACAGGGTTCCATCAATTGAGAGTGGCAGAGGACAATATTCCTTTGACCGCATTTTGGACTAGATATGGTTCGTATGAGTGGTTAGTGATGCCATTCGGGTTGATGAATGCACCTGCTTTCTTTGTGAATTTGATGAATCGAGTCTTTCGAGAGTATTTGGATAGATTCATGTTGGTGTTTATAGATGACATTTTGTTATACTCTAAGGATGAGAAAGAGCATGAAGATCATCTTAGAGTTGTGCTAGAGATGCTGAGGCAGAATCAGCTAAAGGAGAAGTTTGCCAAGTGTAATTTTTGGAAGAAAGAGGTTAACTTTCTTGGTCATGTCGTTTCAAAGAAAGGATTGTCAATCGATCCAAATAAGATCGAAGCTGTGCACAATTGGAAGAGACCAGAGACGGTGACATAGATCAGAAGTTTTCTTGGACTTGCTGGCTATTACCGAAGATTCATCAAGGATTTCTCACAGATAGCAGCGCCTTTGACTAAGCTTACCAGGAAGGAAGTGAAGTTTGTTTGGTCCGAGATATGTGTTGAAGCATTCCTTAGGTTAAAGCATTTGTTGACCAATGCTCCAGTGTTAGTAGTTCCAGATGGTAACCAAGGGTTGGTAGTATACATAGATGCATGTGGGACTGGATTGGGAGCAGCGTTGATGCAGAAGGGCAAAGTCATTGCTTACGCATCTAGACAGCTTAAACCGCACGAAGTAAGATATCCTACTCATGACTTGGAGTTGGCTGCGGTGATTTTTGCCTTGAAGATTTGGAGGCATTATCTCTTGGGGGGAGAGATTTAAGTTGTATGTCGATCATAAGTCTTTAAGATATCTATTCTCTCAGAAGGTGTTGAATATGCGACAATAGAGTTGGTTGGAATTTTTGGCTGCTTATGATTTTGGTATAGAGTATACCCCAGGGAAAGGTAATAAAGTAGCAGATGCTCTCAGTAGAAGACATCAGAATGTGGTGTTGGCTATGTTGGCAGAATGGAAAGATCTAGAAGCTTTGGCCAGTTGTGGTGTGCAGTTAAGATCGACTGCTAGTTCTAGTCAGAGTACTGCCAGGTTGTCCTGTTTAGAAATTCGACCAGTGTTAATCGAGAGAATTGCTTCTAAACAGAAGAAGGATCCATTATTAGCTGAGAGGATTAGAAGGCTTGAGGTTGGAACTGAGGTCGCTGATTTGAAAGATTTTTGCCTTGACCAGAGAGGATGGTTGAGAAAGAAGGGACGTTTATGTGTTCCAGATGTTGAGAACTTGAGGAGAGAAGTTCTTGAGGAGTGTCATCGATCCAAGTTTATGACTCATCCTAGAGGGACCAAGATGTATCATGATATGAAGAGGAGCTTCTATTGGGAAGGCATGAAGAGGGATGTTGGTTTGTGGTTAGGCAGTGTGTAAACTGTCAACAAGTGAAAGCCAAACATCAGAAGCCGAGTGGGTTACTTCAGCCTCTAGATATTCCAGTGTGGAAATGGGATTCGATATCCATGGATTTCATTGATGGGTTGCCAAGGTCAAGGGGAGGAAATGAAAGTATATGGGTTATTGTGGACAGGTTGACCAAAAGTTCCCATTTCATTTTAGTAAAGTCGACCAGGACGACACCAGTTTTGGCGAATTTGTTCATGAAGAACATAGTTAGACTTCATGGAGTTCCTAGTAGCATAATCAGCGATATAGATGATTTATTCACTAGTGAATTCTGGAAGAGTCTACAGGATGTGTTAGGCACTAAGCTCAAGATAAGTACTGCATATCACCCATAGATGGATGGGCAGACAGAGAGAGTCGATAAGGTGGTCGAGGATTTGTTGGGAGCTTGTGTGTTGGACTTTGGTGGATCTTGGGAGGATCGCCTTCATTTGATTGAGTTTTCCTATAATAATAGTTATCAGACTAGTATAGGAATGACGCCTTTTGAAGCTTTGTATGGAAGACCATACAAATCCCCTGCATGTTGGTTGGAGACTGGAGACAGATTGGTCTTAGGTCCAGATTTGCTAAGGGAGGCATCAGAGAAGATTGAGTTAATCTGAGAATAGATGAAGGAAGCTCAATCTAGACAGAAGAGTTACGTAGATAAGAGGCGTAAAGACCTAGTCAGTGGGAGACATGGTTTTCATTAAGGTATCACCTATGAAGGGTGTGATACGGTTTGGAAAATCGGGAAAGTTGGCCCTGAGATATGCTGGTCCATTCCAGATTATAGGAAGGTTTGGAAAGCTCACATACAGAGTAGAGTTGTCGAGCGGTATGGCAGGTGTCCATAATGTATTTCATGTGTCTCATCTTTGCAAGTATGTGCATGATCCAGAGGCCACCCTTCCTCAGACAGAGTTGGAGGACTTGGTAGTAGAGCCTGATTTGACTTTTGTTAGACAACCAATTCAGGTTGTTGCGAGCGATGAGAAAAGAATAAGGAACAAGATAGTCAAGTTGGTGAAAGTTCAGTGGAGCGACAACGAGAAGGACTGTACTTAGGAGATAGAGGATAGGATTCGAGATACTTATCCTGATCTACTTTGAGGGTATGTCTATATTAGGTTTATATAGATAGTTCCTAGTCAGGTAGACTAGTTTGGTTGTTAGGAGTTGTTACAGATGATTGCTATGTTTGATATTTAGTCCTTACTGAATTTCGAGGACAAAATTATTTAAGGAGAGGAGCCTGTAACACCACTAATTTTTGATAATATTATTCAGGAGATTTAATTAGATAAATTAAATAGAATAATGTAAATGAAAGTGATAAGGGGATCGAGACTTAAAATAATTAATTAAGGCCATGCCTAATGAACTAATTAATGGGCTTAAGAATGGGTTTTGGTTAATTATGTCACATAAGGGTATTTTGGGAATTGTCGCCCCTAGCTTCCACCCTTATATATATTTCGTTCCCACCTTCTTACTTCTCATTCACGTCATTTTAAAACGCAAACAAAAATATAGAGAATGGCCGGCCATTAAGAAAGGGAAAATTCAAATTAAAGCTAGAGATTCAAGCTTAGGAGAACTCAATCTCAATCCAGGCTCCTTATCAAGAGCAGGGTGAATAATAATCTCATCTCTATTTTGTTTTTATCATATATTTTTGGATTAAGAGATAAATTCATTTTTATGATATATAGGATGATGATATGCTTGATTCATGATTTATTTGATTTTAACAAGGTTGTTTAAAAGGGTTTTTGCACGGTTTTAGGTCAAAACCGAGATTTAATGTTGATTAAATGCCATGGGAAAATTTTATGTTATGAGAAACATGATTTTGGAGTTGGGTTTCAATTTTGAGAATTTTTCAAGCTATGGAAAGATTATTATGAATTTTCAAAGATTTATTTTGGAAAATATATTGAGAATTTGGGTCTGGAATTTTGATATGTTAGATAACACGATTAAAGTGAATTTCTGGAATTTTTGGGGATTTTTCCAAAGTGATTTGCTATGAAAAATAAATTGTTTTAGAAAAGGAACTTCTTTGCAAAAATTGGAAGGGCTATTTTGATTAACTTAACCATGGTTTAGATCTTGATTAGCGGCAGTTATTTTTGAAAACGAATTTGAAAAAGTTAAGGCAACCAATCTGGTGTTGACACGTGACAGGTTAGTTAGAGGAAAGTTTACTTAAACCAGAAATTTGTTTAGAGAAAGTGGTTCCGCCTACTTAGGAAAGCACCTTTCGACACAGTAGCTTTCGCCTTCATCCTTGTCGAAACCAACTATGCCGAAACCAATACATATCGTATCACTATGATGGTACGCAGTGGATTGGAGATAGGCGGAAGGTAGAGTGTCGAATGCATAGCTTCCGAAGGGGTCGAAACCTTGGTTTATTTTTAAAAGAAAAGCTCCTGCCTTTGTTTTGTTTTAAGCCTTTGACAGAATAGAAGCATAAGGTTTCCAAAGAGGTTTTAAAGGGTTTCGAAAAGGTTGCCATTAACTTATAATTTCTTTTGACTTAGGTTCCTTATCCTTACTTATAAAAGAATGTTTTGAAAGAAGGGGTTCCGACCTAGTCGATACCCTGTTGTCGTTTTATAACCATCTGATGGTATTAAAGATATCAATGCTATCGAAAGATGTTTTGTTTTCTAAGTTCAAGCCACTTCCTGAAGCTTTTGAAAGGGGTTAGGGGTTTCGAAGGTGATGGTTTCGAAAGGGGTTTCGACACCAACCTTCTTATGTTTTACCCAGATGTTTTATGCTTTCGAAAGAGATGGTGCCAATGCCATCATGGTTCCCCAATGTTTTATAAATGATAAAGATGGTTTCAAAACAGATGTTTTCGACTATATTCACTTTGACCCAAATTATGTTTTAGGTATAAACCCAATGCTTTCGGAAGGGGTACTTTCAATGGCTTTGAAAGGGTTATGTCCATAAGTGTCAAAAGGGTTACTTTCAACTGGTTTCGAAGTTAAAGCTTCTAAAGTTATATGCTAATACTTTTATATATTCGAAAGGTAGAATTTAAAGTATTATAAGGCAGGAGCCTAATGTTTTCAAGAGCTTTCGAAGGAGGTTATCCTGTGAAGTCGAAAGCTAGGTTTCGAAGGTATCGAAAGGTTTTATGACCCAAACTCTGTTTTTAAAGGAAAAACCCATGGCAATATTAAAGGAGTTTTTATAATGGTTTTAAGAAGAAGCTATCTTTGATAAAGAAATAGGTTAAGGGGATTAACTATGTTTTATTTTAAACTCACATGAGTGGTATCACTATGTATAAGAAAAGATGTCAAATAGATAGGTTCATAGTTAGCCCATGAAAACTACGTGTAAAGGAAGATGTCAGACAGACAGGTTCATAGTAAGCCCATGAAAACTATGATTGGATACTGGTAGGGCTAATAGGTTTGTAGTTAGCCCGTGAAAACTATAACTGTATGAAATATTAACAGATGTCAATAGGTTCCTAGTCAACCCATGAAAACTAGGGTAAGAAGAAAGGATATTGGGGTTACTAGTAGGTTCCTAGTCAACCCATAAAAACTAGGATAAGAGTAATATTGGAGTTACCAATAGGTTCATAGTGATCCCATGAAAACTATGTAATTGGACTAGGAGTCCTTAAATGTTTAACCGGTTATTAGTCAGCCCATGAAAACTAATAGGTTAATAGTAATCCTAGAAACTATAACTGAAACAGATAGTCTGAATTGAATGAGGATGGGTAATCCAGAATTAATTCAATTGTTTTGCATATCATCATATTATACCGTTTCGAATTGTTTTAACCATTGTGGATGTAGGAAGCATAATATATATTTTGTGAAGTTTTTGAGATACTAGTGAGGGGAAACCGTACCGCTAAGCGGCGTGGTCTCACTAGATATCTAAATGATTTGAGATTGTAGATTATTATTCATACCAGGCTCTATGTCGGACTCGAAGTTTATGTTTTCCCCTTAAACTCTCGGGTACTCAATTGATTTTGAGTAGTTTGAGAGTTGAGGTTTTCAGGTACCTCTTAAGACAAATAAGCTTCCGGAGACGTGCAGGAGGCATGATAGCTATTTAGAGTCTCTTTTCTTTTGATTCCGCTGTGTTGATTGTAATGGAAAAGTTGTTATATGGCCTGTATATCTCTGATCATCCCAGGGGCATCTTCATATGTCACTCTGGGCGTATGTTGTAATAAACATATTTTCTCTAAACGTGATTTGCAAATGTAGGATTATATAATGAATTGAAAATGTTTTGATATGGAATGTGATTTTATTGAAGTTTATAATTTTTCCGTATTCATTTGTTTCGGTGTTTCAATGAATCTAACACCGCTGCATTTGGTCGTCGAGGATTAATAACTATGGATGACTATGTTGATGTTAAAAGGGGAGAAGAATATGTACTTTACATGTCTTAATTATCACATACTACTTAAGTTGAGGGAAATAAACTTATTATATATAGCATATATCTAGGAGGAGTTATTATTTTATATTATAAAGTTGTGTGGTCATCATCACCAAAATGGGGGAGAATGAAAGAACCATATCCATGGTGTTTTGATGATAACAACTAAACAACAATGCTACTAATGATTTCATCAAGTATTTATAGATTTAGTAAGAATCAATGGAAGAAACGAGAATAAAATCACGTATCAGAGAATACTTAGCTTTAGAAGAATAAATGAGCTTTAAAAGACTTACAATGGTGTTAACGAAGTACTGGAATGCATCAAAACCAAAAATATACATTGAAGAGCCAAAAATAAAAATATGAAGGAGTAAATAAAAGTACACTGAGCCAGTCGACTGAATCCTACCCCGGTCGACTGAACCAGTTGACTAAACTCTATTTTAGTCTTCTAAATATGGTTATGGTTTTTGGAATGTTTTATGCACTAGGTCAGTCGACTGAACGGAGCTCTAAGTCGACTAAACCAGTTGGTTAAACTCCTTTTCAGTCTTCAGATTTTGGATATGGTTTCAGGCTTGAATTTTACAAAGAGTTAGTCGACTGAACTCTATCCCCAATCGACATAATTCACAGTAAACAACTAGTTCATTAACAGGTGCCTTCATAACTCTTCGCACATGTGGTTATTCTCTTCATCAATGGCGAATCTGAATGGTTGCACCCCTATTTTAGCATCCCTACAACACCTATAAAATCCCCTAACCATCCCTAAATCACAACAAAACAATACATAATTCAATGCTATGAAATTCATACCTGGACTCTCAATCCCAAAAGCATTTACCCCGCTCTTCAAAAGATTCAATTGATTCAGAGAATATCTGTAACGATCTGTGTTTTACATATCGAAAGATCGTAAAATATTTTTATTTTATTCATATGAGGTCGTATGACTTTAAAATATTAGAAAGAAACTCTTATGGACATTTTTCACATCTATGATTTTAAACGAAGTTTTATGTGACCATTTCAACCCTGAAAATCTTGTTTGGACTATGAATTTCGATACGAGCCGAATTAGTGTCTCAAACCACTTTCATTGCTTCAGGATGATGGTTTCCCATGCCGTAGAGTGCTCATAATATAAAAAAAGACTTGTCATTTAAAAGTTATAGTTGTTTTAAGTTTTGGTTGCTACTGGCCAGTTTTAATAGAAATTAACTAAGCCCGTGCATAGGCCCATTAACCCATATCGAAAATTGTGCTAAGGGAGGCTGTAGGAACTGATCTAATTCATTTCTATCTTTATCAAAATAGCTCTGAACCTCCATCAACCCTAATTTCATCAAAAAATCACACATTTTCCTTACTAATCTTAGCCAAATCATTGATTAAATGGTTGATTAGCATAAAAAAGCTTTAAATTATCATTTATCTGATTTGGTTTCATCTCCTTTGTTGTCTACTTCAGATATAAGGAGCAAATTAGTATTTTGAGTATTTGGTTAGTGGTTCTTGACCTCTCACTCTACAATGTATGTTTATATAGTTAAAATGTTGTTTTTGATACGATTTTGATCCTAAAACATTTCCTAACTTCAATCACATTTTTATACATTCCAAAGGATGAATTTTAAAGGTCTAAAATGGTTTTTAAATGGTTTTGCAACCCTTGTATTCATATGTATATGATAGTGTAAAAGTTAGATCTAGATTAAGGTTTGCTTAATTATCACATTCTTATGTATTGCTTGTATGAATGGAAGTATATGCATGGTTTTATATGATTGTATGTTGTGCTTTGATGTTGTTTGCTAGTGTTTTAGGTAATTGTAGAATAGATTGGCCAACAAATCGAAGGCAAAGGTGGTCAGAATGGGATGAAACTTAGAGGAGGGGTTCTGGAGCATGAGAGGAACCCAAGCTACAAGTCGTAGCAAAAATGGTGCTAAGGAAATAGGTCAGCACCGAGTTATTTTAGTCGGTGCCGAGTTATTTTTACTAGCCAAAATGGATCGGCGACTTGATGACTTGATGGAGAATGGCTAGAGGAGGTGGACAAGAGCAAGATTTAGAAAAATGACTAAGTATTGGGCATGATGTTGAGTTATTTCTAAGACTTGGAAATCATTGCTTTGGTGTGATGCCGAGTTATTTAGAAGGATGGGTCGAGGTCTCAAGCACATGAGGATGAAGCACTAGAAGCAGGGAAGGTAACTTAGCCAAAATTGGCTAGGTATATAACTCGGTGCCAAGTTATTTATATTGATAGGATTGGAGTGAAACTTCTAAGAGGGGAAGTATAGGCTCTAAAGGTCATGCTAAAGTTGATTAATTGTTCGCTTAGAGTTTGATGGTGATATGGTAGCACGATGTTGGTTTTGGGACTTTGGTAACGACTCGATGGTGAAAGGAGTTAGGTTCCAATGATGACGACTCAATGCTCAATGGAGTCATGATTATACATGAAAGGGAAGGTTCTAAGAAAGATGACCCATGGATAGAATGATTGAATGGTTTTATCATGTAATGGGGGAATGTGGAATGGTTCCTCGAGGATACTGGAAATTGGATAGAGCAAGGAAAGAGCTCAAATAATCGTGCTAAGGGATCATTGATAATCGAAGTGTTTTCTGATATACTCAAAACACAAGTATTGTGAAGACGCTCATAGGTATTTTTAAGGCTACCCTGAATTGGTAGAATGGATATATGTACCCTAGATCGGTTGAATGGGTCTTGTATCAGCTTTCGGCTAAAAAGAGTATACTGAAAACCGAGATTCCCATTAGTCCCTGCCAGTTGAAAGGTCATGCGAGTTATCATATATCCAAAGCATATTGAGTGATAATAAGGATTGTTTAATGGATGTTATAATTGTCTTGATCGTTATTCCATAGTTTATCTCTCTAACGGCGTCATGGTAGATGGGTATTAGAGATAGGGGTACATGGACACCCGTCATCACACTTGTTTTGTATTGTACCTTTAATATATTTGTAGAGTAGCATATTATGTTCATTATGTGCTAACTCTTTGACTCCAGGGATAGGTCAGGTATGGTTCATATACCCTTATTCCTTACTATATCGACTTACATAGTATTTTGAGATTCATTTACCACTCATATAAGACTATTGTCGAACTTGAGGTTTTATGCTTTCCTTCTTATTATCTCGAGTACTCTTAAATGAGTAGACTAGATAGTGTTCTTGGTGTGATGTAGTAGTTGTGCAGAAGATGAGCTGGAGGAGCTATCTTGTATTATATATGGACTTCTATGCTTATTCCGCTGTGCAACACTGTAGATTTTTGGCAGTGTTTTGTTATTATTATGAGACGGTTATTCAAGTTTATTTCGATTATATAAACTTTATTACTCGTTATATAACCCTGTGAATCTGTACTCTGATCTTTGGATCAATTAGTTATTACTATATCTCATGTTTTATATCTGTGATGCGTATTATAATTTTTTCCATGCATTATGAGATATACGACAGGTTCTGTGATGTTTATTTTATTTTAAAACCTTGATGATCGTTCTTCATCGGCTGGGCGCACTATCTTATGTATATTGAATGCCGATGGTGTAGGTCGGTCGTCGCATTTGGTATCAAAGCTTAGGTTACACGATTAACCTGAGTTGATACCATGGTCCAGTAGAGATAGGGAAGGAGCTATCACCTTAGACTGGATTGAGAATACATACACACACACACACATACGAGAGAGAGCGTACTTGTTATATATTCTGATTTTCAAAACTATATAGTAGTATATGTGGTATGTAAGCTGCGTGCATACACAAGTACCATTGGCATAGCTTTCTTTTTGAGAGACTGATTATTCTTATTATAGATCAAAAATGAGCCGGCAAACTAGAAATGCCATAAGGAACTCCATCTCCGGAGTTGAGGAAGGAGTGGGCTCGGGGCTTCTTACCCTGACTGGAAAGCTATGTTCAATGCAATGGTGGCGAATATGCTTCAAAATATCCATGTGGTCGCTCCAAATGTTGCTATTTGTGTTGGTGCTTAAGTGCAGGCACTGAGAGCTGACTTTGCTAAGTTATGCAAAGATTACTCCACCTTAGGAGGCAAACCATTCCTTGGAACGAAATCGGCTATCGAAGTGCAGGATTGGTTGAACACATGCGAGCGTATCTTTGGTGATATGGAAATAGTTGATGCCATAAAGAGGAAGTTAGCCTCTAGACAGCCTCAAGTGTGGGCCATGAACTGGTGGAATGTTATTACCAATGCTACAACTGAGGATCAATTCACTTAGGACCAATTCAAGGCCAGGTTTGAAGAGAAGTTCGTTCCGGCTGCTCATAAGTCGGTGCTATTCAGGGAATTTGCTGATTTAAGCAGGGAGGTATGTCCATCTTTGAATATATTACTGAGTTTGATGCTTTGTCGAAGTATGGGATATCTTTATTTGACACTTCATTGAGAAAGAACGAGAAGTTCATTATGGGTTTGGATGATTACTTGGGGAAGTAGTTGGTTAGTTATACCGATGAGCCATTCAAAAGACTTTTCAAGAAATCTCTTCGCCAGGAGAGTTTATGCCCTAATTCCAAATTGGTTGTTGTTGCTAAGGAAGAGCCAAAACTGCAACAAAGCGGTAGAGGCAAGAAGAAGTGGAATGGAAAGAAGAAGCAGTCTCAGGGAAAGAACGCTTGGAAGAAGGCTAAATGGGATCCTATTTGTTATGGCTATGGAGACAAGGGTCACCTAATTAGAGACTGCAAATCTAATGGGAAGTTATAACTATGGCAAATCCGGACATATACTAAAGAATTGTCCGAAACCACCACAACAGAAACAAGTTACGAAGGTATATGCTTTGGACATTATTCCGACTTCGTCGAGTGCTCTCTCGGCAAAAGAGAAGGGGAAGGGCATTGTTATTTAAGGTATGATTTCAATTTACGATGTTTCCATACATGATTTATTCGATGCTGGAGCTTTACATTCCTCCATATCTAGTGATTTGGTAGACATGCTGGGATTGAAACCTGAAATAGTTGACCGACCTTTGATTATGACGAACCCTGTTGGAGGCTCCTTTAGCATATGCATGGTTTGTTATGGTTTGACCTTATCGAGTCATGGATGCTCTTTTGCTTGTAATTGTTTTTTTTTGAATTTCATTAGGTTTTGGATATCTTGGGAATGGATTGGCTACGGAAGAATGCGGTAGTAGTGGATTGCGGGAGGCTGCTGGTGATGATTGGGGCTATGAAGGGATGGATAGTCCATTTTAGCTGCCTTCCGGAGGATGCGGTTATGGTTAGCTTTCTGTATTCGCTTGAGACTCCACATGATGGATTGTCATCTATGCCATCGTTAAAGAGTATCCAGACTTGTTTGAGGAAGTGACCGGATTACCAACGCATAGAGAGATTGAGTTTCGAATAGATTTAGTGAAGGATGTCAGACCGATAGTTATACCTATGAGGCTTATGACACCCATAGAGCGAAAGGAGTTGGAGGTGCAAGTAAATGACTTATTGAAGAAGGGGTTCATTTGTAGGAGTATATCTGAGTGGGGTGCATCCATATATTTGCCACTAAGGCGGATGGCTCTCTGAGGTTGTGTGTAGATTACCGTGAGCTGAATAAAGTGATGAAGAAGAACAAATATCCACTCCCATGTATTGATGACTTGTTCGATCAACTCCATGGTGCGAAGGTGTTCTCTCAATTGGATCTTGCGATGGGATTTCACTAGTTGAGAGTACCGAAGGAGAGTGTGTCGATCACCGTATTTTGTACGCCGTGTGGTTTCTATGAGGGTTGGTTATGCCTTTCGGGTAAACTAATGCTCCGACATGCTTTATTGATCTCATGAATCGTATCTTTAAAGATCACCTAAACAAGTTCATGCTTATATTCATGGATGATATTTTGATCTATTTTAGGACAGAGGAAGAACACAAGACGCACTTGAGGATTACGCTTGAAGTGTTGAGGAAGCATAAGTTGAAAGCGAAGTTTTCGAAGTGTCACTTCTAGAAGAGGGAAGTGAGATTCTTGGGTCATGACGTCTCAGTGTAGAGCATCACAGTAGATCTTGCTAAGGTGGCAACAGTTCAGGATTCGAACGAACCCAAGAATGCTACAAATGTGAGGATTTTCCTAGGATTGGTGGGATATTATAGACATTTTATCAAAGACTTCTCGAAGATAGCAGCATCGTTAACCAATTTGACGAGGAAAGTCAGACTTTTGTCTAGGATGCGAAGTGTGAGCATACATTTGTAAGTCTAAAAGAGAGGTTGACGAGTGCGCCAGTATTCACCATTCCGAGCAAGAATGAGGAGCTGATAGTATACATAGACACCTATGGTATTGGATTAGGTGCAGTGTTGATGTAGAAGGGAATGTCCCCTACGCTGGTCGACAGTTGAAACCGCACGAGAGGAAATATCCAACTCGTGTAAGAGTTGATGGCTATAGTGTTTGCTTTGAAAAATTGGAGGCACTACCTATTAGGAGAAAGATTCGAGCGGTTCACTGATCATAAATCCTTAAAGTACCTTTTATTCTAGAAGGATCTTAACCTTCGCCAGCAGTAATGGTTGGGATTCTTGGCCTCTTATGATTTCAGCTTTTCTTAAACACCTGGTAAAGGAAATGCGGTCGCTGATGCATTGAATAGAAGACATGCCAGTTTGGGAGCGATGTCTATGGAGTGGAAACAATTTGAGTATATTGCTGGCTATGACTTCAGACCCTATTGCAAGTTAGAATAAGAGATGTTGGCGAGTTTGACTATCAAGCCTACTCTGATTGAGCAGATCGGTACTAGTCGGAGGCGAGATGCAAGAGTAGTAGAGATCATGGCGAAAGTAGAAGGAGGTCTAGAGTCTGAAGATATGAAGCAATAGGAACTCGATCGAGAAGGTTGGCTTTGTAAGGATGGGAGGCAGTTTATTCCTAATGTGGATGGATTACGAGATGAGATGCTACGAGAGTGCCACCATTCTAGGTTGACCACACATTCTGATGGTAATAAGATGTACCATGATATGAAGCAGGCTTATTATTAGGAGGGGATGGAGAAGGATGTCGGGACATTCATTTTGAAATGTATGAACTCCCAGTTGGTGAAGGCAGAGCAAAAGAAGCTAAGTGGGTTGTTGCAACTGCTGGAAATTCCCGAATAGAAGTGGGAGCAAGTATCGATGGACTTCATCAATGGACTACTGAGGACTCGTGTAGGGTACAACATCTGGGTCATAGTTGATCGATTGACCAAAACTGCTCGATTTATACCCATCAAGTCAAGTAGGATGGCAGCCAAACTGGCCGAGTTATATGTGAAATGGGTCATACAATTTCATGGTGTGTCAAAGAGCATTACGAGCGACCGAGACCCGTTGTTCACTAGTGGGTTCTGGAAGAGCTTACAAGAGGTGTTGGGTACCGAGCTGCATCTCAGTATAGGTTATCACCCGCAAAGAGATGAGTAGACCGAGAGAGTGAATCGTATATTGGAGGATCTCGTACGGGCTTGTATACTTGATTTTGGAGGCTCGTATGATGATCAACTGCATTTGGTGGAGTTTACATATGACAACAACTATCAGTCTGGTATCGGTATGGCGCCAAATGAAGCATTATATGGCCGACTATGTAACGCCCCTTTGTGTTGGTAAAAATCAGGCGAGAAACTAATACTTGCGCCAGATATGATCAGATAAAACTCGGAGAAGATGGAGATCATTTGACAGCGAATGAAAGGTTCTCAGGATAGGCAAAAGAACTACGCCCATAGGAGACATAGAGATTTGGAATTCTCCGTCGCTGATATGGTGTTTGTGAAGATTTCTCCTTTGAAGAATGCTATTCGATTCGGTAGTAAGGGGAAGTTGGCACCGAGATTTGTAGGTCCTTTTTCGGTAATAGAGAGGATTGGGAACCTATCATATAGATTCGACTTACCTCAGAACATGGCGAGTGTGTGTAACATCTTCCATGTTTCTTGTGGAAGTTTATGCACGAATTAGTTTTGACGATTACACTGAATCAACTAGATGATATCGAGATTTAACCAGAAGCTTCAAGACCTCATTGGCTGGTTCATATTGTCGGACGTGATATGAAACAGCTTAAGAAAAAGATGGTGGAGTTAGTGAAAACGGGGTGAAGGTGAAGGTGATTGCACGTGGGAAACCAAGGAGAGAATGAGGGCCGCTCATCAGGAGCTCTTTGTATGATAAGGCCTATTATTTATCGCATTTGCTTTTACTTTTGATACCATATAGGGTTGTTTAGTAACTCGCACGCTAGGATAGGCTTACCTACACTATTAGATTGCATGGATGCTTGTTTGATATGTATAATGGTTGCATATGATTGTTAGGCATGCGGGGTAATCATGTTTGATTTATTTGGTGATTTTGAGGGCAAAATTTCTAAAGGGGAAAAGTATAACAACTCATGTTTTACATATTGGAGAATTGTAAAATATTTTTATTTTATTCATATGAGGTTGTATGACTCTAAAATTTTGGAAAGTGACACTTAGGGACATTTTCCATGTGACTTTTACCGAATTTTTATGAGACCATTTCGATCCTGAAAAACTTGTTTGGACTATAACTTTTAATAGCAGCTGAATTATGGTCTTAAACCACTTCCACTGCTTTAGGATGATAGTTTCTTATTCCGTAGAGTAGTCATAATAGAAAAATGGATATATCGTTTGAAAGTTATAGCTATTCTAAGTTTTGGCTGCTGATGGCCTGTTTAATGGGTAATTAACTAAGCCCGTGCTTAGGCCCATTAACTCATCATGAAAATTGTACTAAGGGGAGGCTGTAGGAACTGATCTAAGTTATATCCATCTTCTACAAAATTGCTATAAACCTCCCTTAACCCTAATTTCATTAAAAAATCAAACTTTTTTCCTTACTGATCTTAGACAAATCATTGATTAGAAGGGTGATTAGCGTAGGAAAGCTTAGATTATCATTGCTGATTTGGATTCATGTCCTGTGCTGTCTACTTCAGATATAATGAGAAAAATTGGTATTTAGGGTATATTGTGAGTGGTTCTTGACTCTTACTCTACTATGCATGTTTATATAGTTAAAATGATATTTTTGATATGATTTGAACACTAAAACATGTCCTAACTTTAATCACATTTTTATACATGTCTAAGGATGAATTTTAAAGGTCTAAAATGGTTTTTAAATGGCTTTGCAATCCCTTGTATTCATATGCATATGCTAGTGTAAAAGTTAAATCGAGATTAAGATTTACGTGATTATCACATTCTTATGTATTGCTTGTATGCATGTATGTATATGCATGGTTTTCTATGATTGTCTGTTGTGCTTTGATGTTGTTTGCTACTGGTTTAGGTAGCAAAAGTGGGGCTAAGGAGATAGGTCAGCATCGATTAATTTTAGTCGGTGCCCAGTTAATTTTTTGGCCAAAATGGATCGGCGACTTGATGGCTCGATGGGGAATGGCTAGAGGATGTAGACAAGGGCTAGATGTAGAAAAATGACTAAGTATTGGGCATGATGATGAGTTATTTCTAGGACTTGGAAACTATTGCTTTGGAGTGATCCCGAGTTATTTAGAAGGATGGGTCGGGGTCTAAAGCACATGGGGATGAAGCACTAGAAGTAGGGAAGGAGACTTGGCCAAAATTGGCCAAGTATATAACTCGGTGCCGAGTTATTATAGCTTGGGGCCGAGTTATTTATATTGATGGGATTGGAGTGAAACTTCCAGGAGGGGAAGTAGAGGCTATGAAGGTCGTGTTGAAGGTATTTAATTGTTCGCTTAGAGTTTGATGGCGACATGGTAGCATAATGATGGTTTTGGGACTTTGCTAACAACTTGATGGTGAAAGGAGTTAGGTTCCAATAGTTTCGGCTCGATGTTGAACGGAGTCATGATTATCCATGAAAAGGTAGGTTCTCATAAAGCTGACCCATGGATAGAACAGTTGAATGGTTTTATAGTGGAATGGGGGAATGTGGAATGGTTCTCGAGGATAATGGAAATTGGATAGAGCAAGGAAAGGGCTTGGATACGCGTGCTAAGGGATCGTTGATACTCAGAGTATTTTCTGATGTACTCAAAGTGGAAGTATTGTGAGGACACTCATGGGTACTTTGAAAGGCTAACCCGGATCGGTTGAATGGATCCATGTACCCTAGACTGGTTGAATGGGTCTAGTATCAGCTTCGGGCTAAAGATAGGACACTACAAACTGAGATTTCTGTTAGTCCCTAGCAGTTTAAAGGTCATACGAGTTATCATATATCCAGACCACATTGAGTGATAGTGAGGATTGTTTGATGGATGCTATGGTTGTCTTGAGTATTCTTCCGTAGTCTATCACTCTAGGGACGTCATGGTAGATGGGTATTGGAGATAGGGATACCTGGACACCCGTCATCACACTTGGTTTGCAGTGTACCTTTACTATACCTATAGAGTAGCATGTTATGTTCATTATGTTCTAATTCATTGGCTGTAGGGACAGGTCAGATATGATCCGTATACCCTTGTTCCTTTATATATCAACTTGTGTAGTATTTTAAGATTCATTTATCGCTCACACCAAACTATTGTCCGACTTAAGCTTTTACGCTTTTCTTCTTAATATCTCGGATACTCTTAAATGAGTAGACTGGATAGCAGGTCTAGGTGCGACGCAATAGATGTACAGAGGACGAGCTGGATGGAGCTGCCTCGTATTATATATGGATTTCTATGCTTATTCTATTGTGCAATACTGTGGAGCCTTGGCAATGTTTGCTTATTATTATGAGATAGTTATTTAAGTTTATTTATGTTGTATAAACTTTATTACTCGTTGTATAACCCTACGAATCTGTACTCTGATATTTGGATCACTTATTTATTACTATCTCTCTTGTTTTATATCTGTGATGTATATTTTATACCATGCAATGTGAGATATACTATAGGTTTTGCAATGTTTATTTTATTTTAAAACCTCAATGATCATTCCACATTGGCCGAGCACGTCAGCAGCGCACTATCTTACGTATATTAGATCACGCTGGTGTAAGGCGGTCGTCATAATATCGACTAGTGTGCTTCACCTCTACATCCAATATTCTAGTCAAATAAAATCCTTAGCCTCTACACCTCCACTCAATATCGTTTGGTTTGATTATAGGAGTCCTTGTACTAAAAAGTGACAATTTGTATAGCAGATAAACTGTGTCAAGAAGTAATTTTCTATTACATTGATTGTTGAAGTCATATTTGGTTGTTCAAGCAGAGTCATTATAAGATACCTGTTCCTCTGGTGTGATGACCCGGATTTTCGGACCAGTCCAAATCGCCGAAAAACCCGCCAGTTCTAATACTACGAAAGAAAACTACCAACTTAATACACAATATTTGATAAATATTCAACATTACTAAATGTATAGGATACAACTTCCAATTATACAAGATATCAGAGTAATCATTTATTCTACAGTGTGCTTTAATACAAACCCAAAATCAAATACTACAAATAAATTGTAAATCTACCGCTATGCAACTCTGATGAGAAACAACAATATCCTTACCTGCAAACTCAATAAACAATGTAAATGCGGAATAAAATAATAAGCAGGAAAGATACAACAATATACGATATATGGAAAACAATAAACAGAAAAATGTTATGTTATTATTCGGGCTGCATCACTACCACTTGTGACTGCCTACGTACCCTTATCTAATTGGGTACCCAATTAGATATAGGATCAAGCCAATGTAGTTCTCCTACCGCAAATAGGACTCATGGAGCCTATGATGCACAAACAATATGCAATTCCCAAAATTACCCACTTAGGATTAATCTTCAATTTTAGATTTAAAATCTAATTAACTTTATAGAAATGATCTCTTTGGACTTTATTCCCGAATTATTATTTCAAAACTTTTGAAATATATATATATATATGTATGTATGTATGTATGTATGTATGAATGTATGTATGTATATACACATCTTTTATATTCAACTTAGTCCTTTACTTTGGGATTTGAAAACAAATCACCTTTTTGAAACGATATCCATATACAAGCATACAAAACTATATGCTACCTAATCGGGAGGTTTCTAGCCATAACAAGGCAACTGGGTCCCAGCCTTCTGAAAATAAATATAGATATGTATATCCCTCTACAACGAGAGCGGACTATACTGAGGCTACAGAACATCTGCACCTCCCTTGCCCACTTTTTAGTTATGGGTTACCGAATCATCGGTAATATAACAAATCACTTTATATCCCGAAGTGGAAAAATCATTTAGACTAATAATTCCAAATACTTCAAATCTATAATAATTCGCATTTCCAAATCCTTTCAAAAATCATCTTAAAACCATCGGGTTTAGTCCTCGAAATTCTTTTCGTTTTATAAAACCATTATACAAATCACTTTTATAAAATACAACTTCAAAATACTCATTTCCAAATATTTCTATTTCTTTAAACATTTCATAAACTTTCATTAATGAAAACCAACTTTGAAAACAATTCCATTGACGTTACATTATTATAACTAATTATAACAATTAAATAAACCAATATTATCGCTAAACACCTTATAGTCAAATCGTGAAATAAATGACAAGGTGTTAGCCTACAATTATTTTCTACCCAACCCGTGCATATGGATAATTAATTGCTCATAAACTGGTCGAGCAATGTCAATAATCGATAAATATTAAGCATCGCTCATAAACTGGCCGAGCGCAATCCAAACGACTAAACAATCAATCAACAACAATAATAAATAGCAATGTATCTATTTATTGAATAATTAACAATCAGTATCAAACAAATCAATTATCAAATAATAATAAATCTACACAGTTTATAATAGTAGAATAAGGATTTGTTCTGCTAATAAAAGGTCACTAATATTTTATCAATATTTTATACTTCGCTAAACATGTTAATAAACTTAACTAGTGTGTTATATTCATTAATACGAATCTAACATCGAAAACCGCGTGTAAAACGGATTTTGTATGGGGTAGTTATTCACTTTTTTAACATTCAAATCATTTAGAATTGAACTATTTAAATTTACTAATAACTTTAAACTAATTAACTAAATAAATCCTCCTCACCCAATCTTCAACAGCCAAGGCGCAACACACTAAAACCCAAAACCAAGACAAACTTGTACCCTCTTCTCCAACAAAAAGAATGCATCATTCTCAAAACACACGGCCAAACATTACATGAACAGAGCCACTCCCCATCTTCTATTTCCACATGCGCCTGTACACTTTCATCTCATATCCCCATGCATACAACTTCCTCTTCTTTTATTTCATGAAGGCCTGCTCTTCACGTTTCCATGCAGACCCCTCCATTACATGCATGCAAGCAGGCCCGGCCCTACGGTAAGATAGCCAAGGCGGCCGCCTAGGGCAACACATTGGGGGAGGGCAACAAAATTTTAAATTTCATTTAAAATATCTATATATTTTATATGAAAGAGCAACCAACATCAAAAGATGTTTCAGTCTAGTGGTTTGTTGTTCTCTTTCCTTCTTTAATGTCCTTAGTTCGAGTCCTGCAGCTGCACCAGTTTTGCCCAATCTGTTCTCACTTTACTTTTAGCTCATATTTGCCTTAGGCAACCCAAGTTAATGGGCCGGCCCTGCATGCAAGTCTATCTATCACTCACGTTTCCACTTGACACACCATGCAACTCACGTTCACAGCTGTACACACCTTCAAGAAACACACATCCCTCACGTTCCCCCAATTATGGCCACCATGACCTCCATAAGCCACCATTTCGAAAATGATGAGAATGGAAAACGTAGCTCATTCAATCCTCTACAACTTCTATGTTGACAACTTTTGCTAATTCTTAGTGTAGATAGTTATATTGGAATAATTAAATGGGAAAGGAAATGTGAACATAAGTTTGTTGTGAAATGAAAACCAAATATGAAAAGTGTCCCCTTTCGTGCCTTGTTGTGTTACTTAATATAGGAGAAAATACTCGATAGCTAAGGTGACCAAGTACAAAACAATTAATGTAAATACACATCAAGTGAAAACATTAAACACAAAAACGTGGGGTGCGGAGAAAGATATTTTGGTTTGTTTAAGGTTTTAATATTGAAAACGTTTAAGGTACTTCGCTACACAACATTCCGTTCGCGTATGGACCACAAATAATCGAAATAAAAATGATCGCGCATAACAACCTTGCACGATCACAAAACAGCAATAAAATAGACAAGTTAACTTATTCTGTTAAATTTCAAAAGTACCGACGTTTGCCGCAAAAAGCATCAAACGAAAATATTTTTATTTTTTAAATTAAAAATTATGGAAAAATTCTACAAATTAAATTAAAATGACGTCATCAAAAATCAAGTCATTTTATCAAAATTTTATTTCCTTATAATTATTACATTCGAATTATATCTGAATATTTAAATAGATTAAATATTTACATTCGAAATGTTAAAACTTGCAGGTCGTTACATCCGGGTTAAGTGAGAGATGATTAGTTAATTCCAGAAGGAGGTTGGGACTAAGTGTAGGACGGGAGGTCTTAACCAGTATAAAATCAATTGTGTGATCTACTTTACTATCTCTCCTGCATTTACATTATTTTTTACTATTGGCCATCTCGATCCTGTGCATAGCAACTAACAATTAAAAGAAACTATTTTATATATACAAATTATTTAAACTATACACGATCTGGATAAATATATACAAACATAAGGAAAGCATACACATAGAAAGATAGTTTCTAAATAGATATCGACTTTCAAGATTATTTTGAGGCATATTTAACTCATCCATTGTTAGGGCCAAAGATGTGATCAGTTGAGAACACTTCCCATTCTTCGAGAAAATCTTTATCGACATCCATGTCTTCATATGTTATTCCCTAATATCCAACATCTCTAGGAACATATGCATTGTTTCCTTTGAGGACATAAGCGATAAAGCATCAAAGGGATATGAATTGTCTTTCTTATTCGTACATCATCTGCTTTTGATTCATTTTCAAGTGTTTCTAGTTTCTTAAGATGTTATGTAATGCTCTTTTGAAGTTTTGCGAAGTTTTCTTTGATTTTTCACTGATTTTTCATTTGAAAATTCCTTTCCTTTATTCATTTTTAGGTATTTTTGTTTGAAATGAAAGTGGTTGTTTAGAGAAGAAGATGGCTTCTTTTTCTGGTTTAAAATATTGTATTTATAGTGTTTAAACTCATTTATAACTATTCCTTCTATATAGTAAATAACTAATTTTAATTTGAATTTCAAAAACTAACAAATGGTCATTTATTACTAGTGATATAGTTTTGACGAAGAGAATTGGTGTAAATAATTGTCACCGCGATAATGCTTAAATAAGTAAAATTGGATTTTAACAAAAGATGTGTAAGTGTTAAATCAGTGAAAATGTCACACCACTAACTAAGATGCCATGTGAACGTTAATATTTGAATTGTTCAATATTAATCTCTGTTTGAATTTACACATTTCAGTCACACAACCAAAATGATGAATGCTCCGAATGAACCACACGATTTAATTAATTTAAATTCATTATAAATTAATTATTAATTGACATTATTAATTATTAAATTTTATTCAGTTTGTATTAATGTCATTAGTATTTAATAAAGTGCTTATATAAAAGTTATAAACGTGCATATCGATATACGATATGGTAGAATGTTTATATTTGAATTTAAATATAATACACACTCAGTTGGTTTTTAACTAAATTAAATCAATTAAAATTGTTTGAAAGATTATTTACTAAAATCTTATTGAATTTATTTGAATGACACTAGCATTTAATAAAGCACGTATGGAAGTTGTAAATGCGTGCAATAATATACGATGTCAATGGAACATTTGAATTGAATTTAAATGGGACTAATGTTGATGGGATTTCGGACATTCTGAGGGCCCATGTGGCACCATCTATGGATAGCAATATATGTAGAAGAGAGAGAGAGGATTGTATTGACATTTAAAAATAATTAAAAGAGAAAGGTTTTAAGGAAGGAACAGGAAAGGTCTATATCATTCCTTTAAAACAAATCTCCCTTTAATTCTTTCTGTATTGACTCTTTCCTAAAACCCATTATTCCTCTTTCACTCCCATCATCTATAATCGAAAATTTCATGACTTCTAAACCTTAAAATTCCATAATAATATATCAAATAAAATTAATAATAAAAGGTTGTTCTCATCTCTTAATTCTTGCAAAATTCGGAGATCGATTCACGAAATATAGGAGCTTTTCATTCATCATTCAAGGTGTGATTTATTTGCATCTTCTCAAGGTAAATTTCTAATTAATTCATTTACATATTATCTATATTCATATGCTTCGATTTGTGTGATTTATTTATTTTTATATTAATTTTCTTTTAACATGAGAATTGGTAACCCTTTTCTCAATTAAAAATATATATGTAACGACCGCCCTACATCTTTGGCACCCAATAATAATAATAACATGCATAGTGTGCTGAAACGACACTTGGCTGATGTAGAATGATTATCAAGGTCGTAAAATTAATTAAACAATCACAAAATATATCATATATCTCAAAGTGCATCGAATGAAATATAATAATCATCATAGATATAAAATAAGCAAGATAGTAGTAGCTACACGAACCACATAGTAAGAGTAGACAAGTTCTTATGGTTATACAAAACAGCTGATATATAAACTCAAATGATAAATTGTCTCTAATAATAGCAAGTCAAATACTGTTAATGCTCTATAGTGTCATACAGCGGAATAAGCAATACAAAGCCCAAAATATAAATATGAGAAAGCATCGCCTCCTGCTAGTCCATCTACACAACTCCATGTGCTATTTACACATGTTGTCTAGTCTACTCATTTAAGAGTACACGAGATAATCAGAAGCAAAGCATAAAACCTTGAATCAGACAATAGTCTGGTGTGAGCGATAAACAGCCTCAAAATACTACAAAGCCTATGGGCGTCAAAATTAGCCACCAACACCTAATTATGCAAAAGGTCCAATATCAAATCCAATCACAGAAATATGAAGAGAAATAAATAAAGAACACAATTAAAAAAATTAGAAAGCAAGTAAAAAGAGACAAGATTTATAGTGTTTCGGCTAACTCTTACCTACGCCCACTTCCTAAATAATCCTTTTTATTATACTGAAGTTTGTTTACTGTTACAATCCGAAATCCAAGAATAAAATTGACAGACTATAACCTAGGTGAAGATAAAGAGAAATAGAAAGAAAATCCCTTTTCTGACATCATGCCTATTGTATTTATAGGGGAAATGTGCATGGATCGGGCTGAAATTTTGACGGAAAGTTCGGGAGACCAAGACGAGGCCACCCAAAATTTTCAAGGCCTATTGGGGCCCACAATAGGGATCGGTACCGAACTCTATTAGTGTATCTAAATGAACCGCGATCCCAATGAGGGGTACACCATGATGTTAGCTACTTGATCCCCAAATTTCGTGCAGTTCCAACGTACCGTTTGTGAGATATCAAATTTTCCGTGAAGTAGTGTTGCTTGAATTCTATTATTTGTAGATCCCTCTAGAGGGATAGGTACCGATCCCTCCAATCTTCTCTATGTTGGGCGTGTTCTACCCAGGAGATCTCAAGACCAAGGAGCACCAGGTTCGTCCAGGCTTGCCTAAGCTTCATTCGGCATCCCTACCACTGCCGGACCAACCTACTCCACCTCACTACCGGACCAGCTGCCTCCCAGGTGCTACCGGACCAACTCCTACTTCATCTCACTACCGGACCAGCTGCCTCCCAGGTGCTACCGGACCAACTCCTACTCCATCTCACTACCGGACCAGCTGCCTCCCAGGTGCTACCGGACCAACTCCTACTCCACCTCACTACCGGACCAGCTGCCTCCCAGGTGCTACCGGATCAACTCCTACTCCAACCATCTCCGAACCAAGTAATGCTGAACCAAAGCGTCTACCACCTACCGCCGAACCAAGTGATGCCGAACCAAAGCAATGCCGAACCAACGCTACCAGGCCTGACCACACCAGCCCAGGCCCACCAGCAGCTATATACATCCAAGACCCCTGCCTCCAGCCTCACTCTATAAATAGAGGGGCAGGGGTACAGCAATAGGGGACAAGTTTGAGAGCTCAAGCACGGAGAGAACTTTCAAACAACTTTCTTTTACTGGTATCAAAGCTTTGTACTTGTAATCTGAACTAGAAAGGAGAAATAATATATAAAGTGGACGTAGGCACATTCTGGCCGAACCACTATAAATCTGCGTGTCTTTTACAGTTTAGTCCCTGCTTTTCATATATTTGCTTAATTCACCCAAGTCATTGAGAACAATACAAAATCAACTAAATCATACGACTTTGAGGTGTTTGTCCATTTTTTGTGCAAACATTTTTGGTGCTTTCATTGAGAGTTTAGAGGCTCGAAGCTTCAGCTTCTTCCACTTAACCTTTTTCCTAACAGCATCGTTCATCGCTTGGAAAACATGCCTCCCAAGCAGAAAAAAGATGTTAACAAAGGAAAAACATCGCATCCAGCAGTCTTCCAGATCCAGCGGTCATGGATCAAGTAAATCGTCCTCCTCCAGTAGCAGTACCAAATGAAGGACAGGCTAATCCGACCACTCCTGCCGCAGAACAGCCCGCAGCAATTAATAGGGCAGATTTAGACAGGGTTGTGGTTGAAGTAACTAACCGCTTCACGTCCCAGCAGGAAGCCTTGGTGGACCATCTCATGTCACGCTTAAGGGATGCTGAAGAGTCCAACCGCAACACTGAATCATGGGGTGAGTCCCAGTCTGGAGGATCTCAGAGACAACAAAGATCTTCCTTCTTCGAAGGAGCTAACGGCAGAAGCAGCCAGGGTAGGAGCCAAGATCGAGCACAACCCGAATTTAGGCCTGAGGAAACGCTTGGAACCGAACCCAACGGGGGAGGTACCGGGCGAAGGTCAACTGTAGCTGAGCCGGTTGTACTGCCTAACCACGGAAACGCCAGCGGAAGGGGCCGAACTAGAGTCCAGCCCGAAGTTGGACCCGAGGAAGTGCTTAGATCAGAACCCAGCAGGGGGAGATCAAGGCAAGGGCCAACTATAGCTGACCCTAGCATGCTCCCAGAAGACCAAAGGCAGCCACTGGAAAATATGAGGAATGATAGGCGATACCATCCCTACAGGTCATCTGGACGAAATCAATCCCATAGAACAGAACCGAACTCGTTTCTATCTGCTCCAAATTCTGATGAAAGGATGGCACGCTTATTCAGAGAGTGCATCCAACGAGAGCAAAGAGATCGAGGGATAGGCGCTAGGGTAACTAGCCCTTTCGCCCGCAATATCGAAATCGCTATCACCCTCCGAGAATGGAAGATGCCAACAATGGAACCTTACAAAGGAACCTCCGACCCCATTGTACACTTACAGAGATACACACAGCATATGCTCATGAGTGGAGCAACAGAGGGAGTATTGTGCAAATGCTTTCCACTATTCTTAGCAGATCTCGCTAACTCCTGGTTCTGTCATTTACCCCATGGATCCATCAGCTCGTGGGAAATGTTGAAAGAAAAGTTTATCAGTCAGTTCCGCATTCATGTGGAACAACCCAAGGACGCTTACTCCTTATCCAGCATCAAACAGAAACCTGGAGAGAAACTACAGCAATACCTAACCCGATTCAATGCCGCAGCGGCCGCAGTCCAAGATGCCGATGAGAAGCTTATCCTAATGGCCCTCTGTAGTGGTGTGCATCCGGATACTAAGTTTGCTAGGAGGTTGACAAAAGAAAAACCAGCCGCTTTACCTGATTTCTTCCACGAAGCCGGGAAATATATGAGGCTTGAGGATGCTGCCGTTGAGGGGCGGTCAGGACAACAAAATAAGGCAACTCACAGCAACGCGCCTGCTGCGGCAAGGGACGTTCGAAGAAATGATTCCAGAGACAATGTTGGGGGCAAGAAGGGAGAAAAGCGCCTATATCGGCCAGGACCGAGATTCGACACTTACACTCCTTTGAACGAAACCATCGAAAACATCTTCCTTGCCACCCAAGGCGAAGTTAGATACAAACGCCCACCATACAAGAAGGAATCAGATAACGCGTAGAAGTCTGGAAAGTTCTGCCGCTTCCACGAATCTCATGGGCATGATACCAATGAGTGCCATCATCTCCGGGACTTGATTGAAGAACACATCAGAAGGAAGAAACTGGAACGCTATGTAAAAGGTCAAGACAGGACTCCAGCTCCTACCAATGAGAACCCAAGGCTACCCTCACCGGAGATCGGCAGAGGAAACCGTAACACTAGCAGCTCTAGTCAAGAGAAGATAGTGGTCCATACCATCTCGGGAGGACCGCACATCGCAGATAGAAGCTGGAAAGAGATGGAAAGATATGGAAAGTCGCTTAGAGACAATAAAGACTGTGTAAATTCGGTTATAGAAGAGCGCCACCCGAAGCGGAAAGAAAGTGATGACATCACATTCGGTAAGCGTGACCTAGAAGGAAGGCAATACCCTCACATGGATCCCATGGTTATCTCTACCCGGCTCGGACCCGACGAAGTTTACCGAATTCTAGTAGACACTGGAAGCTTAGTAAATATCCTGTTCAAACATGCATTCGACAAAATGAAACTATCAACGAAGGATGTATCTCCCTGCAATAAACCACTGCACGGTTTCACTGGAAATGCAAAGATGCCCCTCGGGCAACTGGACCTCTTTGTTGAAATTGGAAGTCATCCCCGCTCCGTTGTGCGGAAACAGACATTTGTGCTAATAGAAAACCACTCAGCCTACAACGCCTTCTTAGGAAGGCCAGCCTTGTCTGACTTCCAAATTGTCCTAGCCCCATGGTCCCTAAAGATGAAATTTCCAACGGACAATGGAGTAGGGGAAGTAGAAGGAAACCAGGACGTTGCTCGAGACTGCTACGTAACAGAACTTCGCAACAATCTCAGGAAGGATAAAGGGAAGGGTGTAGAGGTTGCCCTCTACACAAAAAGTTTGGAAGCATAGCAACTAAAAAAAGCCCCTCCTCTTCGATATACCAGCGATCCCTTCAATGAATTAGACCCCAGGGACAAAGAGGAGGAGGCCACCGCCGAGCCTGCAGAGGATATGGAATTTGTATCTGTAGACAAACATGACTCAAGCAAACTATTGAAAATTGGGTCCCAACTAAAAGCAGAGTTGAAGGAGCAACTCATCGACTTTCTCCGCCACAACTTGGATGTATTCGCATGGTCACACGCTGCTGACATGACCGGAATCTCCCCCGACGTAGCATGCCACGTACTAAACATCGATCCTACCAAGGCACCCGTAAAACAAAGAAAGAGAAGTATGGGGGCAGAGCGATCAGCAGCCCTCGATGAAGAAGTAAAGAATCTACTTACCAATGACTTCATACGAGAAGCCATCTACCCGAAATGGATCGCTAACCCGGTACTGGTAAAGAAGGCTAATGGGAAGTGGCGAACATGCATGGACTTCTCCAACCTAAACGACGCCTGCCCAAAGGATTGCTTCCCACTTCCCCGAATCGACCAACTTGTAGACAGCACAGCCGGGCACGAGCTCTTATCTTTTATGGACGCATACTCAGGATATAACCAAATCCCTATGCATACTCCCGATCAAGACCACACTAGTTTCATCACTGACCGGGGTTTATACTGCTATAAGGTAATGCCTTTCGGACTTAAAAATGCAGGAGCCACCTACCAGCGCCTCGTCAACAAGATGTTTGCAGGGCTAATAGGACAAACTATGGAAGTATATGTGGATGACATGCTGGTAAAGTCAAGGAAAGCCGACGATCACGTAGGCCACCTAAGCGAGATGTTTCAAGTACTTCGCCAGTATGGAATGAAGTTGAATCCTCTAAAATGCTCCTTCGGAGTATCATCAGGAAAATTCTTGGGATTCATCGTCCATGCCAGAGGGATTGAAGAAAACCCTGAACAAGTCCGAGCGCTAAGGGATATCAAGATACCTTCCACTCGAAAGGAAATGCAAAGCCTGAATGGAAAAGTGGCCGCCCTAAACCGATTCATCTCCAAAGCAACGGACAAGTGCGTCCCTTTTTTCAAAGCTCTAAAGAAAGACAAAGGAAAGTTCGAATGGACTGACGAATGCTTAACCGCTTTCCTTAACTTAATCGAACACCTCCAGAGGCCACCGGTACTCTCGACTCCAAACGAAGGCGAAGAGTTATACCTATACCTTGCTGTGTCATCTCACGCCCTAAGCGCTGCCTTGGTAAGGGAAGACGACCAAACGCAGCGGCCAGTTTACTTCGTAAGTAAGAGGTTTACGGGGGCAGAAGTCAGATATCCTAAACTCGAGAAGCTAGCATACTGTTTACTAATCACATCACGGAAACTGCGTCACTACTTCCAGTCCCATTCCATCAAAGTTCTGACCGATCAACCACTGAGGCAGGTACTCCATCGTCCCGACACTTTTGGGCGACTACTTAAATGGTGCATTGAACTAAGTCAGTATGATATCACCTATCACCCTCGCACCGCCATCAAGGGACAAGCCATGGCTGATTTCATTGCAGAATTCACTACCAACGAAGATAAGGAGCAATTGGAAATAGCAGAAGACATCAAGTGGAATCTCTTTGTGGATGGTGCATCAAACGAACAAGGCTCGGGGGCAGGTGTGGTAATAATCACTCCCAGGGGAAATAAGCTGCACTATGCTATAAGGTTGGAGTTCGCTGCCACCAACAACGATGCAGAATACGAAGCAGTGATAGCTGGATTAGAACTTGCCTTAGAAATCGGAGCCAATTCTTTGTGTCTTCATAGCGATTCTCAACTTATTGTTAATCAAATACTAGGAGAATTCCAAGCTCGAGAAGAACGACTCATAGCATATTTAAAGAAGACCAAGTTGCTTCTCAGCCGATTGGACCACTACTTAGTCAAACACATCCCTCGGGAAGAGAACCAAGAGGCCGACGAATTGGCAAAGCAAGCAAGTGTGAGAGACAGTGCCATCTTCGGAGCAGTAACCATCTCAAAGCAACTGACCCCAAGTTTTGAGCAAGTGAATCTGATAGCTGCAATCGAAGAAGCAACTTGGATGACTCCCATCCGAGACTACTTACAAAGCGGCACACTACCCAACGGGCGTAACGAAGTCAAGAAAATCTTAAGGAAAGCTTCCCGCTACACAATACAAGAAGACATCCTCTATCGGCGCGGATTCTCTAACCCGTTATTAAGGTGTGTCGCTGGGAGGGAAGCCAATGAAATCTTATCCAACATTCATCAAGGAAGCTGCGGAGATCACACCGGATGGCAAACTTTAGCAAAAAAGATACTCCGATATGGATATTTTTGGCCCACCTTAAGCAAGGACGCCTTAGATTTCATCGAAAAATGTGACAGATGCCAGAAGTTTGCTAAGATTCCGCGGCTACCAACAACTGAGATTACACAAATGACCAGCCCTTGGCCCTTTGCAGTATGGGGAATTGACTTAATCAGCGAACTACCAATGGGCCGAGGCGGGGCCAAATATGCTATAGTGGCAGTCGACTATTTCACCAAATGGGTGGAAGCAGAACCCCTAAATAAAGTATCATCGGCGAAAGTTATTAACTTTTTGATCAAATATGTTCTGTGCAGGTACGGAGTCCCATCCAAAATCATATCAGACAATGGACTTCAGTTTGACAGCGAGGAATTCGCCAACTGGTGCCAAGAGCACGGAATTCACAAAAGCTTCTCATCCGTAGCGTATCCCCAGGCAAACGGACAAGTCGAAGCCGTCAACAAAATTCTGAAAACCCTAATAAAAAAGAAACTCGAAAAGTCAAAGGGCGCTTGGGTGGATGAACTCCCTACGGCACTGTGGGCCTACCGCACATCTTTCAGAACCTCGACAGGGCATACTCCTTTCTCTTTGGCATACGGATTGGAGGCTATGCTCCCAGTTGAAACCATCGTGCCTTCCCACCGTAGGATCCACTATAACCCAGAAGAGAACGAAGAACTCCTTCACATGTCTTTGGATCTAGTTGAGGAGAGAAGAAATGATGCAATCCTTAAAGCAGCAGCCCACAAGCAAAAAATGGCAGCACAATACAACTCCAAAGTCAAGCATCATACCTTACAAGAAGGGGATCTTGTCCTCAAGCGAATCTTCCCTCGCCCTGGAGCACTAGATCCAATCTGGGATGGACCATATGTAATTCATAAAGATCTCCACAATGGAGCTTATATTTTGTCAACAATGGACGGAGAGGTGTTCCAGAGGGCATGGAACATCCAACACCTCCGTCGATACTTTTCTTAACTTGTACTGCCCATATGAAGTGAATAAACAAAGAGAATCAGTGGACGTAGGCCTTTTCGTGCCGAACCACTTTAAAAACCTTGTCTCTTTTTTAACTTGTTCCTTTATATCTTGGCTGCTTGTTAACTTTATCCTTTTCTGTTGAACAAAATCTGATGCGTATAGCATTTCCACTCAAAGCACTCCACAGCGCAACTTCACCTGGACAAGACCTAACAGGTACTATGCGAATCTATGCCCTTGCCAATGAGACAATTTTGCTCCAGCATCCCTCTGCTGCGGGTTAACTCATTGCTTGCGACGACCCTTAAAGCCAACTGTAATGAGCCGATTATAAGCCACCGAGAAGGCCGACTATAGCCGAGACAGCTCATTACGGCGTTCGGCTCATCGGCAACTGTGAACCGACTATAAGCCCCAACATAAGGTATTGCCAGCCAGGGGCAGTTCACGGTTGACGATCGACACCCATGCTAGCCGGCCACAGTAAATCGAATAATACCCACGATTATGGGCCATAATGGCCCGGGTAGTTACTGTGCGCGATCTCGGCTCCGATGTGTCTTAAGTACGGCTGTGGTAAAAAAGAATTAACTCCCCGTGGAGGCGTAAGATGGGTGAAAAATGTCTCCAAGACCCACAACTAGGGAAAGTGACTACAAAGCCCGTTTGCCACGAACTTAAGCACATCGAAGGCCTTCCGTGATTGGAAGTTTTACTTTTTCACATATTTCAATTTTACTTAAGAAACTTTTCTCCTATCCTCTGTAACAATCCCTGAAGTACAGGACACAGAACAAGAGACATTTGCTAATGGAAGCGGATACTCACAGCAAGATACGGGACCACATTCCGTACTCGGTCACACAAGACATTCAAAGCTGCCATCTACCAGCAAAATATAAAGGGCAGTATTTCCTTCTTTCATGAGTAAACACGTGGCTATAATTTATTCACACCTCACGCTAACATTGCAAGTCATGAAATTATGTTTTAAACAAAAACTTGACATCAAACACAATTTAATTACAAGAATATGCATAGCTATATTTCTCATACAACATGTAAAAATAGAAAAAACATTCAAAAGACAACAGAATCAGCTTAAGTTAAAGAATTAAACGTCAAGAATAGAGCTATTTATTACAAGTAGCAATAATTACAACCTAATAGTTACGTTACTGTTTTAAGACTAACATATACAACCTTGTCAAGTCCAAAAAAAAATTCAGGACTAATCAAGGAGCCGGTTGCGTCGGAGTCTTATCCTTATCCTGTTGCCCACCTGTCCGATCAGAGAAAGAATTCATTAGTGATAAGCAACCAAGTTAACGAAAAGACTAGAAAGGAATACTTACCAGCATTTGCTCCTTGATCATCGTGATCATCATCCTCTACTTGCACACCTGCCTCCTCAGCTGCAAGCAACCGCATGCCCTCCTTCACTGCCACCCTCTCCTCCTTAGTAAACTGGGCGGTAACCACATCCATCCTGAACGCCACACCACCCTCCTTATCCGCATCAGCCCTAGCCTCCTCCAAAGCCCGAAGATAAACCCTAGCCATGACCCGGGGATAATCATCCATCCAGGAGAGGTTGCCCTGCTTCCAAGTACGGAAGTACATATCCTGGAGCATTTCATCCATCATCCCCTCGTTCTCCTCAAGCTCCCTCGTCCGGGCCTCGGAAGCCGACAACCTCACAACAGCAGCATCTCATGACATCTCTTTTGATGAGGTTACTGGTGAGCACCTTCTTCCTCGCAATCCTATGGTAAGGTCCGGATGACCCGCAAACGAATTGCGTACTAAGCCAGGATGATCTATTGGGATGACGGTTGGGTTCTCAGACGGATGGGGGGAGGGCATAAGCTCGGTATCCTCCTCTGTAATGTCGTGAATAGGCTGGAGTGGGGCCGGGGGTTCAAGAAGAGGTTCAGACGAAGATCGACTCCTCTTCCTCTTCTGTATATCTTCTTCGATAACTCCGAGAAGAGGACGATAGCCGAATATGTCTCCTGGATGGTTAGTAGAAGGCTTCGGCTTGGCAGAAGCTTTGGAGAGCTTGTATTGTTCAAGCCTGTGCCGAAGATCTGAGGTCTTGGCCGTTTTACCCGCTCCTGATATGAAAACCAAGTGTCACCAACATGTATTGAGCCATCATTCAAGAATTAAAAGAGTAAAGAGAAATTCACCTTGAACCGCCGAAGTTGCTTCAGTAGAGGCGCTCCCGGAAGATAAATCAACGCCGGTCCCAACTTTATCGGCTTTCTTGGACTTCTCCGTCCCCTCCAAACCTTCGAAGGCTTGGCGGAAAGCGTCATCCGTCCACTCTTGCATCTCGCCTACTTGCCCAGAAGATAAAGCCCCGACACCGTCGCCACCTCCAGCGCCTTCTCCTCCATCTTCACCTTGCTCCTCCTCCACATCTCCCTCCTCCGGGATATCTGGACAGGTGCTGGGAGAGGGACCGTCAGACTTTTTGAGCTTCTTCCCCCCGGCAACCGGGTGTTTCGGAAAGGGCCTCCTTTTACTGCTCTTTGACTCGGCCCCTTCTTTAGCTTGGGCAGCCTTCTCTTCAGCCGTGTCCCTCTGCTTGACCACGGACTGCTGCGGAAGGATCAAGTTGTACTCCAAAAGTGTAGCGTTCCTGATCAGGTAAGCAGCCGACCTATCTCTCCCAGTAATAGCTTCTATTTCTGCTACCGTCTGAACCAGGCGATCATTCTCCACGACCGCAAAACCACCTGTCGCTAGCAAAAAATAAAAACACATAAGAAAGAGCATTGCAACCAGAATGGGAATTAAAAATAAAGCTTTGACTTACATCCGGAGGTGAAGCGCCAAATAGAAATGGAATCATCCCTGACAAAAAACCATTCCTTCTTGAACATGATGTACTTGGAGTATAAATCCAGGACCGGCTTAAAGGATACAGCCGATTCCAAGCTGATGTAGGGAGACCCCTTCTTATAGCCTCTCAAGTTGTACAAATACCGGATCTCCCGGTTGGAAGGAGGACGCCCATATCTCCTCTGGAAGATGACGAAGAGACTCACCAGAATGGCATAAGAGTTGGGCTGAAGCTGGAATGGAGCTACCTTTAGATATGTGAGAAAGCTGGCTACCCAGGCGTTGAGAGGCGGGATGGCACCACACATGCAATGGTATCTGCTGTAGACAAAATATCCTTCGGGAGGATCATACGGCATCACTCCCGCATCCGGCAATAACATGCGCGCTCGGTCGATCCCGAAAGAGCGAGATATAACATCAAGTTGCTCTCCCTTGAGTAAGCTACACTAGTACAAAACTGGTCATTTGTGTCGGTTGTGTAACCCCTGTTGTGTTGGTTTTACAACCGACTCAAATGAAGACGACACAAAAGACATTTTTCTGTTGTGTCGGTTGTACAACCGACACAAATATCAATTATTTGTGTCAGTTGGTAATAGAGAACCGACACAAAACTATGAACAATTGTGTCGGTCTTTCTAATAGGACCGATACAAATCAGCTTGTATAGTGAAGCAAACCGCCGTTTATTGTGTCGGTCCTTTAAGAAAAACCGACACAACTATTGCTTGTTTTGTGTCGGTTCCTTATTGACGAACGACACAAATGATTGATATTTGTGTCGGTTATGTTTGTTTTTTCAACCGACACAATTGATATGCAGTTGTATCAGTTCCCTTTGAAGTAACAACCGACACAAGTTATATCTAAAGCAAAAAAAAAATATTATTACCATTTAAGATTATAAAAACAGTATGAAATTGAATTTTATTTTTTTATAAACGAACGTTACTATGAACTGATTGAACAAAAAATATAATTATATTATCCATCAACATAATTCGTGTTTACAGAACAAAATAGAATATAATCTATCACAAACATAACGTACATAACAAAATACCAACGTACGTTACAAAAGATCAGCGTACACAACAAAAAACAACTACATCCAATTATACATGATATACCTAGCTAAATTCTCTCGAACCTCGTCTATCTCTTGTTGGTTATAAGAACCATCTCGTACAAAGTCCTGCAATTAAGAGAATTGTTATACAAAAGACAATAATTAAATCAGGAATGCTCTGCATAAATGAATCTGAGAGTGTAATTCAAACACAGGTTGAACCATAAGCATCAACACTAATCTGGATTAATTATAAATAAGATCAAGCAACGACTTACAAGAACAACAAGTGGATCATGGGTTAAAGCGTGACCATTTTCCATGGTGATGGGTAACATGTTTCCTTCTCTATCAATTGCATTTACCAAAGTTTCTTCCCCATCTAACCATATTTGTGCAACATCCAGTCCATCTTTCACTAGACCTCCCTGTAAATATATCATACATGCATCATGCATGTGTCATGTTAGTTTATGATAATTCTCCCCAAGTATATGATATGTTAATATAATATCATACTGACAGGGTTATTTCGAAGATCAAGAATATATGACTGGACGCCTTGACTTTCCATTTCTTGAATCGCACTCTCCATTTCACTGGCAGCAGTCTGTTAATAGTGGTTATTCAATACTAGTTGAGAAGAAATGAAATTAAAGCAATACTAGTTTATAGTAAATGGTAGAAAAAATAGCAATACTTGCCTGTTCAATTTCAGAAAACTTAGCAACAAGTTGGTCAGGAATGGACCAATCAAAGATATCAAGGTTGGCCTTGATCCTTTCTTCATTTGTACTTTTAGGAAGCACGCTGTGTCCCATTTGAATACCCCAGCGTAGACAAACTTGAGCTGTAGTTTTGCCTAATTCTTTTGCGATTTCATCGATGATAGGGTGTGCTAATACGTTGCCACTAACCCATTTTGTACCGGGTGAGCCAAGTGGTGAATAAGCCTGTAAGATGTAACATATCTGAACATTGGCTTCTAATAACAAGGTAAATATAGAAAAACACTTGTTATTTAGATACTAAACTTCAATACAATTCACTTAATATGCATAATTATGTATATTATGGTATCTCTTAATGAGATGAACAATTATAACCCCCTCCGATCACTGTTGTTTATTCACCAATGAAATTCGTAGAATTATACATAGAGTAATATTTAAAGAGATCTCGATCAATAATCAATATTACATGTTTTCTTTTTGAGAAAAAGAATGAAAGAATGGACTGCTAAGAGTTGTAAAGAGATGAGATGAATTAAAATAGCACATATTCTAGACCATACAATTCAGTTCATTATGGAAAGTCTGTAACTTTTTTTTCCAGCATTGTTTCAGTGTGTTTTATTTCTATGTTTTTATGATGATTAAGATTTTAAGAGGACAATCGATGGTAGTGCTAATTCCAAGCTCGCAGTTTTCGAATCCTTCCTGCCTACTGGTACATCCCAGAAAGGTCCTCCAACCAGCAATCGCCAAAATTCATTCTTACATAATGAAAATTCATTATTCATAAAAAAAGATGAATATAATTTATAAAGTAACATACGAGAACAACTGCATCTCTAGCAGCTATAGCAAGAAGATCGGCACAGGACACGGTCTCTGGGCATTTGGACTCCAGTTGGGTTTTGATTCGATCCACAAGCTCGAACCCGATTAATGACTTCAAGTTCTGTAATGCTTCCTTTTCACCTTTTATCGAATATGTGTCGTCCAGTAACACCGATCCATCACATCCCTGCAGTTTTCTATGGTTGAGTTTGTTCTAAATAATAAGTTTGACTGTTGATGAATGCTGTTTAGTTTTAAATATGTTCATTTACAATTAGAAATATAATACAAAACGAGAGTTATTACAATGCAATAACTAAGCATTAAAATTTTCAATAAGCAGGCCTAGTGTTCAATGCCTAATAGTTATAAGTAATCACAGAACTGTTATCTACAAACGATGAATATTCATCTGCTCGTAGTACAAGTTTGAAAAATGTTTAACAGACCTGAACAAAACAGTCATGAAAGTGAAGGCGAAGCATGGCAGCTGCATTGCGAGGATCCTCATGAACTGCACAGTCCATTTCTGCACGTTGATTTAACCGTTGTGTCAAGGCACCACGTCAATAATAAATAAATAAATATAAATAAAAAATCAGAACTACTAACCATACAACTAAAAACTTCTTAAAAGTTATAGCTCAACTTCTGTGAGATATGTTACCAAAAGTACGCTGAACTTCTTTAAATGAAACCTGTCATAATTATTTTTCAAACAAGTTCTGTAATTGATACACTATAAACCTTAGAAAAAAAACGTCAATTTCAAAATACGACATATACTTCTATAAAAAAAATCATAAGAATCTTGAGCATTCTAATGATTGGTATTCTGCATATGATTAGTTTTACTTCCATGAAAGATACAAGCATATGGAAATTTTGGAGATAGAGTTGATCATGATTTCAAGTAATAATGTAAATTGATACCTGATCTTCAAATCTTACTATCATTGTCTAAAAACACGAGATGCTACATGTTCGAATAATTGATGAAAAACTTTATATATCATTAATTAGGAATAATGACTATCGGATACACAAAGTGACAGGTCAGATCAACCATACGAGTCATTGTCCATGAATGCACGAGCTAGCGCTAAGATTTTGTGGCCTCTAATTAAGGTAGTTGGCATGTCAGTAGTTGCAGTTATATGGTATTGCTGTTGAGGAGGACCCATTAACTTGGAGGTATACGTGTATGTGCTATGAATGAAGAGGCAAATACTTTCAAACTAACATCTAATTTATTGCTTGATGTCTGTAAATTGGAAAAGATTATATACCCCATATTTTGCCAAAAATATTAAAAGAAACAAATGTAAATATGAGTAATGACTGGGTAAGTTATGTTATAAGGAACTATCAATGAGAAACCTACCAGTAATGATTGGGTAAGTTATGTCATAGGATACAGGAACAACTTAAACAGTCTTAAAGAGTTCAATGATAATACTTCGAAACCTACCAGTGATAGCTGTTATAGGCCAAATTTTATTGAAGAATAATATCATGTTACATAAAGCATCAAGAGCAACAATGAATATGAAACACATTGATAGAGAAACACCAATTAGAGTTAGGAAAACATTAATAAGAAGAACTGTTAAAATGAATTTTTTATTTGTCTACATTATAGTTAGCATCCTTACCAGGGCAATAGCAAACAAGAATAACTTGAGAATATCAAGTTTTAGTTGTCCAAGGTATATACATGGAACATTTATTAAATTCCCCAACAGCTTTTGGCGGCTGCTGTTTGGACTGAAATTCCTGTCAATAGTTAACTAGAATGTGAATTCTAATAGGAAAGATTAGCATAAACCAACTAGCATAAAAGACATAATTTTCGAGTGATTAGATGGTAATGACCAGTGAAAGTTAAAGGTTTCTTGAAATGGTCAATTGTAATGAATGCTGTTTTCCTGCAAAGTGTACAACTAAATACACCCAAAATTTTGCTTTCCGCCACCGGGTATAAAATTATTTTATAATTTTATTACATTGTGGTCGACAAACAACCGTCAGAGCTAGCAAGTCGCACGTGGCGGTTAGCCGCCGGCATGGTGGCCAAAAGCACAAGCCTCGTTGCCATTAGTTGTGCACTTCTGAAAAATATCCTTTGCAAGACGTTGCTCTCACACCTTCATTCTAAATGTTTGCTTTTTTCAATCTTAAATAAAGTCATGGCATCTCAATTTGAAGCAAATTTGAAAAATCAAACTCATATTGGTATAATAATATATCTCTCATCCGTGGAACATCTCATTGTCTTCCTATTCTACATTAATTTAACTTAGAAAATTACAAGTCGGTCAGTGCCTACATCATTTTGTGGAATTAATTGTAACATTGAAAATAAAAATTTGTGATGTCACACTTGTTGAATACAAAGCAGTAATGGGCAAGTCTGACATCAAGACCACAAATAAAGTCTAGCATTCAATTATAAATAGAGTGAAATTACTAAAGTAAATCCAAAATAGTTTAACTCAAAACAATGTGATAGTTGACACGGTGACAGCAGCAAAAGTTTGTACATACCAACCAAGCCCTTCCTAAGAATTATCCTAGTCGTATAAAGTTGAGGGCTTTTCAATATCTTGAACAATTTCATGCTCACTTTTATTCTACAGTTTGATTATTAATAATTATAATTCCACAAATAAAATTCTAAATATCATAGGCAAAATATTTGTTTTGAATAAAACATCATTTTTTACATTTGTGACTTATTTAAATTTCACCAGATATAAAAGCAGTTCAACACCCTTACCACCTCCAACACTTCCATTCTTACCAGAATCATGATGATATAGACTTTGTAAAAAAGTTGATTTTTGTAAATCATTTGATTCTGGTTTTCATATCGTTTCTTCTGTCAGCAGGGTATATGGGCATGTACCTCTATGTTTGTTTGATAAGACAAATCTTTATGAGCATGAATGCTTATTTAAGCTGCATTCTATACGAAAATTCGTACTGGTACAAGAGAGAACAGTGGGTACCACTATTTTTATCCCATACCAGTAACATTTTTTGTAGAAAATTCGAAGCATTACCCTTTAATGAGTTTCAAAATGCTGCTCTTAAAAACTTTCTACGTAAATTTTTGTTCCCAGGATAAAATAACTTGTGGGGATCCATAATACATACAAGTATATATGTTTGTCCAAATGGACCTGCATTTTATCGTCGAGCCGTATTTTTGTTACGTAACTATTAAAAACAATGACAAAAAAATCAATGCAATGATTGCTGGTTGTATCATCATATATTTACTAATAATTGTAATGAAAGTTCATAAAATCCGGCTAAACAATTCATCCATAATCAAAGTTATATAGTATTTGATACGAAAAACTTACAGCTCCCAGGAGTCCAAATACATAGATGATGGTTAGAACCGCTTCCTCTTGCTTTTCAGAAACCTGTCTTTCTTCAAAAAAGCATAAAAGAATCCAAACACAAATGCTGCAGAGACAGAAACTGACACCCATGGAAATGGCGGATCCTTGAAACAAACGAGTGAAGCTTCCAAATTCTGAGTTTCATGATAAACCATCAAATGCAATTCGTAAAGATCATGCTCGGAGGACTTCATGAGATACATCGCCTTCTCGTAATCCAAATTTCAATTCCGTTTTGTTTTCAATCCAAGTTATTTATTTGTGATTTGAGTGACAAACATCCGTTGATATAAGCTTCCGCAAAGAGCTGCTATTTTCATAACAATAACGACCATCGAAACATGGGATTGTTGGTTGCGAAAAGTAAAATCTATCTTCCATTGCAAGGTTACCCCTTCACTTTCCGTCTAACCCGCTGAGATATTAGATGTTAGTCTAAGTAAAGCTGTTGAAAAAGTTGAACAAAAGGAAATCAGTGATTCATTTTATTACTGAAGTACGTGCTAATACAGTTGTGCACCTATTTAACAGACTTACTCTAAGCTATTAAAAAACGAGACTTATTCATAAAACATAAACCATGCCCTCTAACATAGAGTTGTAATGTTGCTTTTTACTAAAAAGCTAGTTAGAACTTGTCAATTCAAAAATAAGACAAAAGAATAATTACGGTAAATGGAAAATAAAGGACTTAAAAAAGAAAATGCATGCAGTAAAACATAGGAATAACACAACGATTTAAATAGGTTGCAAGCAATGTTCCTTCGTCCGTGGACTAAAAATATTTAATTTTTATTACTATTTCAAGAGTTACAAGTAGAAGAATTAAGAAAAAATAGGGAGAGAGGGAAGAACAGCAGGATATAAAGAGGAAATTGAAGAACAGTTAAGCAAAAGAGAAAATAATTAGTAGGTTCTTGATGTTTCATTCCTTAGCAGCCTTGTATATAACGGCTGTTACATGTGCTATTACAAGCCTACTGGCTAAAAACAGAAAGTGAATATATAAAACGAAATGGTAAAAGAAACAATCTAAATATCTAACAAGTAGTTTCAAACTAGTCCAAATATCTCACTGGTGGTTTTAGACATCGTTTTGGCCTATGCATTTATTTTAGTGTAGCGGTATTTGGTGGTGTATTCTCAACAGATGTGCGTGCAATTGTAGCATCAGTGCATGTTTGTGCACACTAATGTACGTGTTGTGCACTATCGCTACCGTCCCCTATGAGAATGATACTTCGAGTCTAAATACTCGTTAACAATCATGGTATAGTTGTCGAAAAAGAACCTCGAGGTGTAGAAACTCATAGACTTTGTAAGTGCTGTTCCTGCATGGCACAACATGGTTTCACATTTAAAACCCAAAAGGTAAAAAATGAAACGTTCAAAGTCAAACCTGAGATTTCCCTCTCGTATTGAACTAGGGAGCAATCTTTCAATTTGCCTTAATGAATATGTTAGTATCTCACAAACATCTATTGTACGTCTTTCCAAAATAAATTAGTAGAAGACAAAATTAATGATGTAGCCAATTTTTTAACAAAAATTGGAACTATATGCATAACGATGATTAGCAATTTAAGGGCAGAGTCTTGGTTATATGAGATAAAAAAGTATTGGATGCGTCAGTTGTTCATAAAATGAACATTACATAACTTATTGCATATAGAGCAAAATATGCATGATATATTTTTGTACTTTTATGTATGCACACAACCAAGTTGACAGGCGATCTATGTTGTGGGAGTACATTAGCAAGCCAACGTTATCAATCTAACTTGGGTGATAGTAGGAGATTTTAACACTATTATATATTATCACAGTAGAATCAAAAATGGAAGTTACGACTCAACTTAGATCTAAATTTTGTCGAATGTGTGGGAATTGCAAACCTTTTTGAACCTCCATGATTAGGGAATTAAACGTGGAGGGGACGGGACAATTTGTCTATCCATAGCAAAATTGATAGGCTATTCATCAACAAGGCCTGTTATGACAATTTAACTCACTTTCTGTCTATTTCACCAACTATTCCACGAATGATCATACCATGATAACCTTTAATTTTTCTTCTAGTAGATAGTGCAATAAGAAATATCCTTTCAAAGACAATAATGCTTGGCACTTCAACCCAATTTATCATGAAACTGTTAGTACACCTCGAGATGTCCGCCGAGGACGGAGAAGAATTCATCCGAGATCGCGGCGGAGATGAACGAGGCGAGGGTGTCTGGGGCGGTGGCGGAGAAGGTGCCGGCGAGCTTGACGTAAACTGGGATGGAGACGTGGAGCTTGAAAGCTGGGTCTAGTGTTCGGGAGAGGGACTTTTTAAGGGAGGAGGGGAGAGTGAGGAAGGAGTCGTTGGTGTTGAGGGGATCGGAGAGGGGGAGGGAGGAGAGGAAGGTGTCCAGGCCTGGAGGTGGTGAGGCGGAGATTAGATTTAGGGTTTGGAAGAGGAGAAGAACGAGAATTAGGATTTCAGACATGATTTACGAATTAGTCAGGAATTATTGGGGTTCGCGGGAAAAGATGGGGCGGCTGAAATGGATTTGGGGGGAAAAGTTGTGTGCCTGTGGTGTCGGTTTTTGGACAACCGATGCTATTGTATTTAATTGTGTCGGTTGTTCAAACAACCGACACGAGTAAATCTATTGCTTCCCTTCAATTATGTCGGTTTCTTAAGAACAACATATGCAAATTACATTTTTAACATTTTCTTCTTACCCCATAAGTCAATAGTTTCGGTTGTTAATAAACAACCGACACAAATTACACTATTTGTGTCAGTTTTATGGACAACCGACACAAATGAGGCGAAGCAACTGATCTGTTTTGTACTAGTTCTAGGGAAGCAATCAAGAGGCAAGTTAAGAAGTTCCTGAGGACCGTATCCATCCACCAATGATCTCGGGGTGGGCCCATGATGGGCAGGTCCTGGCTGAGCCGGGGGCACTGAGGAAGGCTCTTCTTTATCCTGAGATCTTTTCTTCTCTGATCGGGTTTCCACTCTTTGACACATTTATTTGCAGACACAAGAAAGTACGTCGTTAAAACATACGAACAGTATAGTTTGGAATCTCACTTGTAATTCAAAATATGAGTTTCATTCGGCGGTCCAAACACCCATCTCCATTCGGTAGTTCAAGTGTAAGAGTTTCATTCGGTGCTTGGGACACACGAGTTTCATTCGGTGAGCCAAGTTCCCACGTCCATTCGGCAATTCAAGTGTAAAAGTGTCATTCGGTACTTGGGACACACGAGTTTCATTCGGTGAGCCAAGTCCCCATGTCCATTCGGTGATACAACGCAAAGCCATTCGGCGAAAGGAGGCTAATTACCTGATTCGGCAAGCTAAAGTGATTCGGCAGTGGGGTAAGTCTGGTTCAGTGATATGACTGATTTGGCAAGAGGAACTGATTCGGCTATCTCGTTCGGTAGAAGGTAACGAAAGCCCTAGGCCCTTACTTATAGGCGAACATAGACGACCGGACCGGCTGGTTCGGCAAGAGCATCCAAGCTAACGTCATGGGTTTTAAAACAAAGCACGACATATACCAGCATATGCCCCACTTTGGGAGGCAAATGTTGGGCGTGTTCTCACCTAGGAGATCTCAAGACCAAGGAGCACCAGGTTCGTCCAGGCTTGCCTAAGCTTCATTCGGCATCCTTACCACTGCCGGACCAACCTACTCCACCTCACTACCGGACCAGCTGCCTCCCAGGAGCTACCGGACCAACTCCTACTCCATCTCACTACCGGACCAGCTGCCTCCCAGGTGCTACCGGACCAACTCCTACTCCATCTCACTACCGGACCAGCTGCCTCCCAGGTGCTACCGGACCAACTCCTACTCCACCTCACTACCGGACCAGCTGCCTCCCAGGTGCTACCGAACCAACTCCTACTCCAACCATCTCCGAACCAAGTAATGTCGAACCAAAGCGTCTACCACCTACCGCCGAACCAAGTGATGTCGAACCAAAGCAATGCCGAACCAACGCTACCAGGCCTGACCACACCAGCCCAGGCCCACCAGCAGCTATATACATCCAAGACCCCTGTCTCCAGCCTCACTCTATAAATAGAGGGGCAGGGGTACAGCAATAGGGGACAAGTTTGAGAGCTCAAGCACGGAGAGAACTTTCAAACAACTTTCTTTTACTGGTATCAAAGCTTTGTACTTGTAATCTGAACTAGAAAGGAGAAATAATATATAAAGTGGACGTAGGCACATTCTGGCCGAACCACTATAAATCTGCGTGTCTTTTACAGTTTAGTCCCTGCTTTTCATATATTTGCTTAATTCACCCAAGTCATTGAGAACAATACAAAATCAACTAAATCATACGACTTTGAGGTGTTTGTCCATTTTTTGTGCAAACACTCTAAATGACATGCGATCCCTAGGGGAGCTTCTCCATGTTATATTATCTATAATTTTCAAGTTTCATGCTAATCGGATTAATAGAACTCGAGTTATTGACCGATTTTTGTTGCAATATGGTGCTAAGGCTGATTATAGTCGATCCCTATGGAGGGATAAGTTTGGAACTTGCTCCAAATGCTATAAATTGTTCCACGTGTTCTAATTAGCTTGTCCTCCAAATTTCACGTCAATTGGATGTGTAGATGTTGAGATATTGATCGATCTTTGTTATAAAGTTGAGCTTAGTCGATCCCTGAGAGGGATAGGTACTGATCCCCATTGAGGGATGGATGTCGACCCCTCCAACTTCTCCAAATGTTAAGTGATCCTTAGGGTGGACTCCCTAGGGTCCCCTCTTTGTTTTTCCAAAGTTTCACTTCAATCCCCCTTGTGGTTGTTGACTTATGGAGCGATCATCGTTGAGTTGTGTTGTTGAGCTGAATATGATCTAATCCCCCTTCTTTTTCACATAACCCTAGCATATGAACTCCGTTCGACTTGAAATTTTAAATGTAGCCTCATGAGGCCTTCCTTATCACTTTATACCAATTGCACCTTGATTGGGAAAAAAATTAGGGATCCGATCTGAATTCTCTTGACCATCGTCCATGGTCTCATTTATAGCCGATCTCCGAGCTTGGTAACCATTTCTATGAGCCTCCCGCCTTGATGATCATGATGTCCGTTGGGTTAAATCCTCCTGTGTACTGCCTTGCTAAAAGGCAGATTAACAAAGCCAATATAGTATATGAAATAGAGGGTATAGGGAATCATACCTGACATGTCCTTGCATCCAAAGAGTTAGCACATAACATCACTAATATGCTACTCTAAAAATATCATAAAGGTATACTCCACCCTAAGTAAAATGTCGGGGTGTCTAGGTATCCCTATCCATAATATCTACATCATGTGACATCCATAGAGTGACATACTACATAAAAACAATCTAACATCCATCAAACAAACATCATTGTCATTAATGTAATTTGGATATACGAGAACTCGTACGACCATTCCTTTGCCAAGGATTAATGGAAAAATCCCAGTTTTCGGTGTACTCGATAGAATGCCCGAAGATGATACTAGACCCATATCAATGGTCCAGGGTATACGGATCCACGATCTGAGTTAGCCAAACAAAGTACCCATGATCTTCCTTAGAATACCCCTACATTTGAGTACATCAAAAAACACTCCGAGTATCAATGATCCCTTTGCACATGTATCCAAGCCTTTCATTTCTTCATCAATTTCCATTCATCAAATTCCACGATAGAACCCTTCAACGTTCTATTCATTGGTCACCCTTCCTAGAACCCACCCTATTGGAGAATCGTCACAACTCCATCATCATCGGTCACCCTTCCTAGAAGCATCACGCCATCGCTTCACCATCAAAATCACTTGTCCTAGAGCAATAACATTAAGACCAAGAGTTGGTCGCACGAACATAACACCATGTCGTGCTTCTTGAAGCCTCCACATTGTCCATGTCAAAGATTGGCCAAATCAACCATCATCAATAGTGATGTTTACTGACCACTCTACAGTGGCCAATACAGACCACTTCGGTCGTGTACTTAGCCAAAGGCTAAGTACAAACCAAGTGAAAATGTCCGGCGTCCATCCTGAAATCTGTAGTCCATCTTCAGATTGGTCGGCACGCATCCTGGTTCACTTTTATCACTTAAATTATCCATTCGAGTTTCCATCATTTGTGATTTCTATCGATATGCACAAAACTCTTTCTCATCATACGAATTTCCATCAAGTGCGTATTCGACCAATATGCATAAAACTCCAATGCACAGAATATTTCCTAATGTTAGATCGTCGATTGATCGGCATTTTTAATCAAAACAAACAAACAACATAGGTGCAACCAACATAACATACATGCAACATGTATAACACATCTATATCAACCGATATGAGATTCTGTAACGACACGTAAATTTTAATGGTTTTAATAACGTAATTAACTGAATTTTTGTGAAATTTTAAATAATTGAATTTGGAAATAAAAATTTGATATTTGGAATACGTCTATTTAAACATAGCAAATGGTAAATTTTCATCAGATAATTTGGAAGTTTATTTTATTTAAATTTAAATCAGTTAATATTTGATGATGATAAAATATTTTCCAAACCTGGATATATTTATATAATAAATTTGTAAATCATTTTCTAAGTGAGACGTCATATTTCGTTTTGTCAAAATTGGACTCCTCTAGCTCTGTTTATCTTATTTTCTGCAATTTTGCAGCATTTCCGGTAGCGGAAATTCGAATTTTTATAATTCGATCGTATCACTGATATCTGTGTACCGTTCTATTCGCCTCGTCGTGCTGATCTCCGTAGTATATTTATCTTTGTATTTTGAGGTCCGTTACGCGACGAAAACGATAAAACGGTACGGCGTATCGGCCATAAATTGTGGCTTTTAACTTACCGTACCTTTTCAAATTTGAACACGCAGCCCAAGCAATATAATAAATTGCTTTAATAACTTTTTGCTGAATCAACGGACAGCTGTTACCCTTTCATCATTTCAATTTATTATAAAGCTGTCTGTTTCCTCTGCCTTTTCAATTACCTTTCTGTGTTCACTTCGGATTTGAGAAATAAATCATATATTAGTCTGTTTGTTTCAAAAAACAAAATGATCCCGGTTCTCTTCCCCACTTTGGCTTCATCTTCATGCCGACCTACCCCTCCTCATCTTTGCATCTCCGCCTTTCACCCATTCCAACCATCGCCTTTCTCAAACCTCACCGTCTACCCAAAACAGCACTCAACCGAACAGCCATCGCCCATGTCACCATGCTCCACAACCTCCGTCTCTGACTTAACCTCCCATCAGCCATCCATTCTCCGGCCTGACAGCACAGATCCGCTTTTTCCCCTCTCCATCGCACCACTTTCCAGACCCTTGCCCCTCCAAACGCCTTACAGACCAACCTCAACGAAGCATAAACCCGAAGCATCCAGGCAACACTTGTGCCACTACTGACCCAGCTCAACCGACCACTGCCTCGACTAGCTTCCACTCCTCTGGCCGATATACCACTAGTCTCCATCTTCTCTTCTATGTTGATTTGAATATTTTGTTATATGTATTTACAGTATATATTATACTGAAATTTCGATTGATATTTATTTTATTTTTATATATATAATGGTTTGCAATTCCTATAACTGTGTAAATATATATATATATATATATTTGTTTGAAGGTTGCAGCTCTTTTCAAGGATAAGTTTTATTTTAAATAGATATATATTATATAATATGTAGGTATATATATTCGTTTGATAAATATATGTTTTTAAGTTGTTTTGTGTATACTAGCTTATATATTATCTGTTAGTTCATGTATGTGTACTTAAAATTTTGTTTGTTAGTTTATCTGTTAATTTATTTATATATAACAGTTACAGTATAAAGGCTAATATATGTTATATAGTTATATATAATCTGTTTGATATATATATGGGTCTGGCTGCATTTTATTTTTGGTGCTAAACTTATATATTAGTATGTATATTTTATAGTTTATATATATATATATATATTAGTATACATAGTATATAATAGTCTATTTATAGTTTTGGTATATAAGTTATATTATGAAGTCTGGTTATATATAGACCGTATTAAACTGTACAAGTTTTAATAGCTATATAAAAATATATGTTTATACAGTTATAAACTTTCGTATATATTAACTATTTCAGTGTATAAGTTGTATAAGATTTTATATAAAGTTGTTATCACATATATATATATATACAAAGTATATAATGTTATAAAAATTTTAAAGTATAGAGTTCATACAGTTAAAAATGGTATGTTATATATGGTATTATAGCATATCATATTATTGTATATCAGGTTTTAGTTTTATTAGTTTCTGGATGTTGAGTTCTTAATATAAAAATTTATAAAAGTTTATTTTATATATATAAGCTGCTATATATACATTAGTAGTTGTTTTAGTTATATATACGTTACATGTGATATATATATATGTCATTCTAAATATGTAATTAAAATGGAATATTGGTTTTAACAAAAATATTAATTATAATAATAACAGTTTATATATATTCCATTTGCATCGAGCTAATTTGATTTATTCCCATCGATTCTTTTTATCAGCCTTGTTCGTCGAAATCGTGTCTATCGTGCTTTGCTTCGCAATTCGTGCTTGGATTCGTAACCCATTTCATTTGTCGAACCTCTCTAGCCTCGAAAGGTGAGCAATCACTCAAAATTAACGTTCTTATATTTATTAAATTTGATTTCAATTGAAATGACAATTGAAATATGTTGCTAAATTGAACTGTTGATTTTATAATTGCTATATATGATATGCTATTATATGAAATTGTTCACCTGTGGGATATGACACCATATCATATTGTTTATATTTTATTTAATTTATTATTGATGATATATCTCTGTTGTTGATATGTTATATTATTATCATCACTATTCTCACTCTGCAAGTTCCCTGTTAGTATAAAATTCTCTATGGGTTGAAATGATACATACCCGAACGATCTTGTAGAATAAGAGAAAATCATTATGGGTTGAAATAATAAACCCAAGTAATTTTCATTGAATTGAATTTGGGATTGCGGGTTGAAAAGATATATACCTGTATATATTTAAATTGCGGATTGAAATGATAAATATCCGTATCACTTGACCATAGGATAGAAAATTTTATACAGGCACCGTTGATCTATATATATATATATATATATATATATATTGAAAATGATTTCCAAGGTTTTGAAAAGAAATATATGTGGTTTTAATAAATATTGATTTTGAGATATTATATCATTAATATAGATTTTATAACAATTTTAATAAATTAAGTTGGAAAGAGAAATAGGAATTAATTTGAAATTTATTTGAATTTTTCTTAAATAAAACCAATTTGAAACTTATTAAATATGAGATTTTAAAGATATGATTTATAACTTGATTTTGATTTAAAGTGATTAAATGAATATGTCAAGTAAATAAATTGAAGGGAATATTTAGTTTACATAAATTGTAATTTAAAGTTTTATTTAAATGATATTGGATTGACTAAGTGAATTTTTCAATATAAAATAATGGTAAGGTTGAATTTGAAATATAAACGAATTTAAGCTTTGAAATCTATTGAAATTGAAATGGTTTAAATTTTAGTTTATATATGTATTTGAAATCGATATAAATTTTAAATGGTTTGAACTGAATTGAAATTGGTGATTTGAGATTAAATTAAATTGAATTTTGGATTTCAAGTTAATCTGAATCGATTTGTGAAATTTAAGGAAACTATTTTATTATATAAAGTATTTTAAAAAAAACTACTTTAATTTTTTACTTTATAAATTAATTAAATATAAACTATTTTAATTTTTAAGTATTTTTAATATACTAATTATTTATTTTATAAACTATTTTATTATATAAACTATTTTATTATATATACTATTTTAATACCTAAACTATTTAAGTGGGAGTAATATGATTTCAAAGTGCTATGAATTTTCAAAGTGTTATGATTTCCAAGTGTTATGATTTCCAAATGTTACAATTTCCAAGTGTTATGGTTTCCTAAGTGTTATGGTTTCAAAATGTTATAATTTCAGAAGCGTTAAACTTTGGAAAGTATTATGATTTTGGAAATGAATATATTTGAGTGAATAATGATATCGTATTGATATGGTTTTGAAATAGATATGATATTTTGGTTTTGAAATATGATTTGAAATGAAATGACCACGGTGTTATAATAACGTTTGGTTGTTAAAGAGACCCGGATCAGATATTGTCATACTCTCTGCCAATATCGAAAACCACTTTGACAACTGTGTACGTGGTGGGATTCCATAATGAAGTATGATGGTTTGGTGACGATTCTATATGGTATTTACGTAGCCCTGACTCTTGTGAGTCAGCTTGATGCGGCTAAAACAGGAGCCACGCCGGGCCAAATGAGTTCATTCCTCCTATCGGACACATTTCTTCGATACCATTCTATTGCTTTTGTGATTTGATTGGGTGCACCCTTTGATTTGGGAGTGTGTCACGAGGTGGGCGATAGTAGCTGCTATGTGTTACCACCATTCCGAATACGCAAACGGTATATCTACCCTGGCATTGCCTCGAGTGTCTTGTCGCATGCCCTATCGCGCCTTCTACTAGTTTGTTTTGTGTCGTACCTATGGAGTGCTCCCTGATAGCCACCCGCGGGTGGAGTTTACAGTATCTCTATAGACTACGGCATTATAAAAATGTGTTAAGGGGGATATGGGTAACGCCTTAATGCTATTTTAATAGTTTACTTTACTATAGACATATTACAATAGCGTATATTACTACATAGTAGATAGTTCCACGGATCCTTAGAGGATGGTTATCCCAAACATCCTTTGAGTTACTTGTATTTCAGTTGATATTTCACTTGAGTTGGATTTATTGATATAAGAATGTTAAATCCTGACTCGAGTGTTTTGTGTTTTGCTTTACGCTCGGGTTAGACTGAGTGCCACAGGATTTGAGACACACCTTTGGAGCTTTGCTTGAAGATCCATCTATATCTATTCAGCTTTCAGCTATCCAGTTGATTTGTTCGGACTTGTCATCAGTTTGTATTCGAGACTCCATTGTATTTGAGATATTCTGTTGTATTTTATTTCAAACTCTGTTTTTTTATATAGTAGCTTCATGAACTACTATTTATCTATTTCCACTGCTTATTATTGTAATACTATGTGTATGTGATTCTGTGATTGATTTATTTACTGTATATGTTGAGTTTTGCCAAATAGAAATTACCAATATGATATTTTGAGCAATTCAAGTCCGACATGTGCGGATGCGAATGGCGCGAAATAGCGGGTCGTTACAGATTCATATCATAAGTAGCCTAGGTATAGTGATTTCCTAAAAATAGTACATCAATAATATATGCAATATCAGATTTAAAACTATTTTAAATCACTTTAAAATTCTATATAAAATCTGGTGTGGATTTAAATATATTAGAAATCATGTTTTAAAGATGGAAATTAGTTTATAATGTCGTTTTTATACTATACCAACAATCGTAGTATAGCGACAGATAATATCACTCACCTCAACAAAAGCTGACCAATCCTATGCCGAGTTGTATAACCCTCTTGCACGACCACAACGTAATAAACTGCATCCAAATCGGGCCTCGTATGCAAAAGATATGGATTTTATAAGAATACGAATTGTAAATATAAATTAATCAACTTATTCACTAATTAACTTATCTAATCCCCCTCCTAATCATCTCCCCAAATCTTAATGCCTGCACGTAAATTTGCACAACCCACTTCCTACTAACCTTCTCTCCTCGATTCTCAACTCCTTAGTCAATGAATCGATGCCCGTCTTCGGCAACGGACTCCACTACATATGCTCATTGCAACGGACCTAAAACCTTGAAGCTCGGGCTTCCTCATTAATTTCGGATTTGAAGCACACACAGCCCCCTCACCATGTTGCAATTTGCTCTAAGCCATCAGAATTCACCTTGTTGGTGCCAAAAGGCATGCCTTGTAAAGAGAGGAAGAATGGCGCTCTCCGTTTCACCTCCTACTTCCCTTATCTACATCCAATGCTAACCCTAGTCGATGCAAGGGAAATTCGACCTTGGCCAAGTCATGTCGCAATCCCCCAATCCTACATAGATTTGTAGCTCTCCCCACCATGATCCTAATGGATCCAACCTCTTCGATTTTCATGTACCAAAGCTTTCCATTTAATTTGATAAAGGGGTGGCCATTTTCGTTCCTTGAGTTACTAAAAGAAGGAAGGAGGAAAAAGTGAAAGAGGGAGAATGAATTGGGAAAAGTCTAAGTGTGGGAGTTTATATATTAAAAAATATATTTTTTATTTGGTTTCTCAAATAACCCACCACACATTTTGAGCTCGTATGATCACATAGCACATCAGATCACAACGAAACTCATCGGCGCATATCACCTCATTTCTACGGTCCAATGGTATAAATTTCATCACTATCCGAGATAGTGCTCTGGGTTGACAATTTCATGCATTTCAAGATTGTTTTGGCCATTGGATCACCTAATTCCAAAAATAGCAATATTTATACTCTAATTTGCAATGTCGATCCAAATCAACGGAAGTGGTCTCGAGTCCTATTTCGACCGTATGCAAAAAGTCATATTTTCGACCTTCGATTCAATAATGATTTAATATTTAAATTAATTATTTAAATATCCTATCATTAAAAAATGAAGGTTTTTATATTCTTCCCTCTTTAAAAGGATTTCATCCATGAAATTCCCAAAGTAAGAGAATGTCTACCAACCCATACACTTTCAAAGCATCCAGAGGCATCTCATTTCTAAGGAGATATAAGCATATATTTCCAAATCTACACTACAGATCTTACATACCTCTTTAATAGCAAATGCATACCATTTAGATGCAAATAAAAGAGAGTAAGCATCCAAATAGCCGACACTTGCTTCCATGTACCTAAACATGTACTCAACAAAGAGGATTAAACATAATTGCAACATCAAATTTAAACATGTATAATTTTTATGTAGCGACCAATACTATCACAACCATCATAAGTAGCCATATCAAACATCAACCATTAAACATGTACATATAATTTCAAACATCAAAAAATAACATCCATGCCTATCTTAGCATCTTGGATACTAAACTATCTGGTATAAAATATCAAATATAACATCGTATATGGAAGCTAGCGATAAAAATGTAAATCTTTCTACATGAAGAGCTCCAAACAAGTGGTCCTAATGCTCTTCTCGGTCACCTATATGCAATCGCCTTTACTTTCACTCCACCGAACCTTTACCACTTCATCACCTTTCTCCTAACCTGTTTCATATCACATTCTACGATACAAATAGGTCTACGAGATCTCGGAGTTTCAGGTTCAATTTTGGAAATCATCTGGCTAATTAGGTGTCATATTTCCCAACGCCTCTTATAAGTACTCCCAAAAGCCACAAGTGAACAATGGGTTTTAGTCACTCATAATGCTCTTCGACACACCAAAATCTCAAAATTCGCTTCACATATAACTTGACTAATTTGGATGACGTCTATTGGACCTAATGAATATAAATCTAGCAATTATTGTCAATCTATCGACTATTACCCAAATGCTATCGTACCATCTTTTGGTCCTCAGCAATCCATCGATGAAGCTCATCGATATCTGCTCCCACTTCTACTCAAGAACAAACAAACTCTCATTCCTACGGAGCCAACCGTCTAAGTCGAGTCTACAAGGCATCACATCTACAGACTCTACTCGCTCCTCTAATTAGCAATTATCTCCAATAGTCTATCATTATGCCTCTGGCTAGTACCGATCCACTAAATCAAAGTAGGTTTGATAGTCAAACTAGCCATCATCTTTGGCTGTAGCTTACATCGAGTTCTAAAGTCATAACCAGCGATAAACTAAAGCTATGTCCACTCTAGGAACATCGCTCCCAAACTAGTATGTCTTCTACTCAATGCATCAATGACTACATTTCCTAATTGGGCATATAGGAAATGTCAAAGTTGTAGGAGGCGATGAACTCTAACAATCGTTGCTGGTGAAGGTTAAGATCCTTCTCGGAGAAGAGATACATCAATGATGTAGGATCAATGACGAACCTGAACCTCTCTCCTAGTAGATAGTGCCTCCACATCTCCAAAGCAAACACTATCGCCACTAACTCTAAATCATGAGTTAGATACTCTCTCCCGTGCGGTTTTAGTTATCGACTAGCATATGCGACAATCTTATCCTTTTACATATCCCCACATCTTGTCCAGTATCATAGACATCTGTGCATACTGTCAACTCCTCATTCCAACTCAAAATGCATCGGTGCACTCGCCAACCTCTCTGTCAGGCTCACAAACGCGTGTCTGCACCTCATGTCCCAAATAAAAGTCCGATTCTTCTTGTCAAGTCGGTTAACAATGTTGTTACTTAGAGAACTCCTTGATAAAACGTCTATAATATCCTGCTAATCCAAAAAAAACTCTTCATATCAGTAGCACTCTTGGGTCTATTCCAATCATGGACTGTCATAACTCATAGGATCCATAGCAATGTCCTGCTTCGAAATAGTATGACCCAAGCATCTCAATTCCCTCCTTCGGAAATAATATTTCGAAAATCTCACCATCAATCAATGTTTTCTCAACACCTCTAATACAATCATCAATTGTGTCTTGTGCTCCTCTTTCATCCATGAGTGGACGAAAATATCATCAATGAGCACAAGCATGTACTTGCTCAAGTGATCCTTAGAAATATGGTTATTGAGATTAACAAAGCATGCCTACGCATTGGTTAGCCCATACGACATAACCAACCAACCAAAAACTAATTAGCATACAAGACGCTATGATCGGTACACTCTCTCTAACTACTCACAATTGATGAAACACTATCGCAAGGTCTAACTAGGAGAACGCCTTTGGACCATAGAGTTGATCGAACAAACCATCAATAAGCAGAAGTGGATACATGTTTCTAATCTCATTCAACTCATGGTAATTAACATATAACCTCAAAGAGCCATTCGCCTTAGTGGCCAACACTATAGGTGAATCCCACTCAAATATGCTTCTACGAATGAAGCCTTTCATAAATGGGTCATCCGCTCACACCTTTAGTTTCCTATGTTCTTCGAGCGTCATATGCCTTAAAGGCATAACTACTAGTCTAGCACCTCTGACCAGATCGATATGAAACTATATCTCCTTATGTAGTGGCAATTCGACCATCTCGTCGAATATGTCTAGGTACTCTCAACCTACATGCACAGATGACAACTCGTCATGTGGTATAAAAAGAAAATATAGAAAGCTAACCATCACCTCATTATCAGGTAGGCAGTCGAACACTACATTTCGCTCATCCTTGTCGTCACCAACGACCTCTCATAATCCACTACTATTATGTACCACTTCAGCCAGCCCATTCCCAAACTATAATACCGAACCCAATAAAACCCAAAACAAATCAATAACAACCAAACAAACATCCATCGCTCAATAAAACTAAATCTAGACAAACCATGCATAGGCTGGCTAAGCCCCAAATAGGGTTCGTTACAATTTAAAGGTTGGTCAACTATCTCAGGTCTCAATCTCAATCTATCACCAAATCACTAGATATGAAGGAATGTGAAACCCTGATATCGAATAAAACACATATGGAAATGCCATAAATGGAAAGCATACCTCGGATAGTAATGTTCCTTTCCTTCTCTTTCATCGATTTCAATTTCAATTCGTAAATCAACATTTCATTTGTCTTTCAAACCATTTCCATAAATTTACGTTTCAAAACTTCCAAATTATCATTTCACAATCTTATAATTCAATTTCAATTTCTATTTAAAACAATCCAAATATTGATTCAAGTTCGAATACAAGTTTCATTTCGAAAACATTTAAATTAAATCTTATTTAACATTCAAATCAATTTAAAATCATTTATCGATTTCATTCAATATTCGTTAAGTTTCTATGCCATTCAAAACAATTTCCATTAAATTTTCAATTCATTAAATCCATTATTTAAATTCAACTTCATTATATCAAAACTTACAAATTTAATTAAATTAAATTCATCAAATCAAATTCTTTACATTTCAAGTCTTACATTAATTCCAAAATATCACATTTCCATTTCTTGTTAAAGAAAATTCAATTTCAATTATTTATTTACTTACTTAAATAATTTTCCATAACCCACTTAATAAAGAAAACTCAATTTCAATTATTACGAAGTAAAATCCACTTATTCAAAAGTTCAATTTTTCTTATGAAAGAATTTCAATTCAATTTAATCATTTAATAATTCATTATTAAATAATTCAAAACTTAATTATTAAATAATTACAAAGTTTAATAATTTCAAACTTAATTATAATTTCAAACTTAATTATTAAATCATTTCAAAGTTTAATAATTTCAAACTTAATTATAATTTCAAACTTAATTATTAAATCATTTCAAAGTTAATTCAATCATTTCTCAAATTTAACAACGTTCTTTCATCAATTACATTTGTTAATATTTTGTTTCAGATTATTAAATATTAACATTTTCCTTTCATTAAAAATTCAAATTTTAACTTCATTTCAAAACCATATTATTTATTCAAATAAAATCTTTAATTTATTTTCAAATCAAATTATTGACCAATCGGGTTTTCATTTAATTCTCTATCCTAGGTCAAAGTTCAATTTGGGTATTTATCATTTCAACCCGATTCCAATTCAAAATCAAAACATAGCAAAGGGAACTTGCAGTGTGATAACTGGGATGGTGTCAAAGTAAATAAACAAGCAATAACAACAATCAATAACAATCCAATAAACAATTCAAATAATCCCGAAATGACCGTATTAATTCGCATTGTTATTTGTACGAATTAATATAACTATTTCTAGAATCTACACTATCATTTCTTGTAGATTAAAGATTATTACATTACGTTTTTCACTTGTCATCTATTTACAATTTCATACATCATCAGTTTAAACAACATACAATTGATGGTTCAAGGTGTAATTAAACAATCCTACGTGTCAATAAATTTAACAGTTTAAAGGGGTCATACTATATAATTTTAGCTAATCAAATTCAACATTTAACTATTCTATATCGAGTTCAATTTCCTACTATTTATCATTTTACATTAACAGTTTAACGTCCAATATCAACATCAATAATCAATCAATTAACAACCAAACTGGATTATCATTGCATATATAACAGATAATGGTGTCGGATGTCACAGGTGAACTGATACAGGTAATAATAGTGTAAATATCTAACAGCAGCATATTTCAATTGTCGTTTCAATTGAAATCAAATCTAATAAATAAAAGAACGTTAATCGTGAGTGAGTGCTCACCTTTCGAGGCTAGATAGATTGGACGATGAAACTGAGTTACGAATGCAAGTACGATTACCAAATCAAAGCGAGATGGGCAAGAAATCGGACGGAAAATCTGATAGATAAACATTAACGAAATCAAGTCAAAAAGGAATCGATGAGAGTAAATAGTATAGTGGACTTGAAAATATATCTATATATAACTATTTATATAAAAAGTATTATATATAACTGCCATATCCAACTGTACAGACATTATTTAACAATGTATAAATTTCATACTTATAACACATATTATATAAATATTAAACTTAATATATACTACACAAACTCTTACTAACAAAGACATGACAGAAATAACTTTATTATAAAATCAGCATATATGCCGATACATATTTAAAACAAGCACTGTCATCTATATATATAAAATAGTATTCATAAAATACGTTTGGATTTATATTCAGGAACTAGTTTATAACAGTACTACTATATATATAACGAACAGTTAAACTATCAGTTGTATACATGTTCAAACCTTTTAACAGAACATATCAAAATAAAATAATATATACCTAAATTATCAACCCAGTTACACATACTAACAGATAGTAAAATTTATATAACAAACACTCATCTACCAACCCTATAAATACAGACTGACCCCATATAAAGCTCACGTAGTATTAACAAAATATATCCACCATGTTAAAACTGTTGAAATCATATATGCGACTAAATCATATAATATAAATCTATATAAACCTATGTACTTCCACGTCTAACAAGACCCAAGATATTATATAAATTAGTAATATATCCATAAAAGATAACAATATATATAAACCACTATTTTTAGTTCAAACTATACATATAGAATGAGATATACAATACTGTACAACCTTATAAAATATATAAACTTTTATAACTCATGTAAAAAGCAACTAAAACCAGTTGGCGGGTGGAAGTCTCAATATAAACTTTTAAAACAAACATACCAGTATATATGCATATTAAAACTGACCCCCATATAACTTTCAGTAACAAAACAAAAATTCTATAGGCTGTTCAACACTTCCATTAACATAAATATATATACCCATATAACTCACGCATATATAAAAGTGTATATATATATCTCAGACTTTGAACAAAAATATGCAAACAATATATTTTAACTCATGCTATAAACTAGATATACGCAAATATAACTTGTTGGAAAGCAATATATACATATATATCTATGTGCTAAAATTTCAAAAATCATATCATAAATTAAATGTCGACAGTCATATCATATGATATATCTCTTATAAAAAAAATACCAGTGGTGGGACTTTTGGAAATACAAATAAAACATCACTATAAACTCATATCAGCAACTTTAATGAACCCAGTAAATTATTACAACAAAACAAAAAGTCAATACTTTCAAACACATTCCATATCTTATACAGCTAATAAATACAACTTACATGTAGATTATGTGACTCACCAGTATGACAATATTAGATATACATCACAAATATATATAGTAAACGTGAGGTATCATATACTATAAACCCAGATATAACAAACATATATAACATTCGTACATGTATAAATTTATAAATAAATAAAATACTATAACAATACAACCGATCATATATAAACCATTTATATATATATATATATATCCAAAGCTAACAGGGACAAAAGTAAACAATATATATATATATATCACCTCGATATATATGTGGCTGTGGCCGAGTCGGTGAAGGGATGAAGAGGCGGATGATGTGGAGAAGAGCACGGTTGGAAGAATAGCACGTTGATGGCTGCACGTGGGTGGAAGGGAGCACGAGTTGGTTGCATGAGGAGTTGCTTGGGCCGGCTATGGGATCGGATCTCAGGGCAGTGGTCAGGTGGAGGCTGGACACGGAGGCGAGAGGGGAAGGGTGAATGTTTGGCGTCGGAGGGTGAAAGGAAGAGGGAGGCGGAAGATGGAAAAAGAAGAAGATGACTGGGTGCGAGAGTTTTCAAATGAATAGATTCCTATGCGTTTTGTGTACATATATCTTATTTTATCTTATTTTTATTTTACCGTTCAAAATGATCAGTAGGTGAAGAATTTGTGAAACCGATAAAACCAAAGGGTATGGCTATTGAAATCTAGAATATAAACAGCCAATGGTTATACGCATTACCTGATGGACAAATGAATGGCCACGGGGTATTCAAAAGTCAAATTACAGAACCGATGCAGATATCGTTTCGTATATTTCGTTGTCTCTCGGACTTCGAAAATTGCAGCTGAATATCCTGCGGAGATCAGCACGGCGAGATGATCAACGGTATACAGATATTGGGGTATGACTGAATTATAAAATTCGAATTTTCTAATAGTGGAAAATGCAAGAAAAACACTGAAAAATAAGATCGACGGAGCCAAAGATGTCCGAATTTGGAAAAACGACAAACTAACATCTTGCTCAGAAGATGGTTTAGAATTTTTCTATGTAAAAATATTTTGGTTTTGAAAACGTTTTATTTTCAACGCTTTTTAACTGATTAAATTGAAGTAAATTTACGCGCGAAATAAACTTTCATATTTTCGGACGAACATTTACCAGTTGCTATGTTTAACTAGACGTATTCCAAATATTAAATTTTTATTTCAAAATTTTATCGTTTAAAATTTCGCAAAATTTCAACTAATTACGTTATTAAAACGGTTGAAATTTTACGGGTCGTTACACTCTCCCCCACTCAAAACTTTTCGTCCCCGAAAAGGAACAAGGTAGGAGAATAGAAACAACCAGAAAGAAAAGGATTTGAAATACAAAATAACAATTAATTTAAACCATATAAATTCAAATTTAAATTGATTGATATTCAACAATTGATTTAATCTATTTGATTTCACTAAAATCAATCTCAACTATTTCTAAATTCATTATCTTATTATCCAATTATCTTCAATTTACAATTTATAAAACCATAAATTTGAATAGTCTTTTATTATAATTATATTTTTCTTCAACCATTTTAAATTCTTCTCTATTCCAAATTATTGTTAAATTTAATCTACTTAATATATCTAATCACATATATTTAACCCATATAAATTAATTTAAACCATAAGAGTTCGATTTAAATTAATTTACATCTATTAATTTCTTTTAAATTCAAGGTATTTTCATATGTTGATCAAATTTCAATTTATTAATTCTTTCAAAACAAATTTATTAATTCTTTCAATACAATTTATTTCATTATTAACCGAGTTTTACTTATTATCCTATCTAACTCTATTGACATCTTTATAATCAAAATTTAGTGTATAACCTTTATTATAAATACTCAAATTTTTATTTATAAATTCAATTTATCTTATATATTATCCAATTACATATTCAACTTTTGAATGATTTAGGTAAGTTGTATTAGAATGCAGTTGAACAATATACAAATAAAATTTTCCCAATTCAATTATTCAAGTTTAAATATTTATTCTAAATTTTGGTTTTATTTATAATTAAAATCATCCTTTAACAAAATTTAAGAATTAGATTTCCGATTAACTTTAAACAATTTAGAGATATATATAATATATTTATATCAAATTAAATTAAATTTTAAAATAAGATACCTATATATATGTAAATTAAAATATACTGAAGAAATTCAAATCAAAATATTTTTTCTTCTCAAAACAAAACCGTAGCAAAGCTACAGAATGGTTTCTCCACTTCGAAACTCGAAAATGAATGTCGATGATGCGGCCGCCATCACCGAAATTATTTTCCAGCGACAAAGAGAAAAGCACTGATTTCAACATTTTAAAAATTCTTTGAAAACGATTTCTATTCGAAAATACTTCAATAATATATACTTTAAAATTTTAAAAACCAAAGTTCGAAATCACCGGAAACTAATAAATTCTCAAATTTCTGAATTAAATTCATTTCAAATTCCAATCAATTTATAACCAAGTTTATAAATTCATTTATTTATATTATACAATAGTAAATGGTTTACAAAACAATAAATGAAAATCAAATATTACCATTTTTTTTGACAACGGATTAATTAACAATTTAATTTCAGAAAACTTATATTTATATATAAGATAATCATACAAAACTTCTATTTTATTTATCAAATTTGAAAACGATATTGTGTCCGTTTGCTCTGCTCAAGTGTTTTGGAAATCCTATCGATAGCGTTGATCAGACGAATCGATCGGAAACCCAAATCAACATCAACAACTCAAACAACACAATATAAAAACATTTTAAAATTAATTTACAATACACTTCTTCACTTAACGATACAATAATGGATTTCAAAGCAAGGGTAGGAATTCAATATTTTTGATAGACACAAATCAAAGAGAATTTCGATTCGAAGATAAGTTTGAAACAGAAAATAAGATAATTCAATTACCACAATCGGGAGATGGATGAGTTTATTTAATTCACGGGCAACCTTAACCGGGTCGTCCGTAACTTCAAGAATAAAATCGATGCAGAATTTTGGGCAAATCGACATTCGATCTCAAGAAATAGAATTCAGGTATAGTAGGAGATAGATAGCATCGTAAACCGAGGATATAGAAATCTCCGGTAAATCAATGCCTATTATAAAGGAGTTTTGCTCCTTTACGAATCATTCGAAGATTGGCGAGACCGCCGATCTATTATAGATATCATTCAAAATGGAGTTATGGGGTGCTCCAGAATTGAAAGAAGACGAATAGTGAAGGACACGAATGAATTTCGGAACCGATGGGAACGTTCCAAAATTCAAAGGAATTGAGTCAAGGGAAGAGATTGAAACTCGAATGAGAGTGATTCTGTAAATACATTTACCCTATATGTTGAGTTTTGCCTAGAGCTACCAAAGCTCTGATACCAACTGTAACGACCCGATATTTTTTGAACCATTCGCATCCATTATAAGTGTATAGGTAGACACTCATGCCGGAATTGAATTGCTCAAAATACCGCGTTGTTAATTTAAATTTGGCAAAACTGAACATATACAGTAAATAAAATCACAGATCACAGACACAGAGTAATAAGTGCAGCGGAAATAAAAGAGATAGTAGTTCATGAAGCTACTATATGAATATATAAAATACATCAGGGTTTACAATAGAAGAGTAATACGGTACATCAGAGTTAAACCAGATACAACGGAAGAGTAACACGATACATCAGATACAAATCTGAATGCATCATTGGAATCATCGAATACTGAAAGCAGAATAGATGGCTGGATCTTCAATCAAAGCTCCAACTCCATAGGTGAGTCTCGAATACTGGTACACTCAGTCTGACCCGAGCGTAAAGCAAAAACACAAGACACTCGAGTCAGGATTAATATTCTTATATTAATAAATCCAACTCAAGTGAAATAGCAATTGAAATACAAGTAACTCAAAGGATGTTTGGAATAACCATCCTCTAAGGATCCGTTAAACTATCTACTAGGTAGTAATGTACGCTAAGTAGATAATGTCTATCAGTAATATAAGAAGATATCAAAATAGCATTAAGTCATGGCCCATTCCACCCTTAACACATTTTTATTCCCAAAAGCATATACAAGACCGTAGTTTCCCCAAAACCGGAAGTCACCAGAGGGCAATCCATATACTAAAGGTACAAATCAAAATCGTAGTGGTCGCGCATAAATGGAATACAAGTATGACAAGGCACATGAGGCAATACCCAAGGTAGTGATACTACCGTTCGCCTGATCCGGACTGGTGAGAACGCAATGCCGCAGCGCCCGCAACACCGTGAAACAACACTCCCAAAATCAAGGGTGCACCAATCGACAACAAGTATAAGTAGTTCGAAGAAGTGTGTCCACTTGAGGTAGCTAATCCTCCATTGGCCCGGCACAACTCCTGTTTTAGTCATTTCCAATTTGACACAAGTGTCAAGGCTATCCATCATTGTTCTCTTTCTTCAGTCATCACGTACATCATTCCAACCACTTCATTCTGGATCATCACTCCGCGTATAGTTATTAAAGTGGTTTTCGGTTCAGATAGAGAGTATATCCATTACCGATCCTGGTCTCTTTAATAACTTTCGTAATTATTTCACCGATTGGTCGTTTATTTATTTCAAAACCAAATCAAATTCAATTTCAATTTCAATTCGTAAATCAACATTTCATTTGTCTTTCAAACCATTTCCATAAATTTACGTTTCAAAACTTCCAAATTATCATTTCACAATCTTATAATTCAATTTCAATTTCTATTTAAAACAATCCAAATATTGATTCAAGTTCGAATACAAGTTTCATTTCGAAAACATTTAAATTAAATCTTATTTAACATTCAAATCAATTTAAAATCATTTATCGATTTCATTCAATATTCGTTAAGTTACTATGCCATTCAAAACAATTTCCATTAAATTTTCAATTCATTAAATCCATTATTTAAATTCAACTTCATTATATCAAAACTTACAAATTTAATTTAATTAAATTCATCAAATCAAATTCTTTACATTTCAAGTCTTACATTAATTCCAAAATATCACATTTCCATTTCTTGTTAAAGAAAATTCAATTTCAATTATTTATTTACTTACTTAAATAATTTTCCATAACCCACTTAATAAAGAAAACTCAATTTCAATTATTACGAAGTAAAATCCACTTATTCAAAAGTTCAATTTTTCTTATGAAAGAATTTCAATTCAATTTAATCATTTAATAATTCATTATTAAATAATTCAAAACTTAATTATTAAATAATTTCAAAGTTTAATAATTTCAAACTTAATTATAATTTCAAACTTAATTATTAAATCATTTCAAAGTTTAATAATTTCAAACTTAATTATAATTTCAAACTTAATTATTAAATCATTTCAAAGTTAATTCAATCATTTCTCAAATTTAACAACGTTCTTTCATCAATTACATTTGTTAATATTTTGTTTCAGATTATTAAATATTAACATTTTCCTTTCATTAAAAATTCAAATTTCAACTTCATTTCAAAACCATATTATTTATTCAAATAAAATCTTCAATTTATTTTCAAATCAAATTATTGACCAATCGGGTTTTTATTTAATTCTCTATCCTAGGTCAAAGTTCAATTTGGGTATTTATCATTTCAACCCGATTCCAATTCAATTCAAAATCAAAACATAGCAAAGGGAACTTGCAGTGTGATAACTGGGATGGTGTCAAAGTAAATAAACAAGCAATAACAACAATCAATAACAATACAATAAACAATTCAAATAATCCCGAAATGACCGTATTAATTCGCATTGTTATTTGTACGAATTAATATAACTATTTCTAGAATCTACACTATCATTTCATGTAGATTAAAGATTATTTCATTACGTTTTTCACTTGTCATCTATTTACAATTTCATACATCATCAGTTTAAACAACATACAATTGATGGTTCAAGGTGTAATTAAACAATCCTACGTGTCAATAAATTTAACAGTTTAAAGGGGTCATATTATATAATTTTAGCTAATCAAATTCAACATTTAACTATTCTATATCAAGTTCAATTTCCTACTATTTATCATTTTACATTAACAGTTTAACGTCCAATATCAACATCAATAATCAATCAATTAACAACCAAACTGGATTATCATTGCATATATAACAGATAATGGTGTCGGATGTCACAGGTGAACTGATACAGGTAATAACAGTGTAAATATCTAACAGCAGCATATTTCAATTGTCGTTTCAATTGAAATCAAATCTAATAAATAAAAGAATGTTAATCGTGAGTGAGTGCTCACCTTTCGAGGCTAGATAGATTGGACGATGAAACTGAGTTACGAATGCAAGTACGATTACCAAATCAAAGCGAGATGGGCAAGAAATCGGATGGAAAATCTGATAGATAAACATTAACGAAATCAAGTCAAAAAGGAATCGATGAGAGTAAATAGTATAGTGGACTCGAAAATATATCTATATATAACTATTTATATAAAAAGTATTATATATAACTGCCATATCCAACTGTACAGACATTATTTAACAATGTATAAATTTCATACTAATAACACATATTATATAAATATTAAACTTAATATATACTACACAAACTCTTACTAACAAAGACATGACAGAAATAACTTTATTACAAAATCAGCATATATGCTGATACATATTTAAAACAAGCACTGTCATATATATATATAAAATAGTATTCATAAAATACGTTTGGATTTATATTCAGGAACTAGTTTATAACAGTACTACTATATATAACGAACAGTTAAACTATCAGTTGTATACATGTTCAAACCTTTTAACAGAACATATCAAAATAAAATAATATATACCTAAATTATCAACCCAGTTACACATACTAACAGATAGTAAAATTTATATAACAAACACTCATCTACCAACCCTATAAATACAGACTGATCCCATATAAAGCTCACGTAGTATTAACAAAATATATCCACCATGTTAAAACTGTTGAAATCATATATGCGACTAAATCATATAATATAAATCTATATAAACCTATGTACTTCCACGTCTAACAAGACCCAAGATATTATATAAATTAGTAATATATCCATAAAAGATAACAATATATATAAAACACTATTTTTAGATCAAACTATACATATAGAATGAGATATACAATACTGTACAACCTTATAAAATATATAAACTTTTATAACTCATGTAAAAAGCAACTAAAACCAGTTGGCGGGTGGAAGTCTCAATATAAACTTTTAAAACAAACATACCAGTATATATGCATATTAAAACTGACCCCCATATAACTTTCAGTAACAAAACAAAAATTCTATAGGCTGTTCAACACTTCCATTAACATAAATATATATACCCATATAACTCACGCCTATATAAAAGTGTATATATATATATATATCTCAGACTTTGAACAAAAATATGCAAACAATATATTTTAACTCATGCTATAAACCAGATATACGCAAATATAACTTGTTGGAAAGCAATATATACATGTATATATATATGTGCTAAAATTTCAAAAATCATATCATAAATTAAATGTCGACAGTCATATCATATGATATATCTCTTATAAAAAAAATACTAGTGGTGGGACTTTTGGAAATACAAATAAAACATCACTATAAACTCATATCAGCAACTTTAATGAACCCAGTAAATTATTACAACAAAACTGTTATCCCGCTTTTTGGTCAAAGCCGGAATATCAAACAAATCGACAAGAAAGGATGGATATCAGGATTGGAGAACGATTGGAAACAAGGCTGCGATGGATGTCGTCAAAATTTGATCGGGCTCCGATCAGGACGGAATCGATTGGAGATGATGATGAGGACTAGGAGAGGCTACGTTTCAAGTTTCAGGTTAATCGGAGTTTGTACGGAGGAGATATGATCGATACAAGATAGGAAGAATGCTTTGTTCGAATCCAGAGACCTCACACCCAATGGTTCGAATCCCCTAGGGTCGAATCCATCAAACTCGACTCCAACGAAGTTCCCCTGATGGCTTCGAATCCATGGAAGTGCTTTAGCCTTCGACTCCATCAAAACACCTTCAACGTTCGAATCCATCAGCATAGAGTTTTGGTTCGAATCCATCAAAGAACATTCGTTCGAATCGATCCAGACGAGCCACTTCGAACCCATGATACCACCTCACTTCGTTTCCTTCAAGTTGAAGTCTTTCGAGTCCATCCTGTGACTTCGCCCCGATTCCATACTACAAGAGTAGCTTCGAATCAAGTGGGTAGGATATAGCGTGATCGATTCGAACAAGCATGCGTTCGAATCCACGTACTTCGAATCCACTACTTCAAATCGACTGAGTCACAAGAAGCTAGAAACGTGGATTCGACCGAGTCAACTCAGAGATAAAGACGGATCGACATGAAGAACGCGCGCCACGTCAACCTGCTAGCGCCTGATTAGATCGATTCGAAGCAATCGATTCGAACTAGATCGATTCGAACCAGGCTAGTCATCCAGAAATGCAACCTTGAATCGATCATAACTTGAGATCTACACATCCAAATGCCATGAAATTTTCACAGAAGCTTAAACACATGATGAAGAATGTCCACACCAAATTTCAGCTTGATTGGACTCTTTCTTGATCGATTCGAACCAAGGGTCGAATCGATCCCAAAGTGGGCCCGGATCTCCAGATTTCGGCCATGTGGGCCCCCTGACGTGCCAGAACTGGTCTCCCTTCATTTTAGGCGAAATATCAGCCTCCTACACCTATAAATAGAGCCCCTGGTCATTCAGAAAAAGGGTCGGACAATTTTGAGAGCTAAGGAGCGCCCAGACTCTACCAGATTTACTCCAGATCACCATTGCTGCCTTAGATTCAGATTATAATCATAAAATCCATTGTACTACGCGATAGGAAATTGTAATCTTCAAGCATCGATCAATAAAAGATAAAAACTTTGGAGTGGACGTAGGCCGGAGATAGCCGAACCACTATAAATCTCGTGTTTTTGTTCATTATTTCTGGATTGCTGTTTGTTGTTTGTTTAGATCTGAGATTTGTGTTTGAATATTGCTGATTTGTATTCATACACTGGTGCTTTCACAACATTCGGGGTTTGTGACCATTTTTGGCGCAAACACTTTGGTGCTTTCACTGAGAAGGACTAGCACCCGCTACATCGGATTGAAGTTTAGATTTGAAAGACAATGACTCGACAAACAAGTAGAAGGCAAAGAGCTGAGAGAAGCCAACAAGGAGGAAGTCAAGAGGCATCCTCTGGTGCTGGAGAAGGACAAGCTTCGATCTACATTACCGGAGACGAAATGGAAGCTATGGCAAATTCATTACATGAAAGGTTGCTGAAGAGTCAACAGGATATGATGCAGACTTTCTTCGAGCAGATGAGAGCTGCAGGAACACAGAACCTTGGACCAACTATAGCGACTGCAAATGTGGAACAAGGAACTAGGATTGCAGAACCCAATGGAGGACAGAATACAGAACCGGAAGGCAATCAACAAGGGCTTGGGGGCAGGCCTACAGGATCCAACGCAGAAGGACCTTTGGAAGGAGTTCAACAGGCTAGAGCCAACGTTGCGGCTAATGAGCCACATGAAGAATATGTGCCGGAATTCCCTCGGGAGCATGGGGGGCAACACCTAACAGGAAATGCTGGATTAATGGAAATCATTAGGAAGACTATGCGTGGAGGTTCGACCAATAGAGACTTGGGAGGAGTGAACAGGAGTCCGTTCGCTCGGGAAATCAGGATGGCTCAGAATCCACCTAAGTTCAAGTTACCTAGCGTGGAAGTATATAATGGAAAGGCTGACCCGACTGATCATTTGATGAGATACACTAGACACATGGAAGTGCTGGGGGCATCGGAAGAAGTGATGGCCAGATGTTTCCCTTTATACTTGACAGACCTAGCGGCAATGTGGTTTAGGCAGCTGGAGGAAGGATCTATCAGGAATTGGAGGGAATTGGTGGACAGGTTTTTGGGACAGTTTAGGGTTCATATCAAAAGACCTAAGAATGTGATGACGTTAACATCGGTAAAGCAAAGAACAGATGAATCGCTTAGAGCATTTTTAACTCGATTTAATGCGGCGGTTTCTTCGGTGGATCGGCCGGATCCATCGATGGTTTTGATGGCGGTAGTGTTGGGAGTCAGAGAGGATTCAGATTTTAAGGTATCTTTAGTACGAGACCCACCACTGGATCTCGGGGAATTCTTCCATGAAGCTGAAAGGTTCCTTCGGCAAGAAGATGCATGTATGGACTTAAAGTTAAAGGAGGTAAATGTGACTGGGGGTGGAGGACCGTCCAACGGAAGCTCGGATAAAGATAAAGGAAAAAGGAAGCTGGATGACGATTCAGGAAAAACCAGGAAGCAATGGAAGGATCCAAAGTTTTCCACATACACAGAATTAAACGAGACGCAGGAGCGGATATACATGGAAACTCGGAATCGCCTTCCTTACCGGAGGCCGGCTAGGAGAGAACCATCCGAGCGGGAGAGGGCATCAGGAAAGCATTGTCTCTTCCATGATTTAGACGGGCATGATACCAACAGCTGCAGGCATTTAAAGGACATAATTGAGGAGCATGTGAGGAATGGACAGTTGAGGCAGTATGTTGGGGCTCGGAATGCAACGGTGGAGCAGGAGCAACCACCGCCTACCTCAAACCATGAGGATATGAGGCATAGGAATAATGGTCGATTGGTCATCAATTGATCAGGATAATTTGAAATAAGTAACAAACCATTGGTGAGCAACCGAGTCATTTACACATGTATGGGGACGGAGATAGCCCCTAGGCATGCTCTGAATGATGATAAAATGCGAAGCCATGGTTTGCGAAATCTGTTTTCTTTTGTTTTTGGATTGGACACTTATTTTTCTGGTTTGGTTTTTGGAGTTTGGATTGAACTCCTGATTTTGCTCGTTTTTCTGGTTTTTGCATTCATTCGGATGATTGTTCTCCGTTTTGGATGGTGATTTTGATTTCTGGTATGGATTTCTGGCTTTCCGATTTGATTTGGATTTTGGATTGGATTCTGATTGGATTCTTTTTGGTTTTTGATGAACGGTCGTCAGGTATGGATTATGCCTGGCAAGGGGTGAGTCGTTCTGCCCGAACACGGTAAAGTGACTCACTTAGGTCGTCGAGTATGGACTATGCTCGGCAAGGGTCCGGAGTGACCAGGATTCGGCCTAGGACTTAGGCACCCTACTATCGATTATTGTTTCAGGTCATCGAGTATGGACTATGCTCGGCAAGGGTCCGGAGCGACCAGGATTCGGCTTAGGACTTAAGCCATGGCATTACTTACGTCCAGGGACACTGGACCACGGTCGTCAGGTGTGGATTGCGCTTGGCAAGAACCCGGAGAGGTTAGCTCGGCGTCCAGGGACACTGGACCACGGTCGTCAGGTGTGGATTGCGCTTGGCAAGAACCCGGAGAGGTTAGCTCAATGTCCAGGGACACTGGACCACGGTCGTCAGGTGTGGATTGCGTTTGGCAAGAGCCCAGAGAGGTTACGGATTTGGATATCGACCTGGAGAGGTCTTGGATTCGGTTGTTGGATAAGGATGGACTAATAACTCAGTCTTCGAGTTCGGATGGGCATGGAATTTGCTATGGACTTTGGATATCGGATTCGGAAACTATTCAAAACATGCCTTCTAATCACAAGGCATGTTTTGGGGGGCAAATGTTATCCCGCTTTTTGGTCAAAGCCGGAATATCAAACAAATCGACAAGAAAGGATGGATATCAGGATTGGAGAACGATTGGAAACAAGGCTGCGATGGATGTCGTCAAAATTTGATCGGGCTCCGATCAGGACGGAATCGATTAGAGATGATGATGAGGACTAGGAGAGGCTACGTTTCAAGTTTCAGGTTAATCGGAGTTTGTACGGAGGAGATACGATCGATACAAGATAGGAAGAATGCTTTGTTCGAATCCAGAGACCTCACACCCAATGGTTCGAATCCCCTAGGGTCGAATCCATCAAACTCGACTCCAACGAAGTTCCCCTGATGGCTTCGAATCCATGGAAGTGCTTTAGCCTTCGACTCCATCAAAACACCTTCAACGTTCGAATCCATCAGCACAGAGTTTTGGTTCGAATCCATCAAAGAACATTCGTTCGAATCGATCCAGACGAGCCACTTCGAACCCATGATACCACCTCACTTCGTTTCCTTCAAGTTGAAGTCTTTCGAGTCCATCCTGTGACTTCGCCCCGATTCCATACTATAAGAGTAGCTTCGAATCAAGTGGGTAGGATATAGCGTGATCGATTCGAACAAGCATGCGTTCGAATCCACGTACTTCGAATCCACTACTTCAAATCGACTGAGTCACAAGAAGCTAGAAACGTGGATTCGACCGAGTCAACTCGGAGATAAAGACGGATCGACACGAAGAACGCGCGCCACGTCAACCTGCTAGCGCCTGATTAGATCGATTCGAAGCAATCGATTCGAACTAGATCGATTCGAACCAGGCTAGTCATCCAGAAATGCAACCTTGAATCGATCATAACTTGAGATCTACACATCCAAATGCCATGAAATTTTCACAGAAGCTTAAACACATGATGAAGAATGTCCACACCAAATTTCAGCTTGATTGGACTCTTTCTTGATCGATTCGAACCAAGGGTCGAATCGATCCCAAAGTGGGCCCGGATCTCCAGATTTCGGCCATGTGGGCCCCCTGACGTGCCAGAACTGGTCTCCCTTCATTTTAGGTGAAATATCAGCCTCCTACACCTATAAATAGAGCCCCTGGTCATTCAGAAAAAGGGTCGGACAATTTTGAGAGCTAAGGAGCGCCCAGACTCTGCCAGATTTACTCCAGATCACCATTGCTGCCTTAGATTCAGATTATAATCATAAGATCCATTGTACTACGCGATAGGAAATTGTAATCTTCAAGCATCGATCAATAAAAGATAAAAACTTTGGAGTGGACGTAGGCCGGAGATAGCCGAACCACTATAAATCTCGTGTTTTTGTTCATTATTTCTGGATTGCTGTTTGTTGTTTGTTTAGATCTGAGATTTGTGTTTGAATATTGCTGATTTGTATTCATACACTGGTGCTTTCACAACATTCGGGGTTTGTGACCATTTTTGGCGCAAACAAAAACAAAAAGTCAATACTTTCAAACACATTCCATATCTTATACAGCTAATAAATACAACTTACATGTAGATTATGTGACTCACCAGTATGACAATATTAGATATACATCACAAATATATATAGTAAACGTGAGGTATCATATACTATAAACCCAGATATAACAAACATATATAACATTCGTACATGTATAAATTTATAAATAAATAAAATACTATAACAATACAACCGATCATATATAAACCATTTATATATATATATATATCCAAAGCTAACAGGGACAAAAGTAAACAATATATATATATATATCACCACGATATATATGTGGCTATGGCCGAGTCGGTGAAGGGATGAAGAGGCGGATGATGTGGAGAAGAGCACGGTTGGAAGAATAGCACGTTGATGGCTGCACGTGGGTGGAAGGGAGCACGAGTTGGTTGCATGAGGAGTTGCTTGGGCCGGCTATGGGATCGGATCTCAGGGCAGTGGTCAGGTGGAGGCTGGACACGGAGGTGAGAGGGGAAGGGTGAATGTTCGGCGTCGGAGGGTGAAAGGAAGAGGGAGGCGGAAGATGGAAAAAGAAGAAGATGACTGGGTGCGAGAGTTTTCAAATGAATAGATTCCTATGCGTTTTGTGTACATATATCTTATTTTATCTTATTTTTATTTTACCGTTCAAAATGATCAGTAGGTGAAGAATTTGTGAAACCGATAAAACCAAAGGGTATGGCTATTGAATCTAGAATATAAACAGCCAATGGTTATACGCATTACCTGATGGACAAATGAATGGCCACGGGGTATTCAAAAGTCAAATTACAGAACCGATGCAGATATCGTTTCGTATATTTCGTTGTCTCTCGGACTTCGAAAATTGCAGCTGAATATCCTGCGGAGATCAGCACGGCGAGATGATCAACGGTATACAGATATTGGGGTATGACTGAATTATAAAATTCGAATTTTCTAATAGTGGAAAATGCAAGAAAAACACTGAAAAATAAGATCGACGGAGCCAAAGATGTCCGAATTTGGAAAAACGACAAACTAACATCTTGCTCAGAAGATGGTTTAGAATTTTTCTATGTAAAAATATTTTGGTTTTGAAAACGTTTTATTTTCAACGCTTTTTAACTGATTAAATTGAAGTAAATTTACGCGCGAAATAAACTTTCATATTTTCGGACGAAAATTTACCAGTTGCTATGTTTAACTAGACGTATTCCAAATATTAAATTTTTATTTCAAAATTTTATCGTTTAAAATTACGCAAAATTTCAACTAATTACGTTATTAAAACGGTTGAAATTTTACGGGTCGTTACAGGAAGCTTCGGCCTCTGCCACCTCAGGCCTCGCCTGCAACCACCCATGCTCACCGAACAACCGCATCTCCCCATATTAGCTTGCTCGGCCTCTTTTTTTATAAAGTAAGTTTATAACATAAGCTTATATCAGTGTATCTATATATAAGATTTTGCTAATGTATTTATATATATATTATATGTTATATAAATCATTTGTTTACTAAGTATTTTACTGTTGGATATATATATTAAGGATTTATGCTTTTGGTCCTGTTTATAGAATATTTATATGTATGGTTTTACTAAGTTTTCGAAATCTTATATAGATATGTATATAATATAAGGATAGCTTTCGTGTATATATGTTGAAGTAACAGGCGGTTTTATTTAGTTTGTTAAAGTCATGGTAGATCTGCATATATATAAGCCTCAACAGCAAATTTTGTAATGGAATATATGTATACATATATAGTTTCTATGTATGTTTAGCTTTAGTTATATATATATATTTACTACTTTGACAGATATATTAATATATATATATATATACGAATGTTTATATATTTATATAGTAGTTGCTTGTTATGAAAGTATATAAGTCTGTTATATGTATAAGTTTAAAATCAGTTGTCTTATTTTATATATTGTATATATATGTTTATAGTTATAATATTTTAGTTATATAGTATATACGGTATATTACTGTTAATATTTTAATTGTGTTTCGATCTGTATATTTTATAGATTCATATATATGTACTGTTTATATCTGTAGTATATGAACTGCATTATGTTGTTACGCATATATAATTTTATAAACTATATTTTCTGTGTTATGTTATGATTATATTTGTAATAAACATTTGAACTGTTGAAAATATATTAGCTTTTCTATCTAATCAGTTGATCTATAAAGTATATGTTTAAATATGGGTTTAGTTTATATATATATGTATGCTGAAATTCGAAGTATTTATATTTGTTTAGGTGTTTTGCTATATTTATGCATTGCTATTATAAGGTAAAAGTGTGGTCTGTATATAAGCAATACATAGGATTTGTTGAAATATAATTTTATCTAACTTAGTGTTTATAATAAGTTGTTTGTATATATATTTATATATAGAGACCTCGGTTATGTGTTGAATTTAAAATATTAATTTTAAGATGTATGTTTTAATTGATTATTTAATATATATAGATACTTTCAAATGAAATACATTATATATGCAAGTATTTCGTATTTTAGTAAGTATATATATAAATAATTATTTATTTTAAATTTTATTATGAAAATATGTTGTTTATTCTATATATTTAAAGGTAGAATATAACTTTATATATAGTTATATATGAGTTCACTTATACCAATTATCTTCATCAACACAGTTTTGATTTATTTCGTCTATTCGTATTATCAGCTTGTCCGTCAAATTCGTGCTAATTCAGCTTTGTTTCGGAATTCGTGCTGGGATTCGTAACTCATTCTATTGTCAAATTTTCTCTAGCCTCGAAAGGTGAGTAATCACTCACGATTAACGTTCTTATATTTATTAAATTTGATTTCAATTGAACGACAATTGAAATACGCAGCTGTTAGTTATTTATATTGTTATATATGCCATTATCTGTATCTGTTCACCTGTGACATCTGACACCATTATCTATTATTTATATTGCTATATATATGCCATTTTCTGTATCTGTTCACCTGTGACATCTGACACCATTATCTGTTATCTATATTGATGATATATGCCTGATATGTTATTATCATATATGTTATCACTCTGCAAGTTCCCTGTTAGTATAGAATTCACTATGGGTTGAAATGATACATACCCGAACGATCTGTAGCATAGGAGAAAATCGTTATGGGTTGAAATGATAAACCCAAGCGATTTTCATTGACGTTGAATTTGGGATTTCGGGTTGAAAGATATATACCCGAATATATTTTGAATTGCGGATTGAAATGATAAACATCCGTACCACTTGACCATAGGATAGAAAATTACATACAGACACCGTTGGTCTATATATATATATATATATATATATATATATATATATGTGTGTGTGTGTGTGTGTGTGTATTTTGAAAAAGATTTCCATGGGTTTTAGAAAGAAATATATGGTTTTGGATATTATATAAATGTTATTTTATATATAGTTAAATTCTTGATTTTTAGCTATGTATAAATTTGTTTTAATATAAATTAAGTTTAATAATAAAATTGATTTTATTAAAATATAATATGGTTGAGTGTTTATTTAAATTATATTTAATATAGAGTTGTAATGATAAAATAAATTAAGGTTGAGAAGATAGATTTGAAATTTGATTTGAAATTTTATTCAATTAAGAATTTTATTTAAATAAATCTATCTGAATTTATGGAATTTGGGGTTTTAAGGGATATGATTTTATAACTTGATTTTGGTTTAAGATGATTTAAAAATGAATATTTCAAGTTTAAATAAATTGAAGGAAATATTTAGTGATTTGAAGTTTGGGCTTTTATATAAATGATATTGAATTTATATAGTGAATATGGAAAAACTAAATAATAACGAAGTGAAATTATCAAATTTTGTTTTGAAATATTGAATATATAAAGCTTTGAAATATATTGAAATTGAAATGGTTTATTTTGTGGTTCAAATCTGTATTTGAAATCGATAAAATTTGAAATGGTTTATTGAGAAACTGAATTGAATTGAAATTAATGAATTGAGATTAAATTTAATTTGAATCTTGGAACTCGTGTTAATTTGAATTGGTTGGTGAAATTTGAGGAAACCATTTTATTATATAAAGTATTTTAAATTATATTTAAAACTATTTTATATTATTTTTAATATAACTATTTTTAATATAACTATTTTTAATATAAACTATTCTTAATATAACTAATTTAATATAAACTATTTTAAATATACTAATATAAATTGTTTTAACTTATAACTATTTTATATAAATTATTTTATTTTATAAACTATTTTATTTTATATACTATTATTAATATCTAAACTGTTGAAGGAAAGTGTTATGGATTCCAAATGCTATGATTTCAATGTTGTGATTTCCAAAGTATTATAATTTTAAGTGTTTTGATTTCGAAAGTATTATAACTTTGAAAGTACTATGATTTTGGAAGTAAATATTTGAAGTGAATATGATATCGTTTTGATTTGATTTCTTTGAAATGAAAAATGATATTTTGGTTTTTGAAGTATAAACTACTTTGAAATGACTGCGGTGTTATAATAACATTTGGTTGTTAAAGAGACCGGGATCGGATATGGGCATACTCTCTATCGATACCAAAAACCACTTTAACAACTGTGTACACGGTGGAGATTCCAGAATGAAGTAGGATGGTGGCGACGATCCTGAGGTATATTTATGTGGACCTAACTCCCATGAGTTAGCATAAGGTGGCTAAAACAGGAGCTATTCCGGGCTAATGAGGTAGCTCCTCTTATCGAACACATTCCATCATATGCCATTCTATTACTTTGTGATTGATTTGGTGCGCACCCTTGATTCGGGAGTGTGGCTCGAGGTGGGCGATTGCTGCGGCTCTACGTTACCACCGGTCCGTATGCGTAATTGGTATATCTACCCTGGCATTGCCTTGTTGTGCTGTGTCACCTACCATAGCGTGCTTTACTACGAGTTTGTTTTGTACCATACCTATGGAGTGCCCTCTGACGATGCCCATTACGGGGGAGATTACGGTACTGTATAGACTATGGGAATATATTAAATGTGTTAAGGGGGGTATGGGTAACGCCTTAACGCCATTTTGATAGTTTACTTTACTTTAGACATTATTATAATAGCGTATATTACTACATAGTAGATAGTTTAACGGATCCTTAGAGGATGGTTATCCCAAACATCCTTTGAGTTACTTGTATTTCTGTTGTTATTTCACTTGAGTTGAATTTATTGATATAAGAATGTTAATCCTGACTCGAGTGTTTTGTGTTTTGCTTTACGCTCGGGTCAGACTGAGTGATACAATATTTGAGACTCACCTTTGGAGTTGGAGCTTCGCTTGGAGATCCAGCTATCTATCCAGCTTTCAGTTATTCAGTTGATTCCAGTGATGTATTTTGTTCTTGTATTTTGACTATTGTATTGAGACATCTTTGTATTCGTGACTTTTGTGTATCTTGTTTAACTCTGTTATATATATATATATACATATATAGTAGCTTCATGAACTACTATTCTTTGTTTCTGCTGCATTATTGTTATATTACTCTGTGTTTGTGATTCTGTGATTATTTATTTACTGTATATGCTGAGTTTTGCCAAATTTTAAATTAACAATCTGACATTTTGAGCAATTCAAGTCCGACGTCTATGGATGCGAATGGTTGAAAATTTCAGGATGTTACAATACTTTGATAGCACATCGAATTCAGCTACATACTCCGACATAGACATATCGCCTTACTTCCAGTCGATGAACTTCCTAAAACAACATCAGCTTTTAAGAAGTCGAGATAAATTTCTCTTCGAAGCGAACTATGAATTGGTCCCAAGTAAAATGATCTTTGACCGTAGCTATAATGGCATTCCACCAGTTCATTGTCTATCCTTAGAATTATCTAAAGGCCAACTTCTACCTTAAAGAATCATCTTACTCCAAGTCATCGAAGATCTTCTCGCGAGTGTCCATTAGTCTTTCACCTCGATAATGAACTCAGTTCTAAGGAACGGTCTGCCTCTTAGACTTATGCAGTCTTTATATAGCTTGGAAAAGTCGACTCTCTGTGCTTGCACTTGAGTACCATAATCATTTGGAGCAATTTGGGTATTCCAAATAACATTTCACACCATCTCAGCAAACATATTCTGTAAATCGGGGTTAGCGGCCCCTAATCCTACCCACTCCTCAACTTCAGAGATGGAGTCAATAGTAGCATTTCTTGTATGCCAGATCGTTCCTAATCTATAATAAGGATAATCAATCTCTCATAAAGAAAAATGCATCAATGGTACTCGTGTGTGCAATATGGCTTATATATTGTATATAATATACTACTATATAGCTTTAAAAGTCAAAATATATAACAAGTATGCTCTCCTGTATATACTCTCGATCCAGCCAAGGGTGATAACTCCTTTTCTGACTCTACTGGATCACGGTATCAAATTAGGTCAACTACGAAACCTAAGCTCTGATACTAAGTGTAATAACCACCCTAAACCTCCAGCATCCAATAATGATAATAACCTATATAGTATGCTGAAATGATGCCCAGTCGATGTAGGACAGTAGTCAAGGTTGTAAAATAAATTAAACAATCACAGAATCCATCGCGTATCTCACAGCGCATCGGATGAAATATAATAATCATCATAGATATAAAACAAGCGAGATAGTAGTAACTACATGAATCATAGAATCACAGTAGACAAGTTCATACAGTTATACCAAAAAGTAGTAGAGTTTATACAACTGATAAATAAACTCAAACGATAAAGTGTCTCTAATAATAGCAAGTCAAATACTATCAATGCTGCATACTGTCACGCAGCGGTAAAAGCAATAATAAGCCCAAAATATAAATATGAGAAAGTGTCGCTTCCTCCTAGTCCATCTACATAACTCCATGTGCCGTTTACACCTGTTATCTAGTCTACTCATTTAAGAGTAGCCATGATGATAAGAAGCAAATCATTAACCTCAAGTCAGACAACAATCTGGTGTGAGCGATAAACAATCTCAAAATACTATGAAAGTTGATATAGTATATGGAACAGAGGGTATGGGGAATCATACTTGACCCGTTCCTACATGCAAAGAGTTAGCACATAACATCAATAATATGTTACTCTACAAACATCATAAAGGTGTACTCCATCCTAAGTACAATGTCGAGGTATCTAGCTATCCCTATCCACAATACCTACATCATATGACATTCATATAGTGACAGACTACATAAAAACAATCATGGCCGTAATAGTATCCATCAAACAAACCTCACTGTTACTCAACGTGCCTTGGATATTTGATAACTCGTATGACATTTCCTCTACTAGGGATTAATGGAAAAATCTTGGTTTTTAGTGTACTCAATACACTACTCGAAGCTGATACTAGACACATTCCACTAGCCCAGGGTATACGAAACCAGTTAACCGATCTGGGGTAGCCAAACAAAGTACCAATTAGTGTCCATACAATACCTCTACTTTTGAGTACATCAGAAAACAATCCGAGTACCAACGATCCCTTAGAATGTGTATCCTAGCCTTTCATTGCTTCATCAATTTCCATTCATCGAATTCCATGATAGAACTTTTCAACGTTCTATCCACGGGTCACCCTTCCTAGGAGCCGCCCTTATAGAGAATCATTATGACTCCATCATCATTGAGCCATCATCATTGGAACACAACTTCATCATGATCGAGTTGTTGCCATCAAAGTCCCAAAGCCATACGTCGAAGTGTCACGTCATCGCTTCACCATTGAAATCACTCGTCATAGAGCAATAACATCGAGACCAAGAGTCGGCTCCTAGGAGCCTTCTCATCGTCCATGTCAAAAATTGGCCAAATCAACTATCATCAATAGTGATGGGCACTGAGCACTCTATAATGCTGATACTGACCACTTTGGTCATGTACTTAGCCAAATTGGCTAATTACAAACTAAGTGAAAACTTCCGACGTCCGATGTCCATCCGGAAGTCCGATGTCCATCCGGAAGTCCGAAGCCCATCCTAGTCCATTGTCTTCCATCTTCAAATCCTTTGGCACACTTCTAAATACTCTTCAACAACTTATCCCATCTATTCAAGTTTCCATCATTTGTGCGTCCCATCGATGTGCACGAAACTCTATCTCATCATACGAGTTTCCATCATGTGTGCATTCGACCAATATGCACAAAAGTCAAACGCATGGGATATTTCCTAATTATGCATCATTGATTGATCAGCGTTTTCAACCAAAACAAGCAAACATAGATGTAACCAACATAGCATACATACTACCAATATAGCATACATGCAATATGTATAACGCATCTATATCAACCAATATGAGATTCATATTGAAAGTAGCCTAAATCTAGTGATTTCCTAAAAGTAGTACGTCCATAATAACCTATGTGATATCCAATTTAAAACTACAATAAATCACTTTAAAATTCTTTTACAAAATCAGATGCGGATTTAAATATATTAGAAATCATGTTTTAAATTTGAAATTAGTTTAAAACATTGTTTTATACTATAAGTATCATAATATGGTGAAAGACAATATAACTCACCTCAACAAAAGTTTACTAATCCTATTCTAAGTCATAGAGCTCTCCAACATGAGCACAACGCAAGAAACCGCATCTAAATCAAACCTTGTAAGCAAAAGATATGGATTTTAATTCTTAAGTAATTAATTTAATTTAAGTTAATTAAATTAATTATAACATAGGGTTAATAATTGTTGCTTATGGATGATGGTTGTGTAGAATATCTGAATTGGATGATATCTATTGGATGATATGCTGTGATATTCTGTGATATGATATTGGATATATCTGTGATAAATGTGTGATATTTATCTGTGTTAAATGCTGTGTGAATTCAAGTATTGAATTGAATTGTTTAAACCTTTAAAACAACTTAGCCTTTAAAATACGTTTGGATTTCGATGAGACCGGGATCGGGTTTCCAGATTTGGATATCCGAATACCACATCGATCCAAGTTAAACGTTAGGTCGTTAATCTCAAGTGAAGATGAAGATTCAAAGTGCAAGGGTTATTGTCGTTAACTCTGAGGGTGATTCCAAAATGAGTGTAACGAGATAATGCCTTCGGTTTCGTTCGAACCCGGAACGAACTTGTATGGATTGAATGCTTTCAACACATCGTCAGGTGGACGATGAGCATTCTAAGATAGATGTGTTCTATTAAAAGGTAATCGTAGCCTCAAGCCTCATCAAACCGGGAATGGCTAAAACAGGGGAGGTGCAGCAAGGTTAGTGGGTAGCACCCAAGTAGTATAAGATTCCCCTGTCTAGAGGTCCCTTCTTTTTATTCGGCTGTGTGGGCGGTTGAATAGCTACAACCGCTGGGGTTTCTTATGCGGGAATTATCCAGTAAGGGATGGTTCCGGCCTTGTGTTGCAGGGGATTGGGCGTGATCCTTGGTACGTTGATCTAGGCCACGTACTGTGACGGGCGGTACCCCGGTATTAATTTCATAAATGTAATTAAAGTATAATTAATCAAGGTGATTAATTAAGTGGATAATTAGAGAATGATTAATTAATTTATTTGTAATTAATTAATGATTATATAAGTAAGATTTATAATGAAGTAATTAATTTAATTTATTTTAAATTAATTAAGAAATGAAGTAATTAATTTAATTCACTTTAAATTAATTAAAGATAGAGATAGTTAATTTAATTCATTTTAAATTAATTATCTTATGATTAAGTAAATCATTGCTTATATAAGAATGAATGACATTGATTGTCTTGAATGGATGTAATCTCAGAAATGAGATAAGTAATGTTGTATGGTATGAATGCTTGGTTGCATTATGATGGTAATATAGATTAACTATTGTGATGTTGATATGGATTACCTATTTGGTTATGAATCATCTGTTTAAATGATAATGTGATTATCAATTGTGATTTGTGAATTATCTATCTGAATGAATATAGACAAGTTAAATTGTTTAAACCTTTAAACAACTTGGCCTTAAAAGATACGTTTTGGATTTCGATGAGACCGGGATCGGGTTTCCGTATACCGGTATTCCAGGTCTGGAGACCCGAATACCACATCGATCCAAATTAACGATAGGTCGTGAATCTCAAGTGAAGATGAAGATTCAGAGTGCAAGGGTTATTGTCGTTAACTCTGAGGGTGATTCCAAAACGAGTGTAACGAGATAATGCCTTCGGTTTCGTTCGAACCCGGAACGAACTTGTATGGATTGAATGCTTTCAGCACATTGTCAGGCGGACGATGAGCATTCTAAGTGATATGTTCTGATTAAAGGTAATCGTAACCTCAAGCCTCATCAACCGGGAATGGCTAAAACAGGGGAGGTGCAGCAAGGTTTCGTGGGTAGCACCCACTGAGAGCAAGATAGATCTCTGTCTAGAGGTCCCTTTTCTTTTATTCGGCTTAGTGTGTGGTTGGTCGCGCCAACTACGGGATTGTCTTGTTCGGGATTATCCAGTAAGGGATGGTTCCGGCTTTGTGTTGCAGGGGAGCGGGCGTACTCCTCGGTACGGTGATCTAGGCCACGTACTGTGACGGGCGGTACCCCAATAGCCCTGCCATTGTATGGAATCCATACTCCAATAAGTGCCGTACGTATTAGTTGTGCCCAACTATGTTGGAATGTGAGATGTAAGCATTTCAGCTATTTCTGTATTTTACTTGAAAACCCTAGACCCTATTATAATACAATCAGATTTCCTATCAAACGTTTTAGTTAGCGTAAGGTAAAAACTTACCCATGTTTATTTGTGGGGAGTCTTACGTGATACTTTTGTTTTCAAAAGTTTTCAAAGTTAAGCAATCTAACCGTTTACTCACACCAGACCCATGTCTGACCCAAGTGTTTATTTTCTGTTTTATTAAACTCTTGGGTACTCAATATTGTATTGAGTAGTCGAGGGATTCAGGTTAGCTTTGACGAATTCTGGAGGAGATTTGGAGCAGGAGGCTTCACCGTGTAGATATATGATGATTCCGCTGTGTATATGTTGTGTCTGTATCTGTGATACTTGAGTTGTATGAATTAGACAGATGTTTATAACTGTCTAATATGTGTTGTATAAGTGTGTAACTCTGATGTATATGATACTATGTAATATTTTATATGATATATTATATTTCATTCGTTCCGCTGTGAGTTTCTGATGTTGTTGTTTCTTTCTTTCTTCTCTTCTTTTCTCTCTCTATCCCTTCCTTTTTAATTCACGATACGTCTTTCTGGACATAGAAAGTCGGGTCGTGACAGTATTTAACTTTGTTAAAAACTTAAATTATTTACAAAATAAATCTTCTTTGTTTTAAAAACTTTAAAACATTGCCTGTTCCATTTTAAAACCTGAACAACTTAAATCTGCCTCACCAAAACACTCGAGTAAACCCCTTAGAATCCCCGATGCAAACGCGAGACAAATAATTTATAAGAATATGAATTATAAATATAAATCAATTAACTTATTCACTAATTAACTTGCCTTATCCCCCTCCTAATCATCTTCCCCAAATCCTAACACTTGCACAAAAATGTGCATAACCACTTCCTACCAACCTTCTCTCCTCGAATCCCAGCTCTCTAGTCAATGAATCGATGCACCGTCTTTGCCAGTGGACTCCACTACGAGTGCTCATCGCAACGGACCCAAAATCTTGAAGTTCGACTGCCCCCATCAATTTCCGACCCAAAGCACACACAACCCCCTTCACTATGTCATGATTTTCTTCTAGCCACTAGAGTTCACCTCGTTGGTACCGAAAGGCACGCCTTATGAAGAGAAGAAGAATGATGCTCTCTATTTCACCTTCCACTTCCCCTATATCCATCCAATGCTAACCCTAGTCGACGCAAGTGAAAGTCGACCTCGGCCAAGTCATTTCTCAAATCTCGAATCCCATATAGATTTGAAGCTTGTTAGCACCAAAATTGGTCACTAACCTCGTTGAGAAAGATTGTGTAGAGAGATTAATGATGAAGATGAATTAGAACTGAAATATAGTGTAATTCAATGCCAAAAGAACAACAAAAACGAGAACACCAGATTTATAGTGGTTCGGCGTAACTGCCTACGTCCACTTTGAGTTTTGATCTTTATTTCTTTCACAAGTAGTTGAATACAAATACAATCCATATATTAATGACTTGAATACAAGTTTGAACTGAAAATAATCAGTCTTGAAAGTGGCAGAGTCTCCCTATTGTTCTCCCAAAAAGGGTCCATTTCATTGTGCCCCTGCCCTTCTATTTATAGAAGAAGATGGGTTGGACTTCCTTCACGAGCTCAAGGCCAAGGTGACTTGGCCCATATAGGGCGATCTCAAGCTAGTTGGTCTATTCTTGCCGAACTGTACCTAAATGCCAAAACATGTCGACTGCATCAAACCTGTATATCCTCAGGCTCTTCTTGGTCAGAATCTTGTCTAGTGCTAACGATAATTTCTTCAACTGTCGTCTTGTAGCCGGGCCAAGGTGCCGATTAACACTTGCCCCCCAAAGTGTGTCGTGTGAAGCAACACGACATGCTTTGAATCAGCGAGTATTACTTGTCTCTAGAAAGAAATCCATCGTGTTCCTTGAACAGTCATTATCCTTTAATTTTATCCTCCCAAGGTGTCGTACCCTTCTTTGGTCATCATGATGCTTGGTCGATTCCCAATGTTATAAATCCAGGGTTGTAGTTCATCAGTGGCCATCCGTGTCTGATTCTATAGTGCTAGTGAACTTCGGCTATCTGATCTAGTCTTTTCTTAATAACCCTTAGTGAGAATTCAATTTCTGTTGATTTCAAGAAGTCGAACTTTTTCGGATGTACACATGCACATTCGGGTACATGTTCTTGCCATTGGCTCTCGGATACGTTTTATATGCTCATAAGTCGTCGCCAACTCCATCTAGTTTAATTGCAATTCAATCGCGATTCCTTGTTTGTATTTTCTGTGAAATAAGGGTTGCAATCAGCCACTTGAGCAGTTTTCCAAACCTCTCTTCAGTACAGACTCTATGATTTTGTTCACAGCTTCAACCTGTCCATTTGCAGTTATAATGGATCATGGAAGGTCATAAGGACAGATGATGTTACGGATAAAGAAGTTGATTATTTTCTTCATCTTGGTCGTGGTTAAGAGTTCTTCATCTGCCCATTTGGTAATGTAATCAACTGCTATGATGGTGTATTTTGCACCACCTTTAGGATCGACAAGAAGATGATTTCAGTGCCCCCAAGTGGCAAACGGTCATGAACTAGCCGTTTGAATAATTTCCATCGGCGGGGTTCCCGGATTTTTTGCAAACATCTTGCACTCATCACATTGTCTAGCATGATCAACCGCATCTGGGTTGATAGTTGGCCAGTAATACCTGTAGCAGAGTATCTTCTTTATCATGGTTTTCCCCCTGATGTTATTACCGCATTCTTCTTCATAGATTTTGCTCAAGATATCATCATGGGCGATATGCCGAAGCATGGGGATGGATAAACTCCTTTTGACACACGAATTATTCTTAGATGATTTGGCGTGAAGCTTTGAGGAGGATCCGTCGTTTTCCATTCCTCCGTTCAGTAAGAATTCCTCATTGTAGATAGTCTTTGATAGGAGTCAACCATGACACCTTTTCATTTTGTTCGCTGAGTACGTGTGTAATGATGTAATACGTGAAGTCGGTTAGTAGCTCTTGGACTTGGCCGAGAAAAGGAGCAAGACAATGCCCCCTAGCAAGATCAACTTCCTTAAATTTGTATACTACCAATCAAGAATCACAAAAGATATGTAAAGTTTTCACTTCAAATCCTCTAGCAAGTTTGAGGCTGGCAGTCAAGGCTTCATACTAAGCATCGTTGTTTGTTACAGGTAAATCGAGTTTTAGGACGTAGCAGATTGATCGTTCCTCAGGAGTCATTATCATGACTCCTATGCCATAACACTGATCATTGGATGCTCCATCCGCGTACATTTTCCATCTTATGGTTGGTTCTCTGCTACTCTTCGAGTAGTCATCTGAGGCAGTGAATTTGGGTGTGAGGTCTGCTAATTTCCGTCCTTGGATAGCCCTTCGTGGGAAATAAGTGATATCGAATTAGCTTAGTTCGATGTTCTATTTAAGTAGTCTTTCAGACGTCTCAGGTCATTGTATGCCCTGTCGCAACGGCTGGTAGGCATAGACGTTGATGGGGTGAGCCTAAAAGTAAGAGTGGAGCTTTCATGATGAAATCAATAGAGATTGTGCTAGCTTTTGTAGCTTTGGGTTGATATCCAATGCATGGCTCGCGATAGTTAATGAAATCACATATGGATGTCAGAATGGGTCCAAGGGAACATATCATCATTTATTCAGAAAAATCCAACTAATTCTTTTATCATCATTGCGCTGAGCTGTGATCCGATATTCAGCACCCGGATAGGGTCGCCATGGCTGGCTGTAATGTCGACTGTCAGCTTAGCAGGTGCCATCCCAAATTCTTTGAGTAAAGATGTAACTATTTTGCATAACATTCAATGTGAAATATGGTTGGGACGGCCAGTGTTGATGGTTACTCTAGTTGAATCCTAGAGTCTTGTCATGAGTTATTGAGTCTAATAGCGAAGGGCTCTGAATGATCTAATAGATTATCAGCAAATGGCTAAAAATCAAGCTTAAAAGCGCATTAAAGGAAATGTCTAGTGGGGGTCAGCCTCGAGTGGCATGCAACTGTATAGCTGGATCTTGCTATGAGTTTGAATTTGCTTGTGCATTCGAGTAACGCACTTTCTATTCAATGCATTCATGATTCTTTACCCATCCTTTGGGTTGGAGTGAAAGTCAATTGCCCATGAGCTAAGGTATCGATTTAACGATTATATCTCTAGGCATCCTTTCGGTCATTGCCTTGAGTAGCTGTAAGCACTATATATAAGTTTTAATACTGAGCTATCGTAGCCAGTTTTTGGATGACCATGCATCTTCTCCCAGTCTCGGGTTGATAAATGTACTACATGGACGGTTGAGTCTCGTCCTAGCTATGTTTATGTTTTCACCTAAACTCCAAAGACATAGAGGTGATTGGTGAATAGTCGGTTCACATTCATCTTGCTTCTCGCTCATGCCCCCAGGTCTGGGGCATATACCGATATGTAGGAAGGCCAGCCACGCCCACTTTAGCTTTACTCTCTTTCCCGTTGAATCGTGGGATCATGTCAGTCGATAGGAGACTAGGTCTCGCCTATCTTGGATTTTATCGTGGTTTTTCATTCCAAGAGGAATACTTCGATGCCACGTAAGTTTCAGGGCATAATTTGGACAGTGGATGGTCATCCACGTCCACTTTGGTTCATGCTCTGTAATCAGATCTCGGGGTAAAGTTGGCTACAAATGCAGTCGGGTTATGCTCATCCCGTTTCATCTCCTCCTGACGAATCGAACGAGGGTGCTGGAGAATTTTTGACCAAGTATTCGTGGTTTACCCTCCTTTCCATACTCTGGGGGTCATAGTTTTTCAAAAAACAAACATCCGAGTCACATTCGTATGTGCTTGGTGCGGATCGGCATTGACCCTTGGTCTGAGGTATGATACAGTAGGTTGCTCGTAGCTTTGGATGCTGTTTTGATTGGTTCTGTATTGAGGCCTCCCTGCAGTCGCTACCTCAAGTTATAAAGAACGCCACGCTAGAGCTATAGTAAGTTGTCATATTCGGCTTTTTAGTGTTTTAGTCCACAGTTCGAGACGCAGAGATTTTCGTCAACTCGTTTATACTCTAGTTCGCACTCTGGGAACTTAGAGTAATCTGGTCCGCTTCTGGGATTTAGGGATTTTTCTGAAGTCGTCTATAATCTAGTCCATGCTCTGGGGACTGAGAGTATTGTAGTCCGCACTCTGGGGACGTAGAGGTTTTTGAGTCATTTATACTCTAGTCCACACTCAGGGACTTAGAGTACTTTAGTCCGCATTCTGTCTCCCATTCCAGAGGGTGAGACCCCCCGGATGGCTGAGAGTTTGCCTGAACCTGGTAGATAATCCTTCTCTTTAAGATTCTCTTTAAGATTTCGAAAGTTGTTATTCTTTATGCAGGACTATTGCATTCTAATGCTTGTTTTCCACGATTTTGTGCAGGCCGTTCTGACCCCGAGCCCACTCCGAGGAGCGATGTCGCCAAGGAAGTGGAGGAGAAGACAAGTGAAGCCACTCACGCAGGAGAGGCTCCTGGTCTAGACGCTCAGGTGATCGGAGCGCTTGATGAAGACAAGTCTGAAACCTCCTCTCCTACCGACGGGGGTTATGAAGTAGAAAATACAGGCGCCTCTGAGCACACATCCGAATTGAGCATGGAGGAGCGGCTCGAGAAAGAGAAGGAGGAGACAGTCAAGGTCATAGTAGAGCCCCGAGTTGTGGACTTGGATGATCCTTTGAACAAGCCATTGAAGGTCATCCTTCCTGGCGGGTCCAAGCCCATGGAAGGCCCCCGTACTCCTTCAGTTGCTACCCCTCTATCAAAGAAGAGTACCAAGGGTAAATGCTCTGGCGAGGAGCCATCTGGAAAGAAGTTGAAGAAGCACAAGAAGTGATTACTATCCTCGTTCAATGAGTATTAGTTTAAGTCATGTAATTATTTTCATATATTTCCTTAGTCCTTGTAAATAGAATGTCGACTCCGAACTTTGGAGGGGTTGTAATAGAAACTCATTTCTGAATAAGGTTTAGTTCCTTTTTCTGTCTTACAAAAGACTCTTATTGTTCAGTTTTCTTTGTGATTGTGATTTTAATCCAAGCAGTTGTGAGTAACATAGACTTCTCAGTCCATCTTCATATAACTCGGAAACTCTTCGGAAGTCGTTGAACTTCCATTCTGTGCTTCGAGCACTTAGAATACTTTCTAGCCCGTATGTCAGGGATTTGACAAATTCAAGTCATCTGTGTCATAGTTCATATTCAGGGAACTTGGAGACCCAATTCGCTTATATTCGAGTCCGCACCTTGGGGAGTTAGAGTAGTCCAGTCCGCACTCTGGGGACTTGGAGGTTTAAGTCATTTATACTCTAGTCCGCGCTCTGGGGACTTAGAGTACTCTAGTCCGCGCTCTGGGGACTTGGAGGTTTAAGTAATTTTATACTCTAGTCCGTGCTCTGGGGACTTGGGGGTTTAAGTCATTTATACTCTAGTCCGCGCTCTGGGGACTCAGAGTACTCCAGTCCGTGCTCTGGAGACTTGGAGGTTTAAGTCGTTTATACTCTAGTCCGCGCTCTGGGGACTTGGGGGTTTAAGTCATTTATACCCTAGTCCGCGCTATGGGGACTCAGAGTACTCCAGTCCGTGCTCTGGAGACTTGGAGGTTTAAGTCGTTTATACTCTAGTCCATGCTCTGGGGACTTAGAGTACTCCAGTCCGCACTCTGGGGACTTGGAGGTTTTAGTCATTTATACTCTAGTCCGCGCTCTGGGGACTTAGAGTACTCCAGTCCACACTCTGGGGACTTGGAGGTTTAAGTCGTTTATACTCTAGTCCGCGCTCTAGGGACTTAGAGTACTCCAGTCCGCGCTCTGGGGACTTAGAGGTTTTAGTCATTTATACTCTAGTCCGCGCTCTGGGGACTTAGAGTACTCCAGTCCACACTCTGGGGACTTGGAGGTTTAAGTCATTTATACTCTAGTCCGCGCTCTAGGGACTCAGAGTACTCTAGTCCGCACTCTGGGGACTTGGAGGTTTAAGTCATTTATACTCTAGTCCACGCTCTGGGGACTCAGAGTACTCCAGTCCGGACTCTGGGGACTTGGAGGTTTAAGTCATTTATACTCTAGTTCGCGCTCTGGGGACTTAGAGTACTCCAGTCCACACTCTGGGGACTTGGAGGTTTAAGTCATTTATACTCTAGTCCGCGCTCTGGGGACTCAGAGTACTCCAGTCCGCACTCTGGGGACTTAGAGGTTTAAGTCATTTATACTCTAGTCCGTGCTCTGGGGACTCAGAGTACTCTAGTCCACACTCTGGAGACTTGGAGGTTTAAGTCATTTATACTCTAGTCCGCGCTCTGGGGACTTAGAGTACTCTAGTCCACACTCTGGGGACTTGGAGGTTTAAGTCGTTTATACTCTAGTCCGCGCTCTGGGGACTTAGAGTACTCCAGTCCGTGCTCTGGGGACTTGGAGGTTTTAGTCATTTATACTATAGTCTGCGCTCTGGGGACTTAGAGTACTCCAGTCCACACTTTGGGGACTTGGAGGTTTAAGTCATTTATACTCTAGTCCGCGCTCTGGGGACTCAGAGTACTCCAGTCCGCACTCTGGGGACTTGGAGGTTTAAGTCATTTATACTCTAGTCCGCGCTCTGGAGACTCAGAGTACTCCAGTCCGCACTCTGGGGACTTGGAGGTTTAAGTCATTTATACTCTAGTTCGCGCTCTGGGGACTTAGAGTACTCCAGTCCACACTCTGGGGACTTGGAGGTTTAAGTCATTTATACTCTAGTCCGCGCTCTGGGGACTCAGAGTACTCCAGTCCGCACTCTGGGGACTTGGAGGTTTAAGTCATTTATACTCTAGTCCGCGCTCTGGGGACTCAGAGTACTCCAGTCCGCACTCTAGGGACTTGGAGGTTTATGTCATTTATACTCTAGTTCGCGCTCTGGGGACTTAGAGTACTCCAGTCCACACTCTGGGGACTTGGAGGTTTAAGTCATTTATACTCTAGTCCACGCTCTGGGGACTCAGAGTACTCCAGTCCACACTCTGGGGACTTGGAGGTTTAAGTCATTTATACTCTAGTCCGCGCTCTGGGGACTCAGAGTACTCCAGTCCGCACTCTGGGGACTTAGAGGTTTAAGTCATTTATACTCTAGTCCACGCTCTGGGGACTCAGAGTACTCCAGTCCACACTTTGGAGACTTGGAGGTTTAAGTCATTTATACTCTAGTCCGCGCTCTGGCGACTCAGAGTACTCCAGTCCACACTCTGGGGACTTGGAGGTTTAAGTCATTTATACTCTAGTCCGCGCTCTGGGGACTTAGAGGTTTAAGTCGTTTATACTCTAGTCCACGCTCTGGGGACTTAGAGTACTCCAGTCCGCGCTCTGGGGACTTGGAGGTTTAAGTCGTTTATATTCTAGTCCACGCTCTGTGGACTTAGAGTACTCCAGTCCGCACCCTGGGGACTTGGAGGTTTAAGTCGTTTAAACTCTAGTTCGCGCTCTGGGGACTTAGAGTACTCCAGTCCGCACTCTGGAGACTTGGAGGTTTAAGTTGAGAGCAGTCGTATTTCCACTCTTTAATTTTTATTCATCTACTGTATCGAGGCTAATGTCGTCGAATGAACAATCGAACCATGTTTGCTCACAGAATGGGATTCTGCCCCCCAGGATGAGGGACAGAATTTGAAAAATGGACGATCGATTCTCGTCCGCTTGGTGATTATAGCTCTTCCAATCAAGTCAAGGAAAGAGGTATATGACAGGTGGTTGGATCACATCCATGTTGGGTTAGATAGCCAAATCTCTTATAATTTGCTCCGTATCTCCTTCTAGAAAATAAAGATAATAGATTGTTGAGTAGACAAAGTAAGTTGCATCTGTTCTAAGGTGCAGTCGTGTCCATATATTGAAAGCGATGGTTAGCGAGTAGGCAGTCTACCATAGCTACTTCAAGTTGGGCTTTCGAACAACCTTTCGTGTTCAGGGTAGGATTTGATGTGTAGATGATTAAATCACGTCCACTTTAGGCGGATCCCCGGCGTCATTGAGCTTCATGAGGGGTATCTGTATTTTGTCGAACTTTGTTTTAGAAAATAAAGATAATAGATTTGTTGTTCTTTGTTCTAAGACTCGATTGGAGTGGATGATCGGGCCATATTCATTCCGAGCCTTGTTTAGGTCTCCAAGTCAAATGTGGAGGTCGATGGATGGATGGTCGGTTATGTTGGCTTTGTATTGGGCTCTGATCGTGATGAGCTTTTCAATCTCTAGTCCTTGGCCCCAAATCAAAGGCACATGGTTGATAATGAGCGAACTAATCATGCTCGTCTTGATGAAACTCCACAAATCCGATTAAGGTCTGCGTGGATTGGTTGGAAGCCAACTTTGAGTACTTGGTCACCTGCATCATTTTAAAAGAAGTTTAGTTTAAGTCTGTTGCAATTCAAAGCACATTTCAAATTGAAATAGAAAATAATCCAAAGAAGTTTGGGATAAATCTCATTGATAAGTGGAGCAGCATCATGTGCTTGCTGTTCAACTGTGCCCCTAGCCCCTTCTAGCGGGATGCCAACTGCCAACGGTTCAATTATTAATTATAGTTCTTTATTGATGGGCATCCGCAGTTCCTGGCTCGCCCTTCTATGAGGCTTGCATGTACTACTGTAGCTTTCTTTTCCGAAAAAGCTTTTCGATCACACCTCGGAGGTGTTTGTAATCGCCAGTGTCAAGATCAGTGTGCATCTTGGAATATACAACATTCCTCTGATTTTCTCTGGACTTCGATGGGCTCTCTCGAGGTTGGTTTCCAGTACCAATTTGAGTCATGAGCTTCCAAGTAGAGGCTATCGATTGAATCTATCAAAGAGCATATGAGTCGAATTTTGAGATCTTGTTTTGTCTAATAGAATCAATGTCCTTAGCCGACAGGCCTGCATTTTTATTTTTCTTAGTATGCTCCACTCCTCCTTACTTTAGTTCTGATTCATTTTGTAAAAGAAACGATCCATAGTCGTAGGAGGCTCTTTAGCTAACTAGCTGCCAAAATATATCTGGAGGTCGACTTTCCTCAAATGTGATTAGTATGATACCCTTGCTAGTATTTGGAATAAATTGCTTAGAGTCAAACATTGGTTTGCTTGGAGTCACTAAATTCGAAGTGATGGGTCAGCGAAGAATGGTGCTTGGAGTCATCTATGTTCTCCAACCTTTGGGAGTACCGTTTGAATATCGGTTGCTTGTCCGTTCCCTTGATGTCGTTCATAAGCTGCCGCTAGATCCTCTATGCCCTGGTCGATCATGGGATGTCAGGGAAGTGGATAGAATGTTCCTTTATTAAGTTGAGTTTTGAATTCACTATCCGGAGGCACTGCACTACGGCTAGGGTTCGGGGGGGTTTCCCCCCGAATTTTTTTTAGCCTCATTTTCGAAAATTTGGGTCGTACCCGAAAAAGATTTTTTTTGTAAATAGGGGTCGTATAAGAGACCGATGTAACTTAAGTTTCGATCGGCATTGAGGGCCGTTCGGCTTGACAAAGTTGCTCGGCATACAAGATTGTTCAGCATCTAAATTTGTTCGGCATTCCACACTGTTCGGCATTCAGGAATGCCCGGCACTCAGGAGTGTTCGGCATTAGAGAGCGCTCGGCATTCAAGAGCGTTCGGCGTTGGAGAGCGCTCGACATTTAGGAACGTTCGGCATTAGAGAGCGCTCGGCATTCAAGAGCGTTCGGCGTTGGAGAGCGCTCGGCATTCAGGAACGTTCGGCATCTGAGAGCGTTCGGCATTCAGGAGCGTTCGGCATCCGAAAGCGTTCGGCATCCAAACTTGTTCGGCATTCCACACTGTTCAGCATTCAGGAACGCCCGGCACTCAGGAGCGTTCGGCATTAGAGAGCGCTCGGCATTCAAGAGCGTTCGGCGTTGGAGAGCGCTCGGCATTCAGGAACGTTCGGCACTAGAGAGCGCTCGGCATTCAAGAGCGTTCGGCATTGGAGAGCGCTCGGCATTCAGGAACGTTCGGCATTCGAGAGCGTTCGGCATTCAGGAGCGTTCGGCATCCGAAAGTGTTCGACATCCAAACTTGTTCGGCATTCCACACTTTTCGGCATTCACACTGTTTTGGCATTCCACACCGTTCGGCATCCACACTGTTCGGCATTCACACTGTTCGGCATTCCACACCGTTCGGCATTCCACACCGTTCGGCATTCCACACCGTTCGGCATCCACACTGTTCGGCGTTCCACACTGTTCGGCGTTCCACACGTGTTTGGCATTCTGATGTCACTCGGCTTGGAGGTATGGATTGGCATTCGGATGTCGCTCGGCCTGGAGGTATGGATCGGCATAGAGGTTTGGGTTGGCCTAGAGGTATGGATCGGCCTTCTGATGTCGCTCGGCCTGGAGGTATGGATCGACATAGGCATTTTTTGGAGCAGTCGGCATACGCCTTTTCTGGGGCGATCGGCTGAATTGCCTTTAGAGGAGGGTCGGCCTTCATTCAACTTGAGTGCAAACTTCAAGGTCCAATCCCCAGTTCTTGCGTACATCAGTGAATCCAATCTATGGCTATCATCTTCCTTTAGATTTCTTTCAATCTGAGTAGAATAGGAAGTTTTCTAGTAAACAACTGGATCTATCTCGCGAATATGGAAATCCACTAGTAGACGATGAGATCCAATCAAGCTAAGAATTCAATTCTCAGTGAAAGCACCAAAGTGTTAGCACCAAAATTGGTCACTAACCTCGTTGAGAAAGATTGTGTAGAGAGATTAATGATGAAGATGAATTAGAACTGAAATATAGTGTAATTCAATGCCAAAAGAACAACAAAAACGAGAACACCAGATTTATAGTGGTTCGGCGTAACTGCCTACGTCCACTTTGAGTTTTGATCTTTATTTCTTTCACAAGTAGTTGAATACAAATACAATCCATATATTAATGACTTGAATACAAGTTTGAACTGAAAATAATCAGTCTTGAAAGTGGCAGAGTCTCCCCATTGTTCTCCCAAAAAGGGTCCATTTCATTGTGCCCCTGCCCTTCTATTTATAGAAGAAGATGGGTTGGACTTCCTTCACGGGCTCAAGGCCAAGGTGACTTGGCCCATATAGGGCGATCTCAAGCTAGTTGGTCTATTCTTGTCGAACCGTACCTAAATGCTACATGTCGACTGCATCAAACCTGTATATCCTCAGGCTCTTCTTGGTCAGAATCTTGTCTAGTGCTAACGATAATTTCTTCAACTGTCGTCTTGTAGCCGGGCCAAGGTGCCGGTTAACAAAGCTCTTCTCACTACGATCCCAATGGATCCAACCTCGTTGATTTTTATGTATCGGAGCTCTTTACTTAATTTTCTGAAGGGGCGGCCATTTTCATTTCTTGAGTTGCTAAAAGGAGAAAAGAGGAAAAGTGAAAGAGGTAAAATGATTTGGGGAAAAGTCTAAGTGTGGGGTTTTATATATTAAATATATATATACATACATATACATATATATATATATATTGATTTCTCAAATAAACCTCTACACGTTTCGAGCCTGTACGATCACATAGCACTTCAGATCACAACAAAACTTGTCGTTGCACATCGCTTCATTTCTCCGGTTCCGATGGTATAAATTTCATCATTATTCAAGACAGTGATCTGGGATGACAATTTCACTCATTTCAAGATCATTTCGACTATCAGACTGTCCGGTTCTAAAAATAGTGATATTTTTACTCATTTTAATTCGGTACGTCGATCCGAACTCAACGAAAGTGGTCTTGAGTCCTAATTCGACCATATGCGAAAGGTCATATTTTGGACCATGGATTCAATAACGATTCAATATTTAAATTAATTATTTAAATATCATATCGTTAAAAAATGTGGGTTGTTACAATTATGTTCATTTCATTCAGATCTACATATGTAATATTTTACATTACAATATTTATAAATTAATTTCTAGTGAATTGTATTTTATAATATTTACATACACAATAACAAATGAATTGTAAATTAATTTTTATTTGAAAATTAATTTCTAGTGTTGAATAGTTAATGATTAGATATAATCATTTTGAATATTGTTTATGCAAGAATGAAAGGTTTTGATCTAAAATTTTGAATGAACTTTTACGTAAATTTTAAATCATGTATATATCTTTTCTAAATTTATAAATTTATAGTTTTGTAAAATTCCCAAACTCTTGTTTCATTTCCCAACTAAAAGTTCAATCTAAGTTGTTAATTTAGATTGAAATGTAAATGTCAAATTGAAATTTTAATTAGAAAGTTTTTGTTTAATTGTACATACACATGCTTGTGTAAATATGTGTGTGTACATATAAACTTTGAATATTTATATTTCAAATTGCCAAGGCCAGATTTAAACTTTTTTTTAATAATTTAAAAGTAAGGCAATTACACATACATATTAATTACTATTAGATGTTTATATCATTGTATCGTAATACCTCTTGCATGTAAAATGAATGTTGTATTAATTAAATTTGCTAAAGAGGGAAAGTGAATCAATCGATGGTTCCAATTTTCATATCCTTCCATATTAGATCCTTATGTGGTTGCATCTAGATATATTATTGTATATTCCCATCCAATGTCAACTATCAATCTTACTTACTTTATGTTTATCAACTTGGTCATACAATTAAAGTATGAATATATTTGATATATTTACACTTTTCATATCTCACACTTAATTAATTTAGATATAAATAAAGAAAAAAAAACATTCCCTCAATTAATATTATTTAACATATTAATTATCACGACTGAAGAGGGAGAGAAATGAAAGGTTTTTCTCTATTCATATATTATCATATCTTCCTTTATTAACTACATAGGGTAAGAGAGGGAAACAAAAGGTTTCCTTCTCTAAATTCATTTTTATATGTTTCTTTTACATATATAAACACTATTTATATATTCACATAAATGAATGTATTTTGATACATTCATTATAAAACCTATAAATTTAAGTAACATTTAAATCTCCAATAACAATTTAAACAAAGTGAGATTTTATTTAAAATTTTATTTGATTGGATCTAATATACATTTAGACTACATAGATCCAATAAGAGTCTAAAGGATTTTTTTTTGAAATTACCCATTTCTTCCACTGTGGGTTAGCCCAGTTCCAAACATTAATCGGGTCAGTCCCTTAGTGTACGAATATGCTATTTTCTTTTAATTATCTACTTTATCAATTAACTCTCTCAGACGTTAATAAACTGCCTTTATCATGTGGAACCATTCGGGGTCTCGACTTCGACTGAGATTTAGGTCCTTTTACGAACCATTCGCTGCATTGTTATCAAATAACAATGTTATGGGATTCTCAACATTTGGAATCTTCTTAGCTCGGTTATAAATTTGTGCACTTATATTTATACATTGTTTTTATTGTGACGCTATTCATGGCATTGTACTTAGCCCTTTCGTTGAATCAGCCACAACCTTTCATTTGAAACATTTTTAACCTAAAGCTCCTTAATTAAGGTTTGAACATGAATTTAATGTTAACATGATATACTCAATAGCACTATGAAGTTTGAGTCTGAATGCTCCTTCATAAAAAGTTCGTTGTTTATGTAACGACCCGTAAATTTTAAATGGTTTTAATAACATAATTAACTGAAATTTTGTCAAAATTTAAATAATAATACTTTGAAATAAAAATTTAATATTTGGAATACGTCTATATAAACATAGCAAATGGTAAATTTTCATCTGATAATATGGAAATTTATTTTATTGTGTAATTTTATTTAAATTTAAATCAGTTAATATTAGATGATAATAAAAATTTTCCAAACCTGAATATTTTTACATAATAAATTTGTAATCATCTTCTGAGTGAGACGTCATATTTCATTTCACAAAATTTGGACTGCTATTGCTCCGTTTACCTTATTTTCAGCGTTTTAGCAGCATTTTCGGTACCGAATATCAACTTTTGATAGAATAGTCGGATCACGGATATCTGTGTACCATTCTGTTCGTCTCGTCGTGCTGATCTCCGCAGTATATTTGTTTGTGTGTTTCGAAGTTCGGTACTCGACGAAATCGATAAAACGATTAATCGTACTGGTACCCAATTCTAACTTTTTGGTTTCTTTGTGCCTTTTATTTTCAACCGTACAAACCCAACAGTCATTTGTTTTATTACTACCTGAATTCGCGTGCGTGACTTTCAATATTCTACCGGTTTCTAATATAGCTTGTTCATTTCTAGTTGGCACTTTCTCTTCTTGGTTTTGTTCTAAATAGAATATAAAAAAATATAGCATTGCCTGTTCATTTCTTTTACTTATAAACTTGCCTCCACCTGCTCTTTTTCTAGCCTCTTCATTTTTCTTCCCACAACCCATTAACCTGCTCGTCCCTCTTATCCACGCACCGCCCTTCACCTCCACGTGAAACCCGCTCACGTCACCTTCCACTTCACTACCGCCGCAAGTCTTTTCCCCTCCATCACCATCGGCCTACACCTCCACCCCGACCCTACCTTGCCTCCCACCAGATATGCCTTCGCCCATTCTTCCTCTCTATTCCTTGGCCTCAAGCAACCGAGCCTCCCCTCTCTTTCACCCCACACTTCTCTCATGCCCACATCATGCCACTTGAACCCGCTTTCATCCCACCACCATTTCTCCTCATCAGCCGAACTCTCGCACCTGACCACTTCCATCGGGCCGAATGTATATTTTACATGAAGGTATGTAAATTTAAATTATAATGAGGTTGGATTTATATAAATATTTTATTTACAGTCATAGTGATCACTTTGATTTTTCCGAAGCTTATACACAGATATATATCAGGTTTTATAATATGTTGTGTGCGTGTATATATTTGCTTATATATTCGAGATCCGTTGAGTTTTAGATTTATAAGTATATATACATAAAACCGGATGTTATATATTTGTGTTGTATATCACATATTTTTATATTTGTAAGCTCTAGTATAGGTACTGGTATATATATATATATATATTTTGACATATACGTATAACAGTACATATATATTTATACAGATCTATACATATAATATACAAGTTATATATATATTATTTTGAATATGAAGTCTATGAAGGTTAGTTTGTACACATATGTTTATGTTACCTGTTTTGTATTATATTCAATATATAGGTTTATTTATAAGTATGTATATAAATTGTGTATGAATATACGTGGTTATTTATAAGGTATAAAATCTGTTTATGTAAGTTGTTATATAAGTTGTTTATAATATATAAGTTATATAAGTAGTATATAATGTCACTTGTATATATATGTACAAATTTATGTAAGTTATACGTGGTTTGTTGTCTACAGATATAAGTCATATATGATAGTTGTATGTTGCTTGTATATATATAAATATTTATTTCCTAAAATTTTTACTTGAAACAGTTATATTAGTATACCAGTAATATTAGTTAGGAAATGATTTCGTGTACTAGGTATGTAATGTAATATATATATATATATATACGTGTTAGAATTTATAACGATCTTGAAATATGCATAAAGATTTTTGATTTTTGACATATGTATATATGTTTAAAATCTAATATTGATTTTCAATATAATATTTTAAAGATTTTTTTTGAATACGTGTTTAAATTTTTATTTTGAAATATATGGCTATATATATATATATATTTCATCGGTCTCTTGTCCATTTTGACTGACATTCCCAATATCAAATTTATCGCAGCAAACTTCTAACCTGTCACTGTCCCGCTCGCTTGATCTGTATGCTTGTCTTTGTCTATTCACTTCCATTCTCGTTCATCTCTCTAGCCTCGAAAGGTGAGCAATCACTCACGATTAACGTTCTTATATTTATTAAATTTGATTTCAATTGAAAAGACAATTGAAATATGCTGCGGTTAGTTATTTAAATTACTATATATGCCATTATCTGTAACTGTTCACCTGTGACATCTGACACCTTAATCTATTAATTATATTTTATCTGTTATTGATGATATAAGACTGTTGTTGATATGTTATTTTATTATCATATTTATTCTCACTCTGCAAGTTCCCTATTAGTATAGAATTCCCTATGGGTTGAAATGATACATACCCGAACGATCTTGTAGAATAGGAGAAAATCGTTATGGGTTGAACTGATAAACCCAAGCGATTTTCATTGACATTGAATTTGGGATTGCGGGTTGAAATGATATATACCCGTAGATGTTTAAATTTCGGATTGAAATGATAAATATCTGTATCACTTGACCATAGGACACAAAATTATATACAGACACTGTTGGTGTATATATATATATTTTTGAAAAATGATTTCCAAGATTTTAAAAGAAATATATGGTTTATATAAATATTGATTTTAAAATATTATATATATAAATGTTATTTTAAATATATTTTAAGTTCTTGATTTTTAAAATTTTATGTTTGGAAATTTTAAAGTTATAAGTTAGTTTTGAAATTATAAATTTTAAGAATTTACTTATAATTTTTACTATTTTAAATAGGTATAAATTAGTTTTAACAGATAAATAAATTTAATAATAAGATTTAATTTAATAAGTTTGATTTAATTAATATATAATATGTTTAAGTATTTATTTAAAATTATATTTTAAAAATAGATTTTATATTTATTTTATAAGTTAAGGTTGGGAAGATAAATTTAAGTTGATTTGTAATAGTATTCTTTTAAGAATTATATTTAAATAAAGTCGATTTAAAACTTATTGAATTTGAGATTTTAAAGATATGATTTATAACTTGATTTTGATTAAAGGTGATTAAATGAATATTCTAAGTTTAAATAAATTGAATGGGATATTTAATTTTATTTAAATTAGATTTTATTTAAATGTTATTGAATTGATTAAGTGAATATTTCAAACTAAATAATAATGAAGTTGAATTTGAAATATAAATGAATTTATCAAACTGAGTTATTGTAAAAGTTTGAATATTTAAACTTTGAAATCTATTGAAATTGAAATAGTTTAAATTGTAGTTTATATCAATATTTGAAGACGATATAAATTGGTTTATTGAGATTTGGATTGAAATGGAAGAATTGAGAATGAACTAAATTGAATTTTTGGAATTTGAATCGATTGTGAACTTTGACGAAACTATTTTATTATATAAAGTATTTTAAATATATATAAAAATATTTTACTTTGTAAATTATTTTAATAGATAATTATTTTAATATAAACTATTTTAAATAAAACTATTTTTGATATATTAATTACTTTAATATAAACTATTTTATTTATAACTATTTTTATATACATATACTATTATTAACATCTAAACTGTTTAAGAGGAAAGTGTTATGGATTTCAAAGTGTTATGATTTCAAAGTTATGTTTTCAAAGTGTTATAATTTCTAAGTTTTATAATTTCTAAGTTTTATAATTTCGAAAGTGTTATAACTTTGAAAGTGCTATGATTTGGAAATGAATATTATTTTAAGCGAGAATGATATCGTATTGATATGGTTTTGAATTGGATATGATAATTTGGTTTGAAGTATGCTATTTTGAAATGACCACGGTGTTATAATAACGTTTGGTTGTTAAAGAGACCTAGATCGGTTATTGTCATACTCTCTGCCAATACCGAAAACCACTTTAACAACTGTGTACGCAGTGGATATTCCAGAATAAAGTAGGATGGTGGCGACGATTCTATTTGAGGTATATACATGAAGCTGACTCCCGTGAGTTAGCTTAAGGTGGCTAAAACAGGAGCAATCGACGGGCCAAGTGAGGTAGCTCCTCCGATCGGACACACTTCTTCGATACCATTCTATTACTTTGTGATTGATTGGGTGCATCCTCAGATTTTTGGTAGTGTGGATCGAGATGGGCGGTAGTTGCGGCAGCTGCAGCTTTGTGTTACCACCAGCCCGGAAGTGTAATTGGTATATCTACCCTAGCATTGCCTAGTTGTGCCATGTCACCTACCTTATCAAGACCACTACGAGTTTGTTTTGTACCATACCTATGGAGTGCCCTCTAACGACGCCCAGTACGGGGGAGATTACGGTACTGTATAGACTATGGGAATATATAAAATGTGTTAAGGGGGATATGGGTAATGCCTTAACGCTATTTTAATAGTTTACTTTACTATAGACATATTATAATAGTGTATTGTACTACATAGTAGATAGTTCTACGGATCCTTAGAGGATGGGTATCCCAAACATCCTTTAAGTTACTTGTATTTCAGTTGATATTTCAGTTGAGTTGGATTTATTGATATAAGAATGTTAATCCTGACTCGAGTGTTTTGTGTTTTTTCTTTACGCTCGGGTCAGACTGAGTGTCGCAGCATTTGAGACTCACCTTTGGAGTTGGAGCTTCGCTTGGAGATCCAGCTATCTATTCAGCTTTCAGTTATTCAATTGACTCCAGTGATATATTCAGATTTTTTTGTTTGTCTATTGTATTGAGATTTCTATGTATTCGATACTTCTGTTGTATCTTGTTAAACTCTGTTATATATATAGTAGCTTCATGAACTACTATTCATTTGCTTCCGCTGCTTATTGTTATATTACTCTGTGTTTGTGATTTTGTGATTGATTTATTTACTGTATATGCTGAGTTTTGCCAAATATAAATTAACAATTTGTTATTTTGAGCAATTCAAGTCCGACATGTGCGGATGCGAATGGTTGAAAATATCGAGATGTTACAGTTTATGTAAATAATTCTCTAGTATTTTGTATATACTTGAGAATACTCTAAACTACCATTTAGTGATCTTGATTTGGATTTGGTATTTTCTTCGTGCATCAAATACATAAGCTAATTACGATATCGTAGAATACAATATGTATGATAATTCCTATTATGCCAATACATAAAAAATCCATCTTACATGTTCCATATTAAACATTTTAATAAGGTGTCTTTGCATATCATTTGGGATATTTCCAACATCCTTTATACTTATTATTAAGGATATCATTTACACATTCAATATTGAGTATTAAACAACCAAACTAGAACTGATTTTAAAGTAAGTATATCGTTAACAATCAGTAGTATGTTGTTTACTTATAGCTAAGAAATATCTATGTGCCTTTTAATGTTCTTTCATGTAGACACATGCTTCCTCTTCATTTAATATAAAATCAAATTATTTGATATGTTTATCAAAACACTTGATCAACTGTGATCTTTTCGAACGATACTTTCATGTCAATTCTTGGATCATATTTGGAAACTCATAAACATAATATTGCTCCCACTGACTTCGAGATACTTTAGGTGTTACATGCAAACAGCCTATTTTAAATCATTATTTAGAATTATCTGTTTTAACACATATGTGCCAAAACTCAAAGTCATACTGGGCTATAACTTTGTCAGCAAAATCCGAATTAATTGAGCACGTCGAATCATGAATCTGCTACGCGAATTTCAAAAATTGAAATTTATGATGTTATTCTTGTCAATTTGGCTCACAATATTCCAATTGCATTAGCCTCTCTTGAAGACACATTTGTAGCCGATAGATCATATCCGTTTGAGTATAACTATCAAAATCATATTTTGACAATGTACGTGGAATCCCTTTAGGATTTGTGCATCTACCACGGGGAAGAGTCAACATTCCTAATGGTTATATTAACAATTGAGGAATATTTATTCCCAACATTGATAAAAAAAATCATAGTTTATCTTAAATATATGAGGATGCTTGTTAAACATTCTAACATGTTATGTTCGTTTAGATTTGGTTAATTTGATTTCATCCATTGCAATAAGTTTTATTTTTGGATCGTATCCAAATCCATTTTTCTATCAATAATTTCTAAAAGAAATTCATTTACTATGAAGTTGGTATTTCTTGAAAAAATAATTATTTCTCAATGCCACAGAATAGGTATTAATAAACATTTTATGAATTGGCTTATATACAAAACTGATTTAGTTTAGTTTATAATACTTATGTTCAAAACACAAAATGGTCATCCAATGATGATCATTCCCAAATTCCTTTTGGGATAATTCATAAATAATCCCTTACAAATAATTATTATGTGTAGTCATTCGACTAGCACTACCTGCCAACTCCTTAGTCTAGGATATGTTGGGATTTCTTATAAACCTTTGTTTGCACTAAAAGTTAGAACAAACACCCAATAGATTACATGTATAGAAATAAATGAAGAAATCAAAATTAAAACATAGGAAACAAGTAGAAAATAAGTAAAAAAACAATGACAAACAGATTTATAGTGGTTCGGCGTTGAATGCCTACGTCCACTTTAATGAAATAACTTTATTAATCATTTGAATTTCTGAGTACAAGAGGGATCCGATCGGAATCTGTGAATACAATGAAGTACAAAGAAAACAACAGCGTAAAGATCACTCAAATGAGCTATGAACCTTGTATTTATAGGTGTAGATGACTGAATATCTTTTTGAAAATTCACCAGCGGAATCTTTAGATGTAGACGAGGCCACCCAAAAAATTTTGAGGCCTAAGTCCCATCATGGAGCGATCGGCTCCATTTGTCAAGATGTCTATGCGGCATGCAGCGATCGGTATGGTGGGACCTCCTCCAAGTTGGCTTTATGTTTTCAAAGTTGTTTGCATAGTTGCTTTCATATTTTTGTGATACCGATTGATTCCAGTTGAGTTGAACTACTGATTCAAGCTGTTCATAGCCATAGTGATCTGATCTGATCCCCTGCCTAGGGGAAGACACAAATCCATTATTAGAATATTCTGGAGAGTCTATCTCCCGGCTTCGCTTAATCGTTGCTTCATACTATTATCAATGCTTATTCTCCTATCTCTGTGATCAGCACTCTTGGGTTCTTGCCTTGTCTATCATCGGGTCTAACCTATCTAATCAGTCCAAATATAGTCAGGTCAAAAGGCCAGATAAAAGATTCTCCCAAAGTACGTCTTATTTTGAACATGACGTGCTTTGAATCAAAGCAAGTTAGAATCATCGAGAAGAATTCCATTCAGTTTCCAGAACAGTCGTTATCCTTCCATTGAATTTTCTTCCAGAAGGGTCGTATCTCTCTCCATTCGTCATGATGCTTGGTCGATATATGTCAATATAAATCCAGAGTGCAATCCCCAGTTTTTGTCTATGCTCGGTTCCATTGAGCTTGTTGATTGAGTTAGAAGGCTTTGGTTCTTTGTAGCAACATCTTTTCTTCAAGATCCAGGTAATAATTTAATCTCTGTCGATTCAAGAAATGAATGATGGGTATGTACATGTACATGTTCATTGTCGTTGCTAATATCATGTAGTTGGAATATATTTGCATACTATACTCTTCATCATCCATTAACGTTTTCTTTTCTTTTTTTATTTATATTTTTTTTAATATTGGTAAGGGTCATTCAGTACTAATCCTCTAAGTAGGGAATCGGTACTGATCCCTTAGTCTAAATGGACTCAAACAAATTTCAAGCCCAAGTAAGCGGTTCGCCTTCGTATATAAGCTATGGACTTAGCTCATTCCACTCCACTTCGTTCATTTGCTCCCCTAACCAATCTGAATACTTACTTCCCTTCAAAACCACCATTATCAAACTTGTGCTCAAGGCTATCACCTCACCATCTAAATCCATCACCAATTCGAACCCTTACCTCCCCTCCCCCCCAGTTCTCGTCATTATCTCTGAATGCATCCAGCATCTAATTACAATCAATTCAATTTTAGCCCGAACCCATAGTTGTTTGGGAAACTCTCGTTTGTTCAACAACCTGATCTACATCGTCATATAAAGGTGAGTTTAGGATATATATCGAGGCAAGGCAATTTTGATTTATATTTTACATGAGTTTTAGGATCAATTTGGATTCTTAGGGATTGGTCATGGCATGATTGAGTGTTGAATGACGTTGGGATTGGTCGATGGTGATAAGTGTTGATGCGAAAAAGATGAAGTAATGAGGAGGGATCGGCGATGTGATGCGATCGTTTGTAGTACTTCAGGATTGAGTTGGGTCAATCCATCATAGTGGGATCGGTTACTCGATGGAATGGAGGGAACGATAATAGAGGATTCGGTTGTGGCATAAGATGGAGAAGACTTTTGTGCAGAGAGAGGGATTGGTTGATTGTTGAAGTGGGGTGAAGCAATGGAAGGCGATCGATGATGGATATGCGACCGGTTGTGGTTTAAGTCGAGGGGATCAGTTATTGGCATATCAAATTCGAAATGGAATATGGTTATGTTGTCTATGTGAGGGATCGGGTACGATCCCTCTCCCTAGGAGGACTTAGCCATTTTTTGATTTAGTGAACTTGAACTTGATCAAATACACATGAACGATTGCCTTAAGACGGAACTTGAACTAGGGACTTGTATATGATCTCAAACTCAAGTACTCGAACTTCAGAGAAAATGCATATGACTAAAAACTTGAATGTTTGGACTTTGATTTTTGAACATGTATGACTTGAATCATTGGAACCCAATGTCGCATACTCTTGAATATGACTTGAACTTGAACAAGTATAACATATGGTCTCGAATGATCCTGAATGCAAATATCGTACTCCAATATGCCGATGACTGATCCCGGAGCTTAGACGAAATCCACAACCATCAACGTGAAAACCAGTTGGGACGGTCAGCAATGACGGTCGCTCCAATCGAATCCCAAGTCTTGTCATAACTGTCGTTTTAATTCCGAACTATCTATCTCTACACTGCACCACTTTACACTAGTTTACACTTAGCACAAGGGGAAAAGGTTATTTTTTCTAATGATTACAATCTGCTGAGTTTGATAGCTATGGGTTCTAGACACTTGAAGCGTTTAGTTGCTATGGGTACTGAAAAAAATATTTCTCATGACAATTCTGACACTGAGTCAAGTTCTGCAATAATATATGCTCGAAACTCTTTAGGCCATCAATTTGAACAACATGAAAGTACTCAACAAGTGCTAGAAATTCCTTCAAACTTAGAAGTAAAGATCGAGCTATCTCCTGACACTCTAGAAGATGCCATATCTTTGAATGATCTGAAGGATTCAGTGGCTTCAAAGGTCGATAAGGCCTCTCTTCGTAGGCTATGCATTAAACATGGGATTCTATACAAAGATGTGCGAGTTCTATCTCGTAATGACAGGACTCACTTGCCCGATAAGAGGGGTATACTGCATTCAACAAGTTTAACATGCTGGGCTGGTTGCGTTTCGCCTTTCAATCCATTCATTCGGAAAATGTTGCATTATTTAAGATTGGCCCCGGCTCAGCTGCATCCGAACAACTACACGTTTTTGCCTTGCACATACATGATATTCATCGAATTCTTATATCGTGAGCTAACCTCGAAAGACATTAGATTCATTTACAATCTCAAGTGGCGAGAGGGAAGTCTCTCGTACACTTTCCTCGAGTCACTAACTGCCAAGTCATAATCGGCTCTTGGAACAAACTGAGCGCTTTTAAGAATGAATGGTTCTATATGCGCTACCCACCTGGTTTTGCAAAACGGAGGCTGGAAGGATGTAAGTGTCGTTACAAACATAACCTGAAGTGCTTTTATTCAAATTGTATCCTAAATTAAGCAGTTTTTTATTGAACAATGCAGGTAGCCATCCACGCCCCACCGACGACTTATACTCAAAGGCAGTTTCAGTGTTCAAAAATATATCGATGGTGGATAGAGACATCAAATCTCTTCTTACTAACGAGTGTCTTTTTGTCTTCGGCTTACTAGAAGAAGGCTACAGCACAGGATTGCTAAGAAACACCAATGAAGAAGTTGTAGAATGAAGAGATGTTGTTGTGCAGGGAGATGACGAAGTTGTCCAGTCATGCCGCCAATCGAAGGGGCTCAGGATGTCGCCGAGGAAGGTGAGGTGAGGGGCAATGCTAATGAGCCCGATCGTGATGATGTGAGCTCAAGTCGTGAGCCTGTGGTCGGATCCTCCCAAAACCCACAACTCCCTGTCCCAGAAAAGAGAAGAAAGGCTCATTTACAAGCTTCGTAGAGGGCAGGTCTCCACGAAATTCAAGTCAACCTCTGCTGCTACAGATTCATCTAGCTCTCTACCTCCAAAAAATTTACTTGAGGAGCTGTCGAACATTCCAATTCCAGATAACATTGAGGATTATGATTTTTCCAATTTAAGCCTCGGGGGTTTTGAATCTCCTATTCAATTTGATGCTGACATTCCCCCCACTAGCATGGGAGAGAGTACTAAACAAGCAAAGCTCCAGTAACTGGTCCGCTGTGGGGACACTGGGAAACTCACGATCACATGTACTTCGCCGCACGACACTTGTCAATATTTAATTCTAGTGATTCTTATTCACTTTCATTTTGTTCGCGGGCTTGATGGAATGCCCCAGCAAGTATGATTGCTTGAAGAGATCAGCATACTCCCAGCCAACTTATTTTGGGCCCAATCGAGGTTCGAACCATGATTGAGATAAAGAAGTTGTGAAAGGAGAGAAGACCGAGACCGAAGCTATTAATCCAAGGACTCATCATCCAAGCATAAGTAAAAATCTCAATCTTCTCATAACAAAGGTGTCGGTCAACGCTTCCTATACATAGTAGCAGCAAGTCGCTGCCTCATGCTCCCACTTCGGCTACTGCGCCTGAGCAACATTCGAGTTCTTCCAATGCCCGTCGATCTTCGGAATGCCAGTCTGGCGTAGAAGGTCCTGATACTTCATCCTGCTAGCATGAAAAATGGGCCCTCTTAACTCCGACTACCCTTCATGCCACTACTACTGAGAAGATGGCTGAGCTCAAGACCACATTTCCTAAGTTGTGCTTTGACGAGTTCAAATTTGTTTCTGTTTGCATTCAATTCCTCCAAAGGCCAAGGACAAAGTGCACTCTTATGTTAAATGTCTATGTCCAGCACAGTACAAATCTCCGTGTAGCTAAGAGAATTTCTGAGGTGTCGATGAAAAGGAAACATGAAATTGATCTCTCAACTCTTAAGGCGATTCACGACAAAGACATCATCAAGTACTTGGACAAGGAAGTCAAGCAATTGGGTACAAAGCTGGCCAATGCTGAAAAAAGCCAGCGAGTCTTCTGAAGCCATCAAGCGTTTAATGAAAGTGCACCAAGCTGAACTGGACACTGCCGTTCGTCATAGTGGTACTTTAACCCTCAAAAAAGACATCTTACAGAAGGAGAAGGGTGTGCTGAAAAAAGACAATGATGCCTTAGCCCTTCGTATCAAGTAGCTTGAGGAGGAGCACGATAAGAAAAGGCAAGAGAAACTTGCGGCTCAACTAGAGTCTCAACGATACTGCAAGGAGATCGTCAAAGCTCGCAAAACTAAAATAGAGGCTGATAGACAATTTGCGCAGATAGAGGCCCTAAAGGAAGAGGCTAGCGAGGCCGGTCGGACAGAAATTAAGGACGAATTCGATCTGTTGCTGATATATTACAATTCATGCATCCTCATGAATCGCAACCTCCGCTTCCTTAGAGAGGGATATCCCAAGTCGCCCGTCGAAGCCTGGGACCATATTGTAGATCTGAAGAAGAAGTCCCTTGGTGGTGCTGGAGTGGATAAAGAGCAACTCATGCTCGAAATCTTGTGTGACGAAGAGCCCGATGAACTCAAGGTTGCTTGGCTCAGTTTACTCGGTGATCCAACAATCACTGAAGAAGGGAAAGATGGTGGCAAAGCCTTGGGATTTGGTTCCCAAGACCCTTCTACTACTCAAGCAGCTAGAAATTCAATTTCTCATGCCCTGGAAAAGGATGCGGGCTACGATCCAGATCATCCAGGGATGCACAATCTTTTGGGCTGTCTTTGATTTTGGAAGGCAGCACTCTAGCTACGACCGAAGGCCAATCCGGTGAAGGTATATCTCTTACTTCTCCAATGTTCGAGAAGGTTTACATCTCGCGCCCGATAGTTATGGGATTACCCATTGGTCTTTATTGTAGGTCCGTCTGCATCTTTCCATGCTCCCGATGATGATATTTCTCTGGGACAACAACCGTAGACTATGGGGTCCACTACAGCCATCACAGTAAAGGTGGCTCCTACCGATCGACCTATTGAGACTCCCGGGCCGGATGCTGAAGTCATAAGGGCTCTGAATGAAGAAAAGACTGATGACTAGCAGGGCCAGGATGAAATAGAGGACGTCGTAGTGACCCATGCCTCCGAACACACTAGTAAACTTAGCATGATGCAGTGCATGAAAAGGAGGAGCTGGATTTACAAGCCAAGAAGGAGAGTGCCGAAGTGGATATTACTCTGCTCCAAGTAATACTGCCAGGCGGCATCACTCCTGAAGAGGTCGATCATTTTGTATCCCAAAATGAGACTACCTCTGTGTCTGAAAGCATCTCTCCTAAGGGTAGCAAGGGCAAAACAGAGGCAAAGAGGAGAAGACGAGGCGGTAGCTCCGGAGTATCCATCCCAAAGAAGCCCAAAAAAGGGGAGAAAGAGCCATCAAACCGGCTTGGGTAGTGCATAGCTAGGTAGCTAGTTTCTTTTTGTTTACCACAATTGTGCAAGTACTGCCCCTATTTTTGGTTTTTAGTTTTTGAAATAAACTTGTATTGAGTTTCCAAATTTCAGTTTGTGAATAAAAATTCTTTCATTTCTATTCAGCTTTTTGTATAAAACTTGTCTAAGTGATCGAGCTATTGCATTTTCCATTTAATGTACTTGTAATTCATCGCTCGTCGTTCAAGTTGCAATGTCTTTCAATCGCCCGTTGTTTCGGGTGTCGATCCAACAAATTCGTCTCAAGCCCTCCCTTGGGTCGTGGCTTTAAGTCCTGTCAAACATCAGGTGCGAGCCACAGTGTTACGCTATCGTGTTCAGTAATTTATAAGTGATTATACTCCTGCCCCTAGTCTTAGGTTGGCGGAGTTAGTTCGTAGACTGTCGGGTCCTATCCATAATGAGTTTATACTCCTTTTGTCGGGCTTAGGCTAGAGTTGGAGAATGAATGGTCGAATCACACTCATTCATTTTGTTTATACTCTTATCCGCACTCTGGGGATCAAAGTTAGTAGATAGGTAGTTAATCACACCCGTTTAATGTTTATAATCTATCCCATAAACTGAAGTCGTTCTGGGAAATGATCAAATCGGATTTCCTTTGATTAATTCCCTTGCCTCCAAGTCTGGGGTAAAAGTCGAAGAGTGGTCGGTCGTATCACGACCACTTTTTCATTATATTCTTCTCGTCGGATTGGGAGACGGAGTTAGTTAACGGATGGTCGAGTCACATCCGTTCTCAGTTTTATACTCCGCCGATCGGATTGCAGGCTAGAGTTAATGGATGAATGAGCGAGTCATGTTCATTTTGTTTAATTTGATTATGGATCTGAGTACTTGGTTAGCACCAAGTGCTGGACACTTGTTGGTTTGTATTAGGCATATATGGATGTAAGTTGGTCGTATATCACAACTATTATATTATGCACAAACAAGTTACAAATGAGCAAGCTTCAGATTTTATTGCAACTAAAAGAGAAATGATAGAGTCTGTCTTATTACATGGATCTGAATTCAAATACAAAAGCAAATTCTAAATGAAATGCAACTGAGTGAAACAAAACTAAGTGAAATATCATCGTAGATGCTCGCTATTCCATGCTCTATGGAGTGTGATGCCATTGACAGTCGCTAGCTTGAAAGTTCCATCTCCAAGCTTCTGATCGATGACATATGTTCCTTCCCATCTTGGACCCATGTTTGCAGGGCTAGGAAAGATCCATTTCAGAAGAAGATCACCAATTTCAAAGGTGTTAGGTCGGACTTCAACATTGTAGTACTGGGCGACTCGGTGTCGGTGTGCAGTTGCCCTCAAATCAGCTTCTTCACGCTTCTCGTCAACTATATCTAGAGATTCCATAGGAATCACGGCTTCAGAGCCATAAGCCAAGACTAATGGAGTATGGTTAGTCACGGACTTGTGGGTGGTTCTGTACATGCATGATGCTGACGGGAGTTCATCGACCCACCTGCCTCTTGCCTTTTCCAAATGCTTCTTCAGAATAGACTTTATGATTTTGTTGATAGCTTTAACCTGTCCATTAGCTTGAGGGTGAGCAACTACCGCAAATCTTTTCTTAATATGATGTCAGCGACAGAAGTCCTTGAATTCAGCACTATCGAATTAGGTTTCATTATCAGTTATGATTGTTCGAGGGAGACCAAAATGACAGATGATATTTCAAATAAAAAAATTGATTACTTTCTTCGCAGTGATAGTGGCCAAAGGTTCGGCTTTAGCCTATTTATAATCAACTGCTATGATGGCGTACTTTGCTCCACCTTTGGAAACTGGCAAGGAGCCGATGATGTCAATACCCCAAGTAGCAAACGGACATGGACTGACCATCTGAGTGATTCCCATCGGCGGGGCTCTTGGAATCTTTGTAAACATATGGCACTTGTCACATCATCTAGCATAATCAGCTGCATCTTGATTGATAGTTGGCTAGAAATAACTGTAGCGGAGTATCTTCTTCATCGGGATTTCCCCCTATGTGATTACCACATTCTCCTTCATGGACTTCACTTAATTCTCGCTTAATTTCATCGTTGGCAATACATCGAAGTAGGGGAATGGAGAAAACCTTTCTGTACATGACTCCTTCTTGAAGGATGTATCGTAAAGTTTATGAAGGATCTGCTGTTTTTCATTCCTCCATTCGGAAAGGACTCCCCTTTGCAAATAATCTTTAATCAGAGTCAACCATGACTCTTTTTCAAACTTCGTTTCTAGGACCCAATCGATCCCCAACTGGTCAATGCTTGGAGCATTGAATACTTCAAATGGGACCAAGCCCATTTGTTGTGCATCCCCAGAACTGGCCAGCTTGGCCAGTGAGTCAGCTTTCTCATTTTTATCTCTAGGAATGTGTATAATGGTGTAATGCTCGAAATCGGTTAGCAGCTCTTGGACCTGGCTGAGGTAAAAAGTAAGTCGTGCTCCTTTGGTCTGATATTCTCCCCTGACTTGATACACTACTAGGGAATCATTGAAAATTTGCTAAGCTTTTACTCCCAACTCTCTAGCCAGTTAAAGTCCAGCGATCAAGGCTTCATATTTAGCTTCGTTATTCATTACAGGGAAGTCAAGTTTCAGGACATAGCAGATCGAGTGTTCCTCGGGAGTTACTAGTATGAGTTCGGCGCCCGAATACTAATTGTTGGATGCTCCATCCATGTACATCTTCCATTGGATGATAAATTCTTCACTGCTCTCCGAAGAGTCGTTTTGTGTAGTGAATTCGGCTATGACGTCCGCCAATGCTTGTCCCTGGATAGATCTCCGAGGGAGATAAGTGATATCGAACTGGCTCAATCGATGTTCCATTTAAATAACCTTCTAGACGTCTTAGGTCACTGTAGGACCTGTCGTAACGGCTAGTTTGTAAAGACATTGATGGGATGAGCCTGGAAATAAGGGCGGAGCTTTCTTGTGCAATCATCAGGCAGTACTTGAGCTTTTCTAGCTTTGGGTAGTTACTTTTCGCACTGTCAACCACTTGCTAACATAGTATACTAGCCTCTAGATCCGATTCTCTTCGCGCAACAGTGCATCACTTATGGCATGTACCGATACTACCAAGTAAATATTCAAGTTATTATGATCCACTGGCTTGGATAAGATGGGGGTTTCTCTAAGTGATGTACCAGAGCTTGAAATGCATTAATACAATTCTATGTCCACCCAAAGTTTATCTTCCCTCTCATGTTTGAGTCGAAGAAAGGAATGCATTTATTGATGGCTCTGGAGATGTACCGGCTTAAGGTGGCGACCTTCCCATATAGAGTTTGCAACTGCTTGATTGTCTTCAGCACTTGTATATCCCTTATTGCCTGAATCTTCTCGAGATCGGCTTCAATCCCATGAGAGTTGATGATGAAACCCAGGAATTTTCCTGACACAACTCTGAAAGAGCACTTCAAGGGGTTAAGATTCATTTCATATTTTCATAGAACACTAGACATCTCTGCCAAGTCATCGACGTGAACATTTGATCGCCGTCACTTCATGAGAATATCATCAATATATACTTCCATTGATCGCCCGATCTGGTCTTTGAACATCCGGTTGACTAATCTCTAGTAAGTGGCTCCAGCACAAAAGGCATCACAACATAGCAGTATAGTCCCAGGTCGGTAATGAAGCTGGTTGTTCCTGGTCGTGGATGTGCATCGAGATCTAGTTGTATTCGTAGTACATGTCCATAAATAAAAGTAATTCATGTCCAGTGGTTGAGTCTACCAGCTGGTTGATCCTCGAAAGTGGAAAGCTGTCTTTCTGGCATGCCTTGTTTAGGTCTAAGTAATCGACGCATGTTCGCCATGTTCCATTGGCTTTTCTCACAAGAAATGGATTGGGACCCATTTCGGGTAGAGGGCGTCATGGATAAACCCATTGTTTTAAGTTTATCCACCTCTCTTTAACTGTAGTAGATCTCCATGGATCAATGCCGCGTCGTTTTTGTTTCAACGGGACATGCCTTGGGTTAATATTCAATGCATGGCTCACGATAGTCGGCGAGATTTCACATATGTCAGAATGGGTCCAAGCGAATACATCAAGATTCACTCGAAGAAAAATAGCTAATTCCTTCATCATCACTGCACTAAGCTGTGATCCGATCTTTAGGACCTGTAATGTATCGTCGTGGCTGACCGTGATGTCGATTGTCAGCTCAACTGGTGCAGCCTTGGTTTCTTTAGGCTCCTCTTCTTCATCTCCCGGATCTATATCTTTATAGACACGATTATGGTGCCCGAGCCAAGGCTCAGACGCTGATTGCTAAGCTTCATTGGTTTTGATCCAGAGAGGCTCCTCCATATCCTTTCCTTTCTCCCTTCACTGAGCGTCTCTCAACTTAGCCACATAATAGGCATGTCCAGTCTGATCTCCATGGATAATTCCCATGTCAATCTCTGTCAAGAATTTAAGAGTCAGATACCAAGGGGCGATGGCTGCCCTAAATTCAACAAGGGCTAATCGGCCTAGAAAAGCATTGTACGAAGAGATCACATCCATCACAACAAATTACAGCACTCGCATTGTCCTGCGACTGTCGTCTACTAACTCCACTAGTAGCTCAACATAGCATACCGCTTTAGTTGCAATATCGTTAAATCCATGAATACGGATTTGGAACGGTTTCAAATCTTTGGCTTCCAGTAACATCTGATCGTATGCCTTCTTGAAAATGATATTCACAAAACTTCCACAATAAATCAAAATCTTTCTCACCAAGGCAGGACCGATCTTGGTCGAGATCACCATTGGATCAATCATAGGGGCCTCCACCTTGTCCGCATCTGTAACATCCCCCTACTTGGAGGTCCAAAACTAACGGCTACGGATGCTATGGTCATCCATAGTTATTAATCTTCGATGACCAAATACGGCGGTGCTAGATACATTGATACATAGATCACAAGAATATGGAAAAAAAATTAACAATTCAAAAACATATTTCCACATTCAAATCAAAACATTTCATGTTCATTGCATAATCCCAAAATACGTTAACGATGTTCGATTAAATATAATTATTACACATACGCCAAAAGCGATATATGAAGATGCCCCCCTGGTTGATCAGAGTATATAGTAAGACTAATAAATCTACATTTACATCCAAATACACAACGGAAAAGAAAACTCTAAATAACTATCTGCCTCCTTCACGCCTCTGGAAGCTTTATTCATCTAAGAAAAGCCAGAAAACCCTAAATCGCAAACTACTCAAAATCAATTGAGTACCCGAGAGTCTAAGGGGAAAACAAAAACTTCAAGTCGGACATAAAGCTGGTATGAATAATAGTCTATCATCTCAAACCAAATAGATATCTAGTGAGACCACGCTGCTTAGCGGAACGGATTTTCCCTCACTAGTATTCTAAAACCTTTATAAAACCGTATACTGTGCTCCTGCATCCACAATGGTTAAAAACATAGTATTTCAAAACATTACGATGATATGCAAAACAAGCAAATCAAATCTGGATTACTCATCCCCATTCATTCTAACTATCTGTCTTAATTATAGTTTCTAGAATTACTATTAACTTAATAGTTTTCATGGGCTAACTAATAACCGGTTAAACATTTAAGGACTCCCTGTCCAATTACATAGTTTTCATAGGCTGACTATGAACCTGCCTATCTGACATTATCATTTACACATAGTTTTCATGGGCTAACTATGAACCTGTCTATCTTACATCATCATTTACACATAGTTGTCATGGGCTAACTATGAACCAGTCTATCTGACATCCTCTTTTATACATAGTTTTTCATGGGCTAACTATTAACATATTGGCCCCTGCCAATATCATACAGTTTTCATGGGCTTAGTGGAAACCTATCGGTCACTGGCAATATCTTTCCTTTATGTTTTACTCATTCAGGAGTTTATTCAATTTATATTCACTACTGGGTTAACCTAACTGGTTCTCCTACCCTTTTCCCCAAAATATAGTTATGGGTCCATTATAAAGTGAATATATTCATATTAAAAGAAGCAATATAACAACATAGCAATACCACTCCTACGGGATTAATTTATCAAAGATAGATTCTTTTAAATCATTATACAAACTCCTTCAATATAGCCATGGTTTTTCCTTTAAAAATAGAGTTTCGGTCATAAAACCTTTCGATAGCTTCAAAACCTAGCTTTCGACTTTATAGGATAACCTCCTTCGAAAGCTCTTAAAAACATTAGGCTTCCTCCTTATATTACTTTAAATTCTACCTTTCGAAAATATAAAACTTGGTCAAAAGGAAACAATTTTTCAACCACTTCAAAAGTATCTCCTTCGAAGGCAAAGAAAACCAAGCAAACATATTCGAAAGCAAAGAAAACAACCCCTTTGGAAATATAAAACTTTATTTTAGCCATAACTTTTTATAGGCGTAGAATTAAGGTCTCTAACATATTCCTTTGTGTTCAAATGATGGTTTCCCTTTACATAGTGTGGTCACAATAGAAAAACATGCTTACGGTTAGAAGGTTATGCCTATTTGAAGTTTACGAACAAAGCTGGAGAAAACTGCTACAAAAGAACTTCCGACGTTTACAACTGCTGCTGAAAGGTAGCTTTCGGCAAGGTCGGAAGGTTCGCCAAAAACACTGCAGAAAGGTGCAGAAATGCTGCGGAAGGTTCTCTGACAAAAGGTTACTTAGGTGGAAGGTTTTATGACGAAAGGTTCATCAAAAACACTGCAGAAAGGTGCAGAAATGCTGCGAAAGGTTCTATAACGAAAGTTTACTTAGGCGGAAGGTTTTATGACGAAAGATTCATAAAAAAAAATGTAGAAAGGTGCAAAAATGCTATGGAAGATTCTATGACGAAAGGTTACTTAGGCGGAAGGTTTAAGGTGGAAGGTTCAGTGGTAGAATCGTAAATAACTTGAAAACTGCCATACTTAATCTTCGTCAAATTCCTATTGGTCAATAACATACTTTAACAATTCTTTGTCAAATTTCTATTGGTTAGAGCCATTTCTTTGAAGAAAATCTGCTACAGACCAGGATTATTGTTTTAGAAATTATTTTTAAAATAATTAATTATATTAATATTTTAATATAATTATTTAGTCTTTTTAGCTTAGAAAATTCATAATAAATCGAAATCACTTGGGAAAAATCTCAAAACTTCACCAAAAATCTGAAATAACATTTTCTTCATCATATAAAAATTTCGGGGCAGAATTCATTATTTTATTATTTTTAATAATTAAAACCCGAAATAAATGCCCTTTTCACCTTAGGAAATTCATAAAATATTTCTATTAACTCTGAAAGTTATGAAATTAAAAACGCATCTCCAAAATTATGTTTTACATAACATATCCAAAAATGAAGTCGTTTGGAGGTCATTTAATAAGGTTTTTACTCTAAAACCCATTATTTTAATTCCATAAAAATCCCAATAAATCACCATAAATCATTATTCTGTCTAAACAATGATTATTAGATCCAAACATGATCAGCACAGCAAAATACATTCAGTTACTATCTATAACTGAACCAAAACAAGTAAAAATGAGATGATTTACACTATTATTCACCTTGATTAGTTAATTGGAGAATGAGGTAATTTCCTAGCTTTAATTCCTTAGCTTTTATCTTCAATTTTCTATTCTTCCTTGAGCTTTTAGTGGCTGACCGAAATATAGGTGAGGAGTTATGAATGAGAAAGTAAAAGTTGATTAAGGTGGAGGGAGAGATTTATACTTAGGAATGTAGCCCCATTTCCTAGTTTACCCCTTAGGAAATTCCTCCTTCTTAATTTAGTTAAGTCTTATTTTAGTTCATTCATTAAGACACGTACATTGCATTTATTAATCTCATCTACCCAATTATTCACATTATTCTATTTAATTTATCAAATTAAATATCCTGAATAATGTTAAACAAAAATTAGGGGTGTTACAGGCTCCCCCTAGAGAATTTCGTCCTCGAAATTTAGTAAGGACTAAAACAAGCATAACAACTATGCAAATAAAAGCTAGTATGTCCTACCAACTAATAAGTCTATATAAAACAAATATAGAACATACCCACAAAGCAGATCAGGATACGCATCTCGGATCATGTCCTCTGTCTCCCAAGTACAATCCTTCTCGTTGTCGCTCCACTGAACTTTCACCAACTTGATTGTCTTGGTCCTCAATCTTTTCTCATCTCTCGCTACAACCTGAACTGGTTGTCTAACAAAAGTCAAATCAAGCTCTATTACCAAGTCCTCCAACTATGTCTGAGGAATAGTAGCCTCTAGATCATACACATACTTGCAAAGTGAGACACATGGAATACATTATGGACACCTGCCATACTGCTCGGCAACTCTGGAATGGTCCAACATATCTCGGGGCCAACTTTCTCGACTTTTCAAACTGTACCACACCCTTCATTGGTGATACTTTAATGAAAACTCTGTCTCCCACTGAGAACTCTAGGTCTTTACGCCTCTTATCTGTGTAACTCTTCTGCCTGGATTGAGCTTCCTTCATCCGTCCTCGGATTAATTCAATATTTTCTAACGCCTTTCTAATCAAATCTGGACCCAAGACCAACCTGTCTCCACTCTCTAACCAACATGCCGGCGATTTGCATGGCCTTCCATACAAAGCTTCAAAAGGCGCCATTCCTATACTAGTCCGATAGCTATTATTATAGGAAAACTTAATCAATTATAGATGGTCCTCCCAAGATCCACCAAAGTCTAATATACAAGCTCTTAGCAGGTCCTCGAGTACCTTGTTGACTCTCTTCGTCTGCCCATCTGTCTGTGGGTGATAAGCTGAACTCATCTTGAGCTTGGTACCTAATACTTCTTGTAGACTCCTCCAAAATTCGCTAGTGAATAATGCATCCCTGTCGTTGACTATGCTACTAGGAATCCCGTGAAGTCTAACTACGTTCTTCATGAACAACTTTGCTAAAATAGGTGCCATTCTGGTCGACTTTACTGGAATGAAATGAGCACTCTTGGTCAACCTGTCCACAATTACCCATATACTCTCATTTCCTCTCCTTGACCTTGGCAACCCATCTATAAAATCCATGGATATCGAATCTCATTTCCAAAATGGAATATCTAGAGGCCGAAGTAACCCACTCGGCTTCTGATGTTCGGCTTTCACTTGTTGATGGTTTACATATTGCCTAACCCACAAGCCAACATCTCTCTACAGCCTTCCCAATAGAAGCTCCTTTTCATATCTTGATACATCTTGGTCCCTCTAGGATGAATCGTAAACTTGGATTGATGACATTCCTCAAGAACTTCTCTTCTCAAGTTCTCCACATCTGGAACACATAATCGTCCCTTCTTTCTTAACCATCCTCTCTGGTCAAGACAAAAATCTTTCAAATCATCGAACTCGGTTCCAACCTCAAGCCTTCTGATCCTCTCAGTTAATAATGGATCCTCCTTCTGTTTAGAAGCAATCCTCGATCAACACTAGTCGAACTTTCAAACAGGACAACATGGAAGTTCTCTGACTAGAACTAGCAGTGGATCTTAATTGCACACCACAACTGGTCAAAGCTTCCAGATCTTTCCACTCCACCAACATAGCCAACACCACATTCTGATGTCTTCTGCTGAGAGCATCCGCTACTTTATTGCTTTTCCCTGGGGTATATTCTATACCGAAATCATAAGCAGCCAAAAACTCCAGCCATCTCTGGTGCCTCATATTCAATTCCTTCTGGGAGAATAGTTATCCCAAAGACTTATGATCGGTATACAATTCAAATCTCTCCCCCAAGAGATAATGCCTCCAAATATTCAAGGCAAAAATTACCGCTGCCAACTCCAAGTCATGAGTAGGATATCTTACTTCGTGCGGTCTAAGCTACCTAGATGCGTAAGCAATAACTTTGCCATTCTGCATCAATACTACTCCCAATCCAGTCCTACATGCATCTGTGTATACTACCAACCCTTGGTTACCATTTGAAACTACTAATGCTGGAGCATTGGTCAACAAATACTTTAACTTAAGGAATGCTCCCTCACATTTTTCGGACCAAACAAATTTCACTTCCTTCCTGGTAAGCTTAATCAAAGGTGCTGCTATCCACGAAAAATCCTTAATGAATCTTTGGTAATAGCCAGCAAGTCCAAGAAAACTTCTGATCTCGGTCCCCATTTCTGGTCTCTTCCAATTGTTCACAGCTTCGATCTTATTTGGATCGACTGACAATCCCTTCTCTGAAACCACATGACCAAGAAATTTAACCTATTTCTTCCAAAAATGACACTTGGAAAATTTCGCTTTCAGCTGATTCTACCTCAGCATCTCCAACACCACTCTAAGATGAATCTCATGCTCTCTTTCATCTTTTGAGTATACTAAAATATCATCTATGAATACCAATACGAACCTATCCATGTGCTCTCGAAAAACCCGGTTCATCAAATCAACGAAGAAAGCAGGTGCATTTGTCAATCCAAATGGCATCACCAACCATTCATATGATCCATATCTGGTTCGAAACGCCGTTAATGGGATAATGTCCTCTGCTACTCTTAGTTGATGGAAACCCGTCGCCAAGTCCAATTGGGAAAACACTCTGGCTCCACTCAACTGATGAAATAAGTCATCGATTCTCGGCAAAGGATGCTTATTCTTGATCGTCCTCTCGTTTAGATTACGGTAGTCGATACACATCCTTAACGACCTATCTGGTTTCTTTACAAAAACAGCAGCCACTTCCCAAGGCGAGCTGCTTGGTCTAATAAAATTCTTTCCCTCAAGATCCACTAGCTGCACCTTCAATTCCTTCATCTCTGTCGGCGACATTCTGCTAGGTGGTCTACTGACAGGTTCAGCTCCCGATACAAGGTCTATCTGAAACGCTACAGCTCGTTTCGGTGGTAATTCATTACCGGCTCAAATACATCTACGAATTCTCTTGCTACATGAACCTGACTAAGGTCATCTCCCACCTCCAAGGCACATAACAAAGCACAAACACTCTTACTAGAATTCTCCACTAAGAAAATGATTCGGTTATGACTATCTGGGCGCCTCAACGATAATTCCCGATCCTGGCAAAATATCCTAGCCTCATACTTACCCAACCAATCCATACCCAAAATGATCCCAAAATCTACGAAATAAAAAACATACAAACTGCATGCAAACTTATGACCTAACAAATCAAGTTCTAACTGGTCACATCTCATCCCAAGAGTTGCATGCCCTCCTATTGGATTTGCAACTCTTTAGGAAGTAACAAGGTATGTGGGTTCTATATATAACCTATCAACCAAATACTGTGATATAAATGAGTGTGATGCACCAATATCAAAAAGTACTCTAACTGGTATACTTTGAATCAAAAGTGTACCTTTCATCACAGTTTTCCCTTTCTCTACAGCAGTAGGTCTAGAAGAAGACGGTGGTCCTATAGCAAACACCTTCCCTCTGTCCGCCCGAACTGGCTCTGGACACTAGTTCTTATAATTCCCAACTTGGTCACAGTTGAAGCATTTCACATTCATCTTCTCTGCAGGCTTCTTTCGTTTACCAGATCTGCACTTGTTGGCATAATGGCCCTTCTTATCACACTTATAACACATTAAATCAGTCTTCGCTTTCTTGGCATCATCCCCTTTTTGGGCTCCTTTCCTCTTGAAGAATTCCCTTTTCTTTCCCTGAGGGCCTTGGGATTTAAATGGTTTCTCCCTAACAGACACAGCAAGCATCTCCTCATGGCGAATGGCCATCGCCACCACTACATGACAAGGCTCCCTAATATGAGTCAAAGCCATTCTGCCAAGCTCTGGCCTCAATCCTCTAATAAATCTCTCATTCCTTATGACATTAGTGTCAACCAAAGCATAACCATATCGAGATAGCTCATCAAACTTAGCAGCATACTCGATCACTGACACCTCTCCTTGTACAAGATCCATGAACTTCCTCATCATTGCCGACTTGGCAACCTCGGACAAGAACCTCTGCTCAAACCTTCTTCTAAAATCAACCCATGCCAGCTCCTCCTCCGGAACTCCGACTGTCACACTGTTCCACCAGTGAAGCGTTAACCCTTGCAACTGTCAAGAGGCTAGCCTTCTCTTCTCTCCATCATCCAAACCTAAATCTGTAAAGATCCTTTCACAGTTCCAAATCTAGTTCTCAACTTCAACAGCATCCTCTATTCCATGAAAAGGCTTTCCTCCCAAACTAGTATAATCCATGCTCGGCTTGGCATAGTTATTGCCAACTGGGGCCATAGGATTGGTTCCTCCAATATTCACAGCATTACCTTTAGCTACCGCTGCAGCTGCTCCAGGTTGCATCAAGTTGACGAAGAACTGATACATCATCCCCATATCTACTAGTGGGGTTCCAACATCTAAATTGGCCTCTGCACTTGGATTAGCATTACCCTGTCGACCTTGGTTCCTCCTGGTATTAAGTCGAGCAATACCATTGGTTGTGGTGCTTCCTCCACCAAGATTTCCTCTTTTGTTTCTTGCTTCCATATCTTCTTTCTTGTAAATCTGCACACGAGCCTTAGTAAGATACAAAAGAACGGTCTAATAGAGAGGGGAACACGTACTTATATATATAGCAAATGCAAGTACGTTACTATAACGTTAACCCAAACCCCAATCTTATTCTTTAATTCATTAGGATTATGTTTGAAAATTTTTGCTTTATTTTATGTTTTATCATAAACCTATGCTCTGATACCAACTTGTAACATCCCCCTACTTGGAGGCCCAAAACTAACGACTATGGATGCTGCAGTCATCCATGGTTATTAATATTCGGCGACCAAATACGGCGGTGCTAGATACATCGATACATAGATCACAAGAATATGGAAAAAAAATTTAACAATTCAAAAACATATTTCCACATTCAAATCAAAACATTTCATGTTCGTTACAGAATCCCAAAATACATTAACCACGTTCAGCAAAATATAATCATTACACATACGCCAAGAGCGACATATGACGATGCCCCTTGGTTGATCAGAGTATATAGTAAGGCTAATAAATCTGCCTTTACATCCAAATACACAGCGGAAAAGAAAACTCTAAATAACTATCTGCCTCCTACATGCCTCCGGAAGCTTTATTCGTCTAAGAAAAACTTGAAAACTCTAAATCTCAAACTACTCAAAATCAATTGAGTACCCGAGAGTTTAAGGGGAAAAAAATCGAATCAGACATAAAACCTGGTATGAATAATAGTCTATCATGTCAAACCAAATAGATATCTGTGAGAAATGCGGATTAAGGATCTTAAGACTAGAATTAACACTAGAGGGGGGGTGAATAGTGTTTTAAGAAATTTGTTAATCTTTTTGAGTTTATCTAACTTTATTAACAATGTATACACTAATTAGACACAGATATGAACACAGAATCAAACACAGATCCAAATATAAAGTAAAAGCAGTAAAGGAAAGAACACATCGGATTTTATACTGGTTCGGAGTTACCCTACATCTAGTCCCGTACAACTAAGTACGGATTTCCTTTCAAAAGCAATTCAACAATTACAACCCTCGGTTTCAAGGCTACGAGGTACACCCTCCAGAATACCAATCCTATGGGTAGAGATACTTGATTTCCGGGGCAACAAGTTCACCCAATTGATTTCCAAGGCTACAATCACACCTTTTCTCGCTTGATTGATTTACAAGGCTACAATCACACCTTTTCTCACTAATATATTACAAAGAAACCTATAACTCTGAATAGCACTGAGAACCTTGTAGAGATAGTGATGTAGTATCAAACTAGAAGTAATCGAGTATGATTCGATGTTGATTTTGGCAGAGTAATGGTATGATTTTGTAATAAGAAATGTGGAAGATGAAGAGGAGTGAAAACCAGAAAAAAGTGATAAAAAATTCGTTGAAACTGACCCCTATTTATAGAAAACCAACAGCCATGACCATTCATGAAGAGTTATGGCGAATAGACACTTCTTTTGAAATTTGAATTTGAACTTCAACTATCACTATGTCGACATACTACCTAGGGTCATGTCGACATCCCTCAGCCAAAAATGATAATTTGAATTTCTATAAAAACAATATTTATCTTATATAAAAACTATCTAAAACTTTATAAATATACTTGAATATAGTTGAAATTCATAAGTAAATATAAAGAATAATATATACATAATTTAACTGTAATTTTATATTTAAATCTAAGTATAAATATTAAAAGTTAAATATATTATTTGAAAAGACATTTAAAATCAGGAGTATTTTGTCTTTGAAATTAAAGATGTTTTGAGGCTAAAATTATTTAAAATCAGGATAGAGAGTTTTGAATCTTTTAAAAGGAAAGTTTTGAAATCATTTTGAAAACAAGATAATTTTGTAAATCATTTGAAAAATTAGTGGATACAAAACAATGTCCCACTAGATTTTCGTAGGTTCCATCCTACTTAGGGTTCCATCCCTTTAACGGGCTCGAAGTGGATTCCATTCCATGAATAAATTGGATATTAAGATGCTAGTGCTTTTCTATGAGTTTTAACAAATATTCCTAATAAAACAAACTTAACCTTGAACTCTTGATAATCTTGATACTCATGAGTCTTCTATCTCTATATCTTGAATCTCTATACTGTACAGTCTTCATTCTTGATACCTGCATGGTTAGATCCTGCAAATACATATATATCTAAACTTGTAACGTTAGTATTTCTATTTTATAATCTATTCTAAGGTTGTTATCATCAAAACCATCATCTCAAGGACTAACAATCTCCCCCTTTTGATGATGACAACCTTTGTTTATAAAGTATCACTTCTATCCTAATAACTCCCCCTAAAACTAACAACTCCCCCTTAATCTATGCCTAACTATCCTAATTTATACTTCTCCCCCTTTGTCATCAACAAAAACTTACTCTAAACTATATAACTCCAATCTATATAACTCCAAACTATATAACTCTATGACGTGTTATTATAATGATAGTGTTATCATAAATAATTAACATAGAAATATAATCCTAAACTATTAACTATCCTAACAAAGAATTCACAATAATACTAACACATATAAGAACACGAGTTTATTTATTACGAGTATGGTTTTATTTACATTTGCATTTGAAAAACATAAAGACATAAATAACAGAGAGAAAAAGAAGAAACTAATGTGTGTTTCTGATCATAGGGGATTTATGAATCGAACAGTTTGGATAGTGGAAACAGAAATTTCCACGTTGTTCGACAAAATTCCCATTTTTATCAAAACACACTTCTCCAACGCATACTACTTGGTCATTATCCTCTTCGTGTGCTTCTTCCATTGGTTCTTCTTCTTCTTCGTTGCTGACCTCATGTTCTTGATTGAGTGAAGAGTCTTCATCAATCAAGATAGGGTTGGCCTGGTTATCCATTAGGAATTTTTGTAAATTCCTAAGAATCTTGCCTTGCCTCTCTTGCTCTTTTTCCATACGAAGTTGAGTCACTTGAATTTCAGTCAACATCTGAAGAGTATCCTTCATAGACTCCTCTAATTTAGTAACACGTGCAAGAGTGGAGCATTGGAATGGACCAGAAGTAGGAGAGGGGAATAAGAAAGTTGGTTTTATGTTTGATTTAGAGGAAGATGCCATTATTATATATATTTCAGAATAGAAAATGAAGAGAAACCAGAGAGAATGAATAAGAATTCGAAATAGAGAAGAATATATAACTAAATTTTTGAATTTTGGTGGGAAAATATTTTTAAAAATAAAATCGTTATATGTCGACATGGGTCTAGTGAGGATGTCGACATGGTCCTTGTATTTTTGCCTTTTTAATTTTTGAATTAATTTTAATTATACTCGTTATTTATATTTTATATTTCAGTTAAAGAACAAATACCTAATTCTCTTCTTAATTTAGTAAATGTAGATTCATTTAAGGGTTTTGTTAGAATATCAGCAATTTGATTTTCAAAATTGATATAGTCGAGAGTAATTACTTCTCTACTTATATTATCTCTGAGAAAATGGTGTCTGATATCAATATGTTTAGTTCGAGCATGATGAGTAGGATTTTTAGATAAATTTATTGCACTAGTATTATCATAATAAATTGGCGATTTTGAGATATTTAATCCAAAATCTCTTAAGGTTTGTTGCATATATATTACTTGAGAACAAGCCAAAGCAACAGAAATATACTCTGCTTCAGTTGTTGATAAAGAAACTGTATTTTGCTTTTTACTAAACCAGGAAACCACAGAATGTCCTAAAAAGTGACAAGTTCCACTTGTACTTTTTCGGTCTGATTTACAACCAGCGTAATCAGCATCACAGTAAGATATTAAATCAAATAAATCGTTTTTAGGATAAAATAAGCCATAATCAGAGGTGTGTTTAATATATCTTATGATACGTTTTACAGCTTTTAAGTGAGTTTCTTTAGGATGAGATTGATATCTTGCACAGAGACATACACTATGCATGATATCAGGTCTACTAGCAGTGATATAGAGTAGTGATCCAATCATTCCTCTATACAACTTTTGATCTACATCTTTCGAGAGATTTTCTTTACTAAGGTACTCATTGGTTGCCATGGGAGTGGGTTTTCCACTCGCAGTAGTCAAACCAAATTTACTAACTAGGTCTTTAGCATATTTTTCCTGACTAATAAAAATACCATTATCTAACTGTTTTATTTGCAATCCTAGAAAGAAGTTTAATTCACCCATATGACTCATCTCAAACTCTTTTGTCATTATTTCAGAAAATTCTTTATTCATTACGAAGTTAGTTGAACCAAAAATGATATCATCTACGTATACTTGAACTAGTTGAATATCATTTTTATTTCTTTTAATAAAAAGAGTATTATCTATTTTACCAATTTCAAAATTTGATTGTAATAAATAAGATCTTGGTCTATCATACCAGGCTCTAGGAGCTTGTTTTAGACCATATAAAGCTTTCTTAAGTTTGTACACATGGTTTGGTAAATTTTCATCTTCAAAAAGTGGTGGTTGTTCAACATATACTTCTTCTTTTACAATCCATTTAAAAATGCACTTTTAACATCCATTTGAAATAATTTGAAATTATTATGATTTACGAAAGCAAGTAGAATTCTAATGGCTTCTAATCTTGCTACAGGAGCAAAGGTTTTGTCACAATCTATACCTTCTTCTTGACAATAACCTTGGGCGACTAATCGTGCTTTATTTCTAACGACCTCACCTTGTTCATTCATTTTATTTTTATAGACCCATTTAATTCCAATTATAGTTTTATCTTTAGGTCTAGGAACAAGTTCCCAAACTTCATTTCTAGTGAATTGATTTAATTCTTCTTGCATAGCCAAAATCCATGAATCATCAGTTGATGCTTCTTTAGGATTTTTGGGTTCAATAGATGATATAAAAGCTACATTACTCATTTGACTTAGTTGATTTCTAGTTTTAACAACAGATTGCATATCTCCAAGTATATTTTCTATAGGGTGATCTTTTAAAAGTCTAATCCTTTTATTAGGATGATTTAATTCATTATTAGTTTCAGTTGACTCTTGGTTTTGAGTAATTAAATCTTCTTCATCATTTGTAATTTCAAAATCTTTTAAATTTTCATCAAACGAAACATGCATTATTTCTTCGATGGTGTTAGATCTCAAATTAAAAACTCTATAAGCTTTACTTCTATTAGAATATCCGATAAAGATTCCTTTGTCGGATTTAGGATCAAATTTATCCAAATTATCTTTTGTATTTAAAATAAAACATTTACTTCCAAAAATTCTGAAGTATGATACCTTAGGTTTCTTTCCATGAAGAAGTTCATAAGGTGTCTTATCAGTTAAAGGTCTAATTAAAATTCTACTCAAAATATAACAGGCGGTAGCAACAGCTTCTGCCCAAAAGTGTTTTGGTAAATTACTATCTGAAAGCATAGTTCTCGCACACTCTTGTATCGTTCTATTTTTACGTTCAACTACTCCGTTTTGTTGTGGAGTTCTTGGAAATGAGAAATTGTGAGTTATTCCCTTCTTATTGCAGAATTCCTCAAACTTTTCATTTTCAAATTCACCACCGTGATGACTACGAATAGTTATCATTTTTAAAGATAATTGATTTTGAATCCTTTTTGTAAAGTTTTTAAAACATTCAAAAGTATCACTTTTATGTTTCAAAAATATTGTCCATGTAAATCTAGAATAATCATCTACAATTACAAAAACATATTTACTATGATTTATTGACAAAAATTGAGATGGACCAAATAAATCAAGATGCAGTAACTCAAGGGGTTTTGAAGTTGAAATCATATCTTTTAATTTAAAGGAACTTTTTCTAAGCTTTCCTAATTGACATGCATCACATAAACTATCTACTTTAAAATTCATTTTAGGGAGACCTCTTACTAGATCGTATTTTGACAGTCTAGATAAGAGTTTGAAATTCAAATGTCCAAATCTCTTATGCCAAATCCAAGGGTCACTTGTATTTGCCAAAAGACATAGGTTATCATTTGAAACATTCATATTAAGAATATAAATATTCTTTTTCCTAGTTCCCCCAAATATTATGGTTGAGTTATTATCTTCAATATGACATTTATCTTTTTCAAATTTAATTTTATATCCTTTATCACATAGTTGACTTATACTTAGCAGATTGTGTTTCAGATTCTTAACTAGCAAAACATTAGTAATAAGAGGAGTTTCAGAGTTACCGACATTGTCGATGCCAATCACGTATCCTTTCGAGTTGTCACCAAAGATAACTAGTCCTCCGTCTTTGTATATAACATTATTCAGCATATCTGTATTACCAGTCATGTGTCTAGAGCAACCACTATCAAGTATCCACTTATTCCTTTTGATCTGCACAGATTGTCCATTGTGGATTGATTCCTCAATACCCATAAAGCATCTTTCCTGCACATTATAAAATTTGGGTAGACAACTAGAATTTGGATAACATTCATATGCAGACTCATGAAACAATGATGATTTAAATAATTCTACACTAGTTTTAACAGATTTTTCAAAACTAGCCATTTAAAAAACTTTTTCAAAATTTAGATTATGAAACTTTTGAAAACAAAGCTCTGATACCAAATGTGAGAAATGCAGATTAAGGATCTTAAGGCTAGAATTAACACTAGAGGGGGTGTGAATAGTGTTTTAAGAAATTTGTTAATCTTTTTGAGTTTATCTAACTTTATTAACAATGTATACACTAATTAGACACAGATATGAACACAGAATCAAACACAGATGCAAATATAAAGTAAAAGCAGTAAAGGAAATAACACACCGGATTTTATACTGGTTCGGAGTTACCCTACATCCAGTCCCATACAACTAAGTATGGATTTCCTTTCAAAAGCAATTCAACAATTACAACCCTCGGTTTCAAGGCTACGAGGTACACCCTCCAGAATACCAATCCTCTAGGTAGAGATACTTGATTTTCGGGGCAACAAGTTCACCCAATTGATTTCCAAGGCTACAATCACACCTTTTCTCGCTTGATTGATTTACAAGGCTACAATCACACCTTTTCTCGCTAATATATTACAAAGAAACCTATAACTTTGAATAGCACTGAGAACCTTGTAGAGATAGTGATGTAGAATCAAACTAGAAGTAATCGAGTATGATTTGATGTTGATTTCGGTAGAGTAATGGTATGATTTTGTAATAAGAAATGTCGAAGATGAAGAGGAGTGAAAACCAGAAAAAAGTGATTAAAAATTCGTTGAAACTGACCCCTATTTATAGAAAACCAACAGCCATGACCATTCATGAAGAGTTATGGCGAATAGACACTTCTTTTGAAATTTGAATTTGAACTTCAACTGTCACTATGTCGACATACTACCTAGGGGCATGTCGACATCCCTCAGCCAAAAATGATAATTTGAATTTCTATCAAAACAATATTTATCTTATATAAAAACTATCTAAAACTTTATAAATATACTTGAATATAGTTGAAATTCATGGGCTAACTAATAACCGGTTAAACATTTAAGGACTCCCTGTCTAATCGGCTGACTATGAACCTGTCTATCTGACATCATCATTTACACATTGTTTTCATGGGCTAACTATGAACCTGTCTATCTTACATCATCATTTACACATTGTTTTCATGGGCTAACTATGAACCTATCTATCTGACATCCTATTTTATACATAGTTTTTCATGAGCTAACTATTAACCTATTGGCCCCTGCCAATATCATCAGTTTTCATGGGCTTATTGGAAACCTATCAGCCCCTGGCAATATCTTTCCTTTATATTTTACTCATTCAGGAGTTTATTCAATTTATATTCACTACTGGGTTAACCTAACTATTCTTCTACCCTTTTCCCCAAAATACAGTTATAAGTCCATTATAAAGTGAATATATTCATATTAGAAGAAGCAATATAACAACATAGCAATACCACTCCTTTGGGTTTAATTTATCAAAGATAGATTCTTTTTAAACCATTATAATAACTCCTTTAATATAGCCATGGTTTTTCCTTTAAAAATAGAGTTTCGATCATAAAATCTTTCGATAGCTTCGAAACCTAGCTTTCGACTTCATAGGATAACCTCCTTCGAAAGCTCTTAAAAACATTAGGCTCCTACCTTATATTACTTTAAATTCTACCTTTCGAAAATATAAAACTTGGTCAAAAGAAAATAATTTTTCAACCACTTTGAAAGTATCTCCTTCGAAGGCAAAGAAAACCAAGTTATTCGAAAGCAAAGAAAACAACCCCTTTGGAAATATAAAACTTTATTTTAGCCATAAATTTTTATAGGCGTATAATTAAGGTCTCTAACCTATTCCATTGTGTTCAAATGATGGTTTCCCTTTCCGTAGAGTGGTCACAATAGAAAAACGGGCTTACGGTTAGAAAGTTATGCCTATTTGAAATTTACAAACAAAGCTGGAACAAACTCCTACAAAAGAGCTTCCGCAACGTTTACAACTGCTGTCGAAAGGTAGCTTCCGACAAGGTCGGAAGGAGCTTTCGACAAGGTTGAAAGGTTCACCAAAAACGCTGCAGAAATGCTATGGAAGGTTCTATGACGAAAGGTTACTTAGACGGAAGGTTTTATGACGAAAGGTTCATCAAAAAATGCTGCATAAAGGTGCAAAAATGCTACGGAAGGTTTTATGACGAAAGGTTACTTAGGCAGAAGGTTTTAAGGTGAAAGGTTCAGTGGCAGAATCGTAAATAACTTGAAAACTGCCACACTTAATTTTTGTCAAATTCCTATTGGTCAATAACATACTTTAACAATTCTTTGTCAAATTTGTATTGGTTAAAGACATTTCTTTGTAGAAAATCTGCTACAAATCAGGATTATTATTTTAGAAATTATTTTCAAAATAATTAATTATATTAATATTTTAATATAATTATTAAGCCTTTTTAGCTTAGAAAATTCATAATAAATCGAAATCACTTGGGAAAAATCTCAAAAATTCACCAAAAATCTAAAATAACATTTTCTTTATCATATAAAAATTTCGGGATAGAATTCATTATTTTATTATTTTTAAGAATTAAAACTCAAAATAAATGCATTTTTCAATTTAGAAAATTCATAAAATATTCCTATTAACTCCGAAAATTATGAAATTAAAAAGCATCTCCAAAATTACGTTTTACATAACAAATCCAAAAATCAAGTCATTTGGAGGTCCTTTACTAAGGCTTTTACTCTAAAACCCATCATTTTAATTCCATAAAAATCCCAATAAATCACCATAAATCATTATTCTATCTAAACAATGATTATTAGATCCAAACATGATCAACACAGCAATCTAACACTATGGTTTACTTATTTATCTCGAATGAACTAAATTCATCGATGTTTCGTACATTTCGAATTATGATCGTTCGCATATAACATTTACATGTAATCGAATACAGATCGGATACCCATATTCAAGCATTGCTTTTAGATTTCGAAACTCATAAAGGAAAATACACAGTCTCTGACAAATAAACATGAATGTATTTGTTAGTTGTAAAATTCCTACGAGTATACTTGGAATAGGCATTGGACGGGGAATAGACTTAGTGTCAGGTCGAGGTCCTCTCTCCTCCCCCGAACCTCCTCCACCCACCTAACCAGGGAGGAACACCCCCTACCCCCTCACTTAAAGGGGAACCAGGTGCTTGCATGGTTCTTGAAACAACAACATGCAAAAATATTTATTAATAAGTATATCTTATATTTCTATATGTCAATTTTTAATGCAGTTCATTTGTATATCTTAATCGATAAACATTTTATTGATTATATTAATTGCAAAAATTTATTAATGTAGATTATTATAACTTTATATAGCAAATGTTCTTACAGTATTAGAAATGTTAAATGTTACCATTCATTTTTCTAGTAGGGTCCCACTAGTTTTTTTATGTTTCTCAAAACCCTAGGACGAAACATAGAAAACTTTCGACTACTCTAGTAGGTGTTAGGAGTCGTATGCCATGGGATTCTAACCTTGAGGAATGCTCAACAAATTATATAACCACATACGATGGATAACTCCTTATTGGTTGTATCACATACAACTCCAAACCCATGGTTTCTTGTCCTCTTTACCTTGAGGAAAGCTCAATGAATAAAGAGAGATTATTCACTCATACCCACTATTTAATGACGACCTAATTATAATGGACAAACCTTAAGGAAAGCTCAACAAACATGTGCAGTTAGTTTACCTTATCTATTCAACAAATTAATAGTACTACACATAACATCCCTAGCTTGAGGAACGCTCCAACAACTAATTAAGGAGTATGCAAGTGATCTATCAATATATAAATGTAACAACCCATAAATTTCAACTGTTTTAATAACGTAATTAGTTGAAATTTTGTGAAATTTTAAACGATAAAATTTTGAAATATAAATTTGATATTTGGAATGCGTTTAGTTAAACATAGCAACTGGTAAATTTTCGTCCGAAAATACGAAAGTTTATTTCGCGCGTAAATTTACTTCAATTTAATCAGTTAGAAAGCGATGAAAATAAAAAGTTTTCGAAATCCAAATATTTTTATATAATAAATTTGTAAATCATCTTCTGAGTGAGACACCATATTTCGTTTCTTCAAATTTGAATCACTTTCGCTTCGTTTATCTTATTTTCGACAGATTTGCAGCATTTTTGTACCGATATGGACTTTTGATAACTCGATCGTACCACTGAGATCTGTATACTATTTTGATCGTCACGTCATGTAGATCTCAACAGTATGTTCATTTGTGTATTTCGGAAACCCGGTACGCGATGAAATCTGTGGAACGGCTCACCGTATCGGTACGCTTAAGCCTTTAAAATTGCTCGTGGCCATTCGTTATCCACCGTATAGATCCAATAGCAACTTCATACTGAATCTTCTGAATTTAATATTCCACTTTTGAAATTCTACCTTTTCAGTTTATATTTGTTTGGTACATACTTTTATCTGGTTCCCAGGCAAATAACATAAATTTATATTAAAACCGGTTCGCCTGCTCTACTGTACAAACTTCCTTTCGTCTCTATTATTTCCAAGACCCTCTATTTTCTTCTTCATCTTGCATCTCTGCTCCTCTACACATCAGCCATGGCCGAGATTTGCCTCACCTTACAACATAGCCGAACCCCTTACCTTATCCCCACCACCATAATCGGCTACATCTCCACCACCAGCAAACCAAGGCCGTACCACCACAGCCCAGAACCATCTCAGGCCGTGCCTGCCGCACCCACATCCATCCCTCCCATCCCGAGCTCTCCACCATGGGTTCCTCCGCCCAAGCCCACCGACCCAGCGGCTTGCCTACCTCTCGGCCTTGCTTGCCGAGATCGCCACCTCCTCGACTTTCCTAACCCGCGTGAGCCACCCCACAGTGCTCGACCCCATCTATTCTTCCTTATATATTATATAATAGGTAAGTAATGATATATATATTGGATTTGCGGCTGTTATATATATATATAAATATGTTTGTTTAAAGTATTATACTAAATAAGTTGTTGTATATGAAGTTATAGTTGGTAAGTTGTATAAGATGAATTGGTTTAGTGAATCTGCTGTATATATATATATTCAAATCTATTCGACCTGTGTAGTATATATATGAAAATTTACAAAGTTATATAAGTTGTATTATTTTGCTGCCGCTATATATATTAACGAAGGAGTCTATAGATTACTTATGATCTGTTCGAAAAATCAGTATGTTTGTTGTTCGGCTCAGGTAGATATGATGTATATATTTTATATCTTGTATATGTTTGAATACATAGATATAATTTACAGTTCAGTTTATATATGTTTGCTTCTATAGGAATGTAATACTGGGAATAAATATATTTTGAGGAACAGTACTTTAGTAAAAAGTATTATGTGCAGATACAAGTTAATATTAGTAAGTGTTTTGTTGGATCTGAACATATATATTAAGTTAGACTATATATTATTCTATCTTTCGCCTTTGATTTCCGTCTTTTTGTGTTTATAATACATAAAGTTATATGTTATAGTACATAAAGTTTTTGAAGTACAAAATATGTTAGTGATTTTATACCAGTCATTTTGTTTTAAAAGTTGTATTAGATAAGCGCTATATATTAGTATATAAACTCATATTTGATATGTGGACAGTATACTGGTTTAAAATAAAAATAAATGTAAGTTATATAGGACAGATTTTATAAAGTGATAATGGATGTTTGACAGCTTATACTATATGTTAGTTGATTCTTGTATTTTTGGAAAATATACGTACACTATATATTAAGACTTTGATTACTGTGTAATATAGTGGGTTTATCCCGACAATTAGTTTTAAATTATATATTGATATATTTAGATTATAAATATTTATTCCCAAAAACATATTATAATCATATGTTTGATTTTATATATGTGTTTTATTTAACAAATGATTTTGAAAATACATATAATATAGAATGTGTTCGTATTTAGGATATAATTATATACATACATATAGTTATACAGTTATATATATGCATTCACTTATGCTATTTATCATCATCGATCCGTTCTGATTTTATTTCGTCAAATTTCTTATCCATCAGTTTGTCCGTCGTATTCGTGCCGGTTTGCTTTGCTTGGATTCATAATTCGATTTCGAGATCCGTATCAGTGTGCGTATCCATGTCATCTTCTAGTCTCTCTAGCCATGAAAGGTGAGCACTCACTCACGATTAATGTTCTTTTATTTATTAAATTTGATTTCAATTGAAACGACAATTGAAATATGCTGCTGTTAGATATTTACACTGTTATTACCTGTATCAGTTAACCTATGACATCTGACACCATTATCTGTTATATATGCAATGATAATCCAGTTTGGTTGTTAAATGATTGATTTTTGATGTTTACAATTGGACGTTAAAATTGTAATGTATAAAGTGATAAATATTATGCAAATAAATTTGACGTAGGATAATTAAAATTTGAATCGACATATGTGTTGAATTTGATTAGTTGAATATGACCCCTTTTAATTGTTAAATTAATTGACATTTAGAATAGTGATAATTACACTTTGAACCACCGACGTATATTGGATCAATTGTTGTAGTATAAAATTGTAATTGAATGATAAGTGAAAAACCGTATAAATAATTTGTGGAATAATCTTTAATCTGCATGAAATGATAGTGTAGATTCTAGAAATAATTTTATTAATTCACACAAATAACAATGTGAATTAATACGGTTATTTCGGGATTATTTGAATTGATTATTGGATTGTTATTGTTTGTTGTTATTGCTTGTTTATTTACTTTGACACCATCCCAGTTATCACACTGCAAGTTCCCTTTGTTATGCTTTGATTTTTGAATTGAATTGGAATCGAGTTGAAATGATAAATACCCAAATTGAACTTTGACCTAGGATAGAGAATTAAATAAAACCCGATTGGTCAATAATTTGATTTAAAAATAAATGAAGATTTTATTTGAATAAATAATATGGTTTTGAAATGAAGTTGAAATTTGAATTTTAATGAAAGGAAAATGTTAATATTTAATAATCTGAAACAAAATATTAACAATGTAATTGATGAAAGAATGTTGTTTAATTTGAGAAATGATTGAATTAAGTTTGAAATTATATTAAGTTTGAAATTATTAAACTTTGAAATTATTTAATAATTAAGTTTTGAATTATTTAATAATTAAATAAGATTGAATTATTTAATGATTAAATTGAATTGAATTCTTTAATAAGAAAAATTGGACTTTTGAATAAGTGAATTTACTTCGTAAATAATTGAAATTGAGTTTTCTTTATTAATTAAGTTTTGGAAAATTATTTAAGTAAGTAAATAAGTGAAATTGAGTTTCTTTAACAAGATATAAAATGCGATTTATTGAAATTAATGTAAGACTTGAAATTTAAAGAAATTGAGTTGATGAATTTAATTTAATTTAATTCAAATTTGTGAGTTTTGATATAATGAAGTTAAATTTAAAAAATAGATTTAATGAATTGGAAATTAAATAAAAATTGTTTTGAATGACAAATTTACTTAACGAATATTTAATGAAATTGATCAATGAAGTTAAACTGATTTGAATGTTAAATTAAATTAATTTAAATGATTTCGGAATGAAACTTATATACAAACTTGAATCAATATTTGAATTGTTTTAAATAAAATTTGAAATTGTATTATAAGATTTTGAAATGGAAATTTGGAAGTTTTGAAACGTAAAGTATGGAAATTGGTTTTTGAAAGACAAGTGAAATGTTGATTTACGAATTCTATTTGAAATTGAATTTGATTTGGTTTTGAAATATATTAAACGACCAATCGGTGTAATAATTACGAAAGTTATTAAAGAGACCGGAATCGGTTATGGACATACTCTCTGTCTAAACCGAAAACCACTTTAATAACTATACGCGGAGTGTGATCCAGAATGAAGTGGTTGGAATGATGTACGTGTTGACTGAAGAAAGAGAACGATGATGGATAGCCTTGACACTTGTGTCAAATTGGAAATGACTAAAACAGGAGCCGTGCCGGGCCAATAGAGGTCAGCTACCTCAAGCGAACACACTTCTTCGAACTACTCATTACTTGTTGTCGATTGGTGCACCCTTGATTTTGGGAGTGTTGTTTCGCGGTGTTGCGGTCGCTGCGGCGATGCGTTCTCACCAGTCCGGATCAAGCAAACGGTAGTATCACTACCTTGGGTATTGCCTCATGTGCCTTGTCATACTTGTATCCCTTTATACGCGACCACTACGAATCTGTTTTGTGTTATACCTATGGAGTACTCCCTGATAGCCCACTAGTTTACGGTGGAGGTTACAGTGCTGTATAGACTATAACGCTTGTATAAAATGTGTTAAGGGGGATAATGGTAACGCCTTAACACTATTTTGATACCTTATATTACTGATAGACATTATCTACTTATCGTACACTACTACATAGTAGATAGTTTAACGGATCCTTAAAGGATGGTTATTCCAAACATCCTTTGAGTTACTTGTGTTTCAGTTGCTATTTCACTTGAGTTGGATTTATTGATATAAGAATGTTAATCCTGACTCGAGTGTTTTGTGTTTTGCTTTACGCTCGGGTCAGACTGAGTGTACCAGTATTCGAGACTCACCTTTGGAGTTGGAGCTTTGCTTGAAGATCCAGCCATCTATTCTGCTTTCAGTATTCGATGATTTCAGTGATGTATTCTGATTTGTATCTAATGTATCGTGTTACTCTTCCGATGTATCTGGTTTAACTCTGATGTATCGTATTACTCTTCTGTTGTAAACTCTGATGTATCTTATATATTCATATAGTAGCTTCATGAACTACTATCTCTTATATTTCCGCTGCATTTATTACTCTGTGTTTGTGATCTGTGATTATTTATTTACTATATATGTTCAGTTTTGCCAAATTTAAAATAACAACGCGGTATTTTGAGCAATTCAATTCCGGCATGAGTGTCTACCTATACACTTATAATGGATGCGAATGGTCCAAAATATCGGGTTGTTACAGTTAGTATCAGAGCTTTGGTAGCTCTAGGCAAAATTTAACATATAGGGTAAATATATTTACAGAATCACTCTCATTCGAGTTTCAATCTCTTCCTTTGACTCAATTCCTTTGAATTTTGGAACCTTCCCCTCGGTTCTGAAATTCATTCGTGTCTTTCACTATTCGTCTTCTTTCAATCATGGAGCACCCCATAACTCCATTCTGAATGTTATCTATAATAGATCGGCGGTCTCGCCAATCTTAGAATGATTCGTAAAGGAGTAAACTCCTTTATAATAGACATCGATTTACCGGAGATTTCTGTATCCTCGGTTTACGATGCTATCTATTACCTGCTATACATGAATTCCATCTCTTGAGATCGAGTGTTGATTTACCTCGGAATTCAGCATCGATCTTATTCTTGAAGTTACGAACGACCCGGTTAAGGTTGCCCGTGAATTAAATAAACTCATCCATCTACCGATTGTGGTAATTGAATCATCTTATCTTCTGCTTCAAACTTATTTTCGAATCAAAATTCTCTTTGATTTGATTTCCATCAAATTTGAATCTCTATACATGTTTTGAAATCTATTCTTGTATCGTCGAGCGAGGAATTGTATTTGTAAAATTATATTTAAATGTTTTAAAAATATATTGTGTTGTTTGAGTTGTTGATGTTGATTTGGGTTTCCGATCGATTCGTCTGATCAACGCTATCGATAGGATTTCCAAAACACTTGAGCAGACCAAACTGACACAATATTGTTTTCAAACTTGGTAAATGAAATAATTTGTATGATTATATTATAAATATATAAGTAAAATTTTCTAGAATAAAAAAAAGGGGCTAATTAATTAGTTGTTTGAAATAATAATATTTGATTATCAGTTATTGTTCTAAATGAATTTATGAACATGGTATAAATTGATTTGGAATTTAAATAAATTTAAATCAGAAATTTGAGAATTTAATTTCCGATGATTTCAAACTTTGGTTTTAAAGTTTTAAATGTGGATAATTTAAAGTATTTTTGAATATAAATGATTTTCAAAGTATTTTAAAATGTTGAAATCAGTGCTCTTCTCTTTGTCGCTGGAAAATAATTCTGGTGATGGCAGCCGCATCATCGACATTCATTTTCGAGTTTCGAAGTGGAGAAACCATTCTGTAGCTTTGCTACGGTTTTGTTTTGAAAAATATTTTGATTTGAATTTCTTCAGTATAATTTAATTTATATATATATATATGGGTATCTTATTTTAAAATTTAATTTGATTTGATATAAATAATATTATATATATCTCTAAATTGTTTAAAGTTAATTGGAAATCTAATTCTTAAATTTTGTTAAAAGATGATTTTAATTATAAATAAAACCAAAATTTGGAATAAATATTTAAACTCGAATAATTGAATTGGGAAAATTTTATTTGTATATTATTCAACTGCATTCTAATACAACTTACCTAAATCATTCAGAAGTTGAATATGTAATTGGATAATATATAAGATAAATTGAATTTATAAATAAAATTTGAGTGTTTATAATAAATGTTATACACTAAATTTTGATTATAAAGATGTTAATAAAGTTAGATAGGATAATAAGTAAACTCAGTTAAATAATGAAATAAATTTGTTTTGAAAGAATTAATAAATTGAAATTTGATCAACATATGAAAATACCTTGAATTTAAAAGAAATTAGTAAATAATAAATTAATTTAAATCGAAACTTTTATAGTTTAAATTAATTTATATAGGTTAAATATATGTGAGTAGATATATTAAGTAGAATAAATTTAATAGTAATTTGGAATAAAGAAGAATTTAAAATTGTTGAAGAAAATATGATTTTAATAAAAGACTATTCAAAATTTATGGTTTTAGAAATTGTAAATTGAAGAAAATGGGATAATAAGATAATGAATTTAGAAATAATTGAGATTGATTTTAGTGAAATCAAATGGATTAAATCAATTATTGAATATCAATTAATTTGAATTTATAGGGTTTAAATTAACTGTTATTTTGTATTTCAAATCTATTTTCTTCTGGTTGTTTCTATTCTCCTACCTCGTTCCTTTTCGGGGACGAAAAGTTTTGAGTGGGGGAGAGTGTAACAACCCGTAAATTTCAACTGTTTTAATAACGTAATTAGTTGAAATTTTGTGAAATTTTAAACGATAAAATTTTAAAATATAAATTTGATATTTGGAATGCGTTTAGTTAAACATAGCAACTGGTAAATTTTCGTCCGAAAATACGAAAGTTTATTTCGCGCGTAAATTTACTTCAATTTAATCAGTTAAAAAGCGATGAAAATAAAAAGTTTTCGAAATCCAAATATTTTTATATAATAAATTTGTAAATCATCTTCTGAGTGAGACACCATATTTCGTTTCTTCAAATTTGAATCACTTTCGCTTCGTTTATCTTATTTTCGACAAATTTGCAGCATTTTTGTACCGATATGGAATTTTGATAACTCGATCGTACCACTGAGATCTGTATACTATTTTGATCGTCACGTCATGTAGATCTCAACAGTATGTTCATTTGTGTATTTCGGAAACCCGGTACGCGATGAAATCTGTGGAACGGCTCACCATATCGGTACGCTTAAGCCTTTAAAATTGCTCGTGGCCATTCGTTATCCACTTTATAGATCCAATAGCAACTTCATATTGAATCTTCTGAATTTAATATTCCACTTTTGAAATTCTACCTTTTCAGTTTATATTTGTTTGGTACATACTTTTATCTGGTTCCCAAGCAAATAACATAAATTTATATTAAAACCGGTTCGCCTGCTCTACTGTACAAACTTCCTTTCGTCCCTATTATTTCCAAGACCCTCTATTTTCTTCTTCATCTTGCATCTCTGCTCCTCTACACATCAGCCATGGCCGAGATTTGCCTCACCTTACAACATAGCCGAACCCCTTACCTTATCCCCACCACCATAATCGGCTACATCTCCACCACCAGCAAACCAAGGCCGAACCACCACAGCCCAAAACCATCTCAGGCCGTGCCTGCCGCACCCACATCCATCCCTCCCGTCCCGAGCTCTCCACCATGGGTTCCTCCGCCCAAGCCCACCGACCCAGCAGCTTGCCTACCTCTCGGCCTTGCTTGCCGAGATCGCCACCTCCTTGACTTTCCTAACCCGCGTGAGCCACCCCACAGTGCTCGACCCCATCTATTCTTCCTTATATATTATATAATAGGTAAGTAATGATATATATATTGGATTTGCGGCTGTTATATATATATTTATATAAATATGTTTGTTTAAAGTATTATACTAAATAAGTTGTTGTATATGAAGTTATAGTTGGTAAGTTGTATAAGATGAATTGGTTTAGTGAATCTGCTGTATATATATATATATATTCAAATCTATTCGACCTGTGTAGTATATATATGTATATTTACAAAGTTATATAAGTTGTATTATTTTGCTGCCGCTATATATATTAACGAAGGAGTCTATAGATTACTTATGATCTGTTCGAAAAATCAGTATGTTTGTTGTTCGGCTCAGGTAGATATGATGTATATATTTTATATCTTGTATATGTTTGAATACTTAGATATAATTTACAGTTCAGTTTATATATGTTTGCTTCTATAGGAATGTAATACTGGGAATAAATATATTTTGAGGAACAGTACTTTAGTAAAAAGTATTATGTGCAGATACAAGTTAATATTAGTAAGTGTTTTGTTGGATCTGAACATATATATTAAGTTAGACTATATATTATTCTATCTTTCGCCTTTGATTTCCGTCTTTTTGTGTTTATAATACATAAAGTTATATGTTATAGTACATAAAGTTTTTGAAGTACAAAATATGTTAGTGATTTTATACCAGTCATTTTGTTTTAAAAGTTGTATTAGATAAGCGCTATATATTAGTATATAAACTCATATTTGATATGTGGACAGTATACTGGTTTAAAATAAAAATAAATGTAAGTTATATAGGACAGATTTTATAAAGTAATAATGGATGTTTGACAGCTTATACTATATGTTAGTTGATTCTTGTATTTTTGGAAAATATACGTACACTATATATTAAGACTTTGATTACTGTGTAATATAGTGGGTTTATCCCGACAATTAGTTTTAAATTATATATTGATATATTTAGATTATAAATATTTATTCTCAAAAATATATTATAATCATATGTTTGATTTTATATATGTGTTTTATTTAACAAATGATTTTGAAAATACATATAATATAGAATGTGTTCGTATTTAGGATATAATTATATACATACATATAGTTATACAGTTATATATATGCGTTCACTTATGCTATTTATCATCATCGATCCGTTCTGATTTTATTTCGTCAAATTTCTTATCCATCAGTTTGTCCGTCGTATTCGTGCCGGTTTGCTTTGCTTGGATTCATAATTCGATTTCGAGATCCGTATCAGTGTGCGTATCCATGTCATCTTCTAGTCTCTCTAGCCTTGAAAGGTGAGCACTCACTCACGATTAATGTTCTTTTATTTATTAAATTTGATTTCAATTGAAACGACAATTGAAATATGCTGCTGTTAGATATTTACACTGTTATTACCTGTATCAGTTAACCTATGACATCTGACACCATTATCTGTTATATATGCAATGATAATCCAGTTTGGTTGTTAAATGATTGATTTTTGATGTTTACAATTGGACGTTAAAATTGTAATGTATAAAGTGATAAATATTATGCAAATAAATTTGACGTAGGATAATTAAAATTTGAATCGACATATGTGTTGAATTTGATTAGTTGAATATGACCCCTTTTAATTGTTAAATTAATTGACATGTAGAATAGTGATAATTACACTTTGAACCACCGACGTATATTGGATCAATTGTTGTAGTATAAAATTGTAATTGAATGATAAGTGAAAAACCGTATAAATAATTTGTGGAATAATCTTTAATCTGCATGAAATGATAGTGTAGATTCTAGAAATAATTTTATTAATTCACACAAATAACAATGTGAATTAATACGATTATTTCGGGATTATTTGAATTGATTATTGGATTGTTATTGTTTGTTGTTATTGCTTGTTTATTTACTTTGACACCATCCCAGTTATCACACTGCAAGTTCCCTTTGTTATGCTTTGATTTTTGAATTGAATTGGAATCGGGTTGAAATGATAAATACCCAAATTGAACTTTGACCTAGGATAGAGAATTAAATAAAACCCGATTGGTCAATAATTTGATTTAAAAATAAACGAAGATTTTATTTGAATAAATAATATGGTTTTGAAATGAAGTTGAAATTTGAATTTTAATGAAAGGAAAATGTTAATATTTAATAATCTGAAACAAAATATTAACAATGTAATTGACGAAAGAATGTTGTTTAATTTGAGAAATGATTGAATTAAGTTTGAAATTATAATTAAGTTTGAAATTATAATTAAGTTTGAAATTATTAAACTTTGAAATTATTTAATAATTAAGTTTTGAATTATTTAATAATTAAATAAGATTGAATTATTTAATGATTAAATTGAATTGAATTCTTTAATAAGAAAAATTGGACTTTTGAATAAGTGAATTTACTTCGTAAATAATTGAAATTGAGTTTTCTTTATTAATTAAGTTTTGGAAAATTATTTAAGTAAGTAAATAAGTGAAACTGAATTTCTTTAACAAGAAATAAAATGCGATTTATTGAAATTAATGTAAGACTTGAAATTTAAAGAAATTGAGTTGATGAATTTAATTTAATTTAATTCAAATTTGTGAGTTTTGATATAATGAAGTTAAATTTAAAAAATAGATTTAATGAATTGGAAATTAAATAAAAATTGTTTTGAATGACAAATTTACTTAACGAATATTTAATGAAATTGATCAATGAAGTTAAACTGATTTGAATGTTAAATTAAATTAATTTAAATGATTTCGGAATGAAACTTATATACGAACTTGAATCAATATTTGAATTGTTTTAAATAAAATTTGAAATTGTATTATAAGATTTTGAAATGGAAATTTGGAAGTTTTGAAATGTAAAGTATGGAAATTGGTTTTTGAAAGACAAGTGAAATGTTGATTTACGAATTCTATTTGAAATTGAATTTGATTTGGTTTTTAAATATATTAAACGACCAATCGGTGTAATAATTACGAAAGTTATTAAAGGGACCGGAATCGGTTATGGACATACTCTCTGTCTAAACCGAAAACCACTTTAATAACTATACGCGGAGTGTGATCCAGAATGAAGTGGTTGGAATGATGTACGTGTTGACTGAAGAAAGAGAACGATGATGGATAGCCTTGACACTTGTGTCAAATTGGAAATGACTAAAACAGGAGCCGTGCTGGGCCAATGGAGGTCAGCTACCTCAAGCGAACACACTTCTTCGAACTACTCATTACTTGTTGTCGATTGGTGCACCCTTGATTTTGGGAGTGTTGTTTCGCGGTGTTGCGGTCGCTGCGGCGATGCGTTCTCACCAGTCCGGATCAGGCAAACGGTAGTATCACTACCTTGGGTATTGCCTCATGTGCCTTGTCATACTTGTATCCCTTTATACGCGACCACTACGAATCTGTTTTGTGTTATACCTATGGAGTACTCCCTGATAGCCCACTAGTTTACGGTGGAGTTTACAGTGCTGTATAGACTATAACGCTTGTATAAAATGTGTTAAGGGGGATAATGGTAACGCCTTAACACTATTTTGATACCTTATATTACTGATAGACATTATCTACTTATCGTACACTACTACATAGTAGATAGTTTAACGGATCCTTAAAGGATGGTTATTCCAAACATCCTTTGAGTTACTTGTGTTTCAGTTGCTATTTCACTTGAGTTGGATTTATTGATATAAGAATGTTAATCCTGACTCGAGTGTTTTGTGTTTTGCTTTACGCTCGGGTCAGACTGAGTGTACCAGTATTCGAGACTCACCTTTGGAGTTGGAGCTTTGCTTGAAGATCCAGCCATCTATTCTGCTTTCAGTATTCGATGATTTCAGTGATGTATTCTGATTTGTATCTAATGTATCGTGTTACTCTTCCGATGTATCTGGTTTAACTCTGATGTATCGTATTACTCTTCTGTTGTAAACTCTGATGTATCTTATATATTCATATAGTAGCTTCATGAACTACTATCTCTTTTATTTCCGCTGCATTTATTACTCTGTGTCTGTGATCTGTGATTATTTATTTACTTTATATGTTCAGTTTTGCCAAATTTAAAATAACAACGCGGTATTTTGAGCAATTCAATTCCGGCATGAGTGTCTACCTATACACTTATAATGGATGCGAATGGTCCAAAATATCGGGTTGTTACAATAAATCTTATAATAAAGATTCATAATCTTTAATATATTTAATTGAGTGGTATCGATTTAATGAAATACCCTTATGATTCAAGTTGTTGAGCATAATAGACATCACTGTATATGTACTATACGTATGTATTTATCCCTTAAGTCTCATTTGAGTTTCTTTTCTTGATTAATACAATTATTTGATATATTTTTAATTAATATATAAATTTTATAATTTATTAACTTATACAATTATCTTTTGTATATTATATTAATTAAATATTATTTAATTACTTTAATTAATTAACATTTTAATCGTTCTTATGTTATTTAACTAAACATTTTAATTGAATATGTATACCATAACATTTATGGTTATACACATACATACTAACATATATACATACATATATATATACATATATATATGCATGTTATTATTTGTTAGTTAACTTTTAATTAACTTATTTAATTAAATATTAATTTCAAAGATTTGTTATGTATGTAGATATATACTTGCATCATCTTAAACAATTCAAGATAATGTAACATATACCACTACCATCTAATTAATTCATTTAACTTATTAATCTCCCTAATAGTTAAAATTTTCCAAGTTTGCTTATTATGTTTTCAAAACACTTTTGAAAACTATATAATAGTAATTATAATATATTTATTATTTTAAATTTAACTTTTTAATTTAAAATTTTATTTTAATTTCAGATCAATTTTGAAAATCACATTATAACATTTATAATGTAATTCTTATTTTAGATTTAACCTTAAAATTTAAATTTAAATTTCGAATCAATTTTGAAAATTTGCCTAGGACCTAATTTCAAATTGGGACTTTTCTATCAGAGGCAGCCTTTTGGCTCACTTCACCTTTCGGGCCAGGCCATTAGCCAGATAGGGCATTGTACTTAATTACTCACGCTCAAGCCTAGGAACAACTTTTTTGGACACCCTACTAAATGGGCAAGCTTAGTTAGCTAGGCATAACATGACTAATTTAGACTGTATAGACTACTTGACCCTGATACCATTGAAGGAACTGGTCGAGCGCACAACAGATAAAATGGATGAATTTAAAAAAAATTTACCATTTTGGATCGTATTAAGCCTACGAAGTCTAAATTAAATTATGATCTTATCTAAATTTATTTTAAAAGCTTTCACTATTTTATTTAATTTGTAGTGGAAGTTTTTTTGGTGTTGTGTGTGAATTTTTTAATTAAACATGTGTATCATATACACATGTGTATACATGTACATGCAACAATTATAGTGTACATGGTTCAACTTGCCCGTGTATAAGTGTTGGGATTTACATCGCAACGGACAAACACTACAAGAAAATATACTATTTATAACACTAATATATATCATGTTTTTTCTAAAACTACTATTGAATATAATTTTAGTAAAATAATAATAAAAATGTAAACGCTATACTTCCTAAGGCAGGCTAGATAAAAATTTCCCACTTCGCCTATGTATTTTTTCACTAAGCGGATTCAAAACTTAGCCCATTCTTCCTCATTTTCGCTCAAGATAAAAAACATAAAAACCATACATCACATCCCACTTTACTATGTCTCCATTAAATCTGCCTAAAATCCCTTCAAAAATCTCAATCAAACCCTAAATTAGGCCCACTCAAATCTAGATCCATCCACAGCAAAAAGAAGACTTGCAACCAAATTTATGGTTGACTCGGTAAATGATAGCGTGATTCACTTAAGAAATTTCCAACCATTTCCCTCCAAAAATCTGCTTTCAGGTATTTTTTATCTATCCTAAAAACTTATCTTGTTATGTGATTACAATTTATATAATTCAAGTGTTATGAATGATATTTTATTTAGTTTTGGAATGTAGTTTGTAAAGATAATTGTTTGAAAAGATAAACAAATGATAATTTTTATTGTTGTGAGCTTATAATGTTGATATTACTAGGTTTAGTAAGCAACTAAACTTAGTCTCATTTAATTAGGGTATTTTTAGGTTATTGCTTCTAGATGGGAGAAGATTTCATACTTCAACTTTGATTGTAATTTTTTCTAAGTTCATGTGTATCACATGAGCTAAATCTAACTTTTCTAATTTGAGGTGTTAGAATGCTACGAAAGAACCTCCTTTTCTACTTAGTACAATTTTTTTTCTTGTTTATCTACTTATGAAGCTAGTAGCAACTATTACAAAATTTATTTAAACTATTAAATACTAAATTATTTTCTAGAACATGGTTCTTTAATGCCAACAAGTGTCGTATCGAGGATTAAACTCTTGACCTTTAATCTGGTAGTTTGAACTACCAACCAACTGAGCCAATCATGCTGAAACTATTAAATACTAAATTTATTTGAGTTTTTTATTTGGAATATGAATCAATAATTGTTATTGAAGAAATGATGGGATTAGAAGTAGATATAACGGTTTAAAATAGGCATTAATGATTAGTAGCTATTCTTCCATAGGTCTATGTCTAGATAATTGAAACAGGTGGAGGATCAAAAAAATGAAAACTTGTACAAACTTGATAAATAATAATTATCTAATTTCATCATTATTCGACATAAAAGGAACCTACATTGCAATAGAAAATGTTGAGCAGGTCCAATGTCCCCTCTCAACTCTATGTGCCTTGGCCCTTGCCTTAAAAGAAACTTGCCTTGTCATTAATGAATTAAAATTCATTATGCCAATAAAACTACTCTCTCTTTGACTCAGATGAGTTTCAACACTTTTGTATGATGTCTTCTCTTCATTCTTTACCCTTGCTAAATTTGGTCATATTATATTTTGCAACATCAATAACTTTTTGCAAACCTGATTAAATAAATAGTAATATCGTTTCATATAAGTACACAACTACAATTTTATTGCATGTAACATGAGATTCAAACTTTTTGAAACATGTTACATATAAATATTTATAAACTCACTGATGTAATACTTAATTCACGCTCTTGAAATGTCTCTGATCAAGTACTCTTATCAGCTAAATGTTTGTTCAATGTATTTTAAATCTTTTTACAAATATGGTTTGGTTTACAAATCTAAAATATACCGATTACCAGTTCACTTTCATGAGTTATAAAATAAGCCTCAGGTATGGTTATTGATGTTAGATTATTTTGCATCAATATATGTTTATGAACCATACTAAGATCTCTTCCTACACCGTGCACAGAAGGTAAATTCTTATCATCTCCTAATTTGAGAGCATTGAATGAGCTGAAACTACAACCAAAATCTTTTGCCCTGACAAGGTAATAGGAGAAGGTGGTTTTGGGATGTGTCTTTAAAAGTTGGATCGATATGAATTTTTTTTCTTCAACTAAACCTAGAACTGGCATGGTTATTGCTATTAAGAGAAAGCACAATAAAAGAAAAGAATTAATCAATATATCTCAATATCATAAGAATAGAATGCGAGTATCATAGAATGCGGGTTTCTGGGCCTCAATGCAAGCCCATTATCAATTATCATGTTACACTACAAATACAGAGTTGTAAATGTACACTGTTCAAGATTTGTATCATTTTGCAAATATGGTTGATTAATAAAATCATTCTCATTCAAACTTTAATTTGGTATCAGTGCCAAAAGGAAAAAACTGCTTAACAGCAAAAAAATGCCAAGCCTAAATCATCATCAGAGAAATTTCATCATTTGATAATCTGGCTGCGCCTGGCTATCATCTGAGAATCAAGATTCTCATCATCTGATCATTTCCATTGTTGAGTTACCTATTCTATTTCAAGAGCAGCATCACTTTATTAGCTTCATACCCAAATTCTCGACGTGCCGTGCCAAGAAACTGCCATCAGAGAAATCTCATCACTTGGAATCTCTGGCTGCACATCAAGCGCTGTCAAAGAATAACCCATCAGTTAGCGATTCTTGATATTATCTCCTCAACATAATGGCAGAAGAAGATGTTGATAACTCAACTTCAGCAAATTCAAACCCAAATAACCCGCGACAAGGCAGAATACAACCCAAGATTTGATCAAGGCCATAATCAAACCCCAAAGTCAGTCGATCACCATAAAACTCGATGAAACAAACTTTCTTCTCTAGAAATTCCAGATTGAAACTTTAGCCAAAGGATATGAGCTTGAAGATCATGTTCTTGGAACTCTGGTTACACCACCTAGATACATCACAGACAGTGAAGGAAAGCTAGTGAGTAATCAAGAGTATGTAATTCATCACAGACAAGATAGTCCAATCAGTTCTTGGCTATTGTCATCAATCAGCGGAAACTTGTTGCCACAGTTAGTTAGATGCAAAACTGCTCATGAAATATGGTCAACAATTGAGAAAGTTTTCAATACATAATCAGCAGCAAAAATAATGTACTACAAAAGGCAACTACAGAACTGCAAGAAAGAGAACTTATCTATGAGAGAGTACTTGACCAAGATCAAGACACTTTTTGATCAATTAGCATCAGTTGGCCACAAGATTACTGACACAAAGCAAGTCTTGTGCATATTGGGAGGTCTTAATGATGAATATGAGTTTGTTGTGGCCGTGATGTCCTCAAAAGAGATAACAACATCTATTTAATATGTTCATTCCACTCTCTTTGCTCATGAAGGTAGAATAGAACCAAAAGAACCTCCAATTTCATATTTCTCTGCTTTTTTTAGCAATAGTAAAGGTAAAACCAAGACAGAAGCAATTATGGTAGAAATCAAACCAATAAATATTAAAGAGGAGGTTAGCAATATAGAGGCAAAGGAAGAGGAGGAAGGTGGAGCAATAATAATACAAGTAGACTTAGATGTCAAATATATGAGAAGTTTGGCCATGTTGCAAGCAAGTGCTACTTCAAATTTGATGCAAATTACACACCATCATAATACAGTAACAACAATTTAAGAAACTATACTCCAAGTGCTAATATGGTCAACACACAGCAAGATGTTAAAAATCATTTATAAAGTTTAAATGCAGAATCAACTAAAGTGGAAGACATTTAAGATGAAAGCTGGTATCCAGATTCTAGAGCTACTAATCATGTGACAAACAATCAAAGCAATTTAAATCTTGGCAACAAGGAGTATAGAGGTAAACAAACATTACATATGGGAAATGGTAAGTCGATTAAAATTACTCAAACTGGTGATGCATGTATTAAGGGTAAAAGGCAGGTCTATCTTAATAATTTATTAAGAGTGTTTAATTAGGAAAATTTTAATAAGTGTGTCGCAGTATGCAAAGGATAATGATGTTTACTTTGAATTTTATCCCAAATATTATCTGGTTAGAGATATTCTAACTAAAGAAATTCTTTTGTAGGGTAGAGAAGTTAAGGGACTTTACAAATTCAATGTTGCTAATTCAAGAAATTCCGGATATAAAGAGTGTAATGTTTCTGAAATCAAACAGGAAGAAAACGGTAAGAAATTTAATGTTTGGCACTGTAAATTGGGACATCCAAGTGTAAAGATTGTAAAGCAAGTGTTGAATAATAATAATAATATACTTGTTGATAATTTCTCCATACCTTACATTTTTACTTACTGCCAAATAGGCAAAAGTCATAAACTTGCATTTTCAGATTCTCAAACTAGGTATAATAGACCATTAGAGTTAGTTGCAATAGACTTATGGGGACCAACACCAATTAGCATTGATTATGGGTATGAATATTACTTTTCATGTGTTGATGATTATTCTAGATATGTATGAATATATTTTTTAAATCAAAATCTGAATCTCACAATGCAGTGTTACAGTTTATAGCTAATGTTGAAAAGCAAACAAACTGTCAATTAAAGGTCATTCAAACAAATAATGGGACAGAGTTCATGCCACTCAAAGAATATTTACAAAAGAAAAGAATAACTCAAAGGATGACATGTCCATATACATCAGAACAAAATAGGCTTGTTGAAAGAAAACACAGACATATTGTTGGGACTGGACTTGCTCTACTTGCTCATGCATCAATGCCACTAAAATTCTTCCAGATACATTTGCTACATCAGTATACTTGATAAATAGGTTACCTACTAAAGTGTTGCAGTTTAAGAGTCCAATAAAAGTATTATATAAAATCAGGCCCGACTATCAAAGTTTAAAAGTTTTTGGGTGCTTATGTTTTCCTTATTTAAAACCTTATAATACTCATAAGTTAAGTTTAAGGTCATCACCATGCACTTTCTTAGGTTATGCTACAAATAAAAAAGGTTACAAGTGCTTAGACGGTACTAGAAGGATATATATATCAAGACATGTGGTATTTAATGAGAAAGTGTTTCCATTCAACAAGCCAGAAATCAAGACTACACAAAAGATACATAACTCAAAGTTTTCCTTACCATCAATAACTATTCAATTGGATGGGATTGTATCAGATCAAAATGAAGCAAGTCAGAATGATCAACTTTCACCGGTATCAATTCAAGGTGACTTCAACCCACAACTCACAATATCCAATTCAGAACTAGGTCACGAGTCAAATGGATCACCAGAAAGATCAAACCATGCATCACAACAAAGTATCAGTACACAACCAGACCCTTATTAAGTATTAAATGATGCATTATCACCCAATACTCAAAAGAGGCTATAACAAGTTATAGAGATCAACAACCTTCAAGAACTGGGCATCATATGATAACAAGAGCAAAGAGTGATATATTCAAACCAAAAATATATAGTGCAGGCTTGGACACTCAAGAACCAAGCTCATATCATCAAGCTATGCAAAATGAAAAGTGGATGGCAGCCATGAAAGAAGAATATGATGCATTGATAAGAAACAAGACATGGGATCTTGTTCCCTTACTAAGCCACAAAAGTACTATAGGATGCAAGTTGACATATAGATTAAAGAAAAATGCCGAGGGTTCAATTTTTAAATACAACGCAAGACTAGTAGCCAAGGGGTATTCACAACAAAATGGTTTTGATTTTAATGAAACCTTCACCTACTGTGAAACCAACCTCTATTAGAATTATCTTAGCTATTGCCTAACATAAAAATTGGACTATCAAGCAATTAGATGTGAATAATGCATTTCTGAATGGTGTGTTGCAGGAAGAGGATTACATGGAACAACCCCATAGATTCAAGAAAAAGGTTTGTGAAGAACTTGTTTGCAAATTAAACAAGGCAATTTATGGGCTTAAGCAAGCTCCAAGAGTGTGGTTTGATAAATTAAAGTAAACTCTAGCTAAACTTGGTTACAATTCAACAAAATCATACAATTCATTATTCACTAAGTTTACCAATGATACTATTACTTACATAATAATATATGTTGATGATTTTATAATTACAAGCAGTAGTGAATCAGAAACAACAGCTTACACTGCACATTAAAAAAAATTCTTCAACGAAGATGTACGAAATCTAAGGTGCTTTCTTGGCATTGAAGTAAAAAGGATGTCAGACACTGAAATGCATTTAAGTTAAAGTAAATACATTTCTGAGATACTAATCAGGGCTAAAATGGTGTAACGATCGGGCGGTTTTCGACCCCCGAAAATCAACACTGATACATTCACTGTATAGAGTGCCGAGCAATCGAGTGCCGGAAATACTAGGTTGTTAGGGTTTAAGAAGAAAAGAGATAGAAAAAAAACAAAAAAAAACAACACAGAATCTCACAGTCGCAGCGGAACAAAATATAATATACAATAACAGCATTTTATACAAAGGAAAACTATAACTGTTAATATACATACAAGTTATCAGAGTACAATCATCAACAAATAAATCTGGACAGTTATAATAACTTGTCCCTAAATGCTGAATATACAGCCTACAATACACAGCGGAATATAATCAGATACACGCAATACGTCTCTGTCATCCAGCTCGTCTCCTGAGCTCCAAAAGCGTTCTAACCTGAAATTTTGTAATACTCGGTCTAACCCGAGCATTACAATAAAGTAACACCCGAGTCGGGCTGGAAACCAGCGTGAGTAAAACACACTAAATTTGAAATACTTAAGTTATAAAAGAAGTTCTTCGAAAAACCAAGGTAACTCGTACAAACTCGACGAGTTTTTATCTTACCAAAACACTTTTACAGAAATCCATCGATATTATAATAGTGTTTAAGTATAATACTTATTTAAAATAGTCGAATTTGTTAAATTAATTCAATTCCAGCATATTAGACTCTATAATTAAAACCATAAAGGTTTGTAATGATTATTAAATCGAAGTGGTTCCGAATAACACTGATATCCGATCCTGGTCTCTTCGAATCTAATCGATAAACTTTAAATGTCCACGTTGTTTTTAGATAATAATTTATATTCAGGGTGAGAATATTCACATATGGGAACTTGTTACATACGTTTATTTTTCAATAAAACGTGTAAACGCTTTATTCCAATTATTTAAATTCGTTTGACTACTTAGTGGCGCAGACAAGAATACTTGAAATAAATATTCAAGAGCTATAAAGCCAAACATATATTGTTAACTTAACGATAAATAATTAATATTAACTAATTCACAATCAGGATTTAATCAACTTAGATTAATCTGGATCTACTTATATTTTTAATCCAAATTAATTATAAATTAAAGTAATTATAAAAAATTTATTATTAGTTGATTAAAATTAAACACTATATTTAATAACTAATTTATTAATTAACATAAGTCTTAAACAATTAAGAATCTAATTATTAACTCACTTTAATTATTTTAATTAGTTAAGTCCCATATTAACTAACATGGTAAATTTAGACTTTAAAGCTAGGCGAGAGGATCATAATACAAAAACTTCATGTCTATTTGATTTTAAATGAAAGGGAAAATGCTTTTTAAAGTAAAAGGGTTAAAACTTTCAATTCCCTTTCCTTTTTAAAATACTTGGCCTATGGAGATAACAAGGCCCGTGCCTTCTTCTTTTTTCGGCCCAAACATTTTAGAAACCGGCCCACCTCCTCTTCTTCCCCTACCCAGTTCTCATTCCCATTCCTCTCTCATTCGAAATACACGAACGTGCACGAAACTGTGCATCGTGCATATGTACGCTCCCTTCGGCTATCACCATCTACCGCCGATCAACTACGCAAGCCACCCATGACCCTCTCATCCACCTGGCCACCAGGAAACCACGCCAAAAACCCTCTTACAAATTTTCGACCTCGAACCAAAATCCTAGGCCAACACCAAACCATTCCAATGCCTCGTCTAGCCACCGCAGACCACCATCCATCGCCAAAACTTACCATGAGCTCCACCCAACCATCGCCACCTATTGGCCATAGACCGCACCCCTCGTTTGTCCTATCTTCGTCACCATTGCCTCAAAACCGAGACCCTAGAACTACCCACCTAAAACCCTAACGCCGCCTCTCCTGGCCACCACAGGTTCAGGTAAAATGCCGCGCCATTTTTCTCGAGTGCGCCACCACCTCAGCCACCTCCACTCTGAACTCGACGTTACGAAATCGACTCCGCCACCTTAATTCGACCAAATGCCCAATTCCGTTCAACTCCATGAATCTCCTTCCACAAAACACTGAAAATCCCCAAATTAACTTCAAAAATCATATTTTTCAACTACGAGTACAACCATATGAGTCATTTTTTAATTTATGATATATGATTTTCGTCTATGACTGATCCATTCACGGTTATATAAGTTTCTCTCGGCCTCTGCTTGATGAAGTTTAACGAAATAAATTTTAAAATGTTCCCAACTCAAAAACAAACAACTTTCATTTTGGAATCATGTCTTAAAACAAAAAGGAGGACGAACAATTGATTTTTTGAAGTGGAAGGTTTTCACTGTTTTATCAAAACAAAAAAAAAGACAGAGAGACATATGGAAGAAGTACAGTAGTTCTTTGCACTGCAGGTAAACTAACCAGGTTGATCCATACTTACACGTACATATTCACAGAACAACACGTATATATTTTGCCATATATCATTGCTCATCCAAAATAAACAGTCATATAAATCTATGTAAGAAACAGTAACAGCTTAAAGTGTTTTTACTCACTGTCTCAAACCGCTGCTGCTTTTTTTTCCCTGCTTCAAGCTTTAGTAACTTGATTTTCCTTCTTTGATTTTTAATGGCAAACTGTTCTTTCTTTTCTCTTTTTTGTATGTAAAGTGAGTAAGAGGCTAAGTGTATATATAGAAGAGAATGGGAACGGTGAAGTAGAGCGGCTGACGCTTTTCTTGTACAGGCTTTACAAATTTTCAAGATTTTTATTTTTCTTTTCTTTTGCTTTTGCTGATTTGATTTTCATGAGACTTGATTTTGATTTTTTATAAGTGATTTGTTTTATATGGCTAGATTTAATGTTTTGTATGCTTGAATTTAATGCCTTGCCATGATGATGTTCCCTATATGTTTATATATACAATTATATATATATATATATATATATATATATATATATATATATATATATATATTCTTATATGCCTACTGTTTACCATGTACATGTTTACATGTCGCATAATTACATATTCCATTGTTTACATATTTGCTTACACACATATTTTCATCATAAAAAGGTCTACACTTATGTGTGTATATTTACACATACACTATTTTTATAAATATATATATACTTATTCACTATTTCACATATGTATGTCTATCTATGTGTACTTATGTATTTTTCTACCATATCCACATATACATATGCATAGTTATATATACCTATATATTTACATATTTGCCTATATTTACATATGTATACGTATTTACACTTCTACATATTTATATGTATACCATTTTTATATAGAGATTTTTTTTTTTTTTCAAAAACCAGAATATTATAATAGAATGGAGAAACAAGCCTTTCTCCAACGGCGCACAAAATATAGCAAGACATACAAAGTATGCGACACACATACCCGGTAAACAAAGTATCAGAAAAAAGAAGAAAAAACTAAGCTGACAGTAGCAACATAATACAAAGCTAAAAGGACTAAATAAACATCCGCTCAACCAACAATCCCGCTACACCCAAAGGTGTAGGCCAGTCCACCTGAAAGTAAACCACCCATCGACATAGAGAGCAAGAACCACATAGAACCGCAAGTCAACACTCGCTAACCATAGAGAACCATAAAAGCTGGCCTCAAACAAACCCAACTAGCGAAACAGCAATACCAGATGAGCTCTGGATACCAACATCCGACTAGAATAACAGAAAGCTGAAGTGCAACCAATGGAATCAATCCTAGGAGAATATAAAACTTTCTACAAAACCTGGACCTGAAAAACTAGCGACCACATCAAAACAAACAATAAGGGGGGGAGGGATATTCAGGAACGTTGGATGTAGACCAACGCCCTGTCAGGGACACTCAACCGATTCCCGTTCTAGCGGACCTCATCGCACAAGTAATAGAAAGTAGACCCACAAGAGGATGGATCCCGGAACTTAATCGTCCCCTGAAAGGCCGACCTCGAAAAGCAAGGAAAACATCATTCCTGACTCGCCTAATAATGGTCACGGGCTCCATAGGAGTACTATCGAAGATAGCCTTGTTCCTAGCACACCAAATGTGTCAGCAAAGGAGACAAGGAATTAAGCGATGAATGATCGCATGAAGAGATTTCCTGGAATTTCCAGACCACAAGGATGAAGGTAGATCGTTAACAGATCTGGTAATACCTCGGACACCTACCAAATTTCCGAAGAAGTTCCAGCAAGATCTGGCTGTAGAACCAGTGAAGAATAAATGGTTCAAGGATTCTGAATCCCTGTTGTCGCAGCAACTGCAGCGGGAAACTAATGGGATGCCTATCCGCTGAATGTTCTCGACTAAAGGAAGGCCATCATGGAGGATACGCCACATGAGGGTCGAAACTTTTGGTGGAGAGCGAGAATCCCAGATGAAAGAAAACAAAGGGCGAATGGGGGAAGGAATACGAATCGAAGTCCAAGCTCTGAGGATGGAAAACGGAGCGTCATCCCATCCTATAAGACCGCCATGGGAGTCAGATAAGGATTTCACTGACTGCATGTGCTTCCACGTCTCGCTAGCATAGGACGGAGAACCCGTATAATTAGCGCCCGCAAGCCTTCGGTACTTAGCGTGTAGGAAAGAGGACCATAAAGAGTTGCCCGATAACAGGTGGCTAAATACATATACCTATATTGATGAAGTGGTGAAGTCTAAATACATATACCTATATTGATAAATTTCCCTTATTCAAAAATTAATATTCCAAAATTTTATATAGTTTAATCAATTTATAGATTCTGATTTTAAATATCTGAAAATTCATTTATTCGACTAATAAAAATTAATATTCCAATATTAAAATCAGTTAATTGTCCGATAACAGGTGGCTAAAAATCCGGGTCCTTACAAATGGATCGGGCGAATCCCCTATCTACTCCAATGACAATCAACTTGCATTTATCAAAGAATAAAGGTGATCCAATAACAAAGGACAAACAATATAGAAGTATAGTTGGAGCACTGCAATATGATACAATAATCAAATCAGAGATCACATTAAGTGTAAATAAAGTAAGTCAATTCATGCAAAGACCACTGGATGAATATTGGAAAGAGGTAAAAAGAATTCTCAGACATCTTAAAGGAACTATAAATCAAGGACTGATTCTTAAGTCATGCAAAACGTTAAACATTAATGGGTATGCAGATGCAGACTGGGCAACTGATCATGATGACAGAAGGTCAACTACTGAACACTATATATTCTTAGGCAAAAACCCAATCTCATTGTGTTCATAAAAATAACCCATTATATCAAGATCAAGTACTGAAGTAGAAAATAGGAGTGTTGCTAATGCTACAGCAGAAATAATGTGGATCGTGTCATTGTTGAGTGAACAAAAAATTGTATCTAATAGCAAAGCAACAATATAGTGTGACAATCTCAGTGCAACATTATTAGCAGCAAATCCAGAACATATGGAACTGGATCTCTACTTTGTAAGAGAACAAGTTATGAAAGGTAAATTAGTCGTGAATCGTATACCTGCAGCTTACCAAAAAGCAGATATACTCACAAAACCAATGTCAAAGCAAAGCTTCATTAAACTAAAACATGAACTGAGAGTTGACGAAGTCTAGCGTGACTAGCAAATAACTCACAAATCATAGATCAAGCTTCAGTTACTCGGAAAAGGAGCAAGCACTCTTACAAAACCACTGCTGAAGCACAATTTTGCAAGATTAAAGCACATGGAAAAGTAATCAAGTCATCTACAACTCAACACAGCTTACAATCCTCAAATCACACTTCGAATAACTCATCAGCAAGCAAGCAAACCTACGAAATCACTACTGAAGCAGGATTTTGTAAGATTGAAGCGAAGAATTTTGAAGTTTCATGAAGTCGGCGGTGATTTGAAAAAAATCGCTAACCCTAACCCTCGTTAGGTTTGAGGGAGGAATAAGAGAAAGTAAAATAAAAGAAAGGAACTAATCAATATATCTCAATATCATAAGAACAGAATGCGGGTTTTTGGGCCTCAATGCATGCCCATTATCAATTATCATGTTACACTATAAATACAGAGTTGTAAATGCACACTATTTAAGATTTGTATCATTTTGCAATGATTGATCAATAAAATCATTCTCATTCAAACTTTAGTTTTGCTATTAATAAATTAAACTTCGAAGGTTTCCAAAGCCACAAGGAACGGTTGGTATGCCTTTTCTTAACACTCTTATACTTCTTAATGTTCAATATTGCATGATATTTCTAAATGGATATTATAGAAACATCCTTGTGCTTTCATTTAGAAGAAAATTTCATAATTCAACCATCAAACACGGAACTCGGATTCGGTATAATCAGAAAAAGTAACTCCTTCGGGAGGACCTCTTCTAACCATCTCTCTGAGAATTTGAACAACTAAACCTGCGATAAGTGGATGAGCAGTAGAATTAGTAGTAAGACCAAGTGAGCGGGCAATGGAAGAAAGGACTGACTGATTATCCACACTAGAACTCTGATTCTGTGACGAAACACCTTGCATAGAAAGAATAGGTATCTCCCCTCTTATAGAGATGTTGTGTCTCCGGAGACCTTATAGAGAATTCCATTGCAAAAAAATTCCGGAGACCTTATAGAGAATAAAACCAGACACCTTATAGAGATGTTGTGTCTCCAGTTTTATTGATAGCACCCACTCCAATTTGGTAGATGTTTTCTTCTCTACCTTGAAGTAATTTCTCACCATCGAGCTTGAGCATAGCTTCATATGTTTCCTTTCCTTCTGATGCCCTCTTCAAACAAAGTCATGTTTGATGTAGCTCGAGTCTTTGATCTGAGAGATGAATTCGTCTATTGTAAGATGAAGATTCTCCCTAATGTTTGCCTAGGCAACAAGCATCGATTCAATGGGAGCTAAGCTGACAAGAGACCAATAACTACGCATAAGTTATAAATGTAATAAAATAGCTTATGGATAAATGTGTCTTTCTTTCCATACTTATGGTAAAATACGCCTATCATCCCATACTTATGGAAATAAAATGTTCATATCAAAAAAGTATATTTAATAAACATCTTTTTAATATTTTCATATAAAAAAGTATATTTAATGAAGTTTAAAGAAATATATATAAATATATGAAAATATTAAAAAAAAGCTTATTAAATATACTTTTTTTTATATGAAAAATATATGAGGAAATTTATATTATAGTCTCTCTAAAATATTGTCATATTTCTTATTACTAATGGGCATTTATCATATTTACAAATCACTGTTTTTGTAGATTATGTGTAACTATGGAACCATGGCTCGATTTATGCATTCATGCAAGAATTTTCTACTTCTGCTTTGATTGTATCACCAAAAAGTTTTCCTAGTTATTATATTTAATTATTTCAACTTTTAAACAACATGGTCTAATACTTACTCTAATTACTTATATACATGTTATGTTATCTACATTAAGTATGATTTTAATAACAAAATTTTTATTGAACTTCTGAACTATAATTTTGCTAAAATATTTACCAGCTTAGCATATACTTGTCATACAGCATGCTCATTTCATAAACGTTAAATAAAAGATGGTTTTGCAAAAATCAAATTTCACATGACTAATTTATTGATGTGATTCATTAGATTTGGGGCTTATATGGATATTTTATAACTCATAAATATCATATGACTAATTTCTCTTGATATGTCAAAAAAGGTTTAACCGTTTGATAGTTGTCCATTGAAGATGATTATATTTATTTTGTAGCGAGAAGGAAGCTCATTTGTTATAGAAAGCTTGGTTCACTATATTTGTTAGTTTTTGCCAAAGATTACACTTTCTTGATTTATAATAAAAGTATCATAGGTAGATCAACTTGATTCTGACCACTTAAACACTAATGGTCATGCAAATTCAATGCTACATATCCCCAATGGGTGTATAAGTTATTTTCCTTAATGTGTGAATGTTATCCCTATTGAGTTTAGATCAAAATGGAACTTGCAGTTACTCTTATTTGATTATTCAAAATATGACAATCTTAATGATCAATTATTTTTTATTGCAACAGTGTCGCTTCACTTTATGCAAAGTAACCTGAAAACAAGGTGAAAATATATCGAAAAGCACTTGTTGTATTTAGCATATATCAATGATATAACTATATACTAATGTTATTTGATGAAAATATAAAATAAAGTTATTTGACTGATTTTTATGAGTATTCTAATATAACTACAACGTGGATATTCTTTTGATTATTTCATAAGATTTTAGATTTCCATTCGTTGGCCTGTTTATCTTTTAATATTGGCATTGTTACACAACACTAGTATATTGTTTGTAGCAGTTACTATGTTCCTAAGTGTAGTCAGAGATGAGCATAACAATTTTCCTAATGAAAGTATAGTAGAAAAAGTTAACTATGTTTTACTATTGCAATGTGTGACAGTAATAAAAGTGATGATGAGTATAATTGTGTATTTGACAGTAGTAAAACATAAACTACATCATTATTCAAATAGTAGTGAAGAAAAACATTGTGAAATGGCAATGACTGCTGAGTTTTAATTTCTTTTACTAATACACACGTTAACTACTACACTTTTTAAACTCGGTAGCCTATGTTTAATACTTGTGTTGTATTCATTAAGCAGTTACTGCTCACACATGGTATAGATCACCTGTAGATTCTCAATCATGATTTAAGGAAGCAATATTACATAAGCTTGAATACTGTTAATTCTTCATTCATGGAGTATATTTTTTATTGCTTACTTTTTAACCATTTTATTGATTTCTTTTACTAAATACTCCATTCATGAGTAATAATAGAGCATAGACAACTTACCTTGGATGTAATTACTTAATCGTACATACTACTCAAAAAAATTAGTTAATACATATTATATAGGAGTTATAATTAGCATTAATTATTATGTATACAGATTGGTACTTGTAAACTGTTTGATTGTGCTGCTCATAAAATTGGGTTTCGTTCATCCTTGAGTTATTCTAGTATGTGTGTGCATATACATACTTATGTTTCTATTGTCAATTTTTGTTCTTACTGATATTAGTATACGTGTTAGTTGGAAATTATGGCTAGTGTTACATGATAAATTATTGGTTGAGTTCTTTAATAAAGGGAACTCTTGTTCTTTTTGCAGGTTCCATCTGATATTTCTTCCCGTGAAAAACATGATGGACCTAAGGTGAAGTGTACTTTTTCATACAAACTTCCCATTTTCTTTGTCTTTATTCCATCTTTGTTGGTTAGTTTCTTTATTGGTTTAACATTAACTACTTAAGATCGATTGCCACTCTATATTTTTCCATGTCCAACTTCACAGCCTTTAATAGATCATTACTTCCTTTTATCTGCATTATATCACATCATGTGACTTGCATTCGAAACTTGATTACTTTTTATTCCCAAAAAGAATGTCTGGGTTTTGTAGCAGTGCTATTTTCTTTTACAAGTGGAGGTCACAATTGCATCAACTAAAGGAATAATAATAATTATTATAACTTGGTAAAGATCAACTCTGTTTGCTAAGCATATAAATTTACTAGCTTTCTATTTTTAACAACATAACAATCAGGGATCTGGACCATCGTACAATAATTTTGTAGCTGAGCAGTCTCCTTTCACTTTGTAGATCTCAACTATTTAATTTTCGGTTCAAAATATGTCTATTACTGATATATTGATTTTCACGAAAATGTTGCGATTGTTGATGGTTATCTTTGCCAAGTAATATGCAGTTATGAAGAGGTGCTGATTCTAGAAGGTTTCGGAGCAGTCTCTTTTAAATTTGTGGATAATGAGCTAGCAATCAAGCCGTGCATGGTAATCACATGTCAATGATATTTTGCAGTAGTTTTGACACCTAAATATCCCTATATTCCCATAAACTACATTTGAATTATTAGTGATGCTTACCGATAAATATAAGGTGTCATGACTTATTAGCAGGCTAAATGAAGGAGAAATACAAAAGTAGCATTGCATAGTATGTCACGGATCTCGCTCTGAATATCAGTCATGTCATTCACCATACGTTCTAGTATTTTTACTAACAATAATTATCCAAGCCATTAGTTCAAAGAAAACCAACCCTCTATGAAAACCAGGGAAAAACAGTATTAAACAACAATATTTTTTTAAACAACTCCAATATGGTACCAATTACTCGATTGCCTTCCAATGGTTTACCCATATGTTTCATTAAAAATTCATTTCATGTTATACTCATGATACCGAATCATAACAACTATAATTGCCAGCTATATTATAAGCAATTTATTGGCAGCGTGGTATATATAGAATGATAAACTAATGGACAATCAGGCAGCTATTGAAGTAGTAACTGTAAAAAGAGGTATGGATGAATAGAACAACCTACTAGTGTATATGAGTTGGAACAAAACAGAAATGTATGTGTTTAGATTGGTTCAATAAGAACTTGGACAAATTCAGACTACTGGTTTTAAATATGACGAGACAATTTTTTCCTTTGTCCTAACAAAAAACAAATTTACGTAAATACATATCTATTTAGTCGAGAGCCACCAGTAAAGTGATAAGACATCTAAGAAGTGTATTTAAACATCTAAGAATAAAAATGTTAATGTATTTTATGTGTCTGGTATCAAATATTTACTTATATTCCTTCACTTCAATAGGAGTTTAACAAAATCGCACACTATGTGAAATACTACTGATTTATGAATTGAATGCTTTCCCACCTGAGAAAGAAACATCATACTAATCAATATGCATAAAATAACAATGTGATGTGTTTTATTTTAGCATTTGGAAGATAGCTTATAAAGTTCACCATTTGTACAAGACTGCCGACAAAAATCAGTTGTACTTGAGATTTTAGGTGGCTGTTCAGACAGACATAAATAAAGCTGATGATATTAATGATATTATTGATTGAATATATTGCATTTTTGATAATATTAATGATACTACTGATATTAACTAAATAAATTAATGTAGGTTGTGTTATAATATCGATCTTATTGCATTTATACATAATAGTGATATGATTTGAAAATTAGTTTGGTTATCAACAGATTCCTACTTTAGATTGATTAGAATTAATTGTAGTTGATTTTGTGTGATTACCATCTAACCTATTCTATCATTTATCTCACTTGTACTCGTGTAAATTGCAGGTTTTGAAAATTTAGATTGTGCATATTAACAGGAGGAAGACTAAAGGAGCATGGTTTCCATGTATAGTTTTTTGTTATTGTCTAAACTTTGAATATTTTACTACTATTATGTAAGAATGATATCGACTACTATATAAGAATGGTACATCAACTATGTAAAAACATATATGTTTTAAATATGATGTGTGTTTTTGCTGTCAAATATGTTTTCGCTATGTGTTTTGCTATCAAATTTTATTTGTGTATTTTAAAAATCTATCGCTGTTTGATGCTGTAATGTGCAAAAATGCATAATTCAGTTAAGAGAGTAGATGGCGTTTATCACACTATAGAAAACATAGCATAGCAAAATTTCAAGCGCTATATATTTAAAGTATTAATAGTGGAAGACAACCGCTATGGAATCAAAGAAGAAGTCTTATTAAAACTTATTGCAACAAAAAATAAAGTCTATGGAAAATCATTTTACAACGTTTAAAGAAAGCTGTGGAAAAATCTGAAACCGCCCATGGAAAATATTTAAAGACTTTAGTGAGTGAATAAAATGACATGGGAAAATGCTATGAAATTATTTTCACGGCGGAAAAAGGTGCTGTAAAATATTCTATATAACAGCGTTTATAATTGTGCTACGACATGTGTTTGGGCTATTATAACATATCGTTATATTGCGTGTTCACTAATGCTAGGAAAAGGCAAGGTAGCATTTTTCGAGCGCTCTCAAAAGGTAAATCTGATATAGTGAAGTTAGCCTCTTCATATACATAGATACACACAGACAAACACAATTATATGTTTATAATATTGCTAAACATTAAATTTTGTAATTACTTATATAAAACTACAAATTTAAAGTCAAGCTTTAATTTCAAATTCCAAAATTCCAAATTTAAAATAATTATCTAATGAATAATAATTAGTAAACAAATAAATATACATACTTATAAAATATATTTTTTTATTTATAATATATGGAAAACATACATACATACATACATACATATATATTACATAAATACATCCATTAAGCTTATTATTTAAAATAACATAAAAACTACATTATTTATATACATATATATATTTGGCCACAAAATATTTTAATAAAATTTTGTTTTTTAAAGCTCATGGCCTTAATACAAAAGGTTTTTTTCAATAATTTCCATACGAAAATTATGAATTTTTTTTTGCACACATATATATATAGAATATTATGTTTATTAAATATACATACATATATATATACACACGCAAAGGTGTATTTAATTGAACATGCATATAGAACATTTATTATATTAAAATACATACATGCACGCACACACAGACGTACGCACATGCATACATGCATACATACTTACATGCATATGTATGTATGTATGTATAATTGGACATGTACAAAATCTTATAAAATTGTAATTCTCTTTTATTACAAAATAATAAAATATATATAAATATATATATATATATATATGATTTAAATATACAACTACATACTTTGCACTTGTTTATATTAAAATTAATTTGTTCAAAGTCTCTTTCAAACATTGTCGATTTTGAAAATTAAAAAGCAGAAAATTTTATTTTTGATTCAATGGCCAAAATCATATGTCCAAACATGCGTGTGTGTGTACACACACACACAAAAGAAATTTTTAATCACATATATGTAAATAATCGCATATTCACATCTCATGTTGATAAGACATACATATAGAGATTCGTGAAGCTAATCTATTTTAATATAAAGCATATGATGGTCAATTATACAACTATATAAATTTCTAAAATGGATAGTACCTTGTGATAGAGTTAGGCGTATGTCTTAGGGACAATTATGTAATTTGTTACATATATCTAACTCGATAATCAATTTTGTTCAAAATAAAAGATGCTTACTTTCTATTATATACCTGATATAATGTGTTATATTTATTACTAAATTAATTAAAAGTATATTTAATATAGAAAATCTATAAATGGTATGTTTTGTGATAGTAGTTGTAATGTGTTATAATGATAAATGATTTACCATAATAAAATCAATATACCGTTTTTAAATATTCTTAGTCAAGATATATCGAGACTACATGTCGGTACATCTGTTGAGACTATAGTACATAACACTCTCCAAAGGTTGGACAGTGTGTTACTCATAGCTGTTGGAGGAACCAAGGGGTTATGTACTGATAGTTATTAGATAACTATAGAATGACTCACTTGATAGTTTTATGTTGGTTAATAAAACAAAGGTCAAATAGAAAATATCGATGTGATAATTTTACACAATTCCCTTGACTTGATAATAATGTCAAGCTTCAATGTGGAAAGTCTGCTTTGATTATAGTTAAATCATGGCACGACGTCCATCGAACGACCATAGTTGGGTCGAGTTGAAGCAATGGACGTGAAACACTATTCAAGTGAGAATTCATCTCATCAATTATATGGGGTTAGTATCATGGGGTTAACTTGAGTCAATTCAAAGTCAAAGTCTATATCCAGAGCAGTACAGTAATAATAATTATTATCATTGAACCAAGGATTTTGTGTTTGCACTTACAATGTTGAATGTGGATGATGTTGGCATTTTGACCAAAACCAAATTCCATATATCATAATGTGATATAGTTTTGACGAAGAGAATTGGTGTAAATAAATGTCTCTAACGAGTAACGCTTATAATAAATAAAATTGGACTTTACCAAAAGACGTGTAAGTGATACATTCAGCCAAAATATCCTACCACTAGATAAGGTGACGTGTGAATGTTAATATTTGAATTGTTCAATGTTCACTGCTAATTGAATTTACATTTATAAGTCACACAACTGAAATGATGAAGATTCTAAATGAACACATGATTTAATTAATTTTTAATAGTTGAAAATTAATTAACGTAATTCATATTTTGTAATATTAATTATTAAATTTTATTTAATTTATTTGAATTCTATCAGAATTTAGTAAAGTGCGTATATAAAAGTTATAAACGCACATATCTGTTAATATCCTAGTATTGATTTTAATGAACAACCATATAAATATAACTACTAACATATCTTCGAGTTGTGCAGTAATTTTAGATATAGTATGGAGACATTTTACAGAAATAAACAAGAACTAAGTGCAAGCAAATTAATTATATATACATATAAAGATTAATTAGAGCAAATGGAAGAGCAAAATTGATTGAAGAAGAATGTTGTAAAGAGAGAGGTGTTTAAAGTGATGAATAGTTGTTTGAATCTTAGAATCTTTGTTAAAGACCATGGCAATTATACTTTAAGATCATCTACCATCGACCTCAATCGAATCACAAAATATACACAAATATAAAGAACTTGGAAATTTGAAAATCAACACATGTACACCGGCATATCCTTCCCAAGTGTCAATATACTGACCTTTTTTTACTTTTTAAAATTCAAATGAAAGGATTTTACCTCCATCTCTTTACCAAAAAACATGTCTCTTATACCACTGTATAATGGCTCTTGGAAAACGAAAGTTTGCACATAATATTCTCATTCTCTCTTACTCTTTCATTTCCATACTTTTGTAAGAAAGATCCATTATATATTCTTCCACTCTCTTTGCAAACCATACTCTTTTACCCCAACTCTTTAAGAATTTGCAAACCATACAAGAGAATTTGTACTTGAATTCATATCATTCTCTCTTTGATTTTATAATACCCCGAAAATTTAGTGGAAAATTTAATAAGAAAATTAACTTTAAATATAATAGAGGCTAAATGAAATTTTCACAATTTTCTGAATTTATCTAAGAAATTTGCACCATTGTGTTCACAATAATTTTCTGGACAATTTTCATATATAACACTTCGAAACCGGAGTTAGTATGAAAAAGTTATGGATATTTAAAAATTTAAAAAAAAAATAAATATATAAAAGTTTCCTTAATTAACCGCCTCAAGCGGTCAACCCCTAGGGTCCACCGATCGACTGGTCCCTTTGAGCGATTGACCAGTTGATGAGTTAAATTATGGATTTGGAGCGACGAATGGACAAACGTGATAGACTGAAATATTTTGCTTATGTACGAAGTAATTGAGTTGCGTCCAGGATGAAACTAAAGATTTCCCAATGCAATTATAATGCTTCATGTTACTCCAAACCCCTATAAATAAACACCTACCCTAACCCTAATTTCATTAGAAAACTTACTACATACTGAAACTCTGCCAAAATTTCTTCTCTCCACTTATAAAATTTCTTTCAAAAACAAATTAAAAACAAAGTAAGAGAGCATAAATAAATCGAATCAAGGAAGGGGCAAGCTAGCGATTGACGATTTTTCGATGGAGTTTAGAGTTAGAACTTGGATCCAAGGTGAGTGGGAACAAGTTTAATAAGCTAATATTTACAGTTAATTTTAACATATTCTATCTGATCTAGGATGTTGGTAGTTAAACTGTAAACCCTAATTGTTAAGCATGAGATTTGAATTAAGGATTGAAATTGGTATAAATTAACTAATCTCATTTTTTAACCTAAGTCGAACCCTTTTGTTATTGAATTAAAACCCAAAAGGTTGGTTAACCCTGAATTAAACAAGTAAATTGATCTAGCATAAATCTATGGAATTGAAATGTAAAAATTGCAAAGACCGGTTAGTGTAAATCGATGTCTATGGTTCACTACATAAGTCGAATTGATAGAATTAACCAAATAATTAAAATTGAATCGTTAAAATCGAAAAATCATAAAATTTATACTACGACCAGTCGACTGTTGACCCTAATCGGTCGACCATAAGCAGTCGATCGATAAGGTGTAGCGGTCGATCGGTTAAAGGCTGAAATGTGTAGTCTGAACCTTAGCTTGAGGCCCATATTAAAATATAAACTATTAATTGTATGTATAAGTATATTTTATACCTAGGTGTGGATGTTAGAGATAGTAGGAAAGCTAGTTCCCTATGAGTTGATGCTAGAACGTTGCGGGGTTGGGTAAATGTAGTTTACCAAATGAGAGTTGATTATTCGACTGGAGCCGATTCTATTGCAAATGAAACTCACAGGAGGTTCTACAATGGACGCACAGCACTAACTGATGCCTGATGAAGTGTATGGCCCGGCACAACGGGACCCTTTAGTATTCAAGATTCTGACGTGGCATGATACTATGTTGTTGATGGATCTCAGCATGTGTAATAAGAGGCGTATCTTCGGTCGAGAAGTGGACATGATGCAGATGATGAGACACAGCGATGAGTCAGCATTGCAGACTACCCCTCGATGCGTAGTTGGGTTACGTGTAGTCATAGCTGTGGGAAATTTATTTACATATTGAGTAGCTCTAGTAGAATTGTTCCCATATTTAGTAGCTCTCATAGCGGTGTTCCTATATTGAGTAGCTCTAGTAGCGGTGTTCCTATTTTGAGTAGCTCTAGCAGCGGTGGCCAATCATTGGTTATTGAGGTTTGATCCATTTATCGATTCTTGTAGGAGCATGCATAAGTTGTAGTGTAGGTGTGTGTTGGATAAAAACCCTTAAGTAAAGGACCGTATGAGCACACGGACACTTGTAGGACACCCTAGGTTACACAATGTAGAATTATAATCAACTGCACATGATCGCCATATATTAAAACTATACTCATTCACCAGAAGTTTGTCCGACCCACCCCTTTTCTTTTTACTTTCCCTCACCACAGGATGACAGGTTGGCAGTTGATTAGGCATGGTGCAAGCAGAAATGAGCTAAACGCTGGAATTCTCATATTTGAAAGTCTAATGGATCGTATCTAATATGACTAATGTATTAGTATGTGAGTGTATACCAATATGTGAGCTAAATATAGCAATATAACAAAGTATAAAAAGCAAAGTATAAAAATGAGCACACCGGAGTTTTTATATTGGTTCGAACCTCCCATCCTACATCCAGTCCCAAAGCTCCTCCGTGGTTTTCACTAAACAATAACCCTCGCTTCGCTCGGAGGAATAGGCTGATACAAATAGTATTCCTATGACAATCTTGTGTTCATTATAACACTGATGTTGACTACTAGTACAATTCTTTCTATAATCTCCTTTTAATGATAACGAGTGTGAGTTGCTTGGATTTGTAGGAAATAGTTTAACCAAAATATATAGATTTTGGTTGAAAGTGATTAAGAATATTAAGTTAATGATAGCACAAGAGAACATGAATATAAAAGTTAGAGAATAGTAAATCAAGTTTAGTTAAAATCTCAATTGATTGAAGTATTTATAGAATCAAAGAGTTTTATTTGAAAAGTTATGACTTCTTGAAAGATTACTCTTTGATTAATGATTGCAGCTGTTGAAGGAGGAAGAAGTTTGTTCAAAACAGAAGGAAGCATCCATTCAAAAAATGATAGTTGCAGTTTGCTATTTTTAGGCCGAGATAGTTCACAAATGTCTGTCATATCATAGACGTCTGTGGATCTCTAAAAATAACAAATAGAGAATTATCACGGCGTCTGTGACTAAGTGACAGACGTCTATCATATTATGAATTATAAAATTAGAATAGTTTGTTTAGTATAATTTGTTAATATGAAATTATATGTGTTTGATCACTTAACAAGATTGTACAACATATATTTATGACTATGTACAAAATATGACCTTACTTTGAAATAGTATGATCCATCTTTATTCTGTGAGGCATAATCTTGTTGTGCACCATGATCATCTTCTAATATATATACCTGTAATATAATAAGATATATCATGTATATGTGATTTTATAGTTTTTGTCATTGAAATCACAGAATGGAGGTTCTAACAATATTCTTCATTGTTTCCCATGTAGCTCTTTATAGTATTATATGTCTATTAAAACTTATGTTGTACTTTGGAAACAGTGTATATGAAAATTAAGTATTCTGGAGACTATTTTTCTGAGATGTCTATTTTCGGTACTCATATTTTAATTCCTTCCACTGTGAGATCTTAAAGTGTAGAATGTCCTAGAATTTACCCTTATAATTATGCTCTATAAATTTTTTAAAAGAACCCAATAGCTTGTATTTCTCGGCATGACGCAAGTCCGAAAGTCACGCTAGGCCTTGGATCGATATGTCGGAAAATGCGGGTTGTCACATTTGATATCAGAGCCAGGTTTAAGATTCCCTAGGATTTAGGCATGTATTGAGCAACGTACTTGAAAAAAAAATTCTAAAAGGTTTTTCAATAAGTTTTTAAAGTGTTTTCAAAGAGAATATATGTGAGCATATATATGTAGTTTTTCAAAAATTTATTACAATCGCAACCAATTATCCCTATTAATACTATCTATAGGAAAGTTGAAAATAATTCTCAATTATAGATAGTGAGAATGAGTAATTTTTAGAGGAATGGATTTGGTAATGCAGTTGAGATACCAAAAGGGAACATCCCTAAATGGTTCCCTCGGTATCTACAAGCGAGGAGGAGAGAAGATGAGCCTAACTCAACTAAGGAAGTGTAATTATAATTTTCTAATATGTATATTAATATGCAACACCCTATACATTTTGACTCATAAGGTAGTTATTGGCTTATCCCTTATATAAGCAAATAATTATGGGTCGTAGTAAATGTTAAGGTTATAACAGTTGAGATGAAAAATAAACCTTTCGTGTTTATTATGATTTACCCCATAAAGAAATGCTAGTAGGGGTTTCCTATGCTAACTAGTAGTAGCAAGTAAATTATGAATTTAAAGGTTGAGTGAAGAAGATTAGTATCACAAGACCCATATAATAAGACTATGGTGTCAATAAAGTGTAAGAGGAACACGAAAGAGGACATTACAAACTTAAGGCAAATTTCCCCAGTTAAAGTAAAGCCTTATTCTCATACTGGTAGTAGTTGTGAGGACTCCCATTAATTTAAATGTATGGCTAAAGAATTTCCATATTGAAGTTGGACACCGTACTGTAAAATAAACTTGAGTTAACCATTTTTGGAAAAAAGGATGGAAACCTTATGCACTTAAAGCATGATTAAGTATAAGTAGGCTTAGGTAAATTAGGTTGTCATTGTCTATTCCAATTTAAATGATAAACCAATGAAAATATTTTCTAAAAGTTAAAAACGGTTGTTTAATATTTTAAATAGAAAAAAATGTGGGTTTATGATTTTATATAAAATAATCAGACAAACTTTATGAAATTTGTTTAAAAAGGAGAAATTAGAGAATTTGATAAACAGAGATTTTCGGTAACTATTTTAAAGCTTTTGTTTTGTATTTTGGGCATACTGTTTCACTTACGCTCAATGTGCAATTTGCTTTTAATAATATAACTTTGAAAAAATAAAAAAATAACCAAAATTTGAGAAGTACGTAAGACCCAACCTTTGAACCCCTTTTATAAATAAGAAATAGTTAGTCCTTCAAATTGTCTTTTACAAAATTCTTCTGTCGTAGTCTAAAAATAATAATAATAAGTTAAGATACTACATTTTCTTTAAAAATACACTTTTGTGAAAATTTCTCATTTATAAAAGAAAATTTTAGAAATGTGTGTTTTACGTACATTTTGCTAAGTTAAGCTTAATTGTTTTTTGATAATTTAATTAAAGAAAAATGCCATGATCTTAATAAGAAGAAAACATTTGTTAAAAATGAATGAAGAGTTTTACAATTTCAAAAACTTACTAGTTTAATGGAAATGGTGTTAAAATCAAAGGTTTTGATTTTAAAAAAGTGAAAATATTATGACTAAAACTTAAAGATTAAAGAAAGAAATAGATTAGAGTTCGATAAATCAGATTAAACAACCCACTAGGACAAAATTGACTTTGGGATATGGAAGCATTGAAATGGTTGGGACAAAAATAAGAAAACATGGAAATTTTATGACCTTTTCAATCAACGGTTGAGTTGGAAGGATATAATACTAGGTCAAACCTCCTGTAATAGTGAAGAGTGAATGCCACCTTGTGTCTTTCTACCCAAGTTTGGTTTGAACTATAGAATCTTTATGTAAGGAAGTTTGGAAATTATAATTTAGGTAAACATATTTTTGAATAAGGAAAGAGTAAGCCAAAATGTTTTATTATATCACAGAATGTTGCAGATGCAAGAAGTTTTTTGGTTTAAAGTGTAAAAGAGACAAGTAGGGTCTACTTCAATCCTTATATGATGCATTAAGTGACAAATGGGCAATTCCTTGATTGCATTAGGCAATCTAAGTGGAACGATTGGTGTAAGATCGAAGCTATGTCAACAAGGTCGGTATCATATAGGTGAGAATAGGATACATGTAGGCTATGGGCAGTCCGGGTATTGTGTTGTTCCCTTGAAGGCTACGGGCAGACCAGGTGGACATGAGTGGGAAAGTATATATTTTTATATATGTTATTGGATTTATATCATTGTTGATCTGTTCCACTTGTGCCTAAATGTAGAATAGTAGGGTTAAATATTACACCTACTTGTAGGATCGATTTCACCCTAGGGGGTGAATAGGGTGATACTATTAATTATAAAAATTTAATGCGGAAGTATATAAAATAATTTCAACACAGATATAACAGAATAATAGTAGCACAGATAACAGATGAATAATAAAAGCACAAAATAGAACACACAGATTTACCCAGCTTCGGCAAAACCCTGCATACGTGCTGCCCCCAAGGTTTCTACTAGAAATTAAGCAGTCGGACGCTTACACACGTAAACTCGCGACACCCGCTACCGACTAACCTAACTCTACGCTCAAAACCCCGCCACAACTCAGCCACTGAGTTGCGAGTTCTAGAACTACACCACCATAGTTCGTCCCCTAGTCACACGACTAGAATTTACAATGTTTAAAAGAGAAAATACAAATTTAAAAACAATTTAAGAACAAAACTAGAAACCCTAGTTTAAAATCATAGCCCAAAGTATTGAACCGGCCCAATAATAATTCAGTAATAAAAAATATCCCTCTTTTCTTTTATATATCTTCGGCTCGCTTTCTTTTTCATTTGTGATAATGGCTGCTTCAATTTTCGTTCGTTCCTCTTCAAGTAAATTAGGGTTTCTGTAAAATTGAATACGCCGACTAGTTGTTGATTGAATGATGAATTATTTCCAGTTTGCTTCGTCAATCAATTTACTTTGATTTGCACACGACTGATTCATTTCCGTCGAGTTCGATATGACTTCGGTATGTAATTTCCTTTTTGCTTTTCTGAATAATTTGCTTGAACTCGATGCTTAATCCACCAATGATGATTGGGTTCAAATAGGATTCTAAATCCTATAATTTTGTTCATTTACTTCTGATTTGAATTCTTCTTAATTCTTGCTTGGCCGTATGATTTTGATTGAATGTTGGTGATTAAGCTTGACTTGTTCAATTCGTATATTATCTGATAGCTTGATTATCACGGCTTTGAATTTTACTCGTTCGATTCCTTGGCCACCGCGGTATTAAAAATTGTGATCATTTGGAAATTTTGATTTTTCTGACTTTCACGATTTGCTGGACTAACTTAGCATTTTCTTCAGGTTGTACTGTATATTCCAGTGTGCCACTGATCACTGTCACTGCCTGGATGTTGTAATTTACTATATTGAGCTTTGCTGCCTTCTTTCTTGTATCTGGTCTTGGCCATTTGATTCATGTGTACATATATGCTAACATATACATATATGCATTGAGTTATGTGTCTACATGCGTCTGGATTAGTTTGTGTACTTGTTTGCACTGAGTTTGTTTGTTATTTGATGTTGAGGCCTTCACATGTATTTAGTTTCATTCGTTAGTTCCGTGTATTTTGGAATGTGATTTGGACTTGAGCACTGTGATTCTATGTGCTTGCTTTCTCATTGCGGTCTTGTGCATTGTAACTGTGTCATATATGTGTGTGTACTTGTCCATTGATATTTGAGTCTGGGTCACTTGCTCATTCGAGCTACTGGCTTCATTCATGCTTCTGTTTATCCATTTTTGGTGCCATCCCTTTTCTGTTGACATGTGCATTGCCTATATATGTGTACATGCCTGTTTGCATTGACTTCACTTGAGTTTGCACTGTTATTTTGCTGTGTGGTTCGATGCACTTGTGTATTCTATCTTTCAACTGAGTTGCTTTTGATCATATCAAACACACTTGTTAGGTCTTCACTTCAGTTGAAAGTTTGACTTTGGTTGATGTTGTTGATAGCTGCAGTGTCATTGCATTCATGTTCCTATATATGTATACAAGTGTGTATGCATTTTGTTCTTGTTAGTTGCCTGGTCTGGTATACATGTGTTTGGTCTTCGAGCCAGTTCATGTAGTGTCTGGACTTGCCTTTGCTCTGACCAGTTCATTGAACATGTTACATCTTCATATGTATATACAGTGTTGTTTTATTGTGTGCATGTGTGTTGGTTCCTCTTGGAGTCTGAGTTGTTTTATCATGTGCTTTGAATCATTTGTGTTCAAAATTGTTTTGGTACTGTTTCAATTTTGTCTGGTTCACTTTGAACTTCATGTTGATTTTTGAAATCGCACCTGAGTTGAATCCAGCTTATAGCTCCGGTTTGACCTTGTGCTCGTATCGTGACTTTTTTGTATTTCACTTGAGTTGAACCCGGCTTTTGATTGGGTTTGACCTTGTGCTCACCTGTCCTTGTAATTTTATCAAGTGTATATCGGTGTGCACGGCCTTGTGGCATGTACAGTAATACACTGTGCATGTCACTAGTTGTTCGTGTTTGATGAATTCAAAATTAAATGATGATGAACAACCCAAATAACTGAGGCAAATAATATTCTCAAAAATACATTTTATTTTACACTGCAAAAATATTTTATTTTCAATTTTACTACGTCAGTGTGTATTTTGCAGATAACTCAGATGTTGGATTCAATCTAGAATAGAGTTGAAGAATAATACGAGTGAATGAGTTAAATGTAGTGAGGTGCAAATGTAAATGGAAAATTGTGATGTAATCAAAATTGTATTGTAATTGAAATCGTGTATATATAGTGAGAGCTCAAATTTTTACTATTCAAAATTGTAATAAATATTTGTTTGAATAAAATATCTATTTGAATTTAAATTCTGTGTTATTTATTTTATTCAGCAAATATTTATTTAATTATGTGAAAAATAAAATAGTACATTAACAAATACATTTAAATGAATATATATATATATATATGTTTATTATTCATCAAACAAAAATCATATACTAGCATATTCAACAATCTCCTCCTTTTGATGATAACAAACATATATTTAAGAATTTGAATTTTATTAAATGTATTTGATCATTCAATTTGCTCCCCCTATTTGAATGCTCATTCTCTACACAAAGCTCCCCCTTCATATATGCATGTAAATAAATAAAAATATGCAAATGAGCCTTGATGCAAATAGAAAATACAAAATAAAATATTTTACCTTTATTTGCCAAAATCTTAACTTTTCTCTCCCCCTTTTGTTATCAGCAAAAGAGTAACAGTGTTAGAAAAATAGAGATAAAGTGATAGATATTAATACAATATTAATACCCAATCGACTATAAATATTAAATTTCAATAAAAAATCAAACAAAAATCATAAATACTTTGTTTGATGCATATTCCACTTTAGAATGATAGGGATAATTCAAAACCATATAGTTGTGTCTATTTGTGGTATATTTATATCAGGAATTTGAATATCTACTAACCATGCATGACTGTTAGGACTTTTAAATGAGATTAGTAGTATTCCCAATTTTAAAAAAAAGTTGAATTCAAGTATCTTCTAACCACGCATAACTGTGAGGACTTTTAAATGGGATTAGAATCAACTTGTCTGTTTCATAACCAATTTTGATATGTGTTCCATACATGCATAACCATGAGGACTTTTAAATGAGCATGAAAGCACATATACAAATATTCCAAGTAATTCACCCATGCATAACCGTGAGGACTTTTAAATGAGAGTGAATACTTTGGATGTTTTATTGCTAAAAATATAATAAAATGAAAGCGAATAATTTCCCGTTTAAAATACCACATATTGACATACTATATTGGATTTTGATGAGTGATGGTCGATAGAAATATGATAGAAATAGAAATGGTCATGGAATTTTTACCAACAAAAAGTTTTTATAACTCTTGTTTAAATTTCTAAAGAAATTTACTAAATATACTGTCTCAAGTTATAATATATGATCAATATCAACACTCATCACTTTTTCAACCACTATTTATCTTTTCGATAATCAGTGGGGAGTTAGGTTAGTTAATGTAGTCATTTACGATCAAATCCAATAAATATCAAATTTCCTAAAAATGACTAATATGAAACAAGGTCAACAAAACGATTTTCTGGAAGGTGTTTTATAAAAGAAATGTATGCTAATTGAAAATTATTTGAGATGAAAAATATACAGATATTTTTTTTTGAAAATGATGCAACTACTGAATATCTCAACATAATTACATTCACTAGTAATTTTTCTATCAACTAAATTACCAGTGTTGTCTGCATCCGAATTTTCCTTTGACTCAAGATTATCATTAGTTGGATGTTATAGACCAGACCGTGAAGTGTGCAACAAAATACCCTAAAATCATTTTTAACAGCTTTTAAATGAAATTCTCTTGAATTTGAATTGAAGCCGTGCCAATAAACAAATAGTGAACATAATGATAGATCCAGAAACAAATATATCATGAGTAATCATCAACCAATAAAACATCATCAGTAATCCAAACATATCTTTATGAACTAATTCAAAGTCTGTAGTGTTCTCGGCATAAATAAATAATTGGCCAACAATTTTGAAAAAGTCAGAATCAACATTCATTATCACATAACTGGCTGATTTAATTCAGATTATGGTGCAGATTACCACATTTAATATATCGTTCAAGTTAGATGTACCTTTACCTATTTTACCTTTATCGATAATATTTCGATGTTGCCCATTGTGATTCTGCCACCTTTATAATCAGCTAAGGAACTTTGATTTGTTGTCCGTTGTGTGCCTGGAACAGCCAGAATCCAGATAGCACTGTTGTTGTTCCTTAGCCTGCAACCATACCTACACGAGAGAAGATTTTTGTGACCTATTTGTTTTTATAGGTCCATGGTTGTTAGTGGAAAATGATTTTGAAAAATAAGTTTGTGGAGACCCAAAACTATTTATATATGTTCCTTTTGATACCCAGATTTGTTTAATTTTAAGGGAATTTATATTCGTGCCTTTTGGAACCCAAACTAGAATGGTTTTCACGTGTTTTGGTCTATACCAGCAAATATTGTGATTGTGTCCAGTTTTTCCACAAATTGTGCACTTTGAATTGACTTGATTAATTTCATTTCTAATGTATTCAGAGTGAGTATAACCAAGTCCTTGTCTATCAGTATTAACAGTTTGTTTCCCTAATAGCATTTTAATGATCTTTCTCCTTTGGAAAATTTTCTTAAAGTTGTAGACAATTGTTGGACTTGTGTTTTGAGAGATTCGTTTTTGTTCAATACTTGTGTGCACTTTTTAATAGAATTTTCTCTCCTAGTATTTTCACTTTCTTTCAAAATCAGAATTTCATTTTCAAGGGATTTAATTTTAATTTCTGAATTTTTAATTTCTTCTTCGAATGTTGGACACTTATCACACTTAGGGCTCTTGCTTTGATCGTTTTTAACTAATTGATCAAGATGTTTATTTGATTCTATCAAAGTATCTCTTTGTGATTCAATTTTAGCGTACTTCTCCCTAAGTCGTTCAAAACAGCCATTTACTTCGTGGAAATATATAGTAATTCTGAGTGAGTAAGTTTTGATACCTTGCTTGGCTCGTCATCATCGCTATCAGTTATATCACCTCGAAGGCACAAATCTGCTTTTTCACTCTCACTACTAGTGCTTTTTTAATCATCATCACTTTTATTCCACGTGGCTGTAAAATTTCTTCTTTTCGATTTCTTTTCTTGGCCGTGTCGATTTCTAGGACAATTGGACTTGATGTGGCCAGTTTTGTTGCACTTGTGACAGATGATCTCCCGCTCTTCTGGGTTGTCTAGTACTTTGACTATTCTACTTGTTAATTGTTGATTTAGAACTGGATTTCCGTACTGTGATTCCACTTTTTGAATCTCTCTATTATCAGTGCTAATTCTGCTGCTCCATCATCATCATCGTCATCTTCACTTTCGGTTGTTCCTTTGAGAGCTATTGATTTCTTTCAAGTATCACCTCCTTCTTGTTCTTCCTTGAATTTCATTTCTAGCTCATAAGTGGTGAGATTTTAGATGAGTTCTTCAACTTTGATTTGTTTCAAATCCTTCGATTCTTGAATGGCGGTGACTTTGGCTTCAAAATTTCATGGAAGGACTCTGAGGATTTTTCGGACTATCTCCAACTCTGTGTATGATTTTCCGAGAGCTTTTGATTTGTATACAATATTGGAAAGTCGTCCATACATCTCTTTGACATTTTCATCCTTGGCCATTGTGAAGTTCTCATATTCGCTACTAAGCATGGCAAGGCGAGATTCCTTGAATTAAGATGTTCCTTCGTGAGTCACTTCAAGTGTGTGCCAGATTTCCTGTACAGTTAGACAATGTGAGACACGATTAAATTCAGTTTGATCTAATGAACAGATAATAGAATTCATAGCTTTAGCATTAGTATTCTGTAGTTCATTTTAAAGATCTATCCATTGATCCATCGGTTTATCTATTTCTTGATTATCTACCGTTATAGTTGGGGTCCTATAACCTGTCTCAACAATATTCCAAGCATCAATGGTTTTCAGAAAGATTTTCATTCTATTTTTCCAGTAAGCATATTCACCATTGGACATTGGTGGTCTAACTATGGACTGACCTTCAGCAAAATCATTATTAAAATAAGCCATTTTAAGAATTCAAATTTTTAAAACAAAATTTGATTTTTGAAAATTCAAAATTTTTATAAAACAAAAATTAACTTCTGTTCCTAGCTCTGATACCACTTATAGGATCAATTTCACCCTGGGGGTGAATAGGGTGATATTATTAATTATAAAAATTTAATGCGGAAGTATATAAAATAATTTCAATATAGATATAGCAGAATAATAGCAGCACAGATAACAACAGAATAATAAAAGCAGAAAATAGAACACATAGATTTACCCAGCTTCGGCAAAACCCTACATACGTGCTGCCCCCAAGGTTTCTACTAGAAATTAAGTAGTCAGACACTTACACACGTAAACTCGCGACACCCGCTACCGACTAACCTAACACTATGCTCAAAACCCTGCCACAACTCAGCCACTGAGTTGCGAATTCTCGAACTACACCACCGTAGTTCGTCCCCTAGTCGCATGACTAGAATTTACAACGTTTAAAAGAGAAAATAAAAATTAAAAACAATTTAAAAACAAAACTAGAAACCCTAGTTTAAAATCGCAGCCCAAAGTATTAAACCAGCCCAATAATAATTCGGTAATAAAAAATATCCCTCTTTTCTTTTATATATCTTCGGTCCGCTTTCTTTTTCGTGTGTGATAATGGCTGCTTCAATTTTCGTTCGTTCCTCTTCAAGTAAATTAGGGTTTCTGTAAAATTGAATACGTCGACGCTAGTTGTTGATTGAATGATGAATTATTTCCAGTTTGCTTCGTCAATCAATTTACTTTGATTTGCACACGGCTGATTCAATTTCGTCGAGTTCGATATGACTTCGGTATGTAATTTCCTTTTTGCTTTTCTGAATAATTTGCTTGAACTTGATGCTTAATCTACCAATGATGATAGGGTTTAAATAGGGTTCTAAATCCTATAATTTCGTTCGTTTACTTCTGATTTGAATTCTTCTTAATTCTTGCTTGGCCGTATGATTTTGATTGAATGTTGGTGATTAAGCTTAACTTGTTCAATTCGTATATTATCTGATAGCATGATTATCACGGCTTTGAATTTTACTCGTTCGATTCCTTGGCCATCGCGGTATTAAAAATTATGATCATCTGGATGTTTTGATTCATGTTCGTATATATGTATACAAGTGTGTATGCATTTTGTTCTTGTTAGTTGCCTGGTCTGGTATACATGTGTTTGGTCTTCGAGCCAGTTCATGTAGTGTCTGGACTTGCCTTTGCTCTGACCAGTTCATTGAACAGGTTACATCTTCATATGTATATACAGTGTTGTTTTGTTGTGTGCATGTGTGCTGGTTCCTCTTGGAGTATGAGTTGTTTTATCATGTGCTTTGAATCATTTGTGTTCAAAACTATTTTGGTACTGTTTCAATTTTGTCTGGTTCACTTTGAACTTCATGTTGATATTTGAAATCGCACCTGAGTTGAATCCAGCTTATAGCTCCGGTTTGACCATGTGCTTGTATCGTGACTTTATTTGTATTTCACTTGAGTTGAACCCGGCTTTTGATTGGGTTTGACCTTGTGCTCACATGTCCCTGTAATTTTATCAAGTGTATATCAGTGTGCACGACCTTGTGGCATGTACAGTGAGTGATACACTGTGCATGTCACAGGTTGTTCGTGTTTGATGAATTCGAAATTAAATGATGACGAACTACCCAAATAACCGAGGCAAATAATATTTTCAAAAATAAATTTTATTTTACACTGCAAAAATATTTTATTTTCAATTTTACTGTGTCAGTGTCTATTTTGCAGATAACTCAGATGTTGGATTCAATCTAGAATAGAGTTGAAGAATAATACGAGTGAATGAGTGAAATGTACTGAGGTGCAAATGTAAATGGAAAATTGTGATGTAATCAAAATTGTATTGTAATTGAAATTGTGTATATATAGTGAGAGCTCAAATTTGTACGATTCAAAATTGTAATAAATATTTGTTTGAATAAAATATCTATTTGAATTCAAATTCTATGTTATTTATTTTATTCAACAAATATTTATTTAATTATGTGAAGAATAAAATAGTACATTAACAAATACATTTAAATGAATATATATATATATATATGTTTATTATCATCAAACAAAAATCATATACTAGCATATTCAATACTACTTTGCAATAACTCAGCTTTCTACATCATATAAATTAATAAATTTTGATAAAATAAAGAGTGTTTGAATTTGATTGAGATAATTTATATTTTGAAAATGAAATTTTTAGTAATTAAATTCTATGTAATAGAGGATTTTTATTTTAATAAATTGAATTGAATTAATAAACTCTTTTCCAATAAATTGTTGAAATCAAATAAGATGTTTTAAATTATTTTGAGGTGTAAGTAATTTTTATATGATTGAAATGGATGGAAAATGAATCTATTATGTAATACATGATGAATGATTAAATAGAAATAAGCGAGCGTCGAATTGAATAAAATTGTCAATTAATAAGATGTAATTTGTAAAACGAGATGGAAATCAATTTATTAGATTAAAATTTATTTCAAGGATTAAATTTAAATTTAGGTGCAAAGGAAATTAATTAAGAATGAATTGAGCTAAAACAAGACCCAAATATTTTCCGGTCCAAGCCCATTCTTTTCTTTACTTGGTTCTAGAAAACACTTCATATTCCAAACTCAAGCTCATACCTATGAAAGCCCTAGCTCCCATTTTCCCAAAAATTGATTCGTTCCTAAAAAAATAGAAATCGTGAAAGAAAAAAACAAAGTCGGGCTTGATTGAGGGCATGTGATACTAGAGGGGAAGGTGCAATGATAGCTGCTTGGTGGTCGTGTAGAACTTGAGCCAAGTGAATTCATAGGGTCGCTACTTTTGGGTATGAAGAGGTGAAGGCTGGCATTCGTAAAGTGAAGGGGCAGGTGGCACGATGAAGGGTAAACAACAATGATAGTGGAGTATTGCTCGACATGGAGGAGTGCAGTCATGAGATGGTCGTGATTGGAGCAGGCGTAGAGGATGCTCTCGGTGGGTTTGAGCTTAGCTGTGGTGTTGAAGGAGGGCGACGATGATGAAGGCATGAGCTGCTGCATGGTTTCTGACATGCGATGAAGGATGCGACGACTGATGTTTTTGTAGTAGAACTTCAATCTTGGAGAAGTGTTGGGGTTGCGGTGTGCTAACAGTGATAAGGAGCTAGTTGTGCGCGATGGATATTGGCAACTGGATTAAAGGAATAGAGTTTCAAATTTGTGAGTTAATTCCACTCACAACCATGTTTATTTTTTAAATTTGATGTGTATTCCCCCTATAACGACCCGTAATTTTACCACTTTGAAAATGAAATATTTAATTTATTTAAATATTCAAATATAGAATTTTCAACTTAAATAATCATGTTTTATGTGATAAATAAGAATGATAAACTTATTTTTAGAATTTGATTACAAAATCAAGAAGTTTGGATTTTCTTCGAAAAGTGACAAAAGTCGGTTTGCGATAAAATGGGATATACATTCAATGAATGTTTTAAAAGATAAATAACTCCTTTTAAAATTGTTATATAATGATAATAAATGATTGATAAAAGTTTTATAAATATAAAAATACTTGTTGTATAATGATTGACAAATTTCGCCGCAAGTTGACAAATCGACGTCGTATTTTAACAATTGGATTTCAATATTATTAAATATGGTTTTATAAGTCAAATACACTTATTTTAATTATTTAAGAAGGATAACAAAACAATTTTCAATTTTGTTTATATGAATAAATAGTTTAACAAAAATGTCAAAATGTAACCATAAAACGTTTTGTCGAAAATCAACGTTTTGTTCAATATATGTTGTCGCAACGTTGTTTACTTTTACTAATCATAATGAGAAAATTTTAGAAAGTAATTAGTAAAAGTAAGTAAGAAAGGTCAAAAAGCACAAATCAAATCATGCTTTACTTAAATGATAAGTAAATGGACAAAGTACAATGTGATGTTTGATGGTAAAAATGATTTTGGTGATGTGATGGTTTTGAAAATATCCAAGGTTATTTTGGTAATTTGGTAAGGGGTTAATTTGGTAATTTACCGCTTCTTACTTTTCTTATAAATACCACCTTTCATTCACTCATTTTCTCACACTTCTCATTCTTCTTCTTCCTCAATTTTGAGCTTTCTTATGCTCATTAATTGCTTCTCCTCTTTAAGAGAGGTGAGAGGGTTAAAAATAGTGGAATTATTAAGCACTAATCCACTTGTTACTTTCTAACATCTTCTTAATCTACTTCTTCCTCTTCTCTTCTTTAATGGTCTTAGGTCGTGAGTGATATAAGGGGAAGGCTATGGCCGTGAGCAATGGTGAAGGAGGAGGAGGTGCGTGAGCAATGGAAAAGATGGAGGTGTGTTAGGTGGTTGTTTAGTGAAGTACCGTTAGATAAGAATGTTAGTAGGAAGTAAAACGATTTGATTAATGGTGAGAAATTAATTTAAATACATACATCTTATAATTTGAAATTAATTATAAAATGGTTAGCATGAATATTAAAAGTAGTTATGATGTTTGGTTGGTTAGCTAATGATTTTTGATGGTTTCTTAAGAAGTAAGAAGTAATATATATATAGTTAAACATATCAAATGAAAGTGAGCTCATTTACTTTAAAAGTCTATTTTGTTGATTACTATGATATTCATGTTTGTATCCTTATGATGATATGATTAAATTAGCACCATTAAGTTGAAATATGGATGCTTGAATGAAATTGGTGGTTGAATTGTATGAATGTATGGTTGTTAATGTTGATTTTATCAACATCTCAGTTAAAATTGGTTACGACTACCTGGTTAGTCATGTTTGAAAATGTTAATCCGTAGTTGTTTTGAAATCATACTTCTTTTAAATCCTTTATGGTGTACACGGTATAGTAAGTTTCTTTTTTGAATTAACTGTAGAAAGGAAATTCATTCTGGAGAAAAAGGAATTTGATTTGAAAACGAAAAGTAAAGATAGGGATTTGAAGTTGTTTTGAAAAAAATGGAAGTAAATGTTTTGGATTTTAAAATTAATAACTTTAAAAATATTCTTAAGTTGTAAATTTGAAAAAGTAAATAACTTAATGATTTAATGATAGAATATTGTTTTAAATGAGTTAAAATAGTTTTAACATGGTTTTAAAACAATTTTGAAGTGTTTCGGACAAGTTCCGAAATAATTCACCAAAATAGTCAAAATCGAGCCTGTCACATAGCGGTAGTTCATAATTTTCGATCTGTAACTTTAAATCAATGTGTAGGGTGCAAATTAAGTCGAAAATCTTTGAAATAAGAATTTTTCAGATCCTTATAACCATAGTTTTCAAATGGAAAAGAAAAAACCAAGATTTCATCTTGTATATTTTAAAATATGTCCAAATCAAATTTTTAGAAAAATCACACTTTTGCAGTTATGTGACCAAAGTGTAAATTCATTAAAATGAATATTTTTAAATGTTTGAATATATGAAATAAATTTGATAAATATGTTAAAATGTTTTAAAAGAGATTTGAGTTATAAATATGGATTTCCAAATGACAGAAAAGTTGTTTTAATCTAATAAGCTTTTAAAACACTATACGTGGCACTTTTCTACAGCAGTTTTAATAAATTTTAGAAATATAGTTTTAAACTTAACTTTCTTTACGAATCTTTTACTAATGTCTTTAAATAAACAATTTAGTATTTTAAAGATGATTTGAAGTTTTAATAAGAGTTTAAATAAATGGTTAAGGGAAATTGTTTATAACACTTAAATACTAATTGGAATTTTTTCTTAAAAAGTATGGAATGTTATAATAAACTAAGTATGCGGAAACGACTAGTACATTTTTCCCACCTGTGAGATCTGGAAAAATAAAATAAGGTGTGTAGCTAAGGTTAGGGATGGAGCAACCAGTGCCCTGAACTTACGTGGCCTTTGTTTTCTCTTTCTAGACGAGGGGTGGAACAGATCGAAGGGAAAGCCTGAATGCTCTAAAAAGATCTCATTTAAGTTTTTCTAAAAGCAAGGAATTTTCAAAGGAGTTAATTAAACCAGATTTTTAATAGTATAAGGAATGCTCTGGCCAAACTCTGTATTAAGTTCCGAGGAGGGAATTTGTACTATCCACGTGAATTTAAAAGGTGATTTCATCGTTATTCCACAAATAGTACGAGTTGAATATGAAAATTAATCTAAGTTTGATAAGTCTAATCTTTTACTCAATATAACTGGTTTTGGGTTTACAGTAAATGTTGTCTTAAATAACACTGTTTTTGATCCAGTTAAGACATGTTTTAAAAAGATGAATTTTTTTATTAGATTAAGTAAATGACTTAAAGATTTCCAAAGTTAAAAGGATTTGGATTAACCGGTAAAAAGTTAAAATGAAAAGAGGCATAACAAAGCCTGTATATACATATGCACATTTTTTTATTGATGATTGGATTTTGAAGAGACCAGGATAAGATCTGGGTGATTATTATCCAAAAGCCACTTTGAACCAATTTACGTTTTCAAAGTAAAACACGTTAAAGAAAAAGATCATTAAAGATGAAGATCTTCATGATGTTGGGCTACTTTCCACTAGACCCTCAGGGAAATTACAATATCATATGTTTATGGTGGCAGTAGTGCTCTATTATAAAAATATTCGATTTGCAAGGACTAATCGCTACTAATCCTATGGGTAATTCCCGATAGGATGTGGTAGGAGAAGTGCCTTCGGTTTGTCCTGTTTCTGGACAACTTGTATGGACGAATGTCTGACATTGCATTTTAAAATCCCATTGATTGATCTCTATAAATGTATCATCTGTTTGGTAGTGCAGAAGGCAACTTCTCTTAGGTTAACACCCTTTCCTGAGACGCACGAGCTCAGGAGTTATACGTTTGTAGAAATCAGTTGCGTGATTATGGAATGGCAATGTGGCATTCAAAGTGGACAGTTGAAGTTTTATGTGAAAGGAAATCGTTACCTCGGGCCTCGCACCTAGAAATGACTAAAACATGGTAGATGCAGCAAGGCTATGTAGTTCACAACCATTGGGGTATGATCATCCCCTTCTAGGTATATTTAATCCCGCTATGACGTCGGGTTTTAAATTAATGTGTTGTATGCAAAGAGAGCTCTCGGATAGGTCGGTAACGACCGAGGTGATGACATATTTGGTACTATATAGTTAGAGATAGACCGATCTTGTGTTGGTAGAGGATCATCAGTGGGGCATGGGTACATTCCTCTAGAGATGTACTGCCGAAGGCAGTCCCTTACTTGGACATTTGTTAGAAACCCATTCTCCAATACGAGCTTGCAGTTTTAGTTGTAGAGCCTGATATGCTGAAATTTAATAATGGTAACAATTTCGGCTATTTGAACATGTTTACTTGAAAAGTGTTTTCAAAGAATGTCATTAAAAATAATACCAAATGATTTGATAAAAATGTTTTAGTTATCATAAGGTAAAAACCCGTCTGTGTTTATGTGCGACGTGGTCTTATGAGATACTCTTTCTTTTCAAAATGTTTTTTCACCAATCTCTGATCTATGACACTGTCATTTAAGATTCGTGTTTCTCATGCTGGTTTGCCAGATTGATCCGAGTATTTTTATACTCGGATCAGATCCGAGTAGTTTCAGAATTAGCTAAAGACGCTTGGAGTTCCCAAAGGAGAGTTGAAGATCTTCACCTACAAATGGACGTATTATGTTATCCGTTGCATATACTATATTTATTTTGGTTGATTTTTAAGCATTTGTAAGGACATGTGTTTATAACTATCCAGGCTGAATCTAGTTTAACTCTGATATATGTATTTTAAAATTTCCTGTTGTAAAGATTTTATATTGAAATAATGTATGTTATTTCATTCGAGTAAGATTTTGTTCTTTCATCTTTTTTCTTTCTACCCTTGACAGTCTACCTTTCCGGCACTTGAAATTACGGCACGTGAATACCGTGGATGTATTAGTGTCGACTACTATGGTCGAAAAGTTAGGTCATCACAGCATGGTATCAGAGCTTAGGTTGAGCGAACACCAGAGCTTGATAGAGGTAAAGACTCATCAAAGATAGGGTTAGTAATACCCTAGGATGAGTAACTCATTAGAGATAGGGTAAGTGATACCCTAGAATATGTTGAGAGTGTTATATGAGCGCGTATTCATTAATGTTATATAAAATGATTTTTGTTTTAGAGAAAAGTGGTAAATGGCATAATTTTACCTAGAATTATATTTTGGATATAAAGGATATTTTAAAAATGATATAGTTATTTATTGAGTATTTGGTTGTTAAGGAATGATAATATTCAGTTATTATTACTAATTGATTGATTGTTTGATTTAAAATTATAAGTACAAATACCTTGTGAATTAAGTTTCACGATTTGACTATAAGGTGTTTGGTAAAAAGATTGGTTTAAGGTTAAGAAGTTTATTTAAGACAAATTTATGAGCATGTTTTGCAAATAAATCAATTTTGTAAAAGATAAATGTGGGCAGGTATTTTATATAAATTTTTAGACTTTGAATCTTAGTAGTTTGGAAAAGAATTTTGGAAGTTTAATACGATTAAAAAGAAGTTATTTAATATAAGATGATTTTAAGAAATGGATTTATAAATGAGGTTTTTATAAAAATATAGTAAATAACTTGTTAAAAAAATTACGTATAGTATTATTTCAAATAAAGGATTTAAAAAGAAGTATCTTAGGACAACTAGTTCAAGTGGTTCGAAAGTAACTAAAATGGGCAGGAGATGTGATCGGATGGTAAACACTTCTCTTAAGTATTACCCTTCTGGTGAAGGGTATATTTTATACTATTGGTAGTACCCAGTTCCTTGGTATCATTTTGGAGCTACTCGATCTATATAATTTTCTTAAGATTAAGAGATAATGTGAATCATTAATTAATAAATTGATTAGTAATAAAGAAGCATCTTTATAAAAGTGTTTAAACCAAAGATAATTTTGGATCACAAATTGATAGGATAAAATGGAATTTTCGGTTAATTTGGACAGTCAAGATTTCCAAAATTTGATATGGTAATGGAAGCTAAGTGTTTTATAAAAATATAAGTGATAAAGTTTTATAACTTATGAATTTGAGATGATAGAAATTACAACAAGTTTTAAATTTGATAAACATACTGATTTAAGTAAAACCAATTTGAAAACTTGGAGATTTGTATATATACTCTTAGGATGTAAAAGTGTATTATACAAATATAGATTTAAATAATGAACTATTTATACATTTAAGTAATGTTGTAAGAGATAATTAAAAAAAATGGATTTAGTATGAAGTGAATTATGAAACGTAAGTTTTAAAGGGTTGATTTAACCAAAGTTGTGTTTGTAGATGTTTATAAACTTAAGTAAAATTTTAGGGAAGGGTTCCTCGGTGTTATTAGGACCAATGGAAATATACTAAGTAAGAAATGAATGTAAATAATAAAGGATGTGAATAAAAAGAATTTGTTATAGTTAAGAAAAAATAAAATAACCAATAGAAATAAATACGTAAGTTGTACGTAGATCATTTCGTCACATGAATTTGATCTAAGATTCGAGTACAAGACTTTGAGGTGTTTACACCGGTCCGGGAAAAGGATTTATCACTTGATTCTTGACAGCGAACATTAATGAAGGTTTGTGATTGGGCACTTGAGTTTTCTATCATAGTTGAGAGCTATGCAAGAAAAATAAGAGTTTATGAGCCTGATCAGAGTCCGAACTAGAGGATCGGGGGATCGATACTAGTTCGAAAGAAAAGTTGTGTATTCGAATAGGAGATCGAATCAGATATTTTATACGGATGATTTGGGTACATCTTATGGGTTTAAGTTTGTGAAATAATGTTTTAGGCAAACACTTTTGGGTTTTAGGTTTGGTTTAATTTTGAGGACAAAATTCTTTTAAGGATCGGAGAATGTAAAGACCTATAATTTTACCACTTTGAAAATGGAATATTTAATTTATTTTAATATTCAGATATAGAATTTTCAAACTTAAATAATTATGTTTTATGTGATAAATAAGAATGATAAACTTATTTTTAGATTTGATTATAAAATTAAGAAGTTTGGATTTTCGTCGAAAAGTGACAAAAGTCGGTCTGCGATAAAATGAGATATACATTCAATGACTATTTTAAAAGATAAATAACTCCTTTTAAAATTGTTATATAATGATAATAAGCGATTGATGAAAAATTTATAAATATAAAAATACTTGTTTCATAATGATTGACAAATTTCATAGCATGTTGACAAATCGACGTCGTATTGTAACAATTGAATTTAATATTAATAAATATGGTTTTATAAGTCAAATACACTTGTTTTAATTATTTAAGGAGGATAACAAATCAATTTTCAAGTTATGTTTACATAAATAAATAGTTTAACAAAAACGTCAAAATGTAACCGTAAAACGTTTTGTCAAAAATCAACGTTTTGTTCAATATAAGTTGTCACAACGTTGTTGCACCTTTGTTAACATGTTTTAAATATATATACACATATTTTAAATAACTAAACAAGTTTACTTTTACTAATCATGATTAGAAAATTTTAGAAAGTAATTAGTAAAAGTAAGGAAGAAAAGTCCAAAAGCACAAATCAAATCAAGTCAAATCATTCTTTACTTAAATGATAAGTAAAGGGACAAAGTACAATGTGATGTTTGATGGTAAGTATGCTTTTGGTGATGTGATGGTTTTGAAAATATCCAAGGGTATTTTGGTAATTTGGTAAGGAGTTAATTTGGTAATTTACCACTTCTTACTGTTCCTATAAAAATCACCTTTCATTCACTCATTTTCTAACACTTCTTATTCTTCTTCTTCTTTATTTTTTAGCTTTCTTATTCTCATTAATGGCTTCTCCTCTGTAAGAGAGGTAGGAGGGTTAAAAATAGTGAAGTTCTTAAGCCAATCCACTTGTTACTCTCTAGCCTCTTATTAATCTATTTCTTCCTCTTCTCTTCTTTAATGGCCTTAGGCCGTGAGCAATATGAGGGGGAGGCTATGGCCGTGAGCAATGGTGAAGGAGGAGGAGGTGTGTGAGCAATGGAAAAGGTGGAGGTTTGTTTAGGTGGTGGTTTAGTTAAGTGTCGTTGGATAAGAATGTTGGTAGGAAGTAAAACGATTTGGTTAATGGTGAGAACTTGATTTAAATACATATTTCTTATAATTTGAAATTAATTATAAAATGGTTAGTATGAATATTAAAAGTAGTAATGATGTTTGGTTGGTTAACTGATGTTTGATGGTTGCTTAAAAAGTAAGGAGTAATATATACAGTTAAACATATCAAATGAAAGTGAGCTCCTTTACTTAAAAATACTATTTTGTTGATTACTATGATATTCATGTTTATACCCTTATGAAGATATGTTTAAATTAACATTATTATATTGAAATATGGACGTTTGGATGAATTTGGTGGTATAGATTAATTTGGATGAATGTATGGTTTTTAATGTTGATTTTATCAACATCTCAATTAAAATTGGTTACGACTACCTGGTTAGTCATGTTTGAAAATGTTAATCCATAGTTGATTTGAAACCATACTTTTTTAAATCCTCTATGGTGTACACGGTATAGTTAAGGTTCTTTTTGAATTAACTATAGAAAGGAAATTCGTTCTAGAGAAAAAGGAATTTTATTTGAAAACGAAAAGTAAAGATAGGGATTTGAAGTTGTTTTGAAAAAAATGGAAGTAAATGTTTTGGATTTTAAAGTTAATAACTTTAAAAATATTCTTAAGTTGTAAATTTGAAAAAGTAAATAACTTAATGATTTAATGATAGCATATTTTTTTTAAATGAGTTAAAATAGTTTTAATATGGTTTTAAAACAATTTTGAAGTGTTTCGGACAAGTTCCGGAATAATTCACCAAAATAGTCGAAATCGAGCCTGTCACGTAGCGGTAGTTTGTAATTTTCGACCCATAACTTCAAATCAATGTGTAGGGTGCAAATTAAGTTGAAATATTTGAAATTAGAATTTTTCGGATCCTTATAACCATTGTTTTCAAATGGAAAAGAAAAAACCAAGATTTCATCTTGTAGATTTTGAAATATATCTAAATTAAATTTTCAAAAAAATCGCGCTTTTGTATTTAAGTGACCAAAGTGTAAATTTTTTTAAAATGAATATTTTTAAATGTTTAAAAATATGAAATAAATTTGATAACTATGTTAAAATGTTTTAAATGAGTTTTGAGTTATAAATATGAATTTTCAAATGATAGAAAAGTTGTTTTAATCAAATAAGCTTTTAAAACACTATCCGTAGCACTTTTTTTTGAAATGGTACTTTATATACAACATGTCACTGGGACAACATATCACATGTCAATAAATGTTCGATTCACGCTACGCAAGTTTCGAACTTGTGACCTCTCGCACCAAAGCCGAACCACTTTACCACTTGGACAATGGTGCTTGTCTATCCGCAGCACTTTTCTACAGTGGTTTTAATAAATTTTAGAAATATAGATTTGAACTTAACTATTCTTTCCCGAATCTTTTGTAAATGTCTTTAAATAAACAATTTAGTATTTTAAAGATGATTTGGACGTTTTAATAACAGCCAAATAAATGGTTAAGAGAAATTGTTTATAACACTTAAATAATAATTGGAATTTTTTCTTAAAAAGTGTGGAATGTAATACTAAACCGAGTATGCGGACTAATACATTTGTCCCGCATGTGAGATCTAAAAAGATAAAACAAAGTGTGTAGCTAAGGTTAGGGATGGAGCAACTAGTGTCCTGAACTTACCTGGCCCATGTTTTCTCTTTCTAGGGGAGGGGTGGAACAGATCGAAGGGAAAGCCTGAATGCTCTAAAATGATCTCATTTCAGTTTTTCCAAAAGCAAGGAATTTTCAAAGGAGTTAATTAAACCAAATTTTTAATAGTATAAGGGATACTCTGGCTAAACTCTGTATTAAGTTCCGAGGAGGGAATTTGTACTATCCACGTGAATTTAAAAGGTGATTTCACCGTTATTCCATGAATAGTATGAGTTAAATACGAAAATTAAACTAGGTATGATTAGTCTAATCTTTTACTCAATATAACTGGATTTAGGTTTTAGTAAACAATGTCTTAAATAACATTGTTTAACACCCAGTTAAGACATATTTCAGAAAGATGAAATTTTTTATTAGATTAGGAATTAAATTTTCCTAAGTAAATGACTTAAAGATTTCAAAAGTTAAAAGGATTTTGATTAACTGGTAAAAGGTTAAAATGAAAAGAGACGTAACAAATCATGTATACACATTTGCACATTTTTTATCGATGATTGGATTTCGAAGAGACCGGGATCGGATCTGGGTGATTCCTATCCAAAAACCACTTTGAACCAATTTATGTTTTCGAAGTAAAATATGTTGAAGAAAAAGATCATTGAAGATGAAGATCTTCATGATATAGGGCTACTTGCCACTAGACCCTCGGGGAAATTACCATATCATATACTTATGGTGGCAGTAGTGCTTTATTATGAAAATCTTCGATTTGCAAGGACTACTCGCTACTAATCCTATGGGTAATTCCTGACAGGGTGTGGTAGAAGAAGTGCCTTCGGTTTATCCTATTCTTGGACAACTTGTATGGACGAATGTTTGACATTGCATTTTAAAATCACATTGGTTGATCTCTATAAACGTATCATCTGTTTGGTGGTGGAGAAGGAAACTTCTCTTAGCTTAACATCCTTTCCTGAGACGTATGAGCTTAGAAGTTATACGTTTGTAGAAAACAGTTTGTGATTATGGAATGGTAATGTGGCATTCAAAGTGGAAAGTTGATGTTCTATGTGAAAGGTAATCGTTACCTTAGGCCTCGCACCCGGAAAAGACCAAAACAAGGTAGATGCGGCAAGGCTATGTGGTTCGCAACCATTAGGGTATGATCATCCCCTTCTAGATATATTTAATCCTGCTATAACATCGGATTTTAAATTAATGTGGTTTATGCGAAGAGAGCTCTCGGATAGGTCGGTAACAACCAGGGTGATGACATATTCGGTACTATCTGATTAGAGGTGGGCCGGTCTTGTGTTGGTAGAGGACCATCAGTTGGGCCTCAGTACATTCCTCTAGAGATGTACTACCAAAGGCAGTCCCTTACCTGGTCATTTGTTGGAAATCCATTCTCCAATATGAGCTTGCAGTTTTAGTTGTAGAGCCTGGTATGCGGGAATTTAATAATGGTAACAATTTCGGCTATTTGAATATGTTTACTTGAAAAGTGTTTTTAAAGAATGTCATTAAAAATAATATCAAATGATTTTATTAAAATGTTTTACTTATCATAAGGTAAAAACCCGTCCATGTTTATGTGCGGCGTGGGCTTAAGAAATACCCTTTCTTTTCAAAAGGTTTTGTCACCAATTTCTAATCTATGACACTGTCATTTAAGATTCGTGTTTCTCACGCTGGATTGCCAGACTGATCTTGGTATTTCTATACTAGGGTCAAATCTGATTAGTTTTAAGATTAGGTGAAGATGCTTGGAGTTCCTGAGGAGAGTTGGAGATCTTCATTTATGAATGGACGTATTCTGTTATCCGTTGCATATACTATATTTTTTTGGTTGGTTTTCAGCATTTGTAAGGACAAGTGTTTATAACTGTCCAGATTGAATCTAGGTTAAACTCAGATATATGTATTTTAAAATTTTCCATTGTAAAGATTTTATATTGACATAATATATGTTATTTCATTCGAGTAAGATTTTATTCTTTCTTCTGTTTTTCTTTCTAGCCTTGACAATCTACCTTTCGAGCAAACAATGGTATGTATTAGTGTCGATTTCTATGGGTCGAAAAGTTAGGTTGTCACATCCCCATATAATTATTTGATTTGTTTGATTGGATGGATTATGAATTATTGGATGAAGTTGGATTTTGTTGATGATTGATGTTTGATGTTACTTGAATTGGATGGAATGGTATTGTGAACTATGATTATTTGTTGTTGCGATGATTATAGTTAGATAGACATTTTTATTTGAGTAGTAATTTGATGGTTGCAAGTTATTGAATGATAATTTGAAATTGTTTGGAAAAGAGGTAAATAAATTAAAGGATGTAAATTTGAAACAAATAAATTATTTTGGTGAACAGTGAATTCTAGAAAGATGTTTTATATTTATATTGAGATTATTGAATTACTAGAAAATTCGAAAAAGGAATGATTTTGGAAAAATATTTATAAGTTGAATGATTTTGAAGATATTAGGAATGGAAATTATTTTGAAAATGATGAATTTTGGTATTTTATAAAATAGGGGAATATTAAGGATTTATATTTTTATTTACCGATGATTATAAAATATTTAGAGATTATTTATGACATAAAGTTTGAAATCTATATTTTTAAAGTGAAGAATAGTTTGAATTAAAAGAAGGAAAGTTGTAAAAAGATGTTTTGAAGTAATTGCAAGATGATTGTATTATTCAATTGAATGAAAATTTTCATTTATGACGATTTAATAAGACGTGAATTTTTGGAAGTAATATATATTATTATTATTGATGAATTAATAGCTTTAAAAAGAAGTGTTTGAAATAACTGAGGAATCTAAATTATGATTTTGAAACTGTAGATTTGGAGTTGCAAAAATTTTCGGATTGAGAATATTTTTAGATTTGAGATTTTAGAGGTTTTTTGGAAGATTTAAATTTCTTTATAGTATTTCCATATTATTATTAAAGTGGAAATCTGAAGAGAAATTATTTTTGAGGTTTAAAATTTTATTAATGAGTTTGAAAGATGGTTTCTTTGAAACCAAATAAATTATTTTGAAATATTGATTTGAGATTAAATGAGAGAATCAATAATTGTTATTTTAAAAAGAGAAGGAATTAATAAAAGGGATGTTTTGAGATTATATTTAAATGAAGTATTTTTATAATAAGAGGGAAACAAAAATGAAGTGAAATTTATTGAAATAAAAATCTTCATCTCGTTATATACCAATTAAATAAATAATACATTGATATGTGTGAATGGTTGTTGATTTGTTTGATACGAATGAGATAAAGTAAAATTACTAGTTATGTTGAATTATAAAATAATAAAATGAAAAATAATGAATAGAAAAACAGTTTAAGCGGGAGTGGTTTAATAAGCAGAGCAGAAATTTGTTTAATGTCGATTAATTAAGGAAGTCGTGTATATAATTATATTTCACCTGGCATTATGGGACATTTGTGTGGGTGTATTTATTTACTCAACATAAGTATAATGTCGAGTAATTCATTGAGGATCGAGTATTTGATATTTGAATGTCGGTGGATTATTCTATATTATACATCCATATTTATCGACATTACTTGGAAATCTAACTTGACGTGTGAGGTAAATTATTTTATTACTATTTTATTTTGAAGCGTGAATTAGATTATCTTCGCTTTTAAATGGAACGAGGAGCATGAAGTCCCTTACGAGGAAGTGATAGTCAAAAGTTTTTGTTAGCCTCATCCTAGCTAAACTAACTTAGGGTCGCTCCCCGATGCGGTTGCGGCGACATGGCCCCCTCTTTCATGGTCATAGTCTGTTGCACGGGCCAACGGGATGAATTCATAATGAGATGAGGAGATTGATGGGAGTGAGGAGGCGAGGAAACGATATGCGATTATTTTGCAGCTAAAGACTAGTGAGGATGCTCACAATAATTTTATGAGTAGGGTCTACCTTTGCACCTAAGAAGAAATGAGGCTCGGGTGTAGGCTCGAATTCTATCTATAGCAATAAAAAAACATCATATATAACAGTAATAGCAGTAAGAAATTTAAAAATGAAGAAAAAAATGAATAAATTTAATATTGCTAAATAAAAATGAATAATTGATGTTTGTGGTGTGTTGTTTTGTGATGTGTGATGTACTGTGATGTGTGTGATGTGTGCGATGTGTGCAATAGATGTTTGATGTATGTTGTTTGATGTGTACGATGATGTTATGATATTTGATGAATGTTTTGATGTTTGATGTGAAATGGATGCTATTTGATGTGTTATGGATGTTTTACCATTCCTTGGGTTAGATTTCTTTAGTATATTGTGTATGTGTTATTCATTGAGATATCATTTATACTCTCACGATTGAATCTGGACATAGTCTTACTTGTTTATTATTTATATAATACTCAGGTCAGTCCGAGAAATTTCAAGTTCACGGATGATGTGACTAGACTTGCTTATTGGACTTAGTTGGAGGATATAATATCAGTAGTATTGTATACTATAACATAAACTCATGTGTAGATATGTAGTTGGATCTATCATGTGTGTGTGTGTGTGTATTTGAGATTCAGTGAGAATTTGACTTTTTGTGTCCCACTCAGACTTATTGATGTATTATATTTTCATCGCTGCGTTAATGACTCTATGTTCTCTGTGATTTATTTTTTATTGTGTACATTTCTATTCTCGGGCACAACACTTGTTTATTGCTTTGTACTGAGACTGTTTACGTCGAGGTGACATATTTTTATATTATGAGATGTATTCAATGTTAGTCCAAGGGAATATCCACGTGTGCTTCACCCACATCGCCCCATTCTCCATGTTACTCGACAGTATTATTCAATAATACTCTTGAGTAATATGAGTATAGAGGTGGGGTGTTACATGTTTGGTATCAAAGTAGGATTACAACAATACAGAGTGTAAGAGACACTAGTCCTTACCTTAGATGAGACTTAGAGTCCCCATCCCGTGAGTATGTGGTAGATTATCTTTTATACTTAATTGATAGTAGGAGCATATGATGATTACAGGGTAATCATTTGGGGATGTATGTGTGCTTTTCTTATTACATACAATATATTTTCCTACCTTTTACCGATTGTAAAGCTCTATATGAGATGTAGAGGAATAGATGGAGGTCGAAGAGGTAGAATTAGTTGGTCCGGTCAGTAGTGTCGGTATTGAAGATGAATGTTAGATCTCTATGTGGCTCTGAAGTGAGAATTATGTTATTCAGTTGGAGAAGCTGTAGAAGACTCTAATTCGAATTTTTGTATTAAAAACTTCACGATTTTAAGTGTGATGTGATGAGTGAGATGAGTGAGAAGATCAATTAATGATTATATGCAACGGAAGTACATAGATTGCTTTCCACTGGTATTTTGATTGATTGGTTGTTTTGATTGCATGATTGATGTTTGGATGTTTTTATGTGATAAATTGATGGTTGATGTTTTGTTTGTGGATTCGGCTTGAGTGTGGTATTTGCTAGAAACTATCACTCAAGTTAGAATTTCATATGAGTTTGGATAATTTGAACCCAGTGGTGTCTTCGGTTGCGAACTTACCGTAAAAGGTAATGTGAATTATTTTCATACAAAATAAAACAGTATCCATTTTTGTATAAAATTAAAATGTGATTGAAATAGCATGAAGGCAAAAGCTTGCTTATTTATTTTTATGAGTGTTTGATTGATGATTGAGATTTTGTAAGTTGAGTATTTTTAATTATATGAGTATAGATTACCTACAAAAAATTTTACATAAGCAAGCATATGTTGATTAAAAATCTTTTTGGAAATAGCATATATATATATATGGTTTGAATAGATGTTTTACTGAAAGATAACGAATGTTTTATAAAAGATTAGGTTGTTTTACAAATAAATGTTTAAAAGAATTTCTGAAGTTGACTTTTTATTAATTTGTCCATTGAGTGTTTAAAAATTTTGATTGATCGCCTGATCAACCTTATCGATTGGGATTCCTAAAGGCTAGAACGAGACTTATGGACACAAGATTTTGAAGAATGAAGTATTATTTTGAAGAGAAGAAATATATTTTGTAAAATATTTTGAAGAAAGTTATATTAATTATTTTGAAGAGATTAGAGGGATTTGTAGAATATTTTAAAGTGAGCAAGATGTTTTGAGAATGAAAAATTATTGTTTTGAATGGAATATGTAATTTGAGGAAAGGTATAAACAATATTTTTAAGAGAGATGTTTTGGTTGGAAAGCGAAATTTCAAAGAAGTATTTGAGTTGAGTTTTGAAAATAATATATATATATATATATATAATTTGATAAAAGGAATATTCTTTTGAGATGAGGATTTAGAAAAGATGACATATGAAATTCTTATAATGTTTTGAAGCTTTATAAATTATTTTAACTTGAGTATATGAGAGTAAGTATTATTATAGTGAAGTAATGAATTGTTTTGAAAATTAATATATTTAGTTTTCTATATTTAGATGTTTTAATGTGATAATTGCAGCCATCGAGCATTAGTGGACAGCTGTAGTCGATGACGAGACAATGTTGATCACATGATCAACACTACAGCCAATTGGCAGAGTAAACCATTAGAAATTTGTGACTTAGCATTGTCGCTAGATTAATAAATATATTAAAATTTGAAATTAGTATGATTGTGATGTTTTATGAATGAATGGATGCTATATCGTACGATGTTTGTGATTTAAATAAATGTTGTGAGGATGTTTTGGATGTGATGCGTTGTGAAAAATAAAATAAAATAGTGAATGAAAAAATATATTATATTTTGATGTTAATAAAATATATTGAATTGTTGTGAATTGAAACAAAATAATACCCTTCAAAGAGGTTCAATGGAAGTCATGGAAAATGCTTTTAAAGTATTAGAAGATGTTAAAATGAAGATGATGTATATAAGTAAAAGTGTATGATTATTATTGTAAGAGATTTGTAAATTAGAAGTATTAGTTGTTTTGAAAAAGAAAGGGAATAAGAGATTATTGTACTTACTAATACAACTATAACTTGAGATAGAACGATTGGATTTTGTCCATTCCTTTTCCATTAGTTAGGGAATTGGATGAGTAACAATTTTGTTATTACTTTCCAAAATATTAAGTTTAAGTGAGGTAAAAATATGAATTTCGATGAATAAGGATCATTGTCCCGAAAAGCAAATTGAGTTGAATTCATTTAAATATAACTTTTAAATGGTTTATCCGATTTCGATGATTTTACACATTCCAGAAATTTAATGACATAAGCTACAACTTTTGAGTTAGATGTTTTGTAAAATTTTGAAGTTTAAAAGGCTGAAAATGTGCATTTATAAAGAGGATCTACACTTGAAATTTTCTGAGCCTAAGCAACATGAAGTTTGATCATTGAGCCTTTCGTCTGTTTTTGATTATTTTATACTCATTTTAAAGCAAAGACAATAAGGAATAAGTATTGTTTGAAGTATTTTGGGAAATTTTGATGTTTTCATGGTTAAAACGTTGATTTTTGAAGTGGGCCTGCATTTTACATATGATTTCAGATTTTATCCTCTTATAGAAAAGACACTATAACCCATGATGTAGATGATATTTTTGCAATCTGAGAATTGTTTTAGGAAGCTATAACACTATGTAACGATTAACTTTCGAAAACCATGTTTTGATTTGGTTGCTTTACATAAATGCAAGCTTCTTATACTTCCTTTTATGCAACTAATATTTGCACTTGAGTTGAGAATAGGCGCTTATGAAGTATTTTGGATGGTTTGGTGATGATGGCATGCTTTTGCTCGCTTATAAATAAGCAACATTGCTTAAAAATTCTAAGTAAAGGTACATTTCTATGGTATACGAGAATATGATATGATATTACCTTGTTTTCCCATGTTTCGGATGCCTCATGTTGGGATGCCTCTTCGGAGATGTATATTATGTAATCATATTGTGTTTTGATTTTTCGAAATGCTCTCCGTACAAATGAGACTCTACTGAAATTTTCCGGAAGATCCGACAATTAGAATATATTTTTTCAAAATTTGTTGTATGCGAAGAATAGAGAGTCGTTATTTGAATCTATTGGAAATGATAGCATATGATAAAAGGAGTTGAAGTGTAAAAGAGACACATAGAGAATCGAGTAGATGGGGTTGATAGATGAGTGATGACTACGAAGAAGTCAAGGTATGAGTTGTGTTTGTCAACTTTCTTATAGGAAATTGCAAGAACATAATTTTCTTAGGGGGAAATCTATAACAGCCCTATTTTCTACGCTGTATAAATTAATAAATTTTAATAAAATAAAGAATGTTTGAGTTTGATTTGAGATGATTTATGTTTTGAAAATATATTTTTTTTATTAAATTAAATTCTATTTAATAGAGGATTTTTGTTTTAATTAGTCTTTTCGAATAAATTGTTGAAATCAAATAATATGTTCTAAACTATTTTAAGGTATAAGTAATTTTTATATGATTGAAATGGCTGGAAAACGAATCTATTATGTAATAGAATGATGAATGATTAAATAAAAATAAGCGAGCGTCGAATTGAATAAAATTGTCAATTAACAAGATGTAATTTGTAGAATAAGATGGGAATCAATTTATTAGATTAAAATTTATTTCAGTGACTAAATTTAAATTTAAGTGCAAAGGAAATTAATTAAGAATGAATTAATCTAAAACAAGACCCAAATCTATTCTAGTCCAAGCCTATTCTTTTTTTTACTTGGTTCTAGAAAACTCTCTATGTTTCAAACTCAAGCCCATACCAATGAAAGCCCTAGCTCCCATTTTTCCCAAAAATCGATTTGTTCCTTAAAAAAAGAGTTCGTGAAAAAATAAAAATAAAACAAAGTCACGCTCGATTAAGGGCATGCGATACCAGATAAGAAGGTGCGATGATAGCTACTTGGTGGTCACGTAGAGTTGTGCCATGCGACTTCATGGGGCCACGACTTTTGGGCATGACAAGGTGAAGGCTAGCATTCGTAAAGTGAAGGGGTTGGTGGCGCGATGTAGGGTGAATGGCAACAGCAGTGGAGCAGTACTCGATGTGGAGGAGTACGGTCATGAGATGGTTGTGATTGGAGCAGGCCCAAGTGGATGTTCTCGGTGGGTTTGAGCTTAGCTGTGGTATTGAAGAAGGGCGACAATGATGAAGGCGTGAGCTGCTGCATGGTTTCTGGCGCGTGATGGAGGATGCAACGACTGATGTTTTTATGGCGGAACTTCAATCTTGGCAAAGTGTTGGGGCTGCGGTGTGCTGGCAGCAATAAAGAGCTAGTTGTGCGCGATGGATATTGGCATTTGGCAATTAGGTTGAAGGAATAGAGCTTCGATTTGGTGATTTAATCTCACTCACAACAATGTCTATGTCTTTTACTTGATGTTTATTCCCTCATATAATTGTTTGATTTGTTTGATTGGATAGATTGTTGATTATTGAATGAAATTGGATATTTGTTGATGATTAATGTTTGATGTTGCTTGAATTGGACGGAATGGTATTGTGAACTATGACTATTTGTTGTTGCAACGACTATAGTTATATAGACTTTTTATTTGAGTAGTAATTTGATGGTTGCAAATTATTGAATGATAATTTGAAATTGTTTGGAAAAGAGGTAAATAACTTAAAGGATGTAAATTTGAAATAAATAAATTATTTTGATGATAAACAGCGAATTCTAGAAAGATGTTTTATTTTTATATTAAGATTATTCGATTAATATAAAATTCGAAAGAGGAATGATTTTGGAAAAATATTTGTAAGTTGAATAATTTTGAGGATATTGCGAATGGAAATTATTTTGAAAATGATGAATTTTGGGATTTTATAAACTAAGGGAATTTTGAGGATTTACATTTTGATTTACTGACGATTATAAAATATTTAGAGGTTATTTATGAAATAAAGTTTGAAATCTATATTTTTAAAGTGAAGAATAGTTTGAATTAAAAGAAGGAAAGTTTACAAAAGGATATTTTGAATTAGTTGCAAGATGATTGCAGTTTATTTTATTTAATTGAATGAAAATTTTCATTTATGAAGATTTAATAAGAAGTGAATTTTTGGAAGTAATATATATGTTATTTTTGATGGATTAATAACTTTTGAAAGAATTTTTTGAAATAAATGAGGATTTTAAATTATGATTTTAAAGTTGTAGATTTGGAGTTGCAAATATTTTCGAATTGATAATATTTTCAGATTTGAAATTTTAGAGGTATTTGGATGATATAAATTTCTTTGTAGTATTTCCATATTATTATTAAAGTGGAAACTTGAAGAGAAAGTATTTTTGATGTTTTAAAATTTATTGACGAGTTTGAAAGGTCTCTTTGGAACCAAATAAATTCTTTTGAAATATGGATTTGAGATTAAATGAGAGAATCAATAATTATTATTTTAAAAAGAGAAGGAACAAATAAAAGAGAAGGCATTAATTCGAATGGGTTGAATGCGGCAGCAGAGGTTTCGACCCCTTCAAAAGCTTGTCTTAAAAATAAAAGGCGGCAACCCATTCGAAAGCCCTTTCTTTATGTAAGCAGAAGCAAGTTGGTTAAGTCGAAACTCCAACCCCTTCGAAAGCCTCATTTGTAATAAGAATAATGCCAAGTTTATAAGAGCTACCTCTACCCCTTCGAAAGCATGTTTTGGCGCTATACCTTCCGCTTTTCTCCAATCAACTACGTACCAAGGCATTGATACCATGTGTATTGGTTTTGACTTGGTCGGAGGTGGATGTACGGTGTCAAAAGGTGGCTACTATAAGTGGCGAAGCAGTAATCCTTTACAAAACTGATTTTTAACCTTTTAAAGTAATATCTTTCCAACTAACTTGCCTTATTTTTCCACATATAATTGGTTGTCAATTCTTTTATAAAGCCTTTTTCTAAAAGTGCTGCCGAATTCAGTAATTAACAATTTTAAAACATTTAACAAATTGCCCTTTCTCCTTTTATAAACATATAAAACATTTAAGTCTCATACCTTAAATAATTTTATACCTTTAATAAAATACTTAGGAAAATTCTCCAAAAATTCTCATAAATCAGTTTTAATATGTTTTCTGACATATATAAATTTTTGACCCAAAGCTAACATATAATAGCCGAAAATGATTTAAACCCAATTTAACCATTTTCTTTACTAGAAAATTCATAATAAATCCACATTAACTTAGAAAATTATGAAACTTGAAAATCATCTCTAAAATAATGTTTCTGGCCTTATATCAAAAACGCAAGCAATTTGGATATCATTTAATAGGTTTTTCAAATCAAATCTTATCATAAAATCTTTATGAAACAACATAAATCATCAACAAGCATATATATCCACTTAAACAATCAAAACATGGCATTTTCCTTGTAAAATAAATTCGAATCTCGTCTAGAAACCAAAAGCAATAAAAATGAGATGTCACATATTATTCACCTTAGCTTGATTGTTAAGAAGGTTGAGATTTGCTCTTGGATTAATTCGCTTATGCTTCCTACTTGCTTTCTTGCTTATCTTTCTCTTGTTTTCTTCTAATGGTGGCCGGCCAAACTCTATGTTTAGTCTTGTTTGTGAATGTTGGAAATGAGAATGGGATGAGGGTTTAGGGTATAAGAATATAACATATTCCTATTTTTCCCTTGTCTTAATACCTTTATTTACTTCATTTTAAATTTCCATTTGTTTATTCATTACTTAAGGCATGGCTACCATATAATTATACAAATCTCAATCCCTTAACCACTTTAATCTTCACATTATTATATTTAATTTATCTAATTAAATCTCCTAAATAATGTTATTTAAAATTAGGGGTGTTACAAACTCCCCTCCTGAAAGAATTTCATCCTCGAAATTACGATAAGGTACTCATAGCAGTCAATCATAAAGGTAAAACATACCATGAAATACGTCTGGATAAGTATCTCTAATCCTGCTCTCAGTTTCCCAAGTACAGTCTCTCTCGTCGTCACTCCACTGGACATTGACTAATCCGACTGTCTTGTTCCTTAACCTCTTCTCATCCCTCGCGTATATACAAACTGGTTTTCTAATTATAATCAAATTCGGTTCCACTACTAAGTCATCTAACACTGTCGGTGCTATAGTAGTCTTTGGATCTCGAATACACTTCCTTAGGTGAGAAATACGAAAAACATTGTGGACACCTGCCAAACTACTTGGTAACTCCACTCTATACGTGAGTCTTTCCAACCCTTTCTATAATAGGAAATGGTCCAACAAATCTTGGTGCCAATTTTTTTGATTTTCCTAATCTGATTACACCTTTCATCGGTGATACCTTGACGAAAACATGATCTCCAACTGAGAACTCTAAGTCTTTCCATCTCTTATCAGCATAACTCTTCTGCCTAGACTGAGCTTCGTTCATTCTAGCTCGAATTAACTCAATCTTTTCTGCAGCTTCCCTAACCAAATCGGGACCAAGAACTAACCTATCCCCAGTCTCTAACCAACAAACGGAAGATTTGCATGGCCTTCCATATAAAGCTTCAAACGATGCAATCCCTATACTAGCCGGACAACTGTTGTTATACTAAAACTCGACTAAGTGTAGGTGGCCTTCCCGTGATCCTCCAAAACCTAGTACACAAGCTCGTAACAAACCTTCTAAGACTTTGTTAACTCTTTTTATTTTCCCATCTATCTGCGGATGGTAAGCGGTACTCATCTTGAGCTTGGTACCCAAAGTCTCCTATGGACTCTTCAGAATTCGCTAGTGAATAAGGAATCTCTATCACTTACTATATTGCTAGGAATTTCGTGTAGTCTAACTATATTCTTCATAAACAATTTAGCTAAAACAGGTGTCGGCCTGGTCGACTTAAATGGAATGAAATGGGCACGCTTGGTCAATCTGTCCACTATAACCCATATACTTTCATTTCATCGACTCGAACTTTGCAACCTGTCTATAAAATCCATTGAGATAGAATCCCACTTCTATAATGGAACATCTAAAGGCTGAAATAACCCACTTGGTTTCTAATGTTCGGCTTTTACCTGTTGGAAGTTCAAACACTGCTTCACCCATAAGCCTACATCCCCCTTCATGCCTTCCCAAAAGAAACTTCTTTTCATGTCCCGATACATCTTAGTTCCTCCCGGATGAATGGTGAACTTTGACTGATGACATTCTCTAAGACTTCCTCCCTAATGTTTCCCACATTCGGAACACATAGTCTTCCTTTCTTTCTTAACCACCTATTCCAGTCAAGACTGAAATCTTTCAAGTCATCGCTCTCTGTTCCATCACTTAACTTTTTGATTCATTCAGATAATAATGGATCCTTTCCTTGCTTAAAAGCAATCCTTTAAATCACCACCGGTCGAACCTCTAAACATGACAACATAGCAGTTCCCTTATTAGACCTAGCTTCATATCTCCACTGTATTCTACATGTAGTTAATACTTCTAGATCTTTCCATTCAGCTATCATTACCAATACTACATTCTAATATTTTTTGCTAAGTGCACCTGCAACCTTATTGCCTTTTCCCGGTGTGTACTCAATACCAAAGTCATAAGCGGCTAAAAAATCTAACCACCTTTGTTGTCTCATATCCAGCTCCTTTTGAGAGAATAAATATCTCAATGACTTATGATCCACATACAACTCGAATCTCTCTCCCAAAAGGTAATGTCTCCACACCTTCAATGCAAAAATTACCGCAGCTAACTCCAAATCATGAGTTGGGTATCTAACCTCATGTGGTCTGAGCTGTCGAAAAGCATAGGCAATCACTTTACCACTTTGCATTAACACGGCTCCTAATCTTGTTCCACATGCATCCGTATACACTACTCAATCCTGATTTCCTTCTAGAACAACTAACACAGGTGCATTAGTCAATAAGTGTTTCAATCTCTGGAGTGCTTCCTCACACTTAACAGTCCAGACAAACTTCACATCTTTCTGAGTTAGCTTAGTCATCGGTGCCGCTATCAGCAAAAAATCTTTAATGAATCTCCGGTGATAACCAGCTAATCCAAGAAAACTCTTTATCTCAGTCACTATCTCGGGTCTCTTCCAACTATTCACTGCCTCGATCTTAGTTGGATCTACTGACAACCCTTTTTCTGAGACTATATGGTCAAGAAACTTCACTTCCTTCTTCCATAAAGGACACTTCGAAAATTTCGATTTCGATTGATGCTGCCTCGGCATCTCAAGCACCACTCTAAGATGAACTTCATGCTCTCTTTCATCTTTAGAGTATACCAAAATATCATATATGAATACCAATATGAATCTATCCAAGCGCTCTCGGAAAAATCGATTCATCAAACCTACAAAGAATGCTGGCACATTAGTTAGTCCGAACGGTATTACTAACCATTCGTACGATCCATATCTGGTTCTAAACGCCGTCAAAGGAATACTATCCTCAGCCACTCTAAGTTGATGGAACCCTGTTGCCAAATCTAATTAGGAAAATACTTTGGCTCCATTCAACTGGTCGAACAAATCGTCAATTCTAGGTAATGGATATCGATTCTTTATCGTCTTCTCATTCAACTTACGATAATCAATACATAACCTTAACGGTCCGTCTGGTTTCCTTGCAAACACTACGACTGCTCCCCATGGCGAACTACTTGGTCTGATAAAGTTCTTATTTTCCAAACCTACCAACCGCACCTTTAGCTCCCTCATCTCGATAGATGTCATTTTGCTTGGCGGTCTACTCACCGGTTTTGCTCCTGGTATTAAATCTATCTGAAACTCAACAGCTCGTTTCGGCGGCAGCCCTACTACGGGCTCAAAGACATCTGTGAATTCTCTAATAATGAAAACACGATTTAACTCGTCTTCCTCCTCCATAACACCCAACAAAGCATCATCCTTAAAAGTAGGGTTTTCTACGGAGTATATTTTTCGATCACTGCAGTTAGGATGTCTAAGTAATATTTTCCTATCATGGCAAAATATCCTAGCATCGTATTAACTTAACCAATCCATACCCAAAATAATTCCGAACTCTATGAAATCAAACACATGCAAACTGCAAACAAATGTATGACCTAACAATCCAAACTCTAGGTGGTCACATCTAATCCTAAGAGTCGCATATCCTCCTATCGGATTCGCAACCCTTAAGGAAGTAACTAGGTATGAGGGTTCTAGGTTAAGCTTATCTACCAAACAATGAGATATAAAAGAATACGATGCATCGGTATCAAATAGAACTCTAACTGATACACCATAGATCAAAAGCGTACCTCCCAACACAGCTTTTCCCTATTCCTCTACTGTTGGTCTCGAGGTAGCTGGCTCCAATGCAAACATTTTCCCTTTCCCATCCTTGGCTAGCTCCTTGCACTGGTTCTTATATTGTCCAATTTAACGCAGTTGAAACATCTCACTCCTTTCTTGTCAGCGACTTTCTTCCCTTTTCCTATCCGGCACTCATGAGCATAGTGTCCCTTGTTATCACACTTATAACAGATAACTTCTGCCTTTCCCTTCTTGGCAGCCCCACTCTTCTAAGTTCCCTTCTTATGGAAAAACTTCCTCTTCTGGTTCTGCCCTCCTTGAGCTCCCTTGCTTTGTTACTTTCAAGAAAAGCAAGCATCTTCCTACCTCAAAGCCATCTCAACAAAAACATCGCACGGATCTCTAATATGCGATAATGTAGCCTTAGCAAGCTCAAGCTTAAACCCATGGATGAACTTCTCATTCCTTTTGAAAATGGTATCAACCGTAGTGTATTTGTATCTTGATAGCTCCTCAAATCTGGTTGCATACTCAAGCACTGTCATGTCTCCCTGCTTCAACTCAGCGAACTTCCTGAGCAGAGTAGACTTAGCAATCTCCGACATAAACCTTTCCTCAAACCTTCTTCTGAACTCCAACCAAGTCATGATCTCCTCATTAACTTCTACCGTAACACTGTTCCACCAGTACAGTGATGCTCTCTGTAATTGCCAAAAAGCAAGCCTACTTTTATGCTCATCATTGAGCCCTAAATCAGCAAAAATCCTCTTGCAATGAAGTAACCGGTTCTCCACTTCAATTGCATCTTCAATCCCGATAAACGGTTTTCCTCCCAGCCTGGCATAATCTCTACTCAATACTGCATAGCTATTGACCACCGAAGCTCCCTGATTTCCTTCTTCAACGTTTCCTCCAACTAAACCCGAAGCACCCTGATTTCCTCCTTCGGCATTTCCTCCAACTAAACCCGCAGCAACTCCAGCCTGCATCATGTTAACAAAGAACTGATACATAGCTCCTGTAACGACCCGTAAATTTTCAATAATTAAAGCTTCAATTTAATAAGATTTTGGTAAATAAATTTGGAAGAAATAAAAACTTTGTAATTTAATAATGAAATGAATGCCAAAATGAAATGTAACAATGTATTTAAAAACTAATTTTTAACAATTGAAATGAAATTACAATTTATTGTAATAATGTAAATTGTTATACTTGGCTATAAATCTATGTAAGGAAAACAAATGCAAACATTTAAATTTATAAATGAATAAATGACCACGGAATAAAGATTAGATATATAAGAATGGTAACATATGCTGTGGACAATGAATTCAAAAGTATGATTAAAAGTTATAGTAACAGTTGTAAGTTACTATTTAATGGGTCTATTAATTTAATTGTAAATGTTAGATTTGGGGTATAAAACTGAATAAATGAATTAGTATATAGTTTATGGTAATTGGATGAATTGAACATTTTGTAAGTAATTTTGATAATTAGAGAAAATGATAAACTAGAGTGTAATAAAGAGAATGGTAACAACTATTATAAGTTGTCTATTTAGGCTATAAAATGAATTGGAAATCAATTGTATTCAAATGTAAGTAAATGTTCATTAACTTGAGATAGGACAGTAATTGTAAAATGTGAATGTAATGAAATAAATGGAAATGCATATTTTATTCATAAGATAATATAAAAGAATGAAACCTATCTGAATGAATTAATGGAGTATTCAATCATAATAAATGCATACATTTAACAAATTCAATATAATTGAGAACAACTGTTAATACAAAGCAAAGATGGATATTTGTATATATATTAATGTAATGAAATTTGTAGAGTGGTATAGACATAATAAATGGATTAGAATTGAATCAAATCAGTTTATGTGAAATTAATTACTTTGCTAATTGAAATTTGGATGAATTGGGAAGTTATTAATGTGTTAGTATCTAAATCAATGTTAATATGGATTTATTGGGAATTTAAACTTATACTTTTAAATTAGATAAAAATACAGTGTTTACACGCAATGACTTTCTATATTTTATTTTCTATTTCCCTATTTTTGTTTCTCTATTTTTATCTTTCTATTTCTATTCATTTAGACATTCGTTTTATTAATTGAATTGTTATGTGTTTATATCTCTTATTTACTTCTTGGAAAAGAATTTCAATGGATATATGTTATTTTGCCTTAAAGGCATATCTTTTTAAAATTTTATTTATTAAATGTTCTTGTGTATATCTTTTATTTATTTTTGTTTATTGAATGTTTCTTTTGTATATACCTTTTAATTAATGGCAAGGAAACAAATTAATTAAGCATATGTTACTTTGCTTTAATTGGCATACGTTACAACTGTTTTATTTGTTGCCTTTTTCTTTTCCCTTGCTTTTCCATTTGCATAGCCAATTACTTCCCACATCTCTAGCCGTGCATAACTCCATCTATTAGCCATGAGAAACATCTCATTTCCCCATATCTTCATTCTTATTCACGGCTAAGAAAAGGAAATTTAATTAAATCCATTAAGTTATTTGATTAAATAGGAAATAAATCCCCTCATTTACTAGCCTCTTTATTTCTTGCCATTCTTTTGGCCATTCATCTTCATAACCCTAGCCGCCATATCATATTTGCAAATCACATGAAAAGCTTCTCATCTCAAAGTTATTTGCATGAGAAAAAAAATAAAATAAAGCTATAGATCCATGACATCTCCTTCTTCCTTCTTTCATTTTCTTTTTCTTCTCTTGTGTTTTCTCCATGCATAGGCTCGGCTCCACCATGTTCATGCCCTATAGCCGACCTCGTCTCCCTCCTCCTCACCACCGTCCAAGACCATGACCACCATGAAGACAACATCACCAAAACTTTGACCAAACCAAGCCATGTATTGATCACCTTGCTTTGAGTTATCAAGGTTATGTCATTTTATTTCCTATCTTTTCATTGTTGTAACCTCTATTCCTTGTATTGAAACATGTTCTTATGTTTAGGATATTTGTTTGCTTTATTTTGTTATGTACAAGATGTGGATTTTGGGCTCTCTTTTCACTCAAGTTTGCATCTTGCTTTGTTTATCAAACGGTTATGTCCCTTTGATCCATATTGTTCACTGTTTGATCCATAATCTTGTATGTTGAATTATACACTTATGTTTGTGTAATTGTTTGTATACAAGATTTGGATCCGACTCTTCATCCACTCAAAAGAATATAGTCGTGCTTTGTCGTGCCTTTTCGTGCTTTGCGGAGTTTAGATTTGGGTTTGAATTTCAATTCTAGCTTTTAAAAGGTGAGTAATCACACCTGACATTCATACTTATATTATTGTGAATTGATAGCAAGTGAAAGTGTAGAAATTATTATATCATGTTATACCTGCCTGTGATGTAAATTATATGATGTTAAACCCTGTTATTAACTTGTCACATCATCTGTTATATTTTATTTTATTTTACTGTTTATTCTATTCTGTTTATCACACTACAAGTTCCTGTAGAATAGAATCACTATGGGTTGAAATGATACATACCCGAACGGACTTTAGAATAGGGAAAGATCGTTATGGGCTGAAATGATAAGCCTGAATGATTTTTATTTATTTTTTATTTAACTTGGGATTGCGGGTTTGAAATGATAGAACCCGAATTTTTCTTTGTAAATTATGGATTGAAATGATATATTATCTGTATCACTTGACCTAGGTTAGAAAATATTATACAGACCCGTGGTTATTTTATATATATTTCTAAAAGATTTAAGTATTTTAAAAATGTCAATTTTGATATTTTGATCTAAATTTGGTTTTAAAATGATTTAATAAAGTGAAAATGATTTTTCTTTGTGTTATATGTTAATAAATGATTGGAAAAATTATGATTTTCAACATAACTTAATTTGGAAATTTGTGATTTGATTTTTAATGAAAGTTTAAGTTAATTAAAAAAAAATGGAAATTAAGTTTTATTTATGAAATGAAAATTAAATTTAAGTGTAAAGAAAAATTATTAAAAATGAAAAGAATAAGAAAATGGTACACTTGAATTAATTTTTGTAAAATTGGATTTTATTGTAAAAATTCACTTTATAAAAATCATAAGTTAGAGGTATTTAAATGAACATTTTGATGTGAAAAAAATATGATTTTTATAAGTTTAAATGATTTAAATTGAAGTTTATTTATGGCTGGAATTCTGTTTAAAATCTGGAAATTCATTTAGTAGCACTTCAGAATGCTATCGTTTCTGGAAATGAACTAAAATCTGAACTAAAAAAAATATGCAGCACTTTGTAAGTGCTGTAGTTATAGAAGTAAACTGGAAGGAAATTTAACTAAGGGCTATCACAGCACTTTGTAAGTGCTGTCTTTGCTGAATTGAACTAAAATCTTTAAATAGAACCCTAAACTATTACAGCAGTTTTGTGAATGCTGTCTTTTCTGAATTGAACTATTTTTCCTCTAAAACTGAACTATTACAGCAGTTTATAAATGCTGTCTTTGCTGAATTGAATTGTTTTCAAATATAACTTACCGCAGCACTTTCTAAATGCTGTGAAAGCTGGAATTTAAATGGATATGTTTTTGGTTTGAAAGTATGTATTATTTTGAAATAAATGATATGATTTTGAAATGGTTTAAAGGATGTATTTTGATTTGGAATATAAACTGTTTTGAAATTTATAACCACGGGTTATAATAACGATTGGTTGTTAAAGAGACCGGGATCGGATATGGACATACTCTCTGTCGATACCGAAAACCACTTTAACAACTGTGTACGCGGTGGAGATTCCAGAATGAAGTAGGATGGTGGCGATGATCCTAAGGTATATACGTGGACCCAACTCCTGTGAGTTGGCATAAGATGGCTAAAACAGGAGCGATCGATGGGCCAATGAGGTAGCACTTCTGATCGGACACACTTCTTCGATACCATTCTATTACTTTGTGATTGATTGGGTGCACCCCTTGATTTGGGAGTGTTGTTCGAGGTGGGCGGTAGTGGCTACTATGCGTCACCACCAGTCCGGATGCGTAATTGGTATATCTACCCTGGCATTGCCTTGTGTGCCGTGTCACCTACCATATCGAGCTTTACTACGAGTTGTGATTTCTCCCGTAGCCCGTGGAGTATCGAGGGTAGCCCCCATTTTGGGAGTATGCTAATACTGGATAGACTACTGGGACTGTTACGTGTTAAGGTGGAAAATGTAAAGCCTTAATGCTATTTAAAAGTATGTTTATTTTACTATTAGACATTATTATAATAGCGAATATTACTACATAGTAAATAGTTTAACGGATCCTTAAAGAATGGGCGATCCCAAGCATTCTTTAAGTTACTTGTACTTTTATATTACAGATCACTTGAGTTGGTTTACATTGTATAAGTATGTATGTCCTGACTCGAGTGTTTTGTGTTTTGCTTTACATTCGGGTCAGACTGAGTGATACAGCATTCGAGACTCACCTTTGGAGTTGGTGCTTTCTTGGAGATCCAGCTATCTATTTCGCTTTCAGTTATTCAGTTGATTCCAGTGATGTATTCAGATCTTCTTGTACTTGATTTTCATATTAAGACTTATGTTGTATCATGTTTAACTCTGATGTATCTTATATATATATAGTAGCTTCATGAACTACTATCTCTTTTACTTCCGCTGCATTATATTAATCTATGTCTGTGATATGTGATTATTTATTTACTGTATATTCTGAGTTTTGCCAAATATAAATTAACAATTCGGTATCTTGAATTATTCAAGTCAGACATGTGCGGTTTTATTTGTCGATTTGAATGGTACAAAATAGCGGGTCGTTAAAGTTGGTATCAGAGCTTTGGCTCTAGGCAAAACTTAGCATATATGGTAAATTTATTTACAGAATCACTTTCGTTCGAGCTTGAATCTCTTCCTTCTGACTCGATTTCTTTTGAATTTTGGAACGTTCCCTGCGGTTCCAAAACCTATTCTTGCCCCTCACTATTCATCTTCTTTTGATTCTGGAGTATCCCATAACTCCACTTCGAATGATCTTTATAAAATTGGCGGTCTCGCCAACCTCAAATTGACTTGTAAAGGGGTGAAACTCCTTTGCAATTAGCATTGATTCACCGGAGATTTATATATATCCTCGGTTTAGATGCTAGTATCTGTTATTATTCTGAATTCTGTCTCTTGAGATCGAATGTAGATTTACCCCAGAAAATCCACATCGATCTTATTCTTTAAGTCACGGTTGACCCGGTTAAGGTTGCCCGCGATCTATCTAAACTGATCCATCTCCTTATTCTATTATTTAATCATCTTTTCTTTTGTTTTGAACTTATCTTCAAATCAGAATTCTCTTTGATTTGAGTCCATCAAATCTGAACTTCTATCCTTGTTTTGAAAGAAAAAGAAGTTATTCCTATATTTGAAAAATCCAATATTTAAAAAAATGTTTAAAATGAAGGGTGTTGTTTGAGTTGTTGATGTTGATTTGGGTTTCCGATCGATTCGTCTGATCAACGCTATCGATAGGATCTCCAAAACACTTGAACATAGCAAACTGACACCATATTGTTTTCAAACTTGGTAAATGAGAAATTTTGCATAATCATATTATATATATATATATAGAATTTTCTGAAATTTTATAGTTAACTGAATTAATTAGAAATAATATTTGACTTTGTATATATATTGTAATCATTGGCTTTGTTCATATATAAATAGTTGAACTATAAAACATGGTTATAAATTAATTTGGAAATTTAACTGAATTTAAAACAAGAATTGAGAATTTAATTTCCGAAGATTTCAAACTTTGGGTTTAAAAGTTTTAAGAGGATATTATATTTAAAGTATTTTCGAGTAGAAATTGTTTCCAAAGAAATTTAAATGTTTAAATCAGTGTTCTTTTCTTTGTCGTTGGAAAATAATTTCGGCGATGACTGCAGCATCATCGACATTCATTTTCGAGTTTCGAAGTGAAGAGACCATTCTGTAGCTTTGCTACAGTTTTGCTTTGGGGAACTAAATTGATTTGCATTTAAAAAAAATTTGACTTGATTTATAATATATATATTGATATATGATTTAAAGTTGATTTGATATATATTATGTATATATATTTATTTATCTAGAATAGTTTGAAGTTAACCGGAAATTTAATTCTTAAATTTTATCTTAAAAGATGATTTCAATTATAAAATGAAGCCAAATTTTGAATAAATATTTAAGCTTGAAATAATTGAACTAGAAAGTTTTATTTGTATAATATTCTATTGCATTCCAATATAACTTACCTAAATTTTTTAGAAGTTAACAATGTAATTGGATAATGTACAATATAAAAGGATTTTATAAATAAAATTTGAGTGGTTATAATAAATGTTATACACTTAAATTTTAGTTATAAAGGATTAATAGAGGTGAATAGAATAAAAGTTAATTGAATAATTTACAATTTAAAATGGTATTAAAGGAATTATAAACAAATTTGAGTAGTTATAAAAGTGTAAACATACTTAATATATATGATTAGATATATAAGTGGAATAAATTTAATAATAATTTTGGAATAAAGAAGAATGAAATTTAGTAAATAAATTATGAGCATAATAAATGATTTTTAAATTCATGACTTTGGAAAATTGTTAGTTTAAGATAATTGTATGATGAGATAATGAGATTTAAAAATAGTTAAGATTTATTTAATTTAAGAAAGAAAATCAAATGGATGACATTAATTATTAATGTAAGATAAAATTTTCATGGCTTTAGATTTATTATCTTCTTTGCTTTCCAACCTCTTTTCTTTCAGGTTGATTCTTTTCTCCTACCTTCTTCCTTTTCGGGGATAAAAAGTTTTGAGTGGGGGAGAGTGTAACGACCCGTAAATTTTCAATAATTAAAGTTTCAATTTAATAAGATTTTGGTAAATAAATTTGGAAGAAATAAAAACTTTGTAATTTAATAATGAAATGAATGCCAAAATGAAATGTAACAATGTATTTAAAAACTAATTTTTAACAATTGAAATGAAATTACAATTTATTGTAATAATGTAAATTGTTATACTTGGCTATAAATTTATGTAAGGAAAACAAATGCAAACATTTAAATTTATAAATGATTTAGTATAATATAAATGACCACGGAATAAAGATTAGATATATAAGAATGGTAACATATGTTGTGGACAATGAATTCAAAAGTATGATTAAAAGTTATAGTAATGGTTGTAAGTTACTATTTAATTGGTCTATTAATTTAATTGTAAATGTTAGATTAGGGGTATAAAATTGAATAAATGAATTAGTATATAGTTTATGGTAATTGGATGAATTGAACATTTTGTAAGTAATTTTGATAATTAGAGAAAATGATAAACTAGAGTGTAATAAAGAGAATGGTAACAACTATTATAAGTTGTCTATTTAGGCTATAAAATGAATTGGAAATCAATTGTATTCAAATGTAAATAAATGTTCATTAACTTGAGATAGGACAGTAATTGTAAAATGTGAATGTAATGAAATAAATGGAAATGTATATTTTATTCATAAGATAATATAAAAGAATGAAACCTATCTGAATGAATTAATGGAGTATTCAATCATAATAAATGTATACATTTAACAAATTCAATATAATTGAGAACAACTATTAATACAAAGGAAAGATGGATATTTGTATATATATTAATGTAATGAAATTTGTAGAGTGGTATAGACATAATAAATGGATTAGAATTGAATCAAATCAGTTTATGTGAAATTAATTACTTTGCTAATTGAAATTTGGATGAATTGGGAAGTTATTAATGTGTTAGTATCTAAATCAATGTTAATATGGATTTATTGGGAATTTAAACTTATACTTTTAAATTAGATAAAAATATAGTGTTTACACGCAATGACTTTCAATATTTTATTTTTTATTTCCCTATGTTTGTTTCTCTATTTTTATCTTTCTATTTCTATTCATTTAGGCATTCATTTTATTAGTTGAATTGTTATGTGTTTATATCTCTTATTTACTTCTTGGAAAAGAATTTCAATGGATATATGTTATTTTGCCTTAAAGGCGTATCTTTTTAAAATTTTATTTATTAAATGTTCTTTTGTGTATCTTTTATTTATTTTTGTTTATTGAATGTTTCTTTTGTATGTTACTTTGCTTTAATTGGCATACGTTACAACTGTTTTATTTGTTGCCTTTTTCTTTTCCCTTGCTTTTCCATTTGCATAGCCAATTACTTCCCACATCTCTAGCCGCGCATAACTCCATCTATTAGCCGTGAGAAACATCTCATTTCCCCATCTCTTCATTCTTATTCACGGCTAAGAAAAGGAAATTTAATTAAATCCATTAAGATATTTGATTAAATAGGAAATAAATCCCCTCATTTACTAGCCTCTTTATTTCTTGCCATTCTTTTGGCCATTCATCTTCATAACCCTAGCCGCCATATCATATTTGCAAATCACGTGAAAAGCTTCTCATCTCAAAGTTATTTGCGTGAGAAAAATAAAATAAAATAAAATAAAGCTATAGATCCATGGCTTATCCTTCTTCCTTCTTTCATTTTCTTTTTCTTCTCTTGTGTTTTCTCCATGCATAGGCTCAGCTCCACCATGTTCATGCCCTATAGCCGACCTCATCTCCCTCCTCACCACCATCCAAGGCCGTGACCACCATGAAGACAACATCACCAAAACTTTGACCAAACCAAGCCATGTATTGATCACCTTGCTTTGAGTTATCAAGGTTATGTCATTTTATTTCCTATCTTTTCATTGTTGTAATCTCTATTCCTTGTATTGAAACATGTTCTTATGTTTGGGATATTTGTTTGCTTTATTTTGTTATGTACAAGATGTGGATTTTGGGCTCTCTTTTCACTCAAGTTTGCATCTTTCTTTGTTTATCAAAAGGTTATGTCCCTTTGATCCATATTGTACATTGTTTGATTCATAATCTTGTATGTTGAATTATACACTTATGTTTGTGTAATTGTTTGTATACAAGATTTGGATCCGACTCTTCATCCACTCAAAAGAATATAGTCGTGCTTTGTCGTGCCTTTTCGTGCTTTACGGAGTTTAGATTTGGGTTTGAATTTCAATTCTAGCTTTTAAAAGGTGAGTAATCACACCTGACATTCATACTTATATTAGTGAATTGATAGCAAGTGGAAGTGTAGAAATTATTATATCATGTTATACCTGCCTGTGATGTAAATTATATGATGTTAAACCCTGTTATTAACTTGTCACATCATCTGTTATATTTTATTTTATTTTACTGTTTATTCTATTCTGTTTATCACACTACAAGTTCCCTGTAGAATAGAATCACCATGGGTTGAAATGATACATACCCGAACGGACTTTAGAACAGGGAAAGATCGTTATGGGCTGAAATGATAAGCCTGAATGATTTTTATTTATTTTTTATTTAACTTGGGATTGCGGGTTTGAAATGATAGAACCCGGATTTTTCTTTGTAAATTACGGATTGAAATGATATATTATCCGTATCACTTGACCTAGGTTAGAAAATATTATACAGACCCGTGGTTATTTTATATATATTTCAGGAAGATTTAAGTATTTTAAAAATGTAAATTTTGATATTTTGATCTAAATTTGGTTTTTAAAATGATTTAATAAAGTGAAAATGATTTTTCTATGTGTTAAATATGTTAATAAATGATTGGAAAAATTGTGATTTTCAACATAACTTAATTTGGAAATTTGTGATTTGATTTTTAATGAAAGTTTAAGTTAATTAAATAAAAATGGAAATTAAGTTTTATTTATGAAATGAAATTTAAATTTAAGTTTAAAGAAAAATCGTTAAAAATGAAAAGAATAAGAAAATGGTACACTTGAATTAATTTTTGTAAAATTGGATTTTATTGTAAAAATTCACTTTATAAAAATCATAAGTTAGAGGTATTTAAATGAACATTTTGATGTGAAAAAAATATGATTTTTAAAAGTTTAAATGATTTAAATTGAAGTTTATTTATGGCTGGATTTCTATTTAAAATCTGGAAATTCATTTAGTAGCACTTCAGAAATGCTATCGTTTCTGGAAATGAACTAAAACCTGAACTAAATAAAATCTGCAACACTTTGTAAGTGCTGTAGTTACAGAAGTAAACTAAAAGGAAATTTAACTAAGGGCTATCACAGCACTTTGCAAGTGCTGTCTTTGCTGAATTGAACTAAAATCTTCAAATAGAACCCTGAACTATTACAGTAGTTTTGTGAATGTTGTCCTTTCTGAATTGAACTATTTTTCCTCTAAAACTGAACTATTACAGTAGTTTATAAATGCTGTCTTTTCTGAATTGAATTGTTTACAAATATAACTTACCGCAGCACTTTCTAAATGCTGTGAAAGCTGGAATTTAAATTGTTCGAAGTATTTAAGTGAATAAATGAGCTCAGAAAAGGCTAAAGTTTTGGGAATTTAATATTGGATTTGTAAGTATAATGACTTCATATTTAAATGGTGTAAATGGATTATTTTGATTTGAATATAAACCACTTTGAAATTTATGAGTTAATACAATGTTTGAAATTGGTATAATTGAATGAATGAACTTAAAATGTTATAACTTTGGTAATGAATATTAATTTAAAGTATTATGATTTTTCTAAGTATTATGAGGTCCTAATGACAATATTTCAAGTGTTATGATTTCCAAGTATTTTGGTTTCAAAAAGTTTGGTTTCAGAATTGTTATAACTTTGAAAGTACTATGGTTTGGAAATGAAATTAATTGGAATTGTATTTAATTAAGAATTGTCTTTAAAATATATATATTAATTTGAAACTTGTTGAAATTAAAGACTTAAGGATATGACTTTATAAGGTGGTTTGGTTTAATATGATTTAAAAGAATACTTCAAGTTAAATAAATTGAAAGAAATATATTGATTTAGTTTGGAATTTAAATGATATATTATTGCTTTGATTTTTTTGAAATGGAAATGATATATTATTGAATTGGTTTGAAATGGAAATGATTCATTATTGAATTGGTTTTGAAATGGATATGTTTTGGGTTTGAAAGTATGTATTATTTTGAAATAAATGATATGATTTTGAAATGGTTTAAAGGATGTATTTTGATTTGGAATATAAAATGTTTTGAAATTTATAACCATGGGTTATAATAACGATTGGTTGTTAAAGAGACCGGGATCGGATATGGACATACTCTCCGTCGATACCGAAAACCACTTTAACAACTGTGTACGCGGTGGAGATTCCAGAATGAAGTAGGATAGTGGTGACGATCCTAAGGTATATACGTGGACCCAACTCCCGTGAGTTGGCATAAGGTGGCTAAAACAGGAGCGGTCGATGGGCCAATGAGGTAGCACCTCTGATCGGACACACTTCTTCGATACCATTCTATTACTTTGTGATTGATTGGGTGCACCCCTTGATTTGGGAGTGTTGTTCGAGGTGGGCAGTAGTGGCTGCTATGCGTCACCACCAGTCCGAATGCGTAATTGGTATATCTACCTTGGCATTGCCTTGTGTGCCGTGTCACCTACCATATCGAGCTTTACTACGAGTTGTGATTTCTCCCGTAGCCTGTGGAGTATCGAGGGTAGCCCCCATTTTGGGAGTATGCTAATACTGGATAGACTACTGGGACTATTACGTGTTAAGGTGGAAAATGTAAAGCTTTAATGCTTTTTAAAAGTATGTTTATTTTACTATTAGACATTATTATAATAGCGAATATTAATACATAGTAAATAGTTTAACGGATCCTTAAAGAATGGGCGATCCCAAGCATTCTTTAAGTTACTTGTAATTTTATATTACAATTCACTTGAGTTGGTTTACTTTGTATAAGTATGTATGTCCTGACTCGAGTGTTTTGTGTTTTGCTTTACGTTCGGTCAGACTGAGTGATACAGCATTCGAGACTCACCTTTGGAGTTGGAGCTTTCTTGGAGATCCAGCTATCTATTTCGCTTTCAGTTATTCAGTTGATTCCAGTGATGTATTCAGATCTTCTTGTACTTGATTTTCATATTAAGACTTCTGTTGTATCTTGTTTAACTCTGATGTATCTTATATATATATAGTAGCTTCATGAACTACTATCTCTTTTACTTTCGCTGCATTATATTACTCTATGTCTGTGATCTGTGATTATTTATTTACTGTATATTCTGAGTTTTTCCAAATATAAATTAACAATTCGGTATCTTGAATTATTCAAGTCAAACATGTGCGGTTTTATTATCGATTTGAATGGTCCAAAATGGCGGGTCGTTAAAGCTCCCATATCCACTTGCGGCATTCCAGCACCTACATTAGCAACTTGTGCCTGACCTGGATTCCTTCTAGTATTTGGTATGGCATTCCCATTAGGTGTGATGCTTCCCGCACCAACATTAACTCTTCCACTTCTAGCATCCATATTTTACGTCCATAAAATCTAAATTCGAATCTTCGTAAGATACAGAAGAATAGCCTAAGGGAGATGGAGAATAAAGATAGAGTGTATACTTATATATAGCAAATACAAGTACGTTACTATAGTGTTATCCCATACCCCAATCTTTTCTCTAATTCCTTAGGTTTATGTTTTCAAAATCATTTTAAGTTCGAAATCTCTTTTAAGTTTTTCATAAACCTATGCTCTGATACCAAGTTGTAACATCCCCTATCTTGTGGCCCAAAGCAAAGCGTTACAGATGTTGTAGTCATCCATAGTATTAACTTCCGGTGACAAAATACGGTAATGTTAATGGTATCCATAATATCAGAAGCACATGAATATGAAATAAAATCAACACAGAGTTAAAACATCTTTTCTGATTACATTTCAAATCCATATTTCATATTTAGATACATAATCCCAAAATGTTTCCCAGGTTTTGATCAATTATAATTATTACAAATTATGCCAAGAGTGACATATGAAGATGCTCCCTTGGATGATCAGAGTACTAAATAGACATATCAATCTTAAATACATCACAGCGGAAATAAAACTAAATAGCTCCTACATTGCTAACTCTGCCTCCTGCACACCTTCGGAAGCTTATTCGTCCAACCTATTAAACCTGAAAACCTTAACTCTCAATCTACTTAAATTAATTTTGAGCACCCAAGAGTTTAAGGGGAAAACGTAAACTTCGAGTCAGATATAAAGCCTGGTGTGAATAATGCTATTACATCTCGGATTACTTATATTAAGTGAGACCATGCCGCTTAGCGGAACAGGTTTCCCCTCACTAATATCCCTTTTAAAACATATCTTTTGCAAATCAGAATTCTATAATCAAACTGATTAAAGCAATAATAGCAATATCATATGAAAATAAATTAGGTAATCAATGGACTATTTGTCCGAACAATGTAGTTTTGTTTGGCTAACTACTAACCATTGGCTGATTTGGGCTTACCAGACAAAATAAATAATCTAACTTCTGCTAGACACACTTCTGGACGGTCTATCCTTAACTTACTTCTCCCATGGTCAACTGATCCTAATGGTTTTGCAGGCTCACCAATTACTTATCTTTTTCTATATATTCCTTTGTGTGTGTAACATCATTTTAGTCTTACCTATGACAAAGCCCTACACACTGAAATTTTGGACTTATATTAGCTAGAGGCTGGTAGCTAAAGTATAGGGCGCGACCCTATACCAGTCCAATATGGTATTCTAATATTCGAGTCATCTACATAGGGTTAACAACCGCATCAAATTTTCCTTGAATACATTTCTTTCAAATTGATTTAACCCTTTAAATCATACTTAAACAAGGAAAATATACTCTTTGCTTTACTTAAATATCTTTGTCATGATATATGCTTTACACAAAAAAATGTTGATGAAAACCTAAATCAATAGGGTTATCTATCCCTTTAAAACAAGTTAAATCCCTTCTTTAACTTAAAAACATTAGGTTTTAAATCCAAGATGTCATCTTCGAAACCCTTGTTTAAAAACTTTAAACAGTCCCTTTCGAATCCATTGAAAGTACCCCTTTCAAAATAGGTTAACTATTTTACCTTGAAACACTAGGTCGAAGGGCCAAAACATACCTTTCAAAATAGACCTTTCAAAATCATTGAAAGTGTCCCTTCGAAAGCTTTATAAAATTTTAGACATCCTCTTTTCAAAACACTTTAAACTTGCCTTTCGAAAGTATTAGAAAACTTCCATTCAAATACTAAAAGTGAACCTTTTGAAAACATTGGGGAATCTCCCCTTCGAAACCTTCATTTTATACCTTTCGAAAGCATTAAAGTCCCTTACTTAAAACAAATCTTTCGAAAGCACTAGGTTCAAGTAAAAGTTTGTGGAACATAGCTTCGAAACCATTTAAAACCACTCCTTTCGAAACCTTTGGGTTTAACTTTTAATATATCTAAGGGTCTTAAAAGAACTGGGGCGAAAGCGTTGCTTTAGAAAGCATTATTCCTAAGTAAAAGAAAGTGGATGGTTTCAAAACAAACCCTTTCAAAAGCATGGAGAAGCGGCTTCCAAGTTTAAAGGCAAAAGCACCCTTTCGAAAGCATTACTTCAAAAGGTTGAATGCGGTAGCAGGAGTTTCGCCCATTCAAAAGCTTGTTTTAAAAACAAAAGGAGGCAACCCATTCGAAAGCCCTTTCTTTATATAAACAGAAGTAGGTTGGTTAAGTCGAAACTCCAACCCCTTTGAAAGCCTCATTTGTAATAAGAATAATGCCAAGTTTATAAGAGCTATTTCTACCCCTTCGAAAGCATGTTTCGGCGCTATACCTTCTGCCTTTCTCCGATCCACTATGTACCAAGGTATTGATACCATGTGTATTTGTTTCGACTTGGTCGAAGGCGAATTTATAGTGTCGAAAGGTGGCTGCTATAAGTGGCGAAGCAGTAATCCTTTACAAAACTGATTTTTTAACTTTTTAAAGTAATATCTTTCCAACTAACTTGCCTTATTTGTCAAAAACATTTAAGTCCCATACCTTAAATAATTTTATACCTTTAATAAAATACTTAGGAAAAATTCTCCAAAAATTCCCATAAATCACTTTTAATATGTATTCTAACATATTTAAGTTTTTGATGCAAAGCTAACATATAATAGCCGAAAATAATTTAACTATTTTCTTTACTAGAAAATTCATAATAAATCCACAGTAACTTAGAAAATTATGAAACTTGAAACCCATCTCTAAAATAATGTTTCTGGCCTTATATCAAAAATACAAGCCATTTGGATGTCATTTAATTGGTTTTTCAAATCAAATCTTATCATAAAATCTTTATGAAACAACATAAATCATCAACAAGCATATATTATCCATTTAAACAACCAAAACATGGCATTTTCTTATAAAATAAATTCGAATCTCATCTAGAAACCGAAAGCAATAAAAATGAGATGTAACCTATTATTCACCTTAGCTTGATTGTTAAGAAGGTTGAGATTTGCTCTTGGATTGATTCGCTTAAGCTCCCTACTTGCTTTCTTGCTTATCTTCGTCTTGTTTTCTTCTAATGGTGGCTAACCAAGCTCTATGTTTAGTTTTGTTTATGAATGTTGGAAATGAAAATAGGATAAGGGTTTAGGGTATAAGAATATAACCTATTCCTATTTTGCCCTTGTCTTATTACCTTTATTTAATTCATTTTAAATTTCCATTTGTTTATTCATTACTTATGGCAAACCTTATAATTATACAAATCTCAATTTCTTAACCGCTTTAATCTTTACATTATTCTATTTAATTTTTCTAATTAAATCTCTTGAATAATTTTATTTAAAATTAGGGGTGTTACAAATGTTTACGTCGGGATGAGAGATTTTTATATTATGAGACGTACTCTTTGTCAGTCCAGGGAATATCGACATGTGCTTCACCCGCATCGCCCCATTCTCTGTGTTACTCAACAGTATTATACAGTAATACTCTTGAGTTATATAAGTATAGAGCTGGGGTGTTACATACTTGAATTTGGACTATAAAGAGGAAGTAGTCCATAAAGTAATGAGGCAATTCATTAAGGAAATTGCTGGTAATTCCAGGTTTTGTTGGGTAATTGATATAGGTTAGTAAACACAAGTGGGAAGTTGTTATAAATTGTAGTGATATTTTAGTAGTTATTTAATTCATTGGAATGAAGTGTGTAGCGATGTAGATTTCTATAAATTATCTAGTTTTAGTACAAAAGTGCATCGTTTGAAATAACAAGTAATATACTCAAAAGAAAAGAGATGCATAAAATAGGGATGATTACCGTATTTTGTGTCGTCTATTTCAATAATAAAAAAAGATAATTCCTTATAATTCTAAACATAACACAAATCCTCTTTTAGATAATTTGTAGAAATTTACAATGTCCATGGTTCTTTTTAGGGAAAGATTTAATTCTAATGCATTAAATACAGAAATCCCTAAGTGTAAACCAAAGCACCGGTCCCTAGTGGATTAAAATGGCAATGCACCATTCCATATTGAGTTGTCTCAACCATAAAATAATTAGAATAAAGTGGTAAGAGGTTATGTTTGGTAAAAAGGTCTCATTTATGAGATGACATTAGAAAAATTTTAGAAGTCCAAACTACAAAAGGTATTGTAGATAAAATTATAGTCAATATTGTGCAAGGGATGGTTAATTCAAGAATTTGGGTCTCAGTTAAGAAAACGATATTGTTACTTGCACGCATTGAGAATGCGAAGGCGATTTTCACAGAAAATAAGATCGCGAAATTTTTGGTAAAAGATGGAGGAAGGGATAAAATAATTCTTTTCAATCATCCCTCGGATTGGAAGAAGACTATTTATGCAAGGAAACTCATGTAAGACTAACTTAGAATACATATTTTGTGTTGCATAACAATCGTACGCGAACAAAGTACCACTTAGGTAATTATCATCAATGCTAGAATAGTTCTAGGTTATAACTTCAATTAATTTTAGGACTTTTACTATTTGGGTTGAATGGGAAGATAGGCTAAATTTTCGCTAATAGGACATTTGAATACTTACTTGTAGAACTTAGAATAAATCCTTATAGACCATAAACGTGATACCTATGTGCCATGATTTTTGAAGGACTAATTCAGAAGTAAAATGAGATGACTTGAGTTGTATCGAATTGGAAAAGAAGTTATGTTATTTTCAACAGTTAAGAAATCAACAAGTTTGGATATCCTAGAGTGAAAATGAAGTAGCAAAAGTTCTAAGTAGAAATTACTAGGGAAGGGACACCATCCACTTTCGGGGTGTCTTTAATGTCCAAAAGATAAAGTGATTAGGTATACCACTGGATGATTTAAGGCAGTGTGTATGTGCATTGAGGATTGTGTATGGCTACAGTTTCATAGGAGGATACTTACATTTAAGTTATCATGTATGGTGCAAGTTGTCATCATTTAAGTTGGTAGCAAGGATTGCAGAGGGTCGCATATGCATGTACATTTAGATTTGAGATACATGCCAATGGTAAAGGATGTGAAGTGCATTTGAGAAAAAGTGGATTCGATTTATAGAAGAACAAGAACTACAAAGATAGGAAGAAAGCATACACTAACAGGAGAATATGGAGTTGACGTCCGCGATGATGACATGGTCCGTGTGAACATCATGCATCGTCGACATATTAGGTTAGTAGTTTGGAAAAGTTAGCACTGAGAGTTGTAGGGACTTTTTCGATTTTGGATAGAGTTAGGGAGTTAGCTTATGGAGCGGAGCTTCCTGGAGGTTGGCGGGAGTTCATAATGTTTATTTTGTGTGTCACACTTGCAAAAGTGTTTATGCAATGCAGTTACCATGGTGGAGCCATGTCAGTTAAGGAAAGTTAAAAAGGATAGGCGAATCTCTTATTCGCCATGCACCTACCCATATTTTTGGACATGGGAAAAACTGACTCGATGATGAAATAATTAAACCGTTTAGAGACCGGTAGGAAGACGGTCCAGTTGAGAGTACATGGGAGCCTGAGGAGAAGATCCCAGCTATCCACCCACAACTCTTTTCTGGTATGTTTCCAATTTAAGTTTAATAAGTAGGGACTACTTATGCATTAAGACTTATCTTGGTATACTCTTTAGGTGGAGACCATTAAATTGTAGGAATGGTTGTAACCATGTCATTAGGACATATTATGGATGATGGATGATGGATGCTAGTGGATGTATTATTTGGATTGTTTCTTTTACGCGTTTACTAGTGGATGTATTCTCTGGTTAGTACACACACACTCATATCACCTCTTGTTTATTTTTTTATCTTGTTGAGCATTATGCATATGGATTGAATAGTTGTACATACATGTAGAATTGCAAGTATACTTATTCAGAATGTTGCATACGTTTTGGATTCATGGCATGAGCACTTGCATAACAAAAGGTCGACTAGATCAGGAAACCACCTACCTTTGCATTAGTATAGGTTCACATGTATTACACTCTTCCATATAAATATACTACATTAGAAATTTATTAAGGACAATGATTGCCCGTGGATGATGGTTGTAGCTATTGATTGTTGCACATGAGAGTTACATTTTTCCATCCTTTGAGATTTCGGGGATGAAATCCTTTTAAGGGAGAGAATGTAACATCCTAAAAATTTAATGGAAACTTTATTAAGAAATTAAATTTAAATACAATAGAGGCTAAAATGAAATTTTCATAAGCCTCTAAATTTGAACACGAAACTTACACGATTACGGTCGTAGCGATTTACTAGACAATTTTCATGCATAACACTTTGAAATCGGAGTTAGTACGGAAAAGTTATGGATGTTTGAAAATTTGGAAAAGAAATAAATTAAAAATATAAAAGTTTCCTTAATTAAAGGCCTCAAGCAGTCGACCCCTAGGCTCCACCGGTCGATCGGTAGCGGTCGACCGGTCCTTATGAGCGGTCGACCAATTGATGTGTTTAATCGTGGATTTGCAACGACGAATGGACGAACATGATGGATCGAAATATTTTGCTTGTGTATGAAGTAATTGAGGTGCATCTAGGATGAAACTAAAGATTTCCTAGGGCAAATCTAACACTCCACATTAACTCCAAATCCCTTTAAATAAACACTTAACCTAACCCTAATTTCATTAGAAAACTTGTTGTACATTGAAACTCTGCAAAAATTTCTTCTCTCCACTTTTTCTTTCAAAAACAAAGAGAGCACTAGTAAATCAGATCAAGGAGAGGGCAAGCTAGCAGGCGACGATTCTCCGATGGAGTTTATAATTAGCGCTTGGATCTGAGGTGAGTGGGAATAAATTTAATAAGTCGATTTTTACAGTTAATTATAATAAATTCTATCTGATCTTGGATGTCAGTAGTTAAACTGCGAACTGTAAACCCTAATTGTTAAACCTGAGATTTGAACTAGAGATTGAAATTGGTATAAATTTACTAATCTCATTATTTTAACCAAAGTTAGACTCCTTTGTTAGTGAATTGAAACTCTAAAAGTTGTTTAACCCTAAATTAAATAAGTATAATTAATCTGGCATAAATCTATGAAATTGAAATGTAATTTGCAAAGACTGGTTAGTGTAAATCAAAGAATAGGGTTCATTGTGTAAGTTGAATTGATGGAATTAACCAAATAATTAAAATCGAATCATTAAAATCAGAAAATCCTAAAATTTGCACTATGATCGGTCGACCATCCACCCTGAGCGGTCGAATGCAAGCGCTCGGTCAATAGGGTGTAGCGGTCGACCAATTAAAGGCTGAAATGTGTAACTTGAACCTCGACCTGAGGCCCAGGTTACAATATAAACTGTCAATTGTATGTATAAGTATATTGTATACATAGGCGTGAATGTTGGGGATAGTAGGGAAGTTAATTCCCTATGAATTGATGCTAGGACATTGCTGGGTTGGGTAAATGTACTTTACCCAATGGGGGTCAATTATCGACTTGGGAGATTCTATTGCAAATGACACTCACAGGAGGTTCTACAGTGGACACGTAGTATTGACTGATGCCTGATGAAGTGTGTGGGCCCGATACAATGGGACTCCTTGGTATTCACGATTCTGATGCGGAGTGATACTGTATTGTTGATAGATCCTGACGCATGCAATAAGAGGCGTATACTGCGGTTGAGAGGTGGACACGAATGCAGACGATGGGACACACCGACGAGTCGACATTGCATGCTCCCCCTCGATGCATAGTTAGGTTACCTCTAGTTGTAGTTATGGGAAATTCATTCCCATATTGAGTAGCTCTAGTAGCGGTGTTTCTATATTTAGTACCTCTAGCTGCGGTGTTCCTATATTGAGTAGCTCTAATAGGGTGTTCCCATATTGAGTAGCTTTAGTAGCGGTGTTCCTATGTTAAGTAGATCTAGTAGCAGTGGCTGATCATTAATTACTGAGGTTCAATCCATAATTCGATCCATGTAAGAGCCTGCACAAGTTGTAGTGTAGGTGCGTGTTGGAGGAAAACCCTTAAGTAAAGGACCCTAGAATACACGGACAGTTGTAGGACACCCTAGATCGCATAGATTAGAATTAAAATCAACTGCACATGATTACCATATATTAAACCTGTACTTGTTCAACAGACATTTGTCTAACCCACCCTTTTTCTTTTTTACTTTCCCCCATCATAGGAGGACAGGTTAGTAGTTGACTGGGTATAGTATAAGGAGAAAGGATCTAAACGATGGAGTTCTCGCATTCTTCGTTGTTCCTCATGTAGCTCTTTATTATATTATATGTCTATTAAAACTTATATTGTACTTTGGAAATAGTGCATATGAAAATTAAGTATTATGGAGACTGTTTTTTTGAAATGTCTATTTTTAGTGCTTATATTTTAATTATTTCCGCTGTAAAATCTAAAAGTGTAGAATGTCCTAGAATTTACCCTTATAATTATGCTCTGTTATGTTTTAAAAAAAGAACCCAATAGCTCGTATTTCTCAGCGTGCCATGAGTTTGAAAGTCACCCTAAGCCTTGGATAGGTATGTCGGCAAGTTCGGGTTGTTATAGATCATATTCCTCAAAGAGTTTAAAGATATATTTCTATTGGAAGTCTATAGGATCATTGTACTGAATCAGTGAGAATCTGTAATGAAGATAAAAATACTTGCCATATTCTACTGTTGATTGTAAAGAGAAGAAGGTGTTCTTGTAGCATGTGATATCAAGAGGGTGATCTTGTAGCCCGATAAATCAAGAGGGTGCATCTTGTAGCCTGTGAAATCAAGATTGTAAACGTATTCTTGCCACCCATGGAAAGCAAGTGGTGATAGTGAAATTGTATACGGTGTAGTGCAGGACTAGATGTAGGATTGGTCATCCGAACTAGTATAAAAATTCCTGATGCTATTTACTTACTACATCTTACTTTACAACATACTTATATTGTGATTATTTGTTTGTTTTTGCAATTTGAATTGATAGAGATTTAAATTCATAAGTAAGTTTTAAATAGTTGAAATACACACTTCACCCCCTCTAGTGTATAAATAGCCTTAAGATCCATTCTGCACTATGTTATAGACAACCCGTTTTGCCACATTTGGTATTAGAGCCACTGGTTTTTAAAAAATTCATAACTTGATTTTTGAATATTGTAAATGGCTAATAACACCAACAACATTTTCTTTAATACTATTGTATAAGGAAAATCTACTACAAGAACCCCATTATTTAATGGTAGTAATTATGCTTATTAGGCTTTTAGGATAAAAATTTATTCGCAGTCTAACAGTTTAGATATTGGAACATTACCCAAACTGAGTGCACCGAGCCTTAATTGAATTATGCATAATGGACCAGCGATCCAAAAACACAAGCACTCAATAATTCAAAGGCTACGAATATTTTATTTTGTGCCTTGGATAATAACGAGTTTAACAGAGTGTCTATTAGTACATATGAAATTTGAAGAGACTGCAAATCACACACGAAGGCACTAGCAAATTTGTACAGACAAAGATATGTGTTAACCAATCAATTTCAACTATTTAGAATGAAACAAAATGAATCTATTTCTAATATATATTCTAGATTTTAGGATACATTACATGCATTGATATCATTAGGAAAGAATGTTACTGAAGAGGACCAAGTCAGAAAGATCTTGAATTCACTTTCTAGTGAGCGGGATCAAAAGACTCTGGCAATTAAAGAAGCCAATTATATTAGTATAATGAAAATAGAAGATTTAATTGGTAATCTAATATCCTATGAAGTACAATTGCAGGTTAGGAAAGAGAATCAAGCAAACGAGAAGAAATAACTAGCATTCAACGCTACAAACGACAATCATGAACAAGATAATGATGATGAGGAAATCGATTTCATGACCTTCAGGGAATTCTTGAAATATAGGACGATGAGCAAACTTTGGAAAACTAACAACTATAGTTCCAGAAATAGAAATGTTATTAAGTGTTTCAAATGTGATAAAACTGGTCATTTGAAAAGAGATTACCTAGACATGAAGAAATCAAAGTACTCTCAAACACTTTCAATAATAAGAGAAAACAAGTTTTCAATGCAACATAGGATGATTTAGATACATCATCAAGTGACAGCGATTCGGAAATTGAAAATGCCAATACGTGCTTTATGGTAAATGATGACCAAGTATGGAATTTTGAAATTTTGAACGTCTTTAATGATATGTATAAGGAATATGTGCTTAGAAAAGAATACAAGATTAGTTTAGTAGAGATAGATAAATTTAAAATGCTTAACAAAATGTTAATCGATGAAAAACAACATCTACAAGATGAAATTGAAAGACTTAATGATGGAAAGGATTTAAAACCTAAAATTTTTGGAAAAGTGAAAATAAATCCTTGAAATAGGGAAACCTTTCAAGGAAGTCAGAAGTCATTGATCTAAATGACAAAAAAACATTTTAGGACAATGTTTTTGTAAAGACCCGAAATTTTCGATCCTGAAAATCCCAGATAGTTAGGGAAAAGAAGAAAAGAGGCAGAAGAAGAAACAGAAAACAAAACACAGAATCTCACATTCGCAGCGGATCAAAATATAATATCAAATAATAGCATTTATACAAAGAAAAGCTGTACTTGCCAATTCATATACAATACATCAGAGTTACAACCATTGACAAATAAACTGGATAGTTATAAATAACTTGTCCCAGTCTACAACAATATAACACCAATATACAGCGAAAAATACTCCATACGTTCCTGCCATCCAGCTCGTCTCCTGAACTCCAGAACGTCCTAACCTGAAAATCTGTAATACTCGATCTGACCCGAGCATTACATCAAAGTAACACCCGGGTCAGGCTGGAAACCAGCGTGAGTAAACCCATATAATATGAAATACCAAGCTACAAAACTTAAGTGAATTTCCAGGGTAACTCGTACTTCCTACGAGTTCTAATCTTATTTAAGTCAATCATTTATCTCAAAACAATATCCAAGAATCGTTACTTGTTTAAATATCCATGATACTTAACTTATTTCATTCCAGCCTGTTTACTTCTAACCAAACTATAAAGAATTACTGTCAATTACAAATCGAAGTGGTTTCGGGTATTTACTGATACCCGAACCCGGTCTCTTCGAATTCAATATCATCTTTAATCACAGTTGTTTAAGTGGATACAAATCAATTTATATTCTAGATATTATCCTACACAAAAATTCATCATCGATAGATGACCCATAATATTACCGTTTAACCCATTATATCACAGCACATCTAAATTGCCTATCAGAGACATCAACAAGCCAAGCAATCCAATATCATTCAACCATCCATAAGCAAGATTTATTAGACAAGTAATTCCTAATTAATTTAATTAATCTCCAATTAAATTAATCACCAACTTAAATTTCTTGGATTACCTTAATCTTGCTTACTGAACATTAATTAATTACAACCCAATTAATTAATCATCCTTTAATCATTTATCAAATTAATTATCCATAATTACTTTCATTAAGCAATTATCCCATTGATTAATTATCCTCAATTAATTAATCTTTAATCATTAATTAATTCTTCTTAAATCATTAATTAATTGACTTCTAAATAATTATCCCCTTTTATCATTAATTAATCAATCTTCCATTTATAAGTAATTAACCCTTAAATTACTCAATAATTAATCTTAATCAGTTAATTAACCTTACTTAATTACTTTGATTAATTAACCTTAATTAATTAACCTTAATTAATTACATTGATAAATTAACCTTAATTAATTATTAATTAATTAACTTCTTAACTATTAATTAATTACTCTTTAATTATTAGTTAATTAATCAATAATTAATCTTTAAGTTCTTGTTGATTAATCTTTAATCAATTAATTAATTAAATGATAAACCATTTGTCTTAATTATCTTCTTAATTATCATTTAAAATCTTACTTAATAACCTTGAAATTAAATTATCTTTAACTTAAAAGCTTAAGTGAAATTAAAATTAAAACACTTTGTCTTTTTAATTAACTACTTAATTACCTAATTAATTAAGTTTTTTTTAAACTTGTTTAAAATTTTAAAAAAAATTGTTAAAAATTGATATACACTCACACGAACAACACGAAGCAAGACCCGAGCAAAACCCTACTCTACCCCGAGTCAAAACTCGAGACAAACCCATCGTCCCCAAACCAAACTCAGGTGCACAGAATCAAACGTGCACATGCACCGTCCAACGATGATACTCCAGCGCCCACGACCCCAAAATCCTCCGATCATCAGAAATCACTCGAAACCCATCTTTCGTTCATCGTACAATTCCTCTCAAACTACCCACTTAAAATTCCTGATTCCTTTCTTAAAAATCCTAGTTTTTGATAATTAATTAGATTATAATCTTGAAACCATAAATTACTTCAGTCGAGAATTTGATAAAATGAAGATTTAACTGTTCTTCCTCCTTTTTGATAAAACTACACTTCAATATTATCTGGAAATAATTTTAATACTCAAATCCTGTTGTTATACACATATTTCATTTATATATCTAAGTCTGAAATGATTAGGGAAAAATTTTAATTTGATTTTGATCATATTGGAAACCTGTTAATGAAGGACAGGGTAAATGTTCTGGTGTTCAGACCTGCACACAATTTTCTATATAGATATATATACATTCAGCTTTAAACAATCATGCAAACATATATCCAATCATACATCATAATCTTACTTCAAACATTTACTATATGCACCAAATTTTAAACTATCTTTAAGCTTCAGTTTACTCACCTGTTATAAGATGAAGAACATAGACTTAAAACTGAGATGCTCTGATTTTTGAAAACTGGAATCACTGATCTTTGAAAACTTGATTGTGTTGCTTAGTTGAATTGATCCTGCTTAAATCTGAGATGAGATTATTTTGCTAGCTGAGATGATCAGAGCTTTGATATTTTTCTAGTTTTGAAAATGTTTACAGGCTCTTTTTTTTCCTTTCTTTTCCAGGTTTATGTTACAGGTTATTTTCTTGGGTTTTGAAACTGAAGTTAGAAAAGAAAATGAGAGAGTAGAGTATAGATGCATTTGTAGCTTTAATTATGATTTTTATAAAAAATAAAAGAAAAATAAAATTAAATTGGTGACACTTGTTAGATTTGTTAACATTTGTCATTTGCAAATGTTAATCAACTTACATTTGTTAAATTATATACATTTAACTTACATGTGTAATTATGCATGGGTTAATTTATTTTAAATGGTTTAAAAAAACTGTTTATATTAAATTTTCTATTTAGTAAATACATTTCTTATTTATATAAATAAAATCCTTTTAAAGAAAACAAACTATATTCTAAATAAAATCATATAAAATATATTTTCAAATCCAAAATATATTTAAGATATATATCTATCTTTTGAATTCCAAATTTAAATCCAAATTCAAATTCAAATACAATTTAAATCCCAATTTGAAATCAACTTACACAAATATATTTATTTAAATAAACACAAATTCAATCTATGTGATAATCTCCTAATATATATATAAACAGTCATTATTATTTGTTTTTAAAAGAAAATTTTGTCAATTTTAAGTAATTATATTAGGAGATTATCACATAAATATTTATCCATATATAAATATTTACGATCAGATTTATTTATTCAATCTATAAATCAGCATTTCTATTTATTGACCCAATTAATATCAATAACCGATATTTCAAAATCCGGGTTATCATAGTTTTTCTTAACTATAATAAGGATATTGATAAAATGAAAACTGATGTTGATAAATTTAACAAAGGGAAGGATAATCTAGAAAATTTATTATTTGCATCTAAATCTCATAACAGTAAACATGGACTTGGATGCACCCCTAATCCTAAATCAAAGAAAAATACTACTAAAAGTACTAAAAAATTTAAGGCTACCAAGTTCAAACCAAAACCAAGAAAATTAAAGTTAAAACCCCCAAAATAAGTTCATTGATTTATAGGTTCCTGAAAGATTAGATAATAATGAAAAAGAAAAATATATTGATAATTTTATTAATAAAGTTTATTTATCTAATGATTATATTTTGAAAGGACATTCAAACTCGTTATGGATTTGGCTTCCCAAAACTTAACCCAATGGACACCAAAATAAAATAGGGTACTAGTGCGCATATTTTATATTTTTCAGGCATTGAATAATGGATACCAGACAGTAGATGTTCAAAGCATATGACAAGAAATCTATAGATATTGACAACCAAAATTTTTTTTCTTTCTTTAATGGCAGCCGTTTACCATCTCTCCAGCTTTTGACTTTTTGCACCTGTCCTTCACCATGCTTTCTGACTTTCCCATTCCGCCGTCTGTCCCTTCCTCGTCCTCTCCTGTTCAATCTTTTCCGGTGTCAGTATCAACCTCAGACCCATCCCCTCCAACTTTGACTCCTATCATCTCCTCCAACCTTCCGAAAGACCCGCCTCAGTCAATCCCACAGCCTGCTCAACCTTCCTCTCCAAGTCATCCCTGGTCAACACTCTTCAAAACCAAACCACGCAATGTCGGTGTCTACTCCCCCATCAATGTCAACCTTGAATTCAATGGTTCGGCCTTGGTACCTCCAGCTGATGTCCTGGCAGCAGGCAAGGAGATTTGGCAGGAGCACATTGTAGGCTTCTTCCTTGATAAACCACTGTCATTTACAACTGTGGTTGAATTTCTCAAAAAATCATGGAAATTGAAAGGCTCTGTTAAAGTCAAGTTTGATGGTGTGTTATTCTTGTTCGAACTTTCGTGTGCTGAGGATAGAAACAGGATCTTGAGAAGTGACCCATTATTTATAAGAAACAAGATATTCATAATACAAAAATGGTCTCCTGAGCTTGGCAATGTCAGAGGCAACATCAGAGCAGTTCCTGTATGGCTTCAGCTATCCAACATCCCAATCTATGCTTGGTCCCATCTTGGAATAAACTGGTTGGCAAATCGAATTGGTAAGTTGATATGCCTAGATGAAACTACTGAAAAGCTAGATAGAATAAATTATGCCAGGTGTCTAGTTGAGGTGACACCTGAAAATGAACTAGTTGAGAAATTCCCAGTTATGCTGCTGGATGGCAGTGAACAATTAGTGCATGTTAACTACCTATGGAAACCAGAGATTTGTGTACACTGCAAAGTCTTTGGTCACTCATCATCTGTGTGTGAAGACAAATTGGTGCAAGAACAGGTGAAGAATCCCATTCAAGATCAAGAAAATGTAATGCAAGAAAGAAAAAATCAGAAAAAAGGAAATAATGCAGGAATACAACAATGGAAGAAAATTGCAAATAAAAGGCAAACGTACAAGAACAGTGTATCTCAAAGTAAAAGTTACATGACCAGCACACATAGAAGCATAATGAAAGAAAGTGATGGATGTGAGCAACCAGAGGAAACAACAGAGAATAATTTAAGTGATTTGAGTAAAAACATGGGTAACATGCAATCCCCCCAAAACAAATCCGATGCACATGTGCTAGATTGCCTTGCAAATGAGGTAACTTCAGTCACAAATAACACTGAAACTACCTTAATCCACAATGGTGAAGCTGATCCATGTGGAGTCACAGAGAAAAATAGCTTTTCAGTGTTGTCTGCATTGGAAGAGAATGAAGCAGTTGAGGAAGCTATAAATACAAAAGATACAGAGAGTAATACTGAAAGAAACAAAACATGCAAAGGTGATCTGTGCATGAACACGTCATGTGCACACAAAAATAAACAGCAATCAATCCAATTATCCAAATCTCAGTTTTATCCCTCCTTGAATCCCAATCAGTCTTCCTCCACCACACCCCTTCTTGATGACATTGTCCTCAACGTTTTGCCTACTTCCCCTGACCCATATACCAATATTCCTGCTCCTCCAGGCTTTTCTGACACGCCAATCTCATCCATTAATCCATCCACTTCAACCCCCAAGCCTCATCATAATAAAACCAAAACCAAAACCAAATTTAGAGGAAGCAACCACCAAACTTTTAAACCCAGTATTGATCTCAATAATCTCAATATAAGCACAACCACCAGAATCCTTCCTGAAACAAGTGATAGTCCCTCTTCTGCAACCAGAAGCAAGACAACTCTGTCCTCCACTTTAAACAATTCTCATCAATGATTCAAACCATAGCAGTGTGGAATATAAGAGGAGCGCATCTTGAAACTAAATTATTCCAAGTCAAAAACCTCATAACCAAGTATAATCTCAGTCTCATTGCCATATTAGAAACTAAACTCAACCATGATCTCACTGTCAAAGCTGTGCAAATTGTTAACCCTCTATGGAAATCTTGTCATAACCTCCTTGAAGCCCCTTATGGAAGAATTTTGATTCTCTATGATCCCAATATGATCTCTCTAACCCCGATCCTCTCTCACAAGCAATTCATCCACACTCTCCTTATTCACAAGCCTTCATCCAAATCCATGTATCTCACTTTTGTGTATGCTGAAAATAGTGCCTGCAATAGGCTATCTCTTCATAACTACCTTCCACATCTAGCCCAAAACACCCATCCCTGGATTGTTTCGGGGGATTTTAACTGCCTCTACTCATGCAATGACCGAAAAGGTGGGAATGCTGTCTCCATGAATGATATCTCTCCACTAAACTCTTCCACAACTGCTGCTAATCTCATCCACGTTCCTTTTGCTGGTTCCAGATTCTCTTGGGACAACAGAAGTAGGTCGGGTAGAAGAATCTATAGCAAAATCGATCACACTTTTTGCAACCTTACGTCTTTGTCCATATGGCCTTCCTTATCCACTTTCCTCCCTCCCCCGATTCTTTCTGATCATTCTCCTCAAATTATTCAGATGGGATCTGGTAGCCTGAAAAGAAAGCCCTCTTTTAAATTTTTTAACATATGGACTAAAGAGCCTGATTTTCTATTAATTGTTAACAAGGCCTGGACCACTAACTATTTTGGCACACCCATGTTTGTTTTGCAGCAAAAACTGAAGAACACGAAAAAAGCTCTTGGAACTTGGGCCAGAAGCAGGTTTGGCAATGGGGACCTTCTTTCTTCCACTCTTGCTATCTCCTTAGCAGCTGCCAGAACCCAAGCGATGCAATCCCCAGACAATGTTGAGTTTGCTAACACTGAATACAAGATACAAGACCAATATCATAAAGCACTTGAAGCTGAGAATGAAATGAGAAAACAGAAACTCAGATATAAGTGGACAATTTCTGGAGACAGGAACACTAAATTTTACCATGATAGCCTAAAGGTAAAACATTCCAAATCCAATATACATTGTATAACTGATCGCTTAGGGAAGATGTGTTCAAGTCCTCCTGATGTTGACAATGCTTTCCTTGACTATTTCACTAACCTGCTTGGAAATAATGAGAATTTCCAGCCTGATCTTTCAGTCATCAATGATCTGAACCTCCCACGTCTTAGCTCTGATCATGTTGCCTTCCTTTCTTCCTTAGTAACGGAAAATGAAATAAAGCAGAGCATTTTTGATATGAACAAGGAATCATGTGGAGGCCCAGATGGTTTTAACACAAATTTTTTTTCAAGCTGTTGGGACATCATCAAAGCTGATTTGGTATGTGCAGTCAAGAGTTTCTTCAAACATAATAAAATGCTCACTGGAATCAATGCTACCAACATCGCGTTAGTTCCCAAATCTGACCACCCCATCAATGTCTCTGATTTCAGACCGATCTCGTGCTGCAACACCACTTATAAGTGCATATCCAAAATTATTGCTTCAAGGCTGAAGGTTGTGCTTCACCATCTCATCTCCCCTAATCAGGCAGCCTTCCTCCAAGGGAGAAGTATCCTTGACAACGTGCTCTTATCCCATGAACTACTGAAAGATTACAACAAATCTGCTATAAGCCCAAGAGCCATGCTCAAACTTGATATAAGGAAAGCTTATGATACACTTCAATGGACCTCTATCTCCAGGATCCTTGCTAAAATGAATTTTCCTCCTCACTTTGCTTCCTGGATTTACACTTGCATCTCTTCTGTAAACTTTTCCTTGATCTTCAATGGCAAATCTGAGGGGTATTTCAAGAGTAGGCAAGGCATCAGACAAGGTTGCCCCATATCCTCATACCTTTTTATACTAGTCATGGAAGTTCTAACTACAATGATTAACCATGAAATCTCCTGCAAAAGAATTCATATTCATCCTAAGTGCAAAGATCCCCTTATCTCAACGCTCATGTTTGCAGATGATCTCATTGTCTTCACCAAACCAACTCCACAATCTATTAGCAACCTTATGGAAGTTCTTTCTGCTTTTCACAAATTTAGTGGGCTTGCAATAAACTATGACAAATCCATAATTAAAATTGCTGGGGTTGCTGCTCCAGCAACCCAATCCCTTATTAATTTATGTAGCCTTCCCTTGGCTCCTGAAAATCTTACTTACCTTGGGATCCCTATGACCTCCTCCAAAATCTCAACATCTCAGTGTATGAAACTCTATGATAAGATCACACTCTCCATGAAAGCTTGGGCAAACAGGTTTCTAACACAAGCAGGGAGACTCACCCTGATTAAATCTGTCATCTTTTCATATTCCACCTACTGGTCTAGAACTTTCATTCTTCCCAAAAAACTAATCCATATGATCAGGAGGGCGATGTGTAACTTCCTCTGGTTTGGTAGCATACACTCGAAAAGTCTAAATCCTTTAAGTTTCTACAAGGTAGAAACTAAAAAGAGCATGGGAGGCCTAGGTGTTATAAACATCCGAAATTGGAATATTGCTGCCTTTAGTGTGCATCTGGATAATCTTCTAAACTCTAAAAACAATATTTGGGTGACTTGGACAAGAAAACATCATCTGCGTAATAAAAATTTCTGGTGCATGGACATCCCGCATAGCTGCAGTTGGACTTGGAGATCAATCCTAAATCTGAGACCTCTGTTACTTCCTTACATTAAGCATATAGCTTCTCCAACTGGCACTGTGAGTTTCTGGAACAATCCTTGGGCTAGGAATGGCCTCATCCTAAGCAAATCAATGACATACAATCAAAAACTTCAAACAGGAATACCCTCAGATGCCTTGGCTAAAGATTATATATGTAATGGTAATATCTCCTTGCCGAACTCCAGCAACCAAATCATTTGACAGCTTTGGCATGAGATCAGCATGCAGCAGTACCCTATTGCTCCCTATGATAGAGTGCTGTGGTCTACTGAACTCGTTGAACACTCTATTCCCAAAATATATGACTGCATTTCCCATGAATCATCGATGCCCTGGTTTGCCTGGGAAAAAAGAGTTTGGAATCATCACTGCAAAGAGAACGATAACTTTCTTCTTTGGAAAGTCCTAAGAAATGCTTTGAACTCTAAAGACAAACTACAACGCATTGGTTTGATCACTGATGCTTCTTGTTGTTTCTGTGCTAATGGTAATGAGACAAACATGCATTTATTCTTCAACTGCGATTATGTTGGTAGAATATGGGAGAAGATCTTAGCTCTGATAGGACATGGGAACAGATCCAGAAACAGCAATGTTGAGTGGTGCTATTTATATAGAGCAACCAGATGGAAGAATGATAATGGTATGTTATTGTTGCTAACTCTCAAAAAATTCATTCGTGTTATATGGAGGGAAAGAAATGAAAGAATTTTCAACGGCAAGAACAAAAGTGAAATAGAAATATGGAATCAGCTCATCATCACAATTAAAGATGGTATTAAACATAGCACGTATGATTTTGGAAACATCAACACTGGCAATTGGAACATGCTGTGATCAAGTTGTCATGACATGCCTCCTGTTTTTTTTTCCTTTGTGCTTTATTTTCTTTTTCCTCTTGTACCATAGGTATGTTATGGTGCAATTTTTTTTATTGTTCTCGCAATAAACTGGTAGGGGCCAGTTCTCCCCGCTTAGCTTTGCTAATAAAAAAAAGAAATCTATAGATACCAATCGTCATTGTATACAAAGATTGTAAAGACCCGCAAATCCGTCTTCCGAAAACCCGACACTGCTACGTCCACTGTAGCAACTATTGAACAATCGGATGGCGGAAACGCGAACTTTAATGTTTAAAAGAAGAGGTAGAAGAAAAGATAGAAGAAGAGAAGAAGAAAGAAGAAAATAGAGAAGAACAACAGAACCACATCAGAAACACAGAACAGAAAACAATATCAGAATCTTACACATCGCAGCGGAACAATATATAATAGATAACACTAGTCTTTTAAAACAAAGAACTATATCAGTTTATACATACATCAATCAGAGTCATATACAACAATGGACAGTTATATAACTTGTCCTCATACAGAATACACAGCGGAATAAATAATATCAGATACAAATACTACGTCTCGTCATCCAGCTTGCTTCCAAAGCTCCAGAATATCCAGAATATCCTGATAACATAACTCTAGGCTGCCCGTGTGGAAATTGGTGGGCACCCAGAGTTTAGAAGGGAAACAATAAGCTCCGAGTCAGTCATGGTGACTGGTGTGAGATCGTAAAACAGTTATTTTTCACAAAGAAAATAAAACAAATTCGCAATGCTTTTGGAAAATGAAACTACCATAAGACCTCCCGCCACACACACAATGCAAACGCAGAATTGGAGGAGATTTCTTCTTATGATAGTCAAAGATGCTTACTACGCAAAATCAAATTCTTTTTGATATTATTATTAGTGCATAGTGTAGAAAACATTTCGAAAGTATAATATTAATCTTAGCCAACATACGACCAGTATCGTATGCCTACTATAGCTACCATCTAAACAGTGGTGACCACCGTACGTAAATGGCAGGTTCTACAACTAATACCGTACAAAGTTCGTATTGGAGTTTGGATTTCCAACAAATGGTCAGGCTAAGGAACTTCCTATTCCACGAACAGAACGCCTCTGGAATGACGTCCCGAGAAATAACCTAACATTATGGTTAGATCTCTGCCAACACAAGGCCGGATTACCTCTGCAAAAATAGGTAACTACTGACACGCGTATGTCATCCCCCGATCGTAACCGATCTTCCCAAGGATCCCCGATTTCCAACAAACCACATCAAAATAATAATGCAGCAACCACATAGGTTAAGTATCTGGGCTCCATACCATGATACCACCTCTATCCAAAAGGAATGACATACACTAAGGGGCGCTACTCCCTAGAACCTTGCCGCATCCTTCCTGTTTTGACCATTTCCGGGGTGTGAGGCTCGACGAAGTCTCGTCCACAAAGCTACGCTTTCTACAAAGCCATGCTTCGGGTCAAACAAATGATCAACCTATGATCACAAAGATATAAGATCAAACAAATGATCATATCGCAAATGATCAAACACTGATCATTTCACAGCAACACTCAGTATGCCACGTTACCAAATTGGGAGTATATCGCTGATAAATTTCAACTACATAACCTCTGAGCTCGTACGTCTCAGAGAAGGGTGTTAAGCTAAGAGAATAAATTCTCCGCCACCAACAGATATGTATTTGAAAGAAATCAGCTTTATATCTCAAATTGTAACGTCAGACACACAATCCATACAAGTCTGTTCCGGGATCGAACAGAACCGAAGGCACTTCTCACGAAGCCCTTGCATATCCGGATAATTTTCTAATCACGTCTGGACTTCCCGTCACTAAGGGTGATAAAACCTCTAAATCGGAGATCAGCCGATGTAGAGTAACTCGACGGTAATCCTTCCGTTTTCAAAAATATCCGGTCTTCGGATGCAATTCATAACGACGTATCACATATTCGGAATGGGTTATACGACCCCATGGTCCTTTCCCGGCTAACCCGAATAGTGAGCGATTATTTAAAAACAAGTGTGGCATTCAAATTCATCCAATTCACAACAAATACCTATCTAAAGGTAATTATTGATAGTCGGATATTTAACTATCAATAAAGATGCGCAACATCATCAGATTCCAAATAAATTTCCCAAATTATTTATTTTCCAAAATATCTTTACTAGATATATAATTTCCACACTTAACCATTTGAAAACAATTTCAAATCAATTTCCACATTTCATTTTATCTTTGAAGATAAAATCTCAAAATAGTTCATTTCATATTGGAAAAGCATTTCCATACTTATTTAAAAATAAGTAATTCACAAATCATTTATTTTCAACATTTGAAAATATTCAATATACTTAAATCAATATTAAGTATACATTCATTCTTTAAGGAAATCGTTAATTTTAACATCTATTTGAGTCAAAACGAATGTTACGTAAAACATCGTTACGAAGACTCAAAACCACTAGTATAGAGATTCGGATTTTTTTAAGATAGATTTATAAATCCCAATACTAGATAAAAACATTTCCTTTCGGAAATCATTTACTATAACAATAGTGTTATAGTCCATCATTTCCTTATTTTTCGAAAACGTCTATTTCAACAATAAAAATGTTGAAATCTATGTATTCGATATTCATTATGTTGAAAACATCTTTAAAACAATTAACTTCATTTCAAATATCACTTTCCCAAAACCATATTCATTTTACTTAAAAATATATTCACTGTCCAAAATCATGAATATACTTCACTAACCACATTTCAATCTTTTCTACACATTTATTTCAAGAATTTATCCACTATCCAAAATCGTGGATAAAATTCCCTTAATAACCTTTTATAATAAATTCATCAAATTTGATTGATTTTCGAATTTATTAAACAACGTTCATAAATTCCATTTCTATTTTGTAACAACTTCAATTTAATAAATCCCCTTTATTAACAATTCGATCAATATTCCATTTAAAGGCAAAATTCCAATTTATAAGTTAATTTCTTATAAATCCTTTATTCTACAGTTTCATCCATTTTATAACTTCACAATTTATAAATCTATAAATTTCATACACTTACGAATTCCATAATTATTTCATTTTTTTAACACTTATAAAAACTCGTTTTATAATTCCAATATTTTGATTTATAAATATCAATTTTATAAATATTTTATACAAATCGTTTATAGTTATTCAAAAATCCCAACTTAAACCATTTTATAATCGAATCAACTGTTTATTTCAAAAATGACACTTTGGTTTTATTTCACAAAAATCTTAACTTTTATAACTTTAAAAGTTGAACGTTTATAAATCAATTCAAAAATTCCATAAAACGTATATTTTCAAAAATCACTTTAAAATCCTTTTAAAGTAAAAGTCGTTATTTTTAAACTTCAAAACTTGAATCCGATGATGCAACAGCACCAATTAGTCAATCACAACAACAACATCATATATCAACATATGATAACAGAATATACATCAATATCTGTAAATAAATAAATACTGGTGAGGAATCCAGTTGGATCCCTCCAACCTGTTTCCCTGCATCCACAGACGTTAGCACAATACCAATTCCACTTCGAGGTGGAATATCGCGGTATATGGGTTTATAAAAATATCCGCTTACTAACGGCGCAATAGGTTCTCATCCGCTATACGAGGCGGGAAATCAATCAATCCAATATTTACATATGCCAATATGTATATATTGCTACATATATATAGATATATCCTACTATATCTAATACAAACAGTAATCAATCAGTCAATCAAAATCCAACTTCATTTGAGTGAGAAAAATCTCACCTTAGCTTTTATTTTGCATCCATTTTCCATTCCGACCATTTCTTCATTTTTAGACCTTGTATAAACATTTTATACCATCTATTAATATTCGAATCAACTGAACAATTAATTTTCGTTTTTAATTGTTTTAGATTAACAAATTTCTCCTTTAAATAAATTTTCAGTGACTAAAATAATTATATAAGTTAATTTAACAAATTAACCTCCCTGAATTCATTATTTTAAATTTATATAGGTTAGAAAATAAATGTATAACTTAGTAATTTATTTCACATATACATATATCGATATGTTAAGATTAAACACATTTTAACATTCACTGTTATGTTTTCAACACAAAATAAATTTTCTGTTGTTCCTTTTTAACATTCAAATTACATAACTACATATTCATATTAAATAAGATTTTAACTTCTTACTGGAAACATCATTTTCTAATATATATTTACATTTAAAAATTTCTGTTCTATAAATGCTTATGTAAATATATAAATTCAATAAATAATTATATAAAAGGATACCTTACTGGATATCCAGGTTCGACCATCACGAGACTGCCCTTCGCCATCATCACCATCGACGAACTCGCCTGCAGTCGAACCACAACATATCGCCGCCGCCTCTGACATTTTTCCAGCTTGCCCTTTCAGACATCGCGACCCCAAAATCAACCTCGAGCTCGTCTCCCCTGAACTCGATCGACTCCCATCCTACTCGTGACTTCGACAAACTGCCATGCCCACGAATTTACGATCGGAGACCCCAAACTTTGCCCTAGCTTCGCGATGCTCTAGCTCGACCCCTCACGCGAGCGCGCCTCGATACGCATCACCACTCGCGAGCCTCGCGTCGACACTTTCTCCCTACGCGCGCCACCAGCATAGCCGAACCCTAATTCTTGGGTGACAGAGACGCGCGCTTGTCCAAATCGCCTCGCGAACACCAACCATGCTATCGCCAGTCGAGACCTATGCAAACTCCGCTTCTCTCGCGCGTGCACTCCTCTCTAGTCGAATGCGAGATTTAAATTTTGGGAAGAAAAATGAACGCGGCCTCCTTTTTTTTCTTTTGATTTCTAGCTTCGGCCATTTTTTCTTCTTTTGAACGAGAGAGGCTCGTGTGTTTACGAATTGAAAAGAAGAGAAGGCGGCTAAAAGAAAGGAGAGCTGCGTGATTATAGGAATGATTTTAGGCGTGATTTTAAAAGAGAGGGGGAAGACAGGAGAACACGATCTCTGGTATGATGGTAGGCATAATCCCAAGCGTAATTTAAGGAACGAATAGTATGTCGATTTTGACCATTTTGAATTTAAAAATTATATTGAATTTGATAAAAATTTCAATGCGTTTGCGTGTCGTATTCTCACATAACAATTCCGATTAACACGAAATTTGAAATCCGGTAATAATACAATATTACGGATCCAATGGAACTGGTTTCGTCGAATTCCAAGACTGCGCCTCGGACGACTATTTTTAAATATCGGTTGAACGATATAAATTTCAAACTGAACAATTCACTTTCAAATTCGATTCTGAAGCTTCAATCATCTTCAGTAATATCAATACGAATATTAAAAGCTTTCGAAATATTTTTCTTCAACTTAAAATTGAAGATTCAAATTTTTATTCGACATTCAATAGATTAAATTTTATAATTTAATCGCCAATTTCAAGGTTATATCGGGGATTCAAATTAAATCATCGTTCAAATATTTAAAATTAATTAAATATTTTAAATTTAATTCGTTAAAAATTCTGGGTCGTTACAAACTTCCCTCCTTAAAAGAATTTCGTCCTCGAAATTACAAGTTAGGAAAAATGGTCCTTAACTCGTCTATCATTTTGTTCAACAATCCAATAGTTTTATCAATTTTATCAAAACAAATCTTCCTACTAAAGATTCGTTATCAATCAACTCGTTTCCAACTTCAATTATAAGTTCCAAACAACATTGTTTACTTCAAAATTCAAATTCGAGTTTAAATTCAAATTTTAAACTTTCAAAATTTTCTTAAAAATTTTCCAACACCCGAAATTTTCGAAAAATTTCGCCAGCGTCTCCTTTGCGCGGCTAATACGGTACGACTACAAAACGTCCCTACGGACTCTCAGATTTCAAAAAGAAAAGAAAAAGCCAAGCGGCTAGACAAGAAATCATCAAATTTCATATTATAATTCAAATACTTACCTTTTTGTCGAGCAATTCAAATTTATCTTCGAAATCAAAATTCCAATTCCTTTATAACACCTGTATAACCTACTAACCATTATATCTAGTTACAACATTCAAACCAATTTTGCACAATTCTATTACAAAATTTTCAATATAAGCTGCTTATACATTTTTACTTCACTGTTGAAGTTACATATTCATTATCATTCAATTTTACATTTCAATTTTCATTTGAATTCAATTCACAATTTCAATCTAATTTGGATTCAGTTTAGCTTCTGAATATTGAATTTATCAATTATCTTTATTCATAACTGCACTATTTTAAATTAGTTTCATGTACTAAATTCATCACAATTTCTAATTCACTTTATTCAAATTTGTTTTCAACATTCAGTTTCAATTTCAGTTTTATCTTCATTCAATCATCCCTTAGAATAATTTCAATATCACATTTACATAAGAATTTCACTTTATTCACTTATACTTACTTTGATTTAACTTCATCCTTTAAGTTAAATTTATTCTATCAATATTCAAATTCTATAAGTTATCAACTTAATAATATTTCATAAATATTTTTATATATAATATTCCAGAGTCTTTTTCAACCTTTCAAAACCAGTTTTGAAAACAATTCAAATTATCCTTTGAATTTCCAAAACAAAACCCAAATTTCAAACAACTTTCATTTAAAATAATTTGGCAGCAATTCCTTCTTTGGAAACCCGAAAATGAACACCGGTGATGCTGCAGTCATTACGGAAGTTATTTTCCAGCGACCGAAAAGAGTTTAGAGCTTTTCATCTTTCCAAAATACTTTTCAAAACCTTTGAAATTCATTTTCCAATCAAAAAGGATTTAAACTTTTTGAATCTCCAAAATTTTCAAATTCTTTTCAAAACTTTTCCAAAAACTTCTCAGGAATTCCGTTTCAAATTACAAATCACATTAACAATTTATATTCTTAAATTTCATTTGTATATGAATTATTTCTTAACTTTGGAGTTATGATTTCAATTTCATATTCAATTTCAGTGATGATAATTCACTATTATTACTTCCTAACATCCAAACATCAATATACTATGATAATTCATAGAAAATTATTTCCTTTATATACAAAAATAGTTTCGGGTAAAATTATTTCATTTACCCTATTTAAAACAATACTGTGTCGGTTTATCTTGTTTAGAGTTTAGAAATCCCTATCAATTACAGTTAGCTAGACTGCACCGACCAGAATCCATAAACAATCAACCGATAAGTCAACACAATACAAAACAATTTCATATTCACTAACAAATACGCGCTCATATCTATTATTACACTCAACTCATTCTAGAGTACTGCTGACTCTATCTCTAATGAGTAACACCCAACAGAGCAGGGTTGTCGCTTAACCATATGCTCTGATACCACGCTGTCAAGACCCGCAAATCCGTCTTCCGAAAACCCGACATTGCTACGTCCACTATAGCAACTATTGAACAATCGGATGGCGGAAACGCGAACTTTAATGTTTAAAAGAAGAGGTAGAAGAAAAGATAGAAGAAGAGAAGAAGAAAGAAGAAAATAGAGAAGAACAACAGAACCACATCAGAAACACAGAACAGAAAACAATATCAGAATCTTACACATCGCAGCGGAACAATATATAATAGATAACACTAGTCTTTTAAAACAAAGAACTATATCAGTTTATACATACATCAATCAGAGTCATATACAACAATGGACAGTTATATAACTTGTCCTCATACAGAATACACAGCGGAATAAATAATATCAGATACAAATACTACGTCTCGTCATCCAGCTTGCTTCCAAAGCTCCAGACTATCCAGAATATCCTGATAACATAACTCTAGGCTGCCCGTGTGGAAATTGGTGGGCACCCAGAGTTTAGAAGGGAAACAATAAACTCCGAGTCAGTCATGGTGACTGGTGTGAGATCGTAAAACAGTTATTTTTCACAAAGAAAATAAAACAAATTCGCAATGCTTTTGGAAAATGAAACTACCATAAGACCTCCCGCCACACACACAATGCAAACGCATAATTGGAGGAGATTTCTTCTTATGATAGTCAAAGATGCTTACTACGCAAAATCAAATTCTTTTTGATATTATTATTAGTGCATAGTGTAGAAAACATTTCGAAAGTATAATATTAATCTTAGCCAACATACGACCAGTATCGTATGCCTACTATAGCTACCATCTAAACAGTGGTGACCACCGTACGTAAATGGCAGGTTCTACAACTAATACCGTGCAAAGTTCGTATTGGAGTTTGGATTTCCAACAAATGGTCAGGCTAAGGAACTTCCTATTCCACGAACAGAACGCCTCTGGAATGACGTCCCGAAAAATAACCTAACATTACGGTTAGATCTCTGCCAACACAAGGCCGGGTTACCTCTGCAAAAATAGGTAACTACTGACACGCGTATGTCATCCCCCGATCGTAACCGATCTTCCCGAGGATCCTCGATTTCCAACAAACCACATCAAAATAATAATGCAGCAACCACATAGGTTAAGTATCTGGGCTCCATACCATGATACCACCTCTATCCAGAAGGAATGATATACACTAAGGGGCGCTACTCCCTAGAACCTTGCCGCATCCTTCCTGTTTTGACCATTTCTGGGGTGTGAGGCTCAACGAAGTCTCGTCCACAAAGCTACGCTTTCTACAAAGCCATGCTTCGGGTCAAACAAATGATCAACCTATGATCACAAAGATATAAGATCAAACAAATGATCATATCGCAAATGATCAAACACTGATCATTTCACAGCAACACTCAGTATGCCACGTTACCAAATTGGGAGTATATCGCTGATAAATTTCAACTACATAACCTCTGAGCTCGTACGTCTCAGAGAAGGGTGTTAAGCTAAGAGAATAAATTCTCCGCCACCAACAGATATGTATTTGAAAGAAATCAGCTTTATATCTCAAATTGTAACGTCAGACACACAATCCATACAAGTCTGTTCCGGGATCGAACAGAACCGAAGGCACTTCTCACGAAGCCCTTGCATATCCGGATAATTTTCTAATCACGTCTGGACTTCCCGTCACTAAGGGTGATAAAACCTCTAAATCGGAGATCAGCCGATGTAGAGTAATTCAACGGTAATCCTTCCGTTTTCAAAAATATCCGGTCTTCGGATGCAATTCATAACGACGTATCACATATTCGGAATAGGTTATACGACCCCATGGTCCTTTCCCGGCTAACCCGAATAGTGAGCGATTATTTAAAAACAAGTGTGGCATTCAAATTCATCCAATTCACAACAAATACCTATCTAAAGGTAATTATTGATAGTCGGATATTTAACTATCAATAAAGATGTGCAACATCATCAGATTCCAAATAAATTTCCCAAATTATTTATTTTCCAAAATATCTTTACTAGATATATAATTTCCACACTTAACCATTTGAAAACAATTTCAAATCAATTTCCACATTTCATTTTATCTTTGAAGATAAAATCTCAAAACAGTTCATTTCATATTGGAAAAGCATTTCCATACTTATTTAAAAATAAGTAATTCACAAATCATTTATTTTCAACATTTGAAAATATTCAATATACTTAAATCAATATTAAGTATACATTCATTCTTTAAGGAAATCGTTAATTTTAACATCTATTTGAGTCAAAACGAATGTTACGTAAAACATCGTTACGACGACTCAAAACCACTAGTATAGAGATTCGGATTTTTTTAAGATAGAATTATAAATCCCAATACTAGATAAAAACATTTCCTTTCGGAAATCATTTACTATAACAACAGTGTTATAGTCCATCATTTCCTTATTTTTCGAAAACGTCTATTTCAACAATAAAAATGTTGAAATCTATGTATTCGATATTCATTATGTTGAAAACATCTTTAAAACAATTAACTTCATTTCGAATATCACTTTCCCAAAACCATATTCATTTTACTTAAAAATATATTCACTGTCCAAAATCATGAATATACTTCACTAACCACATTTCAATCTTTTCTACACATTTATTTCAAGAATTTATCCACTATCCAAAATCGTGGATAAAATTCCCTTAATAACCTTTTATAATAAATTCATCAAATTTGATTGATTTTCGAATTTATTAAACAACGTTCATAAATTCCATTTCTATTTTGTAACAACTTCAATTTAATAAATCCCCTTTATTAACAATTCGATCAATATTCCATTTAAAGGCAAAATTCCAATTTATAAGTTAATTTCTTATAAATCCTTTATTCTACAGTTTCATCCATTTTATAACTTCACAATTTATAAATCTATAAATTTCATACACTTACGAATTCCATAATTATTTCATTTTTTTAACACTTATAAAAACTCGTTTTATAATTCCAATATTTTGATTTATAAATATCAATTTTATAAATCTTTTATACAAATCGTTTATAGTTATTCAAAAATCCCAACTTAAACCATTTTATAATCGAATCAACTGTTTATTTCAAAAATGACACTTTGGTTTTATTTCACAAAAATCTTAACTTTTATAACTTTAAAAGTTGAACGTTTATAAATCAATTCAAAAATTCCATAAAACGTATATTTTCAAAAATCACTTTAAAATCCTTTTAAAGTAAAAGTCGTTATTTTTAAACTTCAAAACTTGAATCCGATGATGCAACAGCACCAATTAGTCAATCACAACAACAACATCATATATCAACATATGATAACAGAATATACATCAATATCTGTAAATAAATAAATACTGGTGAGGAATCCAGTTGGATCCCTCCAACCTGTTTCCCTGCATCCACAGACGTTAGCACAATACCAATTCCACTTCGAGGTGGAATATCGCGGTATATGGGTTTTATAAAAATATCTGCTTACTAACGGCGCAATAAGGTCTCATCCGCTATACGAGGCGGGAAATCAATCAATCTAATATATACATATGCCAATATGTATATATTGCTACATATATATAGATATATCCTACTATATCTAATACAAACAGCAATCAATCAGTCAATCAAAATCCAACTTCATTTGAGTGAGAAAAATCTCACCTTAGCTTTTATTTTGCATCCATTTTCCATTCCGACCATTTCTTCATTTTTAGACCTTGTATAAACATTTTATACCATCTATTAATATTCGAATCAACTGAACAATTAATTTTCGTTTTTAATTGTTTTAGATTAACAAATTTCTCCTTTAAATAAATTTTCAGTGACTAAAATAATTATATAAGTTAATTTAACAAATTAACCTCCCTGAATTCATTATTTTAAATTTATATAGGTTAGAAAATAAATGTATAACTTAGTAATTTATTTCACATATACATATATCGATATGTTAAGATTAAACACATTTTAACATTCACTGTTATGTTTTCAACACAAAATAAATTTTCTGTTGTTCCTTTTTAACATTCAAATTACATAACTACATATTCATATTAAATAAGATTTTAACTTCTTACTGGAAACATCATTTTCTAATATATATTTACATTTAAAAATTTCTGTTCTGTAAAATGCTTATGTAAATATATAAATTCAATAAATAATTATATAAAAGGATACCTTACTGGATATCCAGGTTCGACCATCACGAGACTGCCCTTCGCCATCATCACCATCGACGAACTCGCCTGCAGTCGAACCACAACATATCGCCGCCGCCTCTGACATTTTTCCAGCTTGCCCTTTCAGACATCGCGACCCCAAAATCAACCTAGAGCTCGTCTCCCCTGAACTCGATCGACTCCCATCCTACTCGCGACTTCGACAAACTGCCATGCCCACGAATTTACGATCGGAGACCCCAAACTTTGCCCTAGCTTCGCGATGCTCTAGCTCGACCCCTCACGCGAGCGCGCCTCGATACGCATCACCACTCGCGAGCCTCGCGTCGACACTTTCTCCCTACGCACGCCACCAGCATAGCCGTACCCTAATTCTTGGGTGACAGAGACGCGCGCTTGTCCAAATCGCCTCGCGAACACCAACCATGCTATCGCCAGTCGAGACGTATGCAAACTCTGCTTCTCTCGCGCGTGCACTCCTCTCTAGTCGAATGCGAGATTTAAATTTTGGGAAGAAAAATGAACGCGGCCTCCATTTTTTTTCTTTTGATTTCTAGCTTCGGCCATTTTTTCTTCTTTTGAACGAGAGAGGCTCGTGTGTTTACGAATTGAAAAGAAGAGAAGGCGGCTAAAAGAAAGGAGAGCTGCGTGATTATAGGAATGATTTTAGGCATGATTTTAAAAGAGAGGGGGAAGACAGGAGAGCACGATCTCTGGTATGATGGTAGGCATAATCCCAAGCGTAATTTAAGGAACGAATAGTATGTCGATTTTGACCATTTTGAATTTAAAAATTATATTGAATTGATAAAAATTTCAATGCGTTTGCGTGTCGTATTCTCACATAACAATTCCGATTAACACGAAATTTGAAATCCGGTAATAATACAATATTACGGATCCAATGGAACTGGTTTCGTCGAATTCCAAGACTGCGCCTCGGACGACTATTTTTAAATATCGGTTGAACGATATAAATTTCAAACTGAACAATTCACTTTCAAATTCGATTCTGAAGCTTCAATCATCTTCAGTAATATCAATACGAATATTAAAAGCTTTCGAAATATTTTTCTTCAACTTAAAATTGAAGATTCAAATTTTTATTCGACATTTAATAGATTAAATTTTATAATTTAATCGCCAATTTCAAGGTTATATCGGGGATTCAAATTAAATCATCGTTCAAATATTTAAAATTAATTAAATATTTTAAATTTAATTCGTTAAAAATTCTGGGTCGTTACAAAGATGGTGAGATTGTGAACTTTGGATATAATTCAAAAGGATATGTTATTGGCATTGGCAACGTAGGCTACTCTAAAACTCTTATTTTAAATGTTCTACTTAGTAAATTTATTTCATGCTTTATATTGATTTTGATTTCTCTCATAAGTCCTATTTATATACATTTATACATTATACACACACAAACACATACATACATACAAACTCTATACTTATTGTCTAATTGTGCATAAGCGATTCTTTTTCACCCTTTTTGTTGACGACAAAAGGGGAGAAAATGTATAAATATACTACGCAAAATGATAGGGGAGTGCACAAAGTTAAGGAGAGTCAAATATAAAAATATTATATTTTATCTCTTAAATATTTATAAGGTTGTCATCATCAAAAAAGGGAAGATTGTTAATGCACTAATTATTGATTTGATGAACAACCATATAAATATTACTACTAACATATCTCTGAGTTGTGCAGTACTTTAAGATATATTATGGAGACATTTTACAAAGATAAACAAAAACTAAGTGGAAGCAAATGAATTATATATATATATATATATGAAGATTAATAAGAGCAAATGAAAGAAAAAAATTGATTGAAGAAGAAAGCGGTAATGACAGAGGTATTTGAAGTGATAAGTAGTTGTTAGATTCTTAGAATCTTTGTTAAAGACCCCATGGCAATTATACTTGAAGATCATCTACCATCGAGCTCAATCAAATCAAAAAAATCCACAAATATGAAGAACTCTGAAATCTTAAAATCAAAACATGTATGTCGACATATTCTTCCCAAGTATGTCAACATACTGACCATTTTTTTGTTTTTTAAAATTCAAATGAAGGGATTTTCCCTCCACCTCTTCACCAAAAAATATATCTCTTTAACCACTATAAAATGGCTTTCGAAAATGAAATTTTACATACAGTATCTCATTCTCTCTTACTCTTTAATTTCAGTACTTTTATGAGAAAGATCCGTTACATATCCTTCCACTCTCTTAGCAAATACATACTCTTTCACCCCAATTCTTTAAGGATTTGAAAACCACACAAGATCAAAGAATTCGTATTTGAATTCATATCATTCTCTCTCTGATTTCATCCTATTCCTCAAAGAGTTCAAAGATATATTGTTATTGGAGGTCTACAGGATCATTGTACTGAATCTACGAAAATCTGTGTTGAAGATACAACTACTTGTCATATTCTATTGTTATTTTAAAGAGAAAATGGTGCTCTTGTAGCCTATGAAATCAAGAGGGTGATCTTGTAGCCTGATAAATCAAGCGAGTGCATCTTATAGCCCATGAAATCAAGATTGTAAAGTTGTTCGTGCTACCCATGGAAAGCAAGTGGTGATAGTGAAATTCTGTACGGTGTAGTATAGGACTGGATGTAGGATTGGTCAATCCGAACTGGTATAAAAATTCATGGTGTTATTTACTTTGCTACATCTTACTTTACTATTTACTTATTATATGATTATTGGTTATGTTTGCAATTTGAATAGATAGAGAATTAAATTCACATGTAAGTTTTAAATAGTTTAAATACACACTTCACCCCCCTCTGGTGTATAAGTAGTCTTAAGATCCATTTTGCATTGTGTTATAGACAAACCATTTTCCTACAGTATTGATATACGATATTGATAGAATGTTTAAATTTGATATAAGTAGAATAAATACTAAAAAGGGATTTAAGTAAATTAAATTAATTAATATTTGTTAAATATTAATTATTAAAATTTCTTATTTGATTTATTTGATTTCTATTAGTATTTAATAAAGTGCGCATATAACAGTTATAAGCGTGCGTATCGGTATATGATATCGATAGGAAATTTAAATTGGATTTAAATGAGAATAACAATAGTTGGTTTTTGGAATATTTTGGAGCCCAAATAGCCCATGTAATGGCTTGCCTTACTTTGAGGAATAAGATAGGACTTTTGTTTTGAAATGAAAATCTTATTAAAAGGAGAGAAATCATCATATATTGAATGTCACATTTATTTCATCCTTTAATAAAATTTTCTCTCTATCATTTTTGGTCTCTCTCATTCTAATCTTATCAAGTCAAAATTTCTATAAGGATAAGGTTCTAAAAATTTCAAAACAAATTTCAAATAAAATAAAAGATAAAATTGCGGTTGTCTCTAGATAATTGCAAACCTGGAGATCGATTTGTAGAATCTAAGAATTCTTCTCCATTTAATGTGTATTCTCTAGGTTTCATCTGAAAGGTAATTTTGTTTTATTTATATATATTTAAATCATTATGTTCGCATACTTGTAATTCTTCACATCTTTTATTTCTTCTCCTTGTATGTTTTTGGGTTATGTATGATGATCAAAGTTATACTTTTGAATCATTTATTTTTTCATCATGTTGAATTTGAATTCCCTTTTATATGTTACCCATGTGATATTATTAATATCAATTATAGATTCTTTTATTTTTGATTTAGTTTGATCATTATGTATATAAGTAATTTAGATCCAGATCTGTGTCATGAATTCATATATGCCTAATTTGTCTAATTCTTTTAATACAGAAAACATGTATGAATAAAATTTTGGAATCATTATATTAATGGATCATATTACATATAACAAAGTTAAGTATTGAAGGATGTTTTATAAATCTATTAAAATATTTTGAGTATTGTTTACATGTAAATTAATTAAATTTAAATTTCATATACCGTTTCCAAAAGAAAAAAAATGGAAACCTTTAAATTTCCCTTGATTTGTTTCTTAATTTAATGTTTGGATTTATGACATGCTATTTTGTTTTGCAAGTCTGCTTTTGAATTGCAAATAAGTTCAGTATAATTTTATGTTGTTCTGTTTCAAAATATTAATTTAATTTGTATACAGAATATGTGTGTGTATAAATTTTAAAGTTTACAGAATTAGCTTTAAAAGTAATGTATGATGTTTGAACTACTTTTTTTAGTTAAAGCCAATTTTAGATTGCCTTGCATATCTTTCATACACATATATTTTACATATATATACATATGCACATGTAAACAAATAATAAAAAAATTCGTTGGACAACAAATGCATATGGATGGAACAAGTGACCGTTGTGATGTAAATCCCAACATCTAACATGTTCACATTTGCTATGCACACATTCTATACAAACACTTGCACATTCACCTATGAGCGCATTTGATGCATCCATCAAATAAATAAATAAAATAGTAACACACACCGTTTAAAATTAAATCAAACTAATTTGAAATAATTGTAATAAGATGAACATTTTATTTAAAATAAAATTTAGAAAACTTCTAAATTAGTTTAGACTACTTATGCCCATAAAGATTCAAAAGGAAATTTTTTTGAAATTTACCCAGTTACCCCGCTATCAACTGGTCCGGTTCTAGCACTCCCTAGTTCCCCCAATTTATAATTTAATATCAATCATTATAAAATATTTAGAACAAATGAAAAATAAACATACAAATATACAAACAATTATCCTCCTTTCACTTACCTCATTCGTAACAAAAGACACAATCCTTTTTCACGAACTTACTCCTTTGAGAAAACTGCTTCCTTTTATACAAAAAAATTTGGGATAGTGATTAAGTTTTTATTATTTATTTTTAGGCTGGGTGTAACAACCCGCCTTAAAACAAGTCTAATTTTCAACACAGAAAAGACCCACCGAAACTTAGACCCATTCCAAAGCTGCCTTTTGGTTGGTAAAATTGATACAATGAATAATACACAGAGCTATCTATCTACACTATCAAAATCTCATAGCGGAAATGATAAAATATAATATCAGAAATAGTACCCATTTTGTAAAAACTCAATCTCATAATAAAACATAACATCCTAATATCCGATATACAATTACTCAAAATACAACAACATCATGTCTGAAATGGGTACATGAAAATATATAAAAGCATAGTAGATAGATAACTGCCATGTGTCCTCGCCTCCACCTTCGTCCTCTAAATGATCATCGTCTCACCTAATATGTGTGTTGTAATGAGGAGGGGGTCAGAACAACAAAGTCCGGTGAATGAAAATTTCAAACCTTACCATAACAGTATTTGGACAATATCATTTAGATAAGTAATGTATCTTCGCATTCCAGCTATATCCTAACAAAAATACCTACTGATGTAAGCCCGAAAGCCTTTCCAGTCCAAATTATATAACTTGCACTCTTTCGGTCCAACTCCATAACATACCATAAACTATAAACTGAAGGCCCTTCCCAATCGCACACATGTAACAACCCAAAATTTTAGCCATTCGAATTTGGAATATTTAATTGATTTTAAATATTGAGAAATTAATTTTATAAGTTAAATAACTTGAGTTTCAAATATAGAAATTTATTTGATAATTAAATTTTTAAATTTAATATTTGGAATTGTTTTAAAAATTAAATCTTGAATTTAATATGAATAAACAATGATTTTGAAAGCTGATTTTCTATCTGAATAAGAATGATGATAATGTACTTTTAAATTAGAATTTAAAGGTAATTAAAAGTGGTTGAAATCGTTTTAATTAACGTGTGAAAATAGCCTTTCGGGGCACTGTCTTGGATTTAGACGAAACCAATTTCATTAGATCCGTAATAGTAAATTATTGTATGTTAACGAATTTCATGGCGATCGGACGTATCGTTTGGTCGTGCGAGCTCGAAATGCTTAGAAAACTAATTATAGAAATTAATATGATATAACTGGGTTTGAAAAGCTATCTTCTGTATATGATCGAATTAGGTCTTGAGAATAGTTCCATTGAGTTCGGGATAGGGGTATTTAGTATAGAACGTCAGGCGGCATGTCTTGCTTGGAGTTCGAGGTTTTTGGCTACTTAGAACCAGATATTTTATAATTAAAATAATAGGTACACTATTATCTCCATGCTTCTACCCATGCCCTCTATTGTGCACACCATACTTCCCACGTTTCAGCCCATACATCTTCCCCCTTTATATAAATCATGCACCAAACTAGAAACGTTGGCCATTTTCAAATTTTCTGCTTCTCAAATCCTATGGTCCACAATCGTCAGATCCAATCGAGGCATTTTTAACCTATGACCTTAACTAGGAAGTTGTCGGTGACGTCGAGACATAGGCGATGGATGGAGGAGTTGATGCGCGGTGGCCCGTGGTGGAGACGAAGCTCGGTTGAAGGGAAAATGGATGGTTGAGCTCGGCAGAGCACTATAGGAGGTGACAGGGGCCATGGCTGATGGCGTTAGAACAGCGATGACGTAGGGAAGTTCCAATGGAAAGGCGGCGCCGTGAAGTGGATGGTGGCGGAGGGAATTTGCAGTTGAACGTCGTTTGGGTTTTGGTGAAATTCTCGGTAGAGGCAGCGACTTGGAGGCTGCCATTGCTAGCATTGGGGTGTGCGAGGTCGGGGGGAGCCTCGATGTGGCACGATAGGGGATGGGGGCACGTTGAGGTGGCACGGTGATGAGGAAGTCGACGTCGATTTAGGTTATAGTCTAGAATCGCGAACGAGGGGAAGATGGATCAATATGTTAATAATGGTAATTAGTTTAATGAGTGTAATTAGTGTATATAAATTATATTATTTAATTCATAAAATTGTAAACTAAATATCTCTCTCATCTTAGGTCGGAATTTAATGTGGTTAGTCACGTTAGGATCATATTGACGTGCAATACGTTTTGGAGTTAAATTGGTTAAGATCTGAGCTTGTGGAATTTTAATGCTGAATTTGAACGTCGTTCGAATTCAAACGGAACCAGAACGCCTCGGTGACAACTGGAATTTTGGTGAGTTAAACTCGCTCTTTTGGTCAACCAGTATGTTATATAGTTGGTAAAAATTGTTGATTGGATGTTTAGATGATTTACCTTTTTATCAGTTGGTTTGGATTTATTCCCGCCCCTGGAGCGGATGACCTTTTATATACACCCGAATAGTAGCGAATGACCTATATTATATAATTGTATACTATTTGTGATGTAAGGGGATAGGTTGGAGGGATCCACAGGATTCCTCGCCATTGTTGATTTTAATTTCAATAATATTCATGTCATATGAATTATTGGATATTAAACCTGATTCTTGGCTCTATTGATTATGACATTGTTATATATTCAAAACTTAAACCCTATAGTGATAGAAAATCATTATCGATATTGGTTAAACGTGGGTGGCTATTGGCCTCAAATTAGTATTTTTTGAAAATACTATAAATCATCATTCGAGTTGGATTTGGTTTTTGAGATAGGAAATGATTTTAAATCTGAAATTTAGTTTCAAAAATATTTTGTTTTAAAGGATTTAACTTCTATTTCACTCCAACCTTTTTATTTGTCTTTTCTATTTTATTTATTTATATTTAATATTATTTTAAGATTATTTATGTTTAATATTGTTTTAAAGATTATTTATTTATATCTAATGTGGTTTTAAAGTTATTTATCAATATTTTAATATTTTGAAAAGTTAGTTATTTAAATAATTAATACAACTTGAAATTAATAATAATGATTTATCAATAATGTTTTGAAAATGAATAATTACTATTTATAATAATGGTAAAGATTAATTATTAGTGATAGTTACTAATGTTTTGAAATTATTAATTATTATTTTTAAGATGTTTTGAAGTTAATAATTATTATCTATTTAAAATGTTATTGTTTTATATAATGGTGTTTTGAAATAAATGATTTTTAAATATTTATAGATGTTTTCGAGACTCATAATAGAGTTTTATAAATGGACTTGGTTTTATAAGGGGAGTTTTATAAAATGGATTAAAGACTTAAAGGAGATTAATACAAGGTAAAGGAGTTTTATAAATGGTTAGATATTTATAAAAGAATTTTAGAAGTAGGTTTATAGTTTTATAAGAGGAGTTTTATAATTAGTTTTGTGGATTATAAAGAGTTTATAAATGATTTAGAGACGTTTATAACTGGTTTTTAGAGATTTATTAAATAGTTTATAAATAGGTTTTAGAAATTTATAAAGGAGTTTATAAATGGTTCTATAATTGTGTAAAAAGGAAATCTTCCTCCGTTTTATGAATATACTTATACCACTGAGATAAGTATATGGATATATTCTATAATGACCAGGATTTTTCAACTCTCGAAAATCGACACTAATACACCCACTGTATGCGTGCCAAGCAATCGAATGTCGGAAAACCCAAAAGCAATGAGAAAAGAAAAAGGAAGAAGATGAGAAGGAAACTAAACAATACAGAATCTCACAATGGAATGAATAATTAATAATATACAAAAAATCTTTATACAAAACAAAATGTAATGTATGTATATACAGACATCAATCAGCGTATACTAACCTATTTCAGCCCGGACGGTTATAACAGCATGTCCTTACAATTGCTGATAAATACAACAACGAATACAGTGGAAAAATAACCATCTACGTGAATACGTCTCTGGGCCTCCATCTCGTCTCCTGAAGCTCCAAAGCTTCCAACTAAAATATGTAAATATGCTCGGTCTGACCCGAGCATTATAATAAATAACACCCGAGTCAGTCTGGAAAACCAGTGTGAGAAAACACACCCAACTGGATTTTAAAGTTATAAAAATCTTTGGAATCAAAAGTATCTCATAAGATCATACCGCACATAAACACGGACAGGGTTTACCTTACAATAACCAAAACCTATTCGATAGAAAATCCTTTGATATTATAATAATGTCTAAGGGTGAAAATAATAATAATCAAGTAGTTTTGATGCTCGTGAGTGTACATCACAACAATACTAGGTATATAATCAAAAACTGATAAGGCTCGTTCGCTAATTGTGTAGGATTCCACGGAGGTGCCCTCGGTACTTCGAGAACGGTCCTTCTGCACAAGGATCAGAGATACCCTTCCGAAGCAGCATATATCCCTAGTGGTGTACCATAGGAAAAACATAGCTGGTCTCGCTAAGATCGAATGCTTCGCCCCATGCATGCATAACAACTGAAGGTAATGTCTAGGTGGAGCCGACTACACCCTATGGGTTTGCCAACCCTACTGGTCATGCCTCATATTTTTGGTTTTTGTCATTACCGTTGATGAGGCTACGTCCAGTGCTCTAGCTCACACACCGCCACCAAATAGATTACGAAATCCCACATGGATACCCATACCCCAAGGGGTCTCGGAACCACACATGGATTCCAACATTTCAATATATGTCATGAAACTCCTACGTAGAACCGTATATGGTTTCGGAGTGGTTACGGTTTCCGAGTCATCTCTTACGAGTACACTCTTCTGTTTGCCTGGCGCTCCAAAATCCAATCGCTGATTTTCCGAAATGCTCAATACCGGTTCTTTAGGAAATAATCAGACAATACAGAAGAGCGGGGATCACCCCCTAAAATTTTAAGTGGACGAATTTCCTCGTCATTTTTCCTAGAAGAACACAACGAGTTTATACGTACAATATAGCACCACCGACGGTAACTGTACCATATAATTCCTATGTTTCTCCTAGATATTTCCCAAGTCAAAATCTTTCGGTATTAAGTAGGGAATATTTCTGTACCACCAAAATTAAGAAGGATTGCATATTTAGGCCAAGATTTTATTATCGGTTATTTAACTATCAACAAACACACATTCAAACAAAGATATATTCCATAGGGAAAAATAACATTGATTAAGCACATAAGCAACCACTAGCCCCTTTTTTATAAATTTTCATTCATTTAAAAACACTTTGTAAATTACTTGTACAAAAATACTTTTACAAAGGTATATCCACAAATCCCTATATTTTCAGTACTTAGAAAGTATTCACATACTTATCTCAACGGTATAAGTATATTCACACACATTACACCTCGCATCTTAGAAAATGCACTTATATACTTATCTCTACGGTATAAGTATATTTACCAAATTGGAAAAGATTTTCTTTTTATTCGATTCTCAAATCATTTATAAATTCCTTACAATTCTCCAAAACCATTTTATAAATTCCCAAAAAAACCATTTATCATCCCTTTATAAAAATTCAATCACTTATAAATTCTTTGTACATTTCAAAAATCATTTATAAACCATTTATAAATCCATAAAACCATTTATAGAACTCCTTTCATAAATCTATAAACCCATTTCTCATTTATAAATATCTAACCATTTATAAACTCTTTTGTGACGACCCGTCATTTCGAACCATCCAAATCGACAATCATCCACACATGTCGGACTTGAATTGCTCAAAACAACAGATTGTTAATTTATATTTGGCATAACTTAGCATATACGGTAAATAAAATCAATCACAGACACAGAGTAATATAACAATAAGCAGCAGAACAGACAAATAGTAGCTCATGAAGCTACTACGGAAACATCAGAGTGCAAATCAAAATACAACAGGAATCCAAATACAAAGGAGTCTCTAATAAAAAAGCAAATGGCAAGTCTGAACATAAACAACTGGAAATAACTGAAATAACTGAAAGCTAAACAGATAAAGATAGATCTTCAAGCAAAGCTCCAAGCTCCAAAGGTAAGTCAAATGCTGTGACACTCAGTCTGACCCGAGCATAAAGCAAAACACAAAACACTCGAGTCAGGATTAATATTCTTATGCAAGTAAATCAACTCAAGTGAAATGTCTAAGTGAAATGCAATATAACTCAAAGGATGTTTGGGATTCCATCCTTTAAGGATCCGTTAAACTATCTACATACAGAGTACAATACGCTACATAAATAACGTCTACAGTAAAGTAAAATATTAAAATAGCGTTAAGGCGTTACCCATATCTCCCTTAACACATTTTATATAATGTCATGGTCTATACAGTACCGTAATTCCTCCGTAAACTGGAGGGCTATCAGATGGCACTCCATAGTGTATGACACAACCAAACTCGTAGTGGGCGCAATAAGGCATATAACAAGGCACGCGAGGCGATGCCAGGGTAGGATTCTACCGTTTGCACTCCCGAACTGGTGGTAATGCATAGCAACTACTACCGCCCACCTCGAGACACACTCCCAAACCAAAGGTGCACCCAATCAAATCACAAAGTAATAGATATGGTATCGAAGAAGCATGCTCGATCGGAGGTGCGACCTCACTTGGCCCGGTATAGCTCCTGTTTTAGTCATATAAAGTTGACTTGAGGGAGTCAGGGCTGCGTTCATACCTCATACAGACGTTCGCCAAACCATCCTACTTCGTTCTGGATTCTCCACCACGTGCACAGTTGTTAAAGTGGTTTTCGGTATTGGCAGAAAGTATGACAATATCCGATCCCGGTCTCTTTAACAACCAAACGCTTATTTCACACCGTGGTCATTTTCATTTCAAACGGTTCATACTTCATATCAAAATATCATATTCATTTCAAAATCATATCACTTTCGAAACCATTATTTACTTCAAAAATCATATTCACTTCCAAATCATAATCATTTCAAAATCATATTCACTTTCGAAATCATTACCACAAAATAGGTTAAACCATTATATCAAAGTATTCGAATTTAAATCCATTAAATCTAAATCATAACAGTTCCAACTTAACAAGTTTGAATATTGAAAGTAGTATATATATTGGAATAGTTATACATTAAAATATAGTTTATATTTAAAAATAGGTTATAGATTAAAATAGTTTATATATTAAAAATAGTTTATATAGAAAATAGTTTCAAATTAGAATTGTTCCTTCCAATTTCACAAATCAATTCAAATCAACTTTAGTTTCAAAATTCAATTTAAATCAATCTCAGTTTCAACAATTTCAATTAAAAAGATTAAAGGTTCAATTCAAATTCTCATTAAACCATTGTTAATTTATATCAATTCTAATCCAGGTTTGAACTACATATTTAAACCACATCCAATTCAATAAGTTTCAAAGTTTAAATATTCAAACAATTTACAATAACTCAATTTGATAAATTTCATTTATATTTCCAAAATTCAACTTTAATTTTATTTAAATTTGAAAATATTCATTTAATCATTTTTAATAATATTTATATAAAATCTTAAATTACAAATTTAAATCAATATTAAATATTCAATTTTATTTAAATTTGAAAATATTCATTTAATCACCTTTAATTAAATCAGGTTGAAAAATCATACCTTTTAAAAACTCAAAATCAATAAGTTTCCAAACAATTCTTATTTATATTCAATTCTCAAACAAATTTAATTACAAATTAACTTAATTTATCTTCCTAACCTTTATTTTATTAAAGTTATAACAAAATCTATTTTCAAAATATTAGTACAAATTTTAAATAAATATTTTAAATACAATATATATACTTATCCAATTAAATTCTATTAAATTAAATTTTATTATATTAAATATTATTAAATTAAATATGATTTTATTAAATCTATTTTATTTTATATTAAACTATATTTTATATATCTAAAAATAATAAAATTATAAGTAAAATCTTAAAATTTACATTTTCCAAAACTTAACTTATAAATTAAAATTTTCAACGTATAATTTAAAAAAAATCTAAATTTACACACATATATTAAAATAAAAATCTTTATATTATATTTTAAAAATCAATATTTATTAAAACCCATCTATTTCCTTCCAAAACTTTGAAAATCATTTTTCAAAATAGACCAACGGTGTCTATATATAATTTTCTATCCTATGGTCAAGTGATACGGATATTAATCATTTCAATCCGCAATTATTTAATATTTACGGGTATATATCATTTCACCCCGCAATCCCAAAATTCAAAATCAATAAATTGCTTGGGTTTATCATTTCAACCCATAACAATTTTCCATAATCTATAATATCGTTCGGGTTTGTATCATTTCAACCCATATGGGTTTCCTAAACTAACAGGGAACTTGTAGTGTGAGAACAATAATATTAATTAGCATAACATATCAATTACAAGCATGGATCATAACTGACAATTTAAAAATATAATACATATACAACGTGTTATGGTGTCATATGTCAATTAACATAGGTTAACAAATGCAGATAATAACATATCATACTGAACAATTAAATTTCTAACCAATATAAAATTTAACAACATATTTCAATCGTCATTTCATGTGAATTAAATTTATTAAATATAAGAATGTTAATCGTGAATGATCGCTCACCTTTCGAGGCTAGAGAAAACAATGACAGCGAAGAACGATGCAAACGGACACGGACACACATATAAAACAAAGCAAGAAGCTGTTGCGATTGATGGGCAGGACGGCGGCAAGCAAAGCAACAACAACTAGAGATCGATGAATTCAATATATATATATATATTCTTTTTTTTATCAAAGAAAGAGAAGCTAGGGATGCTCGACAAAATAAAGTGGCTGATTGGAAGGGAACGGTGTCGCTGCGATGACTAAGAAGGGAGGCCGGTGGTTCAGGTGGCACTGGTGTTTGGAAAAGCGGAGGAGGGTGGGTTTGCTGCATGCTTAGCGGCCGAGTAGGAATAGGAGGTGCGCACTATCGATGTGGGCTGACTGGAGGAAGGGAGGGTAGGTTGTTCGTTTGTGGGACGATGCAAGCTAAGGCGTCAGGGAACAAGGAGGCTCGGAGTTTGGGTCAGCTGGCGAAGGGTTTGTGGAGTGGTGGCGGGCAAGATAGGAGAGGCAGTTAGGCTACTAGGTTGTGGGTTGGAGAGGCATGGTCGGAGCAAGGTGATGCAGTTGCGTTCTCGGTTGCTTGCGTTAGGGAGGAGAGGAGGCTGCTCGGGGGTTGGCGTGCTGTTGCGTGGAGACTGGCAGAGCTGCTGAGGCCGACTGCAATTATGATGGTGAGCGGCTGTGGAAGGAAAGCGGGCAGGGAAGAATGGGTTGTTGCGTGGGGTGTTTGGGTTCGGGCTGTCATGAGGCAAGGCGGAGCGGGTGCTTAGGTCGAATTGTGGGATGGAGCTGCTGATGAGGAGGGGAAGAGGCGTTGGGTGAGGGAAGAGATGCGGAGGCTTGCTGGCTATGGGGTTGGGCGAACTGGGTGGCGGAGAAAGGTGTGGCGGACGAGATTGATACGGTGGAGGGTAGAGGGTGGTCGGAGAGAAATAGGCTAGCGGCCAAAGGGTGCCAGGAGAGGCGGAGATAGAGGGTGCGGCGGTGCACTGGGCTGGAGATCGACCGAGTAGGGTTGAAATTAGAAAAGAGGCGAGCAGGAGCAGGCAAAGGAAACGAGCAGGTTAGCAGAAATATGAAGGCAACATTGATTATATATATATATATATTATTTCTTCAAAAGCATGAACAGAAAACAAGGAAGAGAAAGAGGCAGAGAGAAACGTACCACTATATATATAAAAAGCAATGGGAATGGTAAAAGTCAAGCACGAGGATTCGGGGAATTATAAATGCAAATGGCTATTTGGTTTAACACGGTGGATAAATGAATGGCCATAGAGAAACCAAAAGGCTCAAACGGGTACCGATACAGCTAACCGTTTCGTAGATTCCGCTGCGTACCGGATGCCGAAATGCTCAAATGAATATACTACAGAGATCATCGCGATAAGACGAACAAGATGGTACACAGATATGAGTGACACGACCCTCCTACAGGACTCCATATTCGCTGCAGCCTGCAGAAAATGCTGCTAAAATGCCGAAAATAATATAAACGGAGCTAGAGCAGTCCAAATTTGGTGAAACGAAATATGACGTCTCAATCAGAAAATGATTTACAATTTTATTATATAAAAATGTTCAAATTTCAAAAATATTTTATTTCCATCAAATTAACTGATTTTAAATTTGAAATTTGAAATTTCACAAAAAAACAAACTTATATATTTTCAAACGAAAATCTGCCACTTGCTATGCTTCAATATACGCATACCAAATATCAAATTTTCATTTCTAAAATTTTATTATTTAATTTCATGAAAAATTTAGTTACTTACGTTATTAAAAATCGTTAAAATTCTTGGTTCGTTACATCTTTCACCTTGTAAATAATCTTCCCTTAAGTCTTCAAACCATTTTATAAACTCCTTTATAAAATCCAAGTCTTTCGACTTTATTCATGGGTCTCGGAAATAATTATAAATAATTAAAAATCTTTTACTTCAAAACACTATTACATAATGATAATTTATAATTTCAAAATATTGTTAAATAAGCAATAATAATTAACCTTTACCATTTTTATAAATAATAATAATTTATTTTCAAACCCTTATTGATAATCCTTATTATTAATTTCAAACCATAAGTATTCTTGAAATAATTAACCTTTCAAATTATTAACATTTTGATAAATTATTTAAAACAATATTAACTATAAACAAATAACTTTAAATAATTCTAATATAATTAAATAACTTTAAAATAATATTACTATAATTAAATTACTTTAAAACAATATTAATATAATTAAATAAATTTAAAATAATAGTACTATAATTAAATAACTTTAAAACAATACTAATATAATTAAATAACTTTAAAATAATATATTTTCGAAACCTAATTTCGGATTTAAAATCATTTCCTGCCTCAAAACTAATTCCAACTCAATGGCAATTTATAGTATTTCAAAATACTAATTTAAGGCCAATAGCTACCCAACGCTTAACCAATATCGATATTGATTTTCTATCACTATTGGGTTTCAGTTTTTAACATATAACGATGTCATAACCAATATTTCCAAAATCAGGTTTATTATCCAATAATTCATATAACTGGAATATTATTGAAATCAATTCAACAATAATGAGGAATCCCGTTGGATCCCTCCAACCTGTTTTCCTATATCACAACTCATATATCAACACACACATATATATATATATATGTAAATAAAATGAATAGTGGTGAGGAATCTTGTTGGATCCCTCCAACTTGTCCCCCTGCATCACATACAGTATATAATCAATAATATAAATCAACCGCTTCGAGGCGGGATCCATATACAAAGGGTCATTCGCTCTTATACGGGAACGTTATAGGGTCTCATCAGCTCCAGGGGCGGGGATATATCCAAATCAACTAATAAATATGTTAAATCATCCAAACAATCATTCAACAATTTTTATCAACTATACATCATACTAGTTAACAAAGGTGAGATTAACTCACCATTATTTTCTATTAGCGCCGAGGCATTCGGTTTGGAACTAAAATCGAACAATGTCTGATTTTGTTCCAAATTTCAGCTGTCTCTACATTCATCCAAACCAGTTCCATATCGTAGACAACGTCCAAACAAGTGCAAGGCAACTTGTCTCGTTCAAATCCGATCTAAAACAAGTAAGTTACATCATTTATAAGATTACATAATTAAAATTATTATTAGCTTTACTAATTACAACTAAACCCGCCCTCTCCCCTCCCCCCCAAACTCCTTCTTCTCATTTGCAACTTCCGGGCGCACTCGACCCAAATTCAACATCGCTCGCCACCGCTTTATCCACGCCTCTGACCGCCGTGCTAATGCCAGCGGCAGCCCCATCCTCATGCAACCCTACGCCATTGGCCTCCACCCCTAAATCACCTCCATTGTTGAGAAAATCCACAAAAATCGTGCACCATTCAACTACCGCTAACCGCCACCACAATCATCCATTTACCACCAATTTTTGGCGAAGCTAGCTCTCGCCCTCCTCTATACTTTCTCTTCAGACCCCATCGATTAAAAATCAATAACGACACCGCAATTTGCCTTATTAGATTCGACGATCAACTCAAAATTCTAGCCACTACGATGATCTTTAGACCCATCCAACTGTCCAATGACTCCCCCTCCTCCTCGCGACTAAGTTCGTAGTTGGGGACTTCGCCTGAAACGGCGTCGATTGGCTTCGATGATTCATGGCCGTTCGATTAGGCTATTATTCGATTTTCAAAATTTTGAATGTTTTTCTCCGGTACGCATTTGGTTAAATAAGAGAAAAAGGGTATGGTAGAACGTGATGGAAGTATGGGCGAATAGACATGGGTATGAGCTGGTTTGAAAGGTATGGGCTGATATTATATATATATATATATATGTGTGTGTGTGTGTGTGTGTGTGTGTGTGTGTGTGTGTATTTAAATTTTAATTATCAAGCTATAAAATGTCCGAAAATCTTGAACTCTAAACGAGGCGTGTCACATGGTGTTTTATATGTTATAACCCTATTTCGAAAGCAATGGAACTAGTTCTGAGACCTAATTCTATCGTATGTAGAAGATAGCTTTTCAAACCCAGTTATTATATAAAATTTTGAAATAAATTTCGATGCGTTTCGATCTCGCACGCTCAAATGATACGTCTAATCGCCATGAAATTCGTTAACATACAATAATTCACTATTACGGATCTAATGAAACTAGTTTCGTTTGATTCCGAGACGGTGCCCCAGAAGGCTATTTTTATATGTTAATTAAAAAGAATTATTATAAGAACCAAATTAATCACTTTTAAATCTACATTAAAAGTTTATTATTACCATTCTTATCCAACAGAATTTAAACAAACTTGGAAATCATTTTTATCCAAATTAAAAATCCAAGATTCAATTTTTTAAACAATTCCAAATATTAAATTTAATAATTTAATTATCAAATGAATCGCTATATTTGAAATTTAAGTTATTTAACTTATTAAATTATCTTTTCAATATTTAAAACCAATTAAATATTCCAAATTCAAATGATTGAAAATTCTGGGTCGTTACATATTCTAGGTATCGAAAATATAGGGATTTGCGAATATATCTTTGTAAAAGTATTTTGATACAAGTATTTACAAGATGAATTTAATTAATGAAAAGATTAATTAAAGAGGCTAGTGGTTGCTTATGTGCTTAACTAATGTTGGTTTTTCCTTTGGAAATAAATCCCTGATTTGGATGTGTATGTGGATAGTTAAATAACCAACTATCAAATATGGACCCAAAACGTAACTTTGAAAATATCTAGGAGAAACACGTGAATTATATGGCACAGTCATCTCCGATGATGCTAGACTGTGCGTATAAATCTCGTTTCGTTCTCCTAGGACAAATGATAAAGAAATCCATCCACTAATGGTTAGGAGGTAATCTTCGCTCTTATCTTTGACTGTTTATATTCTAAAGAACTGGATTTGAGTTTACCGGAAACTATCGAATGTTGGAGACCGGGATTGGATATGTTATCCGAAACCCACTTCGATCCAACTTAAGCGTTTCGAAGTGAAGACATCTTGAAGATGATGGAATTGAAGACGGAGTTCTTTGAAGTGCAAGGGCTACTTGCTACTAATCCTGATGGTGATTCCATTTGAATTATTTTAAATTTTAAAACTTCAAAAGTCGATATATTTTCCGTTTAAGCTTCGAGAACAAGACTTTATATATGAAAGTTAATCAGAAAATCACCATGAATGCAATAATGTAACTTTCATGGCCAAATTCCAACATTTACAAAATTTCCTTTTTTAGCCTTATAATTAATCAATTAATTTCTTGTTAATTTATATGGGGTGTTACATTCTCCCACCTTAAAAAGGATTTTGTCCCCGAAATCCTTAAGGGACAGATAGTGTAACGCGCACTGTGTTATACAACCAAGTTATCTACATAACCATCTACTCAACCAAAAGTGCAATGTGATTATGTATGCAGACATACTATAGGTGAGCTCAGTCCTAGCGTGAATGCAAGATCATGACATATAAGTATGTATACAAGCATCCTAAACATGCATAAAATTCTACATGAGTGCAAAATAACTGTAAAAGGTGTGGCAACCATGACCTACCATCCAATCTAGCAACCACGATGCAATCAAATACCTAAATTTTAGAGAGAAGAGTTTACACAAAGAAAAGCTTAGGATGAGAAGTCCTCATCTTCTCTTCAGTTTCCCAAGTGCTATCTACCAGATTATCTCCCAATTGTACTTGGACGGGCCTAATTTCTTTATTGCGAAGCTTCCTTGTTCCGTGCTCCTCTATGCATGTGGTGGCACAAAGTTCTATCAGCTCCGTCTCTATTTTACTAACTGATCAGGCTCTACTATGGTGGAGGTGCTATGAAGGTATTTCCTTGAGTGCGAAACATGAAAAACATTATAAACTCCTGCCAACTTGTCTGGTAGCTTTACTCGATATGCAAGTTTTCATATTCTTTCCAAGATCGGGAAAGGCCCAACAAACCTTAGCGCTAACTTTCCTGACGAAGCAAACCTTATAACCTTCCTAAGAGGGGAAACCTTAATGAACGCCATGTCTCCTACCTTAAACTCTAATTCCTTCCTTCGCTTGTCTATATAGGTCTTCTGACGATCCCATGCGGCCTTTATTCGCTGCCTAATCATCTCTGTTTTTTTTCAAGTTTTGGCAAATCAAATCTGGTCCAAGTAGGATTTTTTTGTGGTTTTCCACCAACAGTTTGGTGATTTGCATGGCTTCCCATATAACGTTCAAAGGGTGCCATGGCAATCATCGCTTGATAACTATTATTGTACGTGAATTCTACTAAGGGTAAATGCTACTTCCAATGTCCTCCAAAGTCCATGATGCAAGCTCATAAAAAATCTTACAAAACCATGTTTACCCTTTCCGTTTGATCACTGGTCTGCGGGTGATAAGCAGTGATAAGATTCAATGTCATTCCTAAGGCTGACTATAAGCTCCTCCAAAATTCGCTAGTAAATAAAGGATCTCTATCACTAAAATGTTAATTGGTACTCTATGGAGTTATACTACTTTCTTGATATAAATTTGCGTTATAGATGTCGTAGTCTTATTACTTCTAACGGGAATAAAATGGGTGCTTTTAGTAAGTCTATCTACTATAACCCATATAGCTTCATTGCTTCTTTGATTTCTACATAACTCATCTATAAAATCCATCGATACATGCTCCCACTTCCAAGTCGGCACCTCCAGCGGTATTAATAACGCTCTGGGCTTCCCTTGCTTTGCTTTTATCTTTTAGCTTGTCAAACGCCTAAAAACAAATTCTGCTACCTTTTTTTCATCCCGGCCAATATAAAATTCACTTCATATCCTTATACATCTTATCTCCTCCAGGGTGAATGGTCATCATAGAATGGTAACACTCCGCTAGCACTTCTTCCAAAACATCCTCAACCATAGGAACACAAAGGCGTCCATCTCTCCTCAAACATACTCTTTCATCAATTGCATACCTACCACCATGGGAAAACACTTTCCTCTACTAAGCTTGCCCATAATATCTACTATCGTCGCATCCTTCTTCTGCTCTAGCCTAATATGGTGCATCAATGCTGGTTTAACTTCCATTGTTGCCACGTAGCCTAGCGTGGGTTCAGTCAGAGGTTGGAAATTGAAATTTGAGAGAAACTCCAGCCGCCTCGACTCATATATAGCACCTAGCATAGCATGCCTCTGGCTAAGGGCATCGGCGACAATATTCCATTTTCCGAAGGTATACCGTATCTTAAAGTCATATGATGCTATAAACTCCATCCACCTCTGCTGCCTAAGATTCAGATCTTTTTGGAAAAATAGGTATTTGAGTGATTTGTGGTCGATGAACTACTCAAACTTTTCTCTCAAGAGATAGCGTCTCTACGTCTTTAAGACAAAAATGATGGTCGCTAACTCTAAGTCGTTAGTTGGGTATCTCTTCTCATGGTCCTTCAACTGTCTATTGGCATAAGTTACCATCCTTCCTTCTTGCATAAGAACAACTCCTAATCTCGTAGCACATACATCGGTATAAATGGTGAAAGGCTTCGTCCCATTGGGAATAGTCAATACTGGCGTGCTAGTCAATAGCTCCTTCGGCTTTTCAAATGCTTCCATGTGTTTCTTATCCCATGCAAATACTAGATTCTTCTTGATTAAGTGAGTTAGTGGGACTGCTATCTTTGCTAAGTTCTTGATGAATTTCCTATAGTAACTCGCTAGCCCAAGAAAACTCCTAATCTATATGGCATTCTTCGTAATCTTCTAATCTTGAGTAGCTTCCATTGGGGGTCTACATACATTCCTTTCTCGGAAACAATGTATCCAATAAATCTCACCTCCTTCTTTCAAAAGTGACATTTTGAGAATTTGGCTTTAAGATGGAGCCTTCTCAAAATCCTTAGTACCTCCCTTAAGTAATTTTCATGCTCTCCTTCACTTTTAAAGAATACTAAGATATCGTTCACAAATACTATGATGAATTTATTCAACTGCCCTCTAAAAACTCTACTCGTCAAATCTATAAAGTATGTAGGGACATTCATCGATCCAAAAGGCATAACTTCTCATTTATACAGTCCACCTGCAGTGTGAGAGGCGGTCTTCTGCTTACCATCCTCAACTATCCTCAATTGATGAAATCTAGTGCCTAAGTCTAATTAGGAAAATATTTTGGCTCTAACAAGCTGATCAAATAAATCATCTATTCTGGGTAAGGGGTACCTATTTTTCTTAGTCAACTTGTTGAGTTCTCTATAGTCAACGCATAGCCTTAATGAGTCGTCTACCTTGATGGCAAAAACAATAGGTGTTCCCTATTCAAAAGTACTTCGACGAATAAACCCTTTCTGCAATAGCTCCGAAATCTGCTTATCTAATTCTCGCCTTTTTTGAGGGCCATGCGCCTTAATGGCATAGAGATAGGTCCAGCGTCCTTCTCTAAATCGATCCTAAACTCGATCTCCCTTCGGGGAGGGAGACCCGAGACTTCTTCAAAGATGTCAGGAAATTCTCGAACTATGGTTACCGATGAGAGATCATCTTACGACACCTTAATGAATATAAATAGCTTAACTCGATTGAGTTTTGGGTGTACAACGAACATCTATATCTCGCCCCTTTCAACTTCTTAACAGTACAATCCTCCTATCGCAATCTAAGACAACCCTGTAGTAAGATAACCAATCCATCTCTAGGAGAAGTCCATACCCCTCAAAACCAGAACATACGCATTACATGTAAAATCGACATTACACATATCCACAACTAGGTCATTGCAGATTAAAGAAAGGTGTGTCGACCCCCCAATAGGATTTGATATGACTATTGGGTTGGTGACAACTTGGTATTAGACTCAAGGAGTTAACTACATTTCTAGCTATGCATGAATGTGAGGCTCCTTAGTCAAATAGGGTACAAATAGTATTCCCAGAAATGATAGTTGTACCTTTCATTGCAGCTTTTCCTTGATTCCTAGAGGGAGGTCTACTCGAGATAGGTACAACCTTAAGCCCACTCTGCCTTTTCTTAGCTATCTTTGGACACTGATTCTTATAGTGTCCCTTGGCAATGATCATACTTACCCTTGAACTCCTCCCTCATCAAACTCACTTTATAATCCTTAGCGACGTGTCCTTTCTTTTGGCATTTTCGACAAGTTATACCCTCCTTCTTTATCTTTCCCTTAGCCTTCTTGTTCGCCTAAAATCCTCCCTTCTTAGCTCCACCTTAGTTCTGCACTAGTCCAACCTTCTCCTTCCCTTTCTCTTTCTCCTCCAAGCCGACAGTCTGAAGTAAAGCCATCTTAATTCTCAACTAACATCTTATAAGTGGCGTCAATGGGTACTTGGGTTAAATGTAGCTCCTTAAGTGGGGAATTCAGCTCTTTAACAAACTTCATGGCCTTCTTCATGGGGGTGTCAATCAAACTCATTCCGAACTTGGCTAGTTCTGTGAACCTACTGATATATTCCTTCAAAGTGGAGTCTCCCTGCCTAAGTTGTATAAACCTTTCTAACCGCAAATTCACTTTAGCCTTTGACATGAATTGCGACTCAAAGAGGTTTCTGAACTTAGCCTAAGTGATTCCTCCCTCAATATTCTCCTTAGACATTATAGTTCATCAATCTAAGGCCTCTCCTTTAAGATGTCATGCCGTCATTCTCCTCTTGATCTGGTCTTCCCATCCAAGCTTCTGAAATATACATTCACAATTGTTAATCAAAGCCTTCGTCTCTACAAAACCTTCAATTCCCGTACATACCTTTCCTCTCATACTCTGAAAGTCTTCGCACATCTTGGGAAAGCGTATAGAGCAGGGTGCTGCTCATCAGGTAGGGCAGCGGGTTCTGCTGGTGCAGCTTATTGAGGAATGAAAACTTGCCTTACATGCCTCAAGTATTGCTTGAATTATTCAGGCATCCCTCGGATAGTGGGTATCTCTTAGGTAGAGGGATTCCCGGCCCTAGAGGAACGATTTTTAGCCATAATCAACTATCTATAGGATTAAAATTTTAGTTACAATTTCCAAAGATAATATTAATTGCTGAAATAAAAGGTTTTCCTAGTGTGTTTGCGTATGTTCAAATAAGTATATATATAACAGGGTTTTTGAAAATTTCTTTCAAAAATAACAAGTACGCACTAATAGGTATACCTATACTCATTGATTGGGCAACCCAAACTTTAATACCAAATGTAAAAACTCACCTCGAAACGGGCCTAATTTTCGATCCAGAAAAAGCCCATTGCACCTTAGACCCATTCTAAAGCTGGCTGTTGGTTGGTTAGATTGATACAACGAACAATGCACAAAGCTATCTATCTACACTATTAGAAACTTATAGCGAAAAGGATAAAATATAATTTTAGAAATAGTACTCTTTTATAAAAATTCAAATCATATAACAAAACATAACATCCCAATATCTGAAATACAATATCTCAAAATATAGAAACATCTTGTCTGAAATGGATACATCAAAATATGTAAAAACATAAGTAGATAGATAACTGCCAAGAGTCCTCCCCTTCACCTTCATCCTCTAAATCATCATCATCTCACCTAACCTGTGTGTTGTAATAAGGAGGGGTCAGAACAACAAAGTATGGTGAATGAAAATCTCAAACCTTATCATAATAGTATTTGGGCTGTATCATTTAGATAAGTAATATGTCTTCGCATTCTAGCTATACCCTAACATAAATATCTACTACTGTAAACCCGAAAGCCTTTCCAGTCCAAATTCTATAACTTACACTCTTTCATTCAAACTCCATAACTTACCATTAACTGTAGGTCAAAGGCCCTTCCTAGTCCCATGCAACTACTATCAATCCTGTCCTAATAATGCGAGATAAAGTACCCAAACCACTTAATATATTTTAATGGGAATTAGGCAGACTCTAACCATTTAATGCCTATATCTTAGGCATGTCACCATCATTTAATACCTACCCAAGGCGGACCCCACTTTGGTACTCTCTATCTGACATCACACAAAGTCGCATCAGGCCACTTAATACTTCTTTATGAGAGAGGCGGACCCTACAATAGCTGCTTAATACCTCAATTTTGAAGCGGACCCTTTCCGAGATTTTCCACTACTGTGCCTAAGTGATAATCCTGACCATTTAATACTTCTTAAGTGAAGAGGAGGTGGACCCTACAATAGCCACTTAATACCCCCAACCCCGAAGCATACCCTACGTATTATGACCTATAATCCAAACTGTGACGTCTCACATTAGATCGACTATTCGTAGGCGATGGTAGTCAAATTAGCTGGGCAAACTTACCTTATAGAATTGTGACTAACCTCGCATCCTTTATGGGTACTTATTATAAGCAATGTCTCAAATCAGTCCCAAAGTCACACTACCAGTAACCAGATTAGTTGAGTAGACTTTTGTGTGCTTTTGACTAATCTCGCATCCCTTTAACTTAGTCATAATTTTCACTCTCCTAACATGCTACCATATGTACCTCATCACATTTCGCATTAAAAGCCTTATAAGGAAAACTCTTTACTCCACCTTTAATTGTGGATTAATTTCCATAATAATCTCTACTTCCTTCTCAAGAGAGTTTAAAGCTAATTATTAACCTATTTATATTATGCGATTAATACATTATTAATTATACGTTATAATATACGTTAACACACACACACGAGATTAAATCTAATTCCTAAGCCTACGTAGATTTTTGCACCCTAAACTAATTGTTTAAATGTCAAAACTTCCAAATTATACAAGTCCAACTCCAAACAATAACTTATAAAATAGCTAATATTCTTAACCAAACCAATAGACTTGCATAAAATAAAATAAAATCTTATACCAAACTTATTCTATATTAAAATAGTACAATTAATGCTTCTATTTTAAGGAATAACATTTACAATTTAAATTTTTTATATTCTATTCAACTTTTACATATACGAATCTGAAGTGCTAAAGGAATTCATATTTAAATTACAGAATTTGGCAGTGCAAACTACGAATAAGGGAATTCATAATTTACATACCATTTCCTAACTAAATTTCCTACTTGAATCCTTTAACATATCAATAATGAAGAATTGGAATGGAATAGAATATAAAATACCTAAAATTGCATATTTAAACAACTCTATTATTTTAATATAAAACAATTGAGATTCTAATAAGAATTGACATTTCGCTTAGGGGAATTTTGGGGTTTTAATTTTAATTTAATGTTTCCGTGAACAAAATTCCTCAAGGCATAATACAAATCCAAATTCAAATATACAAATACTAAAATGAGAAAAACTAGAGATTCCCGCTCATTGATGATTCCCAGCTTTCTCTTAGATTTGATTATGCCTACTCCTAATCTCTTGACGGACTTCTTCCCTTCGAAATATACAACAATTGGATTGTATATGAATTAAATTCAGAATTTCAAGGGTTGAAGAAGAATAGAATTAGAAATTGAATATTGAATATCTGAAATACCTTACCTGAAAATCCTAAGAAATTCTGAATCCTATAGAAAAAACTGATAGAGCTCCGCTTGCATTTCCAAATAATTTGCGAATAAAAGTGAGGGAACTAACATCTTATTTATAGTGGTTAGAAGGTAGCAGAACCGTCAGATTTACATTTGTTTAAAATAATAAAAGCTGGTCCTGACCTAAAATAACCCTAGCTGCCTCAACTACATCGATTGACCGTCCTTCCTCAAGCGGTCGACCGCTTAAGGAAGACGGTCGACCGTTAACTTGTCGTTATTATTTACTTAATTCCTTGTTTATTTCTATTACTGTTAACGTTTATTTTAACGTTTACTTAACCCTCAAGTTTCTAATTAACGTTAAAATACTTATTAATAATTTAAATTATTAATTTTAAATTTGAATTTGAATTACATTTGAAATATCTTAAATTTGAAAACTTCAAACATCAATAACTTTTCCGTTTGAGCTTCGATTACAAAACTTTGTATGTGAAAGTTGATCAGAAAATCGCCACGAACGCAATGATGTAACTTTCGTGGCAAAATTCCGACATTTACAAAATTTTCATTTTTAGCATTATAGTTAATTAATTAATTTTTATTAATTTTTACGGGGTGTTACACTAGGGTTATTGAAACATTTGAAATTGCTGAGTTGTCCTCTCGAATTTTTTAATTTCGTAGGTCAAATGCGTGGTAGGTACCTAAATCATGCATATGCACCGCGTGCTTGTTTCATAACCCACTTAGACGTTGATGGTAAAACACATTTAAAAATGGGGCTTTGCACGAAAGGTCCCTATTTTTGATGGTGTTACAAGAAAAGTCCCTGTAGAAATAAGTATGTAAATTAAGTCTCTGTTTTTTCTAAATCAGAAAACGCAAGTTAGCTTGCACTTTTTAAAATTTCAAAATTTTCAAAATCAGAAAGCGCAAACTAGCTTGCGCTTTTCTGATAGAAAGCGCAAGTTACCTTGCGCTTTTCAAAAATTTCAAAATTTTGAAAATTTTCAAAAAAAATTTCAAAATTAGAAAGCGCAAACTAGCTTGCGCTTTTTAGATAGAAAGTGCAAGTTAACTTGCGCTTTTCAAAATTTTCAAAGTTTTCGAAAATTTCGAAAAATATTTCAAAATTAGAAAAGTGCAAGTTATCTTGCATTTTCTGTTAGAAAAGTGCAAGACACTTTGCGTTTTTTTATTTTTGAAAAATAGGGACCAAATTTACATATTCATTTCTACAGGGACTTTTTGTATAACAACATAAAAAAACAGGGACTTGTAACTCTTTCCTTGTTTAAAAATAGTAATATTCCAAGAAGGGCATTTTAGTTCAGATAATTTTGAAGATAATCTGGGGCTGGATTTCAATAGAATTTGTTTTATTTTTGTCCTATAGGATGCAGGTTAGTTTAGGTTCCGTTTCAGTTGACATCAATCTACCGTATTTTTCCTTTTAAATTTTACGTGAAAATAAATTTGGCGAGAAACCATAAGTAAGAAAAATGAAGAGATTGGAAAACAAAGTTGCGATCGTGACGGCGTCAACACAAGGCATCGGATTCGCAATCGTCGAGCGTTTCGGCCTTGAAGGCGCCGCAGTCGTGGTCTCCTCTCGAAAGCAGGTCAGTTTTTGTTCTGCAAACCCTAATTTCGCTGAAAACCAGTTTCAATCACTGCGATATTTTTTTTAACATCTCGATTCCTCATAGTTACCAATTGTTAGTTGTTCCCTAACAAATTGGTGCTTGAAATTGTAGATTAGAATATAGAACGCTTCATTAGTTTGATTGAAATTTTCAGAAGAACGTAGATGAAGCAGTTGAGAAACTTAGATCCAAAGGGATTGATGTGTTGGGAGTGGTTTGTCATGTATCAAATGCACAACATAGGAAAGAGTTAGTTGAAAAGACTATTCAGGTAAAACCTAGATTTATCTTGCATAAAAGTATGAAAATTATACAGGAAAAAGATTGATGTTGTTTTTGTTTTTGTAATGCTATATTGCAGAAATATGGGCGCATAGATATATTTGTGTCAAATGCAGCTGCAAATCCATCTATTGACAATATATTGGTTACTAAAGAGGCTGTTCTCGATAAGCTTTGGGATATTAATGTGAAAGCTTCGATTTTATTGTTGCAGGTAATCTTCATGAAAATTATGTTTTCAGTATTAAATTTAGTGTCTTGAGTGAAATGTTTGGTGAAATTGTTTTGAGTTTATAGAGCATGGACTTTAGAAAAATGAAAAATCTATTGATTTATATAAAGGAGATAAGAGCTTACTATTTGTCATCTTTGGTGCACAACAGAATCACTGGTGAATTGTTGCTGTGGTGGGTCGTAGGTTTTCTCATTATTATATCATCATAGAGATTGGCACATATCATTTTGTGTAGATGTGTTATTCATTTTATCGTAAATAGCTTCTTCGATATCATTTTCAAACATAAATAAGGATTTTTTTTCCAAAAGCCTCCATTATAAATGGGATATTAATTTTAATCCTGCAATGTTTATTTGATTAAACTTGCCTCTTTTAACCCTAACATTTACGGGCAAAATTTTGATAGACTTGGTTTGACTTTGATGCTATGCTATAAAATGTGAAAAACAAGGTTGTAAATCAATTAAAATTAACTAGTAGTTTTGCACATGCATATAAAATTGAATGTCATTATCTTTAGTTACAATAAATAGATAAATCTTTAATGAGGTTTAAGATAAGATTTAAACATTTTAGTTTTAATGAATATGAATTTTGTGACAAATAAGAACGAATGGTTGTTGAATGTAAGATAAGAAGGAATATCGAGTTAAAACAGAATGTAGATTGTTTCCTTTTCTAATAAAAAGGATTTAATTATCATGAATAGTTTATTTTAACAGCAATTTAGGTGTTGCAAAATTTCTTCGCCAAGGTGAAGTATTTGCATTATATGATAGATAAATAGATAAGAAAAGAAGGAAAGTTTTGTTAAAATAGGATGTAGATTGTTTAGGGATTTAATTTTTATGAATAATTTACGTTAAGGGAAATTTATTTACTGCAAAAAAAGCTTCACCATGGTGAAGCATTTGCATTATATATATATATATATATATATATATATATATAATAGATATGAGGGTTAAGTCATCCAATAAGTATGCTGGTTATGTCAAATAATCATATAGATAATTGCAGTGAAACAGTGTTAACCTATATATGTGCATTTAGCACCAAAAGTTTTCCATACTGCAATATTAATGCTTTACTATTGTGAATATCCCCTCGAACTTGGGTTTGAAGATCACTTTAACATGAAATATGTTAAGAAATCACAAGTGTTAGATGAAGAATAGGTGTAGTTATTTTAGTTGTTTATCTTACTAGTTGGAAAAAGTTTTTGTTTTTAAATGTCCAAGAAACAAAGCCAAATGATACGGAAAGTGAACTTTTCATTATTTCATAAACAGAAAATTGAATTCGCTTTTATTTGTCCTACCTGCACCACAGGATTGTCCCACACCGACCCCTGATTTCCAATTTTCAGAAAACTATGCAAAGAACAACTATGGCGAATAATAGTAATAGATAGAATAATAATGGCTGCAATATCGTTGATGTTACACTTTTTTGGTATCAGCGTGAATTACCAAAAACACCCAGCTACATATATTACTAAATCTTAATATCGCTTAAAAATAAGATCTAACAATTAAACTTCCTTTATAAATTCAAAATGTCTCTAAAGATATTACAAAATATTAATATCACTTAAAAATGCGATCTAACAAATAAACTTTCTTTACGAAATTTTTTTAATCAATTAATAATGTAAGTAAATTTTTTAACTAATAACGCAATGTGTAAATTATTTTCTCTTGAATGTGTTAAACACATACGGTTTGTAGAAAAAAATTGACGCACGAAGCGCGTGCTGTAATACTCGTAGTAATAATAATACTAACACATTATATACTCAAATTCCTCTTCGTAAATATGAGGACTTATCGTTGTTCTTGCTACAGGATGCTGCACCTCATTTGTCTAAGGGATCTTCTGTCATCATTATATCTTCTATTGCAGGATACCAGCCACATCCTTCTATGGCCATGTATGGAGTCACAAAAACTGCACTTTTTGGACTCACAAAGGTGTTTCACTTTTTCCCCTTTTGTTAACATATCATTTTCTGGCTAACCTTGCCATTGGTTGTGTTTGATTGCGGAAATACACAGTTCACATTGCTTCTTGGCTCAATGGAATTTTAGTAGTAAATTTGTCATATGGTCCTATGTGACCAAAGCTGCGATTGTGCAATCATTGCTTTTTCTGAAATTATGATTCAGTGCATACTTTCTTAGGGCCTCTTTGGCATTTGAAAGCAAAGATGCTTTTGCTTTATCCAAATGTACTTTTAAAAGTCAAAAAGCGAAAGAATTTTGACTTTTTAGTTATAAAAGTCAAAATGCAAAAGCAATTTGGCTTTTGATTGCCATCCAATTTGACTTTTTAGGTTTTGGTTTTTAATAGCTTTTTTTGATTTTTGGTGTAAAAAAATAGAAATAAACAACACATACTTTGAAAATGCTGAAGCTGCTTTTCAAAAGTTAACCAGCATTCATGGGATCTTGTTTCTATATTATTCCTCCCTGTTTGGCTTATATCCAATTTTACTGAAGATGCCAATATGTAGAAAAGGGAGAAATATTATTTAAAATTCTTATAAATGAATTCGAGGCTCAAATTCTAGTTAATGACAAGGCCCTCATGTCACAAAATGTTTCACTTGTGTATTTTGTTCAGCATAACTAATGTTTATAATAACAAATTTGACATAAACATAGCTATGGTTTTATCATGTGGGTAAAAAGTTGGTATTATTGTTAAATGATCGTTCAAGCGTATGAATGGGCTTATGTTAAATAAGTAATCCAAACCTTGATTTTTTAGAATTATAATATTTTGAAGTTCTTGCAAACCATGTTAGAAAAGAATGAAGAAGCAATATCATACACCTGAGCTATATTCTTGGGAGATTAAAATAACATTTTCTAGCACTCATTAATCTATTTGATCAATCAATAATAACATAATCCATCGTAATTACTTTCAATAGTTGTACAAATCATCCATATTAACGTGTACACTGCTCGACACCTCTATTATGGAAAAAGAAGAGATGAATGTATTAGGCATGTTTGATTAATCTATACAGCAATCATATGGATTATATTGTTAACTTATCCATTTTGCACAAATACCTTGCAATTATTTAAATTTGCTAAGGACTGAAAATTTTAACTTATCTAGAATTGGCTACAGCTTCTCTAAAATTTGTATTCCTACGTAAATGCATTCTTCAGTTATTCAGAAAAATCATGACTTCTTAACCACCATCATAGTTTATATAATGGATTGTTCTATGTCGATTGAAGAGAAAAAGAAGTCTGCACCCTATTTTCTGTGTCTTAACTGCACTTTAACTTAGATTGGACAAAATCGTCCCACTAGCCCTTTGAATCAAAATTTAAACTATGGATGTTTTGATTTAAAACTATGTAAATTACAAGTAGGTATCTGTATTCTGTACATGCAAAAGTAGACTCATCTTGTTCTTCATTGTACCATAGGCTCTTGCTACCGAAATGAGCCCAGACACCAGGGTTAATTGCATAGCACCGGGATTTGTACCAACGCATTTTGCCGACTTCATCACTGGCAATGCATCTATCGTAAGCAATTTTATTGCAAAATGTTGACAATTTATGATTTTTAGAATTTCGCTCTTGTTTAATTAGTTTTGTATGTTGAACTTGGAACTTGTTTGATCTACTTTTATGCTTTTCTTTCTGTATTCTTACATACATGCACTGTGTGTGTGTGTAGAGAGAGAGAGAGAGGTGTGTGTGTGCACGAGCATGCGCATGTATATATATGATTAATTTTGATGTTGACATTATTATCTCTCCTTAGATCATCCCAATAGCAAAGGTGGGTCAGTAATTAAAACTGTATTTCTTTTCAACTGACCCACACCCACTCACCTCCAATACTACACAATTTTATCCAACATTTATAAGGCTGGATAAGTATGCGGTTAGGATTGTAGTCCACGCGATGAGCAATTAATTTTGGCCACACATACGTATCTGTTATAATAAATGATAGATAAGTAAGCAACTTCAAGGTCGCCCATGCGACCCTGTCAGTCAATTGTGAAATTTGGGCTCACTAACTATGTTGGGGGTCAGTCGCTCACTGACCGACCCCTTGTTGGGAGTGCTCTTAGATACTAAACACTATCTAAACACTGACTTCGATTATGTTGCAATTGGCCCAATATTTAATTTGAAGCGTATTCACTTTTTGGCGTTAAACTTCTTGATCATTGAGTACAGATATCCCAGAGTTCTACAATTTGAATATTGTTTCAAATTAAATCTTACAGATTATGACTTTACTTTCAATTTTAGATTCAGAATTTAATTATAGTTGCAATTGAGAGAACCATCGAGGTCACGCTGAAGTAAAATAAAACCAACATACTAATTTTGAAACAATTACGATGTTTTTGTTTTTCAAGACAAAATAAAGATGAACTAAACATAAAATTATACTTTAGGAAAACATAAAATCAATGCTCAAGCATCAAAATTCATTTCAAAAATATGAAGTGCTACCGTAGAAAGAAAATTCGATGCTTTCATATGTTCAAATATCATTTCATTTGATAACCCACGTAGAGCAAAATATTTAGCATTAAAGAGCAGGGGCACGCTCTCTCACACATGGATATACATAATAAAATACTAAACCTATGAACGTATTATCCACGATTTAAATTCGAAGTCGGTTTGAAATTTGAACTTTACGATTTACGTAAATAAAAAAGAATATTTTTCCATACGTATACATTGAATATTTTTCCATTCATAAATATGTTTATGTGCCAGAACTTCAATATACATGTATATGTTCCTGAATACAGAGGAAAGATTTGGAGGAGAAGACCCTACTGAAGAGATTGGGAACCACAGGTGACATGGCTGCAGCAGCTGCATTTCTTGCATCTGATGACTCTTCCTATATCACTGGAGAAACCATTGTGGTTGCAGGAGGAATGCAATCAAGACTCTAAACTTACATCTATTTAGAGAAAATATATTTGTATACTTCTACATTAAACTCCCTGCTGCAAATTAGTGTTTTTAACTGAGGTTAAGATATTCAGCGCAGTAGATGTGTGTTTTCAGTGTGAAACATATATACTCAATAAGGTACCAAAGTGTACGATCATACAAGCAGCTTCTTAGAGTAACACGCATATTGATTTGCTTTTAAATCAGATGCTGTAAATTTGATGTTCCTTGTACTGAACTGTTGAAATATACCGAACATGTCTTTCAAAATTTACTGTTCCTCTCTTCTAGGACGAGTATTATTGAAACTTGACGGACAAGGTACACTGCAGCTCAGAATGACATGGATGATAATTTAGGGTACCATAAGAGCATCTCCAACGCTAAAAGAGTTTCTGTGGCAACAATTTACACTGCAGCTCAGAATGATATGGATAATAATTTAGGGTATGATAATCTATTTTAAGAGCGTCTCCAACATTCAACATTGTGATAGTTTCTTTGGTAACAATTTATTTTGAAACTTTAAAAGAAGTTTTCAATAAGAGTTTCTTTGCCAACAATTTATTTTGAAAGAAGTTTTGAAGAGTAACTTAGGCTATGTTTGATTTACCGTTTTTAGTTTTGAGTTTTTGTCCATACAAAAATACGAATAACGCATGTATATTATGAAAAATGACCATTTTAGAAAACGAATTTAACACACAAAATAGAAAACAATTTTTTTTCTTCATTTTTCGTGTTTTGAGAAAAAGGAAGCACGAGCAACAATTCATCCTTCCGTCGTTCCTCCATCCACTTCGTGGTCCCCTCCAATCTTCCGTTCATCCCTTCCGACCATCCTTCGTTCTTCTCATATTTTGTAATTAATGTTGAAAACTCAAAACATAAAATACAAAATAAACCAAACAACCTCTTAACTTTTAATTGGAAATAAAAGATTAAAACTACTTATTAAAAGTTGAAAAAAGATCAAAGCTACCTATGAAATTTGTTCGTAAGTTATTAATGCTTTTTAAACTTCTATTTTTAAATTACTTTTGTAAACTCATTTAAACCTATCAAACAGTAAAATCAAAATAAGTTGCTCAAAAGTAGTTTTAATTACTTATTAATTGCAACAGGAAAATAGATATAAAAGGCAAACTTTGAAAAAAGTTTACACCGAAGAATAACAAGTTTTTTCAGACTAAATGACAGTGCTAATTATAACTAGCATTTTATCTAGTATGAAATTGAATATAATGCTAGTTATAACTAGCATTATGTACGGTGTAAAAATTGAATATAATACTAATTATGATTATTATTTGTTATTCAGTTTAAAAATAAAACTTAATGTCTTTCCGTTAATTTTTTCCCTAAAGATTATCCTTCTTTCTACTCTTCCGGTATTGCAAATTATGCTTTAATTCTAAATTCTATTTTGTTCTTTTGTTTTATTTCTATAAATGTTATACGATACGTTCTCACCCTATCGAATATATTCCACCCTATTGTACGTACATTTTTCAACATCCAACAACCAAGACACTTGTCTAAGCTTGTTAAAAGTAAGCATATCAGTGGCACGAGTTTCTAGTTAAACCCGCCTTACTAATATGGATACTGATTTAGCTTTGACCGTCCAAACCAAGATTCTATCTTTATTCGCATACCAGTTGGATTAGGTAAGGTTTCATTACCACTTACCCAATTTAGCCTAGTTTAACGTTTCCAATATATGGTACATGCACGTGCTTTGTGTACCATTTTGTTTGTTAATCTGTATATTTTGTCGTGTATTTGTGAATTTTGTTACTGTATCCAATTGGTTGTAGATTTTGTTGTACCATTGTTTTCTTTTCTATTTCAAAGAACAACCAACCTCCCTTATTTGCATCAAGTAAAGCTTTTATGTTTTTGTTCGTTAAGATCCAAATATTTTAAACTAAGAACAAATTTTTTTAGCTTTAAGGATAAAGTCTCAATTTATTAATGAGAAGGACAAAATTTTCAACTAAATACAGAAGAATGACAAAAATTTAGTGAGAAGAACACGTTAATTTTCAACCAACAATCAATTAACTTTTCACACGAGGAACGATATGTGGCAGATCTAGGCGGAGTGCCGCAGATCTCGGTGGCGGCACGACATATATCGGCGGCGGCGGCGACGACTTAGCTGGATGTGACGGTGGCCGGCCATGGTTTCGAAGAAAGCGCGAATTTGAAGTGTTTTGACGATGTGGAGGCACCGAGTACGGATGGGGAAGGAGTGACTTTAATGGTAGCAATGATTTCGAATTTCAACATGAATGAAATGATGTTAGATAAGAATTAGCAAATTGAGGAAGAAGAAACAGTAAATTGAGGAAGAAGAAGCGGTAAATAATGAAGAAGATGACAGTGTGTAGTAATACTGCTATGTATTTTGTTCGTTTTAAAATAAATACAATTATGTATATTTTTATTTATAGTTGCATTTTATGAATTGTAGTAGCTTTTTTAATTGTAGTATTTTTTTTAATTGTAATAGCAGTTTATAAACAGTTGTAATATTTTTTTAGATGTGTACATTAATATTAGCATGTAGTATCGTTTTTTGTTTTTTTAAAACAAATTACTATGTATATTTATGTTCGTAATGTTATTTTATAATAGCATTTTATGAATTTTGGTGGCAGTTTCTAAATTCTGGTATTTTTAAAAAATTAAGGTAACAGTTTATAAACATTTGTAACATCCTTTTAGATGTGTGCAGTAACGCTACTGTGTAGTATCATTTTTTCTTTTAAAATAAATAACATAATGCATATTTATGTTTGTAATGCTATTTTATAATAGCATTTTATAAATTGTAGTAGCATAAGCTGAATTGTAGTAGTTAAAAGAAATATAGCAGAAGTTTATAAACAATTGTAACGTGTATAATGGTACTGTGTAATATATTTTTGTTTTTTTAAATAAATTACATTATGTGTACTTATGTTCGTAATGCTATTTTATAACAGCATTTTATGAATGGTAATAGCAGATTTTGAATTGTGGTAGCTTTTTACAAATTCTAATACTAGTTTATAAACAATTGTATTGTATCTCATACAATTGTTTCATAAGCATTTTTGAAATCTAGTATCAGTTTATGAATTACAGCAACATTTTTTTTGTAGTAGGTTTTCATAAATTATAGCATCATTTTTAAATTAATAGTTTTAAATTTTATTTTCCAGTATCATTTTATGATTTTTTGTAAAGATGATATCATTTTCATTCATTTTTTGAACGTTTGTAATATCATTTCCATAAAATAACTTATAATGCTATTGCATATCTTTGTAAATGTGATACCATTTTTTTAAAATATCCATCGTGCTATTTTTCATAAATTATTTTATAATGCTAGCGTGTGTATCAGTTTATTTACTGAATTAAAAAAAATACAACGGTTATATTTCAATTTTATCGTACCATAGTTGACCTTACCTTGTGTAATCATTCTTTTGGTTAAACGATATGATTTGGTGACATTATGTAGTAGGTATATATCTTTTTGCATTATTTTTTCATATAATGATACTGTAGTATCATTTTTTACAGTAATTGATGATTGGTGACCATGATGATATGAACATCGACATTGTTATGTGTTGGAAGATATAGACGGTATGGTGGGTAGAGAATAGAGGCATGCTTTTATTTTTTAGGGTTTGGTTTTGAGGAGACGACGGCTACGAAAGGCGACGACTATGAGCAGCGGTACAATGGAGGTGTAGGGCAAGGGAGTGGAGTGCATGGCGTGGAGAGTGGTGATTTGGCCTGTACACGTGAACGAGATCTGAAGGTATTCTTTTGGCTAAATTTTTTAGCAACTATCCTAGGATCCCAAAAAATTTGCAACTTTGTCATTTAAACTAAATTACCTTAAAGATTAATCATGAATTTTTTTTTGTGAATATGATAAAAATGAATATAAAGATTAATAAAAATTGTGAATGTGGAAAAAAAGAATATATGAAAAAAACAGCACGAAAAGCTAAATGTATATAACATTATTATTTTTAACAAATAATTTTCAAATGCTAAATTTGAATAGCTTTTCAAACTTTTTAGTTTTATATTTTAAGTGATAAAATATAACGTTATTTTAAAATTATAAAGCTATATTCATTTAGCTTTTCGGACTTTTTATTTTTATATTTTCATGCTAACATTAATCACTTACAATGTTTTTAAAATTATTTTTTACAATTGGGTAACAATTTTTTAAATATTTATAAAATTATTTTTTTACCAATATAACATGTGCAACTATTTGTATTTTGTACGTTGGAAACAAAATTCCTAAAATTTAACAAAACTACATGATCAACCAGCCGTCGTTCCCTAATTTCCCACCGGCTAAAATGCTAAACAATAAAACTATATGCCTACCATATTATCATTAAAACTATATGTGTGTGTAACCAAGAAAATGGATCAATATTCAGAAATTGGATGGAAGCACCAATTCTCTTATGATAAATGTAAAAGAAGTAGAAATCCCAAATCAAACAAGTTAGAATAACAGAAAAGTAAAGAACGCACGAGAATTTTGATAGTGGTTCGACGTAATCTTCAGCCTACATCCACTTTAATCTCTTTTATTAGTTGTTCTCTCTCCGGATTACACTAGTTTTATCAGATCTGACTACTATCTAGTAAAACACAGATTTACAATGGAGTTTTTAGAGAGTTTGAGAGGTAGAGAATAGAAGTGAAAAAGAGACAGAAGTCTCCAATGGCAGAGAGATCAGATCTAGAGTGAAGAACTGAAGATCAGAGAAGAGCTCAAGCAGAAAGATCCCTTCTTAGTTGCAAGTAGGTAGGTGTTTATAAAGAAACAGTCATGTTAAGTCAGAAGTCCACTTGGAGCAGAGTCCAAAGATCAGCCCGAAGTCACGTGTCAAATCGCAGAAGCTCATGAATTAACTAAATATGTCGGTGCCGGCATGTTTTCTTTGTTCGAAATATTTCGAACTCTCTTGCACTCTTCTTCTTACTTCATTTTACGGCATCTCATGTTGTTTTCATCGATTGCTGGTTGATTTTGATAATCGTTTCTTCATCACTTGATTTATTTTGTCGTTTTGACTGTCAACTCTTCAACTTTTGAAATAGGTCATCCAAAACCCTTAGAAATCACTTAGACACATATCGGAAAGGTAAATCATAACTCGTGTGAAGTTGGAGTAGACGAATATGAGGGCGAAAACATGATCGCCGACATGAACAAGTCGGCACACACCGACTTGTACACTTTGATTATTTTGGGTTGAAACTTCTTCGAGTTGTTTCCTTGCTTCATCTAAGTGTGCTTACCAATTCTCAAGTCATTTCGTCCACGTTTTAATCTTCTAAGTCGAGTTATAATATGTTTTGACTCAAAAGCGGGTTAATATTTGCCCTTTAAAGTACGCCTTTCGAATGTAAGGTGTGCTTTGCTAAAAAAAGTTCCAGTAACCAGTCTTCGATAGTTGAGCTCTCTAGCTATCCGCTAATCTTAATCTTGATGAATCATCCAGTTCCTTCGGATTCTCTTGCAAATCACAGGCCATTCCGAGCATGTTGTAGCTATAGACTCTAGTCTCTGCTTAAGTGTTGTTTATACATCATAATTATTCTAATCTCATTCGGAGTTATCACATCACATATCAAAATCGTTCCATGTTCATCTGGAATTTACCTATTTCACTTTAGTTACAAAGCGTTTAAATCTTTTTATCAAAATCAAATATGTTTCTGTTCTAAGGTTTGACATCTCCAGATCATTTTGTATTCAATTTAATGTGTGATCTCTTCGAATCGTTTATCATTTAAGCTAAGGGGACAATCTCTCCAGATCGTTTAACGTTCTAGTTAGGATGCGATATCTCCGGATCGTTTGGCTTCCAATCTAGGGTTTTGATCTCTCTAGATCTTTGCTGAATCTGCTTGCTCTTCGGAACAGGAACTCAACAACCAAGCAAGCCCATCCTGTCACTCTCCGATGATGGGACATATTTTTCATACAAGCACATCCACTTGCCCTCCGGCAAGGGAGCTTGCACCCTGCACTCCGGTCCCGTTTCTTCGGACGGGACTTAAAGCGATCAATATCATACAAGTCCATCTGCTCGCTCTTCAACGAGGGGACTTGCACCTTGCACTCTGGTCTCGCCTCTTCGGATGGGACTTAAAGTGATCAATATCTATCACCACATTTAATGTGGATTTTTCAAAAATCAGATATTCAAATATTCAAATCAAAGCAAACAAGCAGAAATCCTAACTGTTCATCCCAGACATCCTACTCAAAGCGTGCCTAGAGACCAATCTAGGTCTCGTACATATGTAAACGGTCCGAGGTTGTTATCGTCCTAAGTAGTCATCTAAGGCATTCGACTCAGAGCGTGCCCAGGGACCGTTCAGAAACTCATACACGTGTAAGCAGCCTGAGATCTTTATTATCTTTATTGCTTAATACGAAAAGCAAAGTACAAGAAAAGAAATGAAAAAGAAAAGTGCGGGAATCAAATTCGACTCGTGTTCATCTCGATCATGGGATTTCGAGTCTCGAAACAAATCCCTGGTTGTTCCTTGATGCATTTGCTGCAGATGGTGGTTGCTCTGACCGCACCATTGTTGTTTGGTTTCTCACATACTACTGCAGCTGGTTGCTCCAATCAGTTCTTCTATTAGATCACGAAGGTGCCGGCACTCGTTCGTTTTATGTCCCTCCAGCTCATGAAAGATGCAAAACTTTATAGATTTTTTCTTCCGATCCGCGGGCTCTCTTCTAGTAGGCTTCCGATAGGGGATCTTCCCCCTGGTGTCTAGATATATCCTCTCCGAGGTCTCTATTAAATTAGTGTAGGTTGAGAATTTCGGCTCCCTTATTTGTTGTTTTGGTTCCCCGAAGTCATCATCAGCTCTTTTCTTTCCTTTGTCCTTTCTATCTCCTATTCCGGACAGTCCTTTGTCATTCATAGCATTAATTTTAGCATCCTTTAATACGGCATCTTCTTGACGCAAATATATCTTGGCTTCATGATAGAATTTCGTAAGATCTATCAGGGATCCCTTTCCAGTGCAACTTTGAAGTTGGTCTTGCTCGCCACTCCAGATCCTGCCACCATTAAGATTATTAATGGATCTGGCTTATCAATTGTTGTTGCTGCATTAAATCTTGTCAAATAGCTTCTAAATGTCTCTTCGGACCTTTGTTTCACGCTTGATAGCATCATCACATCCTTCGGTCGTGATACGTGAACTCTGAACTGTCTTAAAAACTTATTCACCAAATCGGTCCACGTGCTTATGAATCCATTCTCCAACTGTCTAAGCTACATTGTCGCCAAGTCCATTAAGTATAATGAGAAGCACCGTCCCATTACCTCCTCAGAAGCACCCAACATCTCCATATGTCGGATGCATCTCATCAGATGAACCATCAGATCCGACTTCCCTCGTACATTTCCAGTGTCGGAAGCTTGAAATCGGGAGGATTTCCCACATTCTGGATATTAGAAGTGAATGGATTCCTGTTCACATCCTCCAAACTCTGGTTTGGGGGTCCACCTCTAACTATTCTCCTTACAAATTCAACAATCTGGTTTTCATCATCCAATGAAGGTCTTCGTCCAAAAGCGATATTCTGCTCCTTACTCCTATTGGGAAAATCATGCACATACTTTGACATGCACTCCTCTTGCTGCATGTTAGCATTCTGACCTGCTCCTCTGGTTTCATTCCGACCTCAGTTACTACAAAGAGGTTCCGGCACATACTCTTTCGGTCGTTGCGCATTCACATTTTGATTTTTGTTTCTAGCTCCAACATCATTTGCTCCTGGCATTCAACACGTTCCAAGTTCACATTAGCGTTTCCCCCGAGGATAGTTCTCTCGGTACCGAGTTGATTTGGGTCGGTACCAAGTTGTTCAGTTTGTGGGGGGCATCGTTCTAGTTTGCTCCGCTCCAACTTCAGAAGCTCCTGCATTAACTCCAAGCATTTGGTTCTAAATTCCTGCAGCTCTAGTTATTCTTTGTTGTCCCATTCTTTGAAAAAAATCTTTTAAGCATTTCCTGTTGTCGATTTATTAATCCATCTTGCATCTCTTTCATCATTTTCTTCATCTCTTCTCTGGTCACGTAGATGGATAGATGGGAATTCGAGGACATTTCATTGCTGCCCCCATGCTCTACTTGGCTTGCTCTAGCATTAGATCTAGTGTTAGGGCTCTTCATCTTCTCCAAATCTCATATTCAAACTTCAAGTTTTCAGATCTGGCTCTTATTCTCGATGAAAGCACTAAAATGTTAACCCGGAAAATGGATCAATACCTAGAAATTAGATGAAAACACCAGTTCTCTTATAATAAATGTAAAAGAAGTAGAAATCCCTGATCAAGCAAGTAAGAATAGCATAAAAGTAAATAACACATAAGAATTTTTATGGTGGTTTGACATAATTTCCGATCTACGTCCACTTTAATCACTTTTATTAGTTATTCTCTCTCCGAATTACAACTGGTTATATAAGATCTAACCGCTATCTAGTTGATCTCAGATTTACAATGGAGTTTATAAAGAGTTTGAGAGGTAGAGAATGAAAGTGAAGAAGAGAGAGAAGTCTCCAATGGTAGAGAGATCAAATCCAGAGTGAAGAAATGAAGATCAGGGAAGAGTTCAAATAGAAATGTAAGACTCCGTAAAATGAACCGTAAATAAATAAAGTAAATTAAATTAAACGTGATATGGTAGAAAATTGAAATTTTATAAAAGTTGGAATTTGACCATGAAAGTTATACTGTTGCGTTCGTGGTGAAATTCTAATTTATTTTCATATATAATATACTAAAAACGTAGCTCAAACGAAGAAGTTATGAGCATTTAATTCGAACAGGATTCAAATAAATAATTAATTCCCTAATTTGAAATTTGAAATAAATTGTGATCAGACCTAGGGGTTAGGTAACGGTAAAAATTAGCAATTAATGTAAAAAGTTAATTAGGGTATGAAATCAATAAATAATCAAGCAATGGTAAAATAAAATAAATACCTTCCCAAAATAAGGGAAGAAGTCGACCCAGCACTTCAAGGGATCGACCTAGAGGTCGACCGTAGGGGTCGACCGCTTGGAGCATGGGGGTCGACCACTTCACTGTTGTGGAGCCTATTTTGATGAGTTGTACGTTCCAATTTATCCGCTTTTAATCTATTCTCGTTCAACGGTTCTGGTGCTTTTCCAACCACTATATATTAGACCCTATACCTTTCACTTTTATCCACAAATATTTTGGGAACAATAGCGAAACTCTGCCATTGTTATCTTTCCAAATTAGATTCATAAACTCCATGGAGAATTCAGGTAAGAATCCAATCTATTTTCGATTTATTTCTTCTTCCTCCAACATATTCTTATTCTATTCTCCTCCAACTATTTTGAATCTAATAAATATATATACCTCTTCTCTATTGTGTGTGTGTGTATATATATATAAAGAGAGATTCTTAAAGAGATTGTGAGGCATGCAAATCCAAGGAAGGCAAAGCGAAGGCTATTCTGTGAGTGGAAATCTTAGTATTTCTTTTCAGTAATTATTTAGTGTATTTCTTTTGGATTTGAATATGCCTTAGGGATTTTAGGATTTCAAAAATATTATAGATAAAATCCCCCAAAATTCCTTTTTATTTCGAAATGTCAATTCTATGTTGAGATTCTCGATTATTTACATTAATTTGATGGAATTTGTTTCGTTTATACAATCTTTGATAATTTTGTAATCTATTCCACTTCTCCTTCTTCTTTGGGTTAAACTGTGATCATTCAATAGAATAAGGGATTTAGATTACGAATTCTATTCATAGTTTACACCTTTTATTCTTATCTATTTCCTTGTAAAAAGAGGAGTTAAATAGAATATGGGGTTTAGAATGCAATTTTTATTGTTTAAGATATTCCATTGAATTGGGGTAATAAATTGAGTTTCTATTTTATTTACAAGTTTGTTATTACAGTTTTGATTATGAATATTTAGTCCCTGTTTTAGACATTTGAATTCCATGAAATCTTGGAAATTGAAGAAAAAGGACTTGTAGTGATAATTGATTAGGGAATTAACATATACCGCTAGTTTAGAGCGCAAAATCCATGTGTTTAGAACTTATTAAGCACAAATATTTATTTATTTATATTTACGTAATTAACGTATAACTATTGCGTATATGGCGTAGTTAATTAGGCATTTATTTACATTTATTTTCCTCCATTAGGAAGGTAATTGCTTTTGAGGTGAAAATAAGAGGAAATTCTTATATAGCCTAATTATTATCTTAAGGTGTAATAAGGAAGATTCCTTATAAGGCCTTATTTATGAACAGTGAGATGAGTGTGTGTGGAGAGTAATTAATTTATGGCTAAGTCATAGTGGTGCGAGGTCAATAGATTTACATGACATAAGTATGCCCTTCACTTTAAGGCTACCAGCAGTTGTGTACACTTTTATTGATGTGAGATATCCTTATGATAAATATCTATAATGACGCTAGGTTAGTTCCAAATTCTGTAGGGGCAATCTACCCAGCTAATCTAGCTGCCAGTTCCTACGATTAGAGGATCAATGTAAGACGTCATTATGAGTACGGGCTATAAGACGAAGGGCCTGCTTCGGGGTTTGAGGTATTAAGTGGCCGGACCCGCCTTTTTCCCCAGATGAAGTATTAAATGACCAAAGGGTTACGTTAGGTATCTCTACAGGGGTCCGCTTCTGGAATTAGGCCTTAAATGATGGGGTCTGCTTATTTTCCACTTGGAAGTATTAAGTGGCCTATGAGATTCCATATGATGTCAGCTAGATAGTACCATTGAGGAGCACACTTTTGGAAATAGGCCTTAAATGATGGAGTCTGCCTATTTTCCACTGGGAAGTATTAAGTTGCTTGGGTGCCGTCTCTTACATTATTAGCTATTCATGACGTATAATTGGGATATGCGATATACTTATGGAATGAAGGGTATTAAGTGGTTGGACCCGTCTCTTTTTCTTATAAAGAAGTAATAAATGGTTTTAATGGTTTTATGTTCGTAGACATATTATTATTTTGAATATACCGCCCATGTACTGAAAAGGTAAGACTAAAGGTTTTTATTCACCAGACACTTGTTGTTCTGACTCTTTCCTCATTACAACACAGGTTAAGGATGGAGTGATGGCGGTGATGAAGCTTAGAGATGGAGAAGCTTAGCTTGTGCCAGTATTTGTTATTATTACTTGTTTTTATGTGTACCCATGTATTTAGACAATTGTTGTAACGGATATTATGTTATGCCTTTTATGAAATTTTGTATTTATGACATTTTTATGGTTTTGAAATAAATGGGTATGCTTTGCTATTATATTTTGTTCCATCCGTTGTGAGTTCTGAAATTTTAGTTATGGCTCTATACTGTTATTTTCTTAGTTCTACCAACGGCTTACCTTAGAATGGATCTAAGTTTCAATGGGCCTTTTCTGGGTCGATATTTAGACCTGTTCCGGGATAGGCTGTTACATTTGGTGTCAGAGCTTAGGTTACCCGATCAACGGGGAAAGTATATTATACGTATGAGTGATGTACTTGTTGTTTTTGGAAAGGTGTTTCAAAATATTTTTCTAAAACTCATAATATATCTATAGATACTTATTTTTGAATTTACGCTCAACTCTATAAATTCTGACTATAGAAGTAGTTGTGACTATATTTCGAAAGGATGGGCGACGCGACTATGAGTTGAAAGAATAAATAGAGGTAATTTATACTGCTACTCCGACTAGCCATGGAGCGGAGACCATATCTTTAGGAGAAAACTAGGGAGAACATGACCTCAACTTTTAGAAGCATCCTAGAAGCTGGATAGTAATTGACTCCTTGATAGGACCTAGTCTTTCTTATCATTGTGGACATTATAGTCATATTTAATAATAGGGGTGACCGTAGATGAAATGTTGATAGGAAATAAATGACCTTAAGAAACCGTCCGTTAGACTGACAATTAATACAGACAAATTAACATTTATGGAGGTAATAAATGAAGGTGTTATGTATTAATAAAATACGGGAGTATGGAAAGGAGCAAACATCCGCAAGAAATAATACATTTATCACCACGAGGAGGAAATTAAATTTTTAAAGGGTAGAGTGCAAATGTTTAAAAGAAAGAATAAATTTTAATCCTACCTTTTGCGACATAATTTGATAAAAAGGTTTCTTTGAAAACCCTTTGAAAATTTTGAAAGTGTCTTTCAAAAGAGTTTGAAGTGAAAATTTTATAATTCAGAAAGTTTTGATAAAAAGTGATTTTAGATTACTTTTAAATTATATCACTGTTTGTTTTGTAAAAAGTTTGAAAAGAGGTTGTAAATTTAAAAAGGGTGGTGAAACATTTTCGGTAGGTGATATTAATTTTTTTTTAAAAAAATTGGTGACTTGAGAAGTTGAATTTTTTTTCAATTTATTAACTTCTTAATTTAAAATTTAATTGAACTAGAAAAGCTTTCAATTTTCTTGTTTTTGTATTCTTCTATTTTTCTATATTATATTTCCCATGCAATAAATTTGAAAGTTCTTTCTCTATAACTTTTTAGAGGCTGTATAAGTTGGAAATTTTTAGAAATATAATTATGGTTTTAGATAGTTTTGGAAATATACCACCGTTAGTTTTGGAAAAGTTTGGAAAGGTAATGCAATTTTTAAAAGCGATGAATTTATTTAAGACAAAATAGTGGATGGTTTTAATTGTAAATTAACACCTTAAAAGTTTTCATTTGTTAACCTTTTTAATTTGATTAAAAAGATTACAATTTTTGGTTCTTTGATCCTTTTGTTTTTCCTTATTTATAAACCTAAAAATTCTTTCTTTAGAATTCTTTTTAAGGGTTATAGATAGAAATAACACCTATTTTGAGATAGAAATAGAAAGAAAGGAATGTCCGATAGTATAGGAAGTAAAGCATTCCCATATAAGGTGATCAAGAGAATAATTGCTGGAATTTAGGTAATGATAGAATTGTGAATTCTGGTAGACGAGATATTGAAAGGAGTAAGTAAGGTAGAAGTTATTTTTGTCCACTCCATCTATTTTTCTATCGTATAAAGTTATAAAAGGTATCTTTGACCATTGATTGGATTTAAAGGATGATTGATAAATAAGTTAGATGTTTTTGTACAAGGAGAAGCATTTATGTAAAGATTAGAATTCTATATGTTTTTCCTAATTTGAATACAAAAGTTATTTGAATAATAATAATATAGGATTTGATAAAGAAAAGTGTTGCAAGAGATTTTAAGAGTTTTTTTAGTAAAGTTACAAGATGTATTTCAAAAATAACAGTATATTTTGAGCCATAAGGTAATAAATAACAGTGTATGCTTTAGAAGGAAATAATTGTTATTTTGGAATAATGATTGCGAAAAATTTACTATTTTGTAAACTATAATTCTTGTAGCTAGAAAACTCTTTAAAACAAAAATGGTTTAACATATTATCTTGGAAAGATAATTAAGTCTTGAATCTTTTTGTGTTAAAATTCCTATTTAAAAAAAGAAGTAAATCCTTATTTTAGAAATCTATTGAAAAGAAAAGTTTTTCATAAGTTCCTTTTTGAAAAACTAAGAGAATTTTGAATGCCATAAATTAGAAAGTCCAACTTAAAAAAAAGTTTTGATACAGAAAGTTTTAAAAAGGAAGATTATTTTATTCCTATTTGGGAACAAAGGAATTTTGAATCTTTGATAAAGGTTTTTATTAAAGTTTAAATTTTCAAAGATGGAGATATTGAATTTGATACTTCGTGTTTTAAGTGTTAAATTTTGGTGATACAAAATCACAAATAGAGGGAAATAAATATGCAAAAGAAAGAAATAGAAGATTTTGTTTCCCCTAATTAATAGGCATATTTGAGTATATTTATTTCTCTCTCTAATTGGCTAATCAAATTATTTTTTGTCATCTAATGTTAACTTGGGCATTAAGTAATTGATTATATAAATAGACACTAGAAGAGAGTGTAAAAGTATGGTGGAAAATCTATTTGCTAATTTTCTCTTCTCCATCTTTGTTCTTCTTCTCCAACAATTTTAGCCATACAGATATTTGGTCCCTTTCTCAATTTGGTTATTGATTCGATGGTATCTTGTTTATTTTAGCTTTGTTCTATTAATTGTAAACAAAATTTTAGTGAATCAATAAAGTGGGTGGTTGGGTGGAATATCTTGTGTTATTGCATTTTGATTTCAATTCCGTCTTGTTTTCAATCCAAGTTATCTCTTTGTGATTTGGGTGACAAAGATCCGTTGATAAAAGCTTCCACAAAGCGCTACTATTTCCATAACAGTTTGGTATCACAGCACAGATCATCGCAAAGCTTAGAGTAATTTTGGTTTGAAAAATTATTGATGTCGGATATGATTTCATTTTTGAAGATGGCTATTTTGGATGGGAAAAATTAGGGTATTTGGAAGCCTAAGATGGAGGATGTTTTGTACCTCAATGATCTTCATGATCCGATTGATGGAGATTGAAAGAAGCTCTCTGATGTAGATGAGGGAAAATGGAAGAAGATGGATAAGAAGGCGATTGCTTTGATTCGCCAGTATTTTGTTGATCCAGTTTTCCATCATGTGGCTAGTTGTTAATCCGCGAAGGCTTTGTGGGACAAGTTGGTATCTTTGTATGAGTCAAAGAGTGCTACTAGTAAGGCTTTTCTGGTTCGAAAGTTGGTACAACTGAGATTAGATGAAGAGAAGTCTATTGCAAAGCATTTGAATGAATTTCAAGATGTAATAAATCAATTGGCAAATATGAAGGCCAATTTTGATGATGAGTTACATGCTCTTTTATTAATGAGTTCGCTTTCAAAAAGTTGGAAAACTTTGGTTGTTTCATTGAGTAATTCCAATGCTAATGGAACTATCTCTCTGGAAACTGTTCGAAGCAGTCTTTTGAATGAGGAGCTTAGAAGAAAAGGGTCAGGTATGAAATCAATTCAAAGTGAGGCTATGGTGGCAAGAGACTCAAAGAAAGATACAATTTGGAAGAAGAAGGACGCTAATGGTAAAGGTGCTATCACTTGTCATTATTGTAATAAGAAAGGTCACATACGCAGCAAGTGTTATGTTTATAAAAGAGATCAGAAAAAGGCTGCGCATGGTGATACTATTAGTGATGCACATGCAGGTTTTGCTGAAGGTACCGATAGTGATGCTTCTTGTGATGTCCTCTTTAGTGAAAATAAGCCTTGGAAGATGGATTCGGGAGCCAGTTTTCACATTTGTAGAGATGTGAATTGTTTTTCTTCTTATGAGAAGAGTGTCGGCATGATTAGGACAACCAATGGAGAAGAGCTACCGATTTGTGGTATTGGATCTATCCGGTTTCGTATGCATGACGGTGTGGTTAGAGAAGTCTCTGGAGTGAGACATGTACCCACTTGTTCATATAATCTTATTTCTCTCGGTCAGTTGGATCGTCGTGGTTGCACTTATAAGACTCATGATAGAGTTTTGAGAGTGAAGAAAGGTGGTCGTGTAAGGATGAGAGGAGTATTGGAAGAAGGAAACCTTTATAGCTTGGTTGGTTCTGTAGTCGACAATGGAAAATGAGTGACGGTTGAAGGACCTAGTCCACAACAAGGTGGAGAGGTTAATGTGGTCACTGCTTATGATTCTAGCATTGATGATAATATTTTAGACATGGGTCTTCATGTTGATGATGCTCGAGGGATCGATAGTGATCAGGTAATGAGCATAGATCGAGTGATAGACGGGTGTCGAATTGCAAAATCCACAATGACGAGATGGATATCTTTGTGGTATTACAAACGTTTTTGAGATCGGATTTGTGTGGTGCACCTCGTGTGGGAGATGCATCACTTGCAGGCGGTGGTTGAGGTTTGTAATTTAGTGTGGTTGAGATATGGGGATTTGTGATAGATCTAGATATGGCATGCTTGATATGTTGGAGATATATGATTTTGCATCAAGGTGGAGTGTTAAATTTTGGTGATACAAAATCACAAATAGAGAGAAATAAATATGCAAAAGAAAGAAAGAAAAGATTTTGTTTCCCCTAATTAATAGGCATATTTGAGTATGTTTATTTCTCTCTCTAATTGGCTAATCAAATTATTTTTTGCCATCTAATGTTAACTTGGGCATTAAGTAATTGATTATATAAATATACACTAGAAGAGAGTGTAAAAGTATGATGGAAAATATATTTGCTAATTTTCTCTTTTTCCATCTTTGTTCTTCTTCTCCAACAATTTTAGCCATATAGATATTTGCTCCCTTTCTCAATTTGGTTATTGATTCAATGGTTTCTTGTTTATTTTAGCTTTGTTCTATTAATTGTAAACAAAATTTTAGTGAATCAATAAAGTGGGTGGTTGGGTGGAATATCTTGTGTTATTGCGTTTTGATTTCAATTCCGTCTTGTTTTCAATCCAAGTTATCTCTTTGTGATTTAGGTGACAAAGATCCGTTGATAAAAGCTTCCGCAAAGCGCTACTATTTCCATAACATTAAGTATTACAAGAAATGAAGTAATAAATGCTATAAATAAGTTTATTTGTACGAAGATATTTTATTTTGTGTGCGAAAGTTATAATTTTATAAAATTTTATGGAGTAGTTACGGGTTGTGACCTAGATAGGATAGACTGTGGTTTTTAGGATATGAGTAAAATAGAAATAGAATGTACAATCTGATCTGGAAAGTTGAAGTCAGTCCTAAACATCTATTTGAAGAAGTTGGTAAAGTGTAAAGATATTCTAGATCTGTAATTGAGTTGTGAATTAGGTTGTCCATAGAATATGAATTTCTATATTTTAGTTTTGGAACAATTTCCGCATAATTTCCATAAATTATTTAATTCCAAAATACATGTAAAAGTGCATTGTTTGAAGCGACAAGGAATACACTAAAAGGGAAAGAGATGTATAAGAGATGGATATTCATTTCCATAGTTTACACTGTCTATTTCAATAATAAGAAAAGAAATGATTCCTTGTAATTTCAAACAAAGAAAAATTCTTAATCGTGGTTAATTTATGACAATAATTTTTTTGAAGAATGGCTTCGATGAATTAAAATATGAAAATGAGTATTCTAGTTGTAGAATTAGTAGTTAGATATAGATATCGTACAGCTGCGCTAAACGACTAGAATATACATAGATAGCATAGATTACGACTATATGCGTATTAGTTAATAATTGATGGATTATGATTTATGAATGTTAATTAAAAATTTAACCGGCAATAAATTTGTAATTAATGAGAGGAAGAGTGATCTAAAGGGGGACTGATTAAGGAAACTTGATATTACATTTGTGGAAGAAAGAAATTTGAGTAATGAATGGATTTTGGAAACCTGAAGAAGGTTAAAAAGATTGAAGAAGGATTAATTGGAAATTGTCCAATACTGACAGTAATGATCAGCTGCTATGGATATTAATTGAAGCAATAAATAGACCGCATTTATGAAAGACCCCAAAAAAAGGAAAAAAAAGAAAATTAAGAAAATGGGTAGCAATGGAATGAAATATTAAAGATAGCCCGTCATAATTTAAAAAGGAGTATTAAGACCTCAACATCATTTATACTAACAGATAATAAATGACAACTTCGAGTAAAAATTTCTTTTGGAGTTTTTGAATTATAGTCGCTAGTTGTCTTCCTTAGTTATTGAAAAAGTGGATGATGTGGTATAAGATATATTCCTATTTTATTCCTATGAAGCCTTTATAAATGGGATTTAAACCACTTGATATATGTTGGAAAGCAAATTAAATAAGGAAATTTTATGGGAACACTTAACTAGGGATAGACCATCGGTAAAACCAGAGGTTAATGAGGAAATTAGGTTAGCAGCCTAAAGTGAGTAAAAGTTTCAATATCAAAACTTTAGATTTTGCGAAACATAAGGGATTTAGCTCACAAAATGCCACTATGCAAGGAAAAGATAAATATATAGGAATGAGCATGGGATTTCTTATTAATCAAGGATTAAGAAGAAGGTGGCAGAAATTTTCCGTTAGAAGCAAGGAATCATAGCACTCTAATACAGCTTTATGGAGTTACGCTTTGCATCGTTAGTGATAGGGACCATTAGTTTACTAGCAAATTTGGAGGGATTAGCTAGTAGCTTTAGAGTCTAGCTTTAGGAACTTCGTAAAATCGGAGCATCACTTACTGACTGAAGAACGATGGACAAACTGAAGGAATGGATGAGAACTTGAAGGATTTGTTGAGAGCTTGTATCTTGGACCTTGGAGGACCTTAGGAGTAGTGCTTGCCCTTAATAGAGTTAAGTAGGATTGTAGTCATCAATGGACGATTAGTATGACACCCTTGAAGCATTTTTTTGGGATGGCCATGCAAATCGTCAAATTGTGGGTAGAAAACCACCGACAAATTCTACTTAGACTAGATTTGTATTGTGAGACTTTGGAAAGTCGGAATCGATTAGGCAGCGTACGATTTGGATAGTTGGAAAGTAGACACCAGATTTATTGGGCTTTTTCCCAATATGGGAAAAACAAGAAAATATTTATGTTGGCTGGAGTCCATGACATTTTTGCATTTGAGGAAATATCTTTGTAGCATAACAATTGTTGTAGAGCCTAATCAATTGGAGGATTTTAAGATGGAGCCAATAACGTCCTGTGCCACTTCGTGCATCGTAGAGCACGAAACTCGGAGGCTCCGCAACAAATAATTAGATTGGTTCGAGTACAATGGTGAGAAAATCCAATGGGAGGCACGAGGACTCTTCATCCAAAATCTTTCTCTAGAAAATTTTCTCTCCAAAATTAGAATTTTGGTTGCATCGTGGTTGCTAGATTGGATGGTAGGAGATGGTTGCTATATTTTTTTTCACAATCACTTTACATTCATGTAGAAATTTTTTATACATGTTTAGGGTATTTGCATACATACTTTAATGGTACGATTACACGTTCATGCTAGGACTGACTAGGATTGAGCTCATTTTAGTATGTCTGCAGTACATAATCACATTGAAGTATTGGTTGAGTAAATAACTTGGTTGTATAACATAGATGTTATTGCATGTTATACTGTTCACCCCCTTAAAAGATTTCGGGACGAAATCCTTTATAAGGGGGGAAGAATGTAACACCCCATAAAATGAACCATAAATAAATGAAGTAAATTAAGTGTGATAAGGTAGAAAATTGAAATTTTATAAAAGTTAGAATTTGACGCAGTGTTTGGTCTAAGGTCAATATTACTATTAGTACCATTATTACCATTATTATTATTATTATTATGATTTTTTTTATATTTCTATTTGTTTTAATCTTTAATTTTATTTTACTTAGTTATTATTATTATTACTTGTTTACTGTTTACTTATTTGACTTTATTTTATTATTATTACCATGGTTATTATTATTCTTATTTTTATTATGACTTTTAAATTGACTTTGTCATTTAGTTTTGGGTTCCATCTCTAGCCGACCCCAACTTATTTGGGAATAATGGCTTAGTTGTTGTTGTTGAAATTTGACCATGAAAGTTATACCGTTGCGTTCATGGTGAAATTCCGATTTATTTTCATATATAATACGCTGAAAACGAAGCTCGAACGAAGAAGTTATGAGCGTTTGAAGTTTTCGGATTTAAAATAATTTGAATAGGATTCAAATAAATAATTAATTCTCTGATTTGAAATTTGAAATTAATTTTGATTAGACTTGGATGTTAAGTAATGTTAAAAATTAGCAATTAATGTTAAAAGTTAATTAGGAGATGAAATCAATAAATAATCAAGCAACGGTAAAATAAAATAAATACCTTCCCAAAATAAGGGAAGAAGTCGACCCAGTACTTCAAGGGGTCGACCTAGAGGTCGACCGTAGGGATCGACCGCTTGGAGCATGTGGGTCGACCACTTCCCTATTGTGGAGCATATTTTGATGAGTTGTACATTCTAGATTTATCGGTTTTTAATATATTCTCGTTCAACGGTTCTGGTGTGTTTCCAACCACTATAAATTAAACCCTAAACCTTTCACTTTTATCCACAAATATTTTGGGAACAATAGCGAAACTCTGCCATTGTTGTCTCTCCAAATTAGATTTAGAAACTCCATAGAGAATTCAGGTAAGAATCCAATCTATTTTTTATTTATTTCTTCTTCCTCCAACCTATTCTTATTCTATTCTCCTACAACTATTCTGGATCTAATATACCTCTTATTGTGAGGCATGCAAATCTAAGGAAGGCGAAGCCAAGACTATTCTGTGAGTGGAAACTTTAGTATTTCTTATCAGCATTTGTTTAGTGTATTTATTTTGGATTTGAATATGCCTTAGAGATTTTAGGATTTCGAAAATATGATAGATAAAATCCATCAGAATTCCTTTTTTATTTCGAAATTTTAATTCTATGTTGAGATTCTTATTTATTTACATTAATTTGATGGGATTTGTTTCGTTTATGCAATCTTTGATAATTTCATAGTCTATTCCACTTCTCCTTCTTCTTTGGGTTAAACTCTGATCCTTCAATAAAATAAGAGGTTTAGATTATGAATTCTATTCATAGTTTACTCCTCTTATTCTTATTTATTTCCTTGTAAAAAGAGGAGTTGAATAGAATATGAGGTTTAGATTGCAATTTTTATTGTTTAAGATATTCCATTGAATTGGTGTAATAAATTGAGTTCTATTTTATTTACAAGTCTGTTATCACAGTTTTGATTATGAATGTTTATTCCCTGTTTTGAATATTTGAATTTCATGAAATCTTGGGGAATTGAGGAGAAAGGACTTGTAATCATAATTGATTAGGGAATTGACATTTAACGTTAGTTTAGACGTAAAATCCATGCGTTTAGAACTTATTAAGCGTGAATATTTATTTATTTATATTTACGTAATTAACGTATAACTATTGCATACATGATGTAACATACCCTATCTTGAGGCCCAAAGCTAAGCGCTACAGATGCTGCAGTCATCTTTAGTATTAACTTTCGACGATAAAATATGGTAATATTAATGGTATCCATAATATCAGAAGCATATGAATATGAAACAAAATCACATATTCAAAAACAACTTTTCTTATTACATTTCACAAAACATGTTTCATATTCAATTACATAATCTCAATCGTTTCCCAAGTTCATATCAAATATAATTATTATATAAATACACCAAGAGCGACATATGAAGATGTCCCCTTGGATGACCAGAATACTAAATAGTCATAACAGACTTAATACAACACAGCAGAAATAAAAGCATAACAACTACTAAATAGCTAGCATCAGCCTCCTGCTCGTCTCCGGAAGCTTTATTCGTCCATCTACTAAAACTTGAAAATCCTCAACCCTCGGTCTACTCGAATCAATTTTGAGCACCCGAGAGTTTAAGGAGAAAAACATAAACTTCAAGTCAGATATAAAGCCTGGTGTGAATAATACTATACATCTCGTTTATCTGATATTAAGTGAGACCACGCCACTTAGCGGAACGGTTTTCCCCTCACTAATATTCTTTATGAAACATATCTTTTGCAAATCAAAATCCTGCAACCGAACTAGTTAAAACAATATTAGCAATATCATGTATGCATACAAGTGAGGTAATAAATGGACTATCTGTCCAAACACTATAGTTTTGTTTGGCTAACAACTAACCTTTGGATGACTCGAGCCACCAAACAAAATAAACAAATAGTCTAACTTTTGTTAGATACTCTTCTGGACGGTCTGTCCCTAACTTACTACTCCCAGGGTCAACTGATCTTAATGGTTTTGCGGGCTCACTAATAACCTAACCTTACTCTGTATATTCCTTTCCGTGTGTAACATCATTTTAGTCTTACCCGTGACAAAGCCCTACGCACTGGAATTTTGGACTTATATTAGCTAGGGGCTACTAGCTAAAGTATAGGGCGCGACCCTATACCAGTCCCATCTGGTATTCTAATATATGAGTCATTTTACTTAGGGTCATCTACCTTTAAAATTTTCCTTAAAAACATTTCTTTCAAATTGATTTAATCTTTTAAATCATTCTTAAACAAGGAAAATATATTCTATGCTTTACTCAAATCACTTTGCCATGTTATATATGCTTTACACAAAACATTGTTGATGAAAACATTCAAAACCTTTGAAAGTACCCCTTTCGAAACCATTGAAAGTACCCCTTTCGAAACCATTTACGTTAAACCTTTCAAAAACATTGAAATCATCTCTTTCGAAAGCTTTTTAAAACCATAGACATCCTCATTTCAAAACACTTTAAACATTGCCTTTCGAAACCATTGGAAACCTTCCATTTAAAACCTTTCGAAAACATTGGGGAACCACCCCTTCGAAACCTTAGTCTTAAACCTTTCGAAAACATTAAGTTCTTTATATAAATCAAACCTTTCGAAAGCATTTGTGCTCAAGTAAAACATGTGGAACAACCTTTCGAAACCATTTAAAACCATTCCTTTCGAAACCTTTGGGTTTAACTTTCAATAGCACAAAGATTCCTAAAACAACTAAGTCGAAAGCACTCTTTCGAAAGCAATTTTCTAAGTAAAAGAAGTGTACGGTGTTGAAACTAATCCCTTTGAAAGTATTGGAGAAGCGGCTTAGGATTTAAACCTTTCGAAGGCAAGGTAAGATGCGGCAGCAAGGGGTTTCGACCCCTTCGAAAGCTTCTTTATAAAACAAAGGCGCAAACTCTTTCGAGACCATTCTTTAAAACCGTTTAACCAAGTCAAAAGCTATCAAGGTCGAAAGCATTCTTTTCGAAAGCAAAAAAGACACATTTCCTTTTAAAAGCAAAGCAAGGCTTCGACCTCTTCGGAACCCTCTGTTTCGACTATATACCTTTCGCCTATGTCCAATTCACTACGTACCAAGTCCTTGATACCATGCGCATTGATTTCGATGGAGATGAAAGCGGAAGTACCTAGTCGAAAGGTGCTGCCGAAAGTGGCGAAACAAGAAAAACATGGTAAAACTGATTTTTAACTTTAAAAATTAATTTCTTTTCAACTAACTTGCTTTGTTTGTCAACATATGATTGGTTGCTAATTTCTTTTCTAAAAGTGCTGTCGAAATTTCAAAAGCAAATAATTTAAATGTTTACAAAATGCCCATTCTTCTTTTATAAATATATAAAACATTTAATCCATACATTGAATAATTTTATATACTTATTAAAACACTTAGGAAAATTCTATAAAAATTCTCATAAATCACTTTTAATATGTTTCCTTACATATATTAATTTCGACCCACAAATAATATAAATTAGACGTAATTAATTTTAAACCCAATTAACCATTTTCTTCACTAGAAAATTAATAATAAATCCACATTAATTTATAAAATTATGAAATTTGAAACTCATATCTAAAATATCATTTCTGACCTTATTTTTAAAATCGCAAGGCATTTGGATGTCATCTAATAGGGTTTTCACATTAAAACTTATCATAAAATCCATATGAAATAGCATAAATCATCAACAAGCATATATATCCATTTAACAATAAAAAACATGGCAATATACTTTGCAAAAATATTCGGATCTGATCTAGAAACCAAAAACATCAAAAATATGAGATGTAACCTATTATTCATCTTTAGCTTGTGATTAAGGAGTTTAGATTTGATCTTGGATTAAGTTACTTAAGCTTCTTCCACTTATCTTCTTCTTGTTTTCCCTTAATGATGGCTGGCCTCTATTGTATTTGGTTTTCACTTATGAACATGAAAATGAAAGTGCATGAGGGTTTATGGTATTAAGATGTGTCTTATTCCTACTTTACCCCTATTCTATTAGCCTTATCCATTTCATTTTAGTTTCCCTTTAGTTCATTTGTTATTAGGCACAACTACCCCTTATTTACACAAATCTCAATCCCTTAACCATTTCATTATTTTATTTAATTTAACTAATTAAATGTACTAAATAATGTTAATCAAAATCAGGCTCATTACATATGACATAGTTAATTAAGCATTTACTTACATTTATTTCCCTCATTAGGAAGACAATTGATTTTGAGGTGAAAATAAGAGAAAATTCTTATATAGCCTAATTATTATTTTAAAGTATAATAAGAAAGATTCCTTATAAGGCCTTATTTATGAACAATGAGATGAGTGTGTGTCTGTGCAGTTAAAGCGCTCGGCAGATTCAAAGCGGTGGAGGTGAAAAAAGTCATAGCGGGGATACAGCGAGGATATAGCGGGATATAGCGGATGACTCTAAAATAGCATATAAAACTCGTACCTAATATTTTTACAAATATATAAATGGTAATTAAATGAAAAATTATCATTCAATTGAATTATAGTTAATACATAAATAATTTTAAATAAAAATGTTCGAATATACTTTAAATAAACGTAAAACTGTTATATAACATAATTGAATTTAGTAGAATATTAGAGTATTTTCATTTCTTAAAATATATTAAAAATTAAATCAAATAAATTAGTTTCATTATTTTTATAATGTATAAATGAAAATTTTCAGTTCATTTTATTAAAGAAGATATAGCGGAAATAGAAGAATATAGCGGGAATAACGGGATATAGCGGAAATAGCGGGGCTTAAAGCGGAAAGGCTATATTTTGAGGCTATATGGAAAAATCGTAGCGGTAGAAATCCGCTATGAGATATAGCAGGGTTATAGCGGGGTAATAGCGGGGCATTAACTACACAGGTGTGTGTGTATTTGTGTATATATATATATATGTGTGTGTGTGTGTGTGTGTGTATAGAGTAATTAATTTATGGCTAAGCATAGAGGTGCGAGGTCAATAGAGTTACATGACAAAAGTCTTTCCTTCACTTTGAGGCTGCTAGCAGTTGTGTACACTTTTATTGATGTGAGATATCCTTATGATAAATATTTGTAATGACGCGGGGTTAGTTCCTAATTCTGTAGGAGAAATCTTCATAGCTAATCTGGCTACCAGTTCCTAAGAATAGATGACTAATACGAGGCGTCATTTTAGGTATTGGTCATAAGACGAAGGGTCTACTTCAGTGTTTGAGGTATTAAGTGGTTGGAACCGCCTTTTCCCTCAGATGAAGTATTAAATGGCTAAGGGGTTACGTTAGGTGGTATCTCTACAGGACCCGCTTCTGGAATTAGGCCTTAAATGACAGGGTCTGCCTATTTTCCACTTGGACTTATTAAGTGGTCTATGAGATTCTATATGATGTCAGCTACATAGTACCATTGAGGAGCACACTTTTGGAAATATGCCTTAAATGATGGGTTCTGCCTATTTTCCATTGCGAAGTATTAAGCGGCTTGGATATTGTCTCTAACATTATTAGTTATTTACGACGTATGATTGGGAATGAGATCTACTTCTGAAATGGAAGCTGTTAAGTGGTTGGACCCGCCTCCTTTCCTTATAAAGAAGTATTAAATGATTTAATGGTTTTATGTTCGTAGTCATATTCTTATTTTGAAATATACTGCCCATGTTTTGAAAAGGTAAGGCTCGAGTTTTTTATTCACCAGACACTTATTGTTCTGACTCCTTCCTCATTAAACACAGGTTAAGGACGGAATGATGGCGGTGACGATGCTTAGAGATGGAGAAGCTTAGCTTGTGGCAATATTTGTTATTATTACTTGCTTTTATGTGTACCCATGTATTTAGACAATTGTTGTAACAGATATTATGTTACGGTTTTATGGAATTTTGTATTATGACATTTTTATGATTTTGAAATAAATGGGTACACTTTGCTATTATATTTTGTTCCATCCACTATGAGTTCTGAAAGTTTAGTTATAGCTTTATACTGTTATTTTCTTAGTTCTACCAACAGCTTAACTTAGAATGTAGCTAAGTTTCGATGGACCTTTTCTGGTTCGAAATTTAGGCCAGTTCCAGGGTGGGTTGTTACAAGAAAGATCCCTCCTTGGTTGTAGGTAGACTGATATTTATAAAGAAACAGTCGTGTTGGGTCAGAAGTCTACTTGGAGCAGAGTCCAGAGATCGATCCGAAGTCACGTGCCAAATTGCAGAAATTCGTGAATTAACTAAAAATGTCGGTACCGACCTAAACATGTCGGTGTCGACATGATTTCTTTATTTAAAATACTTCGAACTCTCTTACATCCTTCTTTTTACTTCATTTTGCGACGTTCCATATTTTCCATCAATTGTTAGTTGATTTTGATGATCGTTTCTTCATCACTTGATTTATTCTGCCGTTCTAGCTGTTAACTCCTCAACTCTTAAAATAGATTGTCCAAAACTCTTGGAAATCACTTAGACACATATGAGAAAGGTAGATCATGGCTCGTGCGAAGTTGAAGTGGAGGGATACGATGCAAAAACATTCATCACTAACATGAACAAGTCGGCATCGACTTGTGTACTTTGATTATTTTGGGTTGAAACTTTTTCGAGTTGTTTCCTTGCTTCGTCTAAGTGTGCTTGCCAATTCTCAAGTCGTTTCGTCCTCGTTTTAATCTTCTAAGTCGAGTTGCAATCTGTTTTGACACAAAAGCGGGACACGCACACATGCTTACCCTATTATCCACCGTCCATTTGCAAGCCAGTATACTTATGCCTTATTACCCGGTCCTCACACCAGCAGTGCCCAACCAAACGGTCACAGCAAAATACCAAACAGGGTGCATATAGCAGTAGTGTGTTGCTAAAAACACACATAAAAGTGTTGACTAATATCATTTCTATAGAGCACCATACCTAATCATCATATATGATATTTCATACCATTAAATAAATGAATTAGACTACCATTTCATATAAACCCTAACTTCCCTCCTTCTTCTTCTTTGTTGTCTTCAGTAAAACAGTTTTCCTCACTTTGAACGGGAAAGTCAACCAGAGTCATTAAGAAAAACCAAGCATCTCAACAAAACACTATGGTCATTTCTAAATGCTACAAAAAAGATTGGACAAACCCTAAATAACAAATAAACATTGCAAAATAACATAAAAAACTAAAAAATTGATGGTAAGTTCTATTCATACACCGAAAATGGTCTACCGCACTCCATTATTTATCCTAAGATAATTTATTACTAAAATAACCTTTTTTAATTGCATTTTTTTATCGTTCTCTTATAATCCATCAAATTAAAAATTAAAATTAATGAAATTTGGTCAAGCATATACATATTGATGAAGAAGTTAATGAATTTTATTATCTTGGAACCTAAAATATCAATTATAAAAACTTTCACAACTATTTGCTTTAATTTGAAAGTATTTAGTATTTCCTAAAAAGATAGTTAATTCTGTCGAAATAGAGAAATTTAAAAAAAAAAAGAAGAAGTTACCACTATGTTGAAATTTAATAGTTAGGAATTTCTAGTTTTCTATAAATGAGTTTAAGTTTGAAAGTGGGAAGATAAGAAAGATGAAAACAATGCTAATTTTGTAAAAAGAATGGTGTATGTAAAGAGGTTTTTGGTGTATTTTTTTTGAAATGATACTTAGATACAACATGTCACTGGAACAACAAACTACAAATCATGTATCAATAAATGTTCGAATCACGCTACGCAAGTTTCGAACTTGCGACCTCTCGCACTAAAGTCGAATCACTTAACCACTGAGACAATGGTGCTTGTCTTTGGTGTATTCTTTATGGTGCATATAATGTAACTGTCAGTGTACTAATAGAATTAGCCAAAATTGATCTAAATCAAAATCACATTATTTTCTTACTTAGAACATTGACCATTCACTAAGTCAGCCTTCTTCCTTAGAAATATTCTCTTCCTTCATTGTGTAACAATTCAGAGTTAAAAATTTAATCCATTTTGATAATGTGATTTTGAACTTTGGAGGTTTTAGATAGTTAGGGTTAGAGAGCAATGAAGATAATGAAGGACGACAGAGGAGGAAAATAAGTAAAAGAGGATGAATGTCGTAATGAAGTTGGGTATTACGGTAGTGTTTGGTTTAAAAACGAATTTTGTATTTTCGATTTTCAATATGTATATCAAATATGAGAAGAATAGAGGAACGACAGAGGGGATGAAAGAAAGACGGATGGAAGGACGAAGGAGATATAGGGACGATGATGAATGGATTGTTTCACGTGCTTGTGTTATTTTTCAAAATACGAAAATAAAAAAAAAAGTTGTTTTCAATTTTGTGTGTTAACTTCGTTTTCTAAATTAATCATTTTGAACAATATACACATGTCATTTGCATTTTTGTATGAACGAAAACTCAAAACCAAAACAACAAACCAAATAATACCTAAGAATTTAAGGTTTAGACGTAAGGAGGAGGAACGCATGCTGAGAGGAAGGAGATATCAATCTCGCCAATCAACAACCGAATTGAGAAATTAAAATGGTACTAGAAAGCACCTTAATTGACTAAGGTTAACTAAAGAAAAGTGTTTTATTAGTCAGGTGCTTTTTAGCAACACAGTAGCGGTATCCTGCTAAACCCTGATTTCTTTTGATTGTCAAATTAAAATGGTGTTACCAAAAAGAACGGAATCTGTATGCCCTAAAAAGATCGCAAGTTTAATCGATCTCTCAAATGTTCCATCAAATCTAAGAGATTTTGTAGGCCAGTCGCAAATCTCTCGTCTTCATTGCTTCATTAAAGTTTGGTCCTATATCAAATCCAACAATTTACAGGTACTTTGTTGAAATTTTACTTTCTTTTTAGTTTGTATTGATCGATGTCTGTGATATTGTTGATTTCTATTTAGGATACGAAGAATAAAAATACAGTGAATTGTGATGATAAGTTGAAGAAAGTGTTAATGGGGCGGGATAAAGTTGAACTTTCTGAGCTGCCGGGTCTGATAAAGCTTCATTTTCCCAATGTCAGGAGATGATTGTAAGTATTTGCTTAGGCAATCAATTTGATTATCATATTTGAATTCTTTGATTTTGATCTCTATGAATACTAGGCCTGCTGCTAGGTATAGCTTGTGTAATCGTGTTAGTGGATGTTTGGTAGCAGCTCATAAACAGCAAAAATATCTTGAAAGTTGCTTCTGTAACTTGAAATCTGCTTCTGTAACTTATAAGTGTTTGATAAAAAATCAAATTTTTGGCTTAAAAAGTGGCTAATAAATTAATACAAGTCACAGGGAAGAAAAACCTTTCTATCTTCTTCCGTCTGATTTTATCAAAATTTCAACTTATCATTCCAAACAATTATACTTTTTACTATAATCTTAGGGTCCATTCTGTATGAAGCGAGCGGCGTATTTGAACAGGGTATTTGAATGAGGAAGTTGGTTGAAAGAGGAATTTTTGGTCATGCGAAGAGGTATTTGAGCGGAGTATTTGAGCAAGGTATTCAAACTAATCATTTAATTTATAGTTAATTAATTATTTGTTTTGTCGTGTAACATTCGTTAAATAACTGCAATTAAAATGAAATAAATTGTGAAATTTCATTAAAAACACAGCAATATTCAAAAGACAAATACAATAATTTAAAGATACAGTCAGCAGGTGTGGCATAATGGTAAGAACCAGGTTCGAGTTCTGTCTTGCACACAATTCTCGTAAAAATAATACCTGAGTTTATATGTATCATGAGTTGAAGCGGACATGCACAACTTAATTTTTCTCAGGAGTTTACCGATCCGCTGGGTTCTCCTGAGTATATTCAAAATAATAATAATAATTTGAAGATACATATAAAATGATATAACTACAATGTTTCAGCGCAGCCTTGCTGCAATAATTAATCTCTTATGGTATCGCGAAGTATTGCCATTTCATTGTCCACGTGTTATTGTACTTGTTCAGTCACTCTGTTTGTGATATTTCTCATACTATAATATTTTTCCTGATATTCTCTTGCAACAATATCAAGATCAGCATCATAAGCCATAAAATCTGGATCACCATTATTATATTTTCGTATAAAATTATGTATATTCATTGTAGCAACGACAATTTTTACCTGAGTTTCAAATGAGTATATTGGTATATTCTTTAAAATGACAAACTTTTTCTTCAATATTTCAAAGGTTCTCTCAATTGTCTTACGTAAACTTAAATGATAGAAATTAAAATTTTCATAGTTCGATTTGATTGATTTGCAGTTTCACAAAAATGAGGAATATGATGTCTAATATTTCGATAAGGTGGTAAATATCCAGTTTGAAGTGGGTATCCTGAATCTACTAAATGATATTGTCCCGGTGGATGATGAGGAAAGTTAGAGTTCCTTTCATTTGTAACTGCATTAAAAATTCTACTATTGTGCGCAATACCTTTCCAACTAGTCATCATAACATAAAGAAACTGTAAATCGAATGAGTATGCTGCTAAGATAGTTTGTGTAACAAAACATTATCGTCCAATATATGAAATAACCTGATCTGTAGTTAAGTGTGTCATTACGTGTGTACCGTCTATAACATCAACTCAAATTTTTAAATGAGGGTAGCACCAACTCAAATTTTTAAATGAGGGTAGCACCGATTTGAGTTTTTAATATGTTCTGGAACATTATTAAATTGAGGATCATCTGGCTTAATAACATCTTTAGCAAGTAACAATACCGCTTCTAAAACAGCATGAAAATAACCTGGAATTGTGCTATCTGCTTTTTGAAGTCTTTCGCTCATTTGTTGATTTGAGAGCGATGCAACTACGGTGTATAAGAATATGACAACGATTCCCTAATGTTCACACTTTCCGTTGAAACCAGACCATAATTTTGCAACTTATCGCACAACAAAAAAAAACATAATATTTTCAATTGAAAATTATGTTGACAACGTTCTTGACCATTTGATATATCCTCCATCCATTGTAAATTCGAATAATTTGACGTGTTAATTGGTCTAATATTATCTTCTTTTCTATATAGATAAGCTGATATAACGATTAAATCCTGCACATATTCGTAGTCGGAATCTGTATCCGAATTAACCATTGGTGGTATAAGAACAACTATGGCGAAAAGAGAAGAGAAAAGACGATGAAAGGAAGAAGGGGAAGAGAGCATAAATCAACGGGGTGTCATGGTGTTCATACATTGACGTCGGACACGTTCGACACCAACGCATCAATTTCTAGCTTCCGCTACAACGATCCGTTTGGGGAAATGGACCGTTGGGGCTTTCGACGCGTCGGACGCATGTTAAACGGAAACGCACCATAATTTGACGGCAAACGGTACCTAATGGTACTTAATAATTACTACCCAAAATTACTTTTAGGTTGTTATGAAAGTAGCTGCTCACAAATGGACAAATTTGTACTTAGGTGCCGTTCGCCGTTAAATTATGGCACATTTCTGTTTAGCACGTTTCCGACGCGTCGGAAACCCCAACAGTCCATTCCCTCAAATGGACCGTTGTGGCGGAAGTTGGAAATTGTTGCATTGGCGTCGAATGCGTTGGATGTGTCCGACGCCAACGTATGAATGCCAGGACATCCTTGTTGATTTATGTTCTCTCCTCCTTCCTTTCATCTCTTCTCTTTTCACCACATTTGCTCTTCTACTATCAATGATTGATTCATATACAAATTATGACCACGAAGATGTGCATAATTTAATCGTTATATCAGCTTATCTACGCAGAAAAAAAGATAATATTATATGAATTCACAGTCAAATTATACGGGACGGGTTTACAGTGGGTGGATGATATATTAAATGGTCATCAAGAACGTTGTCAACGTAATTTTCGAATGAAATAACTATGTTATCTCTCGTTGTGTGATAGGTTGCAAAATTGTACTTTTGTTTTAATGGAAAGTATGAATATCGGGAAATCAATTGTCATATTCTTATACACTATAGTTACATCGCTTTCAAATCGATAAATGAGCGAAAGATTTCAAAGACCAGATATCACAAATTCAATTTATTTTCATGCTGTTTTAGAAGCTGTATCGTTACTTGCTAAAGATTTTATTAAGCCTTAATTTAATAATGTTTCCGAAAATATTAAAAATTCAAATCGGTACTCCTCTTATTTTAGAAACTATGTTGGTGCTATAAGACGGTATACATGTAATGACACACTTAACTGCATATCCGATTATTCCATATATAGGAAGAAAATGTTTTGCTATAAAAAATACCTTAACAACATGCTCATCCGAGTTACAGATTACTTATGTTATGGTCGGTTGGAAATGTAATATGTACGATAGTAGAATTTTAATGCAGTTTATAAATAATAGAAACTCTAACTTTTCTCATCCTACATCGGAACAATATTATTTAGTAGATTTAGAATACCCACTTCAAACTAGATATTTACCACCTTATCGAAATATTAGATACCATATTCCTCGTTTTCGACCGCAAACCAATTAAATTAAAACAACGAAAATTTTAATTTCTATTATTTAAATTTACGTATTGAAATTGAGAGAACAATTAGAATATGAAAGAAAAAGTTTACCATTTTAAAGAATATGCCAACATACTCATTTGAAATTCAAGTAAAAGTTGTCGTTGCTACCATGACTATGCACAAATTTATACGAAAGTACAATAGTGGTGATTCGCATTTTATGACTTATGATGATGATCATGATCTTTTTCCAAAGAATACCATGAGAAATATTATAGTATGAGATATCGTAAACATAGTGACTAAACAACTACAATGACACGTTGACAATGAAATATCTACACTTCACGATACTATAAGAGATGAAATTATTACAGCATGGTTGCGCTGAAACATTGTAGTTGTATCATTTTATCTGTATTTTAACTTAGTGTATTTGTCTTTTGAATATTGCAGTATTTCTAATGAAATTTCTCATTTTAATTTAATTGCAATTATTTAACGAATATCACACGTCAAACAAACAATTAATCAACTATAAATTAAATAATTAATTCAAATACTCCTCTCAAATACACTTTTCGTATCATCAAAAATTCCCCTTCCAACTAACTTTCCCACTTAAATACCCCGTTTAAATGCTTCGCTCAAATACCCCGCTCGCTTCGTAAAGTGCGGATGCTTAGCTTCAGAATTTATATTGAGAAGTCTCCCATTACATATAGTGTTCTGAATGTTAAAAGGAAAATTTATATTGCGAAGTCCCCATTGCATAAACTGTTAATATTAAAATAAATTTGTAAAAAGGATAGATTCTAATGCATTCAGTGCCTAAGATCTGTATATAGTAAATGGCCAACTTGTGTTTAGCTTCCGGTTATCTTCCTTCAAATTTGAAATTACGTGTCTTTATATCGTGAAACCAGTTTGAACACAATTATAGTTCTTATTAATGAGTAATCCAGATACACATGTCATGTTTGATTTTTGTAGAGTAATCCATTGATAGTTCAATCAGTTTCCAAGTAGAATTGTTATAAATTTATTTTTAATTTTGGACTTTACCGTTGAATCCAGAATTCCAGTAGAATGCATGCTTTACTCATCTTCAAGGAGAGGCAACCCAATAGAATTGAACAGCTTTCGAAATTGGGATTCAATATAATAGTGAAGTTCAAAGTTTAAATCAAAACTGGAGTTAAACCCTGAATCATAGATCAAGAGAATTCATATTTTAATTGCATATATAGTTATGTGCTTGTATGCTTGAAATTTTGCTCTATGTAAGTTGTAGATGGCGTTTAAGCATGTAAAAGCATCAGTTCTTCTTTTAACATTTATAATCTATATTTTATAGATTGATCTTGATGCTTTAGCTTCTACATCAACTTATTTTTCTCTCGTGTATTTTTGTTTTGCTTTTGGAAAATTTCTTCCATCATGTAAGGAACTAATATAAACCTTCAAAGGACTTGCTGTGTAGTTTAAGACCGTTTTGGCGATATTAAGAAAATGGCTGCTGGTCAGAAGGAAATTAACATAACAAACGAATCTGCAAGACTATTTACACATATTAAAGACCATTCTTGTAGTTATGGCACTAATAGTTTTCAAACTTCTTGAAAGAAAGTTCAAATTTTTCAAAACCTATATTAAGAACAAATTGTAATAGTTATGAATCGCATCCAAGGTTCCATTTAAAACTCCGCCTAATTTCATGCGCTTTGATTATTTCTCGATTTCTTTTCTCGTTTGATTTGGATGTTTTTTTAATGCTTTAATCCATGTAACAGGTCGATTGGAAATTGGTGTGCTTGTGCTATGTTGCGGAAAATATGTTATCGAACTAAATCTGCTTATTTGCTTCCTTCTGCATCGAAATGAACATATGTTACTAGAGTTTCTAGGATATGTTAAACCATATATATTTATTGATTAAATGTTGTATTGATGAGGCGTGATTATCTGTTACCCCAAAATGACGAAGCTTTCTGCATTGATGATTGTTAATTTTTTTATATTTCTGTTTCATCTTTTATTATCGTTGAATGTTCGTGATTAATTCCATGCATGAAAAGTAATTCGTGAAAAATTGTATTAAACCTACAGCATATTAATGCTGGGAATCTGTTTAATGCTCTTTGTTTGTATTGGTAGTTTGGTACCAATGGGCTGACTGTAAACTCCCAATACTGAAATTTTGTTACTAATTGATATTATTTCATTAAAAAAAATGTATTACATTTTGTGGTTGTCCATTTCTCTTTATATTTATTTATGTACTTATTGCATCATTGCACAGTCATCATATTTTTGTGCTTAAAATGCATGCTTTTGAATTGAATGGGTATTCTTGCTGCTAAAGCTGTTTCATTGTATTCAGGAATGTGGCAAGTTTTTTTTCCTCATTACAAACCTTTTTATGAATTATCTCAAAAAAATTCAGCTGTATCTTTCTTTGCCATTGATATTTGTTAGAGGTGCCCACTTCTTAACCATGCAAAAATAATAAAAAAATCAATAATAATAAAGGAAAAAAAAATCATTACAGCTCAAGAGTTATTTGGTGACATGGATCATGTCATTTACATTGTATGGTGAGTATAATTTCTGTATCTACTATTTTTGTTTCTTTCTGAAACCCAAAATTGTATATGCACACATATGTCTAAATACTATTATGTTTAGAGGAAATGGAGGTGAATGCAGAGTGCTGACAAAGGCATTTTCTTGTCCACTGTTTTTTTTTCTACATGAAACAAAATTTTGCAAAAGGCAAAGGCAAGTTATAGAGTAATAGAGAGGAAAGAAAAGCGAAAAAGAGCTAAAAAAGGTGACTTCCTTTTTTCAACTAGACACTCACAGGAGATCCTTGATACACCTTTAAATTCTTTGAAAAAACTGAAAAAAAAAAGAAAAATGAAAAAAGAATGCAAGTCAAGTTTCCTCAAGGAATGGTATATCTCTTTCTTCATGTCAAGTTTCTCCTGATTCTTGTTTGATCTTCATTGACATCTTGAATGTTATGCTGGTTGTTAATATTTCGGTGCTGTAGAATATTCATTCCATCAACTATGTCTTCAAAATCTACGTAGACCAATCCTTGATCCTTCCATTGTCATTCACTAACATTCATACATTGGGAAGAAATTTTCCATTGTCCCAATCTTGCCTTCATATTCATCTAGTCGTTGTTTAACTTCATTGAAAGATGGTTTCTTGTTTATTCCACGCATTAAGGTTTGGAAAGAAAAAGTCAAGTAATTCCATATCAATACCTCCCCCACGACCACCGTCACTTTCAACATTGCACAGAAGAAACACACTTTCTCCCGATTTACAAATAATGGAAAAAAGGAGATGGGACAGTTCGGAATCTTGGTCTGTTTTATTGGATTCTGGAAACTTTGAGGGATTTGATGCAAATGTAGCAGGAGAGCAGGAAGAATGGATGGCTGATCTTTCTCAATTGTTTATTGGGAATAAGTTTGCTTCTGGTGCACATAGTAGAATATACAGAGGTATATATAAGCAGAGAGCAGTAGCTGTGAAAATGGTCAGACTGCCTGATCAAGATCCGCATACAAGAGAGAGGCTTGAGGAGCAGTTCAAGTCAGAAGTTGCATTTCTTTCTCGACTCTGTCATCCTAATATTGTGCAGGTTAGTTTAATACTTGGAAGTTAACACTACACAGAAAAACACACACACACAAAGGCTCACACACTTTTTAATATATTTTTCATACTATAATTTATAGCCATTCTACAAGTTAGTCATGCATAGAAATAGAATTTACAGGAACACAATTTCTAAGTGTTATTTTAGCACTAATATCAATGTCTAACTGATTGAGAAATTGTTATTTTTGCTTAGGATCCTCATCATCGTATTGGTTTATTAACCAATGATATGTTTAAAGTTATAAAAGAATGAAAAATGTCAAACTCGAATTTATAGTAGTCCCTTTGTTCCATGAAAATTTGCATGACACGAATTCTGTGGAACTTATGGAAATCACCAATTTAAGGATGGATCAATATAGCATAGTTTATGATATTTTCTAAGGAAAACCAATTTATTGTTTATGAATATTTTATGTAGCGTGGTATGCTTGATAATATAGTTCTGTTCATGAAAATTACTTACTGATGCATTTTTCTTCTTCATTTTATCAGATAATGCATAGAATTTGTAGTATATAGTCTATTTGTTGCATAAAAATTTGCATGACCGTAATTATGTATAGCTTAATGTAATAAATAATTTAATGAAGGATAATGTGACTTAGTTTATAATATTTTCTAGGGAAAAGTAATGAGTAAACGTCTTCTGTAGAGTGGTATACTTGACAAAATAGCTCTATTCATAATTACTTATGGTTTTATTTTTCATTTTTGCGAATAGTAACCTTCTTCACTAATATAAGAGACGGACCAATGTAAGATAGTTTATTTATATTATTTTCTAAGGAAAAATAATGAATACATATTTTTTGTTGCTTGATGTAGTTGATAAGGTAGTTTTGTTCATGCCAATTACTTACTAATGCATTTTTCTCCATTTTATAAAATAATAGCCCTGTTACAAATTAGTCATGCATGGAATTTATATCATACAGTTTCTTTGTTCCATGAATTCTGGGTAACTTATGAAAATCACTAAGTTAAGGAAAAATAATGAACGATTATCTTATGTAGCTTAATCTACCTAACAAGATGGTTTTGCTCATGACAATTACTAATAGATCGTTTCCATTTTATTATATATATAATCAGTTCATAGCAGCATGTAAGAAACCACCAGTGTACTGCATTATCATGGAATACATGTCTCAAGGTACACTGAAAACATACCTACACAAGAAAGAGCCATACTCTCTATCAACTGAAACGATCGTGAGACTAGCCCTAGATATTTCACGTGGAATGCAGTATCTTCATTCACAGGAAGTAATTCACAGAGACTTGAAATCCGATAATTTACTACTTAATGATGAAATGAGAGTCAAAGTTGCTGACTTTGGCACTTCTTGCCTTGAAACTCAGTGTCAGGCTTCGAAAGGAAACATGGGAACTTATAGATGGATGGCCCCAGAAATGATTAAAGAAAAACCGTACACTAAAAAGGTTGATGTATATAGTTTTGGAATTGTTTTGTGGGAACTCACTAGTGCTCTTGTTCCTTTTCAAGGAATGACCCCTGTTCAAGCTGCTTATGCTGCTTCTGAGAAGGTACGGTTTGTTTTTTTCTTTTCATTTAAAAAGTGTTTAATCTTGGTAAATATATTTGGCAACCAAAAGAAAACGTGTTCTTGCTTCTATTAAAACTGTCTTTTGATTTTGAAAGTTAACAAGTGGAAAAATAGTTTGTCAAAACATTCCTTGGTTTAGCTAAAATGTTTACTTGGTGCTTGCACATGAAATCTTACACAACATTAAAAGACCTTTTTTTTTTTTGCATCAAGTTGTTTATTTTATTTTTTTCATTTTGAAAAGCAAAAACGTCACTTCATGCTATCCCAGTGTACCCTGAGCACTTACTGCACTAAGTGTTTTGTAATGTTTTATAACTGTTAAACATTGTGAGTGTTCTTAATGCTTGAAGTTCTTACATTGCATAAACACTTAATAGGGATAAGTTATGGTTGTGAACGAACACACATAAAATAACCAATATTCATTTGTTGGACTTCTTATTGGGAACAAAAGCAAATTACCTGTACATGGACATGAAATGAAGCCAAAACTAGGATGCACCATTAGTCCAGTTAATTTTATGCTTGATATGAGATGTGTGTTTGATGTAACATGGTGTAGATATTACAATGCTGGTGAAGTTCATGTGCTGCTAGATAAAAATATACGAGCACAACTAGTTTGTTTAACTTACTGACTAAACTATAAGTTAAATCTGTGTCATTACACCGGGAAATTTCCAAGTTATAACGCAAATATCTACCATAATTACCCTGGACAGTATGTGTTATTTGTGATTTGATGCTGATTTATATAGCCCATTTGTTGATACCTCTGTGTATTATTGGTGGCTAGCTATTACATTGAATAAGTTAGAAACACAAGTGGCAACTTAGGAGTGTTTAAACAACTTAAAATTCTGGCTTGAAATAGCTATTACATTGATAAGTCACAGGTTGAAAGAGAAACTTATCAAATTTGGCAACTACTTAATTATAACAACTTACTAGTTATTTATATCTTGGTGTTAGACAACAGATTTTTAGGGGTTATAAGTTTCAACTTCAAATGAATTGAATTATATCTACCATCATAAGCTTCATATACTTGGGACTTGTTTCATATTTTACAGCTACACTTACTCGTCCAAACACTTATATTTTTAAGGTGATACTATTTACACCCACCTAAACATCTTCTTTCATCCATTTATCCTCTCACCAAATCAAATGCTTAACTCATCCATCCACGTCTACATTTTATAATTTTTTTTATTTTCTCAAAACTATAACATGACTTCTCATTTCTCTCTTCAAACTATGAAATCAAAATTTCTTCATCTGATTACTTTCATCGATCTTTTTATATCTAATGCTTCATCAGTACATATGAATAGGCTTGTCAACGGTCGGGTTCGGTCCGGGTATTATAAAACCCAGACCCAAGCCCGATTACGATAATTTAAACCCGAGACCGAGCAAAACTGCCTGGTATTTCAAATCAATACCCGAGCCCGGCGTGTCGGGCCTTTTAAGTCCGCTGGGTAATACCCGTATATCTAACTCGTAATATTGTTATAATTAAGTAACCGGATCGGGTCTGGGTCGGGCTTGGATAGTAAAAGCAAAACTCGTACCCGCATTAATAGGGCGGATTCGAGACGGGCACGGGCCGAAATCTGTACCGTTGACATGCCTACATATGAATCCTAACAATTTGATTACGACTAAGTCGTTATTGACTTTAATTGTAAGTGAATTTTTCATTTTTTGTAAATTGTGTAACCTTAACTAAAATTAACATAATAAAGAATAATTTGCAGTACAAATTTGATGCAATGGTAGAACATAATAAAGTGTCTTCATTAATACTTCGATCAAAAATACCTAATCATTATTACTTTTGTTGTTGTTTCAACAAGAAAACTAAACACGAACAACGAAACTAATTGTAGTAGGAAACAATACGAGTCAAGATATTTAACTATAATTAAATATATTAAATCATCAACTTCCAATTTGATATTGATAAAATATTTTACGCTGTTCATTTTATTTTCTTCTTCCACTAATTGTTGATAGGGTTAAAAATAGTTATTTGTGAAAATTCGATTGTATTCTATTTCTACAGTGCTCGATGATGCATAACTATTCACGTTTACTTTCAGATCCTCTTAAGTAAGGTGAGTTTTTGTATGATTTCATTTTATTAAATGTTTAAGTGGTATGGAGCAAGTGTTTTGAGTGAGTGTAAATGGTACAAATCTATGTTTACTATTTATCTAAACTAACCAAAAATTACAACTCAAAACTACATAAGTTGTATAAATAAAGTAGTTCCTTACCAATTTGATTCTAAAGTTCATCAGCGTTTTTAACTCAACTAATATTTGTACTTTTTTACCATTCACTTATAATTACTTAAGTTATAACTTGTTCTGTCTCCACGCTATTTCTTTCTTTCTTAGCTGAACTTAAAGTGGTTTCCATGCTATTTCTTTATGTGATTACCATAGTCTTTATCTCTTGGGTAAATTTGAAATTCAGAAGGCTAGCATGTGACAATCTTGTCATATTTTCCACTTAATGCAGATAAGACAGAAAATAAAAGTGCAGACTTTTGTTCTTAACTCAAAAACTAGTTTAATTAGATATAGAAAATTTGTTTCCAAACCAATTTCTCTTAAAATTACTGAAAACTTCACTATTATGTATCATTAAACAATGCATGTTTATTATCCTTGCTTGTATGATTTCCTTTACAGAATCTGCGACCTCCTCTGTCAAATACTTGCTCATTATTCCTAAACCATCTGATAAAGAAATGTTGGTCAGCAAGTCCATCCAAGCGACCAGATTTTAGTTATATAGTTACTGCTTTAGAGCAATACGATGAATGCCTGAAAGGGGGACTTCCTATTCTTGTGCATAAAGATCTCAGGATCAAAAAATTATCTTCTTATATTCTCAGAGGATGCATGTCTGCTCAAACATAACTGAATTGTATGTGTAGTTCTTGCTCACAATCATTTTATGAGTTAAACTTTACTGCATCTGACTTCCTTTATGAGTTTACCGGTCTAGTTCTACGAAAATCCCAGACTAAATGACAGCTTGTTGCTTGAGAATACCAGGATATAGTATGACGTTTTAGATCTTGTTTATCAACTGCATGTATGTATTAAGAGGTCCAAAACATCAATACATTTTGTAAGTTGCTTATTTATATTTTAACGTTTTACAAAATGTTTATAATGAAGAGATAGAGGTTATTTGAAAGTATAGAAGTCATATAATTTATTTCTTAATACTAATTTTTATTGAAATTTTATTCTATCCAAACATTTGTACATACTATTACCACTAGTGTGTAACCCGTGCGTTGCATACGGTAATGTTGTTAAAAATTAGTATTTATATTTTAATTATTGCTAAAATATAATGTTATTATACAATATATGATAAATTTACAGTGACGTATTAATCACAACTTAAACTAACATGCAACGCTCGAATGTAAGATTGAGGGTTCAATCATCGCTGACTGCATATCTTTGGAGCAACTAATGTCCTAACTGAAAAAAATTATAAACTAAAATTGTTAATCTTGTAAATGTAAATAATTTATGTTATTTAATATTATTTTTATATATAAGTGAATAAATAACTTTACCATTTTAGTTAATATGATTGTTGTGTATACATTCAAATCTTATTTTTATAAGGATTTATAAATGGATTAATGAATATTAAAATAATTTAATTTATTTAAATAATTTGAACTAATGGTCAATATTACTAATTAAATATAAGAAGTTAATGTGAAAAAGTTGAAAAAAAACTGAGAAGAGCTCTGGACATATTTGTTGCTAAAAAAGCATCTTGTGGCCAACTTATCTACATGTGAGCTTTTATCCATTATTTAGTTTTCATTTTTAAACAATTTTATCTATGCAGTTAACCGTAGATTTTATGTTATTGTAGGAGGTTTATGCTTACAACTTTGATAATTATAGAATAATATTATGTAGCATTTATGTGAATTATAAGTTGGGTATGGTTTAATAACATGCTGAAAGCGAGAATGTTTATATAATCTAATTTTTATCAGTGTAATCTGTGCGTTCACATATTAATATTGTAAAATATAAATTTATCCTTTAAATGTTGTTAGAAATAAAATCATATAATAATTTTTTGAGATAAACGAATTAGAAATTAAAAGAGTTATTATATTTTTCTATACATTTTATGTGATGTGATAAATATCATGTATTTGATTAAAGAAATAATTTCATTATTTCACGCACACGCACACACGTATATATGTAAATATTGTATATATTCAAATTACCGTATTTTTAGGAATTATTAAATGGATTAATGAACATTAGTTAATCAAATATTTAAATAGTTTAAATTTAAGATTTACATAATTAGTTGGACATATGGACTTGATTGTAAAATGTTAGGAGAAAATTGAAAAGGGTTTCTAAGTAATTGTAAAAAATTCAAATTTTAGGTGTATTGAAGTTAGTAGAATTCTGCATTGTAATGTATGATAAATACATTTAGTGAATAAATTATAAAATAAATTTGTTATTATCATTGACATATATAATTTACGTTATGTGATTTATATATATATATATATATATTTGTATCTAATTGAATTTTTTTTATCGAGTTGTTAATGCGCCTGTAGTATACATATTGAAACTTTCATTTTTTAGTATTAATTAATAAACATTAGCTGACTAAGTTTATCAATTAGTTTTTAAAAAGTAGGTATCTGGATGTAAAATAGTATAAGAAAATTAGTAGAATAATTAATTATAAGTGGTAAATTATATGATTTTGAAAATAAAATATCTAAACTTGGAAAGAATTAAGGAGAATGGAGATAAATTTTAGAACACACGTAGTTAAATAGTTGACGTACATGTTATGCTAATGTTAAGCATATATTTGTGCAAGTCACGTGTTTCAATTATTATCTATATGTTAGTGTGGAATAAAATACCAATTTCAGAAGAAAATTAACAATATAAACTTAAATGTAGCTTAATTGAATGGAATCGAAGAGAACATTCCAAATAATTTGTAAATTATATTTTAACATAAAGTGGTAAAGAAAAATAAAGAGAGTCTTCATTATTATGCATGTTCATTATTACTAAATATCATTTAAGAAAGAAAATAATAATACAAACTTGAATGTAAAATAGTTGAAGTTAATTAAACAATGATGGAATTTATATCCGAAACTAAATGATAGGTCAGAATCAAGGAGTGACTTGTCAATAATCGTAAAAATCATAAACTATAAACAATAGTGATCTTTATATAAAATACAAAATTGAAATAATAATAGACTTTAATTCTCAAAATTCATAAGTGCGATATAATTCCTTTCGCCTTACTGTTATTTTGATAGAATATATTTAATAAATCATTCTATCGATAATTTAAATTACATAAGAATAAATCACCGAAAATTATATCTATTATTATTTTGGATTATAAATATATACGTCTGGATTTAAAATGATTCTAGAAAAATATTTTTTAAACTTAAATAAATTATACCTTAAGTATTGTATTTAATTAATTTATATGTATAGTAAATGAGTATACAAATAAATTAATAGAAAATTTATATTGCTATTTTCGTATCTTTGTGTTAACATAATATTTTTGTTGTTGTAAAATAATTTAAAATAATATTTTTCAAATTAAGTCGCTTACATTTTAAATATCATACTTAAATAGTTATAAGTAGTTATAGATATTGTTATTTTCTGATTCTAAATATTCATAGTGAAATGTATAGTTCTAAGTTAGTTTCAAAATATTTTTATATTTTAAAGCTTTATTAAGTTATATTTTAGATTATACGAAATATTCAGATTAGATTTAGATGAGAGTATAAAATTGTAACACATACACATACATACATACATAAATATACATATACATATATATATATATATATTATATAACAAAAGATAACCAAGGATGATACTATTTTGTTTTTGACTTACTGAAATCGTGAGATGCTTCATGAATAATCAATAGAGAGAATAAAGAAGAAATCTTAAAAAGAAAGAATTAAGGATAAAAGTATATTCTATTTTACTATTATTTAACAGATCAATACTTAGATAAACGTATATCTGGTAATTAATTTAATATATTAACGGAATAGATTATAAGTACCTATATTTTTTTATACCATAAATATCTAAAATAATGTATTTGGATTATAAAATAATTTTGAAATTTATAACATTAAGTATAATATTTCACTAATTTAAAATAAATATAAATGAATTTATAAAAAAATTATCATTATTATTTTATTATTTTAGAATGTTAAAATGTTATGTTTTCATCCTAACATGTATTAAAATATTATTTTCTAGTAAAAATAATCATATATTCATTATTTTCATATTCTAACTATTTAAAACGATATATTTTATTTCAAATTAGTTTTACAATAATATTTAAAGTTTAAGGAAATTATATGTTAAACTTATTATTTTATTAATTTATACGTTTAAAAAATGTAAATAAATAAAGATATATACATATATATTATTGTCATTTCTAAAATTTTATGTTTTAAAATATTTTATGTAATTTTAAAATAAGTTTAATTTATATTTGGAAATTAAGAAATTGTACGTTAAATATGACTGATATACCTATATATGTGAAATAATTGTAAGTATTTATTTGTATAATAAATTTCAAAGAAAAATATTGATGTAAAATTTTCCTTTTTGAAGTAATATTGAGTAAATTCGTGATTGTGTGTGTTTTTATGCGCACCTGCACATGTGATGATGAGTTTTAGATGTTAAATTGCAAAATCTATATTGATAAGAATTTTCAATGAAACATAAGACTTTTAAGGGAAAACTATTTATTTAATTTACTAAAATTGTGGAAGATAACAATAATAATAAAGTAATAGATATATCACATGCATTGCAGACGCTAATGTTGTAAAAACATGGTACTCATACTTTAAATATTGTTAAAATAAAATTTTGTTATGCAATGTTTGATATATCAATCATAAATGAAACTTTTTATTATTGTTTATGAATATAATTTTTGTTAAGTGGTTCATATATTTTTATATTTGAAAAAAATATCTACAGTTTTGTTAATATGAATGCGGTATATAAATTGAAATTGTCATTTTGTTTATAAATTATCAAAGAACTTAATGAGTATTAATTACTTGAATTTATTTATATAGTATGGATTTATAGAGTTTGGTTAATTTAAATACATGGATTTGAATGTAAAATAATAAGAGAAAATTGATGAAAACTTTGTAAATGGCTGTAGAAATTATAAAATATTGATATATATGAATATAAAATCATGGAAAAAATTACCGTAATATTTTGGATAACTATAACATGATAATTTATATGGATTCAAAAAAAATCAAAGAGAATTAAGGAGTAAGGATGAAATTTTTATAATTACCGAGATGATTTGTAATTTTTAAACTTCTATCATTTAACCGATAATTTATTAAAATAAATAATTATACATTAAAGTTCTTATAGTCTTTTATGTGATCCATATCTTTTATATCTGAATGAAAATTTAATTTATACCATTTTGTTACAATGAGCGTGATATACTTATTGACATTGTTATCCGTATTATTTATTAAACAAATTAATAAATAATGCAATTTATAGTTAAATTATTTAATTAATTTAAATATACAAACTTAAATGTAAATTGTATATGAAAATTAAGGACTTTGAAAATAATAATTGAAAGTAGAAAGCGTAGGTTTTCGAATGTAAAACGATAGTGCAAAATTAATAACATATTATAAGCAATTTGAAAAATAATAAATTGTATTAGGTCTTTAAAATAAAATAGTAATCTATTAGATAACATGAAAGCAGAAGAATTTGAAGCTCTCTCATCGATTCCAGGAGTTATCTCTATTCTCCTTAATTCTCTCCAAATCTAGATATTTTATTTTCAAAATCTTAAACCTGTAATTTAACACTTTACAATTATTTTAACTTCATATATTATTTTACATTTAAATACCCACTTTTCAAAAAATCTACAATTATTTACAAATCTTTGACGATTCTCTTCCAAATTTTACATTGAAGTCCGCACATTTAAATTAATCACACAATCCAAACTTTAAACTAATTGATAAAATAAGTCAAGCAATATTTATTGATAAATCCTAAAAGATGAGAGTTTCAACATGTACACTACAGGTGCATCAACAAATTGGTAAAATAAAAATGATTTGGATGCAAATATATATATATATATATATATAACATAAATTATGTGCATTAATGACAATAACAAACTTATTTTACAATATATTTACTGAATGAGTTTATCATATATTGCACTATAAAATTCTATTAACTTCAAATACCTAAATTTTATGATTTTTTACAATTTCTTAAAAACCCGTCTCAATTATCTCCTAATATTTTACATTCAAGTCCATATATTTAACTAAATGTGTAGTATTAAATTTAAACTATTTAAATAAATATGATTAACTAATATATATCTATTAATCCATCTAATAGATCTTAAAAATACGAGAATTTCAATATATATAATATTCATATATATGAAAAAAATATTAAAATTATTTCTTTATTCAGATAAAACTATTTAAATCTTATAACATAAAATGTATACGTAAATATAATAACTCTTTTAATTTCTAATTCATTTTTCTCCAAAAATTTATCGTACATCACGTAATATAATTTCATTTTTAAGAACATTTAAAAGATAAATTTATAATTTATAATATTACAATGTGAACGCACATATTGCCCCATTAAAAATAGGGTTATATAAGTGTTCTTACTTTCAACGTGTTCTTAAATCATACCAACTCACAACTCAACTAAATGCCACATAACATTATTTTGCAATTATCAAAATTGTAAGCATACCCTCTTACAACAACATGAAATCTATGATTAACTACAAGAATATAACTAAAATGAAAATTAAATAATGGATACAAGTTCACATAGACAAGCTAACCATAATATGCAATTACAGATATATGAAAAAAACTCTCCTCAATTTTCTTCAACTTTTTTGCATTCAACTCCTTAACTTTAATTAGTTATGCTGATCATTAATTCAATTTATTTAAATAAATTTAATTATTTAATGTTCATTAGTCCATTTATAAATCCTTTGGAAAAATGACATTCAATACATAGACAAAAATCATATTAACAAAAATGATAAAGTTATTTATTCACTTATATATATATATGAAAAAGTACGTCATAGAACATAAATTATTAATATATATGGTATTAACAATTTTAATTTATAATTTTTTTTGAGGTGGGACATTAATTTTATCGAGATATGTAGTTAGTAAGAATTGGACCTTCAACCTTATATCCGAGCGTTACATGTCATTTTAATTTATGATTAATATCTCACAGTAAATTTATCATATATTTCATAATAAAATATATTTTTAGCAATAACTAAAATATAAATACTATTTTTTAACAATATTACCGTATGCAACGCACGGGTTACACACTAGTAAATATCTAGAGAAAGTTAAGGAGAGTTGAGAGAAATGCTAGAATTAAGGTGAGAGCTAGAATTTCTTTTGCTTTACTATTATTTAATAGATTTGAAAAAATATTTCAAAATTACAATTCAATACTATTGTACAAAATTATATATTAAGTTTTTTGCAAACGGACTTTAAGTTGTCATAAGAGCTACTAAGTAACTTATTTTAACTTGTTTGTATTTGTATTGGAATGATCTACAACAACATAGTATATAAGGAGTCGATTAGTCGATAACTCACAAATAACAAGTAGGTGACTGTTACTTATTTACCTTTTAGCATCGTATCTATTAAACAACAATAAAGCAAATAAATTCTTATTCTATTATTAATTCCAGGAATTTTCTTCCCTCTCTTACTTCTTTCTTAATACTTTATTTTCAAATCTATCACTCTATCAATTTACGCTTACTTTACTAATTTTCTTTCAACATTTTACATTTTGGTACCTACATTTAAAAGTTTATACAATGATTTACAAATAATTCAGTCATTACATCATAACATTTTATATTTAAATCAATATATTTGAGTTAATTACATAATTCAAAATTTAACTACTCATATAAATTCAATCAACCGATACACATTAATATTTCTTTAAAATACTAAAGAATGACAATTTCAATATGTGTATCACTATTGTACCAACAAAATGATAAGATTAACTTTTTATTGAATTCTATAATATATAAATTAAACGAACCAATAATAATAAATTTAATTTGTAATTCATTTATCCCAATAAATTTATTATATATTAAATTAAAAATTATACTAATAACTTCCAATATTTACATCTAAAATTACCACAATTATTTATGAAATTCATATTACTTTCTTCTAATATTTTACATTTCAGTTCATATATTTTAATTGATTATGCAATATTAAATTTAAACTAATTAGATGAATCCAATTAACTAATATTTCATTAGTTTGTTAACTAAGTTATGAAAATTTTAATATGTACACCATACTCATATTAACAAAAATAGTAAAAATACTTTTTTTTGTTAAAGTAAAGATACATAAGTCGCATAAGATAAAATATATACATAAACAATAGTAACGCATTCAATTTATAATTCATTTATCTAATTAAATTCATCGTATAGTGCATTACAAAATTATATTTTTTAAATTAAAATTACCTTCATTTAAATAATTCTATAACCCTTTAAGAAAACCCTCTGTTCCCTTCTTGCATATACATTTTAGCTCCATATATTGGAACCAATTACATAAGCTTAAAACTATTTAAACAAATTTAGTACACTATTATTTATTGATTTGTCTAATAAATCATAAGAATATGAAAATTGTGAATGTTTATACCATATCATGCCAACAAAAATGGTATATAAAAAAATTCATTTAGATATATAAATACGTCAATCATATAACATAAATTATATAAATAAATAATAATTACAAATTTAATTTATAATTCACTTATATCAATATATTTACTATGCATTGCATTGTAAAATTCTTATTTAACGTCAAGCACCTACATTTTGAAATTTCTATAGTCATTTACAAAACCTTCCTCAAAATCTCCTAATATTGTACATTTTAAGTACATATATTTGAATTAGTTATATAAGCTTGAATTTAAATCATTCAAATAAACCCAATTAACAAATATTCGTTAATTCATCTAATAACCTAAAATTTGACGGTTTTAATATGTATACCATATTCATATCAACAAAAGGGGTATAACTGTTTTTTCATTTAAATATAAAGATATATATAAATCACATAACATAAATAATATACATAAACAATATTAACAAAGTTAATTTATTATTCATTTATCTTAATAAATTTATCTTGCATGGTAAAATTCTGTTTTTAGCTTTTAATACCTACGTTATAACATTTTTACAATTATTTACAACCCCCTCAATTCTTTTCTAATATTTTATATTTAAAGCCATGTATTTAAACTACCAATGAAATCTCAAATTTAAACTATTTAAATAATCTAGTAAATAGTTAGTCTATTATTCTAATAAATCCCAAAAATACATGTCAATTTTAATATGTGTGTGGAAGCATAGATGGTAAAATTAATTTTTTTCATTAAATATATAAAGATTTATGGATCATACACATTAAATTATGTACATAAACAATATTGAAAAATTTAATTTGTAAAGCAATTATAATCATTTACCTTAAAATTTTATGATATACTATATTATAAAATTCTATTTTTAACTTCAAATACCTCCACATTAAAATATCTATAATTTTTTACAAAATAATGCTCAATTCTTTCATACTATATAACTTTAAGTCCAGATATTTAAACTAATTATGCAATTTCAAATTTAATATATATGGAAAAAAAATTAAGTAATATTTGTTAATTCATCAAGTAAATCATTAAAACATGTCAGTTTCAACATACCATATTCATATTAACAAAAAATGATAAAATTAATTTTTTTACTCAAATATAAAGATATATAAGCTACATAACATAAATTACACATAAACAATAGTAACAATTTTAATTTATAGTTCATTTGTTTCACTGAATTTATCATACATAGCATAAAAAGTTCTAATTTTAACACTAAAAGTATAAATACTGTATTTTATGATTTTATCATGTGTAACGCTATGACACCTCAACCCAGTACACATGTCATCAGAAGAGGTTACCGTTCGAAAGGACAAAGTAAATGATCTCTCATATTTACTCCCTTGTGTCAATACAAATATGTCATATCATATACCCGAATCTTTGCAAACGCGTATCTCGTCACGACATAAAGCAATATATACGAGTTTCACAGGATGAATAATATATATATATATAAGATTACATGAAATAAAATAGTAACAACAATATCAGTGTGGTCAAAAGGTGACACATACATGTATAGCTCACATCCTTATACACAATAGATGTCATCGTCTAGTTATAGTCACCATCAATAAGATATACACATAACTATGCACATGGTTACCTTCTCCCTCTCAAATACTAGAATGTTATCCTAAAGTCTCGAATGATTTGGTCGAAGATCACCTCATCTTCTTGGCTAGTATGGCAAAATATGATAAATGAAATATTATATCTTGATCATACGCATTCGTCTTCAAAAAGCAAAAGACAGGAACACTATTGTGAAAGCACATCCTGAAATACAACCTCAGTTTGATCTAAGTATGTTAAAACAAATAACAATCCGGGATAAGCAAGAAATTAGCTGTGAGTAAACTCAAATATCAAACAATAACAGAGAATAGAACAAAATATAATACATTATCATATTAATATATCAATTATCCAACCCCCGTGTAGGTAACATATATAAATCATATAACAGATGTTGAGCTTCTATTTAATGTGACCACAATCGCAAATCTACTCAACTGTGATTCTCTATAACGAGAGTTACGGCACGTGCTTTGCGCGTAATTGTTTTTCTTATAAATTGTATATGTTTAAATTAGTCAAAAAAATGATTTTTTATTTTCAATTGATATTAAGATTTGTATATTTTTAAGAAGTATTTTGAATTTGAAAAGGAAGTTTAATTTTAGATCCTATTTTTAAAAGTGTTTTTAATTTGTAAAGCAATTTTAATTGTTAGATCCTACTTTTAGGGGCATTTGAATTTGTAAAAGAAGTTTAATATTAGATCATATTTTTAAGTTATTAAGATTTGATAATATATGGAGGGGTGGTTTTGGTAGTTCATGTTGATACCAAAAAAGTGTGACACCAAAGCTACTACAACTATTAATAAAGATAATAAGTTATTATCATATCATATAATCATATAATAGCAATAAATTTGATCAACTATCAAAAATTGAATCGACACCCAGTGATACACAGTGCTACCTATGACTCAAATATATTAAAAACTGAATCAATACATAGTGATACCCAGTATCACCTGTGAATCATCATCGTGGGTGCACCAATTGATCTACAATATTCTACATGACCCACCCTACTCTATCCTAGCCTACATGATTATACCCTTTTATCCATCATTATATATAAGTCATGTAGCCATAACAACAATGTCCGTAAAGCAGATCATCAAACTAGTGACATTGGAGCAAGGATGCCACACTCAAAGTGCTATAGTAAGTCAATCCAGTTGGAATTGATTTGTTTTAAGCTTTTATAAGGATAAGTATTTTGGTATGATGAACGAGTATGTATAAATACTCGAATATGGATGAATATTAAGATCATATGAGTTGGTATTATTTATGGATGGGATAAAGTATTTGGAATTTTGTAGATAAACACAATTTGGAGAATAAAGGATCGTGTAGAGTTATGGCCACTGTTTATAAAAGATATTCCAAATTGGATTAGTGGCAAGGATTATATGAGATGTACTTTTAATTGGTGCAGATAAAGAATTTAGATAAACGATTTCGATAATAGAATTTGAACTATTGAGATAAACCTAGTTTGGGAAATTGATTGGAAAGATTGAGGAAAATGCATATGGCTAGGATGCATAAGGGATGCAGAGGCAATTTAAGAAAAAATAGAATTTATAAGGTTCGTATATGACTTTGAGTGAGAAGTAGATAGTTTTTTTCAATCATCCCTCGGATTGAGAAGAGACCGTGTAACACTCCGTAAAAATTGATAAGAAATTAGTAAATTAATAATAAAGCTGAAAATGGAAATTTTGAAGACGTCATAATTTGGCTACGAAAGTTACACCATTGGTTTCGTGGCGATTTTCTGGCCAACTTTCATATATAAAGTTTTGTAATCGAAGCTTAAACGGAAAAGATACGACGTTTGAAGTTTTGGAATTTAAAAAAATTCGAAATGAATTTAAATTAAAAATTTTAATTAATGTTAACGTTTGAAATTTAAAACTTTAATAAATATTTTAAGTTGATAAGAATGTTCGGGTTTAAGGAAACATTAAAATAAACATTAACGTTAATTATAAAAATAGAAAACAAATAGAAATAAAACGGCAGCAATAAATTTCGTTCCAAATATAGAGGACCGATCGACCGCCTCCCTTAGCCGGTCGACTGCCTCAGAAGAGCGGTCGACCAGTAAGAGTGTGGCGCTAAGGTTTTGTTAGGCACAAATGATCCAGATTTTATTATTTTAAACTGACTTAAACCCTACGGTTTAGACGCCTTCTAATCACTATAAATAAGAGGATGGCACTCTCACTTTTATTCACAAATTATTTGGGACGCTAGGGAAACTCTGTAAGTCTTCTTTCAGATTAAATTCAAGGTTTCAATCCAAGGGAAAGAGGTAATAGGTTTTAATATATATATTAATGTTTTTCTATCCTTATCCTTCCCTAAACTCTAAATTCTGAATCTAATGTATATATGATTGAACGGTTGTATATTCTACAAAAGAAGAAACCTAAAGGAGCAGTTAGAAAAGGGCATGGAATAAATTCAAAGGAAGCTATAAATCATCTATGAGTGGAAATATTAGTTTTTCACATTTTTGACATTTGTATAGTAGAAGTTGGATTCGTTTTATGCCTTGGAGAATTTTGTACACGAAAACCCTAAACCTAAAACCTCAAAATTCCCTCAAACGAAATGTCAATTCTTAGGTTTATTGGAATCTCAATTATTTTATATATATTAAAATAGTAGAATTTGTTTGTTATCACTTTAAGTGAAGGTAATAACTTAACTTAAATATTTACGAACAAACTGTAGATCTTCACTAGGAAATTGTCACAAAAGGGTTCAATCGAACAAGTCCAAGAGCTAACCGACGAAGTGAACGCAAGCGTTTCATACCACTCGTTTTACTAAGTCGTTTAAGTCGATTTCTCATCCGAGTGAAATAAAGGCTTGTATATACTAGTAGAATGGAAAACGATTTGAGAAAAAGAGCTTTGTAATAAAATAGAGTTGAAATCGTTTTGATGAAAGAGCTTTGATATTTACTACTAGTATTGAAACCTCTATGTCTTTAAAGTGACAAGTCACAAAACGATTGTTGAAACAAATCGAATCACATAAATTCACATTCGAAGACGTGAGAAAAGTTCAAAGAAATCAATCCAAAGCCATCATAATAGGAATATACTTGCGGCCAAACGTTGACGAGTTAAAGTACATCGGCTTTAAGTCGAATAGGTCGAACGACCTAATAGATGCGACCTAGGGGTCTAAGGGGTAAAGCGACCTAGTGGTTGCGACCTAGGTGTGTTCACGAGTTAGCGTTAAACAAGGCCAAATGACCTAGAAGAAAACAAGGTCTAACGACCTAACACCAAAGTGTCGAGCGACCTAGCGGCACAATGCCAAGAGACCAAGGGTTAACTCGTGAGCGACCTAACTCATAGCCAAGCTAAACAGTGGAACGACAAAACATGGGCGAGCGACCTAAGGGCCTCGCGACCTAAAGACTATCGAACGACCTAATTGTCGAACGACCTAAAAGAAAATAAGTCAAACGACCTAAAGGAGGAAGCGACCTAAGGCCAGCGACCTAACAGAGAGGAGCCGAGCGACCTAACGAGGTTAATAGGACCGAGCGACCTAACATAAAACAAGGTCATGCGACCTAAAGGGATACGCGACCTAAAAGGGTTCGCGACCTAACTAGGCACGCGACCTAACGTTGCAAAGAGTGTGCGACTTAACATGCGGGTGGTCCGAGCGACCTAATGGCTTCACGAAGCCAAGCGACCTTCGACCTAACATCCCGGAGCGACCTACGACCTAACTCCAAGCGAGCGACCTAAGACCAGAACGGGCTAAAAGCATGTAGAGTCTTCCCCACGCCAGAGCGACCTATGGCCCAACGACCTACGACCTAGCGACCTAATTTCGAATGACCTAAACACGAACGAAAATCTGCAGGGCTAGTCTACGAGGCAGTGCGACCTAAGGTCCAGAATTTGCCAACAACGCTGAAAATCGGAGCTTTTCGCCAATCCACTCCAAACCAAATGCAGATATTCATACAAATGCAATAGGGGATCATTCCCAACAGCCCAATGACATCTATAGGCAAGATGTGAGATTAAAAATCTCACCTTTTCACTAAAATGGATGAATATGGAGATTGAAAGCAAGGAGAAGCAATCCAAAGCTTGAATCCACTATCTTCTTCTTGAATTTGGAGTTGAACGTAGGAATTGCAATTGAATTTGAGTTTGGAGTTTTAATTTCCCTTTCCCTCCTCCATTTTGACAAAGCTTGAAGTGTTAGATAAAGTGAGGAAGAGGAGGTGGGTTGGGGCTGAGTTAGAAGGTGCAGTCCAACCAAAGTCAAAGGCAGGAAAAAGTGTCGAAATTTCACTATCTCCAAACATATCGAAGTTTACACTCAAAAAGATCGCAAACGTCATTTTGAACTCAATGGAAGTGGTCTCGACTCCTAATTTGACCGTATGCAAAAAGTAGCTTTTCGGACTAACATCCGACTAACGATAAAATATTTAAATAAAATATTTAAAAAAAAAATCGATAAATATGCGGGTTGTTACAGACTCCCCTCCTTAAAGAAATTGCGTCCTCGCAATATATATGAGATGGAAATAAAAAGTAACAACCATAAAAGCATATTAACACAAAAGAAATTTGAAATAAGAAGTTTACCTCAAAGAGCATGAGAAAGTAAGTCCGGATGTGTTCGCTCGATGAATTCTCTAGTTTCCCAAGAACAATCCTTAGGATTTGAGGACCATTGAACTTTAATAAGCGGAACATCTTTATTTCGAAGTCGTTTGATCTCCGAAGCAATAATTCGAATAGGCTGCTACTCATAAGTTAAATTAGGCGAAACTTCTATCTCTTCCACAACACCGGGCTCAAGAATAGAATCGAAATCCCGAAGGCACTTCCGTAATTGAGAAACGTGAAACACATCATGCATAGCAGAAAACTGAGCCGGTAATGAAAGGCGGTAGGCCATGGAACCAATACGTTCAGTGATAGGAAATGGCCCAATATATCGAGGCGCTAACTTTCCCGATCGGCTGAAACGTAAAACACCCTTCATCGGTGAAACACGAATAAATACAAGATCTCCCACAGAAAATTCTAATTTTCTTCTTCGGTTATCGGCATAGGATTTTTGTCTACTTTGGGCTTCTTTCATCCTATGTCGAATAAGTTCAATCTTTACCGTGGAATCACGAATAAAATCTAGACCTAAAACCAGCTTCTCATCGGCCTCAAGCTAACAAGAAGGAGATCGGCATGGCCTTCCATAGAGTGCCTCGAAAGGAGCCATACCAATACTAGATTGGAAGCTGTTATTATAGGAAAACTCAACAAGTGAAATATGATCTTCCCAACTTCCACCGAAATCAAGCACACAAGCACGAAGAAGATCTTCAAGAGTTTGATTCACACGCTCAGTTTGTCCATCGGACTGGGGGTGATAAGCGGTGCTAAAATTAAGCTTCGTTCCCAAAGATTTTTGAAGACTCTTCCAAAATCCACTAGTAAACAATGGATCACGATCACTAACAATGGAAGTAGGGACTCCATGTAATTTAACAATTTCTTTGATAAAAAGTTTGGCCAGAAGAGGAACGGTTCGGTTCGACCGAATGGGAATAAAATGGGCAGATTTAGTAAGTCTGTCAACGATCACCCATAAACTATTATGACCCGAACGAGAACGGGGAAGGCCATCAATAAAATCCATGGAAATTTGATCCCACTTCCAAACCGGAATTTCCAATGGTTGCAATAACCCACCGGGCCTTTGATGTTCAGCTTTAACAAGTTGGCAAGTCATGCAACACTTAACAAAGTTAGCGATATCAGATTTCATTCCCTCCCAATAATAAAGTCGCTTCATATCAGCGTACATTTTACTACTACCGGGATGAATGGAATACTTGGAACGATGCGAATCTTCTAGTATATCTATACGAAGATCACTAATACTTGGTACGATAAGTCTACCAAATTTTTGAATGCCGCCACGAAAATCAATATCAAAGTCTTTCAAACCTTCAATATCGGTTTTATCCCTAAGATTTTGGCCAAGCAAAGCCAATTCAGGATCTAGCTATTGAGCTTCAAGAATGCAGTCTAAGAGAGAAGGACGAGCCTCAAGACTACATAAAACCAGTGATGAACATAAATCGGAAACACGATCTCGAATTTCACAAGTGGATAAAACTTCGAGATCATTCCATTCAGATATCATCATGGAAACAACCGCTTATTGCTTGCGACTAAGTGCATCGGCAACTCGATTTCCCTTTCCGGGAGTATAAAGGATATCAAGATCATAAGAGGCAAGGAATTCGAGCCAACGCTGTTGACGCAAATTAAGTTCCTTTTGAGAAAATAATTATTTCAAAGACTTATGATCAATATAAAGTATAAACTTTTCTCCTAAAAGATAATGTCGCCAAATTCGAAGGGCGAAAACGATAGCCGCGAGTTCTAAATCATGTGTGGCATATCTAGTCTCAGCCGGCTTCAATTGCCTAGAAGCATAAGCAATAACACGTTCTTTTTGCATAAGAACGACTCCCAAACCAACGCGACTAGCATCGGTATAGACAATAAAATTTTGATTCCCTTCGGGAATAACAAGAACAGGAGCGTCAGAAAGGAGTTCTTTTAATTTCTGAAAAGAAGTTTCACATTTGTCCGACCAAATGTATTTAACACCTTTCTTTGTTAAGCCAGTAAGAGTGTGATATCCCGGGATTTCGAGGAATTTAAAATGTGATAATCTCTAAATTTAAATTATTTAAATTGATAATATTAATATAAATAACCAAATAATATAATAATAAGATGTTTTAATTATGGTATAGATTGATTATAATAAGAATAATAATTTAAATTGTATTATTTTATAAATTTGATTTTAAATAGATTTATCATTTCTAAAATTAATAAGTATTGTTTAAATATATATATGTTGTCTTGAGTTGTTTTTAAATGAAATAATCATTTCAAACTTAACAATGTGTTATTTAAAATATAAATGTTGAGTTGATTTTCAAATTGGATTTTAAAAGTAAAATTTAAATTTGAATCTTTAAAAGATAATTATTTTAATATATTTGGGTATAAAAATATATGAACAAGGCTTTTATTTAAAATAAGACTTTTGTTTATTTTGTTTTCTTTAAAAAGAAATTTATTTATATAAATTTAGGAAGTGCTTATTTAATAGTAAATAAATATTAAAGTTTTATATTTACACTTAAACATGAATTTAAATATATCATAGCATATGATTTTATTAGAATATAAATGGGTTTTTATTTTATTTTTCTTTCAAAGGTTTCATTTATGTATAATATAGAAAAGCATTTATTTAAAAAGATATATATTTATCTATTTAGGAAATACATATAAAAGCTTTTAAAATCTTTTTAAAAATAATATAAAAATGGAAAATTACAAGTGTTAGTTTTATATGCATCATAAATACATGTGTAAGGTAATCAAATAAGGGTAGAGACAAGTGTCATGGTTCATTTTTATTTTCTTTAATTTTAAAACAAATCTAAATGAATTTATATAAAACTATATCCTCCCTCTCTTCCATTTCCTGTTTTTATTCTCACATCTTCAAAGACAAAAACAAAATCAGAAAATTTATCAAACCGAAATCATCTCCACAAATCAAAAACTGAAATTCAATTCTAAACCAAGAATCTACAAAAACTGGAATGATCCTCTCAAACCAAAAATATACAACCTGAAATCATCTCAAACCAGAATCAAATCTCTCAAACTAAAACCCTGCAAATTCATTTCTTCAACCAGAAACAACTTGAAAACACTCCTCAAAACAAATCTGCAATGTACAATCAAGACCTGTAACCATTTGTTCTTCAAGCCTGTAACCATTCCAAGTGCATGCAAGTAAATCAAGCAAGTTTCAATATAACCTGAAGCAACAACAAAAGATTTCCAGAAATTCAAAGCTTTCCTGTTTTTAAAGAAATGAAGCAATTATGTTTCAAAGCTTCCAGTTTTCAAAAATCTCAACATGCCAGTTTATAACTTCTCTGTTCAACAGTAAAAAAGTGAGTAAATCTAATTTTAAAAACAGTTTTAAAAATCTGCTACTATGTTTGATAGGTCTGATAAATGTTATAATAACATGATGAAATGTTTACTTGAATGATTAGATATAAATGGATGTTTACATAAGAGTTGTTATGCATATGAATGTACATTATTCTCTGTTATTTTCCTGAGAATAAACTCTTAAATTAAAAGTTTAAGTAAGTAGATGTTGTTTGTGAAGTTGCTGTGATAATGATGCCATGCATGTGTGTGTATGTAAATATAAAAATCTGTATATATAAGGTGTTCATGTGTGCGTATCTGATTTTATACATCTTCTCTGTTCTTTATTCCAGAGTTTAAGATACAATAAAATTTCCAGATCTTTTTATTTAATCACTGTTAGGACTTGGATTCAAAACAAAATAGATTAGTTTAATCATAATCCAAGTACTAAAAATAGATTCAAGTATTTTATATTTGAAAATCCTCTGAAAATCAAGGAATACAGTGAAATATCTGAAGCATGTTAAATTCAAACATTTTGATTCTCGAATTCACTTATATAATCTGAATCGTCTTTGAAAACTAAGATTTTTTAAAAGAAGAATCACGATTTTTAGTTTTGTCTCGGGTGAGAAATTCGTGGTTGATCAGATTATGGGTTTAGGGGAAATTCTGGTGATCGGCATGGTGAACATCATCGGGATCGTGGTCGAGGTTGGCTGGGGGTCTGACGACTATGGGAAAAATATAATGGTATTTTATTTTTGACCATGGTGATCTGAATGAAGAGAACTAGGGTTTAAATGGGTTTTTTAGTTGAGGCCGGAAATGGAAGACGGCGTCGCCATCGAAGCCTCGGAAGGGATCGGTTGAGGGGGAAAAGAAGGTTGGGTCTACGACGAGGATTGGGTCGAAGTTACGTGGTTTCTGATGGTCGGTATTGACATCGGCGAGGTGTTTTAGTTGTTTGGTTTCGAGTGCCTGGATGATCGAACTGCTCGATTTCGAAGCTCTGTCGAAATCGATGAACTGGATGGTCGAAGCGTTCGTAGGGGTAGACGTCGACGTGCTGGAGGTGGAATCCATGGTCGGAATCGCTTCACTCAAGCGTACACGTGCACGCGTGCACGTTATATCAGATGGAAGAGAGTTTTGGGAAGAAGCAGTTGTACTGGGTTGGTCTCGAGAGAAATGAGTGTGCGACTCGAAGTAGCAGTGTTGCGTGAGAGAACCCGGGGATTTTGATTGTTTTACTCGAGTTTGTCTCGGGTTGTTTTTGTCTTGATAACCAGATTTCAAATTTTAAAGCAGATGTACAGATTTATGAAGAGTAAAGATTTTACCAATTTTAAAGTTTTAAATAATTTTGTTTTTAAGAAAGCTTAGTAAAAATTTTAAAGTGTGATTAAGGAATATGTTTATAAAATGAATTATTTAACAGGTTTAAAAATAAAGGTAATTAAAGTGATATAATTTGTTTAACTTGAATTGGTTAAAGTTAAATCTTGAGTTATTTTAAACTTAATTTTAAGATGTATTTAAGAGTTAATTTTAAAGAATTGGATGTTTTGAAAATATGTGTTAATCATGATTAAGTAATTATTAAGATAAAGATTTATCTTTAAGTTAATTAAGGCAGGGATAATTAAATTGAGAAATTAATTAAAAGTAATTAATTAGTTTACTTAATTAATGATCAAGGATTAATTAAAGTTAATTGAGAGTTATAGTTAATTAAATTAGAGATTAATTTAATGATTAGAGATTAATTAATTTAGTAATTAGAGGTTGATTAATTAAGTTTATTAATTAATAATTAGGTTTTATTAATTAATAATTAAAGAGATAATTAATCTATAAAGATTTATTAAGGATTAATTAACTAATAATTAAAGGTTAATAAACTGTTATTAAGTTTTATTAATTGATAATTAAGGTTTATTAATTAATAATTAAGAGAATAATTAATCTATAATTAATGATTAATTAAATTGTTTAAAGAGTAATTAAGAATGAATTACTCAAGAATAATTAGTGAAATGAATGTGATTGAATTAAGTTAATTAATTTGTGGATTAATTAAAGATAATCACTTGATAAAGGATTAAGTATGAATACTTAATAAGATTGATAAGTATAATTACATAGTGTAGGTAATTAATGTATAATTACAGGATGTAATTAATTAAAGGAAATTACTTAATGGGAAGTAATGGAAGTATAATTACTTTACAAAAAGTAATTAAGGATTAATTATTTGGTAATTAATTAAAGGATTAAAGAAATTAATTAAGAAGTTAATTAATTAAGGTAAGTAATCATAGGATGATAATTACTGTATATGATTAATTAAGGTGGATTAATAGAAATGATTAATTAAAGTTTAATTAATTAAAGTAATTAATTAAGGATAATTAATTAATTAATGGAAATAATTAATTAAGGATAATTAATCAATGCAATTAATAAAAGTAATTAAAGGTTAATTACTATAAAGGATTAAAGATAATTAAATTGTGAAATTAATTAAAGAATAATTACTTTATGTAATTAATGAATAATTAATCAAGAGTGATTAATATTTAATGATTAATTAATTAAATGGATAAGTAATTAATTAATGATTGATTAAGCAAGGTTAGGAATTAATTCTTAAGTAATTAATTTAATTTAAGTGGATTAAATTATTATAATAGAGATTAATAAATGGTTGCTTATGAATGATGGTTGAGTAGAATGTCTGATTTGGTTGATATCTATTGGATGATATACTATGATATTCTGTGATATGATATTGGATATATCTGTGATAAATATGTGATATTTATCTATGTTAATGCTGTGTGAATTCAAGTATTGAATTGAATTGTTTAAACCTTTAAACAACTTGGCCTTAAAAGATACGTTTTGGATTTCGATGAGACCGGGATCGGGTTTCCGTATACCGGATTTCCAGGTCTGGAGACCCGAATACCACATCGATCCAAATTAACGATAGGTCGTGAATCTCAAGTGAAGATGAAGATTTAGAGTGCAAGGGTTATTGTCGTTAACTCTGAGGGTGATTCCAAAATGAGTGTAACGAGATAATGCCTTCGGTTTCGTTCGAACCCGGAACGAACTTGTATGGATTGAATGCTTTCAACACATCGTTAGGCGGACGATGAGCATTCTAAGTGATATGTTCTGATTAAAGGTAATCGTAACCTCAAGCCTCATCAACCAGGAATGGCTAAAACAGGGGAGGTGCAGCAAGGTTTCGTGGGTAGCACCCACTGAGAGCAAGATAGATCCCTGTCTAGAGGTCCCTTTATTTTATTCGGCTTAGTGTGTGGTTGGTCGCGCCAACTACGGGATTGTCTTGTTCGGAATTATCCAGTAAGGGATGGTTCCGGCTTTGTGTTGCAGGGGAGCGGGCGTACTCCTCGGTACGGTGATCTAGGCCACGTACTGTGACGGGCGGTACCCCAGTAGCCCTGCCATTGTATGGAATCCAAACTCCAATAAGTGCCGTACGTATTAGTTGTGCCCAACTATGTTGGAATGTGAGATGTAAGCATTTCAGCTATTTCTGTATTTTACTTGGAAACCCTAGACCCTATTATAATATAACTGGATTTCCTATCAAATGTTTTAGTTAGCGTAAGGTAAAAACTTACCCATGTTTATGTGTGGGGAGTCTTACGTGATACTTTTGTTTTCAAAGGTTTTCAAAGTTAAGCAATTTAAACCGTTTACTCACACCAGACCCATGTCTGACCCAAGTGTTTATTTCTGTTTTATATAAACTCTTGGGTACTCAAATTTTTACGAGTAGCCAAGGGAGTCAGGTTTGCTTTGACGAATATTCTGGAGGAGCAATGGAGCAGGAGGCTTCGGCGTTCGTAGATATAGAATTCCACTGTGTAGATCTCTGTGATAGTGTTTGTATTGTATTTGAGTTGTAATGTCTAGACAGATGTTTATAACTGTCTAGTATGTGATGTATATGTTGTATAACTCTGATAAGTATTGTATAGTGTGTAATACTTTTGTTATTAATATAATTTATTCGTTCCGCTGTGTGAGATTCTGATGTTGTTTCTTTCTTTCTTCTCTTCTTTTCTCTTTCTATCCCTTTCTTTCTTATTAGCGATCCGACTTTCTGGTCGAAGAAAGCCGGGTTGTTACAAAGAGGCACGACAATATTAGAAAAGTCTTTTATAAAACGGCGGTAATAACCTACCAATCCAAGAAAGCTACGGATTTCAGTCATGCTCTCCGGTCTCTTCCAATTCTGAATCGCTTCAATCTTTGAAGGATCCACTAATATTCCGGATTTGGAAATAATATGACCGAGAAACTTCACACTAGATTGCCAAAAATGGCATTTAGAAAATTTTGCCTTTAATTGATTACTCTTAAGAGTTTCCAATACAATTCGAAGATGCTTTTCATGTTCCTCCTCGGTTTTAGAATACACAAGAATATCATCATAAAGATGAGAACAAACCGATCGAGGAAATCTTTGAAAACTCTATTCATAAGGTCAACGAAATAAGCCGGAGCATTCGTCAAACCAAATGGCATAACTAGCCATTCATAAGATCCATAACGCGTACGGAACGAAGTCAAAGGAATACTATCCTCTGCAATACGAAGCTGATGGAAACCGGTAGCCAAGTCCAATTGTGAAAAGACTCTAGAACCACTAAGTTGATCAAACAGATCATCAATCCGAGGTAAAGGATATTTATTCTTAATAGTAAGATCATTAAGCTTGCGGTAGTCAACGCAAAGCCTAAGTGCACCATCGGACTTACTTACGAAAATAGCTGAAGCTCCCCAAGGCGAGGAACTAGAGCGAATAAGTTGCTTCATCTCCAACTCGGATAGTTGTTTGCGCATCTCTTCATTCTCCTTATTGGACATACGATAAGGAGGACGGGTAATAGGTTGAGCTCCAGGTATAAGATTAATTTTGAACTCAATTGCTCGCTTAGGTGGTAATCCTAAAACGGGCTCAAAGATGTCGGAAAATTCACGAACGACGCGAATAAGAGAAATGACATCCTCCTCGTCATCATTATCATCATCACGAGGATTTAAAGAATATAAAGATGCAACCAAAGCGGAATCCGAATCTTTAAGAACAATAGAAATCTGATTAACAGATTGCGGATGACGGAGATAAATAGTCCGCTCAGGACATAGGATATGAGCTTCATAACGAGTAAGCCAATCCATACCCAAAATCATTCCAAAGCCTAAGTAACGCATGGCATGCAAATCGGCTAGGAAAGAGAAATCACACAAAATAATCTCCACGTCTTTACAAAGTAAACTAAGAGTTGCGGATCCATCAACCGGATTCGCAATTCTTAAAGAAGTCATTAAAGCAACAACACTTAAAGAAAAAGTATCGACAAGTTCCTTTGATATAAAAGAATGGGATGCACTCGTATCAAAGAGAACTCTAATAGGTTGATCATGAAATATAATAATGCCATCAAGGATAGAATGAGACATACCTTGATCGCGAGATGTGTTGCCAGGGGCTTGAGCAACGTTTAACTTTCCCTCCTTCTCTTGAAGCTTAGGGCATTGGTGCATAAAATGATCTGAACTTTTACAATAGCGGCAAGAGCGAGGCTTTGAACACTTGTTCGAAAAATGGCCCTTAGCACCATAGTTGAAGCATTTCTGATCACTGGGGGAAAATGCTTTGCAGCAGGAGTTGCTTGCTTACCCTTTTTGTTGGGATAAGGACCTTTGAACTTGTTAGGCCTTTTCTTGTTGTTGAAGTTTGGTTTAGCAGCCACCACTTCAACATCACTGTCCTTATCTGCCTCTTCAAGGCGAAGAGCGATATCAATGAGTTGATCGAAAGAAACTTCTAATTTTAGAAGTAACGGCTTCTTGAGATTCTTGTTTTAGCCATAGACGAACCTCTGGTTCTTCTTCAATGGGGTGTTGATGTATTCAACCCCATATTTGGACAGTGACTCGAAGGATGTGACATAATCTGTCACAGAGGATGCACCTTGAACAAGGTCTATGAAACGACGAGCCAATGTCACTTTCTCTGCTTCTGGTACGAATTTTAATTCGAAGCGTTCCCGTAATTGCTCCCAGGTGAGATCCGCTTCATTAATCTCAGAAATAAGAAGTTCGTACCAATCCAATGCTCTCTCTTGGAGCATACTGGAGGCCACCTGAACACGGTGAAGATCGACAAGATTCATGCGAGAAAAGATTCTATCGCATGTTCTTAACCAAGCCCGGACTTCAATAATAGTCTCGGAACCTTTGAACGGTTTCCCACCTAAGTTGGTATAATCGTTGCACAAACGTGCAAATCCAGACTTAGGATTAGTAGGTTCCTGATTAGGACCAGCTGCTTGAGCATTCTTTACTAAATCAAGAAGCTGTTGAGCAGTCATGAAAACTCCATCCTGGGGAGTGACAGTAGATGGTCCAGCTCTGGGACGACCTGGTCTAGACATTCTCTTCTTTTAGAAAGAGAGAAGAAGAAAAAGGTTATTCACCAAATGAATATCAAGCAATCTTGATAGATGAAACAAGGGATCATAAAGAAAACAGGATGAATCGGTTCGAAGACTCGAACTAAATCCTGAAACACAACTCCTAAGGTGGACTTAGGACGATGATCCTTGTTAAGTTATTCTACATTGTTCCGAAGTTTGGCTCTGATACCAAGCTGTGACGCCCCACCTCTATACCCACGCCAACCAAGAACACTACGATGTAGTGCTGTCAATTAGCATGGAGAATAAGGCTGTGGAGGAGCGACCATCCATGTAACTTCTTTGTGCGAGCGCCGACATGTCAGATAGAATAGAATGCATATCTTTTAAGGAGGAAATCCGACATACCGATACAAACACAAAGCTATCACACGGTGGCTATATATAATCTTCGTAAACAAACATAGAAATAATCATAACATAAACCAGTCACAGACATCCATATCACAAAGGCGGAAGAAGATATGAATAAATATATAACACATGAAAGTGTACATCAGAGTAGTGGTCAGAAAGATCCACGATAATACAAAAGAATAGCATCACGTGCTATACAAAAGAATAAGTACACAACGTAGAGTCTATATCTCAAATGTGTACATCCAAAAACTACTAATCTATGTAGTTAGCCAAAAGTCAAAATAATCCTGAAGAGAAGTCAAGCAGAAGCACCTGTAACATCTCGGTCTGACCCGAGTATTATTTATAAGAAAATAATAAACGGATCAGTCTAGCTATAAATATCAGATGATAAGGTATAGGATAAATAATATGGCATGAACATGTAACAACCATAACGACATACTACTATAAGTATGTAAATGATAATCAACAAAAGATCAATCAATATCACAAGAATCTTCTCAAATATAAAATAGGGTATCATACCCTAAACTTGTATTCATAACAAGTCAATAACACATAAATTCACCAATGCACAAAAACTGATATCATATCAATGAAAATCATGAAAATTGGTGAATAACAAAACTCCAAAAATCATCACAAGAAATCCAGAAAACACATAAAGAAGGGGGAAGGCCTAACACATGAACGGGAGCATGAAAACTCACCAACGCGTATAACACATGAACGAGAAGCTATCTCATGGAAGCTATCCATTAAATTTCCACACAGAAATGGCCCGAAGACCATGGGGTGATACCCCATATATGTGATGGCGAAACATCACAAAAGCGGGGTCTAGTCTCCGTCGCAGACAAAGAGACATCGCTCAATCGCTAGTCTAAATAACAAAAATGATCGTCATGATCATTAGGAAGTGTCAATTACACTAAGCCAGTAAATATATGAGTTTAGCTTCATGTCCCATAACCACTAGCTTAACTTAAATATTTACGAAAAAACTGTAGATCTTCACTAGGAAATTGTCACAAAAGGGTTCAATCGAACAAGTCCAAGAGCTAACCGACGAAGTGAATGCAAGCATTTCATACCACTCGTTTTACTAAGTCGTTTAAGTCGATTTCTCATCCGAGTGAAGTAAAGGCTTGTATATACTAGTAGAATGGAAAATGGTTTGAGAAAAAGAGCTTTGTAATAAAATAGAGTTGAAATCGTTTTGATGAAAGAGCTTTGATATTTACTACTAGTATTGAAACCTCTATGTCTTTAAAGTGACAAGTCACAAAACGATTGTTGAAACAAATCGAATCACATAAATTCACATTCGAAGACGTGAGAAAAGTCCAAAGAAATCAATCCAAAGCCACCATAGTAGGAATATACTTGCGGCCAAACGTTGACGAGTTAAAGTACATCGGCTTTAAGTCGAATAGGTCGAACGACCTAATAGATGCGACCTAGGGGTCTAAGGGGTCAAGCGACCTAGTGGTTGCGACCTAGGTGTGTTCACGAGTTAGCGTTAAACAAGGCCAAATGACCTAGAAGAAAACAAGGTCTAACGACCTAACACCAAAGTGCCGAGCGACCTAGCGGCACAATGCCAAGAGACCAAGGGTTAACTCGCGAGCGACCTAACTCATAGCCAAGCTAAACAGTGGAACGACAAAACAGGGGCGAGCGACCTAAGGGCCTCGCGACCTAAAGACTATCGAACGACCTAATTGTCGAATGACCTAAAAGCAAATAAGTCAAACGACCTAAAGGAGGAAGCGACCTAAGGCCAGCGACCTAACAGAGAGGAGTCGAGCGACCTAACGAGGTTAATAGGACCGAGCGACCTAACATAAAACAAGGTCATGCGACCTAAAGGGATACGCGACCTAAAAGGGTTCGCGACCTAGCTAGGCACGCGACCTAACGTTGCAAAGAGTGTGCGACTTAACATGCGGGTGGTCCGAGCGACCTAATGGCTTCACGAAGCCAAGCGACCTTCGACCTAACATCCCGGAGCGACCTACGACCTAACTCCAGGCTAGCGACCTAAGGCCAGAACGGGCTAAAAGCATGTAGAGTCTTCCCTACGCCAGAGCGACCTATGGCCCAATGACCTACGACCTAGCGACCTAATTTCGAACGTCCTAAACACGAACGAAAATCTGCAGGGCTAGTCTACGAGGCAGTGCGACCTAAGGTCCAGAATTTGCCAACAACGCTGAAAATTGGAGCTTTTCGCCAATCCACTCCAAACCAAATGCAGATATTCATACAAATGCAATAGGGGATCATTCCCAACAGCCCAATGACATCTATAGGCAAGATGTGAGATTAAAAATCTCACCTTTTCACTAAAATGGATGAAGATGGAGATTGAAAGCAAGGAGAAGCAATCCAAAGCTTGAATCCACTATCTTCTTCTTGAATTTGGAGTTGAATGTAGGAATTGCAATTGAATTTGAGTTTGGAGTTTTAATTTCCCTTTCCCTCCTCCATTTTTGACAAAGCTTGAAGTGTTAGATAAAGTGAGGAAGAGGAGGTGGGTTGGGGCTGAGTTAGAAGGTGCAGTCCAACCAAAGTCAAAGGCGGGAAAAAGTGTCGAAATTTCACTATCTCCAAACATATCAAAGTTTACACTCAAAAAGATCGCAAACGTCATTTTGAACTCAATGGAAGTGGTCTCGAGTCCTAATTTGACCGTATGCAAAAAGTAGCTTTTCGGACTAACATCCGACTAACGATAAAATATTTAAATAAAAAAAAATCGATAAATATGCGGGTTGTTACAAAGATAATATTTTAAATTTCTAGATTTTTATTTATAAAATAGAAAATTGATTTATTGGGAATTATATATATATATATATATATATATATGCAGAACAACAGGATTTATATATATAAATTAGAAAACAAATTCAAATAAATATAGATGAAATGAATAAGAATAAATTATAAATAGAAATGGTTTTGGCTTATGAAAAATATAGTGTATTATAAATAGAAGAGTTTAAAATGTGTATTTTTCTTATGTATATACATGTTAGTTTAAGAGAGAAGAATGTAAAAGTATATCTGTAATATTTTTAAACAAATATAAATGGTATATTAAAAATAATATATGTAGTGAAAATAAAAATAAAAGAATATATTGTAAATAGAAATGATACAACTTATGGAAAATATAATGTATCATAAATAGAGAAAGTTTAAAATTGGATTTTTCTTATATATATATATATACATATATGTACACATTAGTTAAGAAGAGTGAAATATATATATATATATATGAACTTAATAAATATTGTGATTAAAAATAAATAAATAAATAAATATATATATTAAAAAATGAAAGAAAAGATATATATGAAAAAGGGGCATTTCACCAGAAGGACAAACATTGCAGTCCAATTAGTTTCTAGGACACACATCCACAGAAATTAATTTCAAGGCCAAAGTCAGCAGAATAATTACTTTTAAGGACAAAGTCAGCAGTCCAATTACTTTCACGGACATAATTTCATTGGATTTTAGGTCTTAGAAACTAATTATTTTGCATTTTGTCCTTAAAAGTAATTATTTCAGTAGTGTGTCCTAGAAACTAATTGCACTTGATAAAGAGGCCCTTGTGGCTAATTTCCACTATGAAAAATATGATAATAGGAATGAGAAAATTTATAATATCATTTTTAAATAAGAAATCTTTTACAAAATAATGTTTTGAAAAGGAAAAAAATGTTATTTAGAATGAAATAGTAAAAATTTTCATTTGCTTTGAATTATACACTTTAAATATAAAAAGGAAAATGTAGAACAAAAATGTTATTTAAAAATGTAATGGCAAGACTTTTAAATGCCTTGAGTTATATATATATATATTAATAGAAATATACATATATATAAATATGAAGACTTAAATGGCTTATGTAAAACCACTTTTCATGTTGTTTAAAAATATAAGAAAAGCATGATTAAAAATCAAGTGAAAGTAAAAGTAATAAAAGGGATAAATGACCAAAGTAAATCAAGTAGAAAAGTAAAGGTAAAACAAGTCAAAGTAAAAATGAAAGAATTTACCAGACAAGTTAAAAACCATTGCCTGGTCAAGCAAATCAAGTAAAAGTAAAACTAAATATAACAAGTAAAAATGAAAAAAATATATAATATATACGTATGCTGCCTGGCCAAAAAGAGAAAGACTAAAAACATTTTCTCCACCTCATTTCAACTTCCTATCACCCACCAAATCACCTCAATCCATCGCAAAACATTTGTACAGCATCTCAAAATCTTTTGAGCCAAAATACTGTACAAAAGACATCAGTTCATGCATGTAAACTTGTTTATACATGGGGGTATGTGTGTGATAATTCAGTTGTTTTCAAAAAGCCTGTAACACAATGAAAATAACAAAGCACTGTATCAAAACCAATAAATAAACACTGTAAAAGAAATGAAAAGAAGAAGGCACTCTGTTCCTTCAAATTCAAAAGCAAAAGTAAGAAATCAAGTTTCAGATCATAAAACTAAGGTGCAACTGAAATTTTGCAAGGATTTTAGCATGTTCAAGGTGAGAGTTAACTTTTGGAATGCCTGTACCATGCCTATACATATTCAAGTATTCAACATGCTAATTTTATTTTATATATATGCCAGTTTTCAAAAACTTTTTCTTCCAATTTAGTTTGAATCTGCCAACAACGTAAACTAGTAAAACTTTGTTTTTGAGTATAAATCATGTTAAAAATAGTTTGAAGCTCGTTTATTTTATATATTATGTGTAATGGTAAGAATACAATAAACTAACCAGTTTTTGACGAAAATAAACGTGTTTAAATTAGCGAATCCGGACCATGATCGTGATCGGCGTATGAAAATAGGATTTTTGGTTAAGAAATTAGGATTTTTAATAGCTTGGATGTTGAAAAATTGGAAGATGATCAGGAATCATTCAAAAATTAAATTCCGGCTATGTAGTTGACGAGGGGAAGAGAGGCTTGGTCGAGGAGGAGTGTTACGGCATGGCCTAGGGGTTCATCGTGGCCGTTTTGCGAATTTGGGTTTGATTTGAGGTGGCATGGGAAATTTAGGGTTTAAGAAGGAATTAGGGAGGCTGTCGAACGTGACTTCACCGGAGGAGAACGACGCGACCGGACGACTTGGGGTTTGGCAGGGAGGAAGCGATGTGGGTGAGGTTTCGAATGATGGTGGTGGCCGGTGAAACGGTGGGAAGAAATGGGAGCAGTTCGGTGATATGTGGTGATGGGTGTTTTCATGGGTTCGGGTTGAAGTCTCGATTTTGGATTCGTGGGGCGTTGGGTTTTGGCGAGGTGGCGATGGAGGTCGGGGGCAAAGGGGAGTTTGTCTTGGGTGTCGCGGTGGTGATAGGGGCGACTGGGCGGCTGTGCACATGAACGTGCACGAAGGAAATCCAGGTGGAGGTGGTCGTGTTCGAGCGTTTGGGTTGCGGTAGTTTGGGCTTGGGTCTAGAGACGTGCGAGAAGATGGGTGATCGATAAATGTAGTTGGATGATTGGAGAAATGGATGGGATTTGGATCTGGATGTTGGGTGTAACGGCCCGTTGTTTCCAACCGTTCAAATCGACAATCATCCACTCATGTCAGACTTGAATTGCTCAAAACAACAGATTGTTAATCTATATTTGGAAAAACTCAGCATATACAATAAATAAATAAATAAATCACAGAATCACAGACACAGAGTATTACAACAATAAGCAGCGGAATAGATAAATAGTAGTTTATGAAGCTACTATATAAACATCAGAGTCTAAAACAAAATACAACAGAATCTCGAATACAAAATGAATCTCTAATACATAAACAACTGACGAGTCTGAACATAAATGATTGGAATAAACGGAAATAACTGAAAGCTGGATAGATAGATCTTCAAACGAAGCTCCAATCTCCAAAGGTGAGTCTCAAATGCTGTGACACTCAGTCTGACCCGAGCATAAAGCAAAACACAAAAAACTCGAGTCAGGATTAACATCCTTATACCAGTAAATTCAACTCAAGTGAAATGTCAACTCAAATACAAGTAACTTAAAGGATAGTTGGGATTTCCATCCTCTAAGGATCCGTGGAACTATCTACTATGTAGTAATATTCGCTATTATAATATGTCTATCAGTAAAGTAAAGTATTAAAATAGCGTTAAGGCGTTACCCATATCCCCCTTAACACATTTTATATATTCCCGCAGTCTATACAATGCCGTACACTCCACCAAACCGGTGGTTTACCCAAAGGACACCCTATAGGTACGGTACAAAACAAACTCGTAGAAGGCACGATAAGGCATGCGACAAGGCACGCGAGGCAATGCCCAGGGTAGGATTATACCGTTTTGCGGATCCAGACTGGTGGTAACGCATAGCAGCTACTACCGCCCACCTCGAGACACACTCCCAAATCAAAGGTGCACCCAATCAAATCACAAAGTAATAGAATGGAATCGAAGAAATGTGCCCGATAAGAGGAATGACCTCACTTGGCCCGGCATGGCTCCTGTTTTAGCCACATCAAGCTGACTCGCGGGAGTTAGGGCTACGTTAATACCTCATATAGAATCGTCGCCAACCATCCTACTTCATTTATGGAATCTCCATCACGTACACAGTTGTTAAAGTGGTTTTCGGTATTGGCAGAGAGTATGATAATATCCGATCCCGGTCTCTTTAACAACCAAACGCTTATTTTACACCGTGGTCATTTCATTTCAAATAGTTCATACTTCATATCAAAATATCATATTCATTTCAAAACCATATCAATTCGATATCATTATTCACTTAAAAAAATATTCATTTCCAGAATCGTAACACTTTAAAAATTATGACACTTTCGAAATCATAACACTTTCGAGATCATAACACTTTCGAGATCATAACACTTTTGAAATCATAACACTTTTGAAATCATAACACTTCCGTAATCATAGCAGTTCCAATTTAAACAGTTTAGATATAGAAAATAGTACATATATTAAATAGTTATAAATTAAAATAATTTATATATTAAAATAATTTATATATTAAAATAATTTATATATTAAAATACTTATAAATTAAAATAGTTTATATTTATTTAAAGAGTATAGTTTCCAAATTAGAATTGTTTCATCCAATTCCACAAATCGATTCAAATCAACTTAAATTCCAAAAATTCAATCTAAATTAATCCCTGTTCAACACTTTCAATTTAAAAGGTTAAAGATTCAATTCAAATTCTCAATAAACCGTTTCAATTTTTATTGATTTCAAATCTAGGTTTTACCTATCGTTTCAAGTCTAATAAGATTCAAAGTTTAAATATTCAAACACTTACAATATAAGTTTCATTTATATTTCAACATTTAACTTTAAATTTTCTTTTCAAAATGGAAAATATTCACTTAATCATTTAATAACAATTAAATAAAATCTCAATTTATAAATTTGGATCAATATTAAATATTCAGTTTAGTTTTATTTAAAGTTGAGAATATTCATTTAATCACTTTTTATCAAATCGAGTTATAAAACATACCTTTCAAAATCTCAAAATCAATAAGTTCAATTAAATTCTTATTTAAATTTAATTATTAACCAATTTAAATTCCAAGTCAACATTAATTTATCTTCCCGACCTTTATTACATTAAGTTATTAAAATTTATTTTTTAAAATATTAATATAAATTTAAATAAATGCTTAAACATATTATATAATAATTAGATTAAATTTTTATTAAATTAAATCTTATTATTAAATTTATTTTATATTAAATCTTATTTTTATATATATTTAAAACAATAAAATTATAAGAAAAATCTTAAAATTTATATTTTCCAAAACTAACTTATAAATTAAAATTTCCAAAACATATAATTTTGAAAAATCTAAATTTTATACATATATAAAAATAGCATTTATATATTTCATTTTAAAATCAACAGTCATTAAAACCCACATACTTCCTTTCAAACTTGGGAAATCATTTTCAAAATATAGACCAACGGTGTCCGTATATAATTTTCAATCCTATGGTCAAGTGATATGGATATTTATCATTTCAATCCGTAATTTAAATTTAATATTTACGGGTATATATCATTTCAACCTGCAGTCCCAAAATTTAAATTAAATGAAAAATCGTTTGGGTTTATCATTTCAACCCATAGGAAATTCTAAACTAATAGGGAACTTGCAGAGTGGGAACAAATACGATAATAATATTACATATCAACAACAGGCATATATAATCAGTAACGAATTAAATATAATATATACAACAAGTTATGGTGTCATATGTCACAGGTAAACAACTGTAGATAATATCATATCATATTTAACAATTAAATAACTTAACAATTCAAATTTAACAGCGTATTTCAATCGTCATTTCATGTGAATTAATTTTACTAAATATAAGAATGTTAATCGTGAGTGATTGCTCACCTTTCGAGCCTAGAGAACTAAGACGATGACACAGACACGCACACGGATACAGATATTGATACGAACTAGCAGGACAACGACAAGATAGAAATTGCTGCGACAAATTCGATATTGAGAAAGTAAGTCAGACGGACTAGAGATCGATGAAACAGTATATATATATATATATATCTTAAAAATCAATATTTAATTTAAATCGCGTATAACGTAAAATCTGTATATATTATTTGTGAAAATCAATATCAAATTTAAACTCATATTTCCTTTCAAAATCAACCTTTAAAAAAACAGTATAAAATTTTAGATATATATATATATATATATATATATATATTTGAATCAAAATATAGGCAAGCTTATATTTATAAGTTATATATGTAATTTATAACAGACAGCACACCCCAAAATATACTTTTTAAACAGGTATATACATGTAGATATATATAACAGATTGCACACACAAAATATACTTTTTAAACATATAAGTATATCAAGATATATAACCTTTATATTGTAAACATATAATAATATATACTGTAGACATATATACTTTATGACATTGATCAACATAGCAAATTTTATAACATATTATATAATAACTTAACATATTATATACCTTTATATAAAAAGGGGGGTTGCAAGAGGCGGGCTCGAAGCAGGTTTCAGGCAAGCTGCATGGTCGGGGAAGCAGAGGCTGTAAGGTTTCTGTTCAGCGGCACGAGGTTGTGTGCTTCGGCAGTCAGCGAAGTTCGGTTTTGTGAGGGAAAAATGCATGTGAGAGGGAAGGAGGGTGTTATGGGGTGTTCGGCTGTTGCTGGTGTGTGCTAGCGGATCTGGTCGGTGACAGGCGCTGATGAAGGGGATACGCTGTCAGGTTGTGGGGTGGTCAGTGCTGATAGGCGGGTCTGCTAAGGTGGCGATGTGAGGAGGGGAAGGCCAGAGGATAGGTCGCGGTTTAGTGAAGTGGCTAAAGTTCATTGGCCATGGCGGGGAGGAGAGATGGTGGCGGAGGCAGATGACAAAGGAGAGGGCGATGGGAGAAGCAAGATCTGAGAGAGGGAGGGTATTCGGCACGAAGAAGGGACGTGCAGGTGCTGTGGCAAGGACTACCGTGGATGTGATCGTAGGTTGAAGGGATGAGCATGCTTTCGGCCATGGGTAGTTACGGTGGGAGCAACATGGGCATGGTAGTGAGGCCGAGATGGGTTAGATTGGCGGTGAGTATCTGGGGAGAAGGAGGCTCGGCTCGAAGAAAATGCAGGAGGACGTGAAATTTTTTCGATGAAAACTAATTTTTTTTCGTTTTAAAAGCAAAAGCAGAGAAAAGAGAACCGAAGAGAAGAAAAGGGAAACAGAGAGAGAGTGAACAGGAAAATATATTGGGTAGGTAGGAATAATAAAAGCCAGTGGAATTCAATGAACAGGTTACAAAGCTATAAATATACTATTCTCCCTTTTTCTTCAAGTCACAGAACGGAATGAGAATGAAGAGACTAGAAGAAATCAGAGAACCAAAAATAAATATAGAAGAAATCAGAGAACCAAAAATAAATATCAACAAGGAATAGCAAAAGTCAAGCACTACTTGAATTCAGGAAATAAATAAAACAGATAGCTATTGGTATAATATGGTAGATAATTGAATGGTAACAACAGAACCAAAAGGTCAAAACGGATACCGATACGGTTGCAATTTTCGCAGATTCTGCCGCATACCGGGCTTCGAAACACACAAATGAATATACTGTGGAGATCAGCACGACGAGACAAACAGAATGGTACATAGATATCAGCTATATGGTCATCCAATCAAAAGTCAGTATTCGCTGCCAAACTGCTGCTAATTCATCGAAAATAAGATAAACGGGGCTATAGCAGTCCAAATTTGGCGAAACGAAATATGACGCCTCACTCAAAAAAATGATTTACATTTTTATTGTATAAAAACATTCAGGTTTTGACAATATTTTATTTTCACCAACTTAATCGATTTTAAATTGAAATTGAAATCTACACAACACAACTAACTTTCATATTTACCAACGAAAATGTACCATTTGCTATGTTTAAATAGACGCATACCAAATAACAAATTTTCATTGCAAAATTCAATTGTTTTATTCTCAAGCAAAATTTCAGTTAATTACGTTATTAAAAATCGTTAAAACTACCGGGTCGTTACATTGTGTTTCTTGTTAACTGGAAGCAAAACAGAAATGAAGAAAAGAGACAGGGAGGAAGAAGAATATGGGGAACGGGTTTGGGTAGTGGGCTTGGCTTCGGCCCAATTTCATGAGGGTGGAATTTAAACTAATTTGATTTAATTTATTTATATATATTTATAGTTTTAAAAACTTTAGATTTGCTATAACTCGTTCATATGAAACCCAATCAACCCAATTCTTTTTGCGACGGAATCGTATCGTCGAATACTTCATTTTCATGAAGCCTGTCGTCGGTCTTGACCAAGCGATAATTTATGGCATTTTAAAACGGTCAAGTTTTAAATATAAAATGTTAAATTATATATATATTTTGTAAATTTTAAAATATCATAACTAATGCATACGAATTCCGATTGAAGCGAAATTCATTGCGATGGGTTCGTATCGACGAACACTACATCGTCATACGAATTGTTGTCGAGTTTGGATAAGTGAAAAATTATGGTATATTTAAACCGATAGAAGTTTAATCACCCGATTTAAAACAAATACCGTCGTTTAAATCCATATGACCTGTCTATTTAGTTATTTGCCAAATGAAAACAACGATGAGTTATTGTAAGTTAATTACGATGTTTTGACTTCTATTTAGCAGAATAAAACACCGTTCCTCTAATTGTATTAAATTGGACCCCTGTTGGCAGAATAAATCACCGTTTTGCTATTATTACAAAATATATCTATTTTTGGACATTTACTAGCAGAAATAAAACCCTGTTCTGCTATTATATTTGTACGGACATCTTTTATTTATCTTGATAATTATATTGAGAAATATGATGTTGAATGAATTGTTAAAAATAGATTGATACGAATATCTGTATCTGTTATTCTAGACTGTTATGGAATGATTGGTAATTTGATTAAGTACCATTGGAATTAATAAGCCTCTTTTCCAATTTGGGAGTTGATTTTTGAATCAAAGCTATTTAAAGGATGATTATTATTTATTAATGATATTTTAAAGTTAATTAATAAATATTTTGATAATGATTTAAAGGTAATTATTTTATTATTCTTTAAAATTATTTAAAAAGTATTTAATTATTGTTTCAACCTATTTAATTATTTAAACTGTTTAAAGTATATGTAATTATTAATTATAGTAATTTTACAGTGATTGTTTAAAGTTAATTATTACTTAAGGGTTAATTAGTATTAAAGTATTTTATTTCAAGATAATTTGTTTAAATATTAATTATGTTTTAAAAATAATATATTATATAGTAAACTTTTATAAAAGAGTAAATTTTCCTAAATTAAACTTGGAAAATTTATATAGAAACTTTATAAGTGTTATTTTGAGATAATTATTGAATAAAGTTCTCGGAATGTAATGGTATACTTTAATGGCATAATCGGAGGCAGAGATTGCCTACAGTTAAGTTTGGATTTCTCTGGGATAGAGACGTAATCATCGAGCTGCGAATCCATGGTTGATACCGCAGAGTACTTTCCATATTCATTTAAAAAGGGTTTTCAAATATATTTGAAGGGAATGGTTTGTGAATATTGTTTGCACCAAAAATGGTCACAAACCCCAAATGTTGTGAAAGCACCAGTGTATGAATATAAATCAGCAATATTCAAACACAAATATCAGATCTAAGCAAGCAACAAACAACAATCCAGAAATAATGAACAGTGACACACAATTTATAGTGGTTCGGCTATCTCTGGCCTACGTCCACTTCAAAGATTTTTATCTTTTATTGATGTTCTTCGCTGATTACAGATGATTACAGCAAATACAATGAATGAATCTGAATATGACAGCAATGGAGAGGAGTAGAGTTGAATCCGGCAGAGTCTGGACGTTGAATGGCCAAAAAGATCCCTTTTCTGTAGGCTTCAGGGGGCTATTTATAGGCGTAGGAAGCTGAGATCACGCCCAAACTTCGGGAGATTATTTCAGGCACATGAGTGGGTCCACGCGCCCGGTCCCACCAAGTTTCAACTCCATCTGGGATCGATTCGAAACAATTTCGTATCGATCAGAAATTGCTCCAATCGAGCTGAAACTTGGCAGGATTGCTCTTTACCTTGTGTGGAAGCTACTGTGAAAATTTCGTTGCATTTGGACCAGCGGTTTGTGAGATATGATCGATACAAGATTGTATTTTCGTGTGTGCTGCTCTGTTCGAATCCATGGATTCGTATCCATCGCTCTGAATCGACCTGGGCACGTGAGCGCGCAGTGACGTGGTGCGGAACTCTTGGACCTCTCCACCTTTTTTGCCGCGTCGAACGAGTCATTCGCATCTAGCGCCGAAGCTTCGCCCATACCAACTCTTTATTCGCATCCACGTGCTTCTGTCTTTACTCGAACCAGTTATCGATTCGACGTAGTCCTCGTTCGCATCGATTATTATTGACATGGATACGAAGAAGGACTTATGCGTTATCGATTCGAATAACTACGAACCACATGGATACGAACCAAGGCTCTGTAATCGATTCGAACCGGGTCTACCCCTGGTCGATACGAAATGTTTCGCCTACGATGGATACGAGCTAAACTGACACGACGCTACCGCCTCTGGATCGATGCGAGGAGTCCAATACCGGATGGATTCGAACAACTCCGATTCGAACAAAGTTCTAGAATAGATTTGAATAGGTTGAGGCGACGTCGCTCAGATGGGTACGAAACTGATCGATTCGAACAAGCCAATGCGATGGTTTCTGATGGATTCGAACACATCATCACCTTAGCTCGCCGATGGATACGAACAGCATGCCTATTTAACTTGTATCAATCATATCTCCCTCCTACGAACTCCGATTAAGCTGAAACTTGAAACGTTGGCTCTCACGGCTTGGCATGTCATGTCTTGTCAATTACAGCCCAATCCGAGCTCGGACAAAATTCATCGATATCCATGATCATCCTGCAATGCATATTTAATATTCATGGTTGGTTAATATTGATTTCAGTTAATTTTTGGGTATCTCAGCTTTGCCAAAAAGTGGGATAACAAATATACTTATTCCTGTGAGATAAGTATATACTTTTTGATTAAGAGATTTAATTTAATTAAATTTTAAATTAAATAAGGCTTAGTGATTTCAGTGAAAATGGAATCTTTGATTGAATGATTGTTTATTTGATAGTTAAATAACCGACTATCAAATCTGGACCCAAAACGTAACTTTGGAAATATCTAGTAGAAACACGGGGATTATAGGGTACAGTTACCATTCGAGGTGCTATACTGTACGTATAAACTCATTTCGTTCTTCTAGGACGATTATAAGGAAATCCGTCCACTAATAGTTAGGAGATGATCTTCGATCTTATTTTTGTCTGTTTATTTCCTAAAGAACCGGGGTTGAGTTTACCAAAAATATTAAAAGTTGTTTCGAAGAGACCGGGATTGGATAAGTTATCCGAAAACCACTTAGATCCAACGTATACGTTTCGAAATGAAGACAAGAGCATGTAATCGAAGATGGAGCATTGAAGTGCAAGGGCTAATCGCTAATAATCTTGAGAATGATACCAAAATGGATGTAGTAGGAATAGTGCCTTCGATTTCATTCAGACCCAGAACGGACTTGTATGGATGAATGCTATCAGTACATTGTCATTGGAGGACAATGAGCATTCCAAGTATAAATTTGTTAAAAGGTAATCGTAGCCTCAAGCCTCATCAATCGGGAATGACTGAGAATCAGGGGAGATGCAGCAAGGCTAAGTGGGTCGCTCCCAATTAGGGTATGTTTATCACCTTTCTAGATACCCTCGGATATTATTACTATGGTGCATGGAAGGAACTCGGAAAGGGTGGGAACACCCGAGGTGATAGCATATACGGTCTATCCAGGTTAGGGGTAGTCCGGTCTTGTATTGCAGGGGATCCCGGCGAGGTCCTCGGTACATTTTTCTAGATGTGTACTGTGATAGGTGGTACCCGGTGCCTAGTCATTTATATGGAATTTATTCTCCAATACGTGCCTTCACGGTTTTGGTTGTAGAGCCTAGTATGCTGGAATTTAATTAATGTAACAACTTCGGCTATTTGAATAAGTATTTGTACTTAGACACTATTATAATATCACTGTATTTTTTATAAAAAGTGCTTTGGTTATTGTAAGGGAAAAACCATTTTCAGGAGGGACAGAGACGTATTCATGTAGATGATTTATATTTCCGTTCCATTTTAGTTGTGTTTATCAGCAATTGCGAGGACATGATGTTATAACTGTCCGTGCTGAGTAGGTTAGTATACTCTGATGGATGTCTGTATATATATTAATTATAGTTTTTGTTTTATGTAAAGATTTGTTCTATATTATAGATTATTCGTTTCCGCTATGAGATTCTATGTTGTTTGGTTTTCTTTCTATCTTCTTTCTACCTTCTTTCTACTTTCTTTTTCTTACTATCCGCCTTTCTGTTCAATTTGGACTGGACAAGTGTGGTAAAGTGTCAGTTCGAACTATACGGAAAAGTGGGTCGTGACACCTATGAATAGTCATATTGATGTGAGACGTCATAGTTTGGGTTATGGATCATAAAACGTAGGGCTTGCTTCTGTGTTGGAGGTATTAAGTGGCTATTGTAGGGTCTGCCTCCTTCCCATTTAAGAAGTGTTAAATGGTCGAGGTTATCTTTTAGGTACGGTAGTGGGAATTTCGGGAAGGGTCCACTTCAAGGTTAAGGTATTATGTGGCTATTATAGGGTTCGCCTCTTTCCTTAAAGAAATATTAAGTGGCTTGATGATGTTTCATGCGATGTCAATTAAGGAGTACTAAAGAGGGACCCACTTTGGGTTAGGTATTAAATGATGGGGATTTGCCTAAGATACCGGTATTAAATGGTCAAAGTCTGCCTAATTTCCCTTAGAAAGGTATTAAATGACTCAGCTACTTTCTCTCACATTGTTTGGACATGATTGATTGTAGTTGTGTTGGACTGGAAAGGGCTTTTGGCCTACAGTTGAAGGTACGTTAGGGAGTTGGACTGGATAAGCCTACAGGCTTACAGTTGGAGGAATTCTTGGTAGGGTATAGTATAAGATGCGTAAGACAATACTTATCTAAATAATACTGTACAAATACTATTTTGGTAAGACTTGAGATTTTAATTCACCAGACATTGTTGTTCCAACCCTCTCCTCACAATACACAGGTTAGTGGAAACACTGCTGATAGAGAAGATGAAGGCAGAAGCGAAAACTTATGGTAGTTTATTCGTTTATTTATGATTTTGATATATTTTGATGTACCCAGTTTCAGACATGTTGATGTTGTTTTTGGGATATTGTATTTTGAATATCTGAGATGATATGTTGTATTTCCGAGATTTGAATTTTTATGAAATGGGTACTTATTTCTGTATTATATTTTATCCCTTCCGCTATGAGACTCAGATAACATAGATAGATATCTCTTTATATTGTTCATTGTATCAATTTTACCAATCAACAAGCAGTTTTGGAATGGGCATATGGTTCGACAGGCTTTTATTGGGTCGAAAATTTGGCCCATCCTAAGGTGGGTTGTTACAGACCGTCTATTCAAAGAAACTATTTTGGAGTGGTGACTTAAATATGCGTAGTTTACATCGCATATAAGGTGCATGTATACAATGTGTTATATAGTCGATTATTTTAACCCTTTCTTTATTTTAGGTGTGCAATTTCTTACTGTAGAATTGTCCTTAGATTTAGGATTTAAATTGTTATGGTTGTATTGGTTGAATATAATAAGATTTCCCTTATTTGGATGCTTGCATAGTAAAGTTGTAGAACTTAGGATGAAATGTTTGGGTAATTGAGTAGGTGATACTTTGAGTATCAAACTTATTGGATGTTTGGAGAAGTGATATAATAAGCGTAATGATATCACTTAAGTTATGGTTATGATGGAAAAAATATTATGTTCAGCATGCTAAGACATTGATCATTTTGGATGTTCTTTTTTGGCAAAGCCAGTGGGGTTAATTGGCCCCCTAATAGTTTTATTGATATGCCAAGAGAATACAAAAAAACACAACAAACCCTAGTCAAAACATGTTTTGGCTAGGGAAGGAAAAGAAAAGAAAACATAAGACAACACAACATATTAACACACAAGGAAGAACAAAAAAACAAAAAACAGCAAAAACAAAAATCTATAACCAAATGAGGACAGAAATCAATGAAAGGCATTCACAATGCCATGGTCTAACTCAAAGATTGATTGTCTCATCCCATTCCTTATGTCCTGCAGCAACTTCTGCCTTAGTTGATTTGTAGAGTTCCTTTTCCCTTGGAACACTATTGCATTTCTCCACTCCATATGTTGTACAGGAATGTCTTCAATACAAAAGGCAGAGCATACGTCTTCATCCCTCTCTCGAGTTTGTAATGACCCACCTTTTGGACGGTTTAAATCGACAATAAACCACACATGTCAAACTCAACCATTCAAAAGGGAGGATTGTTATGGGGTAAATAAGAAAAAGAAGAGAAAAGAATGAAAAACAAAACACAGAATCTCACAGCGGAATAAAAAAGTATAATAATCAAATAAACAGTTCATGAAGTTGTTTTACAAATAACATTTGATTACACTTTTACAATACAGATCAGAGTTATACATACAGCATGAATAAATAAATAATGCAGCGGAACAACATGATGCAGTGAAATAATAATAAATAGTAGACTAATCTCCATCTTCATCCTCCAAATAAAATGGTCTTCAATACACTGAAAAGCTCAGGCTGACTCAGGCGTAATGAAAAGACAAAACACTCGAGTCAGAACTAAAAATCTTGTGTAAGTTAAATCAACAGTAAATAGATATGAGTGTAACAGCTTTAGAGATGTTTACGGGATTTTACATCTCCTATCCAGTTTCTAACATGCATGCAATAACTTAAGAGATGTTCGGGATTCCATCTCCTAAGGATCCATTAAACTATTTACTATGTAGCAATATACGCTATTATAATATGTCTACAGTAAAGTAAAGTATTAAAATAGCGTTAAGGCGTTACCCATATCCCCCTTAACACATTTTATATAAATACCGTAGTCTATACAGTACTGCAAATTCCACCGTAAACTGGTGGGCTATCAGGGAGCACTCCATAAGTACGACACAAATCAAACCCGTAATGGGCTCGATAAGGCATATGACAAGGCACGCGAGGCAATGCCTAGGGTAGGATACTACCGTTTTGCGGATCCGGACTGGTGGTAACGCATAGTAGCTAATACCGCCCACCTCGAAACACACTCCCATAATCAAAATCGAGGGGTGACCACCAAATCAATCACAAAGTAATAAATATGGTATCGAAGAAGCATGTTCGATCGGAGGTGAGACCACACTTGGCCCGACGTGGCTCCTATTTTAGTCATATCAAGCTGACCCGAGAGGGTCGAGGCTACGTTCATACCTCATACAGTATCGTTCACCAAACCATCCTACTTCATTCTGAATTCTCCACTACGTGCACAGTTATTAAATTTGTTTTCGGTATTGGCAGTGAGTATGACAATATCCGATCTCGGTCTCTTTAACAACCAAACGCTTATTTCACACAGGTTTGTTCTTTACATATTCACTTCAAAATCATATCTCTTTCGAGATCATATTCACTTCAAAATCATATCACTTTCGAAATCATAACGACAAAAAGGTTAAACCATCATATCAAAGTATTCGCATTTAAATCCATTGAGTCTAAATCATAATAGTTCCAACTCAAACAGTTTGAATATTGAAAGTAGTTTATATATTTTGGAATAGTTATACATTAAAATAGTATAGATATTAAAAGACATATACTAAAAATTGTTTATACATTTTAAAATAATATATATTAAAGTTGTTTATAATTTAAATAGGTTATAGATTAAAATAGTTTATATTAGAAAAAGTTTATCTATTAAAATAGATTATAAATTAAGATAGTTAATGTATTGAAATAATTTATAATAGTTTACAACAGTTTAAAATAGTTTTATTAGTTTAAAATAGTTGAATAGTTTAAATAGTTTAAGGATTTTAAAATAGTTAAATAGTTTAGTATAAAATGGTTTGATTATTGGAAATGGTTTGTACAGTAAATAGTTTGAAAATCTAAATAATATAATCTTTAACATAATAAATTTTTAAACAGTTTATATTAAAATAATTAATTTGAAAATAATGTCAATTAAACTATTTCTTCCATTTCAACAAATCTAGACCATATCCAGATTTCAAATCAACAAAACTCAATTTTAAATCTTTCAATTCAAATTCTCATTAAAACAATTTCAATTTATATCGATATCAAATCCATGTTTAAACTACAAATTTTAAACCACTTCAAATTCGATAGATTTCAAAGTTTAAATATTCAAATGTTTACAATAACTCAATCTTGATAAATTTCATTTATATTTCAAAATTCAACTTTAAAATTTCAATTTAAATTCTTTAAACAATTCATTTAAACCAATTTCAATTTCAACATTTAAAGCTTGGATTTTGAAAATAATCCAGTTTATATAAATCTAATTTTTTTTCATAATATCATTAACTGGATACAAAAATTGAGGATTTAAAATCATTTAATTTAACCAATCCGGCGTCCTTATATAATTTTCTAACCTATGGTCAAATGATATGGATATATATCATTTCAACCCGCAATCCCGAGTAAAATTTTAAAATCCATAAAATCGCTCGAGTTTATCATTTCAACCCATAACGATTTTTCCCTAATCTATAAGATCGTTCGGGTATGTATCATTTCAACCCATAGTGATTTCCTAACAATAACTAAGGGAACTTGCCGTGTGATAGCAACATATAAAATAAATATAATATCCAATCATCCAAACATCAACAATTAAACATCCATCACAATCATCATTCAAATCAACCAATAAATCACAACAAATATACTGGTTATCATTATCAGGTATTTAACTGGCAATTAAATTTCAATGTTAATTTAAATGGCAATTAAATTCAATATAAATTCGAATTAAATTTGAATGACAATTTAAATATACCAAACAACAATCAATCAATTTCTAATCACATCATAAATTTAATTTAACTAACATAAGATGATTTAGCATTTGTGAGTGGGTTAAAACACTCACCTTTGATTTATCAACGATTTAAAATCCAATTAAAGCCCAAAAATCTAACAGTCTTAGAATTCGACCAAACCTATTCCATGATGTCCTAAATTTTAATATGATCGCAATGGAGGAAACCGTGCGTCAAACGGAGCTCGTATGCAAAAGTTATATATGTTAGAACATTTGAAAAATTAAAATTAAATAATAAAGAAAATCAAAATAAAAAGGACACGTCACCTGCTCTTCATGCGTAAACCCTATTGACCATACACGAGCATGGACCCACCAGGCCGCTACCACGTTGACTTGGAATTGTCGTCGCCTCCATCGCTTAGACGTTGATCAGACAACTGCGCTGCACTCTCCTCCCTCCACCACACCCACGACCACCAACGCGGCCACCTCTAACGTCCATCCCAGACCACGCTGCCGCTCGCCTTCAACTGCCCATCGTGGTGAAATATGACACCATTGACATGAACTAATAGCATAGATTGCCTCCATTCGTCGCTCTCTACGCCGTGGTACCCTACGATCGTCGTAAAATCGACGATCCACCTTTGAAATCGAAACCCTAGAAATGGACGGCTAAGAAAGATTGCAAATTTCTGGCCAAACCATGATCCGATTGCAAAAACAAATTGCACCAGAAGATTGTGCTCCTCGAGAGCTTTCCAACGTTATATAATATGATAAGGTTTGGAGAATTTGAATTTTGAAATTGAATTTAGGGTTTTGGAATTTGGGATTAGGTTTCTGCCATTGGAAGGAAGAAGGAGCAGATGAGAATTACGTACAACAAATGAAATCGGCAGCTAGGGTTTCAGAAAGAGAAGTCTATTCATATAGACAAGGATGTATAAGGATGAATGGACAGATCAAAACGATTACGCGAACCCGAAAAGCCCGTTCTGTTTCCGAAACAAAAATATGTCATCCAATATATCGAAATATAAGTTTTCGATATTTTTAAACTCAATGGACCTAGTTTCAAACCCTAATTCAAAAGTATATAAGAGCTAGCTTTTAAAATCAGATTATTTTAATTGAATTCATTAAATTGATTTCTACGCGTTTCGAGCCCGCACGATCAAATGACAAGTCCGATCACTACGAAACTTGAAATCCTATAATAATTCACTGTTACGGATCCAATGAAACTAGTTTCATCGAAATCTGAGACAGTGACCAAAATGACTAAATTTCACGTTAATTAAATAAATTATTATTAAATTAATTTAAGCACTTTTAAATTCAAATTCAAATGTTAACCATTTTCATTATTTCTAATTACACAGAAATTAATAATCTTTTACAATATAGTTTCCATGTTAAATCCAATATTAAATATTGCACTAATTACATCGTTCAATTTCAATTGCAATAAATTCATTAATTAAAATTTAAACTCCAACAAATTCATTTATTTTGATTTCACTCTTATTATTTAATCAAGTACTACCTTATAAATATACATAACATTAGTTTACATTTTATTACATTCAGATTCTATAATTTCATCTTAACTCATATTAATGGTAATATTCAATTACATTAGATTCACATTGATTTCCAAATTAATTCAACATATTAAATAATAAAACAGTAATTAAAACAATTGTCACTTTTAAGTAATTTAACCACATTTATAAATTTATTGCTCACAAACAAAGATTATAACTACTTTCCACACCACTGGTTTCATATTCTACATCAACCTTTTTCAATTTATAACCATATAATTTCAACATTGAATTCAACATCTAATTTATTCCTTATTTACAATTATAACCAAATTAAGTTTACAATTGATTGAAATTACTTTAAAATAGTTATCAATTACTTTAAATCAATAATATTAAATTACATTCTAATTGTTTTCTCATTAGTAAATCATAAATTTTAATTTCTCACAATATTAAATTGCAAAATCTTAATTAATTTAATATTTTTAATTGTCGAAAATTATGGGTCGTTACACCCCCACTCAAAACTTTTCATCCTCGAAAAGGGAAAAGAAGGAATTAAGAAACTTGATATAATTTTATTCAAAATAATCAATTTATAAACACTTTAAGCTCACATAATTAAGTATTTTTAAATAAAATATATCAGTCAATTAATAACCAATTAATCTTTCATATTCAAGTTTAATAAAAGTTTGAAAATATTTCACTTTCACCAAAAATTTCTAAGTCTTAAATTTACAAAAAATTTCGGCAGAGTCTCCTTTGTACGGATTGGTCCGAAAAAATAACAATATCAATAATAACAATACATATACCATATTTCAAAAATAAAATATCCCAGACCATGGGCAAAACAATATAATATCGTTACAAAACCGTAATCCAAAAACGTACCTATTTGTCGGGCAACAACTTTATTTATGAAACCAAAAGCAGTAGCTATTGCTTCCATAAACCTGTATTTCACTTATATAATCCAAAATTGTGAGAATTATGTACAAGAGAAATATTTAGTTGTTTCAATTACTAACAAAAGCAAATCAATCACAAAACATATGCAAACAAAATAGCACGACCATCATCTGCAACAAAGAAATCAACCATACATCCATAGCAACTAAACTAATGATTTGTTCAGGTTCAAAAACCTTTAATCGTATAAGGGTGATAAATAAACTACTAAGTGTACCACACGCTCACAGCCTTAGATAATAACTTAATAGATTATTCATACAACCTTCAACTATTTGAAGTATCATTTACCAAACTTCCCATTAGCCAAACGACAAAGAATTTTATATTTTATTTAAGTTTATTCTATTAGTTTCTTCTCACATTATTTACTTTCATTCATTTTAAATTCTCCTTCATTCATACAGAATCATCTTTTATTTATTTACATTCATCTACTTACATAAATTATTTTCCATTCAATATTTAAAGTAATCAATGAATTCATTATTTGAGTATTACATAAATTTCATTGCAGTTTAGTTCGCATTTATTATTAAATTATATACTTGATTTCCATTAAATATTAATATTCATTAATGCATAAATTCATACTTAGTTTCTTAACTTTTTAATTTACATTCATTCATTCACATACAGTATCATTAAATATTCAATATATTTATGAATCATTTCAACAATTTCTTAAGTTTATAATCATTTGCTTAAATGATATTCACTTTTACTATTAAATCTAATTATTAGCATTTCAAAACATTAATTTATGCTTATAACATTTCCCTTACATCTTAATTTTCATTTATAACCATTTGTTCCTTTTGAAGCATTTTGTTATTAAGATTTTACTTGTATATATATTACATATCCATATTAATGTTTCAACTTTTAAATATTTTAGGTAAGTTTTATATATGTATTTTAGAATGTAATTGAATGTTACACAAGTTTATCTTATTAAAATTTAGTTAACAAAATGTTCAATAGCTCACATCTTTTTAATTCTCACTATCTTTTGATTTACAAGTTATAAATTTCCAATTTCTTATATATTTCCTTAATCACTTAGCATCTAATTTCTTATTTTCCCTTTTAGAGTTTCCAACTATTAAAATAGTTAAGATTTCATTTCATTACAATAATTGGAATCCTTAATCTATAGAAACTTAAGAACTAAATGCCGGGTTCATTTCAAATCATTTTAAAATAATATATATATTCTTATCTTTTATATATCCAATCATATTTAGAAATTGAAAATTAAGATTTGTTTATTAAAACAAATGTGTAGTAAAACTACTACAACGGTCTTCCCACTTTAAAACTCGAAAATGAATGTCAATGATGTGGGTGTCATCATCGAAATTATTTTCCAGCGACAGAAGTGGGCAGTAAAGAACTTATTTCTTTTTAAAATTCCTTTAAAACATTTCTTTCAACCTCTTTTGAAATATTTCTATTTGAAAATACTTCCAACTAATACTAATATTATATTCCAAAATCTTTGAAAATAAATTTTCAAAACCTCGAAATTTAAGTTCTCAAATTTCCTACTAAATTCATTTTATTTATAAATTCTATGCAACCAATATTTATAAATATTCACTACCTAACAAACAAACATATCACATACAACTATACCCATCTATAAAAATTATTCCTTTATATACAAAATATATTACTAGGTAAAATTATTTCATTTACCTATATTTCAAAAACAATATTGTTTCGGTCTGCCCTATTAAGTGTTTAGAAATCCCTATCGATGCCATAACGTCCTATGTACCGACCAGAATTTATAAATACTAAACAGAACAAACTAACACAATATAAAAACATTTTATAACACTAACAAGTACACTCTCTAATATATATACGTTCAAACAACTCATTCTAGGGTATTACTACCTTATCTCTAATGAGTCAGACCCCACAAAGCTAAGGTTATCACTAAACCAAAGCTCTGATACCAAATGTAACGACCCACCTTTTGGACGGTTTAAATCGACAATAAACCACACATGTCAAACTCAACCATTCAAAAAGGAGGATTGTTATGGGGTAAATAAGGAAAAGAAGAGAAAAGAATGAAAAACAAAACACATAATCTCACAGCGGAATGATAAAATATAATAATCAAATAAACAGTTCATGAAGCTGTTTTACAAATAACATTTGATTACACTTTTACAATATAGATCAGAGTTATACATACAACAGGAATAAATAAATAATGTAGCGGAACAACATGATGCAGTGAAATGATAATAATAAATAATAGACTAATCTCCATCTTCATCCTCCAAATAAAATGATCTTCAGTACACTGAAAAGCTCAGGCTGACCCGAGCGTAATGAAAAGACAAAACACTCGAGTCAGAACTAAAAGATTTTATTGAAGTTAAATTAACAGTAAATAGATATGTGTGTAACGGCTTTAGAGATGTTTACGGGGTTTTACATCTCCTATCCAGTGTCTAACGTGCGTACAATAACTTAAGAGATGTTCGGGATTCCATCTCCTAAGGATCCATTAAACTATTTACTATGTATTAATATATGCTATTATAATATGTCTACAGTAAAGTAAAGTATTAAAAAAGTGTTAAGGCGTTACCCATATCCCCCTTAACACATTTTATATAAATGTCGTAGTCTATACAGTACTGTAAACTCCACCATAAACTGGTGGGCTATCAGGGTGCACTCCATAGATACGACACAAACCAAACTTGTAATGGGCTCAATAAAGCATGTGACAAGGCATGCGAGGTAATGCCTAGGGCAGGATACTATCGTTTTGCGGACCCAGACTGGTGGTAACGCATAGCAGCTACTACCGCCCACCTCGGAACACACTCCCATAATCAAAATCGAGGGGTGGCGACGAAATCAATCACAAAGTAATAAATATGGTATCGAAGAAGCATGTCCGATCGGAGGTGCGACCACACTTGGCCCGACGTGGCTCCTATTTTAGTCATATCAAGCTGACCCGAGGGGGTCAGAGCTGTGTTCATACCTCATACAGTATCGTTCGCCAAACCCTCCTACTTTATTCTGGATTCTCCACCATGTGCACATTTGTTAAAGTGGCTTTCGGTATTGGCAGAGAGTATGACAATATCCGATCTCGGTCTCTTTAACAACCAGACGCTTATTTCACACTGGTTGGTTCTTTACATATTCACTTCAAAATCATATCACTTTCGAAATCATATTCACTTCAAAACCATACTCTCGAAATCATATTCACTTCATAAGCATATCACTTTTGAAATCATAACCACAAAATAGGTTAAATTATCATATCAAAGTATTCGCATTTAAATCCATTAAATCTAAATCATAATAGTTCCAACTCAAACAGTTTGAATATTGAAAGTAGTTTATATATATTGGAATACTTATACATTAAAATTGTATAGATATTAAAATATATATATTAAAAGTTGTTTATACATTTTAAAATAATATATATTAAAGTAGTTTATAACTTAAAATACGTTATAGATTAAAATAGTTTATATATTAGAAAAAGTTTATATATTAAAATAAGTTATAAATTAAGATAGTTAATGTATTGAAATAATTCATAATTATTTACAATAGTTTAAAATAGTTTTATTAGTTTAAAGTAGTTGAATAGTTGAAGGATTTTAAAATACTTAAAATAGTTTAGTATAAAATGGGAAATGGTTTGTACAGTAAATAGTTTGAAAATCTAAATAATCTAATCTTTAACATAATAGATTTTTAAACAGTTTATATTAAAATAATTAATTTGAAAATAATGTTAATTAAACTATTTCTTCCATTTCAACAAATCTGGACCATATCCAGATTTCAAATCAACAAAACTCAATTTTAATTCTTTCAATTCAAATTCTCATTAAAACCATTTCAATTTATATCGATTTCAAATCCATGTTTGAACTACAAATTTTAAACCACTTCAAATTCGATAGATTTCAAAGTTTAAATATTCAAATGTTTACAATAACTCAATTTTGATAAATTTCATTTATATTTCAAAATTCAACTTTAAAATTTCAATTTAAATTCTTTAAACAATTCATTAAACCAATTTCAATTTCAACATTTAAAGCTTGGATTTTGAAAATAATTCAGTTTATATAACTCTAATTTTTTTTTCATAATATCATTAACTGGATTCAAAAATTAAGGATTTAAAATCATTTAATTTAACCAGTCCGGTGTTCGTATATAGTTTTCTACCCTATGGTCAAGTGATACAGATATATATCGTTTCAACCCGCAATAATTTGAATTTACGAGTATATATCATTTCAACCCGCAATCTCGAGTAAAATTCAAAATCCATAAAATCGCTCGAGTTTATCATTTCAACCCATAACGATTTTTCCCTAATCTATAAGATCGTTCGGGTATGTATCATTTCAACCCATAGTGATTTCCTAACAATAACTAAGGGAACTTGCAGTGTGATAACAACATATAAAATAAATATAATATCCAATCATCCAAACATCAACAATTAAACATCCATCACAATTATCATTCAAATCAACCAATAAATCACAAAAAATAAACTGGTTATCATTATTTGGTATTTAACTGGCAATTAAATTTCAATATTAATTTAAATGGCAAGTAAATTCAATATAAATTCAAATTAAATTTGAATGACAATTTAAATATGCCAAACAGCAATCAATCAATTTCTAATCACATCATAAATTTAATTTACCTAACATATGTTTAGCATTTGTCAGTGGGTTAAAACACTCATCTTTGATTTATCGACGATTTAAAATCCAATTAAAGCCTAAAAATCTAACAATCTCAGAATTCGACCAAACTAATTCCATAACATATGAAATTTCGATACGATCGCAACAATGGAAATCACACGTCAAACGGAGCTCGTATGCAAAAGTTATATTTGTTAGAACGTTTGAAAAATTAAAATTAAATAATAAAGATAATCAAAATAAAAAGGACACGTCACCTGCTTTTCACGCGTAAACCTTACTGACCAAACACGAGCACGAACCCACTAGGCCGCCACCATGTTGACTTATAATCGCCGCCGCCTCCATCGCTTAGATGTTGATCAGACAATTGCGCCGCACTCTCCTCCCTCCGTCGCACCCATGGCCACCAACGCGGCCACCTCCGATGTCCATCCCAGACCACACCACCGCTCGCCTTCAACTGCCCATCACGGTGAAGTCTTACACCATCGACATGAACTAACAGCATAGACCGCCTCCATTCGTCGCCCTCTACGTCGTGGTACCCTCGGACCGTCGTAAAATCGACGATCCACCGTTATAATCGAAACCCTAGAAATGAACGGTTGAGAAAGATCACCAATTTCTGGCCAAACCATGATTCGATTGCAAAAACGAATTGCACCAGAAGATTGCGCTCGTCGAGAGCTTTCCAATTGTATATAATATGGTAGGGTTTGCAGAGTTTGAATTTTGAAATTGATTTTGAAATTGAATTTAGGGTTTTGGAATTTGGGGATTAGGTTTCTGCCATTGGAAGGAAGAAGGAGCAGCTGAGAAGTACGTATAGCAAATGAAATTGACAGCTAGGGTTTCAGAAAAAGAAGTCTATTTATATAGACAAGGATAGATGAGGATGAATGGACAGATCGAAACGATTAAGCGAACCCAAAAAGCCCGTTCCGTTCCCGAAACAAAAATATGTCGTCCAATATATCGAATCATAGGTTTTCGATATTTTTAAGCTCAATGGAACTAGTTTCAAACCCTAATTCAAAAGTATATGGGAGTTAGCTTTTAAAATCAGATTATTTTAATTGAATTCATTAAATTGATTTCTACGCGTTTCGAGCCCGCACGATCAAATGACAAGTCCGATCGCTACGAAACTTGAAATCCTATAATAATTCACTATTATGGATCCGATGAAACCGATTTTGCCAAAATCCGAGACAGTGACCAAAATGACTATATTCACGTTAACTAAATAAATTATTATTAAATTAATTTAAGCACTTTTAAATTCAAATTCAAAAGTCAACAATTTTCATTATTTCTTATTACATAGAAATTAATAATCTTTTACAATATAGTTTCCATGTTAAATCCAATATTAAATATTGCACTAATTACAACGTTCAATTTCAATTGCAATAAATTCATTAAACTAAAAATTAAATTCCAATAAATTCATTTATTTTGATTTCAATCTTATTATTTAATCAAGTATTACCTTATGAATATACATAACATTAGTTTACATTTTATTACATTCATATTCTACAATTTTATCTTAACTCATATTAATGGTAATATTCAATTACATCAGATTCACATTGATTTCCAAATTAATTCAACAGATTAAATAATAAAATAGTAATTAAAACAATTGTCACTTTTAAGTAATTTAACCACATTTATAAATTTATTACTCACAAACAAAGATTATAACTACTTTCCACACCACTGATTTTATATTCTATATTAACCTATTTCAATTTATAACCATATAATTTCAACATTGAATTCAACATCTAATTTATTCCTTATTTACAATAATAACCAAATTAACTTTACAATTGATTGAAATTAATTTAAAATAGTTATCAATTACTTTAAATCAATACTATTAGATTACATTCTAATTTTTTTCTCATTAATAAATCATAAATTTTAATTTCTCACAATATTAAATTGCAAAATCTTAATTAATTTAATATTTTTAATTGTCGAAAATTACGCATCATTACAAAGTTGCTCTATAAATCAAAGACCATTCAATTGCACTATCCCTAACCACATTGTTTCTACCCAATCTAACCATCATGTTATGCCAGAGATCAAACAAAAACGGGAAATTGAAATAAATGTGCAAAATCTTCTTCATCGGCACTATAGAATGTACAGAGGGTGTTAACATTCAACCCTCTCTCATGCAACTTGACCTTAGTGTGCACTACATTCCTCGTAACTTTCCAAAGCTGCAAGTTCTCCTTCTCACTGTTATGCATCAACCAAGCTCTTTTATTCCAACTGAACTTTATGGCAGTAACATGCTTAGCTAAGGCACTATACATGTTACCAATATTGAAAGCAATTGCTTTGCTTGTCCATTTGACCCCATCCTCTCCCCCATTGGGTAAACAATTCTTTGTAAGTTTGACCACATCAGTCTGATAACCAGATTACTGGTAAAAGGAAGCTAAATTTGTCCATCATGGATAAACTCATATGCTTTAGCATGTCTACCAATCCCAATCTACAGAATTTGCTGATAGGTCAGATGCTTGCTAAGGATAAGGCTAGGCTTTACCCATGGATCATCCCAAAAACTAACTCTACCTCCATAGGCCAATTCATATCTGATTTTAGGGAGAAGGGTATCTGTAAGCTTAAGTAAATTTCTCCATGTCCAGCTACTGTTTTGAGATATCTGCATTTGCCAAAAGTTCTTGTTGCCCACTATGTATTTGTCTGACCATTTCACCCATATTTTTTTTCTACTAAGAATATCTTCCAGATGCTTAGCAAAAGCAGCCTCGTTACAAAGCAATAGATTTTTGATGCCATGCCCTCCCTTGCTTTCAGGCAGCTCCAACTTGCTGAATGAACACGGGACCATTATATTTGTGTGTATGCTACCCTTCCAATTTTTTAATCAGCTTTAGAGGAAGAATAAAAGTCCTTGAGTAGTAAACTGTCATGGAGAAGATATCAGATTTGATTAAAGTTAATCTACCTACTTGACTCAATTGCCTATTAGCCCAACTATCTAATCTTGCAAGGATCTTTCCATACAGAAGCATACATTGGGCCTTGGTAATTCTGGATGTAGCTAGGGGAATTCCTAAATAATTCAAGGTTTGCTGATTGGGCTGAATGAAAGTGGCAACTTGATAGTAGGATTGACTAATCCCAGCAACAAGGATGTTAGATTTGGAGAGGTTAACCTTGAGACCAGTAATGTTATAGAAAAGTTCCATACATTCCAAAATAGCATGTATAGAGGACATTTCAGGCTTCGTGAACACAACCAAGTCATCAACAAACATCAACGAGGTTATTAGAGGCTCTTTCATTTTTGGATGTTCTTAGGTGAAAGAAAGAATAATATAGTGATTCAAGTTGTTTGGGTAAGACACCGTCCACTGTGAGTTGTCTTACCTTAGCAATCCGAAAGATGAATTGAGCAAAGTACCACTTAATTATTTAGGTGTTAAGTATATGCATTTAGGGATGATATAAGAGACCGCAATTTTGGTTTGGGCGCGTTAGTGCTAAGACTACCTTTTGTTATGGATTGTGGTGCCATTGATTCGAGATGGTAGCATGGATTGCAGAAGTTGTAGACATGCACGTACCGTTGTATTTTGGTATTTCGGAATGAGATTATGCCAGCAGTAGAGTTTGTTGGACTTAGTTAGGGATAAGGATTCAGTCAGGAGCATTTGAAAGGTGGAGAAGTAGATTCAATCTTTTTAATTAACTACTTTCCAAAACGTTTTTCCATTTACTTGATTGTTGGAATTGTTAATATCTAGGTTTGGTTGAATGATTGTTTGAATTCATTGCTTTTTTTACTTATGTTACTCGATATTAGTTGCTTTGGATGATTGTTTTATTTATGTTATGGATTGTGTTATCATCTTGATATGTTTTATATGCTATGGTTTCATGATTTACTGATATGTATCATTACCATATGCTACGCCGGCGTTATTGGTTGTGCATATATATAGAATTTATATGATCACTCTAGGATGCTTACATCATGCTTTATATGTCATATCATCTCATTTATAAAAGATGGCCCAAATGTTAGATATTTTTTCGTGTGTGTGTATATGCTAATAGAACACGTTCACCTTTTTGATAAACTTGATTCAAATTTCGTATGTTATGTATAGATAATTGGTTTGATTAGCTTCTTTCTTGTGTGGATGATTGTTTGGATGATTGACTATGTGTGCTTATGTATTTATGTGTTTTACATATTATTATATGTAATACGAGAGATTACGATACATTCTTTGTCCCTTGGGAATTTCGAGGATGAAATTCGTTTTAGGGGAAAATGTAATACTCCAAAAAATTAATAAATATTATAATTAATATTAAAAATATAATACTGTGGATGAATTTAATATGTTAATATAATAAATTAAATATAAGGAGGGGAAAAATGGTCATTTTTTAATTTTGGAATTTGATGACGAAACCAAAGCCATTACGACTGTCTCGTTTTTCTGATTCATGCGATATTTTGGTTTGCCTCATTTCGAGTCTAAATGAAGGAGTTATGGTCAAAACTATGTTGAGCTGATCGGGCACCAAAGTTTAAGTTTTGGAAATTGAAACGACAGTTATTTCCCTCCTTCTATAAACAAAAATCACGTACTTTCTTTTTAGTTTTCTAGAAAATCGACCATTCGTTCGTTTTCCTTCTTCCTCCTTGTAGAAAAAAATTCAAATGATCATATCTTTCTCAAATCATAACGAAATTGCATGAAATCAATGGCATCGCGAAGCTACTAAAGAGGGCTACACATCAATAGCAAGTTGGAGGCAAAATTTTGAAGCAAGAAGGTGCAGTAGGTCGGACAATGAAGATTTAGGTAGAAAAAGGTGAATTCGATGAGTGATTCATAGTCTCCTCTTCGTATATTGCAATCTCGGTCTTGTAAATGTGATATGCTGGTAAATTAGTGTAGATAAACATTTATAAACACTTAAATTTGGATTAAACAGTGGTTTCAAAGGGAATTTGATATAAACAGTAAATATAACTAGGTTTTCACTAGATTCTTGTAGTTTAACGAATACATCGCTAAATTGATGAAATAAGTTGTAAAACTAGACTTAGTAACGTAAGGATAGGTGCTAGGGATGTTCTCAGGCGATCAGAGATGGAGTGGTGGCGACTGGAGGCAAAGTGACATGGTGAGAAGACAAATTCCACGGTTAGGAATTCCTTATTTTTCTTGTACATCGGTCCACCAATTATGCCAATCGGTCCACCGGTTGCCTATTTCAGGGTCAGGTTGAACGTGGAACCGTATCGGCCAACATAAATTAGTGACTATCGATTTGAACCTTGTTTCCCTTGGTTTTTGAAGTTGTTTGGAGGCTATTAATGAGGCAAGTGATGACATATGAATTCAAGAGAATGTATGTAATGATTGATCGTTTTTTGTGATGGATTCATATATGTTTATGATATGAAAAGGCAATACAATGGTGAGGTGAATGTCAACGAGCTTGTGGCACAAGTAGACAGACAAGGATATGGATACAGACTTGTGACACAAGTAGGTGGTCCAAGTATTGCATTGCTCCCTTGTAGTGCTTCGGCGGACCGGTGTGGAGGATGGATGATAAGCGACCCTATATGCTTTGGGCGGTCCAAAGCATGAGTCCAATTAGTATGAGGAAAGCATACAACCCTGTATGGATGGTTCTGGGAAGTGAGTCCTTTATGCAATTGACATGACGATGGACAACAGATGACCCTATAGCGCATGAGGCAGGTCCAGAGAAGTGAGTCCACACATATGTGATATGTTGTAACGACCCGTATTTTTAACACTTTAAAAATACGAATTAAAATGAAAATTTTGGATAAAAATCCGAAGGAAATAAAATTTTGTGTTGTTAAATGTGAATTACAAGTTAAAATACAAAACTGAATTCTGAAATAACTTATTTGTAAATTAAATATGGATGTTAACTTGTAATTGAACGTACGTAAAGATTTAAATTTGAATGTAACAAGTAATTGAATTGAATTGAATTTGATTGTAAACAACGAAATAAATAAAATGTTACATTTAATATTGAAGTTATAATATGGAAATCAACGTAAATGAATGTAATTTAATATTACTGTGAATTTAAATAAGATGATAGCTGAAGAAAATGAAAGTAAATGAATTATAAACTATTGATAATAATGTATAAGTAAATGGTTGATTCAATAATGAAAGTGTAAATCGAAATAAAAGAATTCATTTGGAATTAAATAACTTGAATTTGAATTACAATATAATTGAACGCTGAATCTAATATAATCTTTTATATTGGATTTATAATGGAAAACTGCATTGTAAAAGATTGTTAATTACTGTGAAATTAAAAATGGGATTTGTGAACAATTGAAATTTGATATAAAAGTTAATAATTTAAAATTGGGAATTTTATATTGAAATTAAACAGTCGAATAATTTATTTTTTGAATATTGGATTTAATTAGACAATTAAATCGATAATTTAATAAGTTAAATTTCAGAAATAATTGAAAATCGAGTTGAATATGATTGAAAATGATTTGTAAAATTTTATTTTATCATATTGGAGTTATAGTGATGTTATAGAACTTTTAAAATTGAATTTAAAGTTAATTTGTGAAAATTGAATATTTTTAATATTTAATTATCGACTGAAAAACAGCCATTTTTCGAACAGTCTCAGAATTGAACGAAACTAGTTCCATTGGATCCGTAATAGTTTGTTATTGTCGGATTTCAATTTTCGCAGCAATCGGAGTTATCGTTTGACCGTGGCAGCTCGAAACGCATCGAATTGTTTTAATATTAATTCGGCGAGAGAAAATAGTCATTTTTCAAAAAAATCTCGGATTTCGACGAAACCAGTTTCATCGGATCCGTAATGTCATATTATTGTAGGGTTTTAAATTTCGTGTCAATCGGATTTACCGTTTGTCCGGGACGAGCCCAAACGCACAGAAATTTGATTAACCGATTTAATTTTAAATCGATCGTTTATTGCCGTAACTCGCACAGATTATCGAATTAGCTTCCGAAACCTGTTCCATTGTGTTCGGAACGCAGGATAAACCCTAGAAACGTCGGTCACCACGCGATATTTGAAGTTCGGATTTTGGAGTGAATAGTGTTTTTTGGTAAATTTCTATAAAAGGAACCCTTTATCATTTCATTTGAAAACATCAGCCCTAGGGTTTCATAGCCGCCACTTTCAAATTCAATGGCCGGAAAATTTCGAAACTTCTTCCTCATTTTCCTCTCAATCCATCAACAATTAGCAAAAGTCGTCAACTACAAAGTTGTAGAGGACGATGAGAGCTTCAAATCCATACGGAGATGATCGAAAACGGAGCAACGAATCAACGGGAAATCGAGCTCGAAGTCGCTACGTTTTTCATGCAAATCGAGGTGATGGGGGGAACCGAGTTCAACCACCTCCTGGCCGTGGGTAGCTCTTGCGTAGGCGCTTCTAACGTGGGTCTCCGATCAACTTCTCGTCGAGTGATGGTGGAGAAATCGTCGGTCAAAGGTTGGAAGGAATGGGTTGAGATTGTACGTGCTTTTCACGTTTTGGAGAAGATGGAAGGAAGGGCCCAGATCTGCAGTAGAGAAAATGGAGGGCTGAGATTGAAAGTAGGGTTTGAAAAAAATATGTGTATATATTTATATATATATATTTAAATTCGCAAATGTTTAAAATGCATAACTTTTTCATACGAGGTCCGATTGGAACGAAACTTTTTGCGTTGCGATCGTAATGACGAGGGCTTCGAAATGAAACTGTTTTAGATGGATTTGGAGACGGTGGAAATTTGGGCTAAAGTTGGGCGTCGTCCAGTTTTAGTTCCAAACCGGAATGCCTCGGCGACAACGGAAAATCAAGGTGAGTGTTTTATAACGCTCACAACGTACTGAATATCTTTATGGTAGTTAAATTTGACATTATGAAGTGATATGAATTTATTTGTCGTTGTTTGATAAAAATTTAATTGTCATATAGATTGTCGTGTGAATTCACCGTTGAAAATTTAAATTGACAGTAAATTGAAATTAGGATTTAATTGAAATCAAATTTTCCGATATTGATAACTATGAAATTGCCGTGAATTGTGTTGACTATTGGATGATTTATTTCGATGGATGCTATTGGTTGATATTTAAATGTTTGGATGTTTATTTGCTTATATATATCCTGTTATACATGCACATGACACTGTGATTGGTTTAAGTAATATATATTCATCCCTGACATTTAATTGAAATAACTAACCACTTGGCCATAGGTTAGAGAATTATATACGGACACCGGGTTGGTTAAATTAAATGATTTTAAAAGTTGTTTTGAAATTATTTAAATGAATTGATTTTAAGAATAGAAATCCAATTTATGGAAATTGAATTATTTTGAATTGAAGCTCGAGATGTTGGAATTTAAACTTGGTAAATGAAATTGTTTAATTATTCGAAGTTTAGATTTTTAAGAAAAATTGAAATATGGCGTAAAGTTTCGAAAGTCGATTTGTTTTAAAAGATTGGACTTTTAATCGAACTCTGAATATTTCTAAGAAAATTTATATGAAATGATATTTCAAGTTTGAGTTTGGAATTGAAATGAAATATTGAGGCAAAAATGATTTTTGAAATGAAATCGTATATTTTGAGTAAATATGATATGATTTTGGAAATGGATTTATTTGAAGTGAAAGTGATATCGTATTGATACGATTTTGAAATTTTAATGAGATATTGAGGCGAAAATGATTTTGAAATGAAATCGTATATTTTGAGTAGATATAATGATTTTGAAATGGATTTGATTTTTGAAGTGAATATGATATTTTGATATCAATTATGAATTGATTTAAAATGTAAAAGAGCCATCGGTGTAATAATACGTAGTTATTAAAGAGACCGGGATCGGATATGGACATACTCTCTGTCGATATCGAAAACCACTTTAATAACTAATATACGTGGAGTGTTGATCCAGAATGAAGTGGATGGTTTGGTGAACGCGTTGACTGAAGAAAGAGAACGATATTGGATGACCCCTGACATGACTAAAACAGGAGCCGCGCCGGGCCATTGAGGTTCGCCATCTCTAGCGGACACACTTCTTCGATACCATGTCTATTACTTTTGTGATTCGATTTGGGTGCACCCCTTGATTTGGGAGTGTTGTTTCGCGGTGTTGAGGTAGCTGCTGGCTATGCTCAACATCAGTCCGGATCACGCAACTACTAGTATCCTAGTTGGTATCGCCTCATGTACCTTGTCATACTGATTATCCTATTCGCGACTACTACATTTTGGTTTGTACCTTTAGTATATGGATTGCCCTTTGGTGACTTCCGGTTTTGGGGAAACTACGGTCTTGTATATGCTCTTGGGAATATAAACTGTGTTAAGGGTGGAATAGGCCATGGCTTAACGCTATTTTAATACTTTTACTTTAATGTAGACATTTTATAATAGCGTATTGTACTACATAGTAGATAGTTTAACGGATCCTTGAGAGATGGAAAATCCCGTAACATCTCTTAAGTTATTGCACTCACGTTGACACTGGATAGGAGATGTCAAACCCCGTAAACATCTCTGACGCCGTCACACTCATATTTTCTTATTCGATTTGACTTACATGAGATATTTTAGTCCTGACTCGAGTGTTTTGTCTTTTCATTACGCTCGGGTCAGCCTGAGCATTTCAGATAAGGTTGAAGATCTATTTTGGAGGACGAAGACGGAGTTTGGTATTACATCATTTGTATTCTACTACCATATTATTTTTCCGCTGCATTATTGTATTATCTCTGATATGTATGTAACTCTGATTTATGATTATAATAATAATCAAATTTATTTATTTAACAGCTTCATGAACTGTTATTTTATTATTATATCTTGTTCCTTCCGCTGCAAGATTCTGAGTTTGCTTCTGTTCTTTCTTTCCTTTTCTTATTTAACCCCAATAACCATCTGCCTTTTTGAACGGTTTGAGTTGGACATGTGTGGATTATTGTCGACTTGAACGGTCAAAAATGGCGGGTCGTTACAGTTGGTATCAGAGCTTTGGTTTAGCGGTAAACCTTGGCTCTAGTGGGGAATAACTCATTGAAATAGAGGTAAACTATATGAATGAGTTGAGTGTATATGAGAGAGCGTATTTGTAATTTTGATATAAAAATGATTTTATTTTGTGTTAATTTGTTCCGTTGAGTATTTATGAATTCTGGTTGGTACTTGGGACGCCAAGGCATCGATAGGAATTTCTAAACACTCGAATAGGACAGATTGACATAATATTGTTTTGGATTATATTCTATATATAAAAGACTTATCTTGAAAAATTATAAATTTTGATTGTTTGGTTGTTAGGAGATGATAATATTAGATTATCATCGTTTATTGTTGATTAGTCAATATTTCTAACAATTGACTATTGGATGATTTTAAGAAATGAAACTTGTAAATATGATTGACAATGAATATAAATGGTAAATAAAATAAAATAAAAATGAATTTAAATTAAGATGGAGAATTTAAATTCCGGTGTTTGAAAATTTATTAACAAAAATTTGAAATGTATAATATAAGTATTATATGATGGTATATTCGATTAGAAATGTTTTCAAAGGATTTTCAAATGAAGTAAGTGTTATACTCCCCTCTTGACACTAGAGAATGATTTCGGTGATGAGTGCACGCATCATCGACGTTTATTTTCGAGAGTCCAAGTGGGGGAAATCACTTAATAGTTTTTCTAAACTCTGTTTTGATAAAAAATTGTAATTTTCTAAAGTATGAAATGAAAATAAGTATATAAATATATATATTTCAATGCTGATTAAAATTCTTCTAAAAAGTATGATTTGAGATATAAAGATATTAATATATATATATATATATATATTGTTTAAAAAAAATGGTTTAAATCGAATCCGGTGTTGAAATTCTTAAGTTCTCTAATAAGGAATGATTTTAATTATTAAACTAAAGTAAATCTTGAATTGTTAGAAATTTATGAATTGAAAAAGGTGAAATTGAATTTAAGTGTTAAAAAAATAAAAAAAAATAATTTAAAATTGTAGTAGTAACCCTTAATTTGGAAAATAATAAATTGGAAATTTATTTAATAGGTATAACACTCAAATTGAATGAAAAGAAGTTGTATATTGTTTAACTACATTCTATTTGCATAGCTATAACTTACCAAATACTTAAAAAGTTTAAAATGCTAATAAGGATAAGTAAATGAATAATATACAAGTGTGATTGCGAATAATAAAATGTGAAGATCTATTGATAGTTGTAAATATAAAGGGAATTTAAGTTGTAAAATGAATTAAATTTAAAATTAATTAAATATAAAATTAGTAAATGGAGACTAATTAAATTTGAATAAAACTAAATGTCAATAAACTTGGAAGTGTATGAAATTAAAATTTTGACTTGGAAATGTAAAATTGATTTAGTGTAGATTTTGGATGGATGTTAATGTTTGATATGTATTGGTTGTTAGATAGATGGTAATTGATTAAATAGAATTCATTAGTGTAAATGGAATTGAATAAACGGAATAGAAATTTTAAATAATTAAATTCAAATTTGAAACAAAGTGAAATTAAACATGATTGAATTCAAATTAAATTGAAGCAAATTGACTTGAATCTAAATTATGAATGAAACAAACTTGAATAAATCGGAAACAAATCGAATGTAAACTTATTTCATGGATAAATAAAAAAATAAACGACTTTGTGTTTATGATTGTTTCTTTAGAAAATTTGAAGTTTGATGGTTTGTACTTTGAAATAATAAAAGCAAATTTTTGGAAAAATCCAAAATTGTCCAATATATGCTGGAACGAAAACAACCATAACTTTTAAATGGATGAACGAAATTCGACGATCTTAGGCTTTTCGGAAAGCTTAGAAACTGTAGCACGACTTTTGTTTAGTGTGTCTTGAGAAATTCTTTCATTTACTTAGTTAAAAACTTGAATCTTTTCGCTGGCCTGTGTAAAAAGGAAGCAAAATCAGTAGCATATACTCTTAGTATTTTTGCCATAACCTTTTACCGGTGTATCGGATTTTGATGATCTTGCACTTTATGGAAAGCTTAGAACCTAAGCTAAAACTTTTGTTTTAAGCATTTGGTGTTTTGCTGTCGTTTAGAAGGTCAAAAACGTGACCAAACGTTGCTGACCTGCGCAATTCATTGCCAGGCTGAGGCGTATCTATTTAGTAAAACAGTCGTAACTTTTGAACGGAAGGTCCGAATTCAATGATTTTGGACATTCCGGAAAGCCTGAAACGAATGCAACAACTTTTGTTTAGATTCCATTGTCAAATTTTATTGTTTAGGTGACCAAAAACTGAGATTCGTTTGCTGTCCTGAAATTGGAATTTCAGTTTTTAAGCTAAACATGTTATATGTGTGTTGTTTATGATAAGTATATCGATCTATCTTTATATGCATGGTTCTAACTTGGTTATTGAGCATTTTAGTAGGTAGCAAAGGGGTTGCGCTTCGCTTGTGGAGCTCGCTTCTACGCTTAATGCAAAATGTAAGTTAAAATGCTAATAAACGCTAAATAAAAGGTATGTTCTCGGATTACAGTTTATGTTGTGATATATTATTGTGTTCCCCATATTTTGGGATGCCTCATTTTTGTAATGAGATGTATATCATACAATTATTACTACTGTGAAATTTTTCGGTCCTAGCCGCGCAAAGGAGGTGCTGCCGAAATTTTTTAAAAATCCGGGAGTTAGAAAATTTTGTGAAAAAAAAAATCCTATAACTAAATTTTGCAAATAAGTAGAATATTTTGAATGAATTATATCTAAATGATGGTTTCCCCTTCTCCGTTCCTTTTCGAGGACGAAAAGTTTTAAGTGGGGGAGAATGTAACGACCCGTATTTTTAACACTTTAAAATTACGAATTAAAATGAAAATTTTGGATAAAAATCCGAAGGAAATAAAATTTTGTGTTGTTAAATGTGAATTACAAGTTAAAATACAAAACTGAATTCTGAAATAACTTATTTGTAAATTAAATATGGATGTTAACTTGTAATTGAACGTAAGTAAAGATTTAAATTTGAATGTAACAAGTAATTGAATTGAATTTGATTGTAAACAACGAAATAAATAAAATGTTACATTTAATATTGAAGTTATAATATGGAAATCAACGTAAATGAATGTAATTTAATATTACTGTGAATTTAAATAAGATGATAGCTGAAGAAAATGAAAGTAAATGAATTATAAACTATTGATAATAATGTATAAGTAAATGGTTGATTCAATAATGAAAGTGTAAATCGAAATAAAAGAATTCATTTGGAATTAAATAACTTGAATTTGAATTACAATATAATTGAACGCTGAATCTAATATAATCTTTTATATTGGATTTATAATGGAAAACTGCATTGTAAAAGATTGTTAATTACTGTGAAATTAAAAATGGGATTTGTGAACAATTGAAATTTGATATAAAAGTTAATAATTTAAAATTTGGAATTTTATATTGAAATTAAACAGTCGAATAATTTATTTTTCGAATATTGGATTTAATTAGACAATTAAATCGATAATTTAATAAGTTAAATTTCAGAAATAATTGAAAATCGAGTTGAATATGATTGAAAATGATTTGTAAAATTTTAACTTATCATATTGGAGTTATAGTAATGTTATAGAACTTTTAAAATTGAATTTAAAGTTAATTTGTGAAAATTGAATATTTTTAATATTTAATTATCGACTGAAAAATAGCCATTTTTCGAACAGTCTCAGAATTGAACGAAACTTGTTCCATTGGATCCATAATAGATTTTTATTGTCGGATTTCAATTTTTGTAGCAATCGGAGTTATCGTTTGACCGTGACAGCTCGAAACGCATCGAATTGTTTTAATATTAATTCGGCGAGAGAAAATAGTCATTTTTCAAAAAAATCTCGGATTTCGATGAAACTAGTTTCATCGGATCCGTAATGTCATATTATTGTAGGATTTCAAATTTCGTGTCAATCGGATTTACCGTTTGTCCGAGGCGAGCCCAAACGCACAGAAATTTGACTAACCGATTTAATTTTAAATCGATCGTTTATTGCCGTAACTCGCACAGATGATCGAATTAGCTTTTGAAACCTGTTCCATTGTGTTCGGAACGCGGGATAAACCCTAGAAACGCCGGTCACCACGTGAGATTTGAAGTTCGGATTTTGGAGTGAATAGTGTTTTTCGGTAAATTTCTATAAAAGGAACCCTTTATCATTTCATTTGAAAACATCAGCCCTAGGGTTTCATAGCCGCCACTTTCAAATTCAATGGCCAGAAAATTTCGAAACTTCTTCCTCATTTTCCTCTCAATCCATCAACAATTAGCAAAAGTCGTCAACTACAAAGTTGTAGAGGACGATGAGAGCTTCAAATCCATACGGAGATGATCGAAAACGGAGCAACGAATCAACGGGAAATCGAGCTCGAAGTTGCTGCGTTTTTCATGCAAATCGAGGTGATGGGGGGAGCCGAGTTCAACCACCTCCTGGCCGTGGGTAGCTCTTGCGTAGGCGCTTCTAACGTGGGTCTCTGATCAACTTCTCGTCGAGTGATGGTGGAGAAATCGTCGGTCAAAGGTTGGAAGGAATGGGTTGAGATTGTACGTGCTTTTCACGTTTTGGAGAAGATGGAAGGAAGGGCCCAAATCTGCAGTAGAGAAAATGGAGGGCTGAGATTGAAAGTAGGGTTTGAAAAAAATATGTGTATATATTTATATATATATTTAAATTCGCAAATGTTTAAAATGCATAACTTTTTCATACGAGGTCCGATTGGAACGAAACGTTTTGCGTTGCGATCGTAATGACGAGGGCTTCGAAATGAAACTGGTTTGGATGGATTTGGAGACGGTGGAAATTTGGGCTAAAGTTGGGCATCGTCCAGTTTTAGTTCCAAACCGGAATGCCTCGGCGACAACGGAAAATCAAGGTGAGTGTTTTATAACGCTCACAACGTACTGAATATCTTTATGGTAGTTAAATTTGACATTATGAAGTGATATGAATTTATTTGTCGTTGTTTGATAAAAATTTAATTGTCATATAGATTGTCGTGTGAATTCACCGTTGAAAATTTAAATTGACAGTAAATTGAAATTAGGATTTAATTGAAATCAAATTTCCCGATATTGATAACTATGAAATTGCCGTGAATTGTGTTGACTATTGGATGATTTATTTCGATGGATGCTATTGGTTGATATTTAAATGTTTGGATGTTTATTTTCTTATATATATATCCTGTTATACATGCACATGACACTGTGATTGGTTTAAGTAATATATATTCATTCCTGACATTTAATTGAAATAACTAACCACTTGGCCATAGGTTAGAGAATTATATACGGACACCGGGTTGGTTAAATTAAATGATTTTAAAAGTTGTTTTGAAATTATTTAAATGAATTGATTTTAAGAATAGAAATCCAATTTATGGAAATTGAATTATTTTGAATTGAAGCTCGAGATGTTGGAATTTAAACTTGGTAAATGAAATTGTTTAATTATTCGAAGTTTAGATTTTTAAGAAAAATTGAAATATGGCGTAAAGTTTCGAAAGTCGATTTGTTTTAAAAGATTGGACTTTTAATCGAACTCTGAATATTTCTAAGAAAATTTATATGAAATGATATTTCAAATTTGAGTTTGGAATTGAAATGAAATATTGAGGCAAAAATGATTTTTGAAATGAAATCGTATATTTTGAGTAAATATGATATGATTTTGGAAATGGATTTATTTGAAGTGAAAGTGATATCGTATTGATACGATTTTGAAATTTTAATGAGATATTGAGGCGAAAATGATTTTGAAATGAAATCCTATATTTTGAGTAGATATGATGATTTTGAAATGGATTTGATTTTTGAAGCGAATATGATATTTTGATATCAATTATGAATTGATTTAAAATGTAAAAGAGCCATCGGTGTAATAATACGTAGTTATTAAAGAGACCGGGATCGGATATGGACATACTCTGTCGATACCGAAAACCACTTTAATAACTAATATACGTGGAGTGTTGATCCTGAATGAAGTGGATGGTTTGGTGAACGCATTGACTGAAGAAAGAGAACGATATTGGATGACCCCTGACATGACTAAAACAGGAGCCGCGCCAGGCCATTGAGGTTCGCCATCTCTAGCGGACACACTTCTTCGATACCATGTCTATTACTTTTGTGATTCGATTTGGGTGCACCCCTTGATTTGGGAGTGTTGTTTCGTGGTGTTGAGGTAGCTGCTGGCTATGCTCAACATCAGTCCGGATCACGCAACTACTAGTATCCTAGTTGGTATCGCCTCATGTACCTTGTCATACTGATTATCCTATTCGCGACCACTACGTTTTGGTTTGTACCTTTAGTATATGGATTGCCCTCTGGTGACTTCCGGTTTTGGGAAAACTACGGTCTTGTATATGCTCTTCGGAATATAAACTGTGTTAAGGGTGGAATGGGCCATGGCTTAACGCTATTTTAATACTTTTACTTTAATGTAGACATATTATAATAGCGTATTGTACTACATAGTAGATAGTTTAACGGATCCTTGAGAGATGGAAAATCCCGTAACATCTCTTAAGTTATTGCACTCACGTTGACACTGGATAGGAGATGTCAAACCCCGTAAACGTCTCTGACGCCGTCACACTCATATTTTCTTATTCGATTTGACTTACATGAGATATTTTAGTCCTGACTCGAGTGTTTTGTCTTTTTATTACGCTCGAGTCAGCCTGAGCATTTCAGATAAGGTTGAAAATCTATTTTGGAGGACGAAGACGGAGTTTGGTATTACATCATTTGTATTCTACTACCATATTATTTTTCCGCTGCTTTATTGTATTATCTCTGATATGTATGTAACTCTGATTTATGATATATAATAATAATCAAATTTATTTATTTAACAGCTTCATGAACTGTTATTTTATTATTATATCTTGTTCCTTCCGCTGCAAGATTCTGAGTTTGCTTTTGTTCTTTCTTTCCTTTTCTTATTTAACCCCAATAACCATCTGCCTTTTTGAACGGTTTGAGTTGGACATGTGTGGATTATTGTCGACTTGAACGGTCAAAAATGGCGGGTCGTTACATATGTCATGACTTGATATATATAGTAATTAGGTATGATGTGACTAGCAGGACGTGAGGTGATAGAATGTTAGACTCATACATGTTATAGTATTACTTTTGCAGTATATGTGGAGTAAAGTATGACTCACTCACCAGACTTATGTCTAACCCACTCTTATATTTCCTTTTTATTTATATATCTAGGTTGGTGCAGTTTGGAGGCGAGATGGTATTGAAGACACAAGTTTATTTGTATAAAGAGGATATGACATAGATAAATGTTGTGATTTGGATTTGATTATGTGTATGGTTTGAGTTTGACTTGTATTTTACAAATATGTGTATCCAACAGATAGACATGTTACGGTGATGTGATGTGATTATGGTTATTATTGGATTATATTTTATTTCCTTCTGTTGTGAGATTTTGAAAGTTGTTAGATAGAACTATATTTCTTTTTATTTTATTTTTACCCTAACGGCTTGTCCTTTTCGGTTTTTGAGGCGTTGATGTTTGTTCGAACGTTGAATCCAGTTTGAAGAGCTAGGTTGTTACATACTCATTCGCACGCTCCTAAAACTCATAATTTTCAAAATCAGATTATTAAAACCTTAACCCCCTCTTTGAAAAATTAAAATAAACAGAAACAAATTTCAAAATATCTCGAAATTGAAGGATATCCCTCTCAACATCTCACTACACCTCTAGGCAAGAGGAAGTTGTGATTTTGATATAGTTTGGCTTGGTTGGAAAATTAACAGTAGAGAAAAGATGAAGATAAAAGCGGGATAGTGAAGAATTAAGAGCTTAGCTACTTCAAGTGAGTGTCCACACTTACAATCTATGTCTAAACTTAGTGCTAGAATAAGGTTGCTTTAATCTAGTTGTGTATAATGTTTGAAATAGCTTCTCGTAAAACACTTGAACCCATACACGGTAGCATTTCCCCTTTTTTTTGTATTTGGATTCATTTGAGTTAATGGAATTGTAGTATGTGCTGTTTGGATCATTATCTACATGAATATATGGTCGTATGCTCGATCAATGGAGAAAGCAGCAAGTTAAATGGAAAATATGGGAGAAAGTTTCTACTTCAGGAAGAAGCAACTAGAATAATCGCGTAAACAACCAGTCGATTGGTCGTTAACCAACCGTTCGACCAATGGTCGAGTTGGAGCACTAATCAACTTTAGGTATTTGTGTGATTTTTTAGAAATACATACACGTGCGCGCGCGCACATATAATACAATTTTAATTTTAGCTAAAATAATTTTGAAGATTAAATTAGAAAGTGACTGAAGGAAAATAAATGATATGCTTTATTTGAGAGAAATAATTTTGTTGGAGAATGGTTATTTGATTAAAAATAAAATAAGGGAAGTTTATTAGTTTTAATTAAACAAAAATTGATTTTTAGGTTTAAAATTATTTTAAAAATCCATATAAATTCTAGAAAATTATAGAATGATTTTTAAATAATTATTACATAATTTTTAAAATACGTCTATAATTTGATGGATTTAAAAGAAACTTGTGAAATTACTTTTCAAATAATATCGTGATTTTGGAGTAAAATAAATATAGAAAAATATGTACTCTTACTTGGAATTTCTTAAATGCTTTTCGAATAAATAAATAAAATTTCCTTATAAATAAAATCTCTTTTATAAATGGGATTGGATGTTGTATGATTACACTTTAACGAGGAATTTGAATAAACAAGGTTATTGTAACACCCCGCATTTTTATGTTAATTAATAGAAATAGAAATTACTTAATAAACAACAAACAGTGAAAAATGGAATTTTTGTAAATGTTGGAATTTGGCTATGAAACTTGTGCCATTGGATTCATGGCAATTTTCTGATCAATCATATATAAACATGTCAAATCGGAGTTCAAATGAAAAAATTATCAGGGTTCGAATTTTTGTAGTTGGAAATAATTATGTATGTAATTAAGGAAATAATTTGAAATCAATTAATGATTGATTAACATTGTTAAAGTTAACAGCAGCTTAACATTTAAGAAAATTAATTAAGGCAAAAGATAATGATGGGTTAACGTTAATTGGAGAATAAATGGTAACAAATCAACTAAATCAACCAATGCTCAAAAATACACTATTTTGGCCTAGTCAGGTCGACCATGAGCGGTCCACCTGGGTCATGGTGCGGTCGATTCACCTTGTTCGGTGGCGGTTGTAACTTAAGGTCCTATGGCCTAGATTTAATCTATTTTCATTTGACGGTTAGCGCTGATTTGAACCTCTATAAATTAGGACCTAAGGCTTCACTTCTAACTTATTATTTTTCTAATAAGAGCGGAAGCCCTGCAATTTTCCTTTCTCCTCCAAAATGTCTAAATACGCAGAATAGATCCAGATTGCACGGGTAAACTATGGGGAAGAATAGAAGAGAACAAAGGATAGGAAATATGTTCAAATCAGGTTGCTACATCAAAGGTAAACTTTTAGATCTAGTTCTAATTAATAAATCTAAATCTCTTTTCACTAATCCAATTTCTAATGAGACCTATATAAATATTGTCTGTCGATCTGAATAGAGAGTCAAAAATGGAGAATGTAGATAACAGGGTTAGATCTGGATTAGATCTAGAGATTTGGAAGCGCTAATTGAAGGTGAGTGGGAATATTATATATTTTATATAATGCTAGATTATATCATTATAAATCTATTCCTATATGTCTGGGAATTGGATTCAAATCGCAATGAATTCATAAATGTGAAAAGTTGAATATATGAAATCTACCTATGAAAATCATAATGAATGCTTAATGATTAGTTTTATTTCTATCATTACGTATAATTAGTTTTATTTCTGTAATTACGTAATGATTAGATTTGATTCTGCAGTTGTGAAATGATTTTTAATTATCAGTTCTACGTCGGATTAATTAAATGAAACATAGGGAATTGAGATTCCATTTTATTTGGCATTGATGAATGAGACTGAAAATAAAGTTAATTTGACTTTTGGAATTTTAGTGATATTTTAATTTATTGGAATATATATTATTGTAAGTGAATTTCCATATATTGTCAAGTTTAAATTTTGAAAAGTGTGATGTTTGAAATAACAAGGAGCAAATATATGCCTTTAAAAGAAAGAGATGTATAAAATAAAGATAGTTGCTATATTTTGTATTGTCTAATTAGATAAATAAAAAGAGAGTTTCTTGTAATTACGAACATCGCACAAACCGCTTCTTTTGGACAGGGTTTGGAAATTTACTATGTAATAGTTAATGGTTAAGTTTAAATTCCAATTTACTGAAATGTAGTAAATCCCAAAAGTGGAATATTGAGACAAGAATGAAACAAAAAGGTAAATAAAGTGGAAACTAATGAAAAAGGAAGTTTGAGTGATAGACAAGAAAATGAAGCTAGGAAATGAAATTGATGTCTGGATTAAGTCTGATAATCAAATGAAATGGATTGATTTGCTTAAAATTAAGTAAATTGAAAGATGTCCGGATTAAGTATGATAATTAAATGAAATGGAATAGAAACCAAAGTTAAGCTAATGAATGTAGTAGCAATGATACTAATGATAGAAATGTAACGACCCCACCGCTATACCCATATTATTAAAGAACATTATAAATAATGTCATCTAATAACACGGAGAATATGGCTTCTTAAAGGCGACCAAATGTGAATATATATTTAAACTAACACTAACACGCCATATTTACTGATTTACTAAATCTCTGGAATAAAATTTGATGTGTGGAGTCTCAGTCCAGAGTAATAAACACACCGATTTCTCAGAATTAGAAATGTATAACATATAAAATAATAATCACAGATCACAGCAGAATAATAAACATCATATACTTATACAAACTGCGAGTCTACAAAATATAATACTAGTCCCCCATAATATACATCTAATACAAGTCACTATCTCAAAATGTACATCTAATATACATACTCAAAATCATATATGAGATAAACTAATAGGTTAAAATGGTTTATCTCCCTGCTAGCTTACCCATCCAAAAGTCCACATGTCCTGTAACCTGAAAAGTCTCGATCTAACTTGAGTACTGTAAAATAAATGGATCAGACTATCTTCAAATATCCAAAAGGGTGTGAACAAGATATAATACTAGAATATATGACATATAGATAAATACATGTGTCATATATATAAACAAGTCGCATAATATAGTCAAATTCTAATTACATCTCAAGGCACAAGAATGCTACAATCACAGAACAAAAATAAATCACAAATCCTCAAAATCCATCTCAAGACACAAAAATCATGAAACAGAATAGTCAAAAAGCTCAAAATTCCAGAATAAATAATAATATCTCAAAATCCAGGAAAACCAAATCCATAATGATCACAATGATCATACTCATATCGTGGAAAACAAAAGATGGTATCACCTATACCCATCTGATGCTAATGATCGTCCATACCGCGAAACAAAATCTCAAAGTCCAAGAAAACCAAGTTCTTACCGATCACAATGATCGTAAAACATAACTCGAAGGCCGGAGAAGTTATAACTCATTCAGATCACAAGGATCATATAAAAATCCAGGAGTATACATCTTAAGGATCTATCGGCCTCATGCCGAACAGCAAAAGAAAGTAAACTCTAAAGTGCCAAATACTATCACTTTTAGTAGTCACTAGAAAACCTGTAACGACCCGCAAATTTTAATAGTTTTAATAATACATTTAATTGAGATTTTTTGAATTTTAAACAATAAAATTTGAAAATAAAAATTTATTATTTGGAATACGTCTATTTAAACATAGCAGTTGGTAAATTTTCATATGATAATATTGAAGTTATTTTCTTGTGAAATTTTATTTCAATCAGTTAATAACAGTTGAATTTAAAAGTGTTCCGAAACCTAAATATGTCAACATGAGAAAATTTATTTAGAACACTCTGAATAGGACTGCGTAATTCGTTTCACAAATTTCGGATGTTTCTAGCTCCGTTTGGACTTTTCCGTATGGAATAGCAACGTATATCAGTGTCTGTATCGACTTTTGATTGGATGATCCTGTCACTGATATCTGTATACCGGTTTGATCGTCTCATCGCGTTGATCACCACGGTATATTTATTTCTGTATTTTGAGGTCCAGTACGCGACGGAAGCAATAAACTGTTTGTTGTAACGGTACCATAAATTGTGACTTTATTTCTTCCTTTGGTTTCAGAATTTGAATAGTACTGTCTAGTCAACCCATAAATTGTTTTATTAACTTTTCCTGAATCAATTGGACAACTGTTACCAATCCATCATTTCAATTTATTTTTCAGTGGTCCGTTTCTTTATCTGTCCATTTTCATTCTGCGTTTGCTTTTGAGATAATACAAAATATTTGTACTTTCCCTTTTATTTCAAAATGCCTGATTTGTAACGGCAATTAGCATTTATTTATTTTCGGCGTGACCTTTGCTTTTCCAGAATTTACCCTAACGTTAACATTGCTTTCTCTGGTTCCAAAATTTATTGTTATTCCATCTTTATTTATTCTATTGTTTGCATTCATTTCTAGATCTGCTTCCTCTTCTCACATTTCTTTCTCCTCTAACCATACGGCCTTCCCTTCCACCAATTGCTTGGCCTCGCCTCCCACACCTATCACTGCCCATCCATGCTATGCTCCGCCTGACCCAAAGCCAGCCCACCAACTCAACTGACCGATCTCCGCCTCTCCTCTCGCTGCCACACCCTCTCATCTCTCCTCCCTCAAGCTTTGCCGCCTCTACACCTTCTCAGCCATGACGTGGCACCCCACTTCGTGCATAGCCAGGTCTTGATTTATAAACCAGGATGTACACTTTGATTTATATATATATGGAAACTGTGATATATATTGGTTATATATTAGCTTATAAAATATATATACTTTCCAATATTTAGTTCGTAGAAATATCCTTGGCCATGATCTATATATGTCAGTTTGTTTTAAAAATAAATATTCGTATGTATATATGTTTAAAGACTTATGCTTGCTGCAATCTATCTTGTTTATATGTTAGTCTATAAGGGTTTTCATATTTTTGTTATAGTTGAATTTTTTTAAGTTATGTTTATATATAAAAGTTATATATATTACGGTTTGGTTATATACTAGTATTTATATATATTAGTTAGTTATGTTATGTAAAGATTCCTATTAGTTTATGACTGCATTGATATTTTATAACATATGTATATATGAGCCTGTGACCTGCTGAGTATACATAGAGTTTATTTTATCTGGTAAATCTATATATGCTCGTATGTATATAAGTCGCATAATATATGTTGAGTTTAGTGTTTGATTTTTTTTATAATTTACTCAATACATATGTTGTATATACAACGTATATTAGTATTCGTGAAATTTTATATTTTTATATAATATGTTATACTTACTTCTATATTGATAGTTGGAAAGTATATATTATTGTATTTTAAGGTATATGTTATAATATGGCAGAATATTTATAGGGGTATATGTGGGACAGTTTATATATTAGTAAAATCTATATATGTTTACAATAACCCTGTGCTTATAGTAAATTTGATGTGGTTAACATATATACAGTATTACGACATGTTAGTATTTTAATATATATATATATGATATGATATGATATGTTGATATTTGCAATAAATAAAATATAAAAATTTCAAGTATCGGGCCTTTTAAAGAAGTATATATATATTGATATAATATGTATATATGTTGCTTTCAATGTATGTTTAAATTTTAGAATTAATTTACAATGTAAATGTATTTATTTTTGTAATTGAATATTGGGTTTAGGAAAATATTCTTATAGTATACATCTCGTCTAAATTTTATATCAAGCTAATTCGATTTGTTCCCTTCGATTCCTGTTATCAGATCTGTTCGTCGAATTCGTGCCAATCTTGCTTTGCTTGGATTCGTAATTCAATTCCAGTGTCCGTATCAGTGGGCGTATCCGTGTCATCTTCTGTATTCTCTAGCCTCGAAAGGTGAGCAATCACTCACGATTAACGTTCTTATATTTATTAAATTTGATTTCAATTGAAACGACAATTGAAATATACTGCTAAATTGAACTGTGAATTATTTAAATTGTTTAGTGCTATTATCTGTAACTGTTCACATGTGGGATATGACACCATATCCTATTGTTTATATTATATTGTTATTGATGATATATGCCCGTTGTTATATTTTATATTATCTGCTATCACTCTACAAGTTCCCTGTTAGTATAGAATTCACTATGGGTTGAAATGATACATACCCGAACGGACTTTAGAATAGGAGAAAATCGTTATGGGTTGAAATGATAAACCCAAGCGATTTTCACTTGAATTGAATGTGGGATTGCGGGTCGAAATGATGTCTACCCGTATGTATTTAAATTACAGATTGAAATGATAAATATCCGTATCACTTGACCATAGGATATGAAATTATATACAAACACCGTTGGTCCATATACAAATATTTTGAAATTAAATTCCATGGTTTTGGAAAGAAATATATGGTTTAATAAATATTGATTCTTAAGATATTATATATAAATGGTAATTTTATATATAGATTTAGTAGTAATATTTAATTTAAATTAGATTGATTTAATACATATAATATGGTTAAGTATTTATGTAAATCTATATTTCAAATAGATTTCTATAATAAATTGAGTAAGTAAGGTTGGGAAGATAAGTTTGGGTTTATTTGAAACGATATTTAATTAAGAATTTTATTTAATTAAATCGATTTGAAGTTATTGAATGTGAAATTTAAAGATATGATTTTATAATTGGATTTTTGATTTAAGTGATTTAATGAATATTTCATGTTTCAATAAATTAAAGAAAATGTTTAGTAAAATCTAATTTAAGGTTACTTAAATGATATTGAATCTAATGAGGGAATATTCAGGACTAAATAATAATGAAGATAAACTAGATCTATATGAAATCGTTAAATTTAGTTTGAATTGTTGAATATTAAAGCTTTGAAATATATTGAAATTTAAATGGTCTATTGAGAACTGAATTGAATTGATGAATTGAGCTTTGAATAAATTTGAATTTGGAATTTGAGTTGATTTGAATCAATTTGTGAGACTTGAGGAAATTATAAATACTTTACTTTATAAATTATATAACCTATATATATATATATTATTTTGGAAAATAGATATATTTGAAATGAAAATGATATCTTGGTTTTGAAATATAAATTTATTTGAAATGGCCACGGTGTTAGAGTGTATATTTCTACATTGTAGATAGTTCCATGGATCCTTAGAGGATGGTTATCCCAAACATCCTTTAAGTTACTTGTATTTCAGTTTATATTTCACTTGAGTTGGATTTATTGATATAAGAATGTTAATCCTGACTCGAGTGTTTTGTTTTTGCTTTACGCTCAGGTCAGACCGAGTGATACAGCATTTGAGACTCACCTTTGGAGTTTGGAGCTTCGTTTGGAGATCCAACCATCGATTCAGCTTTCAGCTTTCCAATTGATTTGTTCAGGGAGGTCATCTGTTTGTACTGGAGACTTCACTGATTTGAGATATTCTGTTGTATTTTTATTTCTAACTTTGATGTTTATATAGTAGCTTCATGAACTACTATTTATCTATTCCGCTGCATTATTGTTATATTACTCTGTATCTGTGATTCTGTGATTGTTTTATTTACTGTATATGCTGAGTTTTGCCAAATTTAAATTTACAATCTATTGTTTTGAATTATTCAAGTCCGACATGTGTGGATTTATTGTCGATTTGAATGGTCCAAAATAGTGGTTCATTACAGTTGGTATCAAAGCTAGGTTTTTGGCAAAACTTAGCATATGTAGTAGATTTAATTACAGAATCACTTTCGTTCGAACATTTAATTCCTTCTTCTTCGATTCGGTTTCCTTTGAATTTTGGAACGTTCCCCTCGGTTCCAAAATCCATTCTCGTCTCTCCCTATTTGTATTCTTTTGATTCTGGAGTATCCCATAACTCCACTTCGAATAATCTCCACAAAAATCGGCGACTCCGCCAATCTTAGAATGATTTTTAAAGGGTTGAAACTACTTTACAATTGACATTGATTCACCGGAGATTTCTGTATCCTCGATTTACGATGCTATCTACCTCCTGCTATGCTTGAATTCTATCTCTGGCGATCGAATGTCGATTTGCCTTAGATTTTTGCATCAATCATGTTCTTGAAGTCACGGTTGACCCGGTTAAGGTCACCCGCGATTTATATAAGTATATCCATCTTCTATTTTGAGATTTAATTATCTCATCTTCGTTCGAGCCTATCTTCGAATCATAATTCTATTTGATTAGAGTCCCTCAAATTTGAATCTCTATCTTTGTTTTGGAATCCATTCTTGAATCATCCTTTGTAAAATCGGGTTTATTGGTATTTTTAGAAATTGTTTTATATACCAAAATTATCATTTTGATAACTATGATTTATTCTATATATAAAAGTGAAAATGTTTTCGATAAGGACTATATACCTATATATAAAAAAATGAATAAGAAATGTTAATTCTATATATAAAAGTTTCGAAAGGATTTGTGTAACAACCCTAGATTTTGGTCTATATTTTTAAATGTGACTTTATTTTATTTTATTTTTGAAACTATTTTTAACTTGTTTGATTTCAAACATTTCATTTTTAAAATAAATGTTAATTATTATGTGAACTATAATTTCAAACTAGTATAAATTTGTTATTTTACTGAAAGTGAATTTCTGGTCAAACCATTCAAACTTTGACTTTTAAACTTCAAACTTAAATTATTTTAAAATATTAAATTTTATCTTTTATTATGAAAATAGATGTACTAACTTGAACGCTGCTTTTCGTTTCGTTGAAAATGGAGTTAAACAGTGAAAGTTATGTATATTTCAATATTGACTGCAATTTGTTTATTCTGCAATTTTGTTATTTTTAAATTGTATAAATTATATTTTTATTGTCATATTTCATTTTAATCTGGGTTAATATGTTATTTTATGAATATTTTAACTTTCAAATATTTTTAAAATGATAATAGGATTTTTCCAAAATTTACTGTAATTATTCCCTATTTTTAAAAGGCTGTTTTCTATTCTTCTGCTAATTTCTTCATTTAAATTTTATTTAAATTAAAATTTATATATTTATTTGTGAATGCATTTTTACTTTTATGTTGTTGTCTTTGTAATAAATATTTTTACAAGTTCATATAAATTGTCCAAAGTTCATTCTGTTTATTTTCCATTTTTGTAGACTAGGTTTGCAATTTTGCGCTATTTTCTTATTTTTAACCTTATATAATTAATAAATATTTATATATATTTTATATTTTGTTATATTTTCGAATTTGTAACTGAAATTATTATTATTTTCAGTAAGGTAAACTTATATGAATAAACTAAGAAAATTTGAAAGGTTTTAAAAGCTTTTGAAACGTAAAGTCGTTTCACCTTCTAAGTCGTTTCTTTTACCGTTTCCTCATTTACTCCTCTTTAGTCGTTCAAATCTTTTCTTGCCATCCACACCACTTCATAATTCACGTACACATTTACTTCACATTTCATTTCTAGAAAGAAATGTATGCAAATATATGGCTTGGAGAAATTTAAGAGGCATACGTTTCATTGTTTAAAACACTGTCTTTTCATTTGCATTTAGGAATAAATGATATATTGATTTGGGTTTGGATTTAAATGATTTCTATATTTTATTTTTTCCTATGTTTATTTCCCTAACTTTTTTTTTATTTGTATAAACTTTGAATATATTCATTTGATTTTTGAAGGGTTTTCTTTTTAATAATAGCTTAGAAATTGCAAGAGATATAGGTTACTTGTTTGTTTATTTGTTGCCTTTTCCTTTTCCCTTGCCTTTCCATTTGCATAGCCAATTACTTCCCACATTCATTAACCATGAATTCTTCTCATAATTCACGTACGTATTGTTCCTCAAACTCCTCTTTTCATTGCATGCAAACAAAAGGAAAAAAAATTAATAAATACATCAAGTTATTTGTTGCCTTTTTATTTCCCAAACCATTAAAACTCCTACCTTAAATTGCCTTGCCTCTTTATTGATTTAGCCGTTTACCATTTGCTTAGCCATGTATTACTCCCATCAAATTTCGTGCAAAATATTTCCCAACATTTCCTTCCTCGTTTGACTCTTCTGATTCAAAGATCTTTGCATATGTTTCTTTTATTAAATAGGAATTAAATCCCCTTTATTATTTTCTTACCATTTATTCTCGTAGACGTTTTTTTCCATAACCCTAGCCGCTTATTACTCTTACAAATCATGTAAAAATATTCTCATCTCACATCTCATTCTCATTTTATTTCCTAAGAGAAATAAAATTTATAGATCTAAATATCCATGGCTTCTTCTTCCTCTTCTTTTTTCTTTTCTTTCTTTCTTCTTTTTCTTTCTTTGTTTCCTTCATGAATAGGCTCGGCCTCTACCTCCTATTGCTAACCCCATCACCACCTCCATCACCACTTGCATAAGATAGAGCAAGGTTATGCCATCTTATCTCAATCATTTTCATTGTTTATTTCATCTAATCTTTTGTATTAAATATACTTATGTATTTTGTATTTGTTTGTGTACATAAGTTGAAATCTTAGCTCTCCTATCACTCAAGTTTGGATCGTGCTTTGTCGTGCCTCTTGTGTTTTCCGGAGTTTGATCTTTGTGTTTGAATTGTGGTCTTCAGCTTTAAAAAGGTGAGTAAATCTCACCAGACATTTATACTTATACAAATGTGAATTGACACCATTTGAATGTGTAGGACTATTAAGTGATGTTATAACTGCCTGTGATCATTTATATATGATGTTAAATTGTTAATTTACCTGTCATCTTATTTGTTACTGTTATATGATGCTATTCTGTTTATTTATATATGTTTATCACACTGCAAGTTTCCTGTAGATTAGATTCACTATGGGTTGAAATGATACATACCCGAACGGACTTTAGAATAGGGAAAAATCGTTATGGGCTGAAATGATAGGCCTGAACGATTTTTATTTATTTTATTTAACTTGGGATTGCGGGTTTGAAATGATAGAACCCGGATTTTTCTTTTTAAACTGCGGATTGAAATGATACATATCCGTATCACTTGACCTAGGTTAGAAAACTATGTACAGGCCCGTGGTTATTTTATAAAGTGTTTTGGATATTTTTAAGTATTTTAAAAATATAAATTTATGAAATTCGATTTAAATAGATTTTGAAATGTTTTAAAATAAAGAAATTATGATTTTTCTATGTGTTAAAAATGTAATTAATGAATGGTTTAACTGGATTTTTGAAATATAACTTAAGTTTGGAAATTTGGAATTTTGATTTAAAATGATATTTAAGTTATATGAATAAAATGGAAATTTAATTATATTGGAAATTGGTAAATATGATAATTTGATTAAATTTGAATTTAAGCAATTTATTAAAGCATTATTGATTTTTCTATGAATTTAAGTGCTTAAATAAATGAATGTTTAAAAGTGATCTTTTAAAATATAACTTGACTTGGAAATGTGAAATTTGGTTTTAATTAAAGGTTTAAGTTAATTAAATAAAATTGGAAATTTAGTTAAATTTGTGAAATGGAAATTTAAATTTGAAGTGTTGAGTTTATTTGTTGAAATGTGAAAAATTGGAAACTTTTACACTTAAATTTATTAAGTAAATTGTTGAAAATTGGATTTAATTATAAGAAATTTATTGTGAAAAAATATATATGTTAAATGATATGTTAATGAACATTTTTAATGTTAAAAATATGATTTTAAAATGTTTAAATGATTTAAAATAAAGTTTATTATTTGCGGGAAATACACTAAAATCTGGAATTATCTTTTAATAGCATTCAGAAATGCTATAGTTTCTGAATTGAACTAAAATTGTGTAAAAAGAGCTATTACAGCATTTCTGAAATGCCGTAGTTGCTGTGGTTGAACTTATAGGCTAATATTGAACACAGGTCTATTATAGCATTCTCTGGAAAAGCTATAGTGGTCTGCAGTCTTTGCTGAAATCAAATAAAACCTTTGTTTTGAAATCTGAGTTACCACAGCACTTCTGAAATGCTGTCTTTTCTGTTTTGAACTATAATTTAACTAAAAACTGAGTTTTAACAGCAGTTTTAAATTGCTGTCTTTGCTGAATAAAAATGTTTTCAAGTATAACTTATAACAGTTTTTTTTATGCTGTTAAAGGCTGAAATTTTAATAATTATGGTTTTTGACTTAGTAAACGAACTCAGAATGGTTTGAAACTTTGGAAACTGAATACTTGAATTGAGAGAATAATAATTATACTTTTAAAGGGTTTAAATTAAGTAATTTAATTGAAATATGAATCAATTAAAAGGTGGTTTGAATCGAAAATGAATGAATGTTATCTTTGAATTTAGAGGGGTGTTTAAGATAAGATATTTTGATATATTAAAATGATTTGAAATGAAGCTTTGGAAAGATAAGATATTTTGATATATTAAAATGATTTGAAATGAAGCTTTGGAAAGATATGATATTTTGATATATTAAATGGTTTGGAAATGATTTGATCAATATTTTGATATATTAAAATGATTTGAAATGAAGCTTTGGAAAGATAAGATAATTTGATATATTAAAATGATTTGAAATAACACTTTGGAAAGATAAGATATTTTGATATATTAAAATGATTTGAAATGAAGTTTTGAAAAGATATGATATTTTGATATATTGAAATGATTTGAAATGAAGTTTTGGAAAGATATGATATTTTGATATATTAAATGGTTTGGAAATGATTTGATCTTTATTTTGATAAAGATTTGGATTTGAAATGATATTCTATTTTGAAGTATAAACTGTTTTTAAATTTTAACCACGGGTTATAATAACGATTGGTTGTTAAAGAGACCGGGATCAGATATGGACATACTCTCTGTCGATACCGAAAACCACTTTGACAACTGTGTACGCGGTGGAGTTTCCAGAATGAAGTAGGATGGTGGCGACGATCCTAAGGTATATACGTGGACCCAACTCCCATGAGTTGGCATAAGGTGGCTAAAACAGGAGCGATCTCGGACCAGTAAGGTAGCACCTCTTATCGGACGCACTTCTTCGATTCCATTCTATTACTTTTTAATTTTTGATGGCCATCCTTCGATTTGGGAGTGTTGTTCGAGGTGGACGGTAGTGGCTGCTATGCGCTCCATCAGTCTGTGTACGTAATTGGTATATCTACCATGGCATTGCCTTGTGTGCCGTGTCACCTACCATATCGAGCCCACTACGATTTTGGTTTAAAGATCCGACCGCGTTAAGGTTCACCATCCCCTTAACATTATTTTCTATATGATTATACTTTACTGATTAGACAGTACTGTATATAGCGTATATTACTATATAGTAAATAGTTCAACGGATCCTTAGAGGATGGGCGGTCCCAAGCATCTTCTAAGTTATTTGTACTTTTACTACAGTTCACTTGAGTTGGTTTACATTGTATAAGTATGTATGTCCTGACTCAAGTGTTTGTATTTTTATTTATGCTCGGGTCAGCCTGAGTATTCACAGATTTGGATTCCACCTTCTGGAGATTTGAATTGCTGGAGATTATCTGCTTATGTAGTCTTATCTATTTCAGTTCGGTTGTTCTATTTAGCTTGTACTTGGTTATCATATTGAAACTTCTGTTGTACTTTATTTCTTCTGTTGTATCTTGTTTAACTCTGATATATTTATATAGTAGCTTCATGAACTACTATCTCTTTTACTTCCGTTGCATTATTATATACTATGTACCTATGATCTGTGATTTTATTTACTATATATTCTGAGATTTGCCAAATTTTTATTTACAACGCGGTATTTTGAGCAATTCAATTCCGGCATGAGTGTCTACCTATACACTTACAATGGATGCGAATGGCTAAAAATATCGGGTCGTTACAATTTGAAATTTTGAAAAATTATATAAGAAATTGATTTATATAAAGATGGTTATAACTGAAGGGTTTTGAATTTGAAATTGAGAGATTGAACTCCGATGTTTTGAAAATTTGTTTTAAAAATTTAAAAATATATAATAATACGATTTAAAAGTATTTTCCGAATAAGAAATGTTTCAAATGACTTCAAATAAGTTCCAATGACTTCGAAGAAATTTCAAAGAAGTTTTCAAGAAAATAGAAGTCCAGAACTCACTTATGTCGCTGAAGAATAATTTCGGTGATGAGTGCACGCATCATCGACATTGATTTTCGAGTTTCAGAGTGGGGGAGAGGCCACTTTAGTAGCATTGCTACGCGAGTGATTTTTGCGAAACCAATTTTGATTTCAAATTCCGAAGTATGATTTGATTTTTCGAAAGATATATGTATATATATTTGAAATGATTTGAAGTGAGCCGGTGTTCAGTCCTTGAGTTTCAGATTTGAAACCTATCTTTTGAAATTGATTTACTGATTTGTTGTTGATTTCCAACTCTTGAATTTGAAAATGATTTCTTCAACTATTTTGAAGGTTCGAGCACTTCCAAATCAAGGTTTACTTTTCAAAGCTAAGAAAATTTGAAAAGTATAAAGTATATAAGTTTGGTATGTATATTAAAGTATGTAGTAATATGATTTAAATAAGTTGAAACTGTTTTGTTAAGTAAATGAATAAGGCTATTTTGAATTTTTCTAATATGAAATTTAGATTTGAAATGTTTTGAAAAGAATTCGGTCTTCAATATATTTTGAATAAAATTTAGTTAAATGTTTTAACTAGGTAACATCTTTATAAATCTATATATTTAACAAGTTGGAATAGATACATAAGTTGTACGTATGCTATTTTATTCGCATAATTAATTTGATCCAGGTTTGAGTACATAAGTTCGAGGTGAATTACACCATTTCGTGTTAGGATTTTTCATTCGATTCTTGACGGCGAATATTTGATATGGATTTTGGGCTTGATTCTAGAATTCTCTATCATGGCATATGGCTATGCAAGCAGACGGATGGCTTCTAGTCGAGAAACCATATCGAAGTCCGCATTAGGGAAGTCGAATGGACAATACTAGTTCGAAAGCGAACTTGTGTGATCGAGCGAGCGATCGAATGTAATGTTGCGAAATGATGACACATTTACATCTTATATTCTAATATCATTGATATACTTGACGCTGAAATTGGAAGTTGTTGGGTTGGATATCTTTGTAATTTAATTAGAATTTTTCTTTTATGAAAAACTACTATCAATTTAAAACCATTTTTCAAAACTATTTTTCTTTTATTCTTCTTAAACAAACTGTTTATTCTATTTTACATACAAACTATTTTATATACAAACTATTCTAAATTAAAAATCTTTTATAAAGCAAAGGTGTTCAATCCCATATGGCTCTTCATGCAACGAAATTTATTTTGAAAATTTTTGACCCTGATATAAGATGGACCTTATGTAAATATAAGATGATTTTGAAAACCATTAATTTTGGAAATGAATTGTTTGACTTAAATTATATTGATTTAGAAACTTGGATTATTTTCTAAATTTATTATTTTGGAAACTTTGAAACTGAAGATATTTAATTTGAGAAGAAATAATTTGGTGAAATTGTATATGATTTTGAAACTGAACTGATATTGAAACAAATTGAAATTTGAGAACCTTATTTTTACTAAATACCTGATTTGGGAGTTATCGAACTTATATAAAAATTTGGTTTGTATAAGTATGATGTTGATTCGAAAACTATGGATTTGAAAAGGTACTCAATTTGAAAAGTGAAATCTTATATAATTGAAGTCTATATAAGTGTGATTTGATATACTATTGATTTTGGAAAGTATTTGATTTGAAAATGAAATCTTATATATAATGGACTTTATATAAGTATGATATTTGAAAGTGATTTGAAAAGGTACTATATGATACATATTTTCGAAGTAAAGATATGGAAAGTGCCTTCTGCTTGATATCTGCTTTGTGGCCACATTGTGGATTCATTCTATCGATATTTCTCTGATTTTTGGTTTTCCGAATATGATACTCGAGTTTCCATCGAATTCCATGGCGTTACCCATGGTCTTACGAGCGCGACTACATAGCGTAATTCACCTGGCTGGATGGCCCAGGGGTACGGATGTTTCCTGGGGGATTCAGGCATAACCATTGTGTATCCTGTGATCTATGTAGGTCGTATTAGTAGCAAAATCCGCAGGGCTGAGAAAGCTTACGGATACGGATGTTTCTTGGGGGATCCAGGCGTAACCTTTATGTATCTACGGTCTACTAGTCATCATGGCGTAATTTGTAGGGCTGAGAAAGCTTACGGATATGGATGTTTCCTGGGGGATCCAGGCGTAACCTTTGTGTATCTGCGATCCATGGTTAGACAAAGGTTTTGTTTGTTTTTTTGTTTGGATTGTACTTTCCATATCTATTTTTTTTAAGTTTTCCAGTATTTTCGATGGGTGTTGAAACAAGACTACTAAGTACCTGGAGAATTCTAGCTTTGCGCCTGATCAACGCACTTCCAGAGTCTACAGGAACGAGGATAAACTTGTTAAGACATCGAGTTATAAAAGTATTTTCGAAAGGAAAATTTGTTTCGATATAAAAGTGTTTTGTTATAAAAGTATTTTATTATAAAGGTATTTTATTTTAAAAGTATTTCCAACAAAGAAATTTTGTATTAATATTTGAAATTGAAATTCTTATGGTTCTAAATAAATTATTCGTGCCCGATACTATTCTTTTGAATCTACCTTATCTGCTCAGCTTTATTTATTCACCTATATTATGTTTTTCCAAATCCACCTTCTTTTCCTTGTTGACTATATCCTTTTTAAATATTGTTTATTAAATAAAACAATATACTACATGGTTAGATAGAAATTTTTTAGTGTTATAAATATTTTGAAGTTATTAATTAAATACAACATATTTAAAGAAAATGATTATTGATTTCTTAATAATGTTTGAAAAGTATCTTGAGATAAATTAATAAATTTATGAATTATGGATTTAATGTTTTCAAATGGCTTCTTTGTTAATATAAGTAATGATGTAAATAATTGTTTCAAATAGTTTTCATGTATTTATAAAGGTGTTATTTAAACATATAAATGGCGTTTATAAAGGAAGTAAGAAATTTTACAAATAGGTTTGAAAAATATTTAAGTATTAAAAATAATTGATTTGCAAATGAAGTGTTCAAATGAATATTTCAAGTAAAATTTATATAGTTTTAAGTTAATTTATTGTATTTGGTATTTCAATCTATCTTCTTTTCTGGTTGTTTCTATTCTCTTACCTCCTTCCTTTTCGGAGACGAAAAGTTTTGAGTGGGGGAGAGTGTAACGACCCGTAAATTTTAATAGTTTTAATAATACATTTAATTGAGATTTTGTGAATTTTAAACAATAAAATTTGAAAATAAAAATTTATTATTTGGAATACGTCTATTTAAACATAGCAGCTCGTAAATTTTCATCTGATAATATTGAAGTTATTTTCTTGTGAAATTTTATTTCAATCAGTTAATAACGGTTGAATTTAAAAGTGTTCCGAAACCTAAATATGTCAACATGAGAAAATTTATTTAGAACACTCTGAATAGGACTGCATAATTCGTTTCGCAAATTTCGGACGTTTCTAGCTCCGTTTGGATTTTTCCGTACGGAATAGCAACGTATATCAGTGTCTGTATCGACTTTTGATCGGATGATCCTGTCACTGATATCTGTATACCGGTTTGATCGTCTCATCGCGTTGATCGCCACGGTATATTTATTTCTGTATTTTGAGGTCCGGTACGCGACGGAAGCAATAAACTATTCGTTGTAACGGTACCATAAACTGTGACTTTATTTCTTCCTTCGGTTTCAAAATTTGAATAGTACTGTCTAGTCAACCCATAAATTGTTTTATTAACTTTTGCTGAATCAATTTGACAACTGTTACCAATCCATCATTTCAATTTATTTTTCAGTGGTCCGTTTCTTTATCTGTCCATTTTCATTCTGCCTTTGCTTTTGAGATAATACAAAATATTTGTACTTTCCTTTTTATTTCAAAATGCCTGATTTGTAACGGCAATTAGCATTTATTTATTTTCGGCGTGACCTTTGCTTTTCCAGAATTTACTCTAACGTTAACATTGCATTCTCTGGTTCCAAAATTTGTTGTTGTTCCATCTTTATTTATTCTATTGTTTGCGTTCATTTCTAGATCTGCTTCCTCTTCTCACATTTCTTTCTTCTCTAACCATACGGCCTTCCCTTCCACCATTTGCTCGGCCTCGCCTCCCACACCTATCACTGCCCATCCATGCTATGCTCCGCCTGACCCAAAGCCAGCCCACCAACTCAACTGACCGATCTCCGCCTCTCCCCTCGCTGCCACACCCTCTCATCTCTCCTCCCTCAAGCTTTGCCGCCTCTACACCTTCTCAGCCATGACGTGGCACCCCACTTCACGCATAGCCAGGTCTTGATTAGAAACTAGTATGTACACTTTGATTTATATATATATATATGGAAACTGTGATATATATTGGTTATATATTAGCTTATAAAATATATATACTTTCCAATATTTAGTTCGTACAAATATCCTTGGCCATGATCTATATACATCAGTTTGTTTTAAAAATAAATATTCGTATATATATATATATATATGTTTAAAGACTTATGCTTGCTGCAATCTATCTTGTTTATATGTTAGTCTATAAGGGTTTTTATATTTTTGTTATATTTGAATATTTTTTAAAGTTATGTTTATATATAAAAGTTATATATATTACGGTTTGGTTATATACTAGTATTTATATATATTATTTAGTTATGTTATGTAAAGATTCCTTTTAGTTTATGACTGCATTGATTTTTTTATAACATATGTATATATGAGCCTGTGACCTACTGAGTATACATAGAAGTTTATTTTATCTGGTAAATCTATATATGCTCGTATGTATATAAGTCGCATAATATATGTTGAGTTTAGTGTTTGATTTTTTTTAATAATTTACTCAATATATATGTTGTATATACAGGGTATATTAGTATTTGTGAAATTTTATATTTTTATATAATATGTTATACTTACTTCTATATTGATAGTTGGAAAGTATATATTATTGTATTTTAAGGTATATGTTATAATATGGCAGAATATTTATAGGGGTATATGTGGGACAGTTTATATATTAGTAAAATCTATATATGTTTATAATAACCTTGTGCTTATAGTAAATTTGATGTGGTTAACATATATATAGTATTACGACATGTTAGTATTTTAATATATATATGATATGATATGATATGATATGTTGATATTTGCAATAAATAAAATATAAAAATTTCAAGTATCGGGCCTTTTAAAGAAGTGTGTATATATATATATATTGATATAGTATGTATATGTGTTGCTTTCAATGTATGTTTAAATTTTAGAATTAATTTACAATGTAAATGGATTTCTTTTTGTAATTGAATATTGGGTTTAGGAAAATATTCTTATAGTATACATCTCATCTAAATTTTATATCAAGCTAATTCGATTTGTTCCCTTCGATTCCTGTTATCAGATATGTTCATCAAATTCGTGCCAATCTTGCTTTGCTTGGATTCGTAATTCAATTCCAGTGTCCGTATCAGTGGGCGTATCCGTGTCATCTTCTGTATTCTCTAGCCTCGAAAGGTGAGCAATCACTCACGATTAACGTTCTTATATTTATTAAATTTGATTTCAATTGAAACGACAATTGAAATATACTGCTAAATTGAACTGTGAATTATTTAAATTGTTTAAGTGCTATTATCTGTAACTGTTCACATGTGGGATATGATACCATATCCTATTGTTTATATTATATTGTTATTGATGATATATGCTTGTTGTTATATTTTATATTATCTGTTATCACTCTACAAGTTCCTTGTTAGTATAGAATTCACTATGGGTTGAAATGAAACATACCCGAACGGACTTTAGAATAGGAGAAAATCGTTATGGGTTGAAATGATAAACCCAAGCGATTTTCACTTGAATTGAATGTGGGATTGCGGGTCGAAATGATGTCTACCCGTATGTATTTAAATTACGGATTGAAATGAAAAATATCTGTATCACTTGACCATAAGATATGAAATTATATACAGACACCGTTGGTCCATATACAATGATTTTGAAATTAAATTCCATGGTTTTGGAAAGAAATATATGGTTTAATAAATATTGATTCTTAAGATATTATATATAAATGGTAATTTTATATATAGATTTAGTAGTAATATTTAATTTAAATTAGATTGATTTATCACATATAATATGGTTAAGTATTTATGTAAATCTATATTTCAAATAGATTTTTGTAATAAATTGAATAAGTAAGGTTGGGAAGATAAGTTTGGGTTTATTTGAAATGATATTTAATTAAGAATTTTATTTAATTAAATCGATTTGAAGTTATTGAATGTGAAATTTAAAGATATGATTTTATAACTGGATTTTTGATTTAAGTGATTTAATGAATATTTCATGTTTCAATAAATTAAAGAAAATATTTAGTAAAATGTAATTTAAGGTTACTTAAATGATATTGAATCTAATGAGGGAATATTCAGGACTAAATAATAATGAAGATAAACTAGATCTATATGAAATCGTTAAATTTAGTTTGAATTGTTGAATATTAAAGCTTTGAAATATATTAAAATTTAAATGGTCTATTGAGAACTGAATTGAATTGATGAATTGAGCTTTGAATAAATTTGAATTTGGAATTTGAGTTGATTTGAATCGATTTGTGAGACTTAAGGAAATTATAAATACTTTACTTTATAAATTATTTAACCTATATATATTATTTTTGAAAGTAGATATATTTGAAATGAAAATGATATCTTGGTTTTGAAGTATAAATTTATTTGAAATGGCCACAGTGTTAGAGTGTATATTTCTACATTGTAGATAGTTCCACGGATCCTTAGAGGATGGTTATCCCAAACATCCTTTAAGTTACTTGTATTTCAGTTGATATTTCACTTGAGTTGGATTTATTGATATAAGAATGTTAATCCTGACTCGAGTGTTTTGTTTTTGCTTTACGCTCGGGTCAGACCGAGTGATACAGAATTTGAGACTCACCTTTGGAGTTTGGAGCTTCGTTTGGAGATCCAACCATCGATTTAGCTTTCAGCTTTCTAGTTGATTTGTTCAGGGAGGTCATCTGTTTGTACTGGAGACTTAACAGATTTGAGATTTCTGTTGTATTTTTATTTCTAACTCTAATGTTTATATAGTAGCTTCATGAACTACTATTTATCTATTCCGCTGTATTATTGTTATATTACTCTGTATCTGTGATTCTATGATTGTTTTATTTACTGTATATGCTGAGTTTTGCCAAATTTAAATTTACAATCTATTGTTTTATATTATTCAAGTCCGACATGTGTGGATTTATTGTCGATTTGAATGGTCCAAAATAGTGGGTCGTTACAAAACCAAAATGTCCCATACCGCCTAGTGAAATTCAATTATTTACAGAAGCTATTAAATCTCACTCATTACATATATCATTGAAAAACCTGAACTATATTCTCTTCAGGATCTATCGACTCCATGTCGAACACCAAAAGAGAATACAACCATAAAGTATTAAGTACTTTCCCAAAGGAAGTCATAAGAATTTAACCAAAGCAGCCCATACAACCCAGTGAAATTCAAATATTCGCTAATGGGTTAGTAAATTCCACTCGAATATTCTATTCAATGAGTTATACCATATTCGATGAAGCATTACTCGAAAGCATTTAAAACAATCAATAACACTAAATCGATTATTAATACTTCCCATATTACAGAATTAAGGGTCTAAATTTTTTTATTTTAAAATCTCAAAGGTCACACGAGAGTGCCTAAATGGCCTAAAATCCAATAGGAGTTTAAAGTTTGAAAACAGATAATTATACTTTTATCATATATGAAATAATTTCTAAAATAATTTATTTATAACTTATACTTACTTTCAAATTTGCCATTTCTAAAATCCATAAACTCACTTGTTGCCAACTATATATATATATATATGTATGTATTTACCAGTAGATAAAATAAACCATAAATCTGATTTGATATCAAAAGGTATTTATATATATAGTTGTCTCAAAATCCCATTAAAAGGATATTTAGTTTTACAACTATAATTCAAAAGCCACATAAATAAGCAAACATTTATATATGAAAAATATAAATACTCATAATCCATAACCGTATTAATATACAAACATTTGTTTAGAAATAACATAGATTTATATTTCAAAACCATACTTTAAATCCATAAACCATTTCTACCGACTATACTTAATATAATTACTTATTATAATAATTTATAAAAGGAATTAACTTGAATTGGAAACAAGGTTGAAATCGTTATAATATAATAAACTATCTTTTGCAAATTTCTTTTATTTAAATCATAGATATATTAGATGGATATACATATTTTTAACTTCAAAAGACCTCAACTCAAAGAACTATCAAAATAGAAGAATCAAACCTCAAGAAATCAGAAAGGAAGGAACTAGAAATCGCCAAACAAAACAAGGCATCAAGCCATAACAAAATCTGGAAAATTTAATTTGCAGTAAATACCCAAGAGAGCTCACGATCAGTCGACTGAAAGTCATTTCAGTTGACTGGTGGAATACCTGGAATGCTTGAAAAACACACATTCAGTCGACTGAAAGACTCCCCTCAGTCGACTAAACGAACGCCTATAGCCACCTTCCACTAGTTGTTTAAATCATTTTAGGTGACGATTTTGATCGATTTTGGCCATTAATTCATGATATTTGCAGTAATAAAACACTGCCGAACTTGCATGCAACAACTCATAACATATAGAATCCAAAAACATCAAAATTAAGTCAATTTGGTTGCTAAATTTGCAAACAGGTAGGGTTTTAAAAATCTAAGTTTAGAAACTTATCCATAGACAATATAAACTAACAAGCAATCAACAATTCAACTTAAATTTAGTTAATCAACATCATGCAATTAGATTTTCAATGATAGGTTATGTGAGGAGTAACTCACCTTTTTCCCTTCTAATAGCCTGCTAGAACTCATAACTCAATAATTTTAGCAATTCCTAGTTTTCACACAAGAAAACAAAAAGAATTCCACAATCAATTTACTGTAAAACTAAAATTAATACGATCAAAAGTTAAATTAGGTTTTGAGCACATCACCTTAATTTTATATGAATTTCTAGGATTCTATTTCTATTCTAAAGTGGAGATTTTGGATTGAATAGCGAAGAGGGTTTAAACCCTAGCTTCTTCTTTTTAGAAATGAACGTACTGCACTCAGAAATTAGAGAAACAAGTAAGCATGTTTTCCTTTTATGTTTTTGTATGGATTTGGGTTTACAACTAGGCCTAATTAATAAAAGAAAAATATTCTTTACTTATTCTTCCTCTAAATTTCACTTTTCCATTTTATTAACTAGCAAGCTTCACGATTAAAATGACTAAGCATTTTAAACCATAACCCAAGTAAATAAAATAACTTCTCAAATTATTTTGACAATAAATAATATTTTTATAGAGAGATCTACTAATCTCAAATTTTCCCTATGTTTAAAATTAAAAGATTCTACTAATTAAACATTTTTATCCAAACTCTAGTTCCAAACATCTTTAAATAAAACTCTAAAATTCTCATTTCTCTAATATTCTAAAAATTTAGAATTCACCATAATTAATTAATTCTCAATAATATTTTAAACATTATTATTTTTCAATTTAATAATGTTTTTGAATTAATCATTCTAAAACAATTTATCTTTTATAAAAAGAATAAAATTTCCAAACCAATGATTTAAATTCTCCTAATTAAATCATTATTTAGTTTATTTAATTAACTCAAAAAATCTGGTTTGTTACAGACTTCCCTCCTCAAAGGAATTGCATCCTTGCAATTTCGAATCAGAGAAAAGTCTATTATAAAAATACATATTAAAAAATTCCCTCTTTAAATTTAACCAACAACACAAGAATAAAACAGTATTTAAGTTACAGTTTAATTTATAAAACTAATATATTCTCCTTCCTTATTTTCTAATTGAAAAATAAGTTCACACAAATATTTTTAACTTCAAAGACCAAAATTTCAATTATTACTCCAAATAACTCTTTCCAAAATATACATCTTTCTATAGAATATAACATAAATCATCAAATTATAAGATTATAACTCCTTTCTAATTAATTTCTCATTTAAACTTCCAAAATTTAACATCCATCAAATCTTAAAATTATATACATAATATATAAAAAAATTTCACATACAATTCTTCTTAGCATATATCTCAAAATAAACATTCACTATTTACAAATATCAAATAATTTAATGACATTGCATTGTCATCCATTTATAGCGAAACCTTATGTCAAATGGCTGCGATGTTGACCATGAAGTCAACATAGCCTCGCCACTGACCTCTGTTACTACTAAGGTTCGGTGGCTGCACATGTCATTTAAAATAATACATATATAATGCACTTTTATAATTTTCATTATAACTTCCTAAACCACCAAAAATATTGAACACATATATAATATATTTTTTCCTAAAATATTTTTCCTACATATTTTTCCTCAAAAATATTTTACTTTCACAAATAATAATATTAAGTTCCAAATCGTATACTTAATACTATTATCAAAATTCAAAGTAATACTTTCTTTCCAAATACCACATTACCCATAATGTTTCATTTTAAAATACTATGTATATACAAGATACTTACTTTTAAAATTTATCATATTTGTAAATACATAAACACACGCTCTTTCACAAAGTATCCTTTCACTTTCAAAATTTATTACATATGTGTGGAAATGTATTTTCCAAATATTTATCCCATTTAAAAATAATATTTAACTCACTTAAAACTTTATTTCCTTATTAAATATTATTTATAATTCATTCACAATTATTTATAATACTTTAAATATTATAATTCAAAATTACTATGTCGGACTGTCTCATCAAAGCGTTTAGAAATCCCTATCGACACCATAGTGTCCTACGTTTCGACCAGAATTCATGAAACACTCAATGGGCAATTTAACACAAAAAATTCCAAAATTTATAACTCTCTATTTTTTTCATATAAAGGAAAACCTATTAATAGCAATTCTATAATGTAACACCAATCATTCATGCTTACGACATAAATAATTACAACTGAGCAATCAATTCCTAACAACCAATCAATCAATTGTTAACAACCAATCAATCAAAAACATATAACTTTAATATTATTTTTAATATAACCAATTTAAAATCAAAATACACCCCAAATGATTATCCCTATAATAATTTTATATTCCTATCCCTATATTGATAACTAATATTACTATCTACCCCACATCCCAGGGGACATGACTCTAAGTCTCACTAGGTCTAAATCTATGATATTATATTTTATAATGTTCTGACTCAGCTTTGATACTAACTGTAATGACCCTACCACTATACCCATATTACTAAAGAACATTATAAATAATATTGTCTAATAACACAGAGAATACGACTTGTTAAGGGCAACCAAATGTGAATATATCCTTAAACTAACACCGACATGTCATACTTACAAATTTACCGAATCTCTGGAATAAAATTTGATGTGACAGTCTCTGTCTAAAGTAATAAACACACCGCTTTCTTAAAATCAGAACGTTATAGCATACAAAATAATAATCACGGATAACAACGGAATAATAAACATCATATACATATACAAACTATGAGTTTACAAAATATAATATTAGACCTATATAATATACATCTAATACAAGTCACTACCTCAAAATGTACATCTCATATACATATTCAAAATCCTATATGAAATAAACTAAAAAGTCATAATGGTTTATCTCCCTGTTAGCACACCCATCCAAAAGTCTAATGTCCTGTAACCTGAAAAGTCTTGGCCTGACCCCAATATTATAAAATAAACTGGTCAAACTATCTCTAAATATCCAAAAGGGTAAGAACAAGATATAATACTAGGATATATGATGCATAGATAAATACAAGTGTCATGTATATAAACAAGTCACATAATATAGTCAAATTACAATTACATCTCAAGGCATAAGAGTGCTACAGTGACAAAACACAAATAAGTCACAAATCCTCAAAATCCATCTCAAGACACAGAAATCACGAAACAAAATAGTCAAAAAGCCCAAAATTCTAGAATAAACATAATATCTCAAAATCCAGGAAAAACAAATCCATAATGACTGTACTTATACCATGGAAAACAAAAGGTGGTATCACTTATACCGACCTGATACCAATGATCGTCCATACCATGAAACAAAATCTAAAAGTCCAAGAAAACCAAGTCCAAACCGATCACAATGATCGTAATGACATAACTCAAAGACCGAAGAAGATATAACTTATTCCGTTCACAAGGATCGTATAAAAATCCAAGAGTATACTTCTTAGGATCTATCGGCCTCATGTCGAACACTAAGAGAGAGTAAACTCTAAAGTGCCAAATACTATCACTTTTAGTAATTATGGGAACTTAACCAAATGTCCCATACCGCCTAGTGAAATTCAAGTATTTACCATAAGCTAGTAAATCTCACTCATTATGGATATCGTTGGGAAACCTGAACTATATTCTATTCATGATCTATCGGCCCCATGCCGAACACCAAAAGAGAATACCACTGTAAAGTATTAAATACTTTCCCAAAGGCAATCACAAGAATTTAACCAAAGCATCCCATACTATCTAGTGAAATTCAAGTATTCGCTAATGGGTTAGTAAATTCCACTCAAACATTGTATTCAATGAGTTATATCATATTCGATGAAGCGTTACTTGAAAGCATTTAAAACAATCAATAACACTAAATCGATTATTAGTACTTTCCATATCATAG